>CM067324.1:56047500-57415000 GCA_034376525.1 Nicotiana benthamiana | reverse complement strand
TAGACCCAGCCCCTTCAACATTTTTTACATATCCCACCAACACAAACCTATTTTCTTCCCTTTCTACCACATCAGAAAATGCAAAGCACTTATTTACTTCTCATGGGGTTTGTTGATTTTTGTCACCCATGCTATTCTCATTCGCTGGCAGAGATAAATGTCTACGACTCAGAGCTTGAGTCAGATTCTGGGCTTTCTTTCTTTTGGCTAGCTTTCAGTTTTTCGTTTAAGGCTTTTCTCAAAGAACCTGAAGCTACAATTTTCCTGGCCAACATTTTCTGGCGATAAAACCTAGGTTTTGGGATTTCAATAGGAGGTGTTGATGATGAAGTATTAGGAGATACTGATGGGGGAGTACCTAGATCGTCTTGAGGATTTGTCATGGTAGAGTATTTTTGGGAATTTTAGGAATTTTGGAGATGAAGGGGATGATCAGAATTCTGGAAGAGGCTAATAACGGTTATAAAAAAAAAGAAGGGATGTGGTGTGTATTTAAAGAGGGGTTAGGATTAAGTGCAGTAAAGGGATGCTTTTTCAGTAGTCAATTAGAGGTCTAATCACATTAGAATTCCTGTCTCTTGGTGATTAATGGGCGACACTGGTTTTTAAGAAAAAGTCCCGTTTTATATAGACTCCTGAGATAATGAAACTGGTTCAATGCTCAACGGATAGAATATCTGGATGTTTGGTGCAATTAGGACTTTTGCTCACGATTGGAAAATTTATCTTTCTAATTGTGTAAAGTATAGAAACATACCTGAACTTTCTTATGAGCATATAGTCATGAACGAGGTTCTTCAAGTAAAACTTTTCTTGATGATGCCTTATATGTCAGAATAGAAAAACTTTGTAAGAGATCAGTGAGTCATATAAACACATGTCAAGGAGTATACTAACTAAAGTATGAAACTGAGTAAGGATTAGTCTAGATATTTACATTATATTAAGAACTCCTAACAAAAAAAATAAATTATTTTTCATTGTGCATTCTGAACTGGACATTTTTAGGTGATCTTAATCATCCGTCACTCAAGCCTGTTCCTTTTAAAGTTTTCTCTACTTAGTGCTTTAGTGAAGATGTCAACTATTTGTTCCTGAAGACCCATTTTGTACCAATGAATGATCTGTCCTTGGGTCTTGGAACTAGATGCTAGACTTGACTTCTTTCAAATTGGTTGAGTTCCTCCTGCATAACATTGACCCAATCTGCATCTTGCATAGCCTCAACAATACTTTTATGTTCAAGAAGAGATAGAAAATCATCAAATGCACACAAATTAGTTTTGATCTAGTTTTGACTCTAGATGTTGGATCAGAAATGATGTTCTCAATGGGATGAGAACTTTGATACTTGTGGGATTTCACCACCAACTGGTTTCTACTAGATGATTCTCCTTTGTTCTGTTGCCGACGAACAGGTTCATAGATAGGTTCTTGTAGAGAGTTTGTTTCGATTTCTCCTTGATTATTTCCCCTGTCAGGTTGCCCTGAGTGGAAGAACCTGTTCCATCACTTGTTCTTTCTTTTGATGCTACTTCAGTCAATTCTTTTACCAGTCCAATGGCTTCATCTTCATGTTCCTGTCTCTCAGAAAGTGTTAGTTTCATCAAATATAACATGCACACTTTCTTCTACACGCAAAGTTCTTTTATTAAATATTTTATATGCTTTGCTATGTGAAGTATATCCCAAGAATACTCCCTCATCGCTTTTGGGATCAAACTTACCTAGGGAGTCATTTCCATTATTCTACACATAGTACTTGCAACCAAATGCCCTAAGATGAGATATGTTTGGTTTTCTCCCTTTAAGTAACTCATAGGGAGTTTTCTCAACAAGAGGGATTATGTAACATGCAATGTTTACAGCCTCTTCCCAAAAGGTGTGAGGTAATTTACTAGAGAGAAGCATGGTCCTTGCCATATCCTCAAGGGTCATGTTCTTTCTTTCAACTACTCCATTTTTCTGAGGTGTCCTAGGGACAGAGAAGTTGTGATCTATACAATTTTCATCACAATATTGAACACATTTTGCATTTTCACATTCAGTTCCATGATCAGACCTAATAGATGCAAGTTGATTTCTTAATTGTTTCTGAGTTTTTGTAACAAAAGCAGTAAACATTTCAAATGCCTCATCTTTATATGTCAGAAATAGTACTCACGTAAATCTAGAATAATCGTCAACAAGCACCATCACATATTTCTTTTCACCTCTGCTCATGGTTCTCATTGGACCACAGAGATTCATATGAACCACTTCCAACATCTTGGACGTACTTACCATTTTCTTGGATTTTAAGGATAACCTTACCTGCTTCTCCCTTGCACATGCCTCACAAACTTTGTCTTCCTTGAACTTGATATTAGGTAACCCTATCACCAAGTCCTCGGGGACTAATTTGTTTAGCTGATTTAAACTGGCCTGGCGAAGTCTTTTGTGCCACATAAGGGGATCATTGACTAACAGACTTAAACAAGTGAGTTCATTTTCTAAAAGAGTTGACAAATCTACAATGTAAATATTGTTAACTCTTTTTCCCTGCAAAATGATCTTGTCTGTGGTAAGGTTAATCACAAAGCATTTGGTAGAAGTGAAAGCTACAAGGTTACCTCTGTCACACAGTTGCGACACACTCATTAGGATATATTTCAAGCTATCTATCAAGTATACATTCTTAATGGAATGAGAGTCTGTCTTACCTACCTTGTTAACCCCAATGATTTTACATTTCTTTCCATTACCAAAGGAGACATTACCTCCTTTTAGGTTCTCAAGTGAAAGGAACTGGTCCTTGTTCCTAGTCATGTGTTTTGAGGAGCCACTATCTGTGTACCATATTTGGCTACTCCCTTTCACTTGAACTTGCAAAAAGAAATCAGGGGTTGGTCTTAGAAACCCAAACTAGTTTGCATCCCTTTCTATGGGCAAAAGGATGAATCAGATTCTTTCTTGTCCAACCAGGTAGCTTGTGTTTCTCTTGAACAAAGGCTTTGTTCTTTTGAGTGGCCTTTTCTTTTGCATTGCATTTATTTTTATAATGGCCAGTCTTACACATTGTGTGCATATCTTATTCTCAGAAAGTGTGGGGTATTTCTTTTTGGGGTCCCATTTTGGATTTTGAGTCCCATAACCAAGTCCTCTTTTGTTGCTACTGTGATGCTCTTGCAACTAGGAGAGTGCATCAGAAGCTTTGTTCCATTTGCAAGTTTTGCCTAGTTCATATTTCTCCTTTCCTAGATCTTCTTTTAGGACCTTAATCAATTCATCTTTCTTATACAATCACATTTTATTTTTCCTAGATTTTCTTCTAGAGTGAGAAATGAGTGATCATCTTTCTACTTTCCTGTTCCTAGTTTCAGTTTTAGGTTTTCAGACCTAAGTTCTAGAACACTATTGTCAAGTTCAAGAACCTGGTTCTTCAACTCAGCATTTTTGTTATCACTCTCACCAGCCCTAGATTCTAGACTTTTGCATTTTGCTTTTAGGATAACATATTTCCCTGACAGAACTTCGTTTTCATTGTTAACTATCTCAGACTCATCAATAAAGTCTAATAATAGCTCAGCCAACCTTTCTTTAGACAAAAAATTAATTTTGTCTTTGAGATGCAAAATACTTACCTCTTGCTTATCCTCTAATTCTCCAATGGCCAGAAGAGCTTGCTCTTCTTCAGCTTCATCTTCTGAGTCTTCATCAGAGGTCTCACCCCAAGCAACAACCATAGCCTTGGTTGATCCTTTGTTTCTTTGGGTTGAACATGTTCCTTCTTCCTGTTTCTTTGATCAGTCCTTTCTTTCTTCCACTTAATTTCCCATTGAGGGAAATTATTGATCATGTGGTCAGTCTTACCACACATATAGCAACCGTCATTGGTCTGTTTCTCAGGAGCTCTTGTCTTGTTGAAGTTTGTACCTCTTGATGAACCCTTTCTTCTCATTAGGTACGTTTTGAAATCTCTAATGATTATAGCCATCTCATCATCTTCTAGATTTGAACCTTCTGTAATTTTGAGAGCTAGGCTTCTCTCCTTCTTGTGTGTATCCATCTTCCTAGTTTGCCTTCTTAGTTCATAAGCAGTAAGATTTCCAATTAGTTCATCCAGTTTGAGAGTAGCCATGTTCTTGGATTCCTGAATAGTAGTGATTTTGCATTCCCAAGCAATTGGAAGAACTCTTGTCAAGATTTTCTCAACATTGTCTTCTTCAAGAATAACCCTTCCGATAGACATAGGTTCATTTGTCAGTGTAGTAAGCCTAGTATACATCTCTTGAATAGTTTCTCCATATTTTATTGTAAAATTCTCACAATGAGAATACATCAGTGTTCCTCTGGATCTCTTCACTTGAGGTGTTCCTTCATGAGACACTTGCAAAGTGTCCTATATCTCTTTGGCAGTAATACAACTTTGGATCCTGGTGTACTCATCTGGACCCAGTCCACATACAAGCCATTTCTTGGCCTTAGCATTTTCTCCCACCTTTTCAAGTCTTCAGCAGTGCAGTCATCCCTTATCTTTTGCATATCTACTCCTTCTTTTTTCATTGTAGTTGCCAAAAGACTATTACTGACTATGTCCCAGAGTTCATAGTCTTCCCCTATGATGTGATCCTTCATTCCGTTCTTCCACCAAGAGTAATGATGTCCAATGAATAGTGGAGGCCTGTCAGTGGATTGCCCTTCCTAGTTCCCAGGTGGTGCATTCATGTTGACTCTTCAAGGATAACCCGCTCATATGCCAATTGATGTTTCAAATTAAATGCCACACAATAGGGGAGGGGCGTGATTTTTGTGGTACCCAATTTTCGGTCTAGAAGAACCTGGTTCTTCTAGGTGTTCTAATTAATACTCTTTGCGGAAATAAAAGTACAAAAATTAAAGAACACAGAGATTTTTACGTGGAAAACACCTGGCTCAAAAGGTGAAAAACCCACGACCTACTACCAGTAGGATTTTCCCAAACATCCACTATTGTGGGGAATTTAATGATGTCCAATGAATAGTGGAGGCCTGTCAGTGGATTGCCCTTCCTAGTTCCCAGGTGGTGCACTCATGTTGACTCTTCAAGGATAACCCGCTCTGATACCAATTGATGTTTCAAACTAAATGCCACACAATAGGGGAGGGGGGTGATTTGTGTGGTACCCAGTTTTCGATCTAGAAGAACCTGGTTCTTCTAAGTATTCTAATTAATACTGTCTGCGGAAATAAAAGTACAAAAATTAAAGAACACAGAGATTTTTACGTGAATAACACCTGGCTCAAAAGTTGAAAAACCCACGACCTACTACAAGTAGGATTTTCCCAAACATCCACTAAAATCACTGAGCCAAAACAACATTTGCGAAACTCTTTGTAAACCTAATGATTAACTATTATCCCAGTGTGGCACACAGCCTCAACTGTTGCGACACCTTAATGTTAACTCTAACTTGAATGCTCAAAGTACCTAATATAATTACTTCTAGGAAAGCTGGAATGGTACAATTTTAAACCAGCTACTACAATTGAACTAGACTAAGAATAAACACAATGGAACTGGTTCTTCTATCTCGTTCAAGTAGCTGCAAGAGTGCACACTTTAATCTCATATAAAGTGCTTGCAAAATTGCCTTGCTCTTTTCCTCTCAATTTAGTTTAACTTCTGTGTATGTGCATCCCTGTAAGTTAGTGATAAGAGTTTGATTGAGACTCAATTGCTGATCCTCCATCGAATTTGAGTCCTAGACCAATACAAACTCCAACCTTTATCCTTGATTTGGATTATGTTCTCTTCTCATAAGGAGACTTCTTCTCCTTATCCCATATGCAATCATTTCGATTTGTTCAGAAGATATTCAGAAGATATTGTTGCTTGATACCTAAGACTTATCTTCTTTACGTGCATCTCATATGCATAGGTTGATAACCACTGTGTCTCATATGATGGACCTGGTCCATCACTGAGTGCATTTGTTATTCTTCAAAACTTCAACTGCACTTGGGCCAACACAAGAATCTACTAGACACGGCTTGTAGACTTCCTAGGACAGAACTGCTTTGATACCACTTTTGTCACGACCCAAATCGAAGGGTCGTGATGGGCACCCGGTGCATTACTCAAGAGAGTACCAACATAATATATCTTTATTATTATACTGTCACGAGTAAATGAGCCAGCAGACCCTTCATGAGATAACAAGAATAAAAATAAAGGAATATGATTATCCAACATGATATACAAACTTATACATATGACATACAGGCCTACAAGGCCAACAAGACTATTTGTAAACTCAAGCATAGGCCGACAAGTCCATACAAGTATCCATACACCTGATATTTATCTACAAGCCTTTAAGAGTACATAAAATCATAAAGGTTGGGACAGGTACCCGCTATACCAATCAATATATATCCAACGCATACTGATCAAATAGGAAACTTTGGAGCAAGTGAAGTGTACCAACACCTTCTGCTGAGCTAATAACCTACAATAAGGACTCTCCACCTATCTATCAAGACCTGCGGGCATGAAACACAGCGTTCCCAGGCAAAAGAGACGTCAGTACGAATAAAGTACCGAGTATGTAAGGTAAGAAAGAATAAATCAAGAACAGTAATGTATAGAGTGATAAAGGATATACAACCTGTAACATATAAGTGCATTTGGGGCTGCTAATATGAAATTCATAATACATATATATATATATATATAAAATTTTAAAAACATAAGCCTCTGTGGGCATCATCATCATCATCATCATATAATACATGACCTCAAAGAGGACTGAGTAAAAACGTACCCGACCATCATAAGACTCAGTAGAATTGTACCCGACCACGTAGAGCTCGGTAAACCCAACTGATCAATGGTTTCACAATAGGTGCCGTACCCAGCTGATTATAGCGCGACTCGGTAGAGTAAAACAGATACTATATATAATACATGATAGACTCATAGAATAACCTTCTAAACATTTTGGAGTGACTTAAGAACATTATGGACATTCATACCCTCAATATGAATCTTAGTAGGATTCAAGGATCATACATACTTGCTTAGAATATTTTTATAAGGAAAGAACAACATGGACAACCTTAGTTGCTAGGAGTTGATCCGTTATGAAGTAGTGTATTCATTTCACTTTATATCATGCCAAAAGAAAGAAGAAAGTGCCTTAACATACCTTTAACCCGTTGAGTCCTTAATCCCTTCCAAGCAACTCTTCAAACAAGTCAACTCAATCGATCATAGTATAAGGAGATTCAAAATCAGTGCTAAGCAAAGGCTAAGCCTATAACTTCAGCTAGTAGCTCGTTTATGTAAATTTAGGCAGCATCTTCCTTGTAACAAGAGCCTCCACCAATACCATATACCAACAATAACAACTAGAGAAATCCATCAATATATAAATATTAATAACAAGAGACCATAAAATAACAACGAGTCACAACTACTTCATGACGAGCGGAAAGCTCCGATTGGAATACGTATAACCCATATCACCCCTTATGGACTTCTTAAATTAACTTAAATGTATTACTAACATGATTATTAATTCATTAATCAATGATTCCATCCTTATACTATATATTTATAACAAAGGAAATAATCCTCAACTTCAACTATCTTCAACTAGTAATTTTATTCACTAGTTCATGTCTACTTCATCCATTTAACTTAATAAAAATCAAGATAACCTTAAGAACATGCAAGAACAAAATACACACACTTCCTACAGTAAGTTCTAGTTGAAATCCAAGTTATATTCAGCTCACGACAACCCTCAATAGCAATATAATATCATCAAAGTGACTTAAGCTAATGCAAGTACTATATTGTAGTTTATCATCATAACAACTTAACCAACATACAAGAAAGTTTAAGCACATTTAGTAGGCTATTATACTCACCTTAGACAGCAGCAACACCTTGTAATTTCATCAAAATACAGCCCACAACAATCCTCAATGACAACACTACCTCAAAGAGCTATTGTTCTTCACTAAAACTATGTTTTGATGTTGAAATATGATGTAATCATTTCAAACCCTTGTGGTATCTGTTTAGAAGGGTTATGAGAAGTCCGGAGACAAAGTTGAGTTGAAAATGAGTTAAAAGTAGGTGTCCCAATCGTTTATAAAATAAAGTAGGTCTACCACCGTCTAAGTGGGTCCTATTGGGAGCTACTTGTGGGGCTCACGAAAATGTGAATATCGCTCTACTCCGATATCGTATGGATAAATGGTTTAATGAGTTAGAAACAAGACTCGTAGATATTAAATTTTGTAGGTAGATCGCTCCATAATTCCAGGTATATTTAGAGAAAACATCATCTATATTTGACCTAATTTTCAGCAAAATTATGAATGTAACTTATGATGATCTTTGCCAACTCTTCTTCCACAACTTGCTTGCCTTTAAAACGTAGTAAATGACTATCATACGACTAAATTAACTCATAGCATAACCTCCTTATTATGTTAATCACCATAGTCTCACCCCAAAAGTATATTTTATAATATTATAAACTTGTTGACTTTCGACGAAACTTATTTTCTTCAATTTGTTTAGCGTCTAAGCTTTCCAACCCTTTTGGTAATTGTTATTCATGATCTTTTAGATTTGTGACCTCCAAGATAACATGATGAACTTACATTATGTAATTTAAAAATAATCTCATTTTCAAGCTTACATCAATTGGCTTATGACTTACTCTCAGGTACAAAAACAAGGGATGTAACAAAAAGTCTAGGTGTGAGTACCATCCGGGATCCTTGAGATCCTTAGGGAACTTTGACGCATCCAGACATGATACTTTCTCTTGAACTTTGACATTTGAGGCTTTTGGAGGCTTGGAAGTCATTTGGGTCTATTTCAGGCTCCCTATGGTTAACTTTTTCTTTTTCTTTATCTATGTAATTTATTCGACTAGTGTGTAATAAGTATTTGTAAACCACATTGGATTGATTAGTGAAAAGGAGTGTGTAGTTAAATATCTCACTACAAAAAATGTTAAATTTGCGTGGGTTTTATTACGGGGTTACTAAAACCTCCGCAATCTATATCAAATTGCGGGGGTTTATTTACCCCGAAAATATACAGCGGTCATTAACCTCCACAGCCCATTAAAAAAATAGTGCCCACTACCTCCAATGTTTTCCTCGTTTTTTAATCCATTCCTTCTCATTTTTTTTCCCAACACCTCTCTCATTTTCAGCTACCCCTCTTTCCCCATTTTCAGAAACCCTATCATTTTCCCATTTAGCCATGCACAATAATCGTTCCTCCACAATAACCCTTTCATTTTAGCACCTCTCAACGAAATCCGTGTAAAACTTCATTTCTATCTATCAATTAGATGTAAGTTTATTGATTTTGCTCTTTCCCATCCTTTGATTTTGCTTTTTTGTCTCTCTTTCTTCATGCACGTGGGTTTCAAGTTTATTTTCTTCGTTAATTTGTGTTTTCTCTTTACTGACTTTTCTCTTTCTTTCATTTGATATTTTTCCATCCTCAACCGAAAGTAGCCGTAATTTGGTAGTATTGGTGTAACTCGAGGAAGGATATAACACTATTTATTGAAATCGAGATTAAGTCCTTTTTCTCCTTTTACATTAGGTTAATTTTTTTTTTTGATGTAATTTGTAGGTTAATTTCTGTGATTTAGGTCTTAATTGAAATATTCTTTTTTGCTGGTTCTAGTTTACACACGAAATACTAGTCTAGTTCCGAAAACTCAAGCTGGTTTTAGATGAAAACCGAAAAACAATAGACAATGGATCTCTTGAATGACATTGAAAGAGAACCAGCGTTGGTCATTCAAATGGAGTATCACAATCAAAGGGCGACCTGACATAACAAAAGTACACTAGCCTTTTGTAAATACTTAGGTAGTACCTTCTTAAAACCATCTTTATGAATAGAGACATAAACGAGCGCAGTTATACCTCAAATTATGTAAGATTTGAAGAAAAATTAATATGCTTCTTTTATTAGATAAATAAGATTAATACAACAGTTTTCAGGTATTCCAAGTAATGCATTACTACTTATTCATTGATGGATGTTAAAGTCCAATACTATCTACTATTATCATTTTTAAGGAAAGAAAGATTCATCAGTATGGACCCATTTTGGTTTTGATATCAAGAAACAACCCCAATTGACACATTTGTGTTTTGAATATTATCCCTAAAAGTACAAGTATCTCAAGCTAACGAGCAACCATGTTAGCAAGCTTTGAAGTTAAAAGGAATATGTCACATTTTTCATCAATATCTGACATGCAAAACAGAGAAATATTTCATATTAATCTATGGCGCTTTGCCTTTTTATGCGAAATAAGTTCTCAAGTAAAATCCCAACTGTCAGTGTCTGCTTTTCCTCTTTGTTCTCTGCGTTGTGTTTGAGTCAGTCTCAAGGTAATTTGCTAAGATTTATTGTAATCACCCCCAAAATACAACAACAACAACAATCCAATATAATCCCACTTAGTGGGGTCTGGTAAAGGTAGTGTGTACGCAGACCTTACCCCTACCCTTGGGTAGAGAGGCTGTTTCTAAATAGACTCCCAGCATCCTTTCCTCCAAGAACTTCTAGGGATGTTCAAAACCGATCCGAAACCGAAAACCGAAGCTTAAC
Organism: Nicotiana benthamiana; assembly: GCA_034376525.1. Taxonomy (NCBI): domain Eukaryota; kingdom Viridiplantae; phylum Streptophyta; class Magnoliopsida; order Solanales; family Solanaceae; genus Nicotiana; species Nicotiana benthamiana. The sequence goes on along the minus strand of CM067324.1, from coordinate 57,404,373 downwards.
GGCTTACTGGTAACGGCTTAACGGATGGGGAACAGATTGAATTTTTTTATTAACGGCTTATCGGTTTGAGGATGGATTATTCAATTTTCTTAACGGCTAATCCGTTAACCTGTTAAGAGTATGTATATATATATATATATATATATATATATATATATATATATATATATATATATATATATATACCTTTTTAGGGCTGTAGGACCTTTTAGGAAGTATGGGATTTATATAGTTTAATTTGTTTTATGCAAACCACGGAACTATTTGTTATAAACCCGACCGGGAACATCCATAGGCGATTTAACCAGCCATACAGGACTTACCAACGGAATCACAAGGTTTATACCCGATATAATCCCTCACTAACCATGCCGGGAACACCCCTCTTAGGGCTTACCAACGCCATGATTTAAGCTTAGTTTGCTATAAAATTATTTAAACTAACACCCATACCACAACCTTTACCCCTTCAAGGCAAGCTATTCATTAAGAGTCATTACCTTTTCCGATCATACTTAAGCTATATCAGTTATTATTTAACACTTATGAATTTAGCCCATCATTGGGCAAATAAACAAATAAAACACAATTATAATATAGAAAATATAATATAACTAAAGAAATGGAAAGTACCTGATTACCAGAACTTCTTGATTTATTTATTCACAATAGCTATTACAAGTAGTATTACAAAAGGAAATTTTAGAGAGAAGGGAGAGGAAAATCTTAGAAAGAGAGAGAGGAGTTCCGGAAAAACCTACCTCCTCTAAATGAAATCTACCCTATTTATAGAAAATATTGTGCACAGTAAAAGTGCACAGTAACCGACATAAAAGTCAATAATCCTACAGTAAACTGAATAAAATTACATAATAGCCCCTTCTAGAAACTTAAGTGGCTTTTTTGATTTTGAAAATCTCTTCTTCAGCTTTCTTGAGTAGATCCGGTAAATCTTCTGAAGTTATACTATTTACACTTTGAGAATCTTCAAAATTATCCCCCATTAAAACATCATCATCAGTAATTTGCTTCTGAATATCTTTTTTAATCTGCTCCATGTAAGCTGCAATTAGCTCTTCTTTAGATAATGTTCCTCCTTTCTTTATTTGAATCTTCTTAGTAATTTTTCTAAAATGACTTTCTTCCATTTCTGCATCATCTGGGATTTCTTTGTCATATTTGGTAATTGTAGTTTTAATAGTATCCAATAGCTCTTGCCCAACCATCTTTCCATCAGATCCTTTTGAGATTAGCTTAGGCCAAAATTTTGTATAATGTCTTCTAAATAAACAAGGTACTTCATCTGAATCTTTCCCTAATTCAATGGTCCATTTGTAAATCCAAGGAACAGAAAATTACATAAAAAAATTCATAATCGGAGTCTTTGGGTATAATCTGTCCTCTTTGTCCAAATCCATAATCCTTGGCGAAATCTCTACCCATTGATGATATAACTCTTTAAACTGTACTGGTAGCATTCCTTGGGAAGGCCCAAAAAAGGACCACCATTTAATGAACCAACTTGGAATCTGGGTACTTTTAAAAACTTGAGCACAAATTTTTATAAACCAAGAGTGCTTAAGATCATCATTTTCATAAAATAAAGTCTTTGAAAATGCCTCCACATAATCCCAATAATTATAATTAATTGACATCTTTTGAATTGGATGTATACACTGGCAATCATTTAAAGTACTTAGTCCCCATTCGTCTGGTAAAATAATTTTCTTAATAATCATTTTGGAAAAAGAAAAATATGATTTATTAGAATTACTGGTATTGTTATGAGAAATTTCTACTGATCCAGTAGATGTTAAAATCATTTCATAGTGCAATCTATTCTTGTAAGTTTGCATTGGAAATAATGCATTTTTTAAATACCTTTTCATAACAATCCAAGGATTGTGTTTCCATTGAAAATCTTTGTTATCAACATAAATTATAATCTCTTTTATAGGATTTATATCAAAAATCTCATTGTCAGTTTTCCCAATTATAACTGCATAAGAATCTTCATTAGGGGTTTCAAAATCTTTATGATCCTCAATAGAGGTGGGTTGAATAGTAGCATTGCTACCCCCAGCAGTTCCAGCATTGCTGGCAATAAAATCTAGATATTTCTGGTAATCTGCAAAAGAAGGTCTTATATTTGATGATGAAGATGATCCTTCTTCAAGAAATCTTTTCTGGGCTGGAATATGCCCTAGGGTCTGAAATATATTCTGATTTGCTCCTCTTCCCCTTCCAGAGGAAGGTCTTGGCCAATTTGGCCTCATCCTACAAAACTGAAAATTAATCATTAGTAAGATATTCTCGGGTAAGAAAATCTGGTAAACTGTTATCAATTCCTTTTTTATAAACAATTTCAAAATCAAAAGGAGCCAATAATGCTTGCCATCTAGCAAATATCTGTTTAGAAACATTGTGCTTAAAATCCTTATTAAATAAGAACTTAGCAGCTTGACAATCTGTTTTGATTACAAATTTCTGATTATATAAATCCGTCTGAAATTTTAAAACACTCTTAACAATAGCTAAAATCTCTTTTGCTACTGTTGCATAATTTCTTTGACTATCATTCTATTTTCCTGAATAAAATTGTATAACATAATCTCTTTTTTCAACAGGAGAAAATTGAGTCAAAATACCCGCATATCCAATATCTGAAGCATCAGTTTCAACAGTTTTTTCCCAATTTGGGTTAGCCAAAGTTAAACAAGGGAGTTCTTTTATTTTGGATTTTATTTTCTTAACAGCATCAGTGTGAGAATCATTCCAAGCAGGAGGGTTCTTTTTTAGCCTTTCATATAAAATAACAGTATCTTTTGATAAGTCTTTTATGAACGGAGAAATATAATTTAAACTACCCAAAAATCTTTGTAATTGAGTCTTATTAGTAATAATATCAGGAAATTTTGATCCGAATTCAATCGTCCTATTAATAGGCGTAATTGTTCCTTTTCCAATATTATGACCAAGAAATCTAATGTGTCTTTGAAAAGGACACATTTTTGGTTTAGAAATAACTAATCCATTTTGAATAACTATTTTTTTGAAATAATTCTAAATGTTTAAAATGTAATTCAATATTTTTGGAAAATACTAAAATATCATCTATGTAAACAATAATGAAATCTGTAAAAGGAATAAATATATTATTCATAATCTTTTGAAATTCTGAAGGCGCATTCTTCAATCCAAAAGGCATAACATTCCATTCAAATTGTCCTATTGGAACTATAAAAGCAGTTTTATATCTGTCTTGTTCAGCAATCTGAATTTGCCAATATCCCGATTTTAAATCAAATTTAGAAAAAATGATTTCATCATGTAACCTATTCAATAAATCTTTTTTATTAGGGATAGGATACCTAATCCATTTCAAAACTTTATTAAGAGGTTTATAATTAATAACTAATCTAGGTACACCTCTTTCTTGTTCTGCATGTTTATTAACATAAAAAGCAGTACATGACCAAGCAGAACTAGATTGTCTAATCAAATTCTTTTTCAATAAATTATCAATCTCTTTTTTACACAAATCCAAATATGCAGAATTCATTTGACAAGGTCTTGCCATAGTAGGAATATTATTCTCATCAAAACAATCTTCATAAGGTAATGTCACAACATGCTTTTTTCTATCCCAAAAAACACTGGGATGATCATTACAAATATTAGCAATAAACTGGTTTTGTAATAAATTCACTTTTCCTTGTAATTTTGAATTTTTTAGTAAAATATCTATTTCTAATAAAGAAATTTCTTGTTTTATAAAATTGACTTGTTGATTTTTTAAAATTAATTTTTCAACAATTTGATTTATAGACTTAGTAAATGGTTTAGTGATAAAATCTAATTGAAAATCTATATCATTATAAGTTCTATTATTTTAGTATGATCCGACCTTTTCAAAGGAAATATCGCATGCATGAATGGGACCCCTAAAATAATTGGACAAGAAATATCTTCCACAATCATAAAACTTTGAGGTAAACAAACACCATTGTTACATAAAAAAGCTTTTGGTAATTTATAATTCAATTTCATTTGACTACCATTAGCAGATCTTAAACAATGAGTTGTTTTATAAAAATATCTTGAAGGTATAAGTCCTTCCTGAACACAATTTACATCTGCTCCACTGTCAAATAAGGCAATGAATTCCTTTCTAAAATTGTAATCAAATTGTAAAGTAATTTTAGTATAAAACTTTTGAGATGTAATAATACTCATTTTTTGTAAAAATTCATTTCTATCTTCACTGACGATATTTGTCAAAAAATAATCTTTTGTATGATCTTGGCGAATTTTCTCAGTATTACTTTCTTTAGAAATCTCAGTCTCAGAAATCTCAGTTTCATTTGCTTTAGAATTCTCAACCTTGTTTGCTTGTAAATGTAAATCAAAAGTCCTATTATCTTCTAGGCTAGAAATTTTTCTATCATGAATTTTTGACTGATTTTTCAAATAAATAATTTCTTCTTTTAAAATAACAAGTTCTTGTTTTAAATCAGAAATAGTAGTTTCTTTTTCTGGAAAATTTCTTTGGACCAAAATCCTTTTTAACTCGGCAGTTGAATAATAATCAGGTTGCTTCAAGATAGGAGTATTAGAAGATATATTGTTTTGGTTGTCAATATCAAAATCATCATTTAAAATTGTATCCAGAATTTTATTTCTTAAATCTTTATCATCTATTTTCTTTAAAATCTTCATAATTTTTTCATCATTAATCATATTCACATTCAAATCCTGAAAATTTGAAATTAAATCATATAGACTATCATCTTTCTTGCAAGCACAAATATCTTCTGAAGAAGATCTATCAGAATCAGAATATAATTCTTCATTATGAAGAATTCTTAAATCATCCGAACTATAATCAGTAGAAGAATAATCAGATATTTCAAAATTAGAATCAGAATCAGAATTTAATAAAATCTTACACAAAGAATCTTTTATTTTTTCATCCAGATCCAAACTCTTAATCTTTTCTTGAGTTTTGCACTCATTCGCATAATGCCCAAATTTACCACATTTATGACATCTAATCCTTCTTTTATAATCTTTCTTACCCTTCTTTTTGTAAACTTTCTTTTCTTTCTTATCCCAAGAGGACTTATCACGAGAAGTAAACTTTTTCTTATACTTTCTTTTCTTGTCATCTTTAGAAAATTTAGAAAAATTCTTTTTCTTTTTTGAAGAACCAGGAATATCAAAAGCAAATTGATCACAAAATTCTCCTAATTGCTTCCTTTCATTCAATCTATTCTTTTTGATATGATAATTCATCTTCATATCATTACAAACAGCTAAGCCTTCCTGAGTACAAACACTAAAAATTTTCCCATAAGTCAAGGAATCATAAGGAATTTTATTATGCGAACCACGTAAATGTTTTCTCACTCTTTCCGCAAAAATCAAAGGTAAACCATCAATAAATTTAGACTTCCAATGCTCATGACTACAATCATGCAATTCCATAACACGACTTAAGAATACATCTTTATACCATCTAAAATCAGATAGTTGTCTACAACGTAAATTTTGTAATGTTGTTCTAATAGTTTCTGCTTCATCAGTCCAACTACCACAAAAATGTTCAACCATAGTAGTAATCAAAGTATAAACAGCATTTTGTTGTACTTGAGAAGTACTTGTTTGATCAGTAGTCTGATAGGCTAATTGCCCTTCAATTTTAATAACACTAGTAGTATTCATGATAGTATTCTTTTGTTCTTGATTTAAAAAATTATCCCACCAACCTTTAAGTTGGCCAGTGAAACCAGCAACAATCATAGCAGCAATATCACGATCTTGATTTTTATTAATCTTACAAATAGTACTATACATCAACATTCTATGCACAGTAGTAAAAATTTGTTTATCATTAAAACCATCAATATTCCATTCATAAATTTCCTTGCTACTGTAACTATTATTAAAAATCTGATCTCTTTCTTCATTTAAAACATCCATCGGAGTTGGTCTATTGTAATAAAACATCCTTTGAATAGGGTTATCAGCCCATTTTGTATTGATTTTATTAACAAAATCATTTTCTGAAACATTCTGAGTAATAAAATTTTCTTGTTTTGTAGATAAAACAGGTTGAGGCTGTAAATCAATTCCAGTAATATTGGAATCAAAAACAATATTCTTTAGTTTCTCTTTTAAAAGCTGTTCAATTTCTTCAGTAGAATCAGTTTTGAAACTTTTTATCTCCGAAGGAGGTTGTAAAGTATTTTTGACAATTTTTAATTCTTGTTTTGGTTTATGAAAAGCTTCTATTTTTTCTTGTAAAATCTGTGTTTGTTTTAAATAATTATCTAAATTCTTATGCAATGCCATGACATGCTCTCCTAATACATTCAAATAATAATTAGCATAATTCTGCTGTTTAAGAATCAAATTGACATGTTCACAAGTAGTTACAGCAACTTTGTTTTCAAATAATTTTGCAAAAGCAGTAAAATTAATAGTTTTACCATCTCTATTGATATCAAAAGATTGAGTTGGAGGTAAAGAAGAAATCATTATATCTCCATTAGACAAATGATACTCATGTTCAATGACTGATAAATGATATCCCACATATTTAATCATGAACCATGGGACAAATGGCAATGAAATATTATTTCCTTCTAACTCTTTGTAAAATTCTTTAGAAAAATACTCTGTCTCATCTTTATTAAATGAAGAGAAAAACCAATTCCTAAATTCTTCCCATTTTGGACTATAAAATTCTAAAGAAATCTTTTTTCGTGCCAGAGAACCTGGACTAAAATCAATTTTTTTTCTATCCATGTAAACCAGTTGGAAAATTCATGTCAGAATCTGTAGGATCACTTAAACAATCTTCACCTTTAGCAATATTATTATTATCTAAAATAATTTTATCAAAATTTGTATCTCTAATTTGAGAAGTTGAAGCCCTTGATGGAATATCCACAATATAATCTACTGGAGAAATATAAGAAGATACAGATCGGGTTAATCTTGAAGAGGAATCTGTTAGTCTTGGGATATCCTGGGTTTTAAAACTCAAAGTTACACTACCATCTTTACTTTGTCTGATATCAGAAATCTCCTCACTAGTAATCTCACGAGGTACTGCAGCTTCTTCAATAATCCATTCAGTAGGAAAATTTATTTCTTCCCACTTAATTAATCTACGAGTAATAATTTTTGATTTAGAAAAATTATTTTCAAACAAAACAGTCTCATGATTTTGTTCAGCAATTTTACATCTAGGAGATAAAGTATAAAGAGGTCTATAAACAATTCTAGTACAAATACACATAACTTCTGTTCCGGGTAAATAATCATATCCATTAATCTTAATATTCAAAATTAATGATTGTGATATATTCACATCAGTTAGAGCAATATTTAAATTCGGATAAGCATTAAAATAAATTGCACCATAAGCCAAGGTTGATCGTATAGAACCAATCAAAGAATTTTTCCAATTTAAATTTCTACCATCTCGTAATGCACCAACAAAACTTTCAGGTAAGCCTTTCAATGTTAATGGCTTAAAAGCAACTTGAACTAAACCAATATGTAAATAATTGAAATCTTTAGATTTGTAATAATCTATGTCATTTTGAGATAATAGATGGAAAACTCCACTATCTTTGTCCATAGTAAAACTTAATTCTGTAGTTTTCACAGTAGTTTTTCCAGCAAATTTTTCAAAAGTTCCCAATTTATAAATAGCCTCTATATTTACTTTAGGAATCACCCAAGTATTTAATAAATCTTGTTGGACAGGAAAATCTACTTGTTCTTTAATCATATTTTTAATAAATTTTGGTTTATTAAACCAAGACATAAGAACTCAAAAAGTTAAGTGTTAAATAATAACTTTCATAACCTAAATATGATCTTCCATGGCTCTGATACCAATTTTTTAAGCAGGACCTTTTTAGGGCTGTAGGACCTTTTAGGAAGTATGGGATTTATATAGTTTAATTTGTTTTATGCAAACCACGGAACTATTCGTTATAAACCCGACCGGGAACATCCATAGGCGATTTAACCAGCCATACAGGACTTACCAACGGAATCACAAGGTTTATACCCGATATAATCCCTCACTAACAATGCCGGGAACACCCCTCTTAGGGTTTACCAACGCCATGATTTAAGCTTAGTTATGAAAGATCATATTTAGGTTATGAAAGTTATTATTTAACACTTAACTTTTTGAGTTCTTATGTCTTGGTTTAATAAACCAAAATTTATTAAAAATATGATTAAGGAACAAGTAGATTTTCCTGTCCAACAAGATTTATTAAATACTTGGGTGATTCCTAAAGTAAATATAGAGGCTATTTATAAATTGGAAACTTTTGAAAAATTTGCTGGAAAAACTACTGTGAAAACTACAGAATTAAGTTTTACTATGAACAAAGATAGTGGAGTTTTCCATCTATTATCTCAAAATGACATAGATTATTACAAATCAAAAGATTTCAATTATTTACATATTGGTTTAGTTCAAGTTGCTTTTAAGCCATTAACATTGAAAGGCTTACCTGAAAGTTTTGTTGCTGCATTACGAGATGGTAGAAATTTAAATTGGAAAAATTCTTTGATTGGTTCTATACAATCAACCTTGGCTTATGGTGCAATTTATTTTAATGCTTATCCGAATTTAAATATTGCTCTAACTGATGTGAATATATTACAATCATTAATTTTGAATATTAAGATTAATGGATATGATTATTTACCCGGAACAGAAGTTATGTGTATTTGTACTAGAATTGTTTATAGACCTCTTTATACTTTATCTCCTAGATGTAAAATTGCTGAACAAAATCATGAGACTGTTTTGTTTGAAAATAATTTTTCTAAATCAAAAATTATTACTCGTAGATTAATTAAGTGGGAAGAAATAAATTTTCCTACTGAATGGATTATTGAAGAAGCTGCAGTACCTCGTGAGATTACTAGTGAAGAGATTTCTGATATCAGACAAAGTAAAGATGGTAGTGTAACTTTGAGTTTTAAAACCCAGGATATCCCAAGACTAACAGATTCCTCTTCAAGATTAACCCGATCTGTATCTTCTTATATTTCTCCAGTAGATTATATTGTAGATATTCCATCAAGGGCTTCAACTTCTCAAATTAGAGATACAAGTTTTGATAAAATTATTTTAGATAATAATAATATTGCTAAAGGTGAAGATCGTTTAAGTGATCCTACAGATTCTGACATGAATTTTCCAACTGGTTTACATGGATAGAAAAAAATTTGATTTTAGTCCAGGTTCTCTGGCACGAAAAAAGATTTCTTTAGAATTTTATAGTCCAAAATGGGAAGAATTTAGGAATTGGTTTTTCTCTTCATTTAATAAAGATGAGACAGAGTATTTTTCTAAAGAATTTTACAAAGAGTTAGAAGGAAATAATATTTCATTGCCATTTGTCCCATGGTTCATGATTAAATATGTGGGATATCATTTGTCAGTCATTGAACATGAGTATCATTTGTCTAATGGAGATATAATGATTTCTTCTTTACCTCAAACTCAGTCTTTTGATATCAATAGAGATGGTAAAACTATTAATTTTACTGCTTTTGCAAAATTATTTGAAAACAAAGTTGCTATAACTACTTGTGAACATGTCAATTTGATTCTTAAACAGCAGAATTATGCTAATTATTATTTGAATGTATTAGGAGAGCATGTCATGGCATTGCATAAGAATTTAGATAATTATTTAAAACAAACACAGATTTTACAAGAAAAAATAGAAGCTTTTCATAAACCAAAACAAGAATTAAAAATTGTCAAAAATACTTTACAACCTCCTCCGGAGATAAAAAGTTTCAAAACTGATTCTACTGAAGAAATTGAACAGCTTTTAAAAGAGAAACTAAAGAATATTGTTTTTGATTCCAATATTACTGGAATTGATTTACAGCCTCAACCTGTTTTATCTACAAAACAAGAAAATTTTATTACTCAGAATGTTTCAGAAAATGATTTTGTTAATAAAATCAATACAAAATGGGCTGATAAGCCTATTCAAAGAATGTTTTATTACAATAGACCAACTCCTATGGATGTTTTAAATGAAGAAAGAGATCAGATTTTTAATAATAGTTACAGTAGCAAGGAAATTTATGAATGGAATATTGATGGTTTTAATGATAAACAAATTTTTACTACTGTGCATAGAATGTTGATGTATAGTACTATTTGTAAGATTAATAAAAATCAAGATCGTGATATTGCTGCTATGATTGTTGCTGGTTTCACTGGCCAACTTAAAGGTTGGTGGGATAATTTTTTAAATCAAGAACAAAAGAATACTATCATGAATACTACTAGTGTTATTAAAATTGAAGGGCAATTAGCCTATCAGACTACTGATCAAACAAGTACTTCTCAAGTACAACAAAATGCTGTTTATACTTTGATTACTACTATGGTTGAACATTTTTGTGGTAGATGGACTGATGAAGCAGAAACTATTAGAACAACATTACAAAATTTACGTTGTAGACAACTATCTGATTTTAGATGGTATAAAGATGTATTCTTAAGTCGTGTTATGGAATTGCATGATTGTAGTCATGAGCATTGGAAGTCTAAATTTATTGATGGTTTACCTTTGATTTTTGCGGAAAGAGTGAGAAAACATTTACGTGGTTCGCATAATAAAATTCCTTATGATTCCTTGACTTATGGGAAAATTATTAGTGTTCGTACTCAGGAAGGCTTAGCTGTTTGTAATGATATAAAGATGAATTATCATATCAAAAAGAATAGATTGAATGAAAGGAAGCAATTAGGAGAATTTTGTGATCAATTTGCTTTTGATATTCCTGGTTCTTCAAAAAATAAAAAGAAGTTTTCTAAATTTTCTAAAGATGACAAGAAAAGAAAGTATAAGAAAAAGTTTACTTCTCGTGATAAGTCCTCTTGGGATAAGAAAGAAAAGAAAGTTTACAAAAAGAAGGGTAAGAAAGATTATAAAAGAAGGATTAGATGTCATAAATGTGGTAAATTTGGGCATTATGCGAATGAGTGCAAAACTCAAGAAAAGATTAAGAGTTTGGATCTGGATGAAAAAATAAAAGATTCTTTGTGTAAGATTTTATTAAATTCTGATTCTGATTCTAATTCTGAAATATCTGATTATTCTTCTACTGATTATAGTTCAGATGATTTAAGAATTCTTCATAATGAAGAATTATATTCTGATTCTGATAGATCTTCTTCAGAAGATATTTGTGCTTGCAAGAAAGATGATAGTCTATATGATTTAATTTCAAATTTTCAGGATTTGAATGTGAATATGATTAATGATGAAAAAATTATGAAGATTTTAAAGAAAATAGATGATAAAGATTTAAGAAATAAAATTCTGGATACAATTTTAAATGATGATTTTGATATTGACAACCAAAACAATATATCTTCTAATACTCCTATCTTGAAGCAACCTGATTATTATTCAACTGCCGAGTTAAAAAGGATTTTGGTCCAAAGAAATTTTCCAGAAAAAGAAACTACTATTTCTGATTTAAAACAAGAACTTGTTATTTTAAAAGAAGAAATTATTTATTTGAAAAATCAGTCAAAAATTCATGATAGAAAAATTTCTAGCCTGGAAGATAATAGGACTTTTGATTTACATTTACAAGCAAACAAGGTAGAGAATTCTAAAGCAAATGAAACTGAGATTTCTGAGACTGAGATTTCTAAAAAAAGTAATACTGAGAAAATTCGCCAAGATCATACAAAAGATTCTTTCTTGACAAATATCGTCAGTGAAGATAGAAATGAATTTTTACAAAAAATGAGTATTATTACATCTCAAAAGTTTTATACTAAAATTACTTTACAAATTGATTACAATTTTAGAAAGGAATTCATTGCCTTATTTGACAGTGGAGCAGATGTAAATTGTGTTCAGGAAGGACTTATACCTTCAAGATATTTTTATAAAACAACTCATTGTTTAAGATCTGCTAATGGTAGTCAAATGAAATTGAATTATAAATTACCAAAAGCTTTTTTATGTAACAATGGTATTTGTTTACCTCAAAGTTTTATGATTGTGGAAGATATTTCTTGTCAAATTATTTTAGGGGTCCCATTCATGCATGCGATATTTCCTTTGAAAAGGTGGGATCATACTAAAATAATAGGAACTTATAATGATAAAGATTTTCAATTAGATTTTATCACTAAACCATTTACTAAGTCTATAAATCAAATTGTTGAAAAATTAATTTTAAAAAATCAACAAGTCAATTTTATAAAACAAGAAATTTCTTTATTAGAAATAGATATTTTACTAAAAAATTCAAAATTACAAGGAAAAGTGAATTTATTACAAAACCAGTTTATTGCTAATATTTGTAATGATCATCCCAGTGCTTTTTGGGATAGAAAAAAGCATGTTGTGACATTACCTTATGAAGATAGTTTTGATGAGAATAATATTCCTACTAAGGCAAGACCTTGTCAAATGAATTTTGCATATTTGGATTTGTGTAAAAAAGATATTGATAATTTATTAAAAAAGAATTTGATTAGACAATCTAGTTCTGCTTGGTCATGTACTGCTTTTTATGTTAATAAACATGCAGAACAAGAAAGAGGTGTACCTAGATTAGTTATTAATTATAAACCTCTTAATAAAGTTTTGAAATGGATTAGGTATCCTATCCCTAATAAAAAAGATTTATTGAATAGGTTACATGATGCAATCATTTTTTCTAAATTTGATTTAAAATCGGGATATTGACAAATTCAGATTGCTGAACAAGACAGATATAAAACTGCTTTTAATGTTCCAATAGGACAATTTGAATGGAATGTTATGCCTTTTGGATTGAAGAATGCGCCTTCAGAATTTCAAAAGATTATGAATAATATATTTATTCCTTTTACAGATTTCATTATTGTTTACATAGATGATATTTTAGTATTTTCCAAAAATATTGAATTACATTTCAAACATTTAGAATTATTTCAAAAAATAGGTATTCAAAATGGATTAGTTATTTCTAAACCAAAAATGTTTCTTTTTCAAAGTAACATTAGATTTCTTGGTCATAATATTGGAAAAGGAACAATTACGCCTATTAATAGGACGATTGAATTCGGATCAAAATTTCCTGATATTATTACTAATAAGACTCAATTACAAAGATTTTTGGGTAGTTTAAATTATATTTCTCCGTTCATAAAAGACTTATCAAAAGATATTGCTATTTTATATGAAAGGCTAAAAAAGAACCCTCCTGCTTGGAATGATTCTCACATTGATGCTGTTAAGAAAACAAAATCCAAAATAAAAGAACTCCCTTGTTTAACTTTGGCTAACCCAAATTGGGAAAAAACTGTTGAAACTGATGCTTCAGATATTGGATATGCGGGTATTTTGACTCAATTTTCTCCTGTTGAAAAAAGAGATTATGTTATACAATTTTATTCAGGAAAATGGAATGATAGTCAAAGAAATTATGCAACAGTAGCAAAAGAGATTTTAGCTATTGTTAAGAGTGTTTTAAAATTTCAGACGGATTTATATAATCAGAAATTTGTAATCAAAACAGATTGTCAAGCTGCTAAGTTCTTATTTAATAAGGATTTTAAGCACAATGTTTCTAAACAGATGTTTGCTAGATGGCAAGCATTATTGGCTCCTTTTGATTTTGAAATTGTTTATAAAAAAGGAATTGATAACAGTTTACCAGATTTTCTTACCCGAGAATATCTTACTAATGATTAATTTTCAGTTTTGTAGGATGAGGCCAAATTGGCCAAGACCTTCCTCTGGAAGGGGAAGAGGAGCAAATCAGAATAGATTTCAGACCCTAGGGCATATTCCAGCCCAGAAAAGATTTCTTGAAGAAGGATCATCTTCATCATCAAATATAAGACCTTCTTTTGCAGATTACCAGAAATATCTAGATTTTATTGCCAGCAATGCTGGAACTGCTGGGGGTAGCAATGCTACTATTCAACCCACCTCTATTGAGGATCATAAAGATTTTGAAACCCCTAATGAAGATTCTTATGCAGTTATAATTGGGAAAACTGACAATGAGATTTTTGATATAAATCCTATAAAAGAGATTATAATTTATGTTGATAACAAAGATTTTAAATGGAAACACAATCCTTGGATTGTTATGAAAAGGTATTTAAACAATGCATTATTTCCAATGCAAACTTACAAGAATAGATTGCACTATGAAATGATTTTAACATCTACTGGATCAGTAGAAATTTCTCATAACAATACTAGTAATTCTAATAAATCATATTTTTCTTTTTCCAAAATGATTATTAAGAAAATTATTTTACCAGACGAATGGGGACTAAGTACTTTAAAAGATTGCCAGTATATACATCCAATTCAAAAGATGTCAATTAATTATAATTATTGGGATTATGTGGAGGCATTTTCAAAGACTTTATTTTATGAAAATGATGATCATAAGCACTCTTGGTTAATAAAAATTTGTGCTCAAGTTTTTAAAAGTACCCAGATTCCAAGTTGGTTCATTAAATGGTGGTCCTTTTTCGGGCCTTCCCAAGGAATACTACCAGTACAGTTTAAAGAGTTATATCATCAATGGGTAGAGATTTCGCCAAGGATTATGGATTTGGACAAAGAGGACAGATTATACCCAAAGACTCCGATTATGAATTTTTTTATGGAATTTTCTGTTCCTTGGATTTACAAATGGACCATTGAATTAGGGAAAGATTCAGATGAAGTACCTTGTTTATTTAGAAGACATTATACAAAATTTTGGCCTAAGCTAATCTCAAAAGGATCTGATGGAAAGATGGTTAGGCAAGAGCTATTGGATACTATTAAAACTACAATTACCAAATATGACAAACAAATCCCAGATGATGCAGAAATGGAAGAAAGTCATTTTAGAAAAATTACTAAGAAGATTCAAATAAAGAAAGGAGGAACATTATCTAAAGAAGAGCTAATTGCAGCTTACATGGAGCAGATTAAAAAAGATATTCAGAAGCAAATTACTGATGATGATGTTTTAATGGGGGATAATTTTGAAGATTCTCAAAGTGTAAATAGTATAACTTCAGAAGATTTACCGGATCTACTCAAGAAAGCTGAAGAAGAGATTTTGAAAATCAAAAAAGCCACTTAAGTTTCTAGAAGGGGCTATTATGTAATTTTATTCAGTTTACTGTAGGATTATTGACTTCTATGTCGGTTACTGTGCACTTTTACTGTGCACAATATTTTCTATAAATAGGGTAGATTTCATTTAGAGGAGGTAGGTTTTTCCGGAACTCCTCTCTCTCTTTCTAAGATTTTCCTCTCCCTTCTCTCTAAAATTTCCTTTTGTAATACTACTTGTAATAGCTATTGTGAATAAATAAATCAAGAAGTTCTGGTAATCAGGTACTTTCCATTTCTTTAGTTATATTATATTTTCTATATTATAATTGTGTTTTATTTGTTTATTTGCCCAATGATGGGCTAAATTCATAAGTGTTAAATAATAACTGATATAGCTTAAGTATGATCGGAAAAGGTAATGACTCTTAATGAATAGCTTGCCTTGAAGGGGTAAAGGTTCTGGTATGGGTGTTAGTTTAAATAATTTTATAGCAAACTAAGCTTAAATCATGGCGTTGGTAAGCCCTAAGAGGGGTGTTCCCGGCATGGTTAGTGAGGGATTATATCGGGTATAAACCTTGTGATTCCGTTGGTAAGTCCTGTATGGCTGGTTAAATCGCCTATGGATGTTCCCGGTCGGGTTTATAACGAATAGTTCCGTGGTTTGCATAAAACAAATTAAACTATATAAATCTCATACTTCCTAAAAGGTCCTACAGCCCTAAAAAGGTCCTGCTTAAAAAATTGGTTATATATATATATATATATATATATATATATATATATATATATATATATATATATTTATATATTAAATATAAAAAACTAAAAACCCTTTAAAATGATTAACAAAAGTTTATTTCTACTTATAAGCATTTTTATTCTCGGGATCTAGAAATTTTTTTGTTCTATTTTAAATTTATTTTTGGTTGTAGTCCTCCTGTTTGACAACATGCCGGAGATGGTAAAACTAATTTCCTAATCACGGAAATCAAATTGAGTGGCTCTGGCAAAGAAAATTGAATGCATCATATTGTCTCTAAAATATTAATTTTTATGGCAATTCATTATTTCTAAGACGATGAGAATAAGAGATATTTAGTGAACATGTATATTTTGCCGATAAAACGTCCATTAACCCCCCTATAAGAGCTAACCCGATACCAATTCGCCCGATATCTTATCGGGTGGCTAACGGATTAATACATTTAAAAGCCGATAACCGTTAAGCCAAACCGTTAAGAGTAAAAAGCGGCCCAATCCGCCCGATAAGCACCCCCTATGAACTTCCTACCTTGCTCTTGGGAGACTCGAACTCACAACCTCTTGGTTGGAAGTGAGGGTTGCTTACCATCAAGGTAATTTGCTAAGATTTATTGTAATCACCCCCAAAATATTTTGGCTTAAACACTTCTAACTCTGCTTTTTCCAAGAGTTACTACTTCTATATTACCACCTCCATTTTATCTAATTTTATTAGTACTCTCCTGTCGATTGGGAATAATGTAGTCATTCAAATATTGAGCTTTGAATCAGTTGCTAATGGATTTAAAAAGAGGTATTTTTTCCCTGTTAATATAGTTAAAGTTATCTGGTCAGCTAGAAATTGCACACCACGATGATGCTTTTGTGTCATTCTACTGTTTGTTTGTTTGTTTGTCCAATGCATTATCCTATTTACATTGACAAATTATGAGAAAAAAAAGCACGAAAACATCAGTGTAATCATTTGTAACTTGAACAAGGTATTTGAAATAGTTTTAAATGTGTTATTTCGAAAGTAATTATCATATATTTGTTTTCTGGATACATCTGTTTCTGTTATGGTACATATAATTGAATTATGAGCTGTTTGTTGTCTCCATTCACTCCCCTGTTTCTTGTTTGCCTATTGTAGTATGCTAATTTTCTAGGAAAAAATGTTTCTATGTTACTGTTCATTTAAGAATAAGTTTCTATAAGGTTGTTATTATTCCCATTGTTTCCATACTTGTTGGTTTTCTTGTGCTTATTTATTTGTTGGGCTAAAGAGTGGACACAGTACATGCCTAATGCTAACTGTGGCTGTCAGATTTTGTGCATGTATAAATGTCGATTTTGCTCTCTCTATGAAGTTTCTACTCAAATAGAACTTTGGTAATTTGTTGTTGGGTACTTTGTTAATTTCAAGTAACCAGTTTAACTTTGTGTCAATCAAATGTTCTTTGAAATGAATTTCCTTTTGAACTTCAATTGGTTGCATTGAGTCCATGGACCTTTAAGTGATACTCGAATCATGGCAATTACTTAGTATATTACTAAATAGTCTTTAAGTTTGTACAAACTCACTTTAGGTATAATGCTAGTATGCTGCTGCATGTAGTATCCACCGAAATTTTTCAACTCAAGCTATTGCTTTATCCAACAACATGTTGCCCTCAGGATATGTTACAACTGTTAAGGATATAGTAGATATGCCCTAAATCTAATATCATATTTGATAACTTGAACATATTTTTGTGAATGTCATTTGATATAAAATATATGGCATTTGATATTCTTTTATCATTATTAATAATTATTTGATTAATTTGATAAGGTCCTTGATTAAATTTTGAGATTTGTCATCGTATTAGAGATCATGATAATGAGAGCAAAGCCTTTTATAATTTAATCTAGATTTGTTCTTGATCGTAGGATTATTAATTTGGATATTAGTAATCCGGTTAGATCAATATTTATGTGATCGTCTTCATCGGATAAAGATTAGTTGATCTCATTAACTAAATCACATAGATAGATGATGCATATAGAGATATGATCGTTGAACCGACTCATTGGATCATTCATAATGGTTAGAATTACCATAAATTGTCAATATAATATTTTCTTGAAGAATGTGATGTAACCGTTTCCTTTGACTTGAGATCGTCATAGTAATTGACAAGTTACTTATTGTGCTTTGATACTAGACACCTATGGCCCTAGGGCGATAGTTGAAAGGATATTGGGTACGATTAAATACTTGTAGAATTAGTGATTGATCAAGACGGAATCTGTCAACTCTTAGTAATGAGTTTAAGCTCCATGTTGTCATGAATTATAATCGACCAAACTAAGACTTTGGCCAGGGCAATTGAATGAAAGAAGCAATGAGTTTCTTAGGTCATTCAATGGTCGATTATATTTGACGTGAACACATAGTTGATCGCCTATTAGGATTTGACAGTTGAACCATATCCTATGGTGATCCAGAGCTATAAGGACAGAAGGAATTACCAGATTATTCTTCTACTAGTTCTTGAGAGTAAATTGTATACTTCATGCTATCCGGTCGTTAAGGAGTGTTGCTAGACGCCACCCTTGATTAGTATATTGATATGATCAATTTACTACCGGTTTAGTATTGAACCTATGGGGTCTCACACTAATGAGTGTTCTGATCTTTGCTAAAGGATTAATTAACTTATTATTTGATAATTAAATTAAAGAATTTAATTAGTCAAATAAATATAGTTATTAGTCCAAATGAAATATTATTATATTCTTTGCTAGCACAAAGATTATAATCAATATTGTGAATAAATTGAAGTTTCTATTTGGAATAGAAATTAAATAATAACTCTTGGTTGAAATATATGTGATATATATAATTAATACTATTTTATATAATAGATGAATATAAAATATAATATTAATAAAGGCTTGATAATAAATCTAATTTTGAATTGGATTATTAATTTATCCTATTTGGAATGGAATTAATATTTTTAAAAGGAAAATATTATATTAATATAAAAGTTTATATTAATAAAATCCAATTTAGAATTGGACATTCAAAAAGTCTATAACACTTTTGGCACTTCTCACGTGCACAAAGAAAGGGAAATTGGATTTTCCGTACAAAATTTTCCATAAGTTTATTTTTGGAATAAACTTTTACCCTAGGAAAATTATTACCTCAACCAAATAAGAAAATGGTTTGTAGGTGATGCCATATAAAGGGCGATGGAGAAAATTTGCATGCTTCTTTTTTTCCGAATTTTTTTTATTATTATTGAGAAGAAAAACCTAATTTGTGAAAGTGAGAATGCAATACAAAGCCAAGAGAGAAAATACAATTACAAGAAAAGTGTTTCTTGTTCTTCTAATTTGAATTTAGATTTTTGAGAAAAATTTCAACACAATATTCTTCGTTCAATTTGTTCGCGAGTTTCATTGATCAAAGAGTTGATAGCAAGGACCGGTCTCGGTGTGGATACGCATAGATTCTTCGCACTATCGACGAAATTTTGAAAAGAAACTCTCTTTACGAGGTACGCCTTAGATCCTATCTTTGACACGTAAATAAACTTTAAACATGGAAAATTTGCCTAGGATTGTTATTGTCGTCCGCTGCGTGTTACGAACACCTATGCGCAATCCTTCAGTGCTATCAGAGCCGTGGTTTATTGTGTCTAAAATTTATTTATAAAATATTTTAATATTATATTTGAAGAGTTCAAACCATAATAGATGTACCTTGTGCAATAGTCAAATTGTTTGAATGTTGATATTATTTTATTGTGGATTAAATATGCATTCATGTATCTATTGAGGTCGTTCATAACTTGAATTTGAAATTCCGTATTAGATACAATAGGAATCTATAATAGGTTACATGATTCTATTGTTATGTTTTATGCCATGTGCTTGTCCATTACATAATTTAGAATTATTTATTACATATGATGTAAATTAATTTAGGACTAAGCATGTAGACAACTTGAACTAAATTCACATGCTATAAAAAATTTGATCTTGGTATTATTAAAAAAAATTATTTTTGTAACAATTCCCTCTTACTAAAATTTGAGTTCTTAAATAATAAAATATAAGATATTTTATTATAGTGCTACCCATCAAGGTAATTAATTTTACTTATTTCTTGTTTATAAGGAGCGGCCTGACTACCAGGAGACTTATAGTTCGAGAATATGTTAAAATTATTTATTGCATTAGATGTATGGATTGAAAAGAATTATTCAATTTTACACTAGACGCCTGGACTACCCGGGGAGTATAAAATTTAATAAGTTCTTTGCTATCATGATGGTTTAACTCAGCTATGCCAATAGGATCGACGTGACTACCAGGGGACTTTGACATAGAGTTATTTAAGGAAATTGTATGGGGATACAATTGGTAAGAGTACCAACAAATTGCTTTTTCTTTTCTATATTTTAGATTTCTCAATGTGTCTGTTTTATCACTGTGTGAAATACTTGAGACCAACAAATTGGTAGGACCAAACTTTGATGACTAGTATAGAAATTTGAGAATTGTTCTCATGCATGAAAAGCTTATGGATGTGATCTATAAGCCTGCAAAGATAATCCCTCCAGAGAATGATGTTCAAGGCAACAAGGTTTATCATAAATAATTGGAATAAAAAATTCAAGGAGTTTCTTACAACTCTAATGGACAAGAAACAAGGTGAGACATTAGTGAAAAATGTTTTCAAGGTTTCTTCAGTTACCACTAATCCTTCACCGTGGGTATAAGATACTGGCAGTGGTTATAATATCTGCAATATGTTGCAAGGGTTCAAGATAAGTAGGAGGCTAAAGAAAGAAGAAATTAATCTACAAGTTGAAAATGGTGCAAAAGTTGGGACCATACCTATAGGATCAACTTCTTTAATAAGGCTACGGGAAAAGTACTTATGTTGGATGATTGTTATTATGTTCCTAACTTTGTTTCGAACATAATTTCAGCTTCTATGTTAGAAAAACGTGATTTTCACATTAATATAGGAAATGAATATTTGCTCTATTTATTATAGTGATAATTTATATGTGAAAGGCTATCTCCAACATGATGTTTATGTCTTAACTAGTGTGAATGCTAATTCGATTATGCATGTTTCAAGTCTTAAGAGGAAAAGAGATGATCATGTAAATCAAACGTACCTTTGGCATTGTAGGCTTGGTCATATTGGAGAGAAAAGAATTAAAAAGTTGTACAAGGAAGGGTACCTTAACAAGTATGATTTTGAATTACATCCAACTTGTGAATCTTGGCTCAAAGGAAAAATGACCAAATCTCTATTTACTGGAAGTGGAGAAAGAGCTTCTGAATTATTGGGACTAATTCATACAGATGTTTGTGGGCCCATGAAAATTCAAGCTAGAGGTTAATATGCTTACTTCATCACCTTCATTGATGATATGTTAAGATATGGATTTGTATATCTTATGAAACACAAGTCTGAATCTTTTGAAATGTTCAAAAGATTCCGCAGTGAAGTTGAGAAGCAGACTGGTAAAAGTATCAAAGTACTAAGGTCTGATAGAGGTGGAGAATATATTAGTGAATATTTTACCAGATATCTCAAAGAGAATGGGATTCTCTCACAATGGACACCTCCAGGAACACCACAACACTATGGTGTGTCTGAAAGGAGAAATAGAACCTTATTAGATATGGTGAGATTTATGATGGGGTTCACTGATCTTCCAATAAATTTATTGGGATATGCTTTGGAAGCAGCAACATACTTACTTAATAAAGTTCCACTAAGTCAATCTCTACAACACCATATGAGATATGGAAATGATGTAAGCCTAACCTTAAACATATTAAGATTTGTAGTCCAGCTTATGTTAAGAGACTACAGTCTGATAAACTTGACTCAAAATCTGATAAGTGTAGGTTCATTGGGTATCCCAAGGAAACAAGGGGATATTATTTCTATCACCCTTCTGACCATAAAGTATTTGTGGCTAGAGGATCAACCTTTTTGGAAAGGGAATTCCTTTTGGAAGGAAATTATAATGTAGAGATAGAACTTGATGAAGATCAAGAAAGTAATGAATCAACACAATATAAAGATCATGAGACCAAGTTGAAGAACCTTTATTGGATGTTTTGAAGTTGACAAGGAAATTGTCATCTTCAATGGTTGAAGTTCAAGAACAGGTTAATGAACCAGTTCCAAGCCAAATTGAAAAACAACAAAACCCAACACAAGGTGAACAGATTGTACAAGTATCTCTTCGAAGGTCTACACGAGAACGTCATGTACCAACTAGATTAAATTTATTGGTACAAGATGATTTATCAAATGAGGTTGATCATAATGACGATGACTCTAAGACCTATGAAGAGGCTATACAAAGTTATGATTATAAGAAGTGGCAAAAGGCCATGGAATCCGAAATGGAATCCATGAAGGAAAATAAAGTATGGACTTTAGTTAAACCTTCAAAGGATATAAAACCTATAGGTTGTAAATGAGTTTTTGAGAAAAAGATTGGAGCAGATGGAAAGGTGGAGACCTACAAAGCATGTCTTGTTGCTAAGGGATATCGTCAGAAAGAAGGAGTCGACAATGACGAGACTTTCTCTCCCGTGGAACTGCTCAAATCTATTCGGATTTTGCTTGCTATAGCAGCATACTATGATTATGAAATATGGCAAATGGATGTGAAAACGGCTTTTCTCAATGGTGAGCTAAAAGAGGATGTGTACATGACACAACCAGAAGGTTTCATATCTTTCTATGATCATAATAAAATTTGTAAGCTACAAAGATCTATTTATGAATTAAATCAAGCTTCTCGAAGTTGGAATATTCGATTTAACAAAACAATTGAAAAGTTCAATTTTGTTAGATGCGAAGAAGAACCTTGTGTGTACAAAAAGGTAAGTGGGAGCACAATTATATTTTTAGTGTTGTATGTGATGATATATTGCTCATAGGGAATGACGTACCGGCATTGCAAAATACCAAGATTTGGCTATCTGAACAGTTTTTCATGAAAGACTTGGGAGAAGCAGCTTATATATTAGGAATAAAGAACTATAGAGATAGATCTAGAAAGTTGCTTGGACTTTCCCAGTCTTTGTACATTGATACTATCATAAAGAGGTATAACATGGATAATTCCAAAAGAGGCTATCTACCGATAGGCACTGGAATTTCTCTCAGTAGGGAGGATTGTCCTAAAACACCTGAAGAGAGAGAACGCATGAGTAGGATCCCATACGCTAGTGCAGTGGGAGCTATCATGTATACCATGACATGTACACGTCCTGATATGGCTTATGCACTTGGAGTGACTAGCCGATATCAGGAAAATCCTGGTGAGGAACATTGGAAGGTGGTCAAGACCATTCTTAAGTACTTAAGAAGGACTAAAGACCAATTCCTCATCTATGAGAATTCTGAGTTGAAACTTGAAGGTTATACTGATGCAAGTTTCTCTTCAGATAGGGATGATCGCAAATCTATTTCTAGTTATGTATTCACCTTAAATGGTGGTGCAGTGAGTTGGAAAAGTTCCAAACAAGCTATAGTAGCTGATTCAGTGACTGAAGCAGAATATATAGCAGCTAGTGAAGCTGCTAAGGAAGCTGTATGGATGAAAAGGTTCTTAACTGAACTTGGTGTGGTTCCTTCAATGGAAGGTGCGGTTCCATTGTTGTGTGACAATACTGGAGCCATTGCTCAAGCAAAACAACCAAGATCACACCATAAGTCCAAACACGTTCTGCGAAGGTATCACTGGATAATAGAGATCATTGAACGTGTAGACGTCGAGATTCAAAAGGTTGATGGAAAGGAGAATGCTGCAGACCCATTCACTAAAGCGCTTGGCACAAAGGAGTTTGACAAGCACAAGTGGAAATTGGGGAGAAGTACAAGAGCGATTGGCTCTAGTGCAAGTGGGAGATTGTTAGGGATATAGTAGATATGACCAATATCCAATATCATATATGATAACTTGAACATATTTTTGTGAATGTCATTTGATATAAAATATATGGCATTTGATATTCTTTTATCATTATTAATTATTATTTGATTAATTTTATAAGGTCCTTGATTAAATTTTGAGATTTGTCATCATGATAGAGATCATGATAATGAGAGCAAAGTCTTTTACAATTTATTCTAAATTTGTTGTTGATCGTAGGATTATTAATTTAAACATTAGTAATCCGGTTAGATCAATATTTATGTGAACGTCTTTACCGGAAAAAGATTAGTTGATCTCATTAACTAAATCACATAGATAGATGATGCATATAGAGATATGATTGTTGAACCGACTCATTGGATAATTCCTAATGGTTAGAATTACCATAAACTATCAATAGGATATTTTTTTGAAGAATGTGATGTAACCGTTTCCTTTGACTTGAGATCTTCATTGTAATTGACAAGTTATTTATTGTGCTTTGATACTAGACACCTATGGCCCTAGAGCGATAGTTGAAAGGATATTGGGTACGATTAAATACTTGTAAAATTAGTGATTAATCAAGACCGAATCTGACAACTCTCGGTAATGAGTTTAAGCTCCATGTTATCATGAATTATAATCGACCAAACTAAGACCTTGGCCAGGGCAATTGAATGAAAGAAGCAATGAGTTTCTTAGGTCATTCAATGGTCGATTATATTTGACGTGAACACATAGTTGATCGCCTATTAGGATTTGACAGTTGAACCATATCCTAGGGTGATCCAAAGCTATAAGGACAGAAGGAATTACTACATTATTCTTCTACTGGTTCTTGAGAGTAAATTGTATACTTCATGCTATCCGGTCGTTAAGGAGTGTTGCTAGACGCCACCCTTTATTAGTATATTGATATGATCAATTTACTACCGGTTTAATATTGAACCTATGAGATCTCACACTAACGAGTATTCTGATCTTTGCTAAAGGATTAATTAACATATTATTTGATAATTAAGTTAAAGAATTTAATTAGTCAAATATATATAGTTATTAGTCCAAATGGAATATTATTATATTCTTTGCTAGCACAAAGATTATAATTAATATTGTGAATAAATTAAAGTTTCTATTTGGAATAGAAATTAAATAATATCTCTTGGTTGAAATATATGTGATATATATAATTAATACTATTTTATATAATAGATGTATATAAAATATAATATTAATAAAGGCTTGATAATAAATCTAATTTTGAATTTATTAATTAAAGTTTTATCCTATTTGGAGTGGGATTAATATTTTCAAAAGGAAAATATTATATTAATATAAAAGTTTATATTGATAAAATCCAATTTAGAATTGGACATTCAAAAAGTCTATAAAACTTTTGGCACTTCTCACGTGCACAAAGAAAGGAAAATTGGATTTTCCATACAAATTTTTCCATATGTTTATTTTTTGGAATAACCTTTTACCCTAGGAAAATTATTACCTCAACTAAATAAGAAAAGTGTTTGTAGGTGATGATATATAAAGGGTGATGGAGAAAATTTGCATGCTTCTTTTTTTTCCGATTTTTTTATTATTCTTGAGAAGAAAAACCTAATTTGTGAAAGTGAGAGTGCAATACAAAGCCAAGAGAGAAAATACAATTACAAGAAAAGTGTTTCTTGTTCTTCTAATTTGAGTTGAGATTTTTGAGAAAAATTTCTACACAATATTCTTCGTTCAATTTGTTCGCGAGTTTCATTGATCAACGAGTTGATAGCAAGGATCGGTCTCTGTGTGGATACGCATAGAGTCTTCGCACTATCGAAGAAATTTTGAAAAGAAACTTTCTTCACCAGGTACGTCTTAGATCTGATCTTTGACACGTAAATAAATTTTAATCATGAAAAATTTACCTAGGATTGTTATTGTCTTCCGCTGCATATTACGAACACTTATACACAATCCTTCAACAACATGATGTGTTGTCAGCTCTTGGGGTTCATGAAGCATTTACTTTTTCTTTAAACTTGTTTCACTTATTGCTTTATCCATCAGAAACATGCTCCTCACAAAATGACTACACCAATTTTGCATCTTTCACTTACATTTGAGTTTTGTACACTAACATCAACTGTATATATGCAGTATTTTCTTTACACAAAATTGACTTAATTATAAAAATGGCTTTTAATAGTAATAAATACTAGTAACCCTTTATTTCAAACCTGATAGTGACATAAATATAGTTACCGTAATTATTAGAGAAGAAACATGGTATATTTAGTCAAATGATATTGGTGTTGTAAATTTTATTCACATGTATATAAATTAAATCCGTTGTAATGTTGATCTACTTGTAGTACTGCATACAGCTCTGCTCCTTCATGCATGAAAGGTATTACTGCAAAAGAAGACATACTGTTTGTGTACGAAAAAGACACTTCCTTTACACATTCTGAACTTCAAAGTTATATATATCATGATCACTTTATGATTTTCACCTTATTCCTTAACAAATATTTTTTTGTGCCATTTTTTATTATCTTACAAAATTTTATGATGTTATGGCGTTGATAGGTTACTAAATTATTCTTTCTCATGGAAATATTGTAGGTTATAGTAAACACTCTTGCTAAGAGAAATCCTTATCGGTTAATCACTTCTTAACGGTCATATCAATACCTTCCAATGGATAAATCTTGGATTGGAATGCCTAGACTTACAACAAAGTATTTTCTTCGTTTGAATCAATTTCTAAATTTTGCATTTAAGAATACTTCTATAGAAGGTAGAATAAAATATCCATGTCCTAAATATTATTTTTAGGAAGTGGCAGACTAGAGAGATGGTGTACGATCATTTGATTAGCAAGCCATTTCCTCAAAATTATGTCACTTGGATTCTTCATGGAGAAATATAAGTGTGGGAGAAATCTAGAAGCACAGAGGTTATCCTAGATGCATCGCCTCCTGGAAATCTTATGGAATTATTCATAAATGAAGCATTCCCGATTTTAAGGCATGAGGGCATTGATCCAGATCCATCACAAGTAGTTGGAGAAGAAGAAATATTAAATGATCTGCCTTCTTAAATAACAAAGAATTTTTTGAGTTGCTTAGAGATGGAAGTGAAGAATTATACGAAGGGTCCAAGTACTCGAAACTAGATTTTTTTAAAGTTGTATCACATCAAGTATTTGTTTGGGCTAACTGACAAGGGAATGACTATGATGCTGGATTTACTGAAGGATGCATTTGAATTTGCAAGAGTACTTATTTTTTTTTATGAGGCCAAGAATACCATCAAAAGGCTTTGTCTTGATTATATCAAGATAGAAGCTTGTCCAAATGATTGCATGTTGTATTGGAGAGATGATGCTAATGAGAAAACATACATGCATTGTCATACATCTAGATGGAAGCCAACTAAGAAGAGCAACAATAATCACATGTCTACCACGCGAAAGAAGAAAAAGAAGCAAAAGATGCCATCAAAAAGTTTGCGTTACTTTCCATCAAAACCAAAGTTGCAAAGATTGTTCATGTGCTCTTAAATTGCAGTCCTTTTTTACTGTAGTCGTTCATTTAACTGTCCATCTAGTAGATTAAGTAATACAAGGTGGATCGGTACATTGACAATGGATGTATTTTGTTGAAAGGTAAAACATTACTTATTCAACATAATTTCATCGATCTTATAATAGTAATTCAAAGTAAATACTTATTCTCATACCTTTTTATATTTGTTATAGATTGCTAGGTCATTTCAAGTCACTCATAGGGAATAAAGCACAACCAGAAGATTCCATAATTGAGGGTTACATTATTGAAGAAGCCCTATCTCTTTTTTCTCGTTATTTTGAGGATATTGAGTCGAGGGTAAATAGGCCTAAACATGTAAACAATGAACCAAATCTTAATGAGGCTTCTGAAATTTCATCCATATTCCCTACACAAGGTAAACCCATCGGAGGTTATGAAACATTTACCTTGACTCAACTTGAGAAGACTCAAGTTCATCGATATGTGTTACTTAATTGTGCAGCAGTAAAGTCGTTTATTAGGTAAGAAAAAGTAAATTAATTTAATTTTTTACAAAAACTTTGAGTGAATGGAAAAAAATTGATACAAAATTGATACAATTAAATCCTTTGTAGTGAATTTAGGGATTACATAAGAATGAGTTCAAGAGGTCGAAGACCTTCATCAACCGAAGTAGAAAGGAGAGTTAGTAAAGAGTTTCCTGATTGGTTTCCAAAGCGAGTGAGTGAAAATGCTTGTCTATACTTAATTAACTTTCTTGTTTTAATTTTGAATATTTGATAAAAATAATTTTATCTATTTATATTATGAATCTGGATATAACAAACACAATCTTTATTGATTTGGAATTTCTAGCACAAGGTCCATGTCCAGATGCGTGAAGGTTCACTGCTTATAACATTAATGGATTCAAATTTCGGACATTTTCTAAAGAACAAGGATCACAAACTCAAAATAGTGGAGTTTTTCTTATTTCTGACACCTCTTATATTGCATCCAACCCTGACAGAAATGTGAGAGGCTGGCACTACTCGAGATAGAGGGTTCAAAAGAGATTCTTGATTTAACAGTGTTAATTTTTTCTAGATAGATTCACACTGGTGATCATGAGGAGCATGATCCTTATATTAAAGCATCTCAAGCAAATATGGTGTACTATGTTAATGATGAAACCGATGAAGGATGGAGTATGTCGGTACATTTAAATCCAAGAGATTTGTTTGATATGGGAGAGGTGGTTGAAGGAGTAATATACGAGAATGAGCCATTCCAACAACAAGAATTTGAACAATTTTTTATGTTAATTTTGAAAACGTTCTACTTGTAATAGAGGAGCATATGTTTGAATAGGAATTAGGACGGTCCTTAGGTTTTCCTCCGATTCTTCATGGTGAGTATTTTCATC
Organism: Nicotiana benthamiana; assembly: GCA_034376525.1. Lineage (NCBI taxonomy): Eukaryota > Viridiplantae > Streptophyta > Magnoliopsida > Solanales > Solanaceae > Nicotiana > Nicotiana benthamiana. The sequence goes on along the minus strand of CM067324.1, from coordinate 57,375,572 downwards.
CCTTTGAGAGTCAAACTAATATAATTATATTTAATTTATTGGTCCTGTCCTCTATATTCTCTACTCATATTCTTGCTCTTCACATTTATCTGTGGATCCACTAGCCTTGGCTGTTTCATTGCTTGTTCTTCTTCTTCTTTCTTTTCTTCATCTTTTTCTACTTTTAGTGTGTCACAATCCCAGTTCTCCCTCCGTGAACACATCGTGATGACACCTAGTTCCTATAACTAGGTAAGCCTAATGATAGGGAAAATAAATAGCTTGCGAAATAATTAATTAAAAATTGAACAACTAAAGAAACTGTATATAGAGGCTGCTCGACATATACAACTCAAATATGGAAGTCCACAATTTCATCCCAAAACCCGAAAACTCACAGGCAATACAGGGTAATAGATACGTAATATACTGCTCTAACTCCAGAATGTCTAAGCAACTGAAAGAAGGGGAAATCTATCTACTAAATGTTGGAATAAGATAGAGACTCCTGGTCTGTAGACACGACAAATATACCTCGAAGTCTCTGCTAGATGTCTCTGCCTCAGGAATAATGCGCTTGAGAAGAAGTACCTGGGTCTGCACATGAAAAATATGCGCAGAAGAAGCGTGAGTACACCACAACGGTACTTAGTAAGTGCCAAGCCTAACCTCGGTCGGGTAGTGACGAGGAATGTCAGGGCCCTACTGAGATTAAACAATATACTAAGAATATATGGGATAAAGTCAGATGAAAATAATGTGAACCAACGGTGAAATGAGACAGAATTCACAAAGACAACAATAAATAAGCAATGAAAAGAGTAAACACGGCGATGTACAGCTTAATACCAAAACACCAAATGAGAATCTCCCAGGATACCATCCTGTAGTCTATCTCATCAACTTTCTGAGGAGCTCTCGGGATACCGTCCCATAGTCCAACTATCAATGTGCACGGGGATATATCGGGAATCTAACCCATAGTCCCAAAATAAAGTGTTGGGGGATCTACCGGGAATCTAACCCATAGTCCCAAAATAAAATGCAGGGGGATCTGCTAGGAATCTAACCCATCGTCCCAAAGTAAACAAACAACGGATGGAGCTACCGGAATCTCACATATATAGTCCCAATGTAAATGCGCAACAACAACCAGAAGATATTCAGAATGGAAGTACAAAAGGACAAGCAACAGGTAGTACTAGCATAACATGCTTCATGTAATACAGTCAAGGCAACTTAAGCAAATAGGCAAGTTAAATCAACTAGACATGCTTTTCTAATCAAACACATGTTATAATTGCAAGTAACATAAAGCAAATACGAAAGAAAACCGAGTCTCAATATCTTATGTAAAAATCGGATTTTCAACAATTAGCTCAAGTACACGCTCATCACCTCACGTACAAGGCACTCAATTACCAAATAACATATCCTAAGGGTGAAGGTCCCCCACACAAGGTTAGACAAGCCACGTACCTCAAACCGACTTCAATTCAACTTGAAACCACACTTTTGCCACGAGTATCCGACTCCAAATGGCCCAAATCTATTCATTTCAATTGTATCTTGTAAATAACACCTCAAACAACTGATTCCCCTATTTAATTTAAAGCTAAGATGCAAATTTAGGTAAAATAACCAAAATGCCCCTCAGGTCAATGTGGTAAAAACCCGAGGTTTGAACATAAATCTGGTTACCCATTCCGATACGAACCCAAATATATGATTTGTTTTGAAATCGAACCTCAAATTGAGGTCCAAATCCCCAATTTTTGAAAAACCTAGGTTCTACTCCAAACCTCCAATTTCACTCATAAAAATCATTGATTTTAAGTTGAAGACATGTTAGATGATGTTAAATATTGAAATAAATGAGTAAAAACCAACTTACAAGTGTGAGCACGTGATATTTTGCCCTATATGAATTACTCCCAGAAATTCACACAAAATATTTTTCGTTCATTCTTTTACAATTTTGTAGATTTTTGTTACTTCATGTTAATTGTTTGCATTTTATTTGTGCATTTTAATTAGTAAAAAATACAAAATGTTGCATTTCGCATTTAGGATTTAATTCTACATTTTAGGATTAAGTAAAAATTAGCCGTTTTATAAATGGGAAAAATCACAAAGAAGAAAGTTTGTTTTGCACCTTTTGATTTTAATCATGAATTTTGGTAGTTTTTCCTTTATTTTTTTATTATTAGTTTGGGTAATTATGAGGTAATTAATTCAATTGGAAAGGTTATTTTTTAATTTTATTATAGGTTTTTTTTAGTTTTAATATTGAAAAAAAGAAAAGGTAATGAAAATAAAAAAGAAAATCGAAGTGGGGTTGGGTTTGAGACAAATTTGGGCCTTTTGAACATCTGAACGACCCAAGCCCACCCCCTTGTGCATTTGAACGGCCCAAACCCAACCCCTCAACCAGTCCACCACTGCTATTCTCAAAACGACACCATTTCCTTGGGGTCAATCAGAGCCGTTAATAATATTTGATCAACAAACGTGAACTGCCTAGGTTACTAAATTTATAAATGTCGGAATTCCCCCCACCCCTCCAAACCCTCTCTCAAACACCCCTGATTACACTAGTATATTTCCGCCATACAACCACCATTTCTCCATCGTTCGCCACCGGCCGGAAATCGCCGCCGTCGGCAGCGAATCTCCAACGACGCCCAAATTAACACCCCTGAATCTCCTCTTCCTCCTATTTCCAACCCCCTAAACCCCAGCCCTCGAATCTTAATCGATCATCTCGAATATTAGTTCAAATATTCGACTGGTCCGCCGTCCACGGCGACATCGGCTCAAACGACCACCAATAATACACCACAGGTTCTCCTTTCCATCCTCTACCCAGATCTGAACCCCACCTTCCTCGAATCTCCCTTGAACCTGTCGAATATTTTAAAACACGTCCACCGTCTCCGCCGTGTACGGAGGTGTTCCACCCAACCCCGCCCAAAATAACATCTCTGACCCCCTCACTACTCTCTTCTCGAACCCCTGATTGGTTCCCTTCCACCATCACCGGAAGTGCTTGAATTTCGAGTCGAGGACTGGCAGAACCCTAGAGGGTATTGGATGGAAGCCTTCCCATGAATATCGAAGCTCGAAATTCTATTCCACACTAATCTTGGATAAGTTCTTTTTTTATTTTATTTTTGGTTTGAATTATGCTTCTTGTAAATCAGTTCAATCATGTTTGTTGTGGGATTATTAATCTTGTTTATGTTTTATTTTTTTTATCAATTAGTTTAGTTATATAGGAAAAAATTTCTTCATATGCATGGATGTTTATTTTCAAAATTAATTTTCCTTTATGCATATTATATGTCTGATTTGGTTTGATCTTGTTTGTCTCAGTGTTGTTATTTCCTTTTAGACTTAATGTAGGGTTCGTTTGATTTCACTTCTGTTTTAATAAAGACTATTATATAACGGTTCTGACAAGTAGTTTGCTTAGAATGTGTTAGCTGATTGATACTCAAATTATAAGGTTAAGCGTAGTAAATTAGAAAGGTTGGAAAAGTTAACATCAGTTGGTAATTGTAGAAGTAATTCAAGGGTGGTTTGGGTAGTTTATTGGGGAATCTTTATTAGTTGATATAGGCAGCTTCTAGAATGGGGGTCGAAGTTGAAATTCAGACTTTAACTGTTATGACTTGGATAACAAGTCAAGCATTTAGGGACTAGTTGGGTGAATCTGAAAATAAGAGGAGGACTAGTAGGTAAAACAAGAGGGAAAGGATTACCCTAAGTGTTGGATATAAAAGGGCACCCTAATGCTTTCACTCACAAGGTTTTGAGGCTGAAAAATTCTGAAAATTCCTTAAAGACTTCGAAGAACTCTTAAATTCCAACAATTTTAAAATTCCAAAAGGCTCAGATCTGTAATTTAATCCCTGCAATTCAAAGTCAAAAAATCAAAAATGTTGTTTAGCTTGAACACCTGAAAGTTTCCATTAAAAATTAAGTCATTTAGATCATGCTCTAGTGTGATACTTATATAATTTAGCGTATGATTTGGATATTGAAGCTTTCCTGGGTGTTTTGCTTGATTCCATTTCAAGTAATTTAAGCTCAATTAAGGGCTATTTTAAGTTTATTCTGGGTTGAGGAAACTTTGGTTATCAAATTGATCCTTTTGTTTGTGTGTTGGTGTTGGGTTTTTACTGTTGAGCTACTGCTGATTCCACCTTTCTCCTTTGATTCATTATAAATTCCAGGTATACATCTTAAGGTTGCCTCTTTGAGTTGAAATGGAAGGGAAGCATTGCTTCCTGATTTTTGCTCACTTGGACTATTGAATGGTTTTAATTATAGGAGATAATAGATGTCTGTTCATATAGTTCAGATTATTTATTTTGGTTTGTATATATAAACTCGGATTGTATAACTTGCTTTCATTTTGTTATAGTTTGTAATGGTGCAGATGTCTAGTGTAACTCTAGGGTAGGTCAAGTTAATAGAAAATCAATAGTGTAGATTCAAGCACGAAATGTAGGCTTAAAATAATCATTGAAAGCAAAGTCGAATTGTTCATACGTTATTTCTGGGAATTATTATGTTTATTTGCGTATTGAATTCATGATTTTCCGAGTTCCGCCTAAAGCCAATGCCAGGCCTGGGCTCATAGTGTTCGTCAATTAGAATAGAGTGCCCAAATGACTTGGGATTGGGCGTACTTAGAGGCCCAAAATGAGATTTAGCTTTACAGCTGAAGCTCCGTTACACATAGTTAAATTCCAAAGCTCAAGCTGATAGGCATTGAGCCTCATATTCACGCCCCACACTTTTAGCACATAGAATCAATGCATTTGTTTAGTTGTGGAATGCTAGGGACGATTCCAAATCAAGTTCCTGCCTTGGTATAATTGTAACTAATAAACAATAAGGCCAAAGGAACGGTTGTCACTGCCCCACCGTGATCGAGTTATATTTTTAGACATTTTAGCCACATAAAAATCGGAATTCCGCCCGTAAAATACGGCCTAAGAAACCATAGTCACCGCCCCGCCACGAGCGAACGCTAGATAATCAGTCCTTTGTAGATGAATTCAATAATAGTTTTCTTTAGAAATTGGCCTTTAAATAATAAATTGAGGTACGCTATGCTGAACAAAATAACAACTGCATGGTCCTCGAATTAATATTAAATTTATTTTTAGAACTCGAGACACCGTATAGCGAATTTTCACGGCCTCCCGTAAAGTTAATAATGCGTAGTTGCTTTAGGCGCGTGTGTAATAATATTACTTTCCTAAATTCGGGTGCGTCTTTATGTGACCCAAATCTAAATCCCAATGAATTTGAAATGTGTCAAAAACCATGGGTGCATTTATGTGACGTGGTTCGAGGCATGTTTTAATGACGTTGCAATTCTCTTTTTAAAATTAAATAAAAGCGGTTAAAGTTAAAATTTTCACATAGGTTCTTAATTGTTTAAAATCAGATAATTTAAGCCAAATATGACAGTTGAGTGACCGTGCTAGAACCAGGAAACTCGGAAATGCCTAATACGTTCTACCGGGTTAACAGAATTCCTTACTCGGATTTATGGTTCGCAGACTTTTAAATAGAGTCATTCTCTTCCTCGATTCGGGATTAATCTGATGATTTGGGCACCCTAAATCTCCCAAGTGGCGACTCTGAATTTTATTAATAAATCCAATTTCGGTTTTCCTTTAATTTGAAAGGAGGTGTGACAGCTCTGGCGACTCTGTTGGGGACCGAACCCAAGAACTTTGGTTCAGGGGTCAAGAATTCAAGCTTAGAATCATTGTTGTATTTGGCTTTGTTTGTTATATGATCTTTTTACATGTTAGGCTAAATGTGCAAAATGATGTTTTTACCGCTTCGATATAATTTGAACTGTACATATAAACTGTTACGAAACCTTTCTCCTCTTATCTTCGGGATGTGCTCGTTGGTAGAGACACCCTGTTCTGTTAGTGTCATACCTGAAAATAAAAAAGAGGCTCGGACAAGTTACAAAGCCGAATGGCCTTTTGGTTCCCGGTACGTAGCCCCCCCTCGACTCGAGTTGTCCGCTCGGGTATACAGTCTAGAACATATACACATGTTTTGAACCTAGAATAACTCAACCTCATGCCTGATCCCTAGTAGGAATGCTTGTTTGCATCACGTGCATTTGACTTAGGGGACTCAACACAGGGGTTGGGTCCGTCTAGGACAGGTGTACCTAAAAATGGACCATAATGATGCATTTTGTGTGCTACTTGTGCATTTATTCCGGAATTGCATGCTGACCAACATATGAATATTGGGGAAAAGTTGAGAAAAAAGTAGCAGTATAAGGGTAAAGAGAGTTAATCGTCTGTTTTGAAAAATCAATGTCCAAATAGTGCCGAAAACCTACCCAAGTTTTGAAAAAAAAAAACAAAATGAAACAAAAGAGAAATGGGAAAAGGGTTTATCCTCAAAAAATAGTTTGTTTTACTTGCCAGTGAAAAAGGAAAAAAAAAGTCTTGTTTGCAAGAATAGTTTATTTTAAAAATAGCTTTTTTATTTGCCTATGAAATATTTTAATAAAAAGATAAAAGAGTCTTGTTTTCAAAATAGTTTGTTTTAAAATAGCTTATTTATTTGCCAATGGAAAAGAAAAGAAAAGAGAGTATTGTTTCCAAAAGAATAGTTTGTTTTATTTTACTGAACTACGCCAGTTTGATGCTCACAGGATGTGAGATACGTAGGCAACCCCCATCGGGCCCAACTTCATCTTACCAAAAGAGCCAGGTTTTGTTTGTGTCAATAAAGTAGCTTTTTCAATATTAGCCGAGTGCCTCGAAAAGCCGCCGGAAGGCTGTTTTTTCAAAAAACAGCCGCCTTAGGTCAGTAGTAGGCTCAGCCTTAAAATCTTCCTCCGGAAGTGCTAAAATGGCCGTGCTTGCAATGCGGGGATTTAATCTTTGAAATAAACATTTGAAAAATCAATTCTGTTTTTGAGTCCAATAAATCTTAATTTTACTTAATCACCATAATAAATGTGCAGAATGAGCACGAATCAGCATATGCCAATAACATTCATGAAGAAAATTCCCTTGGAGCTACACATGTGGTAGAATGACCTGGGTGAGGCGGGGCAAAATAGGGTCAATGCATATTTGGGAGGACTTACCGGGGTGTTAAAGATTAACTCGAGGGTAGACATCATAAAGGCATTAATCAGATTATGGGACCCGCCTCACAATGTATTCCATTTCTTGTATTTCGAACTCACGCTGACATTGGATGAAATAACTGGATATATTAGGGCCCTTACGATCCCCTGAGGCATTAGTACTTGATTTTGACAAGGGCCATCGCCGTACACAAATTCTTGGACTCTTTAAAGATCAGCAGGAAGGTTCACAACCCAGAACTATCAGCCGACTTTTGTACCCTGCAGTTTATATATCAGAGGTATGGGTACATAGGGAGATTTAATGACCCGAAAAACCATATTTGTCGCAAAGGGAATCAACTCAAATGGGAGGAACACCGATGTTTCGCATTCATGGTATTCTTCTTGGGTTTTTTGGTGTTTCTGCGGAAGGACGAAAATATTGACATACGGATAGCAGGGGTTGTCAGCACTTTAAGAGCTCAAGCCAAGAGCACCCTCGCTCCCATGATATTATCCGAATTCTTCAGTGCTCTCACTCCCTGTAAAGCAGGGGGAGACTTCTTCGAAGGATGTAACCTGTTGTTACAAATATGAATGATCGAACGTTTGTTCCATCGGCCTTAATTCATGAATTGTGGGTCGTTAACAAAAAGCTGCATAGAGGAATTCTGCAACAGGTTTGATGGGTTGAGATTACCCGAGGGTTCTACAGAATGGGTGTCATGTCTTCGGGCTGTCACTGCAAACCAAATAGAGTGGATGTTCGGGTGGCTCCCTGTGGATGAAATCATGTATATGCCAGCCATCGGACCTCATTTCCTTCTGATGGTTCTCCGAAGTATCCAACTCTATGAACCGTACAGAGTGCTAAGACAATTAGGGAGGTACCAATTGATTCCCAGTGACGAGGATATTAGTCGCCACGTGGTTGAGATTAGTCCCAATGGTCAATTTCCCGAAGCCGTCGTCCGGCAAATTTGGAGCAAATGTCAATACTTGACGGCGAGCACTCGAGTACGCGACATATCTAAAGGTGAGGTTAAACCTGGGTACATTGCTTGGTACAAGAAAGAAATAGAGTTCGGAAGACAGTACACACCTCCAAGAATTTGCTGAAACGTCACAAGAACAATGGAACTGGCTAGCCAAGGAAAACGAATATAGGGCCACAATAGGAAAATTAGAAAAACAAGTCAAAAACCTTCATATTAAAATGTTTTGCAAGTTGCTGTAGATGAGGGGGAAAAGAAAAGATTAACTAGAGAAAACGAAACATTGCGAGCCCAAATCCAGAAAATGAAAACAATTGCGGAAAATCCCCCCAAGAGCGCGAATGATGAAAAACTCATAGACAATTTAAGGCGAAAAGTAACAGAATATGGATTTGACTTGAATAATGTATAAGGTGAGCTATATAGGGCTAAAAAACAATTGGCCAAAAATGCGGAGGAACGAGCCCGCATGATTGAGCAATTAATGGAAAGGCATGACGATGAGGTTGTTGGATTGAAAAGGACGGTCATCATGGTTGAAAAAAAGGGGCCAAGAAAGCCAGAGACTTCAAAGCTGAGAGAGAACATAGTTATTTAGCAATAACACGATTGGAGATGGATTTGCGGCAATTCCAAGAACTTAATCAGGTAGCCGAATGAACTCTGGAGGCAAGGGCCGAGCAAATTGGGCGACTATTGCAAGAAAAGAGGGCTATAAGGGAAAGAGTACGGATGATCACAAACTACATCACCAAGAAGTGCAGCCACTGCGAGGATATGACAAGATCTACGTTCTTTGCCACCGCCATGACCTTTGTTCATCAAGTAATGGAAGACCTCCATCATTTCCAAGGGGATTTAGCACGCAAACCTGTAGCAAGGCCGAACGATGCCTCACGGGTCCCAAGAGCAATTGAAGCCTTAATGTATTCGTGATTTCTTGAGATTGTATTTTCCTTAAAGTCTGTCAATTTTTCTTAGAGTCTGTATTTTCTTTTGCGCATGGTTAGCTGTTCTTCGAGTCTGTAGTTCGTCTTTTATCAACGTCCATCGGTTTTTCGAGTGTTTGTAACCAAGTTTGTTATTATGAAAATTGAAAATTCCAAAATATTTTATGCTTTACTTTTTATCTGCTAGAACTACGCTCAGTCTGATTCATGCATGGTCATGATACGTAGGCAATCTACATAGGATTCGACCATAAAAAGAAAAGAGAAGAGAAACAAAGAAGGAAAGAATAGGAAATCATAGGAAAATCAAGAAAAAAAAAAAGAAAAACAGGAGAGTGTAGGAGAATAAATCCAAATGGCTGAGATGTACCAGGCATGGGCAAGAGGACAGCCACCCCAACCTATCCTGCTAACCTAACCTTCATTGCACCGCTGGCCCAAGCTCATGACCAGTCCACTACTGATCGACCCTCATGTTTTCCTATCTACTCGCAGCACTAGGGTACGACATCTCAACCACTACTAGCTCCACTACCAAAAGGCGCTTCTCATCCCCCTCCACCAATTGCTCCCATTTATGTGGCACCTCCTCCCCCCGCACTCCATAGATCGTCAAGTTAGCCCTTGCTTCAAGCATACGACAACCAATACTATCCACCAGAAGCTGCTTACAAAGCTCATGGACCTCACTCATATGCTCCCCATTTTGATATCTCGGCAGGAGTCAAAAAGCGAGTCAAAAATCCTGAGCAGGAAGAGGTGCTAAGAAATGTCAGGAGTTTAGAACAATCTTTCAAAAACATGCAAGGGTTAGGTGACCAGGTGAGTGTGGCATTCAAGGACCTTTGTTTATTTCCATACGTGCAGTTGCCTACATGTTTTAAGATGCCTAAATTTGACTTATATGATGCACATGGCGATCCGATCGCGCATCTAAGTGGGTTTTGCAGCAAAATGAGAGGAGCAAGGGAAAATATGAATTGACAATGGCATACTTTAGCCAAAGTTTAAGTGGGTCGGCATTGGAGTGGTACACTCGGCAGGATCACAATCAGTGGTACACTTGGGATGACCTTGCATAAACGTTTGCTTGTCACTTTCAATATAATCTCGAGATTGTATCGAATCGTCAATCTCTGGCACAACTGGAGAAGAAACACAACGAGAGCTTCAGGGAATACGGTTTTTGGTAGAGAGAACAAGCAGCCAGAGTTGATCCTCCAGTGAAGGAGAGTGAGATGGTTGACTATTTCCTACAGGATCTGGAGCTTACCCATTTTGGGCATTTGGTGTCAGCAGTAGGTAAATCTTTCAATGAAGTACTTAAATGGGGAGTATGGTCGAGGAAGGCCTTAAATCCAACAAGATCATGAGCTAGTATGCGATAAAGGCAACCTCTGAGGCTATCTGGGGTGGAGCTGGGGGAACATTTGGAAAAAAGAAGAAGGAGGAAGTAGCAACAGTGGAGTGGGGAACTTGGTTCAGGCCTCGGGATCCGTCCCACTACACCCAACCCCGTCCTCACCACCAAAAATACCCACACCCTCCGTACGGCCCACCATAAAATTAGTATCCAGCGTTAGAACCTTACATCTCAGTCTATCACGCACAAACGTATATCCAACCTCCCGCCCATGCACAATGGCATATGCCAGCCCCACAAAATACCAACCCAACTCTAACAAATCACTACCCACCTCTAAGAGTCTACCAACAACCCCCGAAACCCACCTTCCAATCCAATCGAGTCTTGAGAAATGAAAGGGTGCGGAAGAAGAAGGCTTTCACTTTATTGGGAGAAGCCTGCACTAGTTTATTCCACAGGCTACGACAATTGGATATGTGGAGACCTATCGAAGCAAAATTACCAAATCCTCCCCCAAAGAATCTAGATTATTCAGTTAGCTGAGAATACTGTTCTGGTGCACCGGGGCATGATACCGAAAAGTGTTGGCATTTTGAAGAATGCTATCGAGGAACTTACCGACTCTCACCGGATCGAAGTGCAGACTCCAGAGGCACCCAATATTAACCAAAACCCACTACCGGCCCATCATGAGACCAACATGATTGAGATCGTAGAAAAAAGGGGAGATCCTAAAAAGCCCTCACAGACAGTAATGATGATCAAATCTAGTGAAGTCAAGCCAACCGAGAATATAAGCAGCGAGAAGTCAGTGATCGAGATAAAAGGAAGAAGCAGCAAACCTGTTGTAGTTCAAGGAAGCTCATCATGCATAGTTGCACCAAAACAGGGATATGCAAAAGTGATAATAGACGGGGAAACTAGAGAACCTGTCGTATTTGTGGAAGGTGTTAGAACGAGTGCTTAACGCTAGAGGGGGTGAATAGCGTTTACAAAAATTATGCGGAATTAAAACTTATTTGCGGAATTGAAATACTGCAGGAATTAAATCTGTGCGGAAATTAAAGAGAGCAAGGAAAGAACACACCGATGTATCCTGGTTCGCCACAACCCTGTGGTTAGTCCAGTCCCCGAGAGACTCTCTCGAGATTTCCACTAAACCCTGTCGAGCTTACGGGTGCTCAACAAACCGTTACACTTGAGACTTGAATCCAACAAATCTCAAACACCTGCTTGAGGATATCTCACCCCAAGACTTCCCTGTTAAGCTTACGGGTGCCTAACGAACCGTTACAACTTGAGAACTTGAATCACACAAGCCTCAAACAACCTTGCTTAAGGAAACCTATCCCTAAGACTTCTCAAGAAGAAATTAAGTATTTCTTCTTGCAACAAGTGTATACAAAACACTCAATACTCACTTATACAATTACTCTCTCAAAGAGTGGATATGAGTACAAAATATTCAGCTCAAGATTACAACAACTTAATCAATATTTGGCTCTCAAAAATAATGTGTATGATATGAAATTGAAGATCAATAATGTAATGTAAACTTTTCAATCTTTCTGGTGTGTTGTTGTTATTCAAAAACGAGTTTCAGACAGGTTTTAATACTGTCAAAAGAGAATCTGACCGTTGCTTAATTGTCAAACAAAATCCCTGAAATTATGCACTGACAATCGATTGTTACGTCCTCACAATCGATTGTTAAACCATTTTTCAAAAGACAAATCTTGACTTTTCAGACAAAATCGGTTGTAATAAATATGGTTTGAAATTAGCAAGTCAACAATCGATTGTTAGCCACCACAATCGATTGTTGAATACAAATTCAAAATATTTCTGTCAAAGATTTAAATTTAATAGATTGTGTAATAAATATTCAAACCGACAAATCTTGACTTTTGAAAACCAGATTAATTATAAAAATCTGTTTGGGATTTTACAGCCTTAACAATCGATTGTCAACCCTCACAATCGATTGTCGTTCATATATTCAAAATAATTCGGTCAGTCTTTTGAAAATATCAGATTTTTGTAATAAAAAATTCAACAACAAGATCTATAATTGAAGGAGTGATTTTCTGAACAATAATTGAGTCTTGGACTTTGTAAAAATAATTTTCCAACAACCAAATCTTGACATTAAGAAGTTTGAAAAAATGTTTTTGGAAATCTGACACTTAACAATCGATCGTTAACTCTGACAATCGATTGTGGTTCATTTTTAAAACTTTTGGAAACACACTGCCTCACTGACAATCGATTGTTGAACCTGACAATCGATTGTTGAACTTAAAAATCACAAGACGTGTTTAAAAATCATTTTGGCTAATATGCAACTTATTTATTTAAACTTAAAAGATGCATGATATGATGAAAAATGATTTTTATGTGAGAGCCAATATTAGAATATATTGTTGAATCAAGATCACAAAATAAAATGACTCAACAATAAACACAACTATAATCTTCGTTGCGATTCTTGGTCCTGCACTGTTTTTCTTGTACTTGACTGTTAATGTTCCATCCTCGTTGGTTGGTTTGGCATTTATCAAAACCTACATAGATCAACACACGTTTAGTTTGAGAACGTGTTTTCAACAATTTCCCCCTTTTTGATAATGGCAAACCTGTATCGGGATATGCATATTAATAACAGTCCAAGAAACAGTATTCAACAATTATTCCACAAGTGTTCCACAAGTGTTCTTGTTCCCCCTCAATTTATTATTCCCCCTAAATATATGCAATAATATAATATAATAGCCCATTTTCTTCCCAAAAAAAATAATATAATTCATAGCCAATAATATAATGCATAGCCCGGTTTTCTTCCCCCTTTTGACATTAACAAAAAGTGCAAGAAGAAACATTACAAATATGCATTTAATCAAGTTATTACATGTAAACAGGGAATATTGGAAAATAATAATCATCTTATGATATTTGTTGGAAAGACATAAGAACAACCCATATATTTGATAAAAATCAATAAGTACAAAATAAAACAGAAAATCTGGGCAGAAAATTTAAAACGAAAATACAACAAAAATTAATTCAATATCGTCTCCTTCTTCCACATTTTCCGGATAAGAAGCGCATAAGGAAGGGGTCTATTGTCCCCGACGGCATTGAGCATGCGAAGCATGACGAACTTGCACCAATTGATGCTAGCTCCGGTGATAATTGCATGTAACAACTTTGCGTCTTCTTGAGATAATGTAGTGTGGCTGTGCGCACGACGGGTGGTTGAAGCGAGATGACAAGACTCAAGCCCTATTTGATCTAGGAGACTACGCTCATCAAATAAAAAGCCACCTTCTTGAATGTATATAGAGACATCGTCCCCATCTAGAGAAAGTTGAGAAATCGCTTGAATATTTTCTTCCGATAATAAAATTTGAACACCATTAACGGATGTGGCAAGATCATCATCTTCAGTCTTGTAAAGATTTGAATAAAAGGCACGAATGAGAGGAGGATTAATATGTGAACATTTGATAAGCAAAAAATCAAGAACGCTGCTTGCTCGAAGCATATTTACAGCTGTTGCAGGTGCACTAGATTCAAGATATTGTATGGTAGAGAAGCGAGGAGGTAATACTACTCGACTTTCGATTTTGGTCATGAATCGGATAAATTCTCCTTCAGAATTGAAATTTAAGTAGGAACCGTCTTGATATGGAAAGACGGGAGCAGCAGAGGAGGATGCAACATTTTTGCCAGAGCGAGATCGCTTTTGGTGTCTTGACATTTTTGAAGAAATATTTGAGAGTTAACTTTGAAAGTTTTTGAAAGAGGTCAAGAAATTTTGAAGCTTTGAATTGATTTTGAGGTGAGGAGGATGAAGATAACAACTCCTATTTATATAGTGGAGGATAAGATATCACTTTGAAATCTGAACGTTTGAAATTTTTTGAATTTCATCCGTTAGACAATCGATTGTTAGCTGTGACAATCGATTGTTGAAAGAATCTTTTGAACGTTATCTGAACTGACAGCATAATAATCGATTGCATAGAATTTAATAAGTCAGAACGGAAACAATTTTGAATACTGACCGTTGGAGAATCGATTGTGGAACCACGACAATCGATTGTAGAATAGGCAGAAAGTTTTCAATTATGGTCAGACGACAGGCAATCGATTGTGGAATGCTGACAATCGATTGTTGGACAGGCAGTGAGTTCTTAGGACAAAGAATTAATTGAACAATCGATTATGGACATGTGACAATCGATTGTGATGAGCCAAAAAATTATAAAGTCCTGAAAATTATTGAACAATCGATTATGGAAGTATGACAATCGATTATGGATGTATGACAATCGATTTTGGATGAAACAGTGCCATCAAAATGTGGTAGAAGACAATAAATTTTCAGATTTAAAAAAAAGGTTTTTTTTTTTTTTTTAGAAAAGATTTTATAAAAATGAATACACATAATCAATTCATGATCAATACCAATTGTTATAAAACCGAATCTTAACACAATTGATTCACATAATCAATTATTGCATTTTATCAAAACACCTGCACTATATAAATATTATTCACAAATAGATTCCCCCTATCTTTGGACGATATCTGTGAAACACAGTTAAGCGCTTCCGTCGCTTAAGATAAACACTTTATTCAAAAGATGAATGCAACATAAGTGTATGCATTAGATCAACGTAGAGTCAAGAATTTCGAGTTCACTAAGAATACGGAAGAACAACTCTTTATCTAAAGACTTGGTGAAGATGTCAGTCGATTGAAGTTTAGTTTCAACAAACTCAATTTCGACATCGCCTTTGAGAACGTGATCTATTTAAAAAGGACATGATGTATATCTAGCATATCAGTACTTGCTAAATATTATATCAATTCTACTAGCAATAGGGTAAAGTGAGGAACGATCATACCCGGTATGTTTTGGTGTCATCCTCCATCATTGACATCTCAATTTGCTAGTTATTGAATTATAGACTTCATGCAAGCACATTAGTAGCTCCAAAATAATTTTATCAAATAGAAATATTTTTGACATATCAAAGATGTTATCATTAATAACATAAAGATTATCAACACAAAATTTTATTTTGAAATACGAAATTCAAAACAAATTTTTTCTGAGACATCAAAATAATATTATCACCATAAAATTCATTTTGAAATAATATCATCAACAAAGAATTTATTTTCAAAAGTAATATCATCAATAAAATTCATTTTTGAAATACAAGAGATATTGTTAAGAGAATATCATCAATGAAATTCATGCAATCTATTCTTTCCAAGAACAAATTCCTCCTCAAGTAAGGCAAATTACAATGTAACGATATTTCCTCTTACTTGAAACAAATCGCCTAAACATTTCTTCTTTTAGCAAGAAAATAGAATATTAAGGCTACTTCCTTTTTCCATATTTCACAAATAGAATAGGAAGGATATTGAGGAACATACAATATGAAGATTGCTAGAAATTTATCAATTATACCAACAAAACATATCAAATAAATATTTCAAAATATACTAATCGTTATTTGAAAAGCATTTATCAAAGCATACATCAATAAACATAATTGATATTACTTGTTATTTGAAATAGATTATCAAAACATGATTTAATAATTAACACCAAAAATAATTATGAAAACATGGATCAATCATTTAATAATTGATACTAGTAATTATTTAAAAACAGATTTTCAGCATTTGAACCAACAAGGATAGTCAACAATGAAATCTCACATATCAACTATTACAATTAAGCACATCAACATTTTTCAAAGTGAGAATCAAGTTAACAACCCATATATCAACAGCTGGCACATATCAACAATTCGGTTATTTTATCGAAAAATGATATCTAACCGAAATTCCCCTTGATGCAATTAGGTATCGTGCTTGATGCATCTACTACAATATTGTAGCCTTCAAGCACACCTGCAAAAATACCTACGGAGAGGTTTTTGGTACCCAAGCCATTTTGGGTCCTTGGGGGTTAGGCGAATAATAATCATAGCTGAAAGATAAATCCCTATGTTTAGAAAAACAAACGGGTGCTATGTGACCTACCTGGTTGCAGTAGTGACATACCACGTTCGGGTTGTGCCTATGTCTAGGTTGAGCCAAATACGTTCTAGGTGATCTAAAGTCATTCCTAGACGTGTTGAAATTCCAATAGTTATTTCTAGGTGGTCTAGTATGATTCATTCTAGACTTATCAACAAAAATCCTTGAATCATTTCTAGGCGATCTAAAGTGGTTAATTCTAGACTCATTAGTCCAACTCCTAGACTTGTATCTAGGTGGTCTAAAATTATTAATTCTAGACTTATTAAAGAACCTAGTATCGTTTCTAGGTTGTCTAGTCTCGTTCCTAGAATTATTTCCAAGTTGCCTAAAATTATTATTTCTAGACTTGTTTGTAAAAATCCTAGATTCGTGTCTAGGTGGTCTAAAAGCGTTAGTTCTAGACTTATTTGAAATCCTAGAATTATTTCTAGGTGATGCATTGTGAATTCTAACATGATTCTTATTTTTACGCCTTCTATTTTTCTTAGGCTCTTTCTTCCGAATTTCTTCAACTACCTTAGGAACGTCTACACTACGTTTTTCTAGTGTTTTCCTAAGTTCCGAGTTTTCTATTTTCAGAGAATCACAAGATAAACAAATAGAACAATTTTCAGTTGAAGAAGCTTCATTCATCGCCCTGATCTTATTTCTAAGATCATCATTATCATTTTTCAAAAACTGATTTTCTTCTTCTAAAACCTTTGATTTGGCAGTAGCCTCGTTGGCTATTTTTGAAACCTTTTCAATTCATAAAATAAATCTTTAAAGGATTCTTGCAACTCTTCAAAAGAATAAGAGTCAGAAGTACTTACCTCTTCTTCTTCGTCGGCCATTAAACATCGGGCAGTTGGTTCATTATTAGAGTTGTCCGCTTCTTGAGAAGTATTATCATGAATGTCCTCAAGCTTGTCCCATATCTCCTTGGCAGTTTTGCAGTGGGAAATTTTCCGACAGTTTTCCTGATTTAAAGAACTGTACAGCATATTGATAGCCTTGGTGTTGTATTCACTTACCATGGCTTTTCCAACTTGTTTCGTCATTAGTTCACCATACTTTATGATTTGCCAAAGACGGAAGTTGTTCGCTTGGATGAAGACTCTCATCCGCTCTTTCCAATATGTGTAATTGCTGCCATCAAATGTTGGAGGCAAGAAGGTGCAAAATCCTTCTCCGATTCCTGCACAAGCACTACTAGTAGAAGCCATAGAAATTCCTCTCAAACTGTTAAGTCTTTCAGAGAGTTAGGCTCTGATACCAATTGTTAGAACGAGTGCTTAACGCTAGAGGGGGGGCTGAATAGTGTTTACAAAAATTATGCGGAATTAAAACTTATTTGCGGAATTGAAATACTGCAGGAATTAAATCAGTGCGGAAATTAAAGAGAGCAAGGAAAGAACACACCGATGTATCCTGGTTCGCCACAACCCTGTGGTTAGTCCAGTCCCCGAGAGACTCTCTCGAGATTTCCACTAAACCCTGTCGAGCTTACGGGTGCTCAACAAACCGTTACACTTGAGACTTGAATCCAACAAATCTCAAACACCTGCTTGAGGATACCTCACCCCAAGACTTCCCTGTTAAGCTTATGGGTACCTAACGAACCGTTACAACTTGAGAACTTGAATCACACAAGCCTCAAACAACCTTGCTTAAGGAAACCTATCCCTAAGACTTCTCAAGAAGAAATTAAGTATTTCTTCTTGCAACAAGTGTATACAAAACACTCAATACTCACTTATACAATTACTCTCTCAAAGAGTGGATATGAGTACAAAATATTCAGCTCAAGATTACAACAACTTAATCAATATTTGGCTCTCAAAAATAATGTGTATGATATGAAATTGAAGATCAATAATGTAATGTAAACTTGTCAATCTTTCTGGTGTGTTGTTGTTATTCAAAAACGAGTTGCAGACAGGTTTTAATACTGTCAAAAGAGAATCTGACCGTTGCTTAATTGTCAAACAAAATCCCTGAAATTATGCACTGACAATCGATTGTTAAGTCGTCACAATCGATTGTTAAGCCATTTTTCAAAAGACAAATCTTGACTTTTCAGACAAAATCGATTGTAATAAATATGGTTTGAAATTAGCAAGTCAACAATCGATTGTTAGCCACCACAATTGATTGTTGTATACAAATTCAAAATATTTCTGCCAAAGATTTGAATTTAATAGATTGTGTAATAAATATTCAAACCGACAAATCTTGACTTTTGAAAACCAGATTAATTGTAAAAATCTGTTTGGGATTTTGCAGCCTTAACAATCGATTGTCAACCCTCACAATCGATTGTCGTTCATATATTCAAAATAATTCGGTCAGTCTTTTGAAAATATCAGATTTTGTAATAAAAAATTCAACAACAAGATCTATAATTGAAGGAGTGATTTTCTGAACAATAATTGAGTCTTGGACTTTGTAAAAATAATTTTCCAACAACCAAATCTTGACTTTAAGAAGTTTGAAAAAATGTTTTTGGAAATCTGACACTTAACAATCGATTGTTAACTCTGACAATCGATTGTGGTTCATTTTTAAAACTTTTGGAAACACACTGCCTCACTGACAATCGATTGTTGAACCTGACAATCGATTGTTGAAGTTAAAAATCACAAGACGTGTTTAAAAATCATTTTGGCTAATATGCAACTTATTTATTTAAACTTAAAAGATGCATGATATGATGAAAAATGATTTTTATGTGAGAGCCAATATTAGTATATATTGTTGAATCAAGATCACATAATAAAATGACTCAACAATAAACACAACTATAATCTTCGTTGCGATTCTTGGTCCTGCACTGTTTTTCTTGTACTTGACTGTTAATGTTCCATCCTCGTTGGTTGGTTTGGCATTTATCAAAACCTACATAGATCAACACACGTTTAGTTTGAGAACGTGTTTTCAACAGAAGGTGCTTGCATAGAGCCTGTCTAAAACCAATAATCCACCCACCAGTCGTCAACAGCAAAGCCGTTCCTTGGAGATATGAACAAGCAATAGTGATGTACAAAGAAAAGGAGGTTAGGGAGGAAGTTTATGAGGCCGGGGTTGAACTCGGTCAGGGAGATACTTCGTCCATGAGAAGTTAAGGAAAAGCAGGATCCCTAAGGATAACCTAGAGTTAGTGAAGAAAGCTCTATCGAAAGAAGAGGGAAAAGAATTCCTGAAGAAAATGAAACTGTAGGAGTACTCCATCGTAGAGCAATTGAGGAAGACACCAACTCATATCTTCTTGTTGTCCCTCCTAATCTATTTAGATGAACACCGTCAGGTGCTGATGAATATTTTGAATGAAGCCCACGTCCCTAATAAGATAACAGTGAATCATTTGGAGAAAATTGCAAACAAGATATTCGAGGTAAATTGGGTCACCTTCTCTAACGATGAACTGCCCATGGAAGGCACTGAGCACAATCGGGCCCATTATTTGACTGTGAAATGTGAAGATGCTATGGCCACCTGGGTTCTGGTTGACAATGGGTCCAGTGCAAATATTTATCCGCTCTCCACATTGATCAAGCTGAAGGTTGAGAATGAAAGGGTCAACAAGAATAACATTTGCGTTCGGGGATTCGATGGTGGAGGCAAAGACTCAGTAGGGGATATAGTGCTGGAGGTGACAATAGGGCTTGTTGAGTTCACCATGGAATTTCAAGTGCGGGACGTGGTAGTTTCTTATAAATATTGTTGGGCAAGCCCTGGATTCACGCAGCCAAGGAAGTGCCATCTACTTTGCACCAGATGGTCAAATTTGAATGGGACAGGCAAGAGATTGTGGTGCACGGTGAAGATATTCAGTGTGTTTCAGGTGATACTATCATACCTTTTATTTAATCTGAAGACATCAAAGGGCCATGGGTATACTAGTTATTCGACATGGTGTCAGTTGAGAAGATCCCGGAAGGTGAGGTTGTCATAACTCCAAATATAGCAACAACGTCAGTCATGGTGGCTTCAGAAATGTTGAGGAATGGTTTCATGCCTGACAAGGCGTTGGTTGCTTCTCTACAAGGCATCGTGCAACCAGTGTCCCTCCCCAACACTTTTGGTCTAGGGTTCAAGCCTACAACTATGGACATAAGGCAAGCCAGTAAGTTAAAGCAGAGGGCCTGGGCCCTTCCAAAGCCCATCCCAAGGTTGTCCAAATCGTTTGTCAAGCCCAGTATTAGCAATGCTCCATGCCAAAGGTTCCCAGTCCGCTCATTAACACGAAAAAGGATTTGGATAAGGGATAAGAAAGGCTGTTCAATGAGGTAAATATGGTCGAGCCAGAAGGATCGAGCATGGAAGATGTGCAGTTTGTGGGAGCATGCGCAAGAGTCAACAGCTGGAAAGCCACTCCTCTTCCTACCTGGAGGGAGACGTGGTAGTCAGCTTTGATTTTTCTTTCTTTCTAGTTTGTATCAGCTTCAGAGTTGTTAGTTCAGTTGTTATTTCCGTCCGTTTAAACTCTATTATCCTTTGATTCTAATGAAATACAATTTCCTTTCCAGGGATGCTGATAGTTCCTATTTTTCTTTACTTTTCTATCATTTCTCTTTTGTACATTTATTTTTATGCTGGTTTCAATGATTTGACATGTATAAGGACTATTCGGCCCAGTCTTAAAAATTGTTCTAGTTAAGAAATAATAATTCAGGAAATAGAACATGAGGATGAGCCAGAATGCGACGATGAAGGAGCATGTGATGAAATTAGTAAAGAGTTGAGGCAATTTGAGGAGAAACCCAAACCAAATCTGAGCGATACAGAGGCAGCCAATTTAGGGAGATCGGATAACATTAGAGAAACCAAAATAAGTGTCCATCTGGAGTCACAGCTTAGGAAAGAGATAATTGAAACATTGCTTGAATACAAAGATGTTTTCGCATGGTCTTACGATGACATGCCCGGATTGAGCACGAACGTGGTAGTTCATAAATTGCCCACTGACCCAGCCTGTCCTCCCATCAAACTAAAGTTGAGGAATTTTAAAACTGATGTGAGCGTGAAAATCAAAGAGGAAGTGACCAAGCAGTTTGAGGCAAAAGTTATACGAGTTACACGATATCCCACCTCAATAAAGAAGGATGGTAAAACTAGAGTGTGTGTCGATTATTGTGACCTCAATAAAGCAAGTCCGAAGGACAACTTTCCCATGCCGAACATTCACATACTGACTGACAATTGTGCAAAGCATGAGATCGGGTCGTTCGTGGATTGTTACGCAGGTTACCACCAAATCTTAATGGAGGAAGAATATGCGGAGAAAACAACATTCATCATGCCATGGGGGACATATTGTTATAGGGTCATGCCATTTGGTTTGAAGAACGCCGGGGCGACATACATGAGGGCAATGACAACCATTTTTCACGATATGATACATAAAGAAATTGAGGTCTATGTGGATGATGTGATTGTGAAGTCCAGAAAGCAATCCGATCATGTTGAAGATCTGAGGAAATTCTTCCAGAGGCTCCATAGGTATGACCTCAAACTCAATCAAGCAAAATGCGCATTTGGGGTTCCCTCAGGGAAGTTGCTAGGGTTCATAGTAAGCAGACGCCGCATTAAACTATACCCATCAAAGATCAAAGCTATACAGGAGCTACCGCCACCGAGGAATAAAACAGAAGTTATGAGTCTATTAGGAAGATTGAATTACATCAGTTGGTTCATTTCTCAGCTCACAACCATCTGCGAGCACATCTTTAAACTATTGAAACGGGATGGTGTAGTGAAATGGACGGGAGAACGCCAAGAGGCTTTTGATATGATAAAGGAATATTTATCAAGCCCACTGGTATTAGTCCTGCCAGAACCAGGAAGGCCCTTGATTTTATATTTGACAGTCTTGGACAACTCATTTGGATGTGTGTTGGGTCAGTACAACGTCACCAGGAGGAAAGAACAGGCCATATACTACCTCAGCCATAAATTCACGGCCTATGAGGTTAAGTATACTCATCTTGAAAGGACATGCTGTGCCTTGACGTGGGTAGCCTAGAAGTTAAAGCATTACTTCTCCTCATATACCACTTATCTCATCTCGCATTAAGACCCATTGAAGTAAATTTTCCAGAACCCCACGCCTACGTGAAGGCTTGAAAAATGGCAAATCTTGCTTACTGAATTTGACATTATCTATGTGACTAAGACTGCCATGAAAGCACGGGCATTGGATGATCACTTAGATGAAAATCTGATAGACGAAGAATATGAGCCCTTAAACACATACTTCTAGGACTAGGAAGTGATGCATATTGATTAAATGGAATGGGGTAAGAAGTCGGATGGAAATTGTTC
Organism: Nicotiana benthamiana; assembly: GCA_034376525.1. Classification (NCBI taxonomy): domain Eukaryota; kingdom Viridiplantae; phylum Streptophyta; class Magnoliopsida; order Solanales; family Solanaceae; genus Nicotiana; species Nicotiana benthamiana. The sequence continues at coordinate 57,352,775 of CM067324.1, read as the reverse complement.
TTCAATAGGGCCGCCAACATGAAAGGCATCGGGATAGGAGCACTGCTCATTTCTAAAGAAGGCATCACTACCCAGTCACAGCTCAACTTTGCTTCTGTTACACCAATGACATGGCAGAATATGAGGCATGTATTTTGGGTCTGAGATTGGTAGTAGACATGGGAGCCCAAGAAGTTTTGGTCTTGGGAGACTCGGACCTACTGGTACACCAAATTTAAGGGGAGTGGGAAACGAGAGATTTAAAGCTCATACCATACCGAAAATGCTTGCATGATCTTTGTCAACGATTCCGGTCAAAAGAGTTCAGGCACATCCCCAGAATTCATAATGAGGTTGATAATGCCTTGTCTACTTTGGCGTCAATGTTTCATCATCCGGATAAGGCTTATGTTGACCCGATACATATCCAGGTCCATGATCAACATGCTTATTGCAACATGGTGGAAGAAGAGATTGACGGTGAGCCTTGGTTCCACGATATCAAATAATATATCAGAAGGGGTGTGTACTCGGTACAAGCCATGGGTGTCCAGAAGAGAACAATCGGTCACTTGTCCAGTGGGTTTTCCTTCAGCGGAGGAATATTATACTAAAGGACACCGAATTTTGGTTTATTAAGATGTGTATACGTTGGGAAGACGACAACCATCATGAATGAGGTGCATGCTGGCATCTGCGAACCACACATGAGCGGATATGTTTTGACAAAGAAGATTATTCGGGCAGGATATTATTGGCTCACCACAGAGCGGGATTGTATCAGCTTCGTGCGCAAATGTCATCAATGTCAGGTGCATGGAGACTTAATTCACTCCCTACCGTCTGAATTACATATGATATCTGCACCATGGCCTTTCGTTTCTTGGGGCATAGACGTCATCGAGCCCATCGAGCCAGCAACTTCTAACGGACACAGGTTCAACCTGGTTGGTATGACTATTTTACCAAATGGGTTAAAGCTAAGACCTTCAAGAGAGTGACCAAGAAGGCCGTGGTCGGCTTTATACATGCAAATATCATTTGTCGGTTTGGAATCTCCAAGACTCTCATCACTGATAATGGGGCAAATCTCAACAGCCACTTGATGAAAGAGGTATGTTAGCAGTTCAAGATCACACATCGAAATTCCACCCCATACCGCCCCAAGGCAAAGAGAGTGGTCGAGGAAGGCCAATAAGAACATAAAAAAGATACTTCGTAACATGGTTGAAACGTCCAGCTAGTGGCATTAGAGGTTACCCTTTGCATTGTTAGGCTATCGCACTACCCTTCGCACCTCGGTAGGGGCAACCCCATATTTGTTGGTATATGGCAGAAGCAGTAATCTCGCCTGAAACTGAAATCCCCTCCCTTCGGATCGTGGTTGAAGCAGGAATCGACGACGAATGGGTCAACACTTGTTTGGAACAATTGAGTTTGATTGATGAGAAAAGATTGGCAGCGATGTGTCAAGGCCAGTTGTATCAATAGAGGATGGCCAGAGCATATAACAAGAAAGTGCGTCCAAGAAAGTTTGAAGTGGGTCAATTAGTGTTGAAACGCATCCACCCTCACCAGGCCGAGGCAAAGGGCAAGTTCACTCAAAACTGGCAAAGACCGTTTGTCGTGACAAGGGTGCTGTCTAATGGGGCATTGTATCTAACAGATGTGGAAGGGAAATGTGTAAAAATGGCTATCAATTCAGATGCAGGCAAAAGATATTATATATGATTTTCTTTTGTTTGAACCATTGTTTATATTTGGCGTTTGTTTGTATTTGGCATATTTTATAGATTGAAATGATGAAGCCGTTTTACTCAGCTATCTAAACACTTTACCCTTTATTAACCCTTTTGAGCTTCAATTATTTTTCCTTTCATATCCCCTCTTTGGGAATCAATACACGAAAGTCAGAAACACAATTATAAAAAGGCAGTGAACAGACAATAAACCAAGGAAGAAAAGAAAGAGAAAGAAAAGAAAAGAAAGGAAAAATAAAAAAGAGAGAAAGTAAGGAAAAGAAAAAAAAGAGAAAAAATAAAACGAGAAAAGAAAAGAAAGGAAAAGAAAAAGAAGAAAAAGAAGAAAAAGAGAAAAGTAAGAAAATAGCAGAAACAAAGGAGAAAAGGGAAATAAAAAAATAGTGAAAGTAAGGAATGAAGGAACTACGTTTGACCTGATTCCTTTTTAGGATATGTAGGCAGCCTCACGGTTCGGTCATATTCGAATAAATTCAAATACCCAAAGCAAGAAACTGGGGTAGAAATTGCGTTGGTTTGGATTCCGAAAGTTTTAAATTTAGAACCCATAAAAGTGATTTTTGAGGCTTTCACACCCTTTCTTTATAACCTTATCCAAAAGCCCACATTACAGTCCAGAGAAAGACCTTATGATCAATCTGTAAGAAATGTCGGGGCAAGCAAGGAGAAGTGGACAATACCTCGGCACGACACTCTAGTTCCTGCAGAAAATAATAAGATGAGAGAGTCTTGTTGGTGAAAACCCTCACGAGAACCATAAGGCGACGAGAGTTGAGAGAAATAAAGATGAGAAAGTCTTATTGGTGAAAACCCTTGTGGGCACAGTAAGGCGATGCAAGTTGAGAGAAATAAAAATGAGAGAGTCTTATTGGTGAAAACCCTCACGGGCACCGTGAGGCAAAGGTAAGGCAAGAAGCAACAACTGGAAAGGGGCTATTGGCGGAAATCTGTTCAGAACACCGTAAGGCAAGAAAGGCTAGGGTTTGGTTAATGGAATTGGGTTAGAAATGGTCACAGAAACAAAATCATGACAACAGAAGGTAGGTCATCGGGATAGACCGGGTTGACTAGGCCGAAGTGCATGTCATGATCATGAAAGAGCAGCTGCTCCTCCTCAGATAAGTTCCCTTTCTCTTCCTTTCAACAGCCACTGAATGTGGAATTCTTTACCCTAAATACAGTTCTGAGTTATTGCATTTCATTTTTCTTTTGAGTTTTGAAAGTCTTTGGTTTAAGCAAACTGGAGAAATTTCAAAGTTTCCCAATGGGACAAAGCCTATGACACCCCAAAACGTAACAAAGGCAGCAACGTTTGAAACAGCAAGGGGAGGGATTCACAAGAGCTTCAATGACAAAATTGATTGAAGAGACAAGAGTTGGAAAAGTGAAGAAGTACCACACAAAGATGGGGATGAAAAATAAAACCACAAAGGTTCTGGGGATCAGCCAAGCATCCTAAACTGACCAGGTAATCTCAGAAAGGATGCAAGGCTTCTGCAAAAAGACAAAGAAGCGCAACACAAAGCAGGGAAAGGTCACAAGGGTTAACAAAACATAATATATTAACTCAACAACCATCAGAGAAGGACGTAAAGAATTCTGGAAAAATAGTTAGAAATGCAACACAAGATGGGGAGCAAAGTAAAGACACCAGGGTCAAGGGTCAGCCAAACACCGTAAACTAACCCGGTAATCTCAGGAAAGGATGTAAGACTTCTAGCAAAGGGTCGACAATGAAACACAAAGATGAGGAGTAGAGTAAAGTTATAAGGGTCAGAGGGTCAGCCAAGCATAATGCATTGACTCGGTAATCTTGAGAAATGTGTAAGGATTCAGGCAAAAGGGCTAGAAATGTACCACAATAATGAGGGGGCAAAGTAAAACCATAAAGGTTCAGGGGGTCAGCTAAGCATGCTCAAGAAACTCATCACCAACATGGAAAATTGAACATAAGGGAACACGACAATGGGGAGGCCGCTTCTAACAAAAAGTATCGCAAGCTAACCACCATTTTTCAAACGGACAAGTTATCTTTGATTGACACAGGAGCAGAAAAATTCCAGAAGAGCCTAAGGGAGGGCCATCCACAAAGGAAGGCATACACATGGAAAGTATGACAAAAATCTCAGGGCACATACTCTGTCATAAATATTCTCCCAACAAGAGTATATTGGGACAAACGTTAATTAGCAAACTCCAACAGAAACAACTAAGGGTTAAAAGGGGCGTGGAAGTTGAAATGGTCCTCAATTTTAAAAATCCAGACAGGTGCGGGTAACATGGGCAGGCACAAACACCTTCCTCAGTAAGAGTCACTAAAACCCTCCTGAACATTGATCACTAGTAGAAACAACCAGAAGATAGAGTTGGAATTTAAGTAGGAAACCTCATGACCCTCCTGGAAAATGGGACTTACTTAAAGGTCAGAGGTAATCATGGATAGAAAAGGGCATAAAATGACATGCATATTGAAGTAGAATTCAATTAAGAGTTGTCAGGACCCCTCTTAAAAAATGGGGCTTAGCTTAGAACACGAACAGTCGAGTGGCATGGTCAAACCCAAATACTTCCCCAACAAGAGTCATCAAGATCTACCTGGATAATGGGATTTAATCGTAGGAGTTGTCAGGACCCCCCTGGATAGCTCTAAATACTAACCTCCAGCAGAAACATTTGTCATCAAATTAAGAAGTTGTCAGGACCCGCCTGGATAATGGGAAGTAGTTTTAATCACCAGTCACCAGCAGATCCCTAGCATATATAACTCATAGTAAGACATAGTGAAAAATAATACCTTTTGAGAAACATAATATAATCTTAAAGTTGTCATAAATTAAGAGATGTCAGGACCCTCCACGATAACGGGACTTGGCTTAGATTTAGAGATATTTGGTAAAGGGGATTTGATTGACACTCACAGATCCGCCTATCACCAAACTGGGGCAGAAAGAATTTTTTGTGTTTTGATTGTGTTGTTGTGATCTGGTACATAGGAAGCAGTCTCAGGGAATATTTTCAAGTATCAAGTTTTGGCAATCAGGCGGCCACCACTAGAACAAGGGAATATTTTTCAACTTTCAAATTTCGGTAATCTGGCGCCCACCTGTTAGAACAAGGAAATATTTTTCAAGTTTCAAGTTTGGTAATCAGGCGCCCACCTGTTAGAACAAGGGAATATTTTTCAAGATTCAAGTTTTAGTTATCAGGCGCCCACCTGTTAGAACATGGGAATATTTTTCAAGATTCAAGTTTTGGTCATCAGGCGCCCACCTGTTAGAATAAGGGAATATTTATCAAGATTAAAGTTTTGGTAATCAGGCGCCCAACTGTTAGAGCAAGGGAATATTTTCCGAGATTCAAGTTTTGGTAATCAGGCGCACTCCTGTCAGAACAAGGGAATATTTTTCAAGTTTCTAATTTCGGTAATCGGGCGATCACCTGTTAGGACAAGGGAATATTTTTCAAGTTTCAAGTTTTGATAACCAGACATCCACCTGTTAGAACAAGGGAATATTTTTCAAGATTCAAGTTTTGGTTATCAGGCGTCCACCCGTTAGAACAAGGGAATATTTTTCAAGATTCAAGTTTTGGTCATCAGGTTCCCACCTGTTAGCAAAAGGGAATATTTTCAAGACTCAATTTCGGTAATTAGGCGCCCAACTATCAGAACAAGGGAATATTTTTCATATTTCAAGTCTTGGTAATCAGGCGCCCACCTGTCATAACAAGGGAATATTTTTCAAGTTTCAAATTTCGGTAATCAGGCGCCCACCTGTTAGAACAAGGGAATATTATTTAAGTTTAAAGTTTTGGTAATCAAGCACCCGCCTGTCAGAACAAGGGAATATTTTTCAAGTTTCAAGTCTTGGTAATCAGGCGCCCATCTGTTATAACAAGGGAAAATGTTTGTCAAGATTCAAGCTCTGGTAATCAGGCACCCACCTGCAAAACAAGGGAGTACATTCAAAGTCCAATAATTCGACATCTAACATAGAAGAATAGAATACATGTCAACAAGGCAACAAGGAGTTTACAAGAAGGAACACAAGGCAACAAGACAACAAAGATCAAAAGCAAGACTGAAGACGTAGGTAGGTTCTTTTGTTATCCATAGTTCATATTTTAGTTTTTCTTCTTCATTTTCCACAAGGTGTAATAAGGGGGTCTAGCAGTAGTAGTAGCAGTAGCAGCAGTTAAATCACAGCTTCGATAGTCTCAACTACCATACACTCATAACTAACACTAACCTGATTCCTCATTAGAAAAGGATATGTAGGCAACCTCTAAATCACGGTGCGGTTAAACTTTTCAAAAATGCTTCACACGGAGTATTCAAACGGGCAAAATTCGATTGTATTTGCTCACTTATCTTCGCACGGAAACTCTTTGTGTTTCGCGCAAAGAGGGGCAGCTATGAGCACGTGATTTTTTTCCCTATATGAATTACTCCAAGAAATCCAAACAAAATGTATTTCGTTCATTATTTTGCAATTTGTAAATTTTTCTGATCTTTCATGTTAATTGTTTGCATTTTATTTGTGCATTTTAATAAATGATAAAATACAGAATGTTGCATTTCGCATTAGGATTTAATTCGACATTTTAGGATTAAGTAAAAATTAGTCGTTTTATAAATTGGAAAATCACAAAAAAAAGAAAGTTTGTTTTGCACTTTTTGATTTTAATCTTGAATTTTGGTAGTTTTTCCTTTAGTTTGTTTTTTATTAATATTATTAGTTTGGGTAATTATGAGGTATTTAATTCAATTGGAAAGGCTAATTTTTAATTTTAGTATAGGTTTTTATTTTTATTTTTATTTTGAAAAAAAGAAAAGGTAATGAAAATAAAAAGAAAATTGAAGTGGGGTCGGGTTTGAGACAAATTTTGTCCATTTGAACATCTGAACGAGCCAATACCACCACCTTGTACATTTGAACGGCCCAAACCCAAAACCCTAACCCAGTACACTGCTGCTATTCTTAAACGACACCGTTTCCTTGGGGTCGATCAAAGCCGTTGATGATATCTGATCAACGGACGTGAACTACCAAGGTTATTAACTATATAAATGTCAGAATTCCCCCCACCCCTCCAAGCCCTCTCTCAAACACCCCTAATTACACCAGTATATTGCCGCCGTATAACCAGCACTTCTCCTCCGCCAGCCGCCGGCCAGAAATCGCCGCCGCCGGCGACGAATTTCCAACACTGCCCAAATTAACACCCCTTAATCTCCTCTTCCTCCTCTTTCCAACCCCTTAAACCCCATCCATCGAATATTAACCGATCATCTCTAATATTAGTTCAAAGATTCGACTGGTCCGCCGTCCACGGCGGCACCGTCTCAAACGGCCACCAATAATACACCACAGGTTCTCCTTTCCATCCTCTACCCAGATCTGAACCTCGCCTTCCTCGAATATCCCTTGAACCTGTCAAATAGTTTAAAACATGTCTGCCGTCTCCACCGTGTACAATCGTATTTCACCCAACCCCGCCCCAAAATAACATCTCTAACCCTCCTCACCACTCTGGTTCCCTTCGAACATTGCCGGAAGTGCTCGAATTTTGAGTCGAGGACTGGCAGAACCCAAGACAGTTTAGGACGGAAGCCTTCCCATGAATATCGAAGCTCGAAGTTCTATTCCACACTAATCTTAGATAAGTTCTTTTCTTGTTTTATTTTTGTTTTGAATTATGCTTCCTATAAATCGGTTCAATCATGTTTTTGTGGGATTATTAATCTTGTTTAAGTTTCCTTTTTTATCAATTTTTTTATTATATAGGATAGCATTTCTGCCTATGTATGGATGTTTGTTTTAAAAATTAATTTTCCTTTATGCATATTAGATGTCTACTTTGGTTTGATCTTGTTTGTCTCAGTATTTGTATTCCCTTTTAGACTTAATGTAGGGTTCGTTTGATTTTCACTTCTGTTTTAATGAAGATTATTCTTTAATGGTTCTGACAAGTAGTTTGCTTGGAATGTGTTAGCTGATTGATACTCAAATTATAAGGTTAAGCGTAGTAAATTAGAAAGGTTGGAATAGTTAACATCAGTTGGTAATTGTAGAAGTATTTCAAGGGTGGTTTGGGTAGTTCATTGGGGAATCTTTATCAGTTGATTTAGGAAGCTTCTAGAATGGGGGTCAAAGTTGAAATTCAGATTTTAATTGTTATGACTTGGATAACAAGTCAAAGATTTAAGGACTAGTGTGGTGAATCTGACAATAAGAGGAAGACTAGTAGTTAAAACAAGAGGGAAGGGGTTGCCCTAAGTGTTGGATATAAAAGGGCACCCTAATGCCTTCACTCACAAGGTTTTGAGGCTGAAAAATTCTGAAAATTCCTTAAAGACTTCCATGAACTCTAAACTTCCAGTAATTTTAAAATTCCAAAAGGTGCAGACCTAAAATTTAATCCATACAATTCAAATTCAAAAAACTAGAAGTGTTGTTTAGCTTGAACACCTGAAAGTTTCCGTTCAAAATTAAGTCCTTTAGATCATGCTCTAGTGTGATATTTACGTAATTTAGCTTAGAATTTGGATATTGAAGCTTTCCTGGGTCTTTTTCTTGGTTCCATTTCACGTAATTGAAGCTCAAATAAGGGCTATCTTGAGTTTATTCTGGGTTGAGGCATTTTTGGTTATCAAATTGATCCTTTTGTTTGTGTGTTGGTGCTGGGTTTTTACTGCTGATTCCATCTTTCTCCTTTGCTTCATTGTAAATTTCAGGTACACATCATAAGGTTGCCTTGATGTAGTCTTTGAATTGAAATGGAAGGGAAGCATTGCTTCCTGATTTATGCTCACTTGGACTATTGAATGGTTATAGTTAGATAGGAGATAATTTATGTATGTTTATGTAGTTCAGATTATTTCTTTTGGTTTGTATATATATACCTGGACTGTATAAGGACTGTATAACTTGCTTTCATTTTGTTATAGTTTGTAATGGTGCAACTGTCTAGTGTAACTCTAGGGTAGGTCATGTTAGGATTTATGCCCGTCACTAGAGGGGGGGTGAATAGTGCGGCACGAGAATATTGATAAACTTTGCGGAATTAAAATTGCAGGAAAAAAATAAGTGCAGTAATTAAAATAGTAAGGAGAGGACACACCGAATTTATACTGGTTCACCACAACGTGTGGTTAGTCCAGTCCCCGAGAGACTCTCTCGAGTTTCCACTAACTCCGTTAAGCTTACGGGTGCCTAACAAACCGTTACACTTGCTCGTAGATGTACACTCTACAAGACTTCAACTTGCTCGAGGATACCTCACCTCAAGACTTCACCTTGCTCGTGCATACCGCACCATAAGACTTCACACACTAAGATTGAAGGTACTTAGCAAACCCGACAATCAATGAGAAGATATGGTCTTCTCAAGAACCTTTATCTTTTACAACAAAAACTCTCTAAAAAGAGTAGATAAAGAGATACAATATAAGCTCTATGAACAACACAAAATTTTCTCTCAAATGGCTCAACAAAAGCTCTAAATATGATGTAGAAATGTTATCAATATGTTCAAGAATAATGAGAGATATTGTTCATCTGAAATGAGTCAAAAAGACCTCTATTTATAGGTGGTAGAGGTTGTATGTCTGTTGCTTAATAGGCAATCAATCATGCTGATTTTATGCCAAGATAATCAATTATTCACTTTACATAATCGATTATCTTCTCAACGTTCATAAAACGGAACGTTGGGAAGGCAACGGTCAGTCAATAATCGATTATTCTCTAGGGGATAATCGATTATTGACCCTTGCGGAATTTCCAGTTTAAGCTGGAAATTGGCAGATAATCGATTATCCTCTAGGTGATAATCGATTATGCAGCCTTGCTGGAATTTTCAGTTTTGCTGGAAACTCAGCATAATCGATTATCACCTTAAGGATAATCGATTATCTGGCTGTTCTGTCCAGAATCGAAAACTTACTTCAAAAACCATTTTTGTTAAAATGAAAACGCTAAAATCATTTTGTTTGAAGTATTTGAAATATGTTTATGATAAATATGATTTGATAAAATGATTTTATGCATATTTATGATGACCTATGTTGAGCCAAAAGACGAGATAACTTAAACGTTGCTCTTACATTGGTTCTACCTAACGACCTATGCCTTGGGTCTTCGGTCTTGAACTTTTGAGCTCGTCTTGGCTTTTCCATGCAATCCATTCATCAATATGCTTCTCGGCATTCAATCTTGATTGTTTGTCATATAATAACGTTGTTTGACACTTGACTTCATTGTTTGTCTTTTATCAAAACATATACCTGGAAATCATGCTAATACAACCAAACCACACATATCATGGATAGAATAATTTCCTACAGGTCAAGTCTATTTAAAGGTTTGAAATCTGCTAATCGTCAATAGAAAATCAGTAGTGTAGATTCAAGTACGAAATGTAGGCTTAAAATTAGCATTGAAAGCAAAGTCGAATTGTTCATAAGTTATTTCTGGGAATTATTAGGTTTATTTGTGTATTAAATTCTTGATTTTCTGGGCTCTGCCTAAAGCCAATTCTTGGCCTGGGCTCATAGTGTTCGCCTATCAGAATAGGCTGCCCAAATGACTTGGGATTGGGCCTACCTGGAGGCCCAAAATGAGATTCAGCTTTACAGCTGAAGCTCCGTTACACATAGTTAAATTCCATAGCTCAAGCTGATTGGCACTGAGCCTCATATTCACACCCCACACTGTTAGCACATAGAATCAATGCATTTGTTAAGTTTTGGACTGCTAGGGACGATTCTAAATCAAGTTCATGCTTTGATATAACTGTAACTAATAAACAACACTAGATAATCAGTCCTTTAAAGATGAATTCAATAATAGTTTGCTTTAGAATTGAACTTTAAATAATAACTTGAGGTGCGATACGCCGAAAAAAAATAACAATTGCACGGCCCTCAATTTAATCTTAAATTTATACTTAGAACTCGAGACGAGTCGTTTAGCAAATTTTAACGGTCTTTCGCAAAGTTAATAAGGGGTAGTTGCTTTAAGCGCGTGTTTAATAATATTACTTTCCTAAATTCGGGTGCTCATTTATGTGACCCAAATCCAAATTCCTACGAAGTACAAATGTGTCAAAAACCACAGGTGCAATTACGTGACGTGGTTTGAGGCATCTTTCAATGACGTTGCAATTCTCTTTTTAAAATTAAATAAAAGCGGTTAAAGTCAAAATTTGCACATAGGTTCATAATTGTTTAAAATTAGATAATTTAAGCCAAATATGATAGTTGAGAGACCATGCTAGAACCACGGAACTCGAGAATGGTTAAAACCTTTTGCCGGGTTAATGGAATTCCTTAATTGGATTTCTGGTTCGTGAACTGTTAAACAGAGTCATTCTCTTCCTCGATTTGGGATTAAACTGGTGACTTGGGACAGCCTAAATATCCCAAGTGGCGACTCTGAATTTTAATAATAAATCCAATTTCTATTGTCCTTTAATTAGAAAAACTCCCTTATCTACACCCTTTGCAAGGTTGTAGTGGCCAAAAGGAGGTGTGACAAAAAACGATTTGGAAGAGGTCTTGTTCTTGGAAAATCACCCAAAGGAGTTGTGTTTTGAAAATAGGGAGAAAAAAATCCTAATATTCGACTAAGCATAAAAATTGCAGGTTGCAAATATGGGAATTGCGAACAGGGGTTCACAATTGCGAATCCTGCAGGTACGAAAAATGTGATATTCTTGTTCGCATTTGCGAACTATGAGGGAAGAAGGGAGGTTCGTATTGGCAAACCATAAGATCTCTTTTGCGAAGACCTTACCTCCACATTTGCGATGGTGTTGTTTGAATTTGAGAGCTCTTCCAAGAAATATGGACTTCGCATTTGCGATCCCAATGTCGCATTTGTGATAACTATAGGTCTGGGGCATTCTCGCATTTGTGAGCTGACCCTTCGCAATTGCGATCTCGCATTTGCGAGCCTGGCTTCGCAATTGTGAAGCATGCAGGTCAGCTATAGCAGCAATTTCCCAAGTTAAAAAATGCACTCCGACACCTATCCAAAACTCACCCTAGCCCTTGGGGCTCCAAACTAAATATGCACACAGCTTAAAAAATATCCTACGGACTTATCTGTGCGATCAAATAACCAAAATAACATCAGACACATCCCAAAACTCATAATTTCCTCCAAATTTCCATAAAACATCAAATTTCCATTTTAAGTCTGAAACATGCCAAACGACGTCCGTTTTCAACCAAACCTTACAGGAAGCGCTTATGCCATATATAAGACTTGTATTGGGAACCTGAACCAAAATACGTGTCCGATACCATAATCTTTTGATTAAACTTCACTTCCAATTTCCCTAATTATTTTCAGAAAATAATTTCACGAAAAAATTCATTTCTCGGGCTTGGGATCTCAGAGTTTGATTCCGAGCATACGCCCAAGTCCCATATTTTCCTACGGACCCTCCGGGACCGTCAAATCATGGTCCGGGTCCGTTTACCCAAAAAGTTGAGTGAAGTCAAATTTATTCAATTTAATATCAAAATTTAGTATTTTTCTCACAGAATCCATATCGATGTTTTCCGGCTACGCGCCCGGACTGCGTGCACAAATCAAAGCAACCTTAGATGAGGTTTTCAAGGCCTTGGAAATACAGAATGGTAAGAAAACAAGTGATGACCCCCCTTGGATCGTCACATCGTCCACCACTAAAATAATTGTTTTTCCTCGAACGGAGAAAAGAAAGAAGTACTTGATTTAGGAAAAAGATGAGGATAACGGCTCTTCATATCAGACTCGGACTCCTAGGTCTATGCCTCTGGAGGCTGACCTCTCCATTGGACCCGAACAAAAGGAAATATCTTGGACCTTAACTGACGAACTTGACAGTCTAGGATAGCTACTGGCTCCTCCTCATAGGACAAGTTCTTTTCCAACTGGACAGTGCTGAAATCTAACATGTGGGCTAGATCGTCGTGATATCTCCAAAGCATGCATACATGGAAAGCTGGATGCACAACTGATAAGCTAGGCGGAAATGCGAGTCTATAAGCCACCTCTCCCATTCGATCAAGAATCTCAAACAGACCAATGTACCTAGGACTAAGCTTGCCCTTCTTCCCAAATCTCATTACGCTCTTTATAAGCGATACTTGGAGCAATACCCGCTCACCAACCATAAATGCTGCATCTCAACTTTGCGATCTGCATAATTCTTCTGCCTAGAATGAGCTGAACGAAGCCTGTCCTGAATGATCTTCACATTGTCCAAGGCCTCCTGAACCAAATCTGTACCTAGCAATCGAGCCTCCCTCGACTGAAACCATCCAATCACAGATCTACTCCTTCTACCATATAAATCCTCATACGGTGCTATCTGAATGCTGGACTAATAACTGTTGTTGAAGGCAAACTTTTCTAAGGGCAATAACTGATCCAAAGACCCTCCAAACTCAATCACACATGCACGCAACATCCTCAAGAATCTGAATAGTATCTCAGATAGTCCGTCCGTCTGGGGGTGAAAAGTTGTGCTCACCTCCACCCGAGTACCTAACTTCTGCTGCACGGCTCTCCAAAACCGTGACGTAAACTAAGTACCTCTATCTAAAATAATGGAAACTGGAATACCATGCAGACGAACGATCTCCCTGATATAAATCTCTGCCAACCGCTCCGGAGAATAAGTGGCACACACATGAATGAAATGAGCGGACTTGGTCAGCCGATCAACAATAACCCAAATAGCATTTAACTTTTTCAAGGTCCACGAGAGTCTAACTACAAAATCCATGGTGATCCTCTCCTATTTCCACTCCGGAATCTCTATATGCTGGAGCAATCCACCCGGTCTCTGGTGCTCACACTTCACCCGTTGACAGTTGAAACATCTAGCTACATCTCTAACTATATCCTTCTTCATACGCCTCCACCAATAGTGAGGCCTCAAGTATTGATACATCTTCACGGCACCCGGATAGATGGAATATCTTGAACTATAGGCCTCTACTAGTATCAACTCCCGTAGCCCATCAACATTGTGCACACAAACAGGGCCATGCTCCCTAATATGATCAAATAAGGAAGACCGGGAAACCACACAGGCTAGAAACCGAATGGGCTCCGAAAGATCCAATCTCACAAACTGACTGGCTAAGGCATGAACATCCATCGCCATAGGCCTATCTGAAGCTGGTAAATATGCCAAACTACCCAAACTCTACACCCGGCGACTGAAGGCATCCGTTACCATACTAGCCTTGCCAGGGTGATACAAAATAGTGATATCATAATCTTTCAGCAACTCTAACCACCTCCTCTGGCACAAATTTAGATCCTTTTGCTCAAACAAGTGTTGTAAGCTCCGATGGTCAGTATAAATCTCACAAGGCACATCATACAAATAATGACGCCAGATCTTTAAGGCATGAACAATGGCAACTAACTCAGGGTAGTGGACATAGTAGTTCTTCTCATGTATCTTCAACTGTCTGGACGCGTAGGCAATCACCCTACCATCCTGCATCAACACTGCTCCAAGGCCAACTGTCGAAGCATCACAGTAGACAGTATAAGACCCTGAACCCATAGGCAATATTAAAATTGGGGCTGTAGCCAAAGCTGTCTTGAGCTTCTGTGAAAGCTCGCCTCACACTCCTCTATCCACATAAATGGGGCACCCCTATGGGTCAATCTAGTCATAGGGGCCGCAATCAATGAAAACCCTTCCACAAAGAGATTGTAGTCGCCCGCATATCAAGGAAACTATGAATCTCTGTAGTTGAGGATAGCCTGGGCCAACTCTGCACGACCTCTGTCTTTCTCGGATCTACCCGAATGCCCTCGCATGAAATCACGTGGCCTTAGAATGCCATTGAATCCAACCAAAACTCACATTTTGAGAACTTCGCATATAACTTCTTCTCTCTCAGGACCTGAAGCACGGTCCTCAGGTGCTACTCACTATCTTCCCGACTCCTGGAATACACCACAATATCATCAATAAAAATAATAACAAATGAGTCAGGATATGGCCTGAACACACTATGCATTAAATGCATAAAATCTACTGGGGCATTGGTCAGCCCAAATGACATAACAAGGAATTCGTAATGACCATACCGAGTTCTGAAGGAAGTCTTCGGGATATCTGGCTCCCGAATCTTCAACTGATGGTAACCTGAGCGTAAGTCAATCTTAGAAACACATGTGCGCCCTGAAGCTGGTCAAACATATAATCAATACGAGGCAAAGGATAATGGTTCTTCACTGTAACCTTGTTCAAATGGCGATAATTAATACACATATGCATAGAACCATCCTTCTTCTTCACAAACAAAATAGGAGCTCCCCATGGTGAAACACTGGGTCGAATAAAACCCTTTCCAAGCAATTCCTACAACTGGTCCTTCAATTCTTTCAACTTAGGAGGAGCCATACGATACGGATGAATGGAAATGGGCCGAGTACCGGCAATAGGTAAAAGCCAAAATCATTGTCTCCATCGGGCAGCATGCTTGGAAGATCAGCTGGAAACACATTAGGATAATCCCGTACCACAAGAACAGAATCAACAGAAGGGGTATCAGCAGTAACATCTATCACATAAGATAAATACGTGGCGCACCCCTTCTCAACCATACGTTGAGCCATAAGAAAAGAGATAACTCTACTGGGAGTGTGATCTAAAGTACCACTCCACTCAACATACGAAATACCTGGTATAGCCAGCATCAACGTCTTGGCCTGACAATCAAGAATAGCAAAATGGGGTGACACCTAATCCATGCCCAAAATAATGTCAAAATCAACCATACCGAGTAACAATAAAGCCGCTCTATTCTTGAAACCACGAATAGCAACTAAACATGATCGATAAACGCGGTCCACAATAAGAGAATCCCTCACCGGAGTAGAAACATAAACAGGTCAAAGAATTCTAAAGGCACACCCAAATGCAGAGAAAAATAAGAAGACATATAAGAATAAGTAGAGCCGGGATCAAATAGAACCGATGCCTCTCAGTGACATACCAATATAATACATGTGATAACAGAGTCGAAGGCAACAGCTTCAGCACAAGCAAGAAGGGCATAATATTTGGCCTAGCCCCCCCTCGAGGGCGACCTCTACCTCCCCGGCCTCCACCTCTAGCTGGCTGAGCGGATGGGGCGGCAACTGGAGATGTAACCATAGCCTGGGAACTATGTGCGGCATGCTGTGGATAAGCAGTCTATGAAGATGCACCCCTACCAAGTCTAGGGCAGTCCCTAACCATATGACATTTATCACCACACTCGAAATAAGCTCTGTGAGGGTGCGGTGGCTCTGACTGGCTAGAGCTAGTTCAGCTGGATTGACCTCTGGAAACATCCGTGCAGGAGGCGCGCTAGAAACTAGAGGTGCATAGTAAGGCTCCTGAGGTATAGGTGGAGCTGGAGCACTACTGGCTGCTGGAAGAGCTGAATTAACGGGGGGACCCATAAAACCCCTACCATGTCGTCCTACTATTTGGGTATGGGCAATAAAGTAGTGGCCCTACTCTCGAGACCTCTTGGCCTCTCTCTCCATTCGCTCCCTGGCGAGCATACTCTTGATTCTCATAGCAATGCTTACTACCTGCTGATAAGGAATGTCCATCTCCAACTCTCGAGCCATACTAGAAATGGGTGGGATAAGACCCTCGATGAACCTGTGAACTCTCTCGCGGATTGTTGCAACCAAGGCCGGCGCATGCCTGGCTAATCTGGTATAACATATAGCATCCTCCGAAACAGTCATAGAACCCTGGTGCAAATGCTGAAACTCTACCCGCCACATGTCTCTGAACTCTATGGGACAAACTCTCTCATAAACATATATGAGAATTGAGTCCAAGTTAGTGAAGCAGTCTCGACTAGACCGTCTATTTCATAAGTGCGCCATCAATCATTGGCGGCTCCCTGAAGCTGAAAAGCAGTAAAGGAAACCCCATTGGACTCTACTATGCCCATAGTATGAAGAATACAATGACACTACTCTAGAAATCCCAAGGCATCGTCTGATGCTAATCTACTAAACACTGGTGGATCATACTTCTTGAACCTCTCAAGTCTCCGCTGCTCGTCCTCTGAAGCAAGTGACCCACCCTCAAGCTGAACTGGCGCTGCATGCGGTGTAGGAATAATCTCTAGAGCCTACTCAACATGCACTCGCATTTCAGGAGTGCAGACGGCGAGAGTATGTACTCCTTCCCCGACCTAGGATGTGACTGCAGCATGGGTTAGCAACCCTGCTTGAGCCAAGGTGGTGTACATACTCATGAACTGAGCCAAAGTCTCCTGGAGAGTTAGAGTAGTAGTGGCGGTAGTAGCCATGCCAGGTGCCTGGGCTCTGGTTGGATATGGTGGTGGTGCCTTGGCGGCAGCTCGCGCAGGTGCTCTGGCTGCACCACGTGCGCATCCTTGATCTCTACCCCGGCCTCTAACGACTACAGTAGGGGCGCAGGTGCCTGATCATCCCAAGTAGTGCGTGTCCTCACGATCAGTGAGAGAATAGAAGACATAAGTTTAGAATTTTGCGATGTCAAAATATCGCTAGACAAGGAAATCAAATAAAGTGGAAATGTTCCTAACAGTTACATAGCCTCTGATAGATAAATACAGACGTCTACGAACCGTTCAGCGAGACTCTAATAAATCAGCTTGTGTCCCGTGACTCCTATGAATGTATAGCTCTGATCCCAACTTTTCATGAGCCCAATTCGCCCTCCGTGAACACGTCGTGAGGGCACCAAGTTTCTATAACTAGGTAAGTCTAACGATGTGGAAAACAATATAGCTTGCGGAATAATTAATTAAAAACTGAACAATAAAAGAAACTGTATATAGAGGCCGCTCGGCATATACAACTCAAATGCGGAAGTCTACAATCTAATCCCAAAACCCGGAAATTCACGGGCAACACAGGATAATAGAAACGTAATATACTGCTCTAACTCCAGAATGTCTAAGCAACTCAAAGAAGGTGAAAGATATCTACTAAATGCTGGAATAATATAGAGACTCCTAGTCTGCGGACACGACAGATGTACCTCGATGTCTCTACTAGACGTCTCCGCCTTGGTCTGCACATGAAGAATAGCGCACCTGAGAAGAAGTACCTGGGTCTGCACATAAAGAATATGCGTAGAAGGGGCATAGGTATATCGCAACGATACTCAGTAAGTGCCAAGCCTAACATTGGTCGAGTAGTGACGAGGAAGGTCAGGGCCCTACTGAGAATAAACGATGTACTAAGAATGTACAGTATGAATTCAGATGAAAATAATATTAACCAATAGTGAAATGCGATATAATTCACAAGGCAACAATAAATAAGCGATGAACAGAGTAAACACGGGGAAGTACAACCCAATACCAAAACAACAAATGAGAATCTCCCAAGATACCGTCCTATAGTCCATCCCATCAACTTTTTGAGGAGCTCTCGGGATACCGTCCCGTAGTCCAACTATCAATGTGTAGGGGGATCTACCAGGAATCTAACCCGTAGTCCCAAAATAAAGTGCAGGGGGATCTACCGGGAATCTAACACATAGTCCCAAAATAAAATACAGAGGGATCTACCGTGAATCTAACCCGTAGTCCCAAAGTAAACAAACAAGGGGGGAGGGGGCTACCGTTATCCCACATATGTAGTCCCAATATAAATGCGCAACCACAATCAGAAGATATTCAGAAGGAAATTACAAAAAGACAAGCAACATGTTGTACTAGCTTAACATGCTTCATGTAATACAGTCAATGCAACTTAAGCAAGTAGGCAAGTTAAATAAACTAGACATGCTTTTCTAATCTAACACAGGTTATAGTTGCAAGTAAAATAAAGCAAAATACGAAAGAAAACTCAGTCTCAATATCTTAAGTAAAAATAGGATTTTTAATAATTAGCTCAAGTACGCGCTCGACACCTCACATACAAGGCACTCAATTAAGAAAAAACATATCCTAAGGGGAAAGGTCCCCACACAAGTTTAGACAAGCCACTTACCTCAAACTGGCTCCAATTCAACTTGAAACCACACTTTTTAAATGAGTATAAAACTCCAAATGGCCCAAATCTATTCATTTCAATTACATCTCGTAAATAGCACCTTAAACAACTAATTCTACTAATTAATTAAAAGTTAAGACACAAATTTAGGTAAAATTACCAAAATGCCCTCAGGTCCACGTTGTCAAAACCCAAGGCTCGGCACAAAATATGGTTACACATTCCCTTATAAACCAAATATATGATTTGTTTTGAAATCGGACTTCAAATTGAGGTCCAAATCCCTAATTTTTGAAAAACCTAGGTTCTACCCCAAACATCCAATTTTACCGAAGAAAATCATTGATTTTAAGTTGAAAACATGATAAATGATGTTAATGATTGAAAGAATTGAGTAGAAACCTACTGATAAACGATTTGGAAGATGTCTTGATCTTGGAAAATCGCACAAAGGAGTTGTGTTTTGAAAATGGGGTGAAAAATGCTAAAATTCGACTAAGTATAAAACTTGCAGGTTGCAGATATGGGTATTGCGAACGGGCAAGAATTTTACCTATCCTTTCTCTTGGAGTAGTTGACCCATGATATCCATCCCCTATTTCATAAAAGGCCACAATGTAGTGACCGAATGTAATCGTTCCACGGGTCTATACATGTTGTTGCCATATCTTTGGCACTTATCACATTTAGTCACATAATTCTCCACTTGTTCCTCCATTTTAGGCCAATAGTAGCCTGCTCTAATCATGGTCCTTACCAGTGATCTTCCTCCTGCATGATTTCCATAGTGCCCCTCGTGTATTTCTCTCATTACACATTCTATTTGAGAAGGTCCGAGACACCTAGCTAAGGGGCCACCGAATATTTTTTGATAAAGATTACCTTGGTTTAAGTAATATCGAGCAGCCTTTTTTTGAAGTGCGTAAGCTTTTTTCTTTTCTTCAGAAATGGTACCATACTGCAAAAAAATGGCAATCTTTTTTCTCCAATCTCAAGTTAAGTTATTGAAATTTACCTCATTCTTGTTTGGATCGAGCGCCGAATGAAACAAATGAATTACAGAAGAATTTTCATTGCTCGCCACGTCTATCGCAGATGCGAGATTAGCTAAGGCATCTACTTCCACAATTTCTTCTCTTGGTATCTGCATGACTTTCCAGGTTTGAAATTGCCTAATTAATCCTGTACCTTTTCTAAGTATTGCTGCATTCGTGCTTTCCCGGCTGTATAAGTCCCCAACATTTGGTTAACTATGAGCTGTTAATCCCTTTCGATTACAATTTGATTAATAAAAAGTTCTCATGCCAGTTCCAAACCTGCAATGATAGCTTCATACTCTACCTCATTGCTAGTTATAGAATGGCATTTTATGGCTTGATGAATGGTTTCACCCATAGGTGGTACCAAAACAACTCCTAAACCTCCTCCATCATGTTAGATGATCCATAAGTAAATAAGGTCCAAATTCCTGAATTAGAGCCGTTAAACACATGTAATTCTTTTTCTACTTCTAATTGCATTCCTTGACTAAAATCAGCCAAAAGTATGCTAATACCTGAGATTTTATCGTTGTTCTGGGCTGATATGTGATGTCATATTCACTTAGTTCTATAGCCCATTTAGCTAACCTTCCTGACAACTCATGTTTGTGTAATATATTGCATAATAGATAAGCAGTTAGTGTGGCAATAGGGTGACACTGAAAATAAGGTCTTAATTTTCTAGATGCCATGATTAGTGAAAGTGTAAGCTTTTCTAATTGAGGATATCGCATCTCCGCATCTAATAAAGATTTGCTGACATAATAAATCAAAGATCGATCACCTTGATCTTCACGGACTAACATAGCACTTACCACCACTTCAGAGACAACAAGGTAGATAAATGGCAGATTTGATAAGTATGTCTTCAAATTTTTGAGTGCCCGTTGACATTCCTCAGTCCATGAAAATTAATCTTACTTTTTAAGAGCTGAAAAGAATTTAAAGCACTTTTCTGATGATTTGGAAATAAATCTCTCCAAGGTTGTAATCTTTCCTGTCAACCTCTACACTTCATTTTTACTTGTAAACATGTCAGAGATTTCTTCAATGGCCTTAATATGTGTGGGATTCACTTAAATACCACGGTTAGAAACTATAAAACCTAAAAACTTACCTGATGCAACACCGAATGCACATTTCTCATGATTTAATTTCATATTGAATTTTGGCAAGATTTGAAATGTATATGACAAACCTGATATGTGATCCCCTGAATGCTGAGTTTTAACAAGCTTATCGTCTATATAGACCTCCATAGTTTTTCCTAAATGTTCTTGAAATGTTTTGGTTGTTAGTCTTTGATATGTTGCACCAGCATTTTAAGACCAAAGGGCATTACTTTATAGCAGTAAGTCCCCCTGTTTGTTATAAAAATAAGTTGTTTCTTCATCCATAGGATCCATTTTGATCTGGTTATATCCCGAATACACATATAAAAAGCTTAACAACTCATGCCCTGCAGTAGCATCAATTAGTTGATCTATATGTGGTAATGGAAAAGAATATTTAGGATAAGTTTTGTTAAGGTCTACGTAATCTACACAAACTCGCCATTTACCATTCTTCTTCGGTACCACAACAATATTGGCTAACCAGTTAGGAAACTTTACCTCTCGGATAGACCCAATTATTAGGAATTTTTGAACCTCATCTTGAATCACCTGATTTTTGAAAGTTCCTTGCTTTCTCTTCTTTTGTTTGACATGCGGATGTAATGGGTCCTCATTTAATTTGTAAGTCATTACCTCCGCTGGTATTCCTGTCATATCAGAATGGGACCAAGCAAAACATTCTACGATAGTTCTTAAAAATTCAATCAACTTACCTTTCATATCCTGGCTTAGATTGGCCCCTACGTAGACTTTCCTTTCAGGCTATTGTGTAGATAACACTACAGCCTCTAGCTCTTCAATTATTGTTTTAATATTTTTGTTTTCCTCTTGTTCTTGAATGGCCGGGCCTTAAATCCACATCTTTTCGGCCTTGTTCAGTTGAGGTTTGTCTTGTGGTATCCTCAACTGGATTCTGTAACTAATATTTTTCTTCGTTTCTCGCACTTAAATCTGCTACGACTTTATGCTCCTGGACTTCTGTTGATCCCCATGGATCTGACATATCCCCCATGGTGACGGAAATTTTAAGGTCGACGGAACAACATCCCTCTCGTGGATCCATGGTCTCCCAAGAATCATACTGTAATCCATCTGCATATCTACCACCCGAAACTTGGAATCCTTGACCACTTATTATGCGAATGTGGTAAGTGTTACCTCCCCTTTCTTCATGAGTTGGAATTGTTTAATCCAGACAGTGTATGCGCCTTTGGTACTAATTTATCTTCAGCGTGCATCTCGTATAGTACTCTTAATAGAATAATGTTCACGGAACAACCTTGATCAATCAAAACCCGTTTCACATTAGTATCATGTACAAATAGAAATATTACATATGCATCGCTATGTGGAGTTAATACGCCATCCTAATCTGCATCATCAAACATAATATTTTCTTCCTCCAAGATATGTCGTACCCGCTTCCGGTGGGTAATTGTGACTTTGGAAACTTTATTGGCTGCTGTGTACGTCACACCATTAATTTCTTCACCTCCGTTTATAACATTAACGGTCCTTTTGGGAGAAGGAAGTTTAGGGGGCACTTATCTGTTTTTCATATACGCTTTCTTACATTTCTCATTGAATAATTCGGCGATATACCCTTGCTTCAATAGATGATCAACTTCACCTTGTAGTAACCTAAAATTTGCCATTTTATGACCGTTGTCTCCCATGCTTCTTAAAATAGCTACGAGCTAAGAAGTGCTTACGTTAAAATTATAACTGCCAAATCATTCCTTCAAGCTTATATCATCATCCCGTATCTCTCGCGTGTTTCGATCGTTCCCAAATCTTGATGATGAACCCGACTCTCTATTCCTTGATATATGATCATACCTTGAATTGTCATGTTTTGATCGTGAACCCTTTCCCGCTGGGACCATATATGGTTTGTACCTATTTTAACCGGACCTTTTTTCTATTTTCGCCCGTCTCGAACTTACCTTTTCTTCTTCTTGAGACTGTAAATATCCTCTTCTATCCTTAGCTTTGTGATATACCTTTTATAAACATCATTCAATTTTGTCGCTGGGAATTCACGAAGACTTTCCTTGAGTCACCTCGTGGCTTTTGAGTTTTTTTCATTCAAATTACTAGCGAAGGCTATGGCTGCCCAATTGTCTGGTACACGTGGTAACGTCATTCTTTCACACTGGATCCTGTCCACGTACTCTCTATGCAACCGTGAGTCCCCTTGTTTAATTTTTAAAATATCTTTCATTCTTTTTTCGACTTTTTGAGCTCCCGAGTGTACTTTGATAAACGAATTCTCAAGCTCAGCAAAAGAATTTATGGAATTTTTGAATTAAGAAAATAATACCATGTTAATGCTCCCTTAGTAAGTGTTTCACTGAATTTCTTGACCAATACTGATTCAATTTCTTATTTGGTCAAGTCGTTGCCTTTCACGCCAGTCGTGAATGCAATCACGTGGTCCCGTGGATCAGTTGATCCATTATATTTTGGTATATCAGGCATTTTGATGTTTTTTGGAATTGGGAGAGCAGTAGCATTTGGCTTCCAAGGTTGTTGTGAATATTTGTCCATATCTATCCATTTGATCACATACGGTACTTCAGGTATTTGCTTTATGCGGTCACTTTGCTCCTTGAGCTATTTTTGCAATGTTAATACTAAATTTTGTAAATCAGAATTAACTAAGTTACCCGGTTCTCCATCTCGTGATTCTCTAGGGAATCCACCACTGTCTAAATTAGCAAACCCAGAATAAGGATTCTCAAAAGTGTTGTTATTTGGAGTCGGTGTTGGTGGTGCAACAGGTAACTAGCTGGCGAAGGCCTCAAGAGCTTTATTGACTTGTTGAGTGATTAGCTTTTGCAAAGCTTCATTGTGTCATGACCTAAAATCAATCCAGTCGTGATGGTGCCTCTCGTGAAGAAAAGTCCATCCAGACCAATACAATACGCCTTTTATCACAGTTAATTATCACAAAAGATTTTACAACATAATTTGATAGCAATAATTTGCGGAGGTATAGATGATGATAATAGTAGAAACAATCCTGATGCAGCCTAAACCGATGTGTTACAAGTCACGAGCATCTATTACAGTATAAGTATAACAACAAGGCCTGTGATATACAAAATAGGACTGATAAACAAAGGAAAGAATGCGGTGCTGCGAACGCTGGCGGTTACCTCGCTAAACTCCGATAACTTAGTCTCCGATCAGCTCACAACCCGCTACCAGGGGAACAAATACCTGCATCTGCACGCGAGGCGCAGGAAGTAAAGTGAGTTCTCTTTTTTTGTTTTGTTTGTCCACCACTTAGTATATTATACGTAAAGGGTTTCTGATACATCTGGAAAAATCGAAACCAACACTAGGGATTTTTAACAAACAGGATCAAGAATCATTACTCTTTCGTTTCGACACAAGAAAAAAGTATTTTTCTACACCCCTTTCTTGTGTCGAAGACTAGGAAGACAAATAATCCCTCCTAGAATTTTTTGTTCCCCACATTTATCCCCTGCTTCCTTATGTCTAGTATTTAGACAAATTTGACTTTCTTTCTATTTAGAATAGAAAACTATTGATACGTCTTATGGCATTGAAATCTGTCAATAGTAACATAGTCACACTACTCCAATTTTAAAAAACAAAATAAAAATAATGAAAGTCAAAGTACTCCAACTCAGTGAGTAATAAACGAAAATAATAACTAAGTATTAAGAAATCACGTAAGACAAACCATCATGCTGTATAGAGCAGTGTAAAACCCTTTGAGAAAAGCAGTGGAGCTGTGAAATCTTTAGAACCCATCTTAGCTTAGTTTTAACCTCTTTGAAAATGACATTTTCAACTGTTACGCAAATGATTGCAAAACAAATGTGTAGATAAGCACAGAATCCACCCCTCGGGCACAAACACTCAATTAACAGATAATGCCAGAAAATCAAGTAGGTATCCCATGAAGTATCCCGAACAATAGATAATGGCAGGCAAATGAAATAAAGTAAACCCACAGAACAATACCAGCAACGCTGTGGTGTGCAGCCCGATCCATATATCTCATTGACAACGCTCACTAGGGGTGTGCAAACTCCGGGAGGGGCCCCTTACGGCCCAAGCACAATATCAAGCCATCTCGTGGCATCAAATCTAGGCTTTTGGCCTCATATCAGTATCAGTATAACACCACTGTGGCGTGCAACCCGATCCCATAGTGTCCTCACATCTGGCCTTCGGCTATACTCACTCCAGAAATCACATAAGCCCCTCGGGTATTAGTAAAACAGTAGTTCTCAGCCCAGAACATCTTTTAAGATAATATTTTAGTTTCAAAAATCGAGTAAAAGTGGCTGAGTTATAAAACAGTGGAAAACAATACGACTAAGTTCAAGTTGACCTGTCTAACAGACCAACCAGGCCGGTCCGGGTCAGAATTTTTTTGACCCGACCGGGTTCCAGGCCGGGCCGGTCCGGGTTGCACATTGACGGGTTCGTAGAGGGCTGGGTTAGTTCGGGTTAAAATTGAACCATACGGGTTAGGGGTTGAGGGGGTCGGGCCGGGTTTAGTATATTTTTATTTTCTTTTTCGAATTATGTGGAGTATAACTATTAAGCTATATTAATACTTTATAATAATTGAATTAATACAAGTATGATGGGAAAAAATTGCACTTACTGCAAGTGCTACTTTATTTCATAATTTCAGATTGAAAAAGTAGAAAATGAAATGTTTACATTTTTTCTAACAAGTAAACTAGTAAAGTAGTAAATTCAAATGTTTTGCATCGCCCTAGCAAGTTCATCATAATCAATATGAACCAATTGACCTTCTTCTGGGGAGTTATATTCGGATGGGTTTCCATGGGTTAATATATCTCCAAGTTCCTCGTCTTCTGGGCTATCAACATCTTCCTTTCCTTGATTTCTTCGTTCCGGTCTAATCCAATCTCTGAAACATACTAAAACTTCCAAAGCATTGCTTCCCGATGAGTGGCGGGTGACTCCAAGTTGTTGTCTTTCTTGGCTAAATGCACTCTCCGAAGCAATAGTGGAAATTGGCACATTCAGGACGTCCTGAGCCATAGCAAAAAGAACGGGAATTTGCTTTTCATTTTCATGCCACCATCCCAACGGTGAAAATTCCTTTGTGCGAAGCTCCTTTTGCTTCTGCAAGTAGAATTGAAGCTCATCAATATTCCTGCCTGGTTTGAGTATTAGAAAATGTAGAAAAAATATTAAAACTATCAAGGCCTTCATCATCCACATTAAAAGAACTGCTACATTACATAGCGGGATTAACATTGCCAGAAGCACGAGCGAATTATCACATTCATTTGAATAATAATTGTACAGTTGTTGTAAATATTCATTTAGCTTGTTCATAGAATTATATAAATTTGGGGTTTCAGTTTCTCCAATCTCCATATAAGTATATAAAGCATTCATTAATTGGTGACAATCAGACATTTTAATAGAAGGATTTAAAACTGCACCAATTAAGTAAATCGGAGGAATTGGAAAGAAATATTTTTTTAATTTTGCTTGCATTTTTTCAACAACATCCTTATATTTTTCTTTCTTCTTAAATTCAGATAGTAGAAAAGAAATTTCAGCTATATATACTAAAGCCATAGTAATAGTGGGGTAATATGCGCCAGAAAATACAAAAGTAGCAGTATAAAATTTATGTAAAAATTTAACAACATCATTAATGACCTCCCATGTATCACTTGTTAACATATGCCTAAGATTAGTACAATTTGCATTAGCAAATTCAGTTATAGGAAATCTATATTTGTAGCAATATTTTAACAATTTATATGTATAATTCCATCTAGTAACAATTTCGTCTGGCATGAATCTAGGTGTAAGGTTATACTGGATACACTTAGTCTTAAATTCTTTTATTCTAGATTGTCTATTATTTCCGTAAATAACACCAACTGCTCTTCTAACATGAGTAATCTCAACTGAAAATAAATCAAGGCCACATTTAACAATTAAATTATAAACATGACATGCACACCTAACATGAAAAATATCATCAAGAGGTGGTTGCAAATGCAATTTTAAAATTGAAATTGCGGCATTATTGTTTGAAGCATTATCAAAAGACATACACAAAACTTTTTGGTTTAGATTATAAAATTCAACAACTTCAACAATTGTACTACTTATAAACGTAGCAGTATGACTCTGATCTTAATCATATTTAAAAGCGATAATACGTTTTGCATACAAGTATTATCATCTATCCAATGGCATGTAATTTTCAAATAATCATTTCCATTAACAACATGACCAATATCAGAAGTTAGACATACTCCAGAAGGAAGGTGACTAAACAAATAACGTATGTATGTTTGATATTGTCCATGAAGTCTAAAGATATCTGCTCTACAAGTACTTCTAAGGATACCTTTAAATAAAGGATTGTAAATCCTTTGAATATACATAATAAGATACGATGAAGATGCAAAAGAAAAAGGTAGACAATCCAAAGCAATCATTTTTGCTAGTTCCTCACGATCCCTCATTTTATCACATTTTACTACACCTTCAGTAGTAGGGTTAATAATTGTTTGACTTCCATCCCCATTATTGCCCCATTCTATGGGATGGTTAGACATCATATGTCTAGTAAGTGTCCCAGTCCCCCTAAATTTCCTCCGGTCAAATGTTTAAAAGTTTCGTTACAAAGTTTGCACTTAACTCTATTAGTACCTTCTATTATTTCAAAAAATTTCCATACCGGACTTCTTCTTTTATGAGTAGAAGTCGGAGCCACTGGTGGTCTACTACCCCTTGTAGCACTAGCAACTCCAACTCCAATACTAACAACATTTCCACTACTAGGTGTAGGTGGTATCTCATCTTCTATACCAATTTCATTATCTTCTATTTCAAAATCTTCTTGTAATTGTTCATAATCAATCTCTACATTATCATTAGGCGATGATTCAGAAACATGTGTTATTGGGTCATTACTATTACTACCGGAAGCTACGGGACTACATCTTTCTTTATTTCCACCCCGACTAGTAACTTTTCTACACACTCATTTAGCAGCACTAAACATATTGTAAAAATGAAAGTATAAGATAAAATTAAATATGCAATTAAAATATTAAATAAGAGAAAGAGTTGGAGGGAGTGCACCGAATTCGACAATAAATTGAGCACCTGATTATGCAAATCTGGTGTTACCACGAACAAACGTCAAGCAACTATTTCAATTTTGAACTTCAAGCTTCAAATTCCGAATGGCAAATTGCGATAAATTAAATTCGGGAAAAGAGAGACAAATAACATTATAAAATTAGAATATGAAATCTTGCAAATTGAAGGGAAGAGAGAGATTGATAATTTGAGAATTGAGATTGAGATAAGAATTTTGAGTGAAGAAATAAAGAAGAGGGGAGGGTATTTATTGTTTTTAAGAAGGGTTAATATTGTAAATTAATAAATACAAAAAAATAACCAAAATAGTCATTTTTGCAAAAATATCCGTTGGCCAACGGATCTGGAACGTTGCTGACGGTCATGTGGGCTCCAAAAATTCATAAAAAAAAAAATTTACCGTTGAACCGGGCCGGTCCAACCGATCAAGGCATTGTTTAGTAAAACCGGGCCGGTCCGCTCCGGTTCCAACCCCAAAAATCCCAAACGGATCAACCCCCTCCTCCCCTAGAACCCAGCCCACCCGCCCCCTTAGTTATCGGGCCGGTCTGGTCGTGGTTTATACCGGTCAGGTCCGGTCCCGGTCCGACCCGGCCGGGTTGACAACATTAAGTTCAAGTAGTAACCAAAAAAGTGAGGAATTAGTGATAAAATCCTCGGAGGGTTCATATAGTTGGCACGAAGCCCAATCCTAGCAATTAGTCCAAATAATGATGAGACCATATAAGTTTCAATCAAATACATAGTAAAAGCATCAATCGGGACGGACCAAGTCACAATCCCTAATAGAAAAGGACCCCACGCTCTTCATCAGGCATGTGTCTCACCTCAATATAGCACTACTATGTGCAAATCCGGGATTTTAAACCCTCGGGATAACATTTAAAATCATTACTCACCTCGAACAGGCAAAATATCTAGCTCGCGACGCCTTGCTGCTCGAATTAGCCTCCACGCACGTCGAATCTATGCAAAACCAGAACGAATACATCACAATATGCCAAGGGAGCAAAGCCCTAGTGAAAACAATCAAAAATATCAAAAATCTCGAAATTAGCAAAACGCGAGCCCCAGACCCAACTCTCAAAACTCAGAAATTTTTATATCAGCGAGTTCCTTATCCTCCCATGAGTTCATACATAGAAAAAGTTCTTAAATCCAACGCCAATTGGTACTTCAAATCCCCAAATCAAATTTCAAAATTCCACACCCTAGTTTCTTCCATTTTTAACTTAAGGTTCATGATTTCTAGGTAGATTTCAAAATAGAAACGAGTATTGAGTTCAAAAATATTACCTCCGGCTGATTCCCCTTGAATCCCTCTTCAATTAGTTCTTCCTAGCTCAAAAATCGCACAACAATGGAGGTCTTTAACCTCAAAATCGCAGAATAGCCTTTTTAAAACATTCTGCCCCGCACTAAAAATCCTTCTTCGCGATCGCGGTCAACACCTCGCGATCGCGATGCACAAATTCGCGTTGACCACTTTTTACTCTATGAGAACGCGACACACAGGTCGTGCACGTGATTCCTTTCCTCCTATACCTCTGCGAACGTGGAGACCACAACGCAAACGCGATGAGAAATTCTCCTGGGACCAAATTCCTTATACGCGATCGCGTAAATCATAATGTGAACGCAATGAACAACCTGATGAACCCTTCGCGAACGCGACCTACACCCTCGTAAACGCGTAGCTTCTAGAACCTAGCCCTTCACAAACGAGAGCTTCCCTTTGCGAATGCAAAGGCCAAAATACCTGCAACTACACAACTATTTTTTTCTGCAAATTCTCAACTCTAAAAATGGTCCGATTGACCACCTAGAACACACCCGAGGCCCCGGGGACCTCAACTAATGCCATAAAAAAATCCTAAAGCCTCATTCAAACTTGTTCCAATCATCAAAACACCTCAAACAATATTAAATCACCCAAAACTCATCGAATTCAAGCCTAAGTTGTCCAAAAACTTCCGAAATACGCTTTCAATAAAAAACCCAACCAAACCACATTCGAATGGCCTGAAACTTTGTACACACATTCCAAATGACATAATGAAACAATTGCAACTCTCGAATTCCGACTCCGGATCAAAATCTCGCCTACCAACCAGAAATTGCCAAAATCTTAACTTCGCCAATTCAAGCCTAATTCTACTCTGGACCTCCAAAACCAATTTCGATCACACTACTAAGTCATAAATCACCCAACAAAGCTAATCAGATCATAAAAATTCCAATCCAAGCTCATATACAGATAAGTCAACTCTTGGTCAAACCTTTAAAATTCAAAGCTTTCAACTGAGACTGTTCTTTCAAATGCATACTGATTTCCATGAAAACCAGAACCAATGATTTACATCATTCATAATACATAATATGGGGAAGTCATGCCCGAGAACTGACGATCAAAGTACAAAAGCTCAAAACGACCGGTCAGGTTGTTACACATTGATAGCTTCTTTATTTCCAAATTGAGCATTTGTATTTGAATGAGATCCATCAGGAGAGCCTTCTCGAAATCGCCGAGGGGAGATTTCTGGAGAAGGAATTGGGGTGCGGTCATCTTGTGAATTCCCCTGGAGTTGACGATTTCTTTCGTTTCCTTGGTTTACTTGGTTGTTGTCATTAATATTTGACATTGTTGTTGATGCAACAGAAAAGGTTAGGTTAAGAAAGAATAGATTATCAGATTTCCGATAACGGAACTAACTTGTTTAACCAAATAAAATTTCGGTCAAAGCTTTATTTTTAGATGAATTCGGGTTACTGATAATCGAAAATAAATTAAAGAAATTGATCTTGCTAATAAAATGAATAAAAAGCAAAGTAAATCGGTATGTTCCAATAGTGTTTCGTATCCTTACATATGACCAATATTTTTTTTCTATAGCTATCTCTAAGATATATATTTTGCCTTTTTCATAATTGGGTCATTATAGGCAATTAAAGGCATTAAATGTTACGATACATAATCATTATAATTTAATACAGATTCTCTAATATTTGCAATATTTAATATTCGTTAAATATTATATATGTACTCTCTTGTGTTGTCAGATTCATTCTCCTTGATTTTTGGATTTGAATAGGTACAAGCGTCGAGTCTTGTGAATATCTGCTCGTACCTCTGCTCGTATCTGTCGCTACTCGAACCTCTTTGCTAATCATCGTTCTTTGACCAGCCTTCGTGTCATGACATGTCATCTTTCAATCACTTTAACATATATAAACTCATTTTTTTCTCAATTTAATTACCTTCTTTTGTAGTTGATCAATTAGTTATGGATGGACCAAACTTTGGTAAAACCTAAATTACCCCGTTGGTGTTAGATTTTTCTTTTTAAAAAAAACTTTATCAAAGAAATCAAAATCAAAATTGATTGATTTTGAGAAACCAGAAATAAGTAAGGCTAAGAGATTCAAGAAGTAACATGATCATCAATTGAATTAGACAAAATTAAAGATATATCGAATAATCATATTAGAGTCCACAGTGTACCATGGAAGTTACCGCATCAGTATTGAACATGATTTAAGAACTTTGTAGATAAATCAAAATCTGTTATGAAATAATATAAGAACAAGAACAATAAAACAAGAACAAGAACAATAAAACAAGAATAAGAATAATAGAGAGAAAAGTAGAGAGAGGAGTATTCTTATTGATACTTTGGGATGGCTTACAATGGAATAGAACCCCTTTATTTATAGGGAGGTGGTGACTTAGCCACCAAGAAGTAAACCCTAGAATCTCTCTAAATATGGACATTCACCTAAAATAGAATATTTTATAACGCTCCCCCTTGAATGTCTATTCAATAATGTGCCTCGTTAAAACCTTAACTAAAACAAAATCCAATGGGAAAAAATTAAAGAAAAGGAAAAAGAGTACACATGTTTGAATATGCGCCTATTGGTTGCCTCGTTAAAAACCTTGCAAGAAAAACCCATTGGGACAAAACCTTGTAAGGGAAAAAGAGTGCAACGCGCATTAACTCCCCCTGAAAAGAGCATCAATTCATATCCTTGAGTCTTCGCATTCCGATCTTGTGAACCAGCTTCTTGAAGGTTGACGTTGGTAGAGATTTTGTGAACAAATCAGCCATATTATCGCTTGAACGAATCTGTTGCACATCGATATCACCATTCTTTTGAAGATCATGTGTGAAAAATAACTTTGGTGAAATATGCTTTGTTCTATCTCCTTTTATGAATCCTCCCTTCAATTGAGCTATACATGCTGCATTGTCTTCATACAAAGTCGTGGGTAGTTTGTTACACTTCAAACCACATTTGTCTTGAATATGATGTATTATAGACCTCAACCACACACACTCCCGACTTGCTTCATGAATAGTGATTATCTCGGCATGATTAGATGAAGTAGCCACAAGTGATTGCTTAGTCGATCGCCAAGATATGGCGGTGCCTCCACAGGTAAACACATAACCCGTTTGAGATCGAGCCTTGTGTGGGTCGGATAAATATCCAGCGTCAGCATAACCAACAAGATCAGGACTGCAATTATTGCTATAAAATAAGCCCATATCGGTAGTCCCTTTTAGGTACCGAAATATATGTTTGATCCCATTCCAATGTCTCCTTGTGGGAGCCGAGCTATACCTTGCTAAGACATTAACGGAAAAGGTTATGTCAGGCCTTGTAGTATTTTCAAGATACATTAGTGCGCCAATTGCACTAAGATATGGTACTTCAGGACCAAGTATCTCTTCATTCCTTTCTTGCGGTCGGAATGGATCTTTATTCACACCAAGTGATCGAACAACCATCGGAGTACTTAAAGGATATGCTCCATCCATGTAAAACCGTTTCAGTACCTTTTCTATATAGGTAGATTGATGAACAAAAATTCCGTTTGCCAAATATTCAATTTGCAAACCAAGACATAATTTTGTCTTTCCGAGATCTTTCATCTCGAATTCATTCTTTAGATAATCAATTGCCTTTTGGAGTTCTATGGGGGTTCCAATAAGGTTTATGTCATCGACATATACGGCAAGTACAACAAATTCCGATGTTGTTTTCTTTATAAAAACACACGGGCAAATGGCATCATTTATATAGCCTTCTTTTAACAAATACTCACTAAGACGATTATACCACATTCGTCCTGATTGCTTTAGACCATACAAGGATCTTTGCAATTTGATTGAAAACATTTTCCGGGACTTTGAATTATGAGCGTTTGGCATTTTGAGTCCATCGAAAATTTTCATGTATATCTCATTATCCAGTGAGCCATAAAGATAGGCAGTAACCACATCCATTAAATGCATGTCAAGCTTTTCAAGGACAGCAAAACTAATGAGATAACGAAAAGTTATGGCATCCATTACAGGCGAATATGTCTCTTCATAATCGACACCAGGCCTTTGAGAAAATCCTTGTGCAACAAGGCGCGCCTTATATCTTTGTACCTCGTTTTTCTCATTTCTCTTGCGTACAAAGACCCATTTATAGCCAACAGGCTTAACACCATTAGGTGTTTCAACTATAGGGCCAAAAACTTCACGTTTTGCCAGTGAATTCAATTCTGATTGGATTGCTTCTTGCCATTTTGGCCAATCATGTCTTTTTCGACATTCTCCAACAGATTGAGGTTCAAGATCCTCACTTTCTTGCATAATGCTAGATGCGACATTAAAAGCAAAGACATAATCCACCACTATATCCACTCGATTAAAATTTGCCTCAATATCGATTGGATTTATTGATAGTTCCTTATTTTCTTGAATCTCGGGCTCAATGGATTCTTCATGAATCTCAGAATTTATTAAATCATGAATTTCCTCATGAGATTCTTTCGTAGTGTCATTTTGATCGTTTGCTTTCCTCTTTCTAGGATTTCGATCTTTGGAACCTAATGGCCAGCCACGCTTCAGCCGTGCATTCGACTCATTGGATATGACACTAGATGATTGTCCAACAGGGACATCAATACGGATTGGAACATTCTCTGCGGGGATGTGGGATTTTGTTATCCTTTTCAAGTCTGTAAATGCGTCAGGCATTTGATTTGCTATTCTTTGCAAAAGGATAATCTTTTGCACCTATTTTTCACAAATAGAGGTATGTGGATCAGGATGAGATAATGATGCATTTTTCCACAAAATTTCCTGTTTGGTTTCACCAACTTCTCCCCCTAATTTTGGGAAAAGTGTCTCATCAAATTGACAGTCTGCAAATCGTGCAGTGAACAAATCCCCTGTCAATGTTTCGAGGTAGCGAATAATGGAGGGCGATTCAAACCCAACATATATTCCTAACCTTCTTTGCGGACCCATATTGGTGCGGTATGACGGTGCTATAGGCACATATACTGCGCATCCAAAGATTCTTAAATGGGATATATTGGGTTCATGACCCAAAACCAATTGCAACGGGGAATATTTGTGATAATTCGTCGGTCTGAGACGAATTATTGCTGCATGCAAAATGGCGTGACCCCATACCGAAGTGGGCAGCCTCGTTTTCATGAGTAATGGTCTTGCAATCAACTGCAGGCGTTTAATTAAAGATTCTGCAAGACCGTTTTGAGTGTGAACATGAGCTACAGAATGTTCCACTTTTATCCCAATTGATAAGCAATAATCATTAAATGCTTGGGATGAAAACTCAGCAGCATTATCCAGTCTAATAGACTTGATTGGATTATCAGGAAATTGTGCTCGTAGTCGAATTATTTGTGCCATTAGTTTTGCAAACGCAAGGTTGCGTGATGACAACAGGCACACATGAGACCATCTACAGGATGCGTCTATTAAGACCATAAAATATCTAAAGGACCCACTAGGTGGGTGAATAGGTCCACAAATGTCCCCTTGTATACGTTCCAAAAACATAGGTGACTCAGTCCCAACCTTTGTTGGTGATGGTCTAATAATTAACTTGCCTTGATAGCAAGAAGTGCAAGAAAATTTATTATTTAAAAGAATCTTGAAATTCTTTAACGGATGCCCATATGAGCTTTCTATACTCCGTCTCATCATGATTGATCTAGGGTGTCCCAATCGATCATGTCAAAGTACAAAAGTATTGGAATCAGTAACCTTTTGGTTTACTGTTGAATGTGCCTCAATTGCACTAATTTTTGTCCAATACAGGCCACAAGATAAAGACGGGAATTTCTCAATAACCCTCTTTTGGACAGAGACATTCTTTGTAATGATGAGATATTCAAGATTATTCTCATCTATTGTCTCAATATGATAGCCATTCCGGCGTATATCTTTAAAACTCAACAAGTTTCTCTTAGACTTGGAGGAGAACATTGCATTCTCTATGATAAACATTGTTCCTCTAGGCAGAGTTATAGTTGCTCTTCCGGAGCCTTCAATCAATTTACTACTACCAGAGATTGTAGTAACATCTGCCTTACACATACTTAGTTGAGAGAAATATTTCTTTTCTTTGAGTATCGTATGTAGTAAATGAATCAACTAAACAAATATTTTTACAGTTGGACGTTGATCCAAGCTTCCTTTGCGAGATATCCATATTTGCTTTCCCATGGTTTGACATACAAAAGAAATACACGAACATGAGAATAAACAAATTCAATCCGTTTGTTTCACATTTAAACAATATTTTCAAAATCTGCTGAGGTTAGTCGATTAACTTAGTTGATAGTCGACTATCTTGGGAAGCAGTCATTAGGTTAGTCGACTAACTAAATCAGATAGTCGACTATCTTGCCTTGCGGAAAAGTCCAGTTTTAATGCGAAATATTAGTTATTCGACTAACTAAGTTGATAGTCGACTAACTTAGTAAACAGTCATCAGGTTAGTCGACTAACTAAATCAGATAGTCGACTAACTTAGCTTGCGGAAAAGTCCAGTTTTAATGCGAAATATTAGATAATCGACTAACTGTTAGGTTAATCGATTAACTCTACTGGAAAATAAAAATATGTTTGAAATTTAAGCATACTGAAACATTCTAAAGAAGTAATACTAACATTATATCATAAACTAACTAATACAAGCTGATACAAATGACTATTAGTTTATTCACTAACTAATACAAATAAGTAAAATAAAATCAAACAATTCCATCTTCCTTCATCACCGATCCATCACCGATTAAGTGGTCTATTTCCCCTCGGGTTGCTCAAAGAAGTCTGCCACATCCAGGTGGGTGATGTCAAAATTGTCGTCAGAGACAAAATTTGTTTCAGGGCCTTTATTCTTTTGAGATGCTTGATAAAGATCAACCAAATGTCTTGGTACACGGCAAGCTTTTGACCAGTGCCCTTTTCCACTGCAACAATAACATATAGTTTCTGAACTATTTGCCTTTGGATCCTCATAATCCCATTTCTGCTTTTGGTGGTTATATCTCTTTGGGGGGTGACGGACATCAGGGAAATTTCTTCCTTGTCTACGTCCACGGCCATGACCCCGATTACGACCACGACCATGATTAAAGCCATAGCCTTTTCCATGCTTGGCATAATGAGAATACACCTTATCTGCTTCAGGCAATGGTGTAGACCCAGTGGGTCGATTTCGTGATTTCTCATGAGCATGTCATTGTTTCGCTCAGCCACAAGGAGAAGAGAAATCAGTTCATAGTACTTTTTGAAACCTTTCTCTCTGTACTGTTGTTGCAGTACCATATTGGAGGCATGAAACGTTGTAAACGTTTTTACAAGCATATCATAATCAGAGATATTATCTCCACAGAGTTTCAATTTAGAAGTAATTCTGAACATTGCAGAATTATATTCAGAAACAGACTTAAAGTCTTGGAGCCTCAGATGGGCCCAATCATATCGTTCTTGTGGCAGAGTGACCAACTTCAGGTTGTCATATCTCTCCTTTAAGCCTTTCCACAAGATGAGTGGATCTTTGACTGTGAGATATTCAATTTTCAAACCTTCATCAAGGTGATGGCGCAAGAAAATCAAGGCCTTAGCACAGTCTTGGGTGGAAGCTTTATCTCTGTCTTTAATGGCGTCTCCAAGACCCATAGCATCTAAGTGGATTTCAGCATCCAACACCCATGTCATATAGTTCTTGCCCGAAATTTCAAGGGCAACGAACTTTCTTTTCATAATATCAGACATAATTAAAACCAAATTCGGAAAAAGGAAAATACCTTAATTTTCTCAAGAGGATTCTTGAGGCGGTAGAGTCTCGTGCTGATAACGTGTTATGAAATAATATAAGAACAAGAACAAGAACAATAGAGAGAAAAGTAGAGAGAGGAGTATTCTTATAGATACTTTGGGATGGTTTACAATGGAATAGAACCCCTTTATTTATAGGGAGGTGGTGACTTAGCCACCAAGAAGTAAACC
Organism: Nicotiana benthamiana; assembly: GCA_034376525.1. NCBI lineage: Eukaryota > Viridiplantae > Streptophyta > Magnoliopsida > Solanales > Solanaceae > Nicotiana > Nicotiana benthamiana. Next base: position 57,315,379 of record CM067324.1, on the reverse strand, counting down.
CTAGAATCTCTCTAAATATGGACATTCACCTAAAATAGAATATTTTATAACAAAATCAAAATTGTCGTGTTAAAATAAGTACCTAAAAGAAAAAAAATCATTCTGCTTATTTCTGTTAATTGACCTTAAAAAACTTTACTTATTCTATATTAAATGGATAACCTAATCGGTTTTGTTACATATCTTTATTTTAAAGAAGACACCAATAAAGGGTTTATGTTACGCTTGTTTACCCACTGTGCCATATATATTATATTGTTTGGCTTGAGAGTTGAGATAATCGTTATTGTTTTGCAAAATTTGACATTTGATTGTATATACAACATTTAAAACTTTGATGTTTGGTGGGAAAAGAAACACGCATCTAATTAAATTTTGATTGCCAATCTTCATATGTTTAAAGGATATCAATTATTTGACTTCGACAAACAAGTTACCATATTACGATCCATATTGAATATTCACAAAACATAATGCTTTATTCTTCCATATATATTTATTTATTTGAATTTTTATTTTAATAATATTGATATTATATAATTAAACCATGTACTATATCACACTATATACTCGTGCTTCGAAACTAGAAATAATATTAATAATAATATAGATAAATAGATAGATATAGATACAGATTAATCTGTCACGATCTAGATTTCCCACCCTAGGGAGTTGTGATGGCGCCTACTCGTAGAAACTAGGCAAGCTATGAACTTAGCAATAATTAACTCTTTTATTTTAAAACCCTTACCAATTTATATTAACAAGAGAATAAGCAGCGAAATAACAATGAAATATAAAATTTAGCGGAAGTCTTAGATAAATAAAAAAGCAAAATATCTAGAAAACTGATACATATCTCTACCCAGAACCTAGTGTCACGACATCCACAGACTACTATGAATATTACATACATCAGCTTGAAAGAAAAGTAAAGTTGTTTGTCTGGAATACATGAGATAACATGATAAAAATAAGATAGAGGAGACTCCGGACATGCGAACGTCTGCAAGGCTACTTCGGTGTCTCGGTGGACTGAAGGCTGGCTCCCGAACTACTATTGCGCATTAAATGCTACTCTGGTATCTGCACAGAGTGCAGGGTGTAATATCAGAACAACAAATGTCTGTCCTAACCCCGCCGAGGTAGTGACGAGGCTAGAACCAGACTCTAGCTAAACCTGTGCAGTTATATAGTATATGGTGAAAAAGTAAACAGGTAATAAGCAGTCAAAGGGAGGGGGTACTTGCTTCGGGGAAACAACTCAACCTAGTAGAAACCAAATCAATATGAAAGGACAGTACGATATCTACAACAATGTAATAATACTACTGATGTGGTGCGCAATCCGATCCATATATATATAGCTGTTGCAGCGTGCATTCCGATTTAAAATAATAATTATTGCAGCGTGCAATCCGATCCAATATAATAATTGTTGTTGCGTGCAACCCAATCCCATATAATATTTGTTACGGGATTGCAACCCGATCCATATATATATATATATACATGTATATATATATATATATATATATATATATATATATATATATGTATATATATATTAAAACAAATGTTGCGGCGCACAATCCCTTTCAAATATACAGCTCCCAGTAATCATAACAACTGTCCCGACAAGGGGTTAACCATAAGTTACACTATCCCGGCAAGGGAGAATCAGCTATAACCAATCTCAACACAATCTTTAATCATCTCTATTATCACCATTTCTAACTCATAAGTAACTTCCATAAAATAAAAAGTCTTTGCTCAATACCACAGATTTACTCACTATTGCAATCTTAGTATCATTCAAGAAAAGCAACAAGTATCAATTTAAGATCCACGGTCATGCTTGACACCAACATATATATACTCGTCACCATGCCTTTATGTCGTACTCAATTTGAAACAAGTAGTAAATATGACTCAACTCCTAATCCCTCAACCTAAGGTTAGACCGAACACTTACCTCAAACTTACACGGCCAACTCAATTTTCAATTACCGCCTTTCCACTCGAATTTGCCTCCCAATCGATTGTATCTATACATAAATGATTTCAAAACATCAATAAATGCTAAACAATACAAATCTAATGCCTAATTATAGCTTCTCAATCATTCTTCCCAAAATCACAAAAATCGACCCTGGGCCCGCTTGGTCAAAATACGAGGTTCGGAATAAAATCAAACTACCAATTCACCCACGATCTCAAATATAATTTTTTTTCAGAATTCGATCCCAAAATGAGTTCTAAATCATAATTAATCAAAAATCCCTAACTCTACCCAAATCCCTAATTTTCTACCCTTACTCACATCTTTTAGGCATAGAAATTCAATAGATGTTGATGAAAATTGAAGAAAACGAGTTAAAAATTACTTACCCAAGACGTTTTGGTGAAGAAGTGCTTCAAGGATCGCCTAGGAGCTTTGGAGAAAAAGAAGTTTTGTAAACTTTTGAGAAATCCCGTAGGTGTTCTGTTTTGGGTATTCAAAAAAATCATTGGGCGGTTTAACTCTGCACATTTGCGACAGACCCCGCGTATTCGTGATGGGTCAGGCTGTTAGACCTTTGCATTCACGTTAAGGGGCTTGCGATCGCGATGCTTTAGCTTTTCGAGCGCTCGCGCTCGCGTCCTATCGGCCGCATTCGCGTAAGGTATCTACCCTTCCCCCGACCCATGCCACTTGGCCTTTGCGTTCGTGTGGCCAGGAACGCATTCCCAAAGGTAGCTGCCTCGCATTCACGACCTTGTCTACGCGTTCATGTAGAATGGATTTTCTTCAGCGATATTTTACTCATTCGCGATGGTGCTCCCACGAACGCGAAGAAGGAAATATCTGAACACCAGAAATTGGAAAACCTGTAATTTTTTCAAGTCTAAAACCTTCCGAAACACACCCGAACCCTCGGGGCTCCTAATTAATCATATGTACTAACACAACAACATCATACGAACTTATCTGTACGATCAAATCACTAAAATTACCTCAAAAAATAGTGAATCAAACATCAAAATCAAGAATTTTTTCTCAAACTTCATCAAGTTTTAAATTTAGGAATTCAAGTCCGAATTACTTCAAACGGCGTCTGTTTTTTACCAAATTTTATAGGGAGGACTTAAACCATATATAACCGGTTGCCGGAACCAAAATGCGGGCCCGATACGATCGCTTTCTAATCAGTTTTCATTTCAAATTTTCTTCAATATTTTCAGAAAATAATTTTTCGTAAAATTTATTTCTCGGGCTTGGGACCTCAGAATTTGATTCCGGGCATACTGCCAAGTCCCATATTTTTCTACGGACCCTCTGGGACTGTCAAATCACGGGTCTGGGTCTGTTACCAAAAATGTGACCGAAGTCAAATTTATTCATTTTTAAATCAAAACTTAGTATTTTTTTACTGAATTTCATATTTAAACTTTCCGGCTACGCATCCGGACCGTGCACATAAATAAAAGTGACTCTAAATAAGATTTTCAAGGCTTCGGAAGCACAAAATTTAATTAAAACAAGTAATGTTCCTTTGGATCGTCACATAATCATTAAAGAGTGTTCTCGTTTTCTATTTTGACACTCTGATCTTGCCCAATTCCCGGATCCCTTCTTAACCAAATTTCATATTTTCAAATTCAAATCTTTCTTTTATGTGATAAAATTTACTTGATTCTTTCCATTCTAGTTATACACCCTAAGCCTAAGTGATAACTATAAGTATCGAGTAGTTCTACATCTTAGACACACGACATTCATCTCTACTTTTGCTACTACTATAACAATTTTCATCATTGAGTCCTCTTAGTTTCACTATTTTTATCTTCTTATGTCGGCTTACAACCAAGTTAAAGATTGGTACTCCAGTTTCGTTCGATATTAGACTGCTGGGATTTTTGATATTCTCGTGATTTAGACGTGCCGAATTCGGCTATCAACCCATAATAATTACTGCTCAAGTTCATATTTTTGCAATCTCTGCAATGACGGGAAACTGTTGGATGTCAACCATGACTTCGAGAAAGGTTGCGAACTCCCTTACCCAAGAAAAGCTCTTGGGTTTGGATTCTTAGCTCTCTCTGCTCTGTTCTGCACTTGATTTAACTTTTCACGCTTAAAAGGTAAATATATTTCACTATGACTATTTGTTTTTCTCTGCCAGTCAGTAGTAGTAGATCATGAGGGTGTGTGTGTCTTCATATTTGATTCATCTTGTGCTTTATTTGATGGTCTATCTGTTCATATGGAAGCAAGTATATATACTCTAACTACCAGTAAGGTTGACTATGTTTAACTCGTTTGACAGATATTTAACTACTGCCTCTGATGATTTCCTTTGTGTATTTAAGTTCATCTTTTGTTAGTTCAACCCCATGTCTTGGAAAATTAACCGCTAGTTGCTTTCATTACTTTTCTCTTAAATCCGCTAGCAGTATGAATTAGGAGCATGCATGAACTAGTTTTTATTCAGTGTTATATGATGTGTAAGGTATTACGCTACTTGGTTTAAGCTAAATCTCGTACTTGTAATGACTAAGATAGATGTCCATGTCTTATTTGTTTCATGCTATGTTATCTTAAAATATAGTTATTTAGTTTTCATGTTTCTATCAGTACAATGCTTGTAGGTACAAATCCTCCACAAGCTAATTGATAGCTTGAGGGGAGGGTAAGGACTTTGAGGTCAAGTCTATAAAAATACAAGAAATTAACTCTATTCCTTTTAATTGACTAAGCTGGTCTCTTTCTCAATTTCTCTCTATTAGATTAAATCTTTGTTCCTTGAGAGATATAGTCTTACTATGTGATTTCTTGTTCTATCTGCTAAACACTAGCATACTACTAGATTACGTGCAATTGTATAATTTGTATTCAAATATATAACTTATTACTTGCGATCTTTGTTTTCAACCGGCCAGTTGCTTTTGTACTTGCTTATGTATTAAGTAAGCCTGATTTGGTGCTACAACGCTATGGTTGATCCTTGATTATTTTGAATACTCTATTGAATTAAAAACTACGCTAAGTTCTTAAAATGTTGCGTTCAGTTGATAATGACGTCTTCAAAGGCATGTTTTTGGTTTAATTCCAAAAATTCAATGCCAAAACGGAATGATTATAACAATTTTTTCTTTGGAATTGAATTCTTAAGATCTGTTTTGGTTTCAAATTTCATTTGACATTGAATTTTTGGAATTAAATTTTCAACGTTTCTTTCATGGAAGATGTAACTTCTTTAGGCTATATATATGAAGCTATTTGTTTGTGTTCATGATAGTGTGTGAAAATAGTAAAAACTTTTCTTCATCTTTCTTTTATGTTCGGTTTTCTTCTTATAAATCTTTGTTGTTTCTGTTCCTAGTTATAGTAGAAGAGCTTGTTGAATCCTGGGGATACACCTAATAATATTTGTTTCGCTGTGAACAAAATATCATTAAGGACAGTTTCTTTAACACACCTCAAACTAAACCTTTTATTCTCCATAATCATTCAATTTTTTCCAACAACTTAAACCTATCAACCTTTAGGATTAATAGAACTTTTAGTTACTAAGAGATGTCGCTGATATAGTCTTTTCGAATGACAGAGGCTTGACTTTGGGTATGTAGGCCAAAGTTTGAGGGGGAGATGCATAGGAATGGGCTGGGAGATATATGAGCCTGAAGCTCTTCTGTTACTTATTTTACCTCACGTTTTATTCATGTGGGCATGTAATAGTTTCTTTTTTCAAAATAATGATTTGGGACTGCTGGCTGGAAATTTCATGTGCTCAGTGATAGTTGTTTACTTGTCTCTTTTAGATTTTCTTTTAATTATTAAGCATGTTTAAGTTGGTAGTTGTATTGGAGAAAATTGTATTCATATATATGACGACATATTAGGACACGTGGAATGATCAATAAGTTATACTTAGCTACGGTTTTAGAACTACAAAACAGGTACGAATAAGGAGAAAGAAAGAGGCACCGGATGAGAGTATCGGCGACCGTCCCTGTTTAAGCCTATTTACATCCGCGCAACGAAAAGAATGAATCTGGTTAAAGAAAATGGTGCAAATACGGCATTAAAAAGTATTAAATGCTGAATCTGTTAAGGAATATATGCATTCAACGTGATGATCATGTAATGTGGCATTTAATGTCATTAATTACTCATAATATCATTATTATGACTTACGCATAATGTACATTCCCAAATGGACCTATAAAAAGAGAGATATGTAATCGATTGAGAAACAAATTACTATTGGAATATATTTTAATTTACTTGTTTTTTGATAATATTATTCCCAAGTTTCTTTTTTTATATATTTTTTTAATTATCAGTAACCCGATTCTTCTAAATTATAATTTTAACAAAAAATCTATTTTTCGATTAAAAGAGTAGTTACCTAGACTTTGCATTCAAATAACAGAAGAACGACAATTCTTTCTTTGTGAATAAAGTTTGTTTCTAACTTTTTTGAGTAGCGTTTTGGCATCTTCAAATGCACTAGGTATTTATGGATTCTTTTTTTACTTAAATTTTAATAAAGAGTTTAACCTATTTTGGATCTTGACTTGGAAAAAATATGTCAACATCGTCTTTGGTTTTTCTTGATAAATTATTTTACCATTCACCATATGTATTTTAGCCGAATATCAAATACTCTACACTTAGTTTTATATATGAAATTGAACACTTTCTAAGCCTCTCAGTATATTGTATTTACAAAATAATTCTGGAAATATAAACGAACATAAACAGAAATGAATATAAATAGGAATGAACTACAAAATAACCGAAAACCAATTCGAGTCCACTGAATTCACAGTGTTTCTTTAAAGAATTTAATCCCCTTCTAGTACCCAATGTTATGCATTACTTCCTCTCATGATAGAATGAATTAGACACTGGTGTGGTGGTACTTCAAACCCAAGTGTTTTGAGTGAACACAAACTTCGGTTGTATATCACATTTACTGTTGCTTTGTTTGATGTTTAAACGATGCAGAAGAAGGAGGAGAAACTCAGAAAATTGTATGGAAATTCTAAACAGAATAGCCTTGTATTTGTAGCCAAAGTTGGGCTGAAATTGAAGAGGTGCAACTCTTCAGAATGGTTATTTTTGCAAAACGATCACATCATAAATGTCATTACATAAATGGCTATTTACTCACAATAAGAGGAAAAATAAAGAGGAAAAATTGAAGAAGGTAGTTAATTTCTGTTACCAAACAAAAATAGATTGGAGGATTTAATATTTTAATATTAATATTTTGTTATTAAAATAAATATTTAATAATATTTCTGTTGATATTTTACAATTAACAAATAAATTTGGTCCAAGAAATTCATCAACAAATCGATCATTTGACCAAATCAGAATCCAAATTCAAATTAGAATTCGAATCCGAAGCCGAAGCCTAGCCGAGCAAGTGATGACAACGACGACGCGAGACTTTCCTTCTTCATAACTCTTTAAGAGCTAGAAGAAGAGCAATTGCTCACATACTCATAACAAATCTCTTCCTCTTCAAATATGGGACAATGTCCATTTGCCAAGGGGGAAAACTTAAAATTTCACTCAAACATTTCATTTTCCTCCATTTCTCATTCATTCTCTTTTAAGTAATTATTATATTAATTAAATACATAAAAAAACCAACAATACCCCACATGAATGGGGAATGGATATATCACGAAAATATGCATAAAAAATTATATGATTCGCAAGTAAGGATTAATTGCATCTAGATAAATAGGTTTCCCTTTGGACTTTCCGTAGTGAACTCATGTCGGATATACTCGATCAATAGGTAGATTTAATATCTTTGAACCATCCAACTTTAGTGTATACCTAGATAGCCATAAGTCATACAACTAGCCCTTAACCGTCTTTGGTTCTCATTGTTGTTTTGTTTCAGCCATGAACACCGCATGTTTTCATAAGTACATAGAGAACTAGCCTTACAAATGTTCTCCTTGAAGCGGCTAACACTTTACACTTACGTAGGTGATTTTTTAAATAGGTCATTTCATAGATACATTGATATACCCCGTATCAAATTTAGAAATTATTAAAAATCCTTAAAGCTTTATCCTTGGTACTGAACATTGTCTCATCAGGAATGGACCAAAATTTTATTTGACAATGTTGAACTATAATTAATGACTTTGTTTGATCTCCTTGAAGCTAGATCTTGGGATCTCCAGTTTTCTAGATAGAGTTACCGTCATTATGACTTGTTCTCAGCTACAGTCCCATTCCCTTTGATGACTTCTCAGCTGCCTATCTATTTAGGCTTTTGTAAGTGGATCCAAAACATTATCACTTGACTTTACAACTTCAATTGTGATAATTCCTCTAGAGAGCAATTATCTAACGGTTTTATGTCTTTTCGTCGTATATAACTAGATTTACCATTTTACATAACGCTCCCAGCCCTTCCGATTGCCGCTTAACTATCGCAATTATGCATATAGTGCTAACGGTTTGGGCCAAAATGGAATATCTTCCAAGAAATTCCGGAGCCATTAAGCTTCTTCACCAGCTTTATCTAAGGCTATGAATTCAACCTTCATTGTAGAGCGATCAATACAAGTCTGTTTGGACGACTTTCAAGATACCGCTCATCCACCAATAGTGAATATGTATCCACTTGTGGACTTGGAATCAGTTGATCCAGTGATCCAATTTGCATCATAGTATCCCTCAATGACCACTGGATATTTACTGTAATGCAAGGCAAAGTCCTGGGTATTTACTAAATACCCAAAAACTTGTTTCATGGCCATCCAATGAGATTGACGTGTATTGCTCGTAAATCGACTCAATTACTTATAGCACAAGCTATATCTCATCGTGTACAAATCATGATATATATTAAGCAACCCAACACACGAGAATAATTCAATTATGATATATTTTGACCTTTGTTGTTTGCTAATGGAAGATTCACGTCAATTGGAGTCTTTGCAACTTTAAAGCCCAAGTGCTTGAATTTTTCATGTACTGTCTTTATATAATGAGATTGTGACAATGCCAGACCTTGAGAAGTCGTATGGATCTTAATTCCCTAAATTAAATCAACAACTTCCAAGTCTTTCATATCAAACTTGCTAGTTAGCATGCGCTTAGTAGCATTTATGTTGGTGATGTCATTACTCATTATGAGCATATCATCCATATATATGCAAACAATGACTATGCAATTTGCAACATTTTTAATGTACACACATTTATCACATTCATTTATTTTAAAACCATTTGACAACATTGTTTGGTCATGTTTCGCATTCCATTATTTGGGTGCTTATTTTAGTATGTAAAGAGACTTAGCAAGTCTACGTACCTTCTTTTCTTTACCCGGAACCACAAACCCTTCAGGTTGTTCGATGTAAATTTCTTCCTCCAACTCTCCATTTAAGAAGGTTGTCTTAACATTCATTTGATGAATTTCAAGACCATAAACTACGGCTAACGCTACTAACAATCATATGGACGTAATTCTTGTAACTGGAGAGTATGTAGCGAAATAGTCAAGACACTCTTTTTCTCTATACACTTAGACCACAAGTCTTACATTAAATTTTTCCAAGAGGAAGGCCAACCAATTCCATGTATGGTTGTTCAGTATGGATTCTATTTCACTATTGACTACCTCTTTCCAAAGAAATAATTCTGAAGAAGACATAGCTTCTTTAAATGTTTGAGGCTTATTTTTCAATAAGAAAGTCACAAAGTTTGGTCCAAATAAAGTAGATGTTCTTTGACGTTTACTACGTCTTGGATCCTCCTAGTTCAGTGTACTTTCTTTTGTTTCTTCTCAAGGTCGTCTAGATTCTTCACCAATCGACTCACATTCATTTTTATATGGATATATATTTTCAAAGAACTCAACATTATCTGATTCTATAACTGTATTATTATGAATGTTGGGATTTGCTGATTTATGAACCAGAAATCGATATGCTTTACTATTAGTCGCATATCCTATGAAAACACAATCAACGGTTTTCGGTCCTATTTTTACCCTTCTAAGTTTAGGAACTTTCACTTTTGCCAAACACCCCCACGTTTTAAAATAATTCAAGTTGGGCTTCATTCCTTTCCATTTTTCATATGGAATAGATTGTGTTTTGCTATGGGTACTCGATTTAGTATTCGGCTAGCCGTAAGAACGGCTTCCCCCCACAAATTCTGTGACAATCTAGAACTCATCAGTAATGCGTTCATCATATCCTTTAGTGAACGATTCTTTGTTTCTGCAATCCCATAGGATTGGAGCGTGTAAAATGCCGTTATTTGATGAATAATCCCATATTCTAAACATATTTGTTCAAAACAAGATTCATATTCACCACCCCTGTCACTTCTTATCATTTTGATTTTCTTGTTAAGTTGTGTTTCAACTTCATTTTTGTATTTCTTGAATGCATCTATTGCTTCATCTTTACTAATAAGTAAGTAAACATAGCAATATCGAGTACTATCGTCAATAAAAGTTATGAAATACTTTTTATCCGCGCGAGATGGTATTGACTTCATGTCACAAATATCTGTGTGAATTAAGTCTAAAGGATTTGAATTCGTGTCAACTGACTTATAAGGATGTTAACAAACTTAGATTCCACACATACTTGACATTTTGATTTGTCACATTCTAACTTGGGCAATACTTCCAAATTAATCATTTTCCATAAGGTTTTATAATTGACCTGACCCAAACGTATATACCATAATTCATTTGACTCAAGTAAGTAAGATGAAGCTAAACTTTTATTTTTATTTTAAACAACCATTACATTCCGCTTGAAAAGGCCCTCCGTGAGGTAACTTTTTTCTACAAACATTTTGTTCTTACTTATTGCAAACTTATCGGATACAAATACACATTTAAAACTATTCTTAACAAGAAATAAAGTCGAGACTAAATTCTTCCTAATCTTGGGAACATGAAGGACGTTGTTTAAAGTCACCACTTCGCCGGAAGTCATTTTGAGAAATATCTTCCCACATCCTTCAATCTTGGCCTTTGAAGCATTTCCCATAGAAATCGTCTCAACGGGTCCAATAGGAGCATAAGTAGCAAAAGCTTCTTTTACAGCAGAAATATGGCGAGTGGCTCCAAAATCAATCCATCATTCTGTAGGATTTCTCACCAAGTTGCATTCAGGAAGCATGTCACATAAGTCATCAACATCATTATACTTTCAACCATGTTTGGTTGACCTTCTTCTTGTCTTTCTTTGAAGCATGACACTCCGTAGATTTGTGTCCAATTATTTCACAGTTGTTGTAGTTTCCACTGAATCCCTTCTTGCTTGGGTTGTATTTCGGTCCAAAAGCATTCTTCCTCTTTTTGTTCTCTTTAACAATATTTTTTCCCATTATTGTTGAGTTTCCACGGTTTTCAGCAGCTTTGTTGTCCTCTTCGATTCTCAAACAATGAGATCTTTAAGGGACATCTCCTTGGGTTTGTGTTTCATGTAGTTTTTTAATTTCTTCCACAAAGGAGGTAACTTCTTAGTCATCGCTACTACTTGGAATGCTTCATTGATGACAAGACCTTTGATGAAATTTAGTAAAACTACTAAGATTACCACTTTCAACATCAATATTAATTTGATTTATACCTTCAACAAGGAGATCGTGAATAAACCTTGTAATTCTTGGACTTGGGTAATAACAGACTTGCTACCTACCATTTTATGGTCCAAAAACTTTATAACAACAAACTTTTTCAACCTGACATCTTTGGTTTTGTATTTCTTTTCAAGCGCAATCCATAGTTCCTTTGACCTTTCCATGCCACTGTAGACATTACATAACACATCCTCCAGCCCGCTTAGAATATAATTCTTACACAATAAATCTGAATGCTTTGATACCTCAATCATGAGAAAATGTTCAGTTTTTGGAGTTTCATCGGACAGCACAGGAACATCTTCCTTGATGAACTTTTAGAGACGTAGAGTAGTCAAGTAGAAGAACGTCTTTTGCTGCCAACGCTTGAAATCAATCCCGCAAAATTTTTCGGGTTTCTCCGCTGGTGCCAATTATGCCAATGTTGTTCGGCTTGTTGAGGCATTGGCAGTCACCATTGGAACAGCTTGGTTCACATTCATTAGTCATTTCTATAAAAGAATGACACAAACATTAAAATCACATAAATTTTAAATGAGTATATACCACAAAGGTTTTTCTCTCCAGAAATAGTGAGTACAAATACAAAAAATATATTAAAATCCTTAAACTTGTTAGTATACTGTATTTGTAAAATAATTCGGAAAATATAAATAATCATAAATAGGAATGAACTACGAAATAACAAAAAACCAATTCGAGCCCACTAAATTCGCAGTGTTTCCTTAGGGAATTTAATCCTCTCATAGTACCCCAAGATTATAGATTATTTTCTCCCAGGATAGAATGAAATACACACTGGTGTAGTGGTACTTCAAACCCCGTGTTTCAGTAAACAAAAAGTTCGATAGCAAATCACACTTACTGTTGCTTTGTTTGATGTTTAAACTATGCTGAAGAAGGAGGAAAAAATCAGAAAATCGTATGAAAATTCTGAGCATAATAGCCTTGTATTTCTAGCCAAAGTTGGGTTAAAATCTGAAGAGATGCAACTCTTCAGAATGGTTTTTTTCGCAAAACAGCCACATCATAAATGTCATTATATAAAGGCTATTTACGAGGAAAATAAAGAGAAAAAATTAAAGGGGGTAGTTAATTTTCTGTTACCAAAACAGAAAAATGAATTGAAAGATTTAATATTAATATTTATTTCAGTATTAATATTTTGTTACTAAAATAAATATTTAATAATATTTCTTTTGATATTTTACTATTAACAAATAAATTTGGTCCAAAAAGTTAATCAATCAATCATTTGACTGAATCTGAATCCGAATCCGAGCCGAACAAGCGACGACGACGACGCGAGGCTTGCCTTCTTCTTATCTCTTTTTTAGAGCTAGAAGAAGAGAAATTACTTATATACCCATAAAACATCGTCCACTTCCAATAGGGAACAATGTCCATTTTCTAAGTGGAAAACTTAAAATTTCATTCAAACATCTCATTTCCCTCTATTTTTCGTTCACCCTCTTTAAAGTATTTAATTTATTAATTAAATACATAAAAACCCCAACAAGCCCTAAGTTAGTATATTTATTAGTTGCATGATGACTTTGGTCTGCCTTAGCTATCCTTTATTTTACGTCATTAGACCATCGTCAGTGGTTGAGGAAGAACATTTATCACCTCTTTAATTACTTAATTCGGAGGCTGACATGAAACCTTATTTGTCTTATGTGTTAATTGTTTAAATTCTAATGTGTTAGGTGTGTGCATTCGAATCGGTTTATCGATAAACTGAATCGATTATTTGTTATTGGTTTATCGATAGAGGTTTATCGATTTATCGACTTCGATTTCGATTTTGCCCTCTTTCATTATCGGTTTACCGATACACCAATATATATATATATATATATATATATATATATATATATATATATATATATATATATATATATATATATATATATATATATATATATATATATATATATCCCCTTATTCTATAATACCCTTTTCTTTTCCCAAAGTACCTAACCCTATTATTTCATCTACCATATTTGACGAATGATTATATTTAAAGCCCAAGGGAATGAAGTTCAATTTAATGCAAAATAAAATTAGCCGTGATGATATATTTTTTTTGTTTTTTATATCGTTATAGTGTTGGTGACATAGATTTGATCCTTTACTTTAGTTTCACTGCATGTGCATGTTGACGCAATTTTTATGTTATAAATAGTATTCGTCTTATTTTAGCTTCTTTTTGTCCATATTAGTTAGGCTTATTTATAGCGATATACTTTTTGTGTAATCCCGTAAATTTTTTTATTGGTGTAATCAATAACCAAATCGATAAGCCCCAAAAATTGATATATCAAAATTGAAAAAATTGATACCTCATTGAAACGATAATTATAATCATATATACAAATCGATAATCGGTAAGTAGTTATCGATAAGGGTTGAGTGGAATTACCAAGAGGTGATCATTCACAGCGACGGTAGCAATCCCATATATAATTGCCAGACCATTCCAGCTATTGGAGGTAGAAGAAGGATAGGCGGGGAAACTTACCATCACATCGAGTGAGTCAACACCGTTGATAAAGACAAATGGTGGGATAACAAAATTGAAAGCATATTGAACTGGAGTGGATACAAACCTGGCAAGGGACTTGACAAGAACCTCCAAGGAATCACTAAGCCCATCAAGCTCAAGAAACATGGCACCACCTTAAGATTGGGGTATGATTGTACTTGGAAAGAAATCAACGACTGGTCGCCACCATGGTGCAGTCCTTACTATCCTTCGGAGAAGCCAACACCCCATTTGGAGCAGACTTTCCAGCCAGCCGAGGCTGTCTACGGGTCAGACAAAGAGGAAGCACTGGCAGCGATGAGGAATTTGTTCCTAGAAGATGATAACATGGATTATTATGTCATATTCCAAGAGGAGGGGGAGGAAGGCCCTTCTATACAGGCTGTGAGCAGATAGGCATGCCTCAATAAGTGGACTATCAGAACCACCAAAACTCGACGAGCCTTTGGGTAGCAAGGCTGAACAAGCATCATGGACTATTTTTATTTTTACTAGTTGAATTTCCTTTTGCATTTTTAATCTTCGCAAGAAAGAGCTCCAATATTCAAAAATAATTATGGAATTTATCAAAAGCATTTTGGTTTCTTATAAATACTACTCTTATTATTTTTTATCATTACTTTACTTATACAATATTATTATTATTTATCTTGATAAACCAATGACTGTGACATGCAATGAGACAATGCAACAAACAGACATAAACTCATAGGAAGATGATATGCCGGAAGACATTGTTAAAGGAGTTGAGAAGTTTAAGAACAGATCTAAGTCCAACCTGGACAAGACTGAGATTGTTAACCTGGGAGATGCAAAAAACATCAAAGAATCATGAATCGACATTCATTTGTCACTATCAGAAAAGGAAGAATACATAGAGTTTCTAAGAGAATATGAGGACATATTCGCCTGGTCATACGACGTCATGACTGGTTTGAGTACATCTATTGTTGCACACAAACTGCCGATCGATCCGACATATTCACCGGTAAAATATAAGCTCAAAAAATTCAAGCCAGATATAAGTTTGAAAATTAAGGAAGAACTCACTAAGTATGCCAAATCTAAAGTTCTCAGGGTAGTTGAATATCCGACGTGGTTAGACAACATTGTGCCTGTACCAAAGAAAGACAAGAAGGTTAGAGTCTTTGTCAACTAGCGTGATCTCAACCGAGCCAGTCCGAAGGACGACTTGCCCTTGCCAAACATACACATCCTAATTAACAATTGTGCCAAGCACTAGTTGCAATCATTTGTAGATTTCGCAGGGTATCATCAAATCTGGATGGATTAAGAAGATTCTGAGAAAATGGCTTTCATTACACCTTGGGGGATGTACTGTTACAAGATGATGTCATTTAGGATCAAGAATGCGGGGGCCACCTACATGAGGGTCATGACTACCATTTTCCATAATATGATACACAAAGAGATTGAAGTATATGTGGATGGTGTCATTATCAAGTCCAAGAAGGCTACTTATCACATGGAAGATCTAAGGAAGTTTTTCAATAGACTGAGAAGATACAATCTGAAACTGAATCCCACAAAGTGTGCATTTGGGGTTCCACCTGGAAAATTGCTTGGGTTTATTGTGAGTCGCCGGGGAATAGAACTGGATCCATCAAAGATCAAAGCCATTCAAGAATTACCAGCGCCGAGGAACAAGAAAGATGTAATGAGTTTCTTGGGGAGACTTAACTACATCAACTGGTTCATAACACAATCTATATTAATCTGTGAGTCGATCTTCAAGATGTTGAAAAAGGATGCGGCCACCAAGTGGACAGATGAATCCTAGAAAGCTTTCGACGGGATCAAGGAATACTTATCAACACAAATAGTCTTAGTCCCCCCTGAACCAGAGAGACATCTGTTACCCTACGTCACAATGTTAGATGGTGCCTTCGGCTGCGTCCTAGGGCAACATGATGAGACAGGAAGAAAGAACAGGAGCATTTACTACCTCAGCAAAAAGTTCACTCCGTACGAGGCCCGATACTCTCTGTTAGAACGCACCTGTTGTTCTCTAACTTGGGTAGCCCAGAAGCTGAGGCACTACTTCTGTGCCTATACTACATATCTCATATCAAGGATGGATTCTTTAAAGTACATCTTTTAGAAGCCCATGCCCATTGGCAAGCAAGCCAAGTGGAAAATCCTATTGAGTGAATTTGACGTTGTCTATGTGACATAGAAAGCAATCAAGGGATGGACATTGGCAAATCACCTTGTTGAAAACACTATGGACAGAGAATACAAACGTATTTTCCAGATGAAGAGGTATCATTCATAGGATAAGACATTGCCGAATCCTATGAAGGATGGAGAATTTTTTAAGATGGAGTAGCGAATTTCAAAGGAGTTGGTGTAGGAGCGGTCCTAGTATCAAAAATCAGTCAGCATTATCCGGTGTTTTCCAAACTCAGGTTTCCTTGCACCAACAATATGGCAGAGTATGAAGCCTGAATCTTAGGGCTCAAGGTGGCCATTGACATGAACATGGAAGAGATGCTAATAATTGGAGACTCAGATTTGTTTATACATCAGGTACGAGGAGAATGGGCGACCCAGAATTCTAAGATACTCCCTTATCTGTACCATGTGCAAGAGTTGAGAAAGAGGTTCACAAGGACAGAGTTCCAGCATGTTCCCAAAATCCAGAATGAGTTTCTCGATGCATTGGCTAACCTATCGTCCATGATACAACATCCAGATATGCACGTCATTGATCCTATTCCGGTGAAAATCTATAATCAGCCAACTTATTGTGCTCATGTCGAAGAAAAAGTAGATGGAGAGCCTTGTTATCATGACATCAAGGAATATTTGGAAAAAGGAAAGTACCCAGAGCTTGCAAATGCTACCCAAAAGCGGACCCTTCAAAGATTGTCCAACAATTTCTTTCACAGCATAGGAATTCTATGTAGGAGGACTTCTAATTTTGGATTGTTAATGTGTGTCGACCCCAAGGAAGCATCTAAACTACTATAAGAAGTCTATGTTGGGACATGCGGTCCACATATGAACTGTTTCGTCTTAGAATAGAAGATCCTTCGTGTTGGTTACTTTTGGATGACCATGGAAACGGACTCCATCCAGTAGTCTGAAAATGCCACCGTTGTCAGATACATGCATATATGATAAAGGTACCTCCAATTGAGCTTAATGCCACAAGTTCACCATGGCCGTTCCCCGCATTGGGAATGGATGTTATTAGACCAATCGAACCTGCCGCTTCTAACGAGCACAGATTCATCCTAGTGGCAATTGACTATTTTAACAAATGGGTCGAAGCAGCATCTTACAAAGCAGTAATTAAGAAAGTCATGGTAGATTTTGTCCGCGACCGTATCGTTTGTCGATTTGGGATTCTGGAATCAATCATCACTAACAATGGATCCAACCTCAACAATGACCTGATGAAGAGCATGTGTGAAACCTTCAAGATCAAACACAAGAATTATACATCCTACAGACCTCAGATGAACAGAGCTGGAGAAGTCGTCAACAAGAATATCAAGAAAATATTGATAAAAATGATAGAAAAGCATAAATAATGGCACGAGAAACTATCAATTACTTTACTGGGATACTGCAGCACAGTCCGCACATCAATAGGGGAAACCCCTTACTTGTTGGTATATGGTACAGAAGCATTCATTCCTACCAATGTAGAAATTCCTTCCTTGATAATCATAGAAAAAGCCGAGCTTGACGACGCAGAGTGGGTAAAGAGTCGTTACAAGAAGCTACCTCTTATAGATGGAAAGAGTCGTTACAAGAAGCTAGCTCTTATAGATGGAAAGAGATTGAATGCAATTTGCCACGATTAGCTTTATCAAAATGGAATGTCTAGAGCCTTCAATAAGAGAGTCAAACCAAGACGGTTCACGCCGGGGCAACTAGTTTTAATGAAACTTTTCCCTCATCAAGATGAAGCTAAAGGAAAATTCTCTCCCAATTGGTAGGGTCTATACATGATTCATCAGGTTTTGACAGAAGGAGCCCTCATACTTGCAGAAATGGATGGAAAAGTTTGGCCAAAGCCAATCAGTTTAGATGTAGTCAAGCGATACTATGTGTATTATTTATGCTTTCATATATGATGTAATTTGAACTATGTCTGACCTGATTCCCATTTAACAGGGGATACATAGGTAGCCTTATAAGTTCAGTCACAATTCAATAAAATTTTCATTCCCCCCCCCCCCCCCCCCCCCGCAATTGGAGACTGGGGCGGAATTTTGAGGATGGCCCTAAAAATTCCAAAATAATTCTACTCGATCATTGCAAGCAACCGTCAATAGCGGAAATCCTGTAAAATGGGGCAGAATTTTGAGGAGGACCCTCAAAATTTCGAAGCTAGAATGGTTGCAATGTCCTGAACCACGTCACAGTCGTCAGTTCATCTAAAAACTATATTTTAAATATATACTCATATCATATTTTCTTACCAAATCATGCATGTTCATTACCAAAATTGCTTTTTTTTAGAAACGCCACCCCAATGATACATACCGTATCATCAGAACAGTGCAAATCAGGTCAAACAATGTCAGCGGGGACACAGACTAACCTTTTCCCCTTTAGAAAACTCATGACTTTTTTGTGGATACAGGCACCCAAGTCGAAAAATCATATATTATACACTCATACTGTTTAGGAATGCAACTCTTAAAATCATCACACCTTTTCGCAGTTGCTATCCGCATACAATATCCCCAGTAGCCGCAATATCACAATCAACTATCATCTAGCAGCTAAGAAATTTTATTACTATTTGCATTTTCTCTCTTGCATATGGCTACCATTATGCCTTCTGAGACTAAGCATTGTCTCCATATGCATTCTTGTATTGCATATGGCTACCATTATGCCTTCCGAGACTAAGCACTATCTCCATCTGCATTCTTGCATTGCATAAGGCTACTATTCTGCCTTTTAAGACTAAGCAATGTCTCCATCTGCACTCCTGCATTGCATAAGGCTGTCATTCTGCCTTCTGAGACTAAGCACCGTCTCCATCTACATGACTAAAATATCGCCACTTTATTTCAATCTTGTATTGGCTGAAATAACGCCACCTTTATTTATATCTTGCATCGGCTGAAAGATCACCACTGTATTTACACTTGCATCGGCTGAAATATCGCCACTTCATTTACGTCTTACATGGCTGAAATATCACTATTTTATTATATCTTGCATGGCTGAAAGATCGTCACCTTATTTACTACATTTCATCGTCTAAAATATCACCTTTCAATTTACATCGGCTAAAAGATTTCCACCCTCTCCATGTGCATGACTGAAATATCGCCACTTAATTACCTCTTGCATGACTGAAAGATCGCCACTTTATTTACTTTTTGCATTGGCTGAAAGATCGCCACTTCATTTATATCTTGCATGAGCTGAAAGATTGCCACCTTCTGCATCGCTTGGGCTGAAAGATCGCCAAACTATCAAAAGGCGTCATTGTTCATAGGCACCATTTGCATAGCCCAAGAACGCCATGCCATGGACCGAGGAGCCTTTATAATCTCCTACATATCATTATTCAAAGGAATCATAGTTCGAAGGCATCACTTTCATAGCTCGATAGAATCATTTAATAGCCTATGAATCCTTTATTATATGGTTCATGGCCCAAGACGTCATCCTAACCGTCCAAAGACAGCATTATGGTCCAACGGAAATTCGCATCACGTTTAATTTTTCCGCACAATATATTGTTGTATTGCTTAATTGCAGGTAAACCGGCTACCAACGACCGTCTTAGCAGGAGTGATCCCGCTCCAGTTCTCATAGCCTTATTAAACTTAACCATCTATCCCAACCTAAATATCGTGTCCATTCTTGAAAGATCTCCATCGGCATATTCCGCTGACGGATCAAGAATTACATGCGGCCTGATTCTTGTAAGACCATATGTAGGGAGATCAGGAACCAGAGCACAGTAAAATTCTTCAAATCATCTCGTTCGGACAAATTGGCCATCATATCTTTACCCTACAACTCTTTCATCCTTCCTGCGTATAAAGGGGCAACTGTTGATACCCAATTTCCTATATATTTTTCATATGCAAGATACTTTAAGAATAGCATACGTATGCATATATAAGCTTATCCAAATATTTTAGTATTTTTTCTAATTTTAAAAAGATTTTGAAATTAATTTATCACCTTAGCGCCTTTAATTTATTTTCATAAATCATTTAACTATTCTTATAAAGTAAAAAGGAAAAAAGAGGATATTAAAAATCTAGCCCTATTTCATTTTAATTTTAGCCCAAATTGATCCCCCAAATAAACCCAATTGTAAATTTAAAGTTACCCGGCCCTATTTCTAAATTACTCGACCCCTGACCCGTTTATTTTTACCTGGCTGGCTGCTCTTTGATACGGGATGTTGATCAAAGTTATCAACGACCATAATTACACCTTTCCTTTTTAATTTCCCAAACTCCCTCAACCCTAAATCATTTTCACCAGAGACGTCTCCTTTGAAACCCCCCCCCCCCCAAAAAAAACTCTCTTGTACCTTCCCTGAACCCTAATCGTCTCCAACCACTTCCACTGAAAAACTTACTAGAATCCATGGATTCTTGGGCTATGGAAATCTAATACTCACCTCTACTTGCTCTTACACACCTGATATCTGAAGATTCGAGGCCAAACTTTGAAGGTTTGTGCTCACACCTTTGCCGATTTAGGGTTCTAGAGTCATCGTCGGCCTTACTCCGGCATACCATATTGTTTTGAGCCTGATTCTGACCTCACCGACTCAAATCGGTGAACTTTCAAAGCCTTTCTCATCTGTAGGGTTCTTTTGAAACCCTAACTATTTGAGGTTTTCTCCAATTTTTTAGATTTGTGGGGTATCTGCTCTCTCTATGAGTATACAAACGACTTCCCTAACTTATTTTTCAAAAATTGCTTTAAAAAAAACCTTTCTTTTCCAATCTAGGGTTTTCTGAAAATGTTTAAGTATTTTTTTCTTATATTTTCTTTGTCATGCGTGTGTATTTGCCTCTATTATGCTTTTGTATTTTTATCTATCATGTTCTTGTATGTGTTCTTTTCTTGTATGCTCTTTTACTGAGTTTCTGTACTCCATTCTTATATGTTTTTTTCATTGTGTTTTATATGCTCCATGCTTGTATGTTCTTCTACCATATTTTTCGTACTATGATCTCGTATTTTCTTCTACTATATAATGCTATGTTTTGCCTATTATTCTTTTCCTACTGTTTTCTAAAGGTTTTATTATTTTTCTTCTACTGAATCTTGCTTGGATTTCTCCTGAATGATCCTTTTAAGCATGATTCTCCTACTGTTCTTTTCAGTATTTGTCATTATGTTCCTTGAATCCTTCTACTGTGGTAGATGTTACTTTCCTCATGAATTATGTTGCTGAAGAGGCATGTTCTTTTCTGAAACTTCTAAATGTGGTTTCGATTCAATTGCATGCCTTCTTATCTTTGCTTTATGATTTGCTTGAACTAGGATTTTATATTAGAACCCTTACTTCTACCAGACTGACTTTGAGTCTCTGAACTGAGTTCGGACATTTGTTTTCATACAATGTTGAACTTTATTCTAAGCTCTTCTACACTGGATTTTTTTCTACTATTTTACATGGCAGTCTTCTTTCATGCTCACATGCTCCTTATATATGATGAATTTTCCTCTAAATGGTTTTCAAATTTGAAATTAGTGTAAAATATAGATTGATTTCTTTCCATATTATACTGATTTCCTATGTGACTCGACTTAGGGAAAACCCTTCTTCATCTTTTATGACTTGGTTCATTCATACCAAATTTTAGACCTTGTGATTTACTGGCTGTTAAGTGATTCCCTTTCCTTATTTGCACAAACTGTAAATTGTCAAAACCCTATCCTTAAATAACCTTTATGTATTTGTCCTCAATCGCATGCTTTACATAAAATGTTTATTTAATTCCTTTCCTTAAATGGTTTCACCTGTTTGAATTTGAATCCCTTAATTAAGGGAAGCCTTGTGTAATTGATTGATAATCAGATTCCAAACTAGTTTCTTACCTTATTTCTGCATGCTTTCTGCACTATAAATCCACGACCCTTTTTTCACAAACACAGGATTTAACAATCCTACACTGCAGACTTTACAACTTCACAATCTCTTTTGAACTCACACTTATAGTATTATGTATTCATGTTTGCACATTGAGTTTTACAAGACTACTGCTTTTTTTACTTGATTCTTTGAAACTGGTATGTCCTAATTTAAGTTTCAGCATCTCCCTATATGTGTTTACTTACAATCTTTGTATCCATGTTTACTTTATTGTTTTTTGTAGATTTCGACATTCAGCTTAGTATGCATATGTTCTACAACCTGTTTCTATTGTGAACCCTGGCTCCCCTTATCCCATTACCCTTATGTGTTTGTGATTGGTGACTCAGGGCATGGCAATATAAATTGTTGTCCATGAACTAAGTTCTGAACCAATGGGTCTAAACCTCTAAACAGGCTGGAAGGTGTGCCAGCATATCCCATTCTTGAGCATGCCCATTAGCCTACTTTTTTTGTCATCTTGGAAACTCCCTATTCCCTATATCCCTATGTGTACTATTTCCCTTCCTCTTTTGCCCTTCCAGAATTTTGCACTTGCACTCTCTCTCTTAGTTCCTAAGTTCTGCCCCATCTTGTGAGCCTTGGGGCATTGAGTTCCTTGTAAACTTAGACACCTGAGGGCTAGCCCTTCCAGAATGCTCTATGGCTTAATATCGTTATACATTTGGGTACATTTGGGTGTAAGTGCTGCCCAGAGTTCTTATGAAACTCTTTAAGGAACATTAACACACCCAGATAAGAGAAAGGCTTTGAAACATGATCTTAGTTGTAATCTTCAATTTCTAATGTATTTTCTTTTTTTTGGACTATAATAACTTGTAATAAAACTTTTGGGGATGGCTAGTGAAAAGGGATGGGTAACCATGCATGTAAAAGGGTAGATAACTTGCTTATAGGAATCTTTAATTTCATTATTTTCTCATATAGTTACCATGCCTATAAGATTTCTGCATTTTTCATGTAGTTGCCATGCCTATAAGATTTTTTTTACATTTTTCACCTAGCTACCATGGCTATAAGCAATTTTTCATTTAGTTACCACATCTATAAGAACTTCCGCATTCTCATTTTGTTGCCACGTCCATAAAAATTTCAGCATTCTCATGTAGATCCCATAACTATAGGGATCCTGCATTTTTCATGTAGGTATTGTGTCTATAACTTCTGCACATGCACAAAGAAAATATGCCTATAGGTCCTTTCTGACTCTCGCATACCCTTTTTTCACTAAACAAACTTGTCTATAGGTCCTAAAAACAAAAAATGTAATTAGATATCACGCAATGCTTAGATATCATGTTATTGAATTTCTGTGCTCTTCTATATCTATAACGATGTTTTAAGTTAGAAAACACATAGAAAGCATGCTTGTAGGGGTTCTAATCAAATCTAAATCACCTCACTCACTCATAAGTCTAAAACTATCAGTAGTAATTCGTTACCAATTAAAAACCTTGTGCTCTTCTTCTAAAATCCACTTTAAGCTGGCAACTTTCTTTTTCCTAAACCAATCTGCAGTCAGGTTTCTTCTTTGTTTTTGAAATCAGTAGATATCATGCCTGTTGGTTTCCGTCTAACACTTGGGCAAGCCTTAGGATAAACTTATAAGTTGAATCAGATTTTATTAGCTACAACCAGCAGGCAGACCTGAGTCAGGCTTCCTATCTATACTATATAATAAATCAGTTTACCTAAAATCTTTAAGTTTTAATTAGACCTCAAATCATACATGCAAAGTAATGCTAACTACTTGTTTTTATTTGCCTAAAGGAGGTCTGTTTGAGCCTTTCGTTTGTTTATATGCTTCCCCCAAACTTGTTATATGTGTTCTTGCTTGTCGCCTTAGTATTTTTACCTTTAAGACCACAAATAAGCCCAACCTCTCCTTCCTCTTTTAGGATTAGTAGTCCTAAGCACCTTCAGGGCTGATAGGAACGAGGCGGGTAACAGCATGCAATAAGAAAACGAGACTATTTCACGCTTTAATATCTTAACGGGGTAGAAAAGGGTAGATATGGATATGGTGACCGTTGCATTAATACCACGTGTAGCCCCTCTTTGAGGAGTGATTACCGAGTAATGCATTGACGTGATCCATATTATTGATAGAACTAGGACCTCTTCCATTTGTTCTTTGTTTCTTTTAAATATTTTAAAAACATTTGTTCTAAGAAGGAAAAATCAACTCTCTTTAGTTCTTGCTGATTTTGTTTATTTGTGATGATTACATGAAAACTCCTTCTCATTTGGAACCTTACTTGCCTATGTCTTATTTGCATTTAAGTCTCAAAAATAGCTTAGCCGGGAACCACACTAGTGGATTCTGAGGTGTTCCTAACACCTCCCCCTTGGAATAATTTGAAGCCCTTACCCAATCTATGGTTATCCAAATTGAACCCTCCTTAGTGTCCTAATGCACTATAATCATTAGGTAGCAACTCTTCAATCCTCTTAAACCCAATTCCAAATAGGGTACGAGTTATCTTCCCAATGTCAAAAACCAAATTTTGCAAGAAAAAGGGGGCGCGACAGCACCTCCTGCTATTTGGGAGAATTTTCAGATGCCTTCCTTGACCAGTACTTACCACGAGAGATCTGACTGACCCGACTAAATCAGTTCCTAGCCCTTAAGTATGGCAATATGAGTATTCAAGAATATTTTCTGTGTTTTGACTCACTGGCCAGATATGCACCACCCATAGTTGCTACTATGTGGGATAAAATACACAAGTTCATAGCAGGGTTGGCCCTAGAGTT
Organism: Nicotiana benthamiana; assembly: GCA_034376525.1. Lineage (NCBI taxonomy): Eukaryota > Viridiplantae > Streptophyta > Magnoliopsida > Solanales > Solanaceae > Nicotiana > Nicotiana benthamiana. The sequence continues at coordinate 57,290,317 of CM067324.1, read as the reverse complement.
GATTTATTCGTGTACCACCGCTGTATTGCAGGATAGTATGGATATCTCCCGAATTCAGGTACTTTTCTAGAATATAGAAAGGAGTAGGCGTCGGCAACAAGGTACGAAGAGGACTGATTCAGGTGATAGTAAGAGGATGAGATTTACTAAGTCTCAAGAGCAGTCTCAGGATAGTTATAGGCCCTAGTACTTCGAACGGCCACCTAGAATTCCGCCACCTTAGCTACATAGTTATAGGAAGGACGTTTATACTCAGTTAGGACTAGGTGAAATCTCTCAGGCATCAGTTTCGCAGTGACAGTGAGGTTTGGGGCAAACATGGTCAATCTCGCCGCGGTGGGCCATCTACGGTAGATAACGCTTGGCCAATGCCGATCCAGTTTCGATATTCGTTATAATGTGGACATTCTGGGTAAATGATGCGAGATTACCTAAATAGAGATTCTGGGGGTATGGCGCAACCAACAAATTCAGAAATAGGATCAGCTATGTATGTGCATCCTTCAGGGCATGAGTCTCAGTCTTCGGCTGGTAGAGGTCGAGGCAGAGGTAGAAGGTCCAGTTCAGGTGGTAACCAAAATTGTATCTATGTGCTAGTAGGTTGACTAGACTAAGAGTCCTCAACAGATGTTGTGATAGGTATATTGACCATTTTTTTCTCACGATGTTTATGCCTTGATAGACCTAGGATCTACTTTCTCATGTATTACCCCATTTGTCGCGCATAAATTTCGTATAGTGCCTGAAATACTAAGTTATCCTTTTGCAGTATCTATACCAGTCGGGGAATCGATTATCTCTAGATGCATTTATCGTGGTTGTACGATATCCGTTTGTGGCCGTCGAACCCCAGCTGACCTAGTTGAGCTATAGATGTCAGATTTTGATACTATCATGGGCATGGACTGGTTGGCAGCCTGTTATGCCATAGTTGATTGTCGAGCAAAGATAACCATATTTCATTTTTCAGGTGAGCCATTACTTGAATAGGTAGGTAATACAGTGACACCCAAAGGTATGTCGTACCTGAAGGCGAGGAAAATGATCGCAAAAGGGTGCATTTATCATATTGTGCATGTTAAAGATATGAATGCTAAGATACCAAAACTTCAGTCTATTCCAATAGTCAATGGGTATGCAAACGTATTTCCAGATGAACTTCAAAGTATTCCTCCAGAGTGAGAGATTGATTTTGGCATTGATTTGATTCTAGGAATGAAACCAATATCCATCCCTTCGTATAGAATGGCACCTGCCGAATTGAAGGAGCAGTTAGAAGATTTGCTAGAGAAATGTTTCATCAGGCCCAGTACATCACCTATGGGTCATCGGTACTATTTGTGCAGAAGAAAGATGGCTCGCTAAGGATGTGTATCAATTATAGGCAACTGAACAAGGTAACTATTAAGAATAAGTATCCCCTTCCAAGGATAGACGACTTGTTTGATCAATTGGAGGGAGCTAGATGCTTTTCAAAGATAAATTTTAGGTTGGGGTACCACCTGTGTTCGATAGAAAGATATTCCCAAGATAGCCTTTAGGACCCGATATGGCATTTTTGAGTTCTTTATCATGTCCTTCGGGTTGATGAATGCACCTGCCATATTTATGGACTTGACGAATAGCCTATTTCGGCCATATTTGGATATGTTCGTGATAGTATTTATTGATAATATTCTTGTTTATTCACGTTCAGAGGATGAGCATGTGGATCACCTGCGAGCAGTACTCCATACCCTCCATGATAATAAATTGTATGCTAAGTTTTCTAAGTGTGACTTCTAGTTGAATTCCACAGAATTCTTGGGGCACATTGGATCCGATGGAGGTATAAAGATAGACATTCAGAATATTAAGGCTGTGAAATCCTTGTCTGACCTACCACTCCGACAGAGATTCGTAGCTTTCTAGGCTTAGCAAGATATTACCGGAGGTTCATAGAGGGTTTTACTTCTCTTTCAGTACCATTAACAAAGCTGACACAGAAAGCGACGAAGTTTCAGTGGATAGAGGCCTGTGAGTAGAGTTTCCAAGAGCTTAAGAACATGTTGACCTCAACGCTAGTTCTAGCACTTCTCGAAGGTCCAGATGGTTATGCCATGTATTGTGAAGCCTCAAGTGTTGGGCTAGGAAGTTTTCTGATGTAACATGGGAAAGTAATTGCGTATGCTTCAAGGTAGTTGAAGAACCATGATTGGAATTATCTGACCCACAACCTCGACTTAGCTGTGGTTGTCCATGCACTAAAGATATGACAACATTATTTATATGGTGTTCATGTTGATGTTTTCACATATCATAAAAGCTTGCAATATATCTTCAAGGAAAAAGAGTTGAATGCGAGAAAGGTGATGGCTTGAGTTATTGAAAGATTACGATGTCAACATTTTCTACCATCCAGGTAAAGCTAATGTTGTAGCAGATGCCTTAAGTCGTCGATCTTTGGGTAGCTTAACACATGTAGAGGCCGAGAAAAGACAATTAACAATAGAGATTCATCAATTGACTTGTTTGCGGGTTCGGTTAGTAGACTTTGGCAGTGGAGGAGTTGTACTCTAAAATACAGCAAAATCATATGTCATGGCTGAAGTAAAGGAGAGGTAGTACGAGGATCCAGAGTTAGTCAAGTTGAGAGAGAAGGTTCCACAATAGAATAATCCGGTGTTAGAAGTCAAAGAAGATAGGGTTCTTAGATACAAAGGTTGTTTGTGTGTTTCAAATGTAGCAGGTCTACGTGACAGGATTATGTCAGAGGCATATTATTCATGGTATTCCATTCACCTAAGGTAGGCAAATATGTATCATGACATTAAGGATGTGTATTGGTGGAACAATATAAAGAATAACACTATTGAGTATGTCGCTCAATGCCCTAGTTGCCAGCAGGTGAAGATAGAGCACCAGAAGCCCAGAGGGCTAACGCAGACTATAGAGATCCCGACATGGAAATAGGAAGCGATAAACATGGACTTTATCGAAGGTTTACCTCGTTCCCATTGTAAGTTTGATTCCGTATGGGTGATAGTCTACATGCTCACAAAATTAGCTCATTTCCTTCCGGTCAAATCTACATATATAGCAGAAGATTATGCAAAATTATATATTAAAGAGATAGTGCGACTACACGGAATCCAAGTATATATCTGACCATGGGGCCCATTTTACAGCACATTTTCGAGGTTATTTTAGAAAGGTCTAGGAACTCAGGTGAATCTCAGTGCAATGTTTCATCCACAAATAGATCGACAAACTGAGTGTATGATTCAGACGCTCAAGGATATATTGGGAGTATGTGTGCTGGATTTTAAAAGAAGTTGGGATGAACATCTACCTCTAATCAAGTTTGCATATAATAATAGTTTCACTCCAGTATTCAGATGGTTTCGTATGAGGCTTTATATGGGTGCAGGTGCAGATCTCTTATAGGGTGGTTTGATGTTGGAGAATCTGGGTTACATAGGCCATACCTGGGTCAGCAAGCCATAGAAAAAAGTAAAGCTTATCTTGGAGTGATTGTTGACAGCTCAGAGTCATCAAAAGTCATATTCTGACGTGCGACAAGGAGATTTAGAGTTCAAGGTTGATGACATGGTATTCTTAAAGGTGTCACCTATGAAAGGTGTGATAAGATTTGGCAAGAAAGGAAAACTTAGCCCACAGTATATTGGACGATATAGGATCGTTCTGAGAATGGGCCAAGTAGCTTATGAGTTAGAATTCCCTCGAATTTGGAGTCTGTTCATTTGTTATTTTATGTATCTATGTTATGAAAGTGCATTAGCGATCCTACCCAAATGGTGCCCATGGATTATGTACAAATTATAGAGGACATGTCATACGAGGAAAGTTCGGTTTCCATCCTAAACCGACAAATCTTTAAGCTACAAAATAATGATATAACGTCTGTGAAGGTTTTATGTAGAAGTAAGAAAGTCGAAGAGATGATGTAGGAAGCAGAGGAAGAAATAAAGTCTAAATACCCCAACCTATTTCAAGCTGAAGAATGGCTCGATGTGGGATGCCTCAGCACAACTCTATTTAGGCCAGTAGGTCATCAGGTAAACTCTCCTTTTTGACTCTCAAAATTTATAGTGGATAGTTGTGTAGTTCCAAGTATTGCTATTTTTAGACAATGGCCATGTGTGGCATGTATAGTAAGTTTTCTGGCTGCGTACATGTTGGTTTCAATCAGTTGTACAGAAGAAACTCTAGCAAAAATGTTCCCAAAGCATCTAAGAATAGACATTCAAGGATGAATGTTTCCAAGGGTGGAAGGATGTTATATCTTGCGTTTTTTATACGTTAAAGTTTCGTCTTCAGTAAATTAACGTTAACTCGGGATGATATTATCTGGAGGTTAGCATATTTATGCTATTTATAATAAGAAATAAGCAAGTGCCATGAAGAAAATGCAACACGAATTAAAGAAAATAAGTTTTGTTGAAGGTTGTCGAATTTGGATAAACTACGGGTCGAGCGTTAATACTCGACTCTTATGGATTAAGTACCGTGCAAGATACCATATGATCACGATATTATAATGTATAAAGTATATTAAAAATAATTAAAATTTTAAGTAATTTGAGATAATTTTAATCGGGTAATTAGTTAATTAACGGATATCGAAACACTACCTAATTACCTAATAAGTGAATAAAGATTAATTATCCCACTCTAACCCCACGTGGAAGCTTGCCATGCTACAAGGAGTGACTAAGTCATTCATTGCTAAGGTGTCATGAAGATACAATGTATCTCATTTCCAAGACTTTGACTAATCAAAGTCTTTCACTTAAAGACTAAACAAACTATATTAATTTTATTTGCATTGTTCCAAAACCAAGAACAGAGACATAGGACCTCACATTACTTGCTGGATGAAGTTGATATTAGCCATTTTCTTTGCAATCAATTCCTACGGAAAAAGACCCTAGCAAGAAATATTAAGGTCTTAGCAACATAATTATGTTTTACGATTCTAGAGGAGTATGGTGTAACCTATTTTAAGAATATTATAAAAAATATTTTCCTACTTTAGTATGTTAAGGCTAAGATTTTCCTTCATTTCGGCATGATCGCGTCATTAAACAAGTTTTATAACGAGGCATAAAAAATTCATATCTCGGATTTTACGTATATTTTGCTAGTTTTGTAAGTTAAAATATTCTCCTTATTAGGACTTCATATTCAATTGAGTATTTCCTTCTTCCAGTAAAGAGAGCAGAGAGTTCCTATATACAGTATTAAAGTATTTTCATTACTATCAAGCTATAATAGGTGAACAGGCCCCTATTGGGCAACCTGTGATCATATGGTAAGTTATATATTGATTCTACTGTGGTCGAGCGCCTATGAGAGAGCCTACGATGATAGAGTGTGTGTGTGTGTGTATATATATAGTATCAACAGATGAGCATATCTTCAGATTTTCTTTGACTCCCAGTTGTTTTCAGTTGTTATATTATCAGTTCAGTTTTAGCTTCCGTAAACTGCCTTACATACTCGGTGCATTATTTCATACTTACGTCCCTTTCTGAGGGCGCTACATTTAATGTGTGCAGGTTCAGATAGAGAAACAGATAGACCTCCTTAGTAGGTATTGCCCGAGTTCAGCTTTATTGATATGCTCCCAGACTTTTGATGTTGTCGGGTCTATAAATATGGTGTATATCTTGTGTATATATGTAGATAGGTTATGGGTAGGTCAGGGACCTGTTCCGATCACGGTACATCTATAAGTAGAGGCTTGTAAACATATCATATCGGTTTAGTGCAGTATGTTGGGCTTGTAGGACCTGTACGTATATTTTGTTTGCTTGTCACTTGTAGTAATTATGACAATTTTGTCGGCCCAGATTTATGTTGACATTAGTCAGCGTTACTCTCCATTTAGTTTTATCTTGTGCATCGCACATTATCCTGTAATGTGGCACATAGTCAAAGTATGGCATTATATGTTCAGAGTCTCTTAGCCACAAGTGGTACGCAAGGATAGATGAGGCACTAGGTGCCGGCCTCGCCCCCATGCTCGGGGCGTGACATTTCCCTCCAAAGATGAAACTAGATCAAAATTTTGAGTTTCCTCAAAATTTGGAATTATATCATCAAATATCTTGAAAAGGAATGATAGGTACAACATTGTCAAGAATTTCTAAACAAAAAATAATGTACGCGCAAAGTTGCCACCTGCATAGGGACATATACCGTAACGCATAAAGTCATTACCTTCATAAGGTTAAGAATTACTTTTTCTCATTTACATAAGGCTAACCACTGTCTAGCTCTGCTTGCATAAGGATAAATACCACCTTCTCATCATTTGCATGAGGTTAAACTCTACATTCTTTCTTTCATAAAGCCAAGCACTGCTTTACTCTGCTTGTATAAGGTTAAACACTGCCCTCTCATTATTTGCATAAGGTTAAGCTCCACCTTCATTCCTGCATAAAGCTAAGCACTGCCTTTCTTTGCATGAGACTAAGCATTGTCTCCTATTTGCATTAGGCTAAGCATTGCCTTCATAACTACAATAAGACTAAGAACTACCCTTCTTCGCATGAGACTAAGTATTGTCTCTTATTTGCATACGTCTAAGCCCTTTCTCTTTAAATACATAAGGCTAAGCGGTGCCTTTCATTGCATGAGACTAAGCATTGTCTCCTATTTGCATAAGGCTAAGAATTTCTTCCTTAACTACAGATGGCTAAGCACTGTCTTTCTTTGCATGAGACTTAACATTGTATCTCCTATTTGCATTAGGCGAAGCATTGTCTACTTAACTACATAAGGCTAAGCACTGCTTTTCTTCGCATGAGACAAAGCATGTATCCTACTTTCATGAGGCTAAGCTTTGTCTCTTTAACTGCATAAGACTAAGCACTGGCTTTCTCTACAAGAGACCAAACACTGTCTCCTATTTCCATGAGGCTAATCCCTGCCTTCCCTTCTCGCATAAGGTTAAGCACTACCTTTATTTGCTTGAGACTAAGCACTGTATCATATTTGCATAAGGCTAACCTCTGCCTCCCCTTTATTGCATAAGGCTAAGCACTGCCTTTTACGTAAGACCAAAGCTTATCTTCATAGCGCTATCTAAGACGTAACAATATCCTCTACTAATCCAGGGCTAAGCACTACCCTCTCCTTACCAAGACTAAGATTTATCTTGTGTCTTTGCATATGACCAAACATCATGCTTTTACATTTCGTGGCCTAAAATGTTGCCATTTTTTCAAAGACGTCATAGCCGGAAAACACCGTTCCATGTCCCGAGGGTCTCTCAAAAGTGCTTATCATTATTCAAATGCGTCATTATTCGGAGGCACCATCCTCATGACCCGAGGACATTATTTCATGTCATGCGAATCCCTTATCACATGATTCATGGCCCAAGAAATCATTATCTAAGGGCATAATCCTCATCGTTCAAGGACATCATGGTCTAAGAGATGGGTTGGATTTGTTCATGACTTTCGTTGTCACGACCTTATTTTATAGAAAGATTTGAGCCTTCGACTTTGCTGATTGAAGATGCTAGATATTCTTTGATCCTCACTCGATATATTTCCTTGTTTGATAATCTTGATCTCCTTTGATTGAGACTTAGAGGGCACAAAAGATTTGGTTTCCTTTTTTATGGCTTCTCGTACTTTGATTCATCATCATCTCCGCTGGTATAGACATCATCAACCGCTTTGATTCAACATCATCTCTTTTGATTTAAACATCATCAACTTCTTTCCTTTTGACAGCTTCTTGACATCTTTCTTTCCTTTTGTTGATACCTTGATTTCTGCAATCAATGTAAATAGGTTGTCATCATTGAAAATTAGATTTTAATTAACAGAGAGCAGGTCATAGGGTTAGAAAATAAATAAAAAAATAGATTTTTTGAGATTTGGCTATACAATACCAATTTTTTTGGGCTGCCTTTTGCCAAACGTAATCTAAGACAAAAAAATTTATAATTCCTATTAAATGTTGTCACTCTGTGTCAATATTTCAAAATAAAAGTAGAATAAAACAGTAACTGTTGATAATTTATTAGTCTTGACAGGATAGAGTGAATTTTCTGTCACAGTTTTGGTAATTTGCTTATGGAGCAATATGTTTTTTCAGAAAAATAATAAAAAATAGTTAGTAGACTGAAGGATCCTGAAAAAAGAAGGAAAGAACAACCCAATGAATTGTAAATTTCCCTTTTTCAGTTAAAGAATTATGTTCACATAAATTAGAATGGAGGGAGTATTTCTTATTGTCTCCCGTTTAAAATTCCTTTAAATCAATTTTCTTCTTTTAAGATGGTATGATATTGCTCGCCTTGATCCAAGCCTTCACGATTTTCCCTAAAAGGCCTCACACCATTAAGATACCCATCCCCTTAGAAGGAATTTTTTTTCTAACTTTCATGTATAACTATATTCACACACTTTCAACAGCTTCATTCTTTATCAGAGATCAGAGGCAGCTCAACAAAATTGATAGCCCAAAGACAAACCTTGATAAGAGGCCCAATTAATTTTTCTTAAATCGTATATATTTTTATTTAAAGTTTATTTTGATAACTCTTTAAGATGAACGGTTATTTATTAATAACCTTTAAATTTGTTTTCTTCTAATCTCTCCCTTAAGATAAATTTTAGGTAAGGTTCTATTAATTCTAATTTTCAAAACTTTCTTTCTGCATGTGCAACTGTTATAAGAAATGTTAATATTTTTCAACAAGAAATATATGAATTTGAAAATGAATAAGTTCTTTTTATTTGATTGAACACATCGACTAATATAGTATTGTTTATTTGTACAATTTTTGTTAATACTTTCAATTCGAAAAAATATGTGCGAACCATATATTGGAGTGACCGTATGTGCAAAGGAATTTTCGCAATCTAAGAGCAATCTCAATTTCTTCTCCTTTCTTTTAGAGAATTGTAATTTTTACTTTAAAATAATTAATTTTAAAAAAAAAATAATTCATAAACCTGTCGTTAAAAAATAGGGTCCCAAAAATTTCGGTGTCTAAAATGCTTGCTTTTCTTGTCTTGCCCAAGAGCCGGCAGTGACAGAGACGATAGACGGGAGGTAGTAATGAGTTGAGTTGAACGATGGCAAGTTGCCAACTGCTGAGTGAAATTTTTCATTATAACCTTTTTGGTGCTATGTTTATTTTTTGTATTTCTTCCCTTTAGGTGGCAGCCATGCACCTAGGACCATGTATAGTTGGATACGATGAGCTTACAGTGGATTTCATATGCTTTTTATTATCTAAAAACCTAGTAATTTAGAGGTTGATAATTAGGATCATGATTCATAATTACGGTCATCTATCGTATCGATCCAGCTCATGAAGACAGTTTTTCAAACTTTTGGGTAATGATTGGATGGATTTATAATAGCACAGTAGCACAAACAAATCCAAAGTTTTAACTATAGAAAAATCAAAGAGGAACAACTCAGTCAAAACATCACTAGTATCAAAACCAAAATTTCCTTTTTCCCATGCCTAGCTCAACATTTGATCCAGTGTCTCTATTCTTTTGGCTTCCTCTTCCTTTCGGCAAGTTCTTCTTTGGTTAACAAAGAATAAAGACATATTATTAATTAGTTTAAGTAGGAATTAACGCCAAAATTCTGTGGGTGTTACGTATTAAAAAATGACAAGAAAAATAAAACAAGCTAGCAATTACGTAAAATGGTATCTTAAGCACATGGTACCAAACCTACAATTCCATACTTTCATGGTTAGGCTCTTTTGTTTGATTTGTCGTCCTAATTATTTTTAAGGAATAAAAACCTCCCCAAGGACCATGGATGTGATAAGAATGGACCTTGGGCCTAACTCAACCCCAAAAGATAGCTTATGAGGTGAGGATTGCCAAAGCCATATAAGGAGACCAAGGACCTCAAATCCCTCCGATGTGGGACAACTCAACACCCCCCCTCACGCCCAGATCTCTGGAGCGTGGACAACATAAATGGGGGCCCAACATCGGTAACAATAATTGGGATGGGACTGGCTCTGCTACCATGATAAGAATGGACCTTGGGCCTAACTCAACCCCAAAAGCTAGTTTATGAGGTGAGGATTGCCCAAGCCATATAAGGAGACCAAGGACCTCAAACCCCTCCGATGTGGGACAACTCAACACCCCCCCTCACGCCCAGATCTCTGGAGCGTGGACAACATAAATGGGGACCCAACATCGGTAACAATAATTGGGATGGGACTGGCTCTGCTACCATGATAAGAATGGACCTTGGGCCTAACTCAACCCCAAAAGCTAGCTTATGAGGTGAGGATTACCCAAGCCATATAAGGAGATCAAGGACCTCAAATCCCTCCGACGTGGAACAACTCAGCAGGATGCTTGAGAATTCCCTTTTGATAACTTCCAAAACAAATGTTCAAACTCTTTTTCTTTATTTTAACATCGGATAGGTGTCTTCTAGTCCTTGTATCTCAAAGCTTAGGAATCCTCCTCAGAATTCTCAATAACTCATATAAACTATACTAAATATTTTATCTTACTCGATTCTCCTTTTATGCTTTCTCCTCGAATTCTTCTAATACTCTTTCCTTACGTACCTTTTCCAAAAGCTAGAATTCATTTGATTTTGAAAAGTTTGGAATGACTTAGTCTATTATATTGATTGATAGACGACAAGATGATTCAAAAGGTGGTTCGCTTTCTTTATTCGTCCCTTTTTGGCTTTTGCACCATCAAGGTTTGTTAGGATGAGAATATTACGTACGACAGCCCACGGGCCTATAACTTGAATTAAGATTTCGTAATTAATTGCAGGTAAATTAAACTTGAAGTAGTAGTTTGTACATGCTTAAGAATTTCTTAACCAAAGTATTATTTTTACAAGGCCAGGTTTTGCATCAGTGTACATGGCTAAATTAAGTTTTTGATAAAATTTTGTAGCACATGCATTATATGCTGAACATCATGTTAAAGTGAGAGTAGGAAGAATCAACTATCTCGATCACCACCAAGGGTATATAGGAATTGGGTGCACGGCGGAGTTAAATGTTTGATATAATTGTTTATTAAATTCTTTTTGGATATGATCATTATTAATAGTAATGTTATTTTGTTAGAACCGATCGAGCTACTACATGATCTATCCCTGGGATGCAATTACAATTCACCTATACTGATTAAAGTTATATATCCATGCAGTGTGAGTTTGAACATATATATTGATTAGTATGCGCAACGAATAATTAAGCCTTAACTCATGCATAGAACCATGAGGTATAGCACTAGGGTTAAGACTGACTATTTTATGTTTGTTACGTAATCCTAAGCCTTTTACATACGTTTAGCGGGTTGTTTCTACCATGTCATGGTATATAGATTCGGGAGCCACTAATCATATCTACATTTATTTGTAGGGGTTTCAGGTAACGTGGCGACTAAGTGGAGGAGAAATCTGTTGGACAATACGCTTTACGCTAGAGGGGGGGGGGGGGTGAATAGCGTTTTAAAAATATTAAGCGTTTTAGTGCGGAATTTAAAAACTTTGCAGAAATTAAAACAAGTGCAGTAGAATAAACTTACACAATGATGTATCCTGGTTGGCCACAAACGTGGTTAGTCCAGTCCCCGAGAGACTCTCTCGAGATTTCCACTAAACTTGTCAAGCTTACGGGTGCTTAACAAACCGTTACAGCTGAGGACACAAGCCTCACCTAGGTGCTCGGGGATCACAATCCCAAAGACTTCAATTGCTCGGGGATACCAATCCCAAAGACTTCAGTTGCTCGGGGATAACAATCCCAAAGACTTCAATTGCTCGGGGATAACAATCCCAAAGACTTCAATTGCTCGGGGATAACAATCCCAAAGACTTCAACCGAGGAATCACAAGTTCCTCAACAAACGAGAATCGCAATTCTCTTACAAACACAAAACACACTCACTTTACAAAGCACTCCTTAATGAGTAGATATGAGTAGAAATAGTACGCTCAAGATCACAACAACTTAGCTCAATAGAATGGCTCTTCAAAAAGCTTTATGGATGAATGGAAAATGATGATCAATGTAAGAAAGCTTTTAGCAATGAAAATACTCAAAGTGTATATGTTGTTGTTGTGAAAACACTGAGTTGAAGCTGTATTTATAGGTGAAAAACTCAGTCTTACCGTTGTCTAATTGCCAATTAAGGATTGCTGAAATTACTTAGTGACAATCGATTGTCAAGACTAAACAATCGATTGTTTGCCTATCAGATCAAAAATTCAATCCCAGATTTTACGTCAACAATCGATTACTTCAAATCAATAATCGATTATTTATAACGTTAAGAAATCCTTTCCAATTTTTGGCATAAAACATCGATTGTCCGGAAATCAACAATCGATTATTTTAACAACGTTCAGAAAATCTTTTCCAGATTTTACGCACAACATCGATTGTTAAATATCAACAATCGATTACCTGAAGGTAATTGAAAATATATGACAACGGTCAGCTTCAACAATCGATTATCAAATGGAATAATCGATTATTAATTAATTTCAAAACTCTCTGTCTCATATATAATCGATTATCAAAAGCCACAATCGATTATCATTTTATTTAAAATCACTGGGAGACATTTTTCTCATTCTAATCGATTACCATTAGTTCATAATCGATTTTTATGAGTTTTGAAAACTTTGCCTCAGTTAACAATCGATTATCATAAGTACACAATCGATTGTTATGCAGTTTGCAAAAACCTGATGTTAACTGACTTACTCACAATCGATTATCATTAATTCACAATCGATTGTCATGCAGTCTTGGCTTAGAGATACTCGATTATCATAAGTACATAATCGATTATCTTAGCCCAGATTTTTGAGGCATGCTTGGAAAACATTTTAACAAATGTAAATATGCATAGTTTAAAATCATTTGACACTTAATTTAAATATGCATGATTTTGGAAAAATAATTTTAGTAGAGAAGCCATGTTATGAGCCAAGTTGAGGAATCAAGATCACAATTAATATTGACTCAATTATAACATTACTAAACTTTGTCTTGAGCTTCTTGTAATGCATCCATTTTGTGCTTGTCCTTGAGCATTGCTATATATCGCTTTTTGCTTTGTTTGACATTCATCAAAACCTACAAAAGAACACACGTTTAGTATATTGCATTTGAAACGTGTTTCCAACAAAATCAATGTTTATCAAGCAGACGGTTCAGCAGCCCCAGCTTTAGCATTAGGAAATATTAGTATTTCGTTTGGTAGTGGTAGAGTTTTAGCTTTAAAAGACACATTATATATACCTTCCGTTAGAAGGAATTTAGTTTCGGTTTCTAGCGCTATGAGAGATATGGTTATGATTTTAATTGTCATGACATTGATAAATGTGTTATTACTCATAATAAACATTATCTCTCTTCGGCTACATTGATTGATGGTGTTTTTGTAGTTGACTCTATACCTAAATCATTACACTCTAAAGAACAAAGTTATGCTGAGTTACCAAATAAGCAAAAACGTTCTTCTGAATTGAGTGAAACATATTTATGGCACTTGCGTTTGGGTCATATAAATCTAAACAGAATTTCTAGGTTGGTCAAGGATGGACCTTTAAGTTCATTGAAAGTGGAGGCACTACCAACATGTGAATCCTGTTTAGAAGGAAAAATGACAAAACGAAAATTCCCCTCAAAAGGAAATCCAGTAAATGATAAATTAGAATCAATTAGTTCTGATTTGTGTGGTCCAATGAACGTCCAAGCAAGAGGTGATTTTGAGTATTTTTTGACTTTCACTGATGATTACTCAAAATATGGACATGTCTATTTGTTGCGTTGTAAGTTTGAATGTTTTGAAAAATTAAAGGAATTTAAGGCTGAGACTGAAATACGATTTAATAAACATATCAAAATATTACAATCTGATCATGGTGGGGAATACCTCTCTGCGGAATTCATTGGTTATCTATCAGAATGTGGGATAACATCTCAATTGTTTGCACCTGGAACAACAGAATGGTGTAGCTGAAAGGAGAAATAAGACTCTTATGGAAATGGTTAGATCAATGATGAGTTATTCCAGTTTGCCAGTATCTTTTTGGGGAAATGCCTTAGAAACAACAAATTACATTTTGAATTTAGTTCCTTCAAAGTCAGTACCTTTGACCCCTATGGAATTGTGGACTGGTTACAAGCCTAGTTTGCATCATGTTCGAGTTTGGGGTTGTCTGGCACATGTGCTAAAAGGGAAAACGGAAAAATTGGAGGCAATAACAGATGTATGTGTGTTTGTAGGTTATCCAAAAGGAACGAAAGGTGGTTTATTCTATTGTCCTCAAGAAAGGAAGATAATTGTTAGAACAAATGCCAAATCTCTTAAAGAGGATTATTTGATAAATCATATTCCTAAAAGTAAAATCGTTTTCCAGGAACTAAGCAAAGGAATGGAAACTCAGTCATCTGATAAACAAAACGACAACATACAAAACTCCAAAGTCGGATTTGACATACCATTGCATTTTAGTAGCGGGAGAAATGTCAATGGACTTAATGTCCCGGAAGAACAAGTACCCGAAGACATACTACCACAAAGTAGTGGGAGTTATGTAGAGCAAACTGCACAACAGGAAGAAGTCGTTCTTATCCCTTTGGATAGCATGGAGAATCCGGTTCCTAATGAGATTGTGGTTCAACCACAGAATCAAAATGGTGTAGTTGCAAGTGATGTAGTGCGTAGTTGTAGTGGGAGAGTAATAAGATAGCCAATTCGTTATACGCTCTTAGGAGAATCATATAATAGGATCCCTAAGGTGCATACTTCCGAACCTGTTAATTATGACCAAGCACTACATGATAAAAATACCGATAAGTGGGTTGCCGCTACGAAATTAGGGATGGGGTCAATGTACTCTAATAAAGTCTGGGATCTTGTAGAACCGCCTTATAAGGTTAAACCAACTGGATGCAAGTGGATCTATAAGAAAAAGAGAGGTGTAGACGAAAAAATGCAAAATTTTAAAGCAAGGTTTGTAGCTAAAGGGTTCACTCATAAAGAATGAATCGATTATGAGGAAACATTCTCGCCGGTAGCCATGCTTATGTCTATAAGGATTCTCTTATCCATTGCTGATCATTATGATTATGAGATTTGGCAAATGGATGTCAAGACAACCTTTCTTAATGAAAGTCTTGATGAGTGCATCTATATGATGCAACCAGACGGTTTTGTGGAAAGTAGCAAGGAACACATGTTGTGTAAGCTCAAAAGATCCATTTATGGACTGAAACAGACATCTAGGGCATGGAACACTTGTTTCGACAAGGATATTAAAATATTTGGTTTTGATCAGTGTCTCAACGAGTCTTGTGTATGCAAAAAGTGGGATGGGGACAAAGTGACATTTTTGATCTTATATGTAGATGACATACTGCTCATAGGAAATAATGTGGGCATGTTTAATTAAGTTAACTAGTGGTTGACCACACAATTTGATATGAACAATTTGGGAGAAGCGGCTCATATCCTTGGGATCAAACTCTTGCGAGATCGCAAGAAAAGGATATTAGGCTTGTCCCAAAGTCTTTATATTGATGCAATACTCTCCATGTTTAGCATGCATGATTTAAAGAAATGATTTCCTCCTTTCAGACATGGAATTACTCTATCTAAAGATCAATCTCCTAAGACTGATGAAGAAATTAAGGCGGTCTCTTATGCATCAACTGTGGGGAGCCTCATGTATGGTATTTTATGCATTAGGCCTGATATCTGCTTTGCCGTTGGCATTGTAAGCAAATTTTAGTCTAATCCTGGGAAAGAGCATTGGATAACGGTTAAACATATAATCAAGTACCTAAAAAGGACTAGGGATTACATGTTGATCTACCACTCGGATGACCTTGTACCTATTGGGTATACTGATTTGGTTTTCCAATCAGACAGAGATTCTAGAAAGTGTACCTCAGGTAATGTGCTTACTCTTGGAGGTGGAGCCATAAGTTGGAGGAGTATCAAGCAAACTTGTGTTGCTGATTCCACCATGGAAGCCGGATATGTGGCAGCATCTGAGGCAGCCAAAGAGGCAGTTTTGCTCGGTAACTTCCTGAGAGAGTTGGGTGTGGTTCCCTCGATTCAAGCGTCAATTACACTTTATTGTGATAATGGTGATACGGTTGCAAACTCAAAGGAGCCACGAAGTCATAAGAGGGCAAAGAACATTGAGTATAAATATCATTTAATTCGTGATATAGTGCAAAGAAGGATGTAGTGGTCACCAAGATTGCGTCAGAGAACAACTTGGCGGATCCGTTTGCTAAGAGCTTACCACATAAGACTTTTGATATGCATGTAGATGGAATGGGTGTCAAATTTGTAGACGCATGGTTATTAGTCTAAGTGGGAGATTTTTAGAAGATACTATATGTCATGCGTATTGTTATAGTATTCTTTGTAAACAATTATTTATTTACTTGTTTAAATTCGATAAAGTTTCCTTTTAAATAGATCAAGTATCGGTTTGTGTGTCCATTCCTTACATAGTAGATGATTTAGTGTATCGAGTTTAGCTTATACACGGAAGATTAAATCATCGATTTTTGTAAGACATAAAAGTTAATATTCACAATCTAATGATGGAATTAGACGAATTATCGGAAAGGTTGTAGAACAAGATTAAATATATTTTATTTTTATTATGGGAATAGGTATAATTACAACTTCTTGTGTTAATACATTTTGTATGTATTGAACGGATCAAGTAGAGATAAATATTTTATACTAACTTTATAAAATAATTTATCGAGTCCATTTAATATACTTATGCTCTTAATCCTGATATAATTGTTATTAGTTGTGTATGTCACTTATTGTTTTGATGCGTTAAAAGGCGAGATTCTTTCGTGAGTCAAAAAGCCTGGTGAATTGGATAACAATGATATACATTAGTGAAGTAATAATTAGTTGATAGAATCCATATCTCGGTTTTGAGATTGATGATACTCCTTTATGAAAGCTTATAAGTTTTCATGTGTAAACCCGACCGGTTGATTTTGTATCCGACACATGAAATAAGTTAAGTTTAAGTCTAAAGGAAGTAATCAATAAATTAAATAGTCAGTAATTTAATTTGAGATTAGTATCTGAATCTTAACATGGGGGAGTTAAATAAGGTTTTATGGAAGAATTTTGAGATTGAAGTAAGGTGTGCAATTACGAATTTTTAGTGGAATAATTTGTAATTTATTGTGATAGAAATTAATTTCATAATTCGAAATTAATATCATAATAGGAAGCATTGTTAATTAAATTTTGTGGTTCATACTGTGCCTAAATAATATGAAATAGTGGAAATTGTTCCTTAGTGGGAGAAGGAAACGTGGAAACCATCCCATAGTGGGAGAAGGAAACGTGGAAACCATCCCATAGTGGGAGAATGAAACCTAACATGTTTTGAAAATGGTTTTGACCTAAAAAACACAGCCATATATATATATGGGATATAGGGCTGCACACTTTTTGAGAATTTTTTCACTACAGTTTCTACTAAAATTTTGCCCACCCAAAATTCTTTATTTTCGGATATTATTTGGGTAACACAGTATAAGACTGGAAATCAGCTGAGACGTTTACAACTGAGAAACTGAAGAACGATATAAATTTGATGTGTTTACGTTTCAAGAGGTTATCCGAAAATCTTCATATGTATTAATTGTTTAGATTATACTTGATTATAATACTATATTTACTTCCTATGTGAAATATGATCCATCAGTATTCCCCTCCCAGTTAATTATGTGATCTCCAAGAAAAATATGATCCATCAGTATTCCCCTCTCAGTTAATTATGTGATCTCCAAGAATTTTCTTTCGGCTTCCAAGGTAACCCTCAAGTCCTCTAACATACGGCAGTCCCTAAAACGTCATGTAATAACTTGTGTACACGTTAACAAAAGATAAGAAATGCCCGCAATTAATATCACAAGAAATTCACTGCCTCTTTTAATGGGTCCAGCACTTAGTTCATACCATCTTGATGGTTTTAGCTATTAGCTACGAAAAAGTGCTCTTGCAATTACTAATCAGCTACATTTTCAACATTTTTTGTCCGAGTTGTTGACCATCGTCTTACATCCCATGGAAGGCTCCGCGTCAAATGACTCCCCAAAAAACTCTAATGCCAATATTTATCTGTTTTTCAGATTATTGAAATCAACAAGAGTGCAAGATAATTAAAGATCCTTAATTATGTAATTATTATGACATACTTCTGTTTCGTAGCATATCGGGTCAATTTTGACACGAAAAGTGGGAGCAAAAGAGGGGCAAGGACGTTGCTTTTGTTGGTGCGGTGGCAAGGTCGAGTAGTCTATTTTAGGTGGGGTTAGAAACAAAATTGAGATGGAGAAATGATAGTTGAGGCTAAAAAGAAAAGTAAGCGCATCACGTGCAGTGGTGCAGGCAGATCCAAATGAGGAATAAAGCTAACATGGACCCAAGTCAGAGCTTCGGGGTTTCCGAATTGTGTGTGCATCTGCCATCTGATCTTCACATGATCATGCCCATTTGCCTTCCTCTTCAGTCACTTGCATGCCAGATACAAGGGGTTCATATTTCTGGTGGATATCAGGAACTGATACTGGATAAGATATTGTATTTACATATTTGGATATTTCTGTATGTGTACGTTTTATGTGTGTTTTCAAAGAGGAGAGAGACAGAGAAAGAGAAAGAGAAAGTGAAAGAGGAAATGGCTGGATGTTTGAGTTTTTGAAGAATGTTATATTCCCTAGAGAGCAGCGTTATGAGTTTGTGATATTGCGTGTGTTAGGTAGAAAGTTTTAGCTTTAAAAGATGTGCTTTATTTGAACAATATAAAAGCGCCTATTCTATTGTCAGCTGATGGAACTTGAACACCCTAGGCTTCTTGTTACTTCAAATTAAAGATCCGGCTCCCACCCTAATTTCGTTTGGAATACACATGCCTCCCCAAAGTTGCCTATATGTTGGTAGTAAAATGGTAAAAGAAAATAGTTATTCAATCATATTATATAAATTGGATAATAAATTTTTTTAAAAAGGAACAAATATGAATAAGAACTATATTATATATTCACTTAGAAAATGGATAACTAATAGGTTTAACTTTTATTTTTGTAACACCTTAAATTGGGGGTTTCTCAAGTTTGACAGATTACGAATTCCGCCAGTTAACCTATTTTTATATTTGTACTAAATATAAGTCGGGTCGGATATGTTATCCGTTTTCGACCTGTCCAAATCCGACCTGACTCGCCTGTTTGTCACCCTTAATTTAGGTAATGATTTCATACCATAAGGTTTCACACTTGAAACAAGCCCGCTAATGCACTTTGGGCCTACGCCCTCACGGATTTAAAATGCATTATTAGGGTCTAAAGTTTACTAACTTATATATCCAACATTCCTTTTGTGTTTTGCCAACTAGGGACTCTTTCTATAGTTTGGGATGTTGTCTTATGGTCTCAGCGCTGAGGTATGCCCTACCGCATGGGATTCGCCTAGAGTCAGCATTGAGGTTTGCCCCGACTAATTGGGATTTGCCTAAACTCAGTTGAACTCTGACACACCAACGACAAGGTTGACACAGTAGTGATTGTAATACCATCTTTTAACAGCTCTGTAATATCCCAATCCGCTAGTAGTATGGGCCTAGGCCTTCACGGGTTTATATCACGTCATTAGGGTCTAAAGCTTGCAAGTTATATACACAACATCTTTCTTGTGTTTTGTCGATGTGGGATCTGTCTAAAGTCTGGGTGTTACCTTATGGACTCAGCATTCTCGCTAAGGTATGCCCCTACCGCATGAGATTTGCCTCGACTCGGCAATAAGGTTTGCCCCCCTAACTGGGATTTTTTTAAACTCCATTGAGCTCTGACTCACTATCGACAAGGTTGACATAAGAGTGGCTCCGATGCCATTTGTAATATCTCTGTATTAGCTTATCACACTAATGATATTATCCGCTCTCGGCCTAGACCCTCACATATTTAAAACGCGTCATTAAATTCTAAAGCTTGTTAACTTATATGTCTATCGTGTTTCAACACTAGTCAATCATAACTGAGGCGAATTTATATTTTAAAGAAAAAGTCAAATGAACTCAATCTAGCTAAAACTCGTAGTCTCTTAGTCCAATGCATAATTACTTTTTATGGTTTATTATATTCTCAAAAATATGAGTTTCACTATGCTCAAAAGAAAGAAACAAGGGTGTGGTGTTACTTTGTTCTTTCTATTAACTACTACTAATTTGGAACAATTGAGGCTCGAGATCGCGCGTATCATGTATAACAAGCGTACTGCATTAGCAAAATGAAATGTTCCGGAGAACAAAGGTTCTCCACATGAACTTGACATATTAATGATTAATTTTTCTCTATCTTACTGTAAATGTGCTGGAGATTAAATTTCTTAGCAAAGATCAATCGGCTAATTTAGATAAGGACTTGTCGTCCATCCTATATCGATGTATGACAATTATTTTGGCTACCGCGGTCAGTTCAAGCTAAGGTCCCTCAGATAAATTGTAATAACATGCAACTTTAATTTGTGGACCGCTCACACACAGAGTGACACTTCTCCATCAATATATTTATATTTATATAAATAGGCTACCCCACCAAAAATAAAGACCAATAACTGCAAAAAGTTTTATTCTCAGAATATATGCAAATAATTCTACTCTGCATATATGGAATATGAAGCGACTAAAATGATTTGTGCATGATGATGTACTAAGGTTGAAACCCGTGAGTGAGCCAAAACTAACTGACTTCAATCTTTTCCCTCAGTCCATTACGTGACAAATTCCCAACTCCCACATATTGACAAAACCTTGGCCGGCTACTTCACATGACACCAAAATCCAACAGAAATCCCAGCCTCAGCCACCTTTATTTTCTTTTTCTTCCACATACTCTCTTTTTCTCTCCTCTCTTCTCTGTCTCTGATAAAGAAGATGCAGTAACATTAATCCCTTTTGTAAAGTTTCTCCTTATGAGAAGTCCTTATTAGTGTCTCTTTTGCCCAATATTGACTTTAACCTAGCTATAGCAGTATTAATTCATTATATTGGGGTAAGAGATAGAGATTTTCTCACCAGTCATTTTTACTCTTGAAACAAAAAAGTTGAAGAGTCAATTATCGTTGATTCATTTGCAGAATATTGCAAAAGGTATCTGCAGTATAAGCAGCGCAACCCACTAATGGATCGCTTCCCGATAATGGTCAGGTACCACTACGTACTAGTCTAGTCTTTTTCCATCTTTCTGTCTTCTTTCCTTCTTATGTCAAAATACCAAACTAATTGCCCCGGCGATATCACCAGTTTAATTAATTCACTACCTTCTATCTCCCAATACAATCTTCTAACTCCTTCCTCTCATGATGCAATTTACTGAGAGTTTACCACCATCACTTCACCAACAAGTTTCACCAATATTTTCAAGTCTGATGTTGAACATGAATGACAATCAGATCCAACGTGCAAGACCATGGCCTGGTTTTCCCACATCTAAAAACTTGGGAACTATAGGCGACGCTAATTGCATGGAACAATTGTTAGTCCATTGCGCTAATGCGATCGAAAGCAATGACCCAACTTTAGCTCAACAAATTCTGTGGGTCCTGAATAACATTGCCCCTCCTGATGGTGACTCAAACCAACGCCTCACTTGTGGTTTTCTCCGTGCCCTCATCGTTCGCGCTGCAAAAATCGGGACTTGCAAATTACTCACTGCTAATCTCAATCATTCAATGGAAACACATAAATTCTCTATCATAGAGCTAGCTGGTTTCGTTGACTTAACACCGTGGCATCGTTTCGGCTTCACGGCTGCTAATGGAGCTATATTAGAAGCTGTAGAAGGTTACTCTATTGTTCATATTGTTGATTTTAGCTTGACTCATTGCATGCAAATTCCCACACTTATTGATGCTATTTCTACTCGACTAGAAGGACCTCCGGTTGTCAAACTTACGGTAGCTGGTGCAACAGAAGATTTACCACCTATGCTTGATCTTTCTTATGAGGAATTAGGTGCTAAGTTGGTAAATTTCGCAAGGTCAAGAAATGTGATGATGGAATTTAGAGTGATTCCTTCAAGTTCATCGGACGGGTTTTCGAATGTAATCGAACAGTTACGTATCCAAAATCTAATACGTCCAGAGAATGGCGAGGCACTAGTAATAAATTGCCACATGATGCTTCATTATATACCAGAGGAAACAACAGTACTTTCACCTCGATTTCCTTTGGATCAGAGTATTAATTCATCAGTCTCCTCGTTTCGTACTATGTTTCTTAAGGCTATTCGGAATTTAGACCCGACAATTGTAGTGTTAGTGGATGAAGACGCAGATTTTACGTCTAATAATCTGGTCGGCAGATTAAGATCGGCCTTTAATTATCTATGGATACCTTACGATACTGTGGATACATTTCTTCCGAGAGGTAGCAAGCAAAGGCAGTGGTATGAAGCTGATATTTGTTGGAAGATAGAAAATGTTATAGCTCACGAGGGTCTTCAAAGACTGGAGAGGCTCGAGCCGAAGGGTCAGTGGGTGCAACGGATGAGAAACGCCAATTTTAGGAGCAGTGGTTTTAGTGAAGATTCAGTTTCGGAAGTGAAGAACATGTTGGATGAGCATGCAGCTGGGTGGGGGCTAAAGAGGGATGAGGAAGATATTGTGCTTACATGGAAAGGACATAATGTTGTGTTTGCTACAGCTTGGCTTCCTCTTTAGTATTTTCGACACTTTATTTTTACTACTCCGTCCTACTAATCTTGATTATTCCATATCTATATCGCTCTTTAATTTCCTCTTCATCATGCATGAATATGACGATGGACCTAGTTAATTGGCCTAAATATAATGCCTCCATTACCTACTTCATTAATTAAACTTTTCATGAGAAGACCGATGTTTTGAGTTACTTTAATCAAACCATTTTTTCCCTATCAATTTCCGTTTGTCTATGTACTAAACAACGCATATGATGTTCCTTTTGGGTGTGAACCATTTTGTTTACTAAGGAACCAAAATTAGAGCTTATATACTCATATCCCCTTATTTTAGAAGTTAAAAGAATCCTATGGATTAAACCTAGAGAGGATCTGCTTGAAAAAATTAAGCTGGTAATTAACTCGTGATTTGCCTTAGATGCACAATTATTCGGGTGCACATAAATACATGACGACTAGCTTCGTATTGCACTTCTTCATATTCCTTGGTGAGAATGTTACATCTTTCATCAGGTATCAGTTTATTATCACTATTTTATGGGGAAAATTGTACAAGTAATTAATATCAGTGTTTACCCTAAAGTCGGATAACAATTGAATTTATACGAGATTTTAAAAATATGTGATATAATTTGATACAAATTAAGAAGAATAGATTAATATTGAAATTGACGATAAAAGAATAAATGCAAACCGCACAAATCGAATGGTCGTGGTGCTCGAGTTTAATTACCCTTCAACCAAAGATGTTTCGAGTGACGCATGAACAGAGTAACAAGATAGTGAAAGCTAGAAAATGCCAGTATATTGCTTTAGGTTGCGTAAATGTGATGTGTTTTACAATATACTCCCTTTATATAGTAGGGGAGTCCAACTCTTGCATGATACAACTCTATATGAGGTAAGAAATCTCATGCAGCTAATTAATCGACATTTTCTTGATATGTGCCTAGATTTTTACCGTGATCCTCGACCGATTATGAATATTTCAATTTTTTATTATTTGGCTCGATAAGTTTTTCTCGATCTTGCTCGGTCTCTATCTTACTCGGTCTCTATGTTACTCGATCTCAATCTTAATCAATCTCCGGGTCAGGAGCTCAACAACCTAACTTTGCATCACGGTTTGATATAACACGAGATCAAATTTTAATCTATTATATTTCAGTCTTAATTAATCACACAAGGGACGACCCCGATTTATACCGTATACAATCAGTAAGCGTGAGTTGAACTACATCATGATTTGACCTATCTTTTTTTATTCTTTTTTCCAAAGGGTCCTCATAGGAGAATATACAAGTGATAAGTCAAAAGATACACACAGGGGACATAAATTTGACCTCTTAATATAAAGGTTGTTAGTAGTATGTGTTCAAAGCTAGAAAATAAGAAGAAGTTAGTTTAAAATAACAGAAATAAAAAATTCAGAACTTACAAATTTTTGAATATTTTTAAGAAATTTAATCCACTCATAGTTGTTCAAGGTTTCGGACTAATTCCTTTCAAGATAGAACGAAATAATTATTCTCACTATTAGAAATTCGGTAAAAGCCGATCACATTCGACCGATCAATTTTGGTAGGTAAAAAATACGGCCAAAAAATGGACCAAAGTTGGATGGTTTTTCAAATTATTTATTTTTTAATTTATTTTTACGAAACCGACCAACTTTAGTCGTTTTTCTTTGGCGCAAAAATACAAAAAACTGTTTTTGAGTCCCGTGAAATTTATTTTGTATGAAATCGACCAACTTTGATCGGCTTTTTCATTTAAAATAAATTAAAACTAATATTAAAAAAGTTTACCAAAATCGGTCAGTTAATTCAGCCGGTCATTTTAAATAACCGACCAACTTTGGTCGGTTATTTTCATGCGAAAATACAATTAAAGAATAAATAAAATAAATGTAACGACCCGACCGGTCATTTTGAGCTCTAGCACATCGTTCGACAGTCTGAGGCTATGACCAACTTCTTTCAGGTATTATAACTTGTACGCGTGGTCGGAATTAAGTTTCGGGAAGTTCAGAGTTGATTAGGAAAGAGAATTCTCATTTCGGAAGCTAAAAGTTGAAAGAATTAATTAGGATTAGAATTTTGAGTGAACGACTTTGGAATTGGGATCTGAAAGTTCCAGCAGTTTCGTATGATGATTTCAGACTTGAACGTATGTCCGGATTGAGTTTTGGACAACCCGAGAGCATTTTGGCGCCTATTGTGGAAAGTAGCATTTTAAAAGAAATTTCATAAGTTTAGGTTGAAGTGATTTTCAGTGATATCGATGTCCGTTTGGGATTCCGAGTTTGGGAGCAACTCCGTATTGTGATTCTGGAGTTGGGAGCGCGATCAGAATTGAATTCGGAGGTTCGTAGGTCATTTTGGAGTCATTTGACTAAAGATAAATTTGAAGGTTTTTGAGAAGTTTGACCGGAAGTGGACTTTTTGATATCGGGGTCGGAAACCGATTCCGAAAGTTGGAGTAGGTCCGTAATGTCAAATTTGACTTGTTTACAAAATTTGAGGTCAATCGGACGTGATTTGATAGGTTTAAGCATCGAAAGTAGAAGTTGGAAGTTCTAAAGTTCTAAAGTTCATAAAGCTTGGATTTTGGGTTGATTCAAAATTTTAGCATTGTTTGATGTAATTTGAGGCTTCAAGCAAGTCCTAAATCTGTTTTGGGACTGGTTGGTGTGATTGCTCGGGGTCCCGGGGGCCTCGGATGTATTTCGGGTTGTATCACGCTCTTATTTGATGTTTCAACGTCATTTCTTTGGACATAAAGGGGTACCATATTAAGAAAATAAGCTCCAAATTAATTTTTTATTGAACCGTTAGATTCGTATCGGAATTTTGAAGCCGTAGCAAAAAGAATCATCGAATTTAGACATAGTATGAGGAAGTTATGCTCGTTTTTGTGTCGGAAAAAACTGCTGCTTCTAGTATGGTCGCAATTGCAAACATATCCATCGCTATTGCGATGCCTAGTTCGCAATTGCGAACTTTTTGTTGCAAATGCGACCCTTTCAAACCCTTCTGTGTTTGCAATTGCGAACCCTAGATCGCAAATGCGACATCTGCAGCTTAATTTTAGCTGTGTAACTTGAGTTTTTGCTTCATTTTATCATATTTTGATCCCTATGTTCGAGAGTGGGAGATTTTGAGGGTGAATTTTCGTATCAAATTATTGGGTAAGTTCCTCTAACTAATTTCAATCATATTTTGTGATTATACCTTAAAATTAATATCAAATTCATACGAATTTAAAGGAGACATTGGGTTTTAAAGAAAAACCTAGAAATTGAGATTTTTTGATTTTGACTACGATTTTGGACATAGAATTGAGAATAAATTATATATTTGAGTTATTAAGGTCATGGGTAAACTTATCTTCGAAAAATTTCGAAATTCGGGCACGTAGACTCGAGGGTAATTTTGTCAACTTTTCATTCGGGGTTAGAAATTTTTTATAAATTGGACTGTAATGAGTAATTGAACATATATTAATGGGTTTATATAACTATTGTCTAGTCTTGGAGCATTTTTGTATCGATTTGAGTCTTCGAAAGGGCGTGAAATGCCGGTTATGGAACTTCAGAGCGAGGTGAGTCTCCTTTCTAACCTTGTAAAAGGGAATTGTCCCCATGGGTGAATTAATTGGTTATGTGCTACTATTTGTGGGGGCTACGTATGCACGAGGTGACGAGAGTCTGTGCATAACTACTATTATGTTTAAGTCCAGGTAGTCTAAGACCCAAAAGTATGCGATACTTGGAATATATATAATCTTATTGATAGCTCGAATTGCTTAAACCACAACGAATTAATAAATACATTTACAAAAGGATTTGACCTCTTTTCTTAAATCGTTAAAAGAGAAAGTGGCTTTTATTTGAATAATTATTCCCTGATAGATTCTTAATTTGCTATTTGAGCATATATTTTATGTCTACCTGCGTCGTTGCGAGTAGGGTGATTGTTTATTTTATGTGTACCTGCGTCGCATGTATGATTCACGAGTATGTTGATTGTTTATTTTATGTTGACCGCGTCACATGGATAGTTTGCCAGCGGGGTAATAGATGTATCTATGGTTCGAGTCGTTCGACCCTCGGCACTGCACAATTTACTTTTATGTTGATCGTGCCATATATCCCACGGTGGTTATTTGCGCATGCTGGTATTATTTCCTTGAACTTATTAAAGTTGTTATTGCCTCTTCATGGCTTGAAATTATTTGGATAAATAATGGAAAGAAAAGTTTTTGGAAATATCCTATAAATGTATTAATTGTTTACTCGTTTTCTTTTGTTGGATTAAAATCATGCTCATAGAAATCTAGATTTAACGTATTATGGGCATCATTATTGGACCACTAGTAAGTGTCGAAGTCGACCATCCTCTCTCTACTTCTTCGAGATTAGACGGGATACTCATTAAGAACACTTTGTTTTCGTACTCATACTACACTTCTGTACATTTTTGTTGCACAGGTTTATGCATGGGTAGAGACTTATTAGCATATCGTCATGGTTGTAATGGAGACTAAGTGAGCTGTATTTCCTCGACGCGACCGCAGCTAGTATAGTCTCTTTTAGGATCCTACTTACTTTTCTGTCCAATTTTATTCCGGACAGCTATTGTACTTTATTCGTTTGTTTTATTTTATACTTAGAAATTGCTCATGTACTTGTGACACCAAGTTTTGGGATGTATTTGGGTTTATTCAAAAATTTAAAAGATGTTTAAATACTTCATTATTCATTCAGAGGAATAAACTGAGTATTGTTTTAGTCGTATTAAAGAAGTGTTTTCAAAATTATTAAAACAAAAATTTAATTAAGTATTTCAGTTGGCTTGCCTGACAATGGTATCCGGTGCCACCACCACCCTTAGTAGATTTTGGGTCGTGACAATAAAATATAGTCTTAAATGTAGGCACGTAAGTTTTGACCCTCCTTGAGATTTTACACATTGTAGCATTTAAATATTTCTTTAGGTCTAACATCGCTATTTTAACTAGTTTTGACTCTTTTATTTTATTTTATCACGATAAATTATAAAAAAATATTTTCGTTTATTTAGCTAATAAATATTTTATCTAGTTGCTTTTAATTTATCTACCTAATTAAAAAAATACAAAAATAATATTGATATTTTATTTCCAAAAAATAAAGATAAGAAGAAAAATTTTGGACTATTTAGTCTTGTTTTTATGTGGGAAGACCATTATTTTGAGATTAATTTGACTCAAAAGAGGCTCAAATTCGACCAAACCCAACTCCCTCAAACTCATATCCACTTCTAAAAGGCTCCACCCTTTCTTCACAAGAGATCATCCGTTCCTGCACTGAAAACACCCCATGAAGAACCTAATTTCTAATTCCTCCTAAGCTAAGAGAGCACCCCCCAAAAAGAAAACCCAGGGGCGGGCCCTCGCCCCCACAACAAAGAACGAAACCCAAATATTCTTGCTACTCTTAACAGTGGCTGCTAAAATAAATTGGTTCATCTACACTCTACAAGAAAGAAAAGTGGAGTATTAAAATACTGGTAAAGTTGAAGAAGTACACAACGTGAAGATCCTAGGGTCAGTTGAGCAATTTGTACGTGGGCCACTCTGTTTCTGCCATGATGGGCATCATTGCTTCCATTGCTCGGCCTGATCTTTTCACTGAACTTGTCACTGTCTCTGCCTCAAGTTGGAGGGGGAGATCACCTGCAACTTGAGCAGCAAAGGGTGGAGGACAGTCCCGGGCAGAGGCTTGGTGAGGAGGTCAGCAAGCTGTCGGGAAGTAGGCACATGAGAAACAGTAATGAAACCACCATTCAGCTGATCCCGAATAAAATGACAATCCACCTCAATGTGCTTAGTCCGTTCATGAAAAACAGGATTCTTGGCTATATGAATGGCAGCCTGACTGTCACAAAAAACAGAGAAAGGAAGAGCAACAGATACACCAATATCAGTTAGTAAACGAGAGAGCCAAGTCAACTCAGCGACCACTTTACTGAGTGCCCTATATTCTGCCTCAACAGAAGATAAGGAGACAACAGGCTGCTTTTTGGACTTCCAACTAATCAGACAACCACCCAAGAGAACACAAAAACCAGTAATAGATCTCCGAGTATCAGGGCAGGCAGCCCAATCACTGTCAGAATAGGCAGTAACAGAGAAATCAGAACTGGAAGAGTAGAACAGACCAAAAGATAAGGTGCCCTTGAGATATCTGAGGACATGGAGGGCAGCATTCATATGAGGGACTCTGGGACATTTCAGAAATTGACTCAGATGCTGAACAACAAAACAGATGTCAGGCCTAGTGTGAGTCAAAAATAGGAGTTTACCAACAATACTCCTATATTGATCAGGGGAGGAAAAAAAGATCACCAGAATCAGCATGAAGTTTGACATTAATATCCAACGGACTAACAACAGCAGAAACATTAACACAGTCAAACTGATGGAGCAAGTCAGAAATATATTTATGCTGATTAAGGATCACCCCACCAGGAACAACTGACACCTCTATGCCCAAAAAATAATGCAAAGACCCTAGGTCTTTAATCCTGAACTGATCATCCAGAAACAGTTTCAGGCAGCAATCTCATCATAGTCAGCCCCAGTTAGAATAATGTCATCAACATAAACTGCTATAATCATAAGAAACCGAGGTTTACCTTTGATGAATAAAGAATAATCATTCAAAGAATGAGTGTAGCTTCTGGAATATAGAGCAGAAGACAATTTAGCATACCATTGTCTGGAAGCCTATCTCAGCCCATAGAGAGATTTTTTCAACTTACAGACAGGAGGAGCAGAGGCAGAAGAAGGAGAAGAAATAGTCAAACCTGGAGGGAGCTTCATATAGACCTCCTCATCCAAATCACCATGTAAGAAAGCATTGTTAACATCAAGTTGAAACAATTGCCAATTATTCTTAACAGCCACAGCAATAAGACACTTAACAGTGGACATTGTAACCACTGGGGAAAAAGTGTCAGTGAAATCAATACCTTCAACCTGAGTATCACCTCTAATCACAAGCCTAGCTTTATGCCTTTCAACAGAGCCATCAGCCTTATATTTGATCTTATAAACCCATTTGCAGCCTATGGGTTTCTTACCAGGAGGAAGAGGAACGACATCCCAGGTATAGTTGGCATCCAAGGCATCAAACTCCTTTCTCATGGCATCCTGCCATACTGGAACAGATGCAGCTTGAGAGTAATAGACAGGTTCAGATTCCAGAGAAAAAGAAGAGGAGCCAGAAAAGGCAGGAAGTTGACAGACATAGTCCTTAAGATAAGATGGAGGATTATGCTGTCTTCCAGATTTTCTGGGAGCAGGAGCAGATGTGGAAGAAGGCAAATTAGGAGGAGAGGTATCAGGATTGAAGGAAGGAATGGAGGCTGGAATAAAAGAAGAAGAAGTGGTGGCAGAAGGAGGAGGAGGAGAGGAACAAACAGGTATCAACAAGTCAGTGTCAGAGAAGGAAGGCTCAAGAGAAGGAACTGAGGGAAAGGAGGAAGGAACAGGAGATGAAAAATTCTTAAATGGAAAAGAGGTTTCATGAAACACAACATCCCTGGAAACAAAGTATTTATTTGAAGTAAGGTCATAAAGTTTATAACCTTTTTTGGCAAAAGGATACCCAATGAAGACACAGGAAAGGGCTCTAGGTTTCAATTTGTCCCTTTGAGGAATTGGAACAGTAGCATAGGCAAGGCACCCAAAAGCTCTCAAATGGGAGTAGGCTGGTGCCTTTCCATGTAATACTTCAAAGGGAGATTTATGATTAAGGAGTCTGGATGGTAGTCTATTAAGGAGATAGGTGGCAGTTAGTAAGCAGTCCCCTCAGAAAGAGATTGGTAGGCCAGATTGAAAAAGTAAGGCTCTACATGTCTCAAGAAGAGTCCTATGTTTCCTTTCCACAACACCATTTTGTTGGGGACTATGAGGACAGGTTGTTTGGTGAATAATCCCTTGATTACTAAAGAAAGAAACACCCTCAATGCTAGAGCCCAGTTCCAAAGCATTATCACTTCTAACAATTTGAACCACAACATTAAACTGAGTTTTAACCATACACAGAAATGGTTGAAGCAGACAGAAGGCATTACTTTGAGATCCCAGTAAAGTGTCCAGGTAGCCCTAGAGAAATCATCAACAATTGTAAGAAAATATCTACAACTAGAAGAAGTAGGAGTGTGATAGGGGCCCCAAGTGTCCACATGAATCAGTTGGAAATGTCTAGAAGTGGTTATTGTGCTATCAGGAAAGGGAAGTCTAGTCTGTTTAGCCATAGGACATATAGAACAAGGGAAAGCTGCTTAGAGGCTAAGGGAAAAGATAATCCAGAAATGTGTTTCATATTTGAAAATGAAGTATGTGCAAGTCTCAAATTCCAGATGTAATTCATGTCAGTTGCAGCAACATTATAACAGAGCAGACTATTTACATTGGAAGGTAAAGCAACATCTTTATGGCACCAGTAAAAGAAGAATTGTCAAGATTACAAGAGTCAGATTTAGAGTATACAAAAGAAGATGAACAAGCAGTAGAGGAACCAGTAGAGGAAGAAGGGGAAGTTGGAGCCCATGCAAGCTTGTATAAACCAGCCTCCTCTCTACCAAGATCCAGAGGCCTCCTCAGAAAAGGGTCCTGTATCATGTGGAGGAAGCAGCAAGTTAGAGGGAACAAAACTATGCAATGCAACTGTTTCACTAACTTGTGGACAGAAATCAAGTTGTGTTTAACGGAAGGAACTAACAAGACATTTTGAAGAGTGATAGTTGAATTTAATGCAAAGGATCCTGTGCATGTCACTTTCACTTTATATCCACTAGGGAGAGTTACAAGGTAGGGTACAGTTAAAGGTGTTATGTTGAAGAGTAAACTTTTATCATATGTAATATGATTAGATGCCCCTAAGTCTATTATCCAGGTGGCAGAATTAATATGGGTAAGCATGCAAAGCTTGGAATCAGAAATAGGACTCTCAGTTAGCATAGTACCAGCAAAGTTAGCAGCATACATGGGAGAAGGAGTCTGAGCAGTGGAGTCCCTTAAATGGGTCTGTTGTAACAAGCTCATCAATTGATCATACTGTTGTCTGCTCAACCTTGGTATCACAGAACTTTGGCCATCTATGTTTGTAATAGATTGATGGCTTTCAGGAGGATTCCCTTGGTGAACAGACACATGTCCTTCAGAAGAAGGGAAATTCACACCAGCAGTAAGATGAGCAGCAGCAGGTCTCCTCCCCTTGTTAAATGTTGTACTTTTGGATACCCATGAATCTTGAAACACTTATCAATTAAGTACCCAGATTTTTTGCAGTATCTACAGAATAAAGGCCCTCTAGCTTGGTCAAAATTGACTCTTTGTCTGAAAGAAGGAGAAGGATTAGGCACTGTGGCCTTATTGAATCCAACTGAATGTCTATTAG
The DNA here is from genome assembly GCA_034376525.1 of Nicotiana benthamiana. Classification (NCBI taxonomy): domain Eukaryota; kingdom Viridiplantae; phylum Streptophyta; class Magnoliopsida; order Solanales; family Solanaceae; genus Nicotiana; species Nicotiana benthamiana. Next base: position 57,258,095 of record CM067324.1, on the reverse strand, counting down.
TGTGGACATTGAAAGGCATAGAGTCTGAATTAAACTGAGAAGGGGACTGGACTTGTCTCTGCTTCTCATTATTGAGGACTATATTATAGACACTGTCAAGGGTTGGAGGTGGCTGCATCATCAATAGGTTACTCCTAATCCCCATGTATGCTTCATTAAGGCCCATTAGAAACTGAAACACCTTATTCTCATCATTTTCCTGTATTATACCATCTTTGGCAGCACAAACACATCTTTGCTCATGATTTGCACACATTGATTCTAATTCATCCCAGAGGCCTTTAAGTTTATTAAAATATGAAGCTACATCTAGGGACCCTTGAGAGGTGTGAGAAAGCTCTCTTTTCAATTCAAAAATTTTGGTCCTGTTGGTAGTGCCATATCTGGCCTGAAGCTGGGACCAAATACTCTGTGCATTATCAGAATACTGCACACTTTCAGCAATTTGAGGGGAGAGGGAGGCAGTTAACCAGGAAATCACCATATTATTGCATCTGTCCCATAATCTTTGCTGAGTCACATTAGTGACTGGCCTGGGACATGTGCCATCAACAAAACCAATTTTGTTTTTAGCAGATAACGCAATAATTATTTTCCTCCTCCAACCCCCATAACCACTGCCGAGAAGGGAGTGGACACAAGAGAGACTCCAGGAACATCAGAGGAGTAAACAAAAAGGGGGCTGGTAGAGTCCACTGAGGAGGTACTAGCATTCATATTAGAAGCCATGAACAGTAATCAGTTTGAAATAAAAAAACAGTCTTAGAACCCACATGCAAAACATACAACACTTAGAACAAGTATAGAGTTACCCTCCTTCTTCGCGACCGGAGAAGAACGGCCTTCAATCGCCAAATAAAACCCTAGGTCCAACCACCTGAAATCGTACTGGAAACATACTGGAATAGGGTCAGAGATGTCGGAAAATCACCCAAAACATCCATCGAGTGAGGATCGACCCATAGGATAGCAGTAAAACCCTAGGTTCAACCATCGAAAACCCTAGAATCTGAAGAATCACCGAAAAAAGGTCAGGGATTTCGGAAAATCACCCAAAACATCCACTGAGTGAAGATCGAAGCATCAAACAACAATAAAAGCTCCGATTATCCGTTCAGTACACATCGTTCTCTCGGTAAACAAAATCTTTCACAAATATCCGAGAAAAACCTTCAATAAAACTTCCAACGCAATCGATAACAAGTAACGGAGATGAATCCGAGGATCATCCCGCTCAGATACCATGAAAACGTAAGGATTGAAGGCAAAGTTGATGAAGAACTAAGTGAGAGAAAGAGAGAAAAACTGAAGAACTCTGTGGAATAACCGAGAGACTAAAATGAATTGATTGACCAAAAATATCTCTGCCCCTATACAAATATACACATATAATATGATTTGGGTCGGGTCAGCCGGCCCAAGTGTACAGTGCAATAAAAAAAAGAATTGGGCCAGAATACATTGAGGCCCAAAGCTGACTAAGCCTATAATATACATAATATACAAGGAATATACGACAGATATACAACCCAATATCAATGTTCAATGTTTATGCTTAGGCTTAGAGGCCAAATAATTTTGTAGCTCAACAGATATCAATGTGTTGCTCTACAAATTTCTCACCACTTATAGAAGCTAAAAATGTCATAATGCTATTTCTAAACTTTAGTAATCTTACGGTAGGATTTTGTATCATAAAAGGAAATTAATTACTCAGTTTCTTTCTAGTTAGGCTCTTATTGTGTGTGTGAGATTATATATTGGTTTATTATTTTAACAAAGAAATAGAAAGGAAAAACGTGCTAGTATCTGTTGGTTGTGTTACTTTAAGAGGTTAAGATTTTTACCTTTAGAGTAATTCATATTAGGCATGTTTGAGGCTTCCGAAGTTTGCTTGAAATTTAGTTTGGGTGCATTTGATTCTTCTTCAATTGTCTGTATGTCAGGTTCTGAGTTATCATGAAGGATGAACTACGGACATTTTCTAATAACTTAGTGATGATTCAGCTTTTGATTTCTATTATCTTGCAGTTTACCCACATTCTCTCATAATATTTGAATCCCCAATGACCTCGAATTTAAAAATAAATAATATATAAAAATCGTAGCTTGTTTTAGGCGCGGTTAATAATTATCATGATTATGGGTACGGTTCCCATAACATAGTCAGGATACATAATCCTTAATTCGAGTGTGTGTTTCACGTGACTCGACTATACCTTCAAATAATTATAAAAAAAACATATGTTGTAGATCGCGATTACGGTTCCCGTGGTGCGATTCTCAGTTTGTACAAAACAAATGAATGCGCGACATCGCAACTTGTTCAACCAAATTCTATAAATCCTAAAAGAAATTCGAATTTCATTAAAATCGGTTATAAAGTTAGAAATGCACAATAGGTTTAAAACATGCATTAAGTCAAATAGTTAGGCCAATTATTAATAGTTGAGTGACCATGCCAAAATCACAGAGTGCGGAAGAGCCTAACACGTTTTCCTGGATTAACAAAATTTCTTACCCGGTCTCCCGTGTTCGCGGACCAAAAATAAGAGTTGATTTCCTCGATTTGAAATTTAATATAAACCAGTGACTTGGGACACCATAAAATATTTCAAGTGGCGACTATGTTTAAGTAAATAAATTCATTTTGATTAGTGTCACTTTAATTGAAAAAACTCCATATTCCTTCAGGAAAGAGAATGTGCGAAAACTCTTGCGACTCTGCTGGGGACTTAAACCTAGAATCTCTGGTTAAGGGTTCAGAATTCGATCTTAGAATAACTGTTATAGTTGGCTTTTGTTTATTATCTGATTTTCACATGTTTGAGCCTAATGTGCTAAATGTCACTTTTTACCGCTTTGATATTTCTTGAATTATATATAAACTGTTACGAAACTCCCTTCCCTCTTAGTCTTCTAAATCATCTGGGAAGCGTGCACTTCGTGCAATTTTTTTTGTTAGAGTCATATTCCAATTTTAGAACGAAGTTAAGATAAGTTGTAAAGCTGGTAAATCTTTTGTATTCCTGGTACATTGGCCCCTCTTTCCACGGCTCGAGTTGCCCGCTCGGATAAGTCAGGTCTAGAATAATACACCCAGGTTTTAAACCTAGAATAACATAACCTCATACCAAATCCCTAGTAGGAACGCTAGTTTGCATCACGTGCATTTGACTTTGGAGATTCAACATAGGGGTTAAGTCTGTCTAGGACAGGTGTACCCAAAATAAAAAGACCATCCTGACTTATTTTATGTGCTACTTGTACATTTATTTGCTTCAGTTTGCATCTTAATCGGTTTCAAGAATAGGGAAGAAAAATCAAGAAAAACCAAGTTTGAGGTAAGAGAGAGAAAGAATGACTCGTTTCTAAAAATTTCAGTATCCAAAACACCCTGAAACTCTGCCTAAGTTTTCAAAGAAGAAGAAGAAAAAGAAGGAAAGTCGTTTCAAATTAAATCATTTTTTTTTGTTCGTCAAAATTTGACTAACTACGTGGGTCTGATTCTCACCGGATGTGAGATACGTAGGCAAATCTCATCGGTTCTGGTCCACCATTTTAAAAAAGAAATCTAAAAATATTTTTCTTTATTTTCTCTTTAGAAAGTCTTTCTTTTAAACCACAATTTTTTCTAAAAAATCCAACAATATTTTCTTTTACTATCTTCCCTAAATCCAAAAATATTTTCATTCTTCTTTTGAAAATTGAAAAGAAAATTCAAGATTCAAAAATATTGTCTTTTTTTGAAGTCTTTCTTTCGTAATTTTGAAATAAACATCCAAAAATAAAAAAAAATCGAATTCTTTTCTTCTTTAGATGTTTCTTTCGAAATTCCAAAAAAAAAAAACCAAAATTCAAAATATTTTCTTTCTTCTTTATAACCTTTCTTTCGAAAATTCAAAATAATTAAAAAATGTTTTTTAAAAAAAGAGTTAGTTTATTTACTTTATTCTCGATCTTCCTGAGTTACGCAAGATCTGATTCATGTTTCCACATGATAGGTAGCCAACCTATATCAGGTTCAATCGACCTTTTAAAAAAAATGATGATGATAATAATAAGCACTGACTGAGTCCATTTTAATGTGTCATGTTCTGAATTTGAAGAAAGTTTAAGGTGGTTTGTTTGTCGTAAGCTAGCAACAAAAAATCCAAAAAAAAAATGACAACTGACATTAAAGCTGTTGCAAGCAGTCATGAGACTCAAGGTTAGAGAGTTCAATAAGAGTCTACTGTGGTTAAGGAAAATAGAGTACTGAAACAAACAATGATTAAGAAAAATGTGTCAAGCATGGGCCAATGACCAATGACTGCCATTTTCTTCTCATGCTTTCCCAGAGTTCACACCCATCTCGACTACTACCATTCCGGTCTCATTGTCTTATCAATCCTATCCATCTCGGCTCGGTCCTTATCCCAACTGTACGAGTACAACTAGAACTTCTGTTGCATGCTCTCAAGGTTTTCCATTGACAACCAATCAGACAATCACTAATGTTATGCCTATTTTACCATACCACAACCGACGATGGTGCAAAGGAAAACTGATGAGTCATATTTTCGATCCAGCAATAATAGTACCACTCTCCTGATTACCAATTCTACCTATTTGATCTTTCTGCGAAGATTGAGAAGCCTGCCCAAAAGATGGCACAAGACAGTTGTCTGGTATCCCAACAGAGCAAAAGGCAATTTCTCGTGCCATTGCTAGACCCTTGGACCATCTTCCTAAGAAATACACCTCGATACTCGAACAAAACTTGAATTATGGCATCTTCCTAAGAAATACACCTCTAGCCTTTCGTCATCCCAACCTGAAAATGCTAAGTATAAACCAAATGCCCCAACAGAAGCATGTCATACATAGTATCTCTTGACTGTATCTGCATTGACGGATATGTTTGTCACCTTTCCTTCTATATCTGCCAAGTGTAGAGCTCCTTTCGACAATAATTTCTTGACGAGGTAAGGACCTTGCTAATTCGTGGAGAAATTTTCTTTTGCTTCTTCTTGGTGTGGAAATATGTGTTTCAAAACAAGCTGTCATACCTTAAATTTTCTTGGGCGCACTTTTTTATTGTAAGCGCGTGCCATTCTTTGTTGGTATAATTGACCAAAACAAACTGCCGCCAAACGCTTTTCATCAATCAAGCTCAACTGTTCCGATCGTGACTTCACCCATTCAATGTCTTCAATCCCAGCTTCAACAATTATATGGAGAGAGGGAATCTCAACTTCAGTAGGTATGACCGCTTCAGTTCCATAAACTACCAAGTAGGGTGTTGCTCCAACTGATGTACGGACAGTTGTCCGGTATCCCAACAGAGCAAAATGCAATTTCTCGTGCCATTGTCTAGACCCTTGGACCATCTTCCTAAGAAATACACCTCTAAACTCGAACAAAACTTGAATTATGGCATCTCTTATCCTTTGTTCAGTATGAATGCTTATTTTTGTTTCTTTGATTTCTTCAGGACTTCCCAGGTTAATTGCCTCAGTTTTATTTAAGTTAGGCTTAGGCTTATTCTCAAATTGATCCAATTCTCTTTTTATTTCCTTAAAGGCTTCATCTTCATCATAATCAACTTCTTGATTCATTATTTCGAGATTAGACAATTTTTTAAGATCTGGGAATGAATTCCGCGTGCATGTCATGTTTTTTAAATCCAGCATTAACGAAACTAAAAATGATGAGAAATTAACAAAAATTAGAGAAGGGAAAAGATAGAATTCTACTATGAAACTGGAACTTCATTTCACTGAATCTGAAAGGATAGAAGGGTTAACATCAAAGCAAAGCAATTAAACTAACGTATATGGATTACAACCCTGAAAATAATCCAAAAACCGAAAAAGCTACAAAACAGACTACCAAGACTCCTTCCTGATGGGAAGAGGTTGCTTCCCAGTGTTGAGCGAGGTATCTGGGCCAATCAGCTGAACACTTGCGCGGCTAGGGCCCTCACATACTTGAACCATGTTGATTCCATAGAACATCTCCTTGAGACCCTAGCAAACTTCATCAATGTCATCTTGAGTAGAAGGATTTTGGACTTCTTCAAATTGTGGCTTGACAAAGGAGTAGGCAATGTGAGGGCCTTGGCTCTGTTTATGTCAGTTGATGTTGGTTTAAAACCCAAGCCAAAGGTTATCAATGAGGTCCACAATTCCTTGCAGAATAATCCTAATCCTTTTCCTGGTTCATAGTCGTTCCTCAACATTAGTGAAGCTACCATCATAGATGTGGCTGAAAGATGGGGATGCAGAATTGGTTTTCCTTCTTCCATTTGGTCTACCTCAATTACCTCAAATGTTTGATATATGAGGGATTCAGATCCTTCCTTGGCCTCGACACATGGAATGGACGGGTCATTATAGACGACGAGTCATCCTCCCCATGAAAAACAAATTCTTCCTTGTCATATTCGAATTTGACCATTTGATGTAGGGTGGATGGTATAGCCCTGGCCATATGGATCCACGGCCTTCCCAGAAGAAAATGATTGGAGGTTTTCATATGCAACACCTGAAAGACAATGTTAAAATCAATCGGGCCAATTGTCATGATGAGTTCAATTTCCCCAATAGTGCCTCTTTTAGAACCATCAAAGGCCCTGATGCTGGCACTACTAGTTCGAATTATGTTAGTGTCAAAGTTCAGTTGTTGTAGAATAGAAAGAGTGCATACATCTACACTTGAGCCTCCATCAATCATGACCCCTTTTACGCAATGCCCTTCATATTTGACCAAAAGATGAAAAGCTTTTTTGTGCCCAGTCCCTTCCTTAGGCAAATTATCATTGCTGAAAGAAATTTTGTTCACCTCAAAGAATCTTTCAGCTATTTTTTCTAGCTGATTCACCGTTGTCTTTTCTGAGATAGATGCCTTGTTCAAAGTTTTGATCAACAAACAACGATATTCTTTCGAGTGCAAAAGCAGAGATAACAAAGATATTTGAGCCGGGGTTTTCCTTAGTTGATCAATGATTGAGTAGTCTTATATTTTCATCTTCTTAAGGAATTCATCAGCTTCTTTTTCAGAAATAGTTTCTTTCACTGGAAAGTGATTTTCCTTGGCTTGCTTATCTTTTCTCAACTCCTCTGACGAGTAGCACCTTCCAGAGCGTGTCAAGCCTCCCATTTCATCTGTTTCTTCCACTATCTCTTTTCCTTTGTATGTCATGATAGTCTTGTCATAGTTCCAGGGAATAGCTTTTGGGTTTGACACTAGAAGTTGTGCCAAAGATCGGATCACAACTGGCTCTGTTATATTTCTCAAAGCATTATTTTAAACAATCTTTTGAATGCCCCCAGGGATATAAAGTTTTGGCCCACCTAATTGAACCTCAATCTTTTTTGTGCTTCAAGGGACACAGAGAACCATTTTTCGGAACTTGCCAAGTTTGAACTAGAACTCGCACCTTTCACAATCAGCGATGCCAATTGCAACAGGCTTACTATCACTTTTGGCTCCGGCCCTATGGTTCCAACAATCATCTATGCCTTTCCAGATTGCTTGTAATCACGATCATCACAAATCATCCTAATAAATGTGTATTATCATGAGCTGAGAGTGGAGTCTTTGTGATATTAGGAGTATCTTCATTGTTTGTCACCACAATTGCCTTTGCTTCAATCAAATTTTCAATGGCTTTCTTTAATGTCCAACAATTTTCGGTACTATAACCTTGAGTTTTAGAATGATACTCACATCTATCATTGGAGTCAAAACCTTTTGAATTTGGATTCACATAACATGGCATGATAGGTTCAATCAACTTCAGCTGCATTAACTTGCGAAATAGGCTTGTATACGATTCTCCAATCGGAGTGAACTCTTTCTTTGGCTCTGGTTCTCTCACATATTCCTGTCTGGGATGAGGATTATATGGTGCCTGAAAATTTTGCCGGAGTTGAGGGGAGCCTTATGGAATCGATGCTCGCCATTGTTGGTGATTGAGAGGCCTAGCATAAGCCTGAGAATTATACACTGTGTATTGTAGCGAGGGAAATGAGTATCAGGGACCCTGAGGCGGATAATAATGTTGAGGAGAATTGGATTGTCCTGGTTGGAATTTCCCTTATGCAGGAACTATTCCTCTTTGAACTCCCACGAATCCAGACGCCATCATGGATACTTCCTCCTTCTTTTTTCTATTTCCGAAACTGCCTGAACCGCATTGAATTCTTTGCGTGGTCACCTTACGGGCTGCCTGACTCACCATTTTTCCCGACTTCAAGCCATTCTCAACTATCTCCCCAATCTTGATCGCCTGGGCAAAAGGCTTACCAATGACGGCCAACATATAATGGAGGTAATCAGGATCCTCAGCTTTGAGAAAGTAGTCAATCATTTCTGCCTCTTTCATTGGTGGTTTGACACTAGCAGCCTGCTCTCTCCACTTGATTGCATATTCTCTGAAGCTATCTATAGATTTCTTCTGTATATTAATGGGAGAGGAACGGTCTGGCACTATATCAATATTGTACTGAAATTGTTGGACAAAATATTGAGCCATGTCGTTCCAAACGTGCCAGTAAGATATGTCTTGATATATGAACCACTCTGAAGAAATTCCTATCAAACTTTCCCCAAAATAAGCCATGAGTAATTCTTCTTTGCCCCCTTCTCCCCTTAATTTGTTACAATATCTCGTGAAGTGGGCGGCAGGATCACTGTGACCATCGTACTTATCAAACTTAGGGGTCTTGAATCCAGGTGGCAAATGAACATGGGGAAACATGCATAAATCGTCGAATGAAACACTCTTTTATCCTCCCAAACCATGTATGTCTCTCATGGTTTGTTCCAAACTCTTCATTTTTCTGGTCATTTCCTCTTGTTACATATTCTTGTCGGGCTTTTTGACCACGACTGGGAACATGTTCTTAGGAGTATACTTGTATGAATCTGGAACCTTGAAAATCAGTTATGGAGAGAAATGTTGGGTATCATGAGCATTCAATTGTGGATCATTGTTGAGCTTTTGAGCGAGAGCCGGTTGAGGAATGAGTACAGTACGTGGGTCCTTTTTGAAGGGTGCGGCTGGAGGACGTGGAATGGAGGTACTAGGGATAGTGGGAAGGTTAATGCTCGGACTGAATCCAGGTTGGTGCAATGGGTTACTTATTATGGAAATGGGCACTTGATTTGCAACTGACATATTATGAAGATTATCTGAAGGCCGCAGGGGTAGTGAGGGTGGTGCCTGTCCATTCACCCAGGCTTGGTACATATCTGCCAATTGTTGTTTCAATACTCTTACTTCTTCAACCATTCCCGAAGCTTGTTCGACGAAATGTCCATAGACATCATCATTATCGGACTCGTTCGCACTGTTGTTTCTCATTTTACTTTTTCCTTTTGACCTCGTGTTGTAAGGGGGAGTCGCCAGTTTAAACCACAACCCAACCACCTCTGTTTAACCGTATCTCTTTTGAAATAACAAACAACAAACGTGTTAGAGCCAGACATTTTCTAATATTAATCACACATTGTATGCCATGCACCTAATGCAATTTTCATTTCTAAAATGACTTTGGAAGGCTTCATGCTTCATCCCGGCTTGTTGGATTATTTCCTTTTGAACTTACTACTCTTTTATGTTTTTTTTTGTTTTAATTTTTTATCTTTTTCTTTTCAGATTAGTTATGGTTGTGATTGCATCCTATTGGGATTTCCTACGTATCATGACGCGGCATGAATCAGACCACCACGTAGTTCAGGAAAAATAATAACAATTCTAATGATTTCTTCTTTCTTTTCTTTTTTTATAAATAAAACAAACTAAAATATTTCTCAATTATATATTATGAGAGAAAAGAAAATATATACAAATGGACTCTACTGAATCTGAAGACATAAACATGTCTGGAATAGAATAAACTTTGATAATAATAACAAAAAAAATCTCCAAAAAAAATAATAAAAACCAAACTGTGGGACTAAAAAAAAATAGATTAGTAATAGTCATAAAAAAAAAGCCCAAATAACTTTTTTTTTTGTTTTGTAAAAAAAAAACTAATAAAAAATAAAACTGGCCTCCCATTTCGCATTTTCGATGCAGGTTTCAAGGCTATTTCGACAGAAGACCGGATGCAAGGCCAAATTGGTTTAAAATGAAACTTTTTTCTAGAATGAGAGAAAAGGATATATACAAAGAGACTCTACTGACTCTAAAGACATAAACATGTCTGGAATAAAATAAACTTTGATAATAATAAGAAAAAAATCTCCAAAAAAATAAAATAAATAAAAACCAAATTATGTGACTAAAAAAATTAAATTAGTAATAGTCATTAATAAAAACAAAAGGTCCAAATAACTTTTTTTTGTTTTGTAAAAAAAATTAATAAAAACTAAAACTGGCCTCCCATTTCGCATTTTCGATGCAGGTTTCAAGGCTATTTAGACAAAAAGATCGGATGCAAGGGCAAAACTGGTCAAAAACTTGACAACGTGACTATATTATCATTATTTAAAAAATAAAAAGTAAAAAATAATAATCCATTAAAACCCTTTTCTTTTACTCCTTTTTATGTTTATTGAAAATGTGGTTGAACTTGATGATGATTTCCTACATATCTCACATTTGAGAATCAAACCCGCGTAATTCGGTAACTAAAAAAGAAAACTATTTTGAAAATTGTTAGTTCATATACCAAAACCTTTCAAAATTTTATTTTAAAAAATGGTATTTTATGAAAACTTGGAAATTTCCTCTTTATTTATCCTTGTTTAATTCTATCCTAAAGTTGGTCAACATTTGAGTGAAGCCTACCAAATAACGTTACATATAGCACATAAATATGAACATGTTGGTCCGAAAATTGTTACCTGTCCTAGATGGGCCCGACCCCTATGCCGACCCCCGCTAAGTTCAATGCACATGATGCAAATAAAGCGTAACTTACTAGGGATATTCATTCCTTGTGGCTTGTTCTTCTAAGATTTCAAATCGTAAAGGAGATGGTATCTAGACCTTGCTTACCCGGGTGGACAACCTGAGCCGAGGAGCGTCAAGCGTCACCAGTAGTTGAACAGCACTGCCTAGCTAACAGCTCTCCCGCCTATATATGTGTGACTAAATCTTTCACCAGAAGCTGGTAGGCTAACTAGCTTTATCTCAAAACAGAAGTTTTGGGATGCTTGTAAGCAAACACAACATAACTACCTATCAGAAGACTCAACGGGGTGCGAGGGAGGATACAATTTATATCGCAGTTCAAATAAATATTAAAGCAATAAAGAAGCGACAAATAGGACATTAGGCTTCAAAATACAATAATATCCAAAATATGATAAAAGCCAAACAAGAATCAATATACAAAGCTCGAATTCTTATAAATTGTCCCCAGCAGAGTCGTCATGGCTGTCACACCTCTTTTTTATCGCACAACCATGTTATGAGGTTGAGTTAAAAGAGTTTTTCCAATTAAAATGACGTTTTGAAAAGGGATTATTTATTATTTAGAGCCGCTACTTGGAATTGAGTTTTGGTGTTCCAAGTCACCTTTTATTTGAATCCCTTTTCAAAAGGAAGGTTTGACTCTTATTTATGGTCTACGAAAATTGAAGACTGAGTAAGGAATTTTGTTGACCGAGGGGAAGGTGTAAGGCACCCCTCGAATCCCGTGGTTCTAGCATGGTCGCTTCTATTGATTAATGTAAGACTTAAATCAATTTTTTAGCTATTCTTGTATTTTTTTAATTATGGCTTATTTATTACCGCTTCACTTAATTTATTATATTTTTATTAATTAGTTGACCAAGATGCAATACGCACACAAGGTACTTCCTTGAAATTAAATATTAAACCAAGGTACGGAATGCACACATGGTTATAATATTATTATTTTAAATTAAAAATGTATCAAGACGCAGAATGCGCACATAATCCTTTTATTATTTAAGTGTATCAATTCAAGGTTCGAGAATGAACACATGTGCTAGTATTTTAAAGTGCATCTAAATATTTTCTAGCATTTTAGAGTATTCTATTTATTTATCCATTTTATTATTGTTATTTTTTAACTGTTATAATAAATCTTAAGATTTTAAAGTAAAAAAGTAACTAAGAGATGACCAGTAGCGTAGAAGATAGAACCAAATTAACGAATCTTTCTATTGATGCGTTGTAATTTAAACAAAACAACATAATATTGGATTTATCATTATTTGGAGAAATTTATACAAAAAAATGTCAATTCCATCCATATTTATCAACAGAACTTAATATAAAATAATAATTTTAATTAACTATAATATTGTATGTGTGACTAACTTGCCGTAATTGATATACACATCTATATGAACATGAATTTAGTTTAACTATTAAAGAACTAAAATTTCAGCAACTTAAATAATAAACTAACACATGTTCTAGCAAAATTTTGTTAATCACATTTTCTATACCAAAAATACAAATAAAACTTCTAAGAAAAATAAAAAAACAATAATGAATTAAAAGAAAATTCTTTAGGCTCTCCTCCTAATTCATGAATTAGTATGAAAGCTGCTCACCCGTATTAAATATTACATACAAAGAAAGATAATATATATATATATATATATATATATATATATATATATATATATATATATATATATATATATATATATGCTTCTAATAAAATTCAGAAAAAGTAAATTAAAATTCAAACTTTGCAAAGAAATAGATATCATATATCATGTTTAAACCGTACCAAAAGATTGAGTGTTACCATTCGTAAGGTTTCACCACAAAAGAATATCTACAGATTTCCAAAATTGCAATATTAATCTTTTTAGAACCACGAATATGAAACCGCGAACAAAATCCTAAACTCGTGTTTCCTTTCTTTCTTTCACGTTTCTCATCTGTTTTCTTCCCTTTCTCTCTTTCTTTGCTTCTTTCTTCCTTTCTTTCTCTGTTTTCAACGTTTTTTTTTCCAGTTTTACTTTTCTTGGCTTCTTCTTCTTTTTGTACGTTTCTTTCTTTCTTTTCCTTTTGTTCGTCGCTTTTTTTTTTTTCTCTTTATTTTATGTTTTATTATTTATTTTATAATAGGAATATAGGGGTAGGTAAAAGAGCTAGAGAGAATTAGAATGAGAGAAAGAAGTTGAGAAGATCATTGTAAGTTGTTAGGATATTTTTGGTTGAATCTTTTAAGATTTATTCCTTTCTATTATTCTATTATTATTATTATTATTACTAATTATTATTATTATTGTTATTATTATTATTATATATTTTTTAGCTTTTACTTATTCTTTATTATTGAAGAAATTAGAAAGTAAAACGCATAGGTAGAAATATTACTTAGCTATCTTATATTTAAATATATATATATGAGAAAATTAAATATTTACATTGTAGTTTAAATTATACTAAGAAAAATATTATAGCTTACATTAAAATTCTAATTAGGTTTTTCTTTTATTAAAAATTAGGACTAAAAGTTATACTCTAAGAATATGAATATATAGTTAGTATATTTTTTTTTTCTAAAATAAAACCTACTAAGAGTATGATAAAAGTTTTAAAATATTAAGATTAGGCGTAAAAGAAATATTTACACTAAACTAGTATACAATTTGAGTGTGGTCAAAAATTAGGTGTTCACAGTCATAGGTGCTGCAATACATGAGAATCCCTCAACAAATCGGCGGTAACAATCCGCCAAATAAGAAAACTTCGGACCTCTATAGCTGAGGATGAACTGGGCCAACTCTGCACTGCTTCCCCTTTCTTCAGATCCACCTTGATCCCTTTACTCGATACCACATGACCCAAGAATTGCATGGAATCTAACTAGAACTCACATTTTGAGAACTTCGCATACAATTTCTTTGCTCTCAAGGTCTGAAGCAATGTCCTTGGGTGCTATTGATGCCCAATTTTTTCACATAAAACATGCATAAGTATTTTTTATCATTTTTCTATTGTTTTTAAAAGATTGCAATCAATTTATTTCTCCTCTTTTATTATATAAATATCCAATAATTATCCGTTATATTACTTTTGTGATGATTTAGCCATCTAATTTTATTATTTATGACAACATAGTGTTTAAATAGTTTTAGTGCATTTTTGTAATTACAGTCACATTTGTTAAGCTAAATTGCACATCTTTGCAATAATAGACTATACTGATGTATAATTACATTATTTATACATAAAATGATCTTTTATATTTTGAAAATTATAAATAACTATTTTAAATTATTTTAGTGCAAAAAGATATTTTTTGATACTCATTTGTAATTTTCTATAAATTACTTAGTTATTAAAAATGGTTATTTAAAATCTTGTGCTATTTTCTATTCAATTCTGATCCTAATTTGACCCAATACCCAGTCCAGTTTTAACCTAAACCTACCCAACGCAGACCTTAATGCCCGACTAGGCCCTATACTCTTTCAATCTCGGTCGTTGATTAAATAGATGAACAGTCACAATTTAACCTTTCCTAAATTAAACTAAACGATTCCCCAAACCCGGTCATTGTCACCCACACAGCCGCCCTGAAATCCTTCCAATGCTCTCAAACCTAACCTTAATCCATCCTCACCAGCACTCATCGATGGCTATTCGTGGTGGTTTCTCACCATCCCCAAGCCTCTAATAGCCTCTCATGTTCTGGTATCACCATCAATAGGGTCCTCAAGGGACCAGAGTTAGTTTGCTTGCATCTATGGCCCTTTCTCACCCGTTTCAGGCAGTTCCAGTTTGTTTTGGAGTAAGATCTTCCTATATCTATGGGTTTCTAGACTTGCTTCTTCACCTCTGTGTTGTTCTTGAAGCCCTAATTTGTGTCCTTTGAACTTCTCAGATCTGTGCAATATCTGAGATAGATCGAACCTATTTCGTATGAGTTTTAGAAGGATCTCCTGATTTTTCACAAGAACCTTCTGACTTTCGAATGGTTTTCCATTTTTCTAGTATAGGGTTTTCCAAAAATTTACTTTCCAAAACATTTGATAATTTTGGATGTTTAATCTTCTGTTTCGTATGTGCTTTAACTAATTTTGTAGCGTTTGCTCTAACCCTAACTTAGTTAAACTAAAAGACCTAATTTTCGACATTTTAGTTTTGTTTCTGAGTTACTTGTGTATTTACTTTGTCCTTGCCGTGGTTAGTGTGATTTTCTTTAGCCAATTAGATGTCTTGTGACAATTTAGCCTCACATACGTCTACTAAGTTTCTTGGTTCAGCTTTTCTTTTGATTCTATATGTCTATGTTCATCCTGGCTATTCATGGTAACCCTATATTTTTCTCCTTAAATCAGGGTAACTTTGAATTCTTGATTTACCAATTTGTTTTGCTAAAACCTACGTGTTGAATCCTGACTATTCCTTTCTTGCCAATTTGAATTGTCTACGATATGTGCTGACTCATTACGTGATTTTCTCTTTACCCTTGACTATTCTGAAGTTCGTATTTCTGGTTTGATTTGGATAATTTTCCTTAACAAAACCTTAGTCTTACTTTTCTACTCGGTTTGATTTAACTTCTTGCCTTACTTGAGTTAACGATATTTTTTGTTGATTCTTAATATTTTTTTACTTAATTGAACTCATGTTCATTCACCCCTAATTAACTACTATGTACCCAAGTATTACCTGATAATTCTTCCTTATATATCTGTTCTTCTTTTACCATTAATTGGTTATCCCTTGATTAAGGGAAAGACTTTACTGATTTTATGTGTATGACTGATTCTTAAAATTTTCGTAATTGCTACATCATTGATTGTTTACCTTATTTTGTTTAACTCTTGATTACTATATATGCTTTTACCTATTCTCACTTCAAAGACACGAATAATAGTTCAAAAACTACAACTTTTACATTCTAATAAAAGGGCTCTCTCTGCTCTTTGCTACTTACGATCTTTGTTATTCTAGCCGGCTACAAGCCAATGCTGGAAATTGCACAGGTTCTTTCTCACATCTTGTGTTTTTTTCTAACTAGTTATGCTTCTAATTAATTTTTTAAGAACTTAGACCTATGTGTTTATTTACTGCATTCCTGCTTTTGTTTACTACTTACCTAACATGCCAAATACTGCCTTATTCAAATATGTAATTAGCATGACCCCCGCCCTACTGGGATGTTCACTATCTTGTTGAATATGTTTTGCGTATGTAACTAGCTTGTTTTATTGACTACTATTTATCTAGCATGCCTAAACTTTGCTTCTGTATAATTAGCATGCCTATGCTTGTTAATACTTGCCTAGAATGTTCATTTAAGTCCTTGCATGTTCTGTCTTACTCCTGCTGAGTTGTCTAATCTCCTTAGGGTGACTCTAGTTTGTTGTTTATATGTCCTCAACATGCTTCTACTATCATTTTCGCTTCATGTTTCATTAACCTGCACTCTATCTAACCTATTAGTTCTGTATAACCCTTGAAAACTCTTTGCCTCATTATGTTCATGTGCTCCATTAAGGTGTGTCCTCTGTGTTCCCAATCCCTCTTTCCTTGTGTGGAAATTGTTTATCAAGGTACTTTTCAAAGCTGTTTGTTTGTGGCCTAAGTTCTGATTGCAAATGTTTTCATACTTTTTCTAAAGTTATTTTATCACTAAAATCAGTACTGGTTTTTTAGAAAATCTTTTCCACTCCTGAGACCTTTCTTTATATTGTTTACAAAACTCTTTCAAAACATTTTGCACTTTCACTTACTCCAAGATTATTAAGTCCTGCCCCTCTAGTATGTGTACTGCTTAAAGACCCTTGAGATCTCTCTAAACTCTGGCATATTAGGGCTGGCACTTCCACAATGCACATAAATTAGTTCTTACTAGAGAAAAAGTCTGGGTGTGAACACTGCCCGGGATCCTTGAGGTCCTTAGGAAATTTTAACATACCTAGACATGAATTCGCTATGGAATTTTTGGAATTCGAGACTACCGAAGGCTTGGAAACTGCTTTGGGCCTACTTCAGGCTCCCTATAGATTAATGTATGTTTATATTTATGTAATTTATTCAGTTCTTGATCTGTAATAGTTATTTGTAAACAAATATTGGGGAGATTACTGAAAAAGGGTGGGTAGTCACAGATTGTGGGTGAAATTGGGTAGATAACATGACTATAGGGTCCATTTCAATGCAAGTATGTTTTGTTAAATAACATGCTTATAGGGGATAGTTCGATTCAAATATGTTGGTTAGATAAAATGCGTATAGGTTCTGCTTTGGTTTTAATGAATTCTGCTTGCTTTACATCCATATAATTAGACATCCTGTTTATAAGATCTAATTCAATTTTTAATAATTAGATACCATGTCTATAGGAGTTAAAATCAGCTTTAATAGAAATCATGCGTATAGGGATTTCAATCTGGTCAAATAAATTATGCTTGCTTCACTTTATATTTAATCAGAAATCATTCTTATAGGACCTAAAACCAGTTTAGTTAGATCTAAAAAATCAGTTTAACTCATGTTAATAGATTCTGAATCAGTTTACTTAACTAATTTGTCCATTTCTCTTATATGTTTTCAACACTGCCTTAACTAATACTACCAGAGTGCATGCCTATAGGATCTAAATTGCCGTGTAAAATTGTTTTCTGTCTCATTGAATTCCTAATCAAGAATAGATATAATGCTCATAGGACATCACTGTTATACGTCTAAGCCAGCCTGAAGGGTGACTAAAAACCCTGTAAACTATAAAACTATGCTATGTTATTTGTTAATGCTCATATTTAACAGGTCTAAATAGTAGGCAAGATGAAAAGGCTTTTGATGCTTTGGTCCTAATTCAATACTGTATACTCTATGCTCATCTAGATATCGTGTTCCA
Organism: Nicotiana benthamiana; assembly: GCA_034376525.1. Lineage (NCBI taxonomy): Eukaryota > Viridiplantae > Streptophyta > Magnoliopsida > Solanales > Solanaceae > Nicotiana > Nicotiana benthamiana. The sequence goes on along the minus strand of CM067324.1, from coordinate 57,240,294 downwards.
AGGTTTTTTTCTTGAATACCTGGAACTTTTGTTTGAGATGTGCACTTATTTTTTCTGTTTGTATAGGTAAAAATGTGATCCTTTTATTGTCCTCTCTTTAATGCAGTTCTAACTGTTTTGATTGATTCCTAGATTTTTTCCCTTTAGGTACCTTAGGATGGTCAAGAACTACCTAAATTAGAGGTCCTCAATACCTCCAAGGCCATGAGGAAGGGACGGGTAGTGAACGCATAGGATATCTTTCAAGGTTGATAGAACGCTTTGGGCTATGACCAAGGAGAGGGAATTGGGTTGTAAGGATATGATGAATGAACTCTAATATCATGTGTATCCCCTCATTGAGGAGTGATTATCAGGCATTGGGTAGGTATGATCCTATAGACAAACCAACCTAGGACCCCTCTTTCCCAACTCCCGTTGTTTAAATGAATTTACTTTTTCTTTAAATATGTGCAAATTGTTCAAAACCTTTGTCTTATTTCATTACTTGAATCATACATGCACCTAGAATGTCAAGACATATATATATATATATATATATATATATATATATATATATATATATATATATATATATATATATATATATATATATATATATATATATATATATATATATTTATTTATTTATTTATTTATTTTCGAGTATGAGTTAAAATTATTTATAAGCTTAACTAACTCACATAAGTTAAAGTTCAATCAGGACCCACCGTTATAGACCACGGGGTGCCTAACACCTTCCCCTTAAGGTTATTTTAAGTCCGCACCCTAACTTCTGGTAATGCAAACCAATCCATAAGTTAATTGCTCAAAGTGCCATAACGCACCATAATTCATTAGGTGGAGACTCATCGAATACCCAAATCTGATAAGGAAATGAGTTGTTCCCAATGAATACCAAAACATGGACTTTTCCGCGGAGGAAAAAGAGGGAGCCATAGTATGGCGACTATGCTGGGGATACTTTTAGTCTCTTACCATTGCGAACTTACTTTTGTGAATCAGTCCAAGCATGCATTATCCCATACCATTTCCCTTATTTGAATTTGACTATCTATTTTCAAGCATTTTTTATTTCTTTTCCAGAAAGTTACTTGTCTCTTTGTTTTCTATTTCTGTAACTACCTTTCAATTATATAAATAATGTATTTATTATTTTACCTATGTGCAAATACCTTACAACATGCTATTTATTGTTGCATAAATCATGTTCCACATCATATTCCACTCGTGTGTATTAAATCATATAGCACCACTTGATGAGTGGTTGTGCTATTCCAATTTATTACCCTTAAATTTGGAAAGGCTTATTTGCGGTAAAACTAGTCGATAAGTTGTACAATCAATAGTTCCGTACATTTCCCCTTCATGTTATCCGCTTGAGAGTACGAGTATAGACCCTTCCCCAGAGTAACCTTACTATTATTTTGTAATTGTGCATGCATCATGGCCAAACGTAGTCGAATTAATATGTTGTTCACATAATGTTCCTTTAAGAAAAGCCTTATCAAAATTCCACCTGGGTTTCCATAATCCCAACGGACACAATCATGTTTTGTGCATTAATTTGGAGAACTTAATGCCAATATACTAATCATGAGTGTACAAATAGTCAAGTCTGGTAGAGGAGAATGGCCTACCATTTTTATTTTGTAGAAAATGAGGCATGGGGTCCCCATATACGGCATGGTCAGCAACATTCCGCCATGCTGCTAGATTGGTGGGAAGACCTTTCCTCAAGTGACAATGAACACGTAAGAAAGAACTTAAGAGATTCACCTTCTCTACTAGACATTCAGCCAAACAACAGGTTGATTGGGGCTGCCACTTTATTCTGGGACAATGAAAGGGCTGCGTTCTATTTCGGCAACATGGAAATGGCTCCTCTCGTAGAAGAAATTGGGGAACTTGCGGGACTGACTTGGGATAGCCAAGTGTTGTTAGTACCGGAGTACTGTACTGAAAAAGGGTTCCTAAAGATGATGGGGTTGAAGAAAAATGTTGACTTAGAATTCTTGAGGAAATCCTACTTACCCTTCGAATACTTGTATGAGAGTTATGGCCATAGAGAGTCCTTTCATACCTTCTATGATGAGCTTTCTATCACTTCTCTAGGACATAACCACCGCAGAGTGTTCGTGTTCATTGTGTGCTTCTTAGGCTTAATACTATTCTCAATGAAAAAGGAAAAAATCCACACTAGGTTGTCCATGGTAGCCAAGACTTGATGAAAGGGATCAATGGAAAAACATACACCATAGTCTCCATGATCATAGACGACATCTATAGGGCTCTTGAGTGCTGTCAAAAAGGGATCAAGCATTTCGATGGTTGTAACATGTTACTGCAGTTGTGATTATTAGAACATCTTCAAAAGGGTCACTATCGCTAACAATTTCCTTGAAGGGCTTGGAACAACCATATTTCCTTCCATCACCCCAAGTGGATGACTTATAATATGTACAGGTTTGCTCAGCCAGAAAGTGCCAAAAAGTGGGTAGAGTTCTTCGACAATTTGACCGAGGAACAGGTGAAATGGATGTTGGAATGGTTCCAGGGATGCTCCAAAGTTGGTGCGAATTGGGTTGGAAGGGATATACTTTATATCCCTATCCGAGTTATGAGGCAAGAAAGCGGGAAATAGGTTGTACCCAGGATCGACAAGGTGAGCCATTCCAGATAAGACTTTCAGGATGACGATGTCCCTTACAAGTGCCAAGCTCAGCACATGTGGCACTGCAAGATCATTGTGGAAAAGAACACCATTGAGACAGTCATGTATCATGCGTGGTGTGAACCTCTCTATGCAGAATGGTTAGAGGACAATCTAAAAGGGAATGGTGAGTCCAGGAGCAGGTCAAGGGAATAGGATCATAGACGAAGAAGATGAAGATCAAGTCAAATACAACTGGCTGCCTAAGAGGGTCCACGACTCTGAAAATGGGCATAGGGAAATACATGAGAAAATATGAGGTTGATCAATGAATGGAATATCTAGAGCGAGGATTAGTGGAGCTAGAGGGAAAAGTCATAAAAAGGATTGAGGATTTTAAGAATGTTGAAGGAAGTGAGGGAGGGCATCTAGCCAGAGCCTACCTACTACTTGGTCTGTGCGAGATGGGGAACTTGTATGATGCAGTGAAGAAGATCAAATATGGGGAAGGTCCTTATGGGACTAAGTAGACTAGATTTATTTGCTTTCCTAAATGTAATAAGGCCATGTGCCAATAGTGACCTACTTTTCTATTGTCTTAGAGTCATTTTGGGATTCGTCTATTTTGACATTGTGAAATGAGGCATTTACTGGCATCTAAAGTCTCCAGATCTATTTATCGCTAGGCCTACCTCAGGCACAACGAGGCTCCAAAATTAGGACACGAATTCGCATTCCATCAATATGAGTTTAAATACTTCAAACATTTCAAAATCCTTACTGACTTGTCAACCTTTCTGTTTTGCTTTATTCTTTATTCAAATCCCCTAATTTTGGTTTGCTCATACATGCATCATCAGCATATTACACCAGATTTAGTGGTCCAATAACTCATCCTCCTCCAACCAATATAAAAGACAAAGGAAAAACAAAAATGGATGACTTAAGTGGTATACAAAAGGAGAATGTTGAGAACACAGAAACTTAAGATTCGTGGAGTACTCCAGCACCAAATGATCTAGTCTTTTTATTGGAACAAAATATATTGGAATTAGAAGGAGAACTTGAGCAGGTTCACTACTTGTCAAACCTTTTACTCACCTTGAATGTCCTTGACGTCAACAAACAAATTACAAAGAACCCAGAACCTCCCCAAAAATCACAAAATCAACATCCACAAAACCCTCATGCACTGCCTCAATATGCAACCCCACCCCGAAATCTCAATCCCTTGGCAATACCAACTCAGCCACAACATCACCATCAACCAATTCAGTACCCACCAAACACCTTTTACCACACTCCCCAAAATATACCACAACCTGTTCCCAATCCTCAAAACTCAACCAATGACCATCATTACACCCAAGTCTCTGGCACCCATCAAAGCAACCTATATACATGGAAACTGTACCTCACTCTACCAACCAATGTACTATACACCGGAATCCGCTGAGAAGGATATGCTCATTAAAATATGGCTAAAGAACTCAAGAAGTGGACGAGTCGAGTGCAGGGTGTCGGTGGTGGCAAATGAATAGTAGGGCTGAACTATGAAGACCTATCCATACATCCAGATGTAGAACTGTCAGAAAGGTAAAAACCTCCTAAGTTTGAGATGTCTAATGGTACATCTGATCCTAGGGTTCATCTGAGGACCTATTGTGACAAGCTTGTCGGGGGTCTGAAAACACGAAAAGATCTGAATGAAACTCTCTATAAATATTCTTACTGGAGATGCTTTGCCCTAGTACATCAGCCAAGATCCTAAGAAATGGTCCAATTGGGTGAGTATAGCGTCTGATTTCATGGATCAGTTCACGATCAACACATAAAATGTACCATATATTTTCTACATCCAGAATATCAAGAAGAAACCCACCTAGACTTTTTGCGAGTATTATACCCGTTTGAGTTCAGAAGAAGCCAAGGTCAGACCATCTATAGACAAGGAACAGATGAAAGTACTCTGTCAGAGTGTTGGATCCGCAATATTATGAAATATTGATGGTTATTGAGAACCATAAATTCTTTAATATCATCAAACTTGGGGGAAGAATCTCTAAGGTATCACTAAATCGATACAGCTGAAGGGTCATGGTACTACCTTTGAGCTCAAATATTAGTACACATGGCAAGAGTATAATGATTGGTCACCTCCATAGCGTGGGCCATATTACCCTCTCGAGCAACCAGTGCCACGTCTAGATCAAGCTTTTCACCAAGCTAATATGATATGGGGAAGTGCAGAAGAAAAAGCATTAGCTGGGTTGAAGAATTTGTTCTTGGAGGACGAAAACATGGACTGCATGCAATAATACTGGAGGAGGAGAAAGAAGGCCACATTATTCAGACTGTGGAGAAGGGAGCTATTCTCAGGAACTAGACCGCCACACAATCCCGGGCCCGCCAAGTCCCAAGGTAGCTTGGAAGAGTTTATTTTTTTATAGCCACTCTAGCCATTTAAGATTTTTAGTAACTTTGTTTTAAAGACTTTTTTTTTAAAAATAGATGCTCAGTTCATTGAGCCGTACTTGTCTGGATTTTGTTTAGTTTTAAATCAAATGCATTGATCTTTATCACTCATTACTATTTTCTACACTTTTTCTTTCTACAACGTTATTATTACTTTTGCTGATGAACCATGACTGTGACATGTAATGAGGCAACGCAACATCAGAATAGTGACTCAGATAAAGAAGATTAGATACCCGAGAAAAGTTGTCAGGGAGGTTGAAAACTTTGAGAATAAGCCTAAGTCCAATCTGGATGAAACTGAAACTATAAACTTGGGGGATGCCGAGCAAGGAGACTCGCATCAGCATTCACTTGTCACCAATAGATAAGAAAGATTACATCTATTTCTTAAAAGAATATGAGGATATTTTCACATGGTCATATGATGACATGACCGGTTTAAGCATGTTCATAGTGGCTAACAAGTTGCTCACTAATCCCATGTGTCCGCCAGTGAAGCAGAAACTAAAAAAGTTTAAACCAGACACGAGCCTAAAAATCAAGAAGGAAGTTATTAAGAAGATAAATGTCAAAGTTCTCAGGGTGGTTGAGCACCCAACCAAGTTAGCTAACATTGTGCCAATACTGAAGAATGATTGGAAAGTTAGAGTATGTATTGACTATCAGGATTTAAACAAAGCAAGTACCAAGGATGTCTTTCCCCTGCTAAACATACATATTCCGATTGGCTATTACACCAATCATGAACTCCAATCCTTCGTTTAGTGCTTCACGGGTTATTACTCGATCTGGACGGACGAAGAAGGCGCAAAGAAAACATCTTTTACTACACCATGGGGGTATACAACTACAAGATGATACCATTTGGTCAAAAGAACGTCGAGGCTACCTACATGGGAGCCATGAAAACTGTCCTACATGATATGCACAAAGAAATAGAGGTGTATATTGGTGTTGGCATTATCAAATCCAAGAGGGTTGCAGACCACATAGTAGACTTGAGAAAGTTCTTCAACAGACTAAGGAGGTAAAACTTGAAATTGAGCCCCGCGTTCTCTCGAGAAAGTTACTGGGATTCATTATCAGTCGTTGAGGGGTTGATCTAGATTCGTCTAAAGTCAAGGCTATTCAACAGTTACCGCAACCTAGGAGAAAAAGGACGTGATGAGCTTCCTAGGACGTCCCAACTATATCAGTCGATTCATAGCACAGTCCACAGTCATATGAACCCATATTCAAGATGCTAAGAAAAGATGCTGAGACAAGCCGGACCTAGGATTGCTAGAAATCTTTTGACAAGATCAAGGAGTACCTGTCTACACCACTAGTTCAGGTCCCGCCAGAACCAGGACGACCTTTGTTACTCTATCTATTTGTATTAGATGGAGCCTTCATATGTGTTCTGGGACAACTAGATGAGACATGGAAAAGGAGCAAGCCATATAATACTTGAGTAAGAAGTTCACGCCTTACAAAGCATGGTACTCTCTACTGGAACACACTTGCTGTGCTTTGACCTGAGTAACTCAGAAATTAAGGCATTATGTTCCTACACCACATACCTCACATCTAGGATGGACCCTTTGAAGTATATATTTCAGAAACCCATGTCGACTGGAAAGTTGGCCAAGTGGCAAATACTATTAAGTGAGTTTGATATCGTCTACGTAGCTCAAATGACTGTCAAAGGATAAGCATTTCCAGATCATCTTGTTGAAAATCTAGTGGGAGGATAATACGAACCCTTGAAAATGTATTTTTCCTGATGAAGAAGTGTCATTCGTCGGGGAAGACATTACCGAAGCATACAATAGTTAGAGGATGTTCTTTGATGGAGCTGCAAATTTCAAACGAGTGGGCACTGGAGCAGATTTGGTATTTGAAACATGTCAATGTTATCTGGTATCTGTTAACTTAGATATTTGTGCACTAACAACATGGTAGAATCTGAAGCCTGCATACTAGGACTCAATATTACAATCGACATGAACGTTCAGGAGCTGCTGGTAATCGGTGATTCAGATTTACTTGTGCACCAGGTACAAGGAGAGTTAGCTACCAAGATTCCAATGTCATGAGCCCAGTTTGCCTTCCGTGTACTATTGTTATAACACCTAGTCTCTACGACTATGTAAGCCTAACAATGCGGAAAATAAACAATTTGCAAAAACAAGTAATTTAAAAACTTAAATAACAAAGTGAAATAGAGTTTAAGATGCCGCTCGACATATATAATACAAACTCTCAAAACTAACAGTATCTCCCAAAACCCGAAATCTCATGAAACCATAAGCTTTTGAATGTCTACAAGAATCTAACTCTAGTTGTCTAACAAAGAAAGAAAAAAATACAGAAGGGCTAATACATAAAGAGAGAATAGAAAGGGACTCTTCAGTCTGTTGACGCGGCAAATATACCTCGGATTCTCTAGAGCGCCTTGCTTCAAGCATGATAAGACTAAGTTGAAGTACCTAGATTTGCACATGAAAAACATGCTTATAAAGGGCATGAGTACACCACAACGGTACTCAGTAAGTGCCAAACCTGACCTCAGTCGGTAGTAATGAAGAAGGTCAGGGCCCTACTTAGGTTAAATGAAATATAAGGTATAGCAGTATATGAGAACATAGTAAAATCAGGTGTAACGGTAAGCAGTAACACAAGATAGAAAGAACAACAACAGCTATAATAGAAACAAACGGAATGGAATGCAGCTTAACTCATAGATAACAACCGGGTATCTTCCAGGATACCGTCCTGTGGTCCAAGTATATATATACTTCCAATGGATCTACCAAGATACTGTCTCGTAGTCCGACTCATAGTGCGTGGTGATATTATGCCCCAACCTCGAGAGACGCAACCGATGCTCAATTGAGTGAACCCAACTGAGCAAGCATTATCAAACACTTTGTACCCAACATAATATGAATAAAGAACCTAAGCGTTTACTCGTTACACAAGGAAAGGTAGCATATTTAACATCTTTAGTTCATTTCACATCTTCACTTTTAGCCGTAGATAGGTTAGCTTCATAGATTCTAATAAAGTTACAATTTATAAATAGCCCAAGTTCAGAATTACAACATCGCTACTAGACTCCCCAAATACACGTACATAACCCACACATGTGTCTACGGAGCCTCTAAAGATACAAAAGATAAGCATAACAATGCCGGCAATAAGGCCCCGGCCATACCTCAAAAGTGGATGTACATAATAACAAAAAGGTACATGATATAACCCCATTGGATGAGAAAGGGTCTCACCAGGACTTGTGAAGGAGGATGACCCGCTACACATGATCGGCACAATCCTCTATGGAGCCACCTACATTCATTTAAAAACATAGCTCCCCTGGCAAAAGGGATGTTAGTACCATGGAATAGTACTAGTATGTATGACTAAACAGCATTTTACTAGAAAGAACTACCAAGAAAGTACAAGCAAGTTTCATGAGTAAATCAAGTATGCAATATTATAAGTTTTCGAAAAATTTCCATAACTCAGTTTGGGGCTTTCTTTCGTATGCTCATCGTGGTTCTCAATACCACCGCTATATTAAGCAGAGTCCGATCACGACCCGACTGTCTAGGTTGCCTCATTTGAGGCGCATATCTCAATCACCATTTCATTTCCTTTATCCGGGATTCAATATCCGCACATGTGTGGCATGGTTTCCGATCACGACCCGATTGGCTAGGCCGCTTACCTAGGCGTTGTTCCTTTCTTGTTAGTCATCGCATCTGAATCTTTTTTCCACACACATCATATCAATTTCTTGGCACTAAGGGCCACCATTATCGCTTCGTTTTCCATTTTCAATATTCAAGTTATGATCATAGGCATATGCAGAGGTAATTCAAGTTGCAAGCACATGTAAGTGAGAACATAACTAGCATGGATAAATATTAAGTTTCAATCTTGGATTATAGCGTAAACATTTCAACACATAATTGTATTCTTCAACAACAACAACAACAATAACAACTACCCAGTATAGTCCCACAAAGTGGGGTCTGGGGAGGGTAATATGTAGACAGGCCTTACCCCTACCCGAAAGGGCAGAAAGGCTGTTTCCGATCGACCCTCGGCTCAGTGAAGGAAAGTAAAAACAAAAAAAAAATAAAAGAGCATTAGTAACTCCAGCAGAAATAGTGTAAATAATTATCTAAACATAGGAACCATATATAAAATAGCATGCAATAATATCAGACAATAACTACCATAAATAACTACCATAAGGGAGACACAGTCCAATACACAAATCATCTATGGATAGCCATGCCAAGCCTCAACCAACCCCGGGTGAGGAGTACGAAAAACTCTAGGAGCCCCTATCCTACAACTCTCATACTAGACCTCCAGACTTTCCTATCAAGGGCCATGTCCTCGGAAACCCGCATTCTAGCCATGTCATGCCTAATCACCTCTCCTCAATACCTCTTAGGCCTCCCTCTGCCTCGCCGAACGCCGACCATCGCCAGCCGCTCACAACTCCTCATCGGGGCACCCATCTTTAATTATCAGGAATGGTACATTACTCACATTGAGGCACATTATTCATGTATATGTGTGTATAATTGCAAATCAATTAACGAGCGATAACAATCAATACATTAACTAATCTAAATCTTACCACAGTTTCGTAACGCCAACAGAGTTTAATTTCTAATAAAATGGGTGGTTTTATCCATACATACCTCAATATAGCTTTCCTTACTGTTTACAAATTTTTGGATTTCTTATCACTTCGATCTGTGATGCATGAATCACTAATTAAATAGAGAATTAGAGACAAGGTTGAGATTCTAGCTTGGTTCAAGCATAATATCGAACACTAGAGGTGCATTATGATCTGAGGCCCCTTTTTGAGAGAGATTTCCATCATTTTATACCCCAATTGTTTCCTTTTTAGTTTACTATTTCTTGATACCCTAAGCTTTGATATTCGTGCAAAGAAAACAATTCTTACACCCATGAATTCCTTACTACTGACCCCCTTATAGTTGAGTGTAGAAATAGGAACTGAGATGATGAAGCCTTACCTCTTGGGATGAAGATTTAGATGCCTTCACTTGATTATCTTCAAGGATTTAGCAAGATTCTTTGGAGTAATTTGATGTGGAGAACTTTCCTGCTCTATCATCCCCTGTCTCTCACTCTAGAACTGCTTAGAAAGATGCTTAAAATGAACTATAATACTGAATATAACGATAGGAGGGTCGGGTTAAAATTAGAAAATTGGAGTCCCGAGTCAGATTTGCAAACGCGTTCTACGATCACAGAGTGGAAATGCAGGTCGCAGATTGGACCGCAGAAAGGATCCAAAAATTTGGACATTCTATTTGGGTATGCGACAAAAATACAGCCCGCATACCCGTTCTACGGTCGCATAATGCACTACAGAACTGACCTTCACAAAATCCAAAGGGAATTATACAACGACTATGCAATCCGCATATTGGCTATGTGATCCCCTAACGGACCGCATTTTCAACCTCAAGATAACTAACACACTAACTCACTCTGCGGTAGAAATGCGGTCAGCATACTTGATATGTGATCGCATTCTAGACCGCATCTTTACACTTTTCAAGAAAACATTGATTCTTGATTTTTAAATGCATAAATCAGCTCTAGTGGTTCACGGGGCTTCACAGTTGATCTATCGGAATCCCAATCTGTAGTCCTAAATATAAATACCTTGTATTGGGTGAATATACCGTATGCAGTCCCATAGTTCCATATAAACGTGCAAGGGGATCTACCGGAATCCTACATATGTAGTCCCAAATAAATAGATAAGGAGGATATACCGAAATCTCACATCCGTAGTCCTAAATAAACAGACAATAGGGATCTACCAAAATCCCACATCCATAGTCCCAAATGTAAATACACAGCAGCAACATGAAGAATATTCAGCAAATGTCAATTTCATATCAAGGCAAACAGGTAATTCTAGCCTAGCATGCCGAACATAATTTAGGTAAAGTAGTTTGAGCAAATAATGCAATTAAATCACATAGACATGCTTCCCTAAGCTAACAACATGCTTAAATTGCAAGTAGTAATAACAGGAGAAGAAACAAGATTTTAAAAACTTAGTGAAAAGCAGATTTCAATAATTAGGACAACTACGCACTCATCACCTCACGTACCAGACATTTCAAATATCAACAATACAAAATCCTAAGGGGAATTCCCCCACAAGGTTAGGCAAGCCACATACCTCGAACCGGCTCAAAATCAACCTGAAACCACGTTCTTGCCACGGGTACTCGACTTCGGATGGTCCAAATCAATTGAATTCAATTGTATACTATAAATAACACTTTAAGTAACAGATTCTACAAATAAATTCTAAGATAATGCGCGAAATTAGGTAAAATGACCAAAATGCTTCTCGATCCCAAGTCTAAGAATCAGGTAAAATTTACATTTTCAGAATCCTCATACTCTCCATGTTCATGCATACCAAAATTATGCAAATCCAATGTCAAATTCTTAATCAAAATTCAAAATCTATGTCTAAGATCTTTCTTCCAATTTTCCCCAATTTAATCTCAAATCTGAAATTAAATGACAAAACTAAAATTAGATATAAGAAAACAACTGGAGAAGGACTAGGAATCGTTACCCACTGATTGCCTCTTCAAGTTCCTCCCAAAATTGCCCTCTCCCGAGCTCTAAATCAATTTTCCAACTTTTGAAACTAAACCCTAGAAATTCCAATTTTTTGCCTAGCAATTATGCGTCTGCGACGACCTGGTTGCATCTACGATATTTCATTAAATGCGGCTTTTCGCACCCATGGCGACCTTCTGCAAATGCGATGCCGCTTATGCGGTGCCATGGCGGGATCTACGGTCAACTCCCTTTTCGCCTCAAACTGCATCTACGGTACCTGAACAGCTTTTGCAGGCTCGCACCTGTGGTCCCCAAACCACATGCGTGGTTATGACAGCAGACTAGCACCTTCAGCTGCAATCTCTCAACTCCAAACATCCAACAACCTGAAACAACCAAGAGACCCCCCGGACCTCAACCAAAGGCACATAAAAGTCTAATATCGATGTTCAAACTTTTACGAATCTTTAAAACACCTTAAAAACATCTAATCAACCAGTTAGCATTGGATTCAAGCCTAAGAACTTCAAAAATTCTCAAATTACGCTTTCGATCAAAAAGTCTATAAAAACTTGTCTAAATGACCTGCAATTTTGCACACATGTCACATACAACATTACAGAGCTACTCCAACTTATGGAATTCCATTCCGACCCTTGCATCAAAATCTCACAATCGAACCGAAGACTTTAAAAATTTAACTTTCAGAATTTCAAGCCTAACTTCTGCGGAGCTCCAAAACACAATCCAAACATGCTCTTAAACCCGAAATCACCCAATGGAGCTAACAGAACCATCAGAATTCCATTCCGAGGTTGTCTTCACACTATTTTGACTACGGTAAAATTTCTAAAACTAATGCTCTCATTTAGGGACTATGTGTTCCAAAACACCATGAATCTTCAAATAAATCCTCCCGGCAACTCACAATAGGAGAAACAAACAAGGGGAAAATAGTTAATAAGGGATCACTGCTTAAATTGATAAAACGACCAGTCGGGTTGTCACATCCAAGATATTTCCATATCTACACCATATCCAGGAATTGAGAAAGAGTTTTACAAAGATAGAATTCCGACAAGTGCCCAGAATTCAGAATGAGTTTGTCGATGCATTGGCCACTTTATCGTCCATGATACAACATCCAAATGAGAATTTCATTGATCCCATCCCAGTAAGAATCCATAATCAATCGGCGTATTGTGCTCATTTTGAGGAAGAAATGGATGGAAACGCTTGGTTCCATGATATCAAGGAGTATTTGGTGAAGGGAAAATATTCTGAGCATGCGAACCACACTTAGAAACTTATGCTTCAGAGATTTTCCAATCACATCTTCCATAGCAGAGGAAACTTGTGTAGGAGAACTCCTGATTTAGGATTGCTGAGATGTGTCGATGCAAAAGAGGCTTCTAAACGGTTTGAGGATATACATGCTGGGACTTGTGGCCGCACGTGAATGATTTAGTTTTAGGCAAGAAGATACTTAGGAACGGTTACTCTTGGATGACTATGGAGATAAATTTCATCTGGTATGTCCGCAAATGTTACCAGTACCAAGTACATGCCGATATGATAAAAGTGCCACCGAATGAGCTCAATGCAACAAGCTCACCTTGATCATTCGCCGCCTAGGAAATGGATGTCATTGGTCCAATCAAGCCCACTTCTTCAAATGGGCAAAAGTTTATTCTAGTGGTAATTGATTACTTCACATAATGGGTAGAGGGTGCTTCTTACAAGTTGTAACCAGAAAAGTCATCGCAGCTTTTGTCAAAATTCGTATTATTTGCCGATTCAAAGTTCACGAGTCCATTGTTGCTGATAATGCCGCCAATCTCAACGCTGATCCGACGAAAGCCACGTGTGAAAATTTCAAAATCAAGCACAAGAATTCCACAGCCTATAGACCTCAAATGAATGGAGCCATAAAGCCGCCAACAAAAACATCTAGAAGATACTAAGGAAGATGGTAAATAACTGCAAACAGTGGCACGAAAAGTTACTCTTTGCCCTATTAGGGTGCCGCACAATAGTCTTCACATCAACTGGGGCAACTCCCTACGTGCTGGTTTATGGTACAAAAGCTATAATCCCAGTCGAGGTAAATATTCCTTCTTTAAGAATCATAAAGGAAGTCGAACTCGGCGATGTAGAATAGATAAGAAACCGCTATGAACAATTGGCCCTATATGTGGGAAAATAATGAATATAGTATGTCATGGTCAGCTTTACTAGGACAAAAAGTCTAGAGCTTTCAATAAAAAGGTCAAACCAAGGTAATTTGCAATAGTACAGCTGGCACTGAAGAAGATCTTCCCGCATTAAGATGAAACCAAAGGGAAATTCTCTCCCAACTGTCAAGGTCCTTACATGGTCCATTTGGTGCTAACAGGAGGAGCACTCATACTTGAAGAAATAGAGGAGAAATTTAGCCAAAACCAATCAATTCAGACGTAGTCAAAAGATAATATGCTTGGACTATTTATATTTCCTCATCTGATGTGATTGAACTATGCTTGACTTGATTCCCGTTTAAGAGTGGATACGTAGGAAGCCTTATAGGTTTGGTCATATCATACTAAAATTTACATTTTCCCCAAGATTGAGAACTGGGGCAAAATTTTGAGGAGGATCCCTAAAACTCCAGAGCAAGTCCAGCCAATGTAAAAATATGTCAGACGATTGGAAATCAGTTAAGAAATTGGGGAAGAATTTTGAGAAGGATTCTCGAAAGTCCGAAGTTCAACAAGGCTCATTACCCACTAATAGCCAAAGGATCATCTACCAAATTGGGGCAAAATTTTGAGAAGGACGCTAAAAATTCTAACATAAGAAAGCTGCAATTTCTCTGAAATGTGTTACAAACACTAGTTTATCTAAAAATCACTTGATATATCAATATGTTTCTAAAAAACACTTGACCTATTTTTGAAAAATTTATTTCTGTAAGAGTCAGGAGTTACCCAGGAAACTAAAAAATTCCTCCAGAATACAGCAAAGCAAGGCAAGTAAACAAAGGCACGAACCAACCTCCCCTTACAAAACTTACAATATTTCTTTGAGTGCAGGCACATCTGACATGGCAATGGCATTCGCAAACAAATGTACATGAATAAAAACCACTATCAAATAGGCCACCAGACATTAAACGTATCCCTAGCTAAGAAACATTCTACTCTTGTTTGCTATCTACTGTTTGCATTAGCCCAATTCTTGCCTCCACATATTTGCATGAGGCTAATCCCTGCCTCTATATCTGCATGAGGCTAATCTTTGCCTCCATATCTACATAAGGCTAATACCTGCCTCCATATCTGCATGAGGCTAATTCGTGCCTCCATATCAGAATGAGACTAATCCCTGCCTCCGTATTCATATGAGGCTAATCCCTGCCTCCCTATCTGTATGAGGCTAATACATGCCTCTATATCTGCATGAGGATAATTCCTGCCTCCATATTTTCTTGAGGATAATACTTTCCTCCATAACTGTACGAGGCTAATCGATCCCTTCATATTTTCATGAGGCTAATCCGTGCCTTTATATTTGCGTGAGGCTAATCCCTGCCTTTATATTTACATGAGGTTAATCCCTTCCTTTGTATTTGCATGAGGCTAATCCTTGCCTCTATATTTGTATATGGCTAATCCCTGCCTCCAAATTTGTATGACTCTAATCCTTGCCTTCGCATTTGCATGGGGCTAAGAATTGTCCCTCATCGCATGAGGCTAATCCTTGCCTCTGCATTTGCACTATCTATTACTTTTCAATCGGGCTAAGCATAGCCCTTCAGTTCACAAGACTAAGCCTTGACTTGTTAATCATTATATTATTGCATCTCATGGGCTGAAATAGTGCCAACGTATCTGTAGGCGTCATAGTCTAAAAGGTATTATCCTCATAGCTTGAAGACACCATGTCATGGTCTAAAGATTTCTCAAAATTTCATATCATTGTACAAAGGCATCATGGTTCGGAGGCACCATCTTCATGGCCCGAGAATATCACTTCATGGCCAACAATTTCTGGACTAAACAGTTCATGGCCCAGGATATCATCGTCTGAGGACGTCATCCTTAACTGTCCGAAGACAACTTTTATTGTCTAAAGGGTATTTGTATCATGTTTAATTTTTCGCACAAATACAGGTTCGTGGCATCTCTTTATTTGTAGGTGAACAGCAAGCAACCGCTATCCAATAAAGAGCGTCCTCACTCCATTTAATTTGACTATCTCAAACTTAACCGTTCACCATAACCGCTCTTTCATCCCGTGTTTGTTCTTGTAATGACTGCATTGGTATATTCTGTCGATGAATCCAGAACTACACAAGGTCTAATTTCGGTAAAACCAGGGATATGTAGGAAACTCAAAGACTGGAGTCCGGCCTCTATCTTTTAAAACATCCTATTCGGTCAAAATTGGCCATCATTTCTTTACCCAAAAACTCTTTCATCCTACCAGAGTAAGGAGGGGCAGTTGTTGATACCCAATTTTTCACATATTTTTTATACATATATATACTTTAAAAACAGTACATTGGCAGTTATAAGCATGCATAAGTATTTTTTATAATTTTTCTATAGTTTTTAAAAGGCTCCAAATTAATTTATTTCTCCTCTTTTAATATATAAATATCCAATAATTATCCTTCATATTACTTTTGTGATGATTTAGCCAACTAAATTAAGTTATTTATGCCAACATAGTGTTTACATATTTTTAGTGCATTTTTGTAATTACAGTTACATTGGTAAAGCTAAATTACACATCTTTGCAATAATAGTCTAAACTAATGTATAATTATATTATTTATGCATAAAATGATCTTTTATATTTTTTAAATGATAAATAAATATTATAAATTATTTTAGTGCACAAAGATATTTTTTGGTATACTCATTTATTATTTTTAAAAGTTATTTAGTCATTAAAATTAGCTATTTAAAATCTGGCCCTACTTTTTATTCAATTCTGATCCTAGTTAGTTTGCTTGCATCTGTGGCCCTTTCTCTCCTATTTCAGGCTATTCCAATTTGATGCCGAGTAAGATCTTCCTATATCTATGGGTTTTTAAGCTTGCTCTTTCACCTCTGTGGTGTTCTTCTTGAAGCATTAATTTTTGTCCTTTGAACTTCTCTGATCTGTGCAATATCTGAGATAGATCGAAACTATTTCGTATGAGCTTTACAAGAATCTCTTGATTTTTTACAAGAACTTTCTGATTTTAGAATGATTTTCCATTTTTCTAAACAAGGGTTTCCCGAAAATTAATTTTTACAAAATATTTGATAATTTTGGATGTTTAATCTTTTATTTCTTATGTGTTTTAACTAATTTCGTAGGGTTTTCTCTAATCCTGACTTATTTATACTAAAAGCCCAAATTTCTCGACATTGTTTTTTGTTTCTAAGTTACTTGTGTAGTATATTTGTCCTTGCAGTGGTTCTTATGATTTGTTTCAGCCAATCAGATGTCTTGTGAATTTTTAGCTTAATATACCTCTACTAAGTTCTTGGTTCAGCTTTTTTACTGATACTATATGTCTATGTTCATCCTGGCTATTCATGGTAAGACAATATTATTCTTCTTAAATCAGGGTTGTTGTGAATTCTTGATTTACCAATTTGTTTCATTAAAACCTATATGTTGAATCCTAATATTCCTCTATTGCCTATTTGAATTGTCTGCGACATTTGCTGACTCATTATGTAATTTTCTCTTTTAGTGAAACCCTTGACTATTCTAAAGTTCGTATTTCTAGTTTGATTTAGATTCTTTTCCTAAACAAAAACTTTGAGTCTTACTTCTCTACTCGATTTGATTGAACTTCTTGCCTTAATTAGTTTTCTCTTGCCTTACTTGAATCAACGACGTTATTTGCTGATTCTTACTAATTGTTTCCTCAATTGAACTCATGTTCATTTACCCCTAATTACCTACTCCGCACACAAGTCTTACTTAATTTTCTTCCTTAAATATTTGTTCTGCTTTTATCATTGATTGATTATCCCTTGATTATGGGGAAGACTTACTAATTTCATGTGTAATGAGGAATAGATATGGGCTGAGTGCCCGGCAATAAATCAATGTGCCTATCGAGCGGCATGCTCGGAAGATCAGCTGGGAACACATCAGGAAAATTCCGTACTACTGGGACAGAATCAACATAAGAGGTATCAGCACTAACATCTCTCACGTAGGCTAAATACGCAGCACACCCCTTCTCAACCATATGCTGAGCCTTAAGAAAAGATATAACTCTACTGGGAGTGTGATCAAAAGTACCACTCCACTCAATACGAGGAATAGGTGGCATAGATAGCGTCACGGTCTTAGCGTGACAATCAAGAATAGAATAATGGGGCGAAAATCAGTCCATGCCCAAGATAATATAAAAATCGGCCATATCAAGTAATAAAAGATTTGTCCCGGTCTCAAAACCACGAATAGTAATCAAACAGGACCGATACATACGGTCCACAACAAGAGAATATCCCACGGGAGTGGAAACATAAACAGGAGAGCTCAAAGCCTCTCGGGCTATACCCAAATGCTGAGCAAAATAAGATGACACATAAGAATAAGTATAGCCTGGATCGTATAGAACCAATACCTTTCTGCTACTAAACAAATTAATACCTGTGATAATAGAATCAGAGGCAACAACCTCGCTACGATCAGGAATGGCATAAAATCTGGCTCAGCCCCTACCTCGAGGGCGACCTCTGTCTCCCCGATCCCCGCCTCTGGATGGATGGGCAGGTGGGGTTGCAGCTGGAGCTAGAATAATGGCCTGCTGATTCTATGGAGCATGTTGGGGCTGTGGAGTCTAAGAAGGTACACCCCTACCACGTTTGGTGCACTCTCTAACCAAGCGGCGAGTATCCCCGCACTCATAACAAGCTCTAGGAGGGCACGACGGCTGTTACTAACTAGATCAAGCCCCGCTGGACGGACCTCTGGAGGTTCCCTATGCAGGAGGCACACTAGAAACTGGGGGTACATAATAAGGCTCCTAAGATCTTGGAGGAGTTGGAGTAGTGCTGGGTGAAGGAAGAGCTGAGTGAATTGGGCGACCCATATAGCCCCTACCATGACGTCCTGCTCCTGAAGTACAGATACCAGAAAAATGACCAGAATCTCGAGACCTCTTGGCCTCTCTCTCCTCTCGCTCCCTGGAAAGCATACCCTCTATCCTCCTGGCTATACTCACCACCTGCAGATAGGGTATATCCATCTCCAACTCTCGCGCCATGCCAGACCTGATGGAAGAAATAAGACCCTCGATAAACCTGCGAACCCTCTCACGAGCTGTAGCAACCAAAGCAAGCGCATGCCTGGCCAATCTCGTATAACAAATAACATACTCTAAGACAGTCATAGGGCCCTGGCGAAAGTGCTCAAACTCCGTGCGCCATGCATCTCGGAGGCTTTGGGGAACAAACTCCCTTTGAAACATATTTGAGAACTGAGTCCAGGTCAGAGAGGCAGCCTCATCTGGACTGTCTAACTCAAAGGTGCGCCACAAGTCATAGGCAGCTCCTCGAAGCTGGAAAAATGCAAAACATACCCCACTAGAAGCAGCGATACCCATAGTGCAAAAAATGTGATGACAATCCTCCAGAAACCCCAAGGCGTCATCGGTAGCCAGCCCGCTAAAAATATGAGGGTCATACTTCTTGAACCGCTCCAATCTGCGCTGCTCATCCTACGAAGCAGGTGCCCCATCCTCGGGCTGAACTGGTACTGCAGGCTGGGCAAGAATAACATCTGGAATCGTCCCATAAGTACCCTCTATTCTGGGGTGCGACCTGCGGGAGTCTAGGCTCCTCCCCCGGCCTGGAACATAGCTGTAGGAAGTGGGAGTAGCCCGGCCTGCGACAGAGTGGTATACATACTCATAAACTGCGCCAACGCCTCCTGAACACCTAGAGTAGTAGTGGTTGTGGGCGGCTCTGGTACCTAAGTCCTGCTTGGGTCTGCTGGTGGCACCTCGGCGGAAGCTCGTGCAGGTGCTCTGGCTGCACCCCGCGCACGTCCACGACCCCTGCCCCGGCCCCTGCCTCTAGCGGCTGTAGGAGGGGGTGCGGGTGCCTGATCTTCTCGGGTCGTACGTGTCCTCACCATCTGTGAGAGAATAGGTAAACAGTAGTTTGGAATCGAGGTCAAGAACATAGCATAACAAGAATTCAAATGAAGTGAAGAATTTTTCTAAACAGTTACATAGCCTCCCGTAGATAAGTACAGACGTCTCCGTACCGATCAGCGAGACACTAAATAACCGGCCTGTGTCCCGTGACTCCTATGAACCTAGAGCTCTGATACCAACTTGTCATGACCCTAGTTCATCAATCGTGAACCTGTCATGACGGCACCCAGTCTTCGTAACTAGGTAAGCCTGACACGTTGCAGAATTTCTATAGTCTTTGCGGAAGCAATAGTTTAAAACATAAATGACGTAAGATAATGTATTGAGTGCCGCCTGGCACATACATGTCAACTCAATATAACATAAAAACCTCCATGACCCGGAAACCCACGGGCAACATAGGCAAAGAGTAAAGTATAGCATATGGCTCTAACATCCAGAAGTGTATACAACGAGAAAATACATGGATAAAACTACTAGCTAAAGGTAGAGTAGAGGGAGACTCTTCGGCTCTACGGAAGCGGCAGATCTCTGAGTATAGCTGCTAATCACTGATAGCGCGCCGAAACAGATGTACCTGGATCTGCAACACAAAAGTGTGCAGAAAAGTAGCATGAGTACACCACAACGGTACTCAGTAAGTGCCAAGCCTAACCTCGATGGAGTATTGACGAGAAAGGTCGAAGCCCTACTGAGAGGAATATAAGAAATAATGTAAAAATAAATAGCAGAAGATAACGCAATAAAATCGAATAGCTAACAAGACCGTAAAAATAAAAAAATAGCGTGGCTACAAGTACAAACTACAGACACAAAGCAATTCACTCAACAGTCAGGATCTCCACATGGAGCTCCGGGAATCGAACCCGCAGTCCACCTTATCAATATCCGAGGATCCCCGGGAATCGAACCCGCAGTCCTTCATACCACTACCAGATAATCTCCAGGAATTGACCCGCAGTCCTTTATACCAATAACAGAGGATCTCGGGGAATTGAATCTGCATTCGTTTATACCAATAACATAGGATATCCGGTAATTGAACCCGTAGTCCTTTATATCAATATTAGAGGATCTTCCGGGAATTGAACCCGTAGTCCATCATTCCAGAATCCGAGGATCTCCCATGAATTTAACCCGTAGTCCAACATACCAATAACAGGGGGATCTCCCGGGAATTGAACCCGTAGTCCCAAAAGTAAACACTTCACAACAAGTAAATATTTAACATAAAGAAACCAAATATAACAACAATGTAAAGCTCTAGGCCTAGCATGCTCACAAAGAGGGCAGGTATTTGCAATTTAGTCAGATAGAGCAAATAAATTACTAACATGCTTTTCCTTAGCAAAGCAAGTAGAATCAAATTATTTTAACAGTTAAATACATGAAGAAACACAATCTAAATAAGTCAAGTAAGGTTAATTTTTAGCAATTAGCACAAGTACACGCCCGTCACCCCGCGCACGAGGCCTATAAACAACAATTAATATATCCTAAGGGGAGAGATCCCCCACACAAGGTTAGACAAGCCACTCACTTCAATTTGGTAAAACACCGCTAAGGAACAATGCCTTCTCTACGAGTATCTGACTCCGAGTGGCCCAAATCTATTCAAACCAATTACTTATTGTAAATAACATCGCAAGCAACTGATTACATTATTAAAATTAAAGCTAAGGCGCGAGAACAGGTAAAATTACCAATATTCCCCTCAGGCCAACATCTAGGAATCGAATAATTTTCACGTTTTTAGAAATCTCGTACTCTCACGAGTCTAACCATATAAAAATCTCTCAAATCGGAGGTCAAATTCTCCCTCAAAACCCCAATTGATAAGCCAAAGAACTTTCACTCATTTCCTCCATTTTTGGACCTTAATTTGAATTTAAAAGATGAATTTAGCAACAAAATTATGAATTAAAGCTAGAAAGGATCATAGAAACATTACCCAATAGTCTCCGCTTCAAAACCCTCCAAAAATCGCCTTGGCCCGAGCTAAACTTTAATTTTTTTAACTTACGAACTTAAGCCTCGGATAAAACCCTTTCGCGGTCAAAAAGTCTCTTTAGCGGTTCAATTAAAACTCAGTTTCCGCTTCCGCAGACAAACGGCCGCATTTCCGATGGCCGCTTATGCGGCTCCCTATCCGCTTCTGCGGTCCCAGACTGTGTCTCCGATCCCATGGTCACATCTGCGGTAACCTCTTATGATGTCTCCCTTCCGCAGACGCGGAAACAATAGAAGCAACAGAAATATTTCTTCCAAAAATCCAAAAATCACTCTGTCGAGCATCCGAAACAAGACCGGGGCCCCCGAGACCTCAACTAAACCTACAAACCTAGCCCTTAACATCATTTGGACTTGCACCAATCCTTAGATCACCTAAAACAACGCCTGAAACACCATTTGATCAATGATTTGCACCTAAAATCTCCAAAACTTAGACAAACTCTCATTCGACTCAAAACTTATCCAAAATACGTCCGAATGACCTGAACATTTGCAGACATATCCTAAATCACCTAACGAAGCCACTGCAACTCTCGGAATTCTATTCTAACCCTCGGATCAATAATTCACTATCGGACCGGAACTTCAAATTTCTAACTTTCGGCATTCATAGCCTAATTGAGCTTCGGATATCAAAAATACATTCCGAACACGCTACCCAACCCAAAATCACCTAACGGAGCTAACGGAACCATCAATTTACCATTCCAAGTTTGTCTTGACACTGTTCTGATTGTGGACCATTTTCCAACACTTAAACTCTCATTTAGAGACTAAGTGTCCCAAAACACTCCGAATTCTATTACCAAACATCCCGGCAAACAAAAATAGCATAAATGAACATAGGGGAAGCAGAAAATCGGGAAACGAGGCATAAATTCCAAAGACGACCGGCCGAGTCGTCACAATAATGGAGCTGCCCAAACTCTCGAAATCGTATTCCGACCCCGATATCACAAAAGACAAATATGGATCAAACTTTTCCATTTTCCAAACTTCAACTTTTCCAACTTTCACTGAAATACCTCAAATTACCCTACGGACCTCCAAATCTCAATCCGGATACGTGCCTAATTCCAAAATCACCAAACAAAGCTTTTGAGATCACCTAAAACCCATTCTGGAGCCTTTTACACAAAACTCAAATTCCAGTCAAATTCTCACCGCTTAAACTTCCAAAACTAGATTCCTTCTTCCATTTTGACTCTCAATCATCCGTTAACTGTATTCAAAGATGCACGCAAGTCGATACTCATATTATGAAGTTATTATAGACCTTACGCTACAAAACAGAGCATAATTTCTTAAAATGATCGTTCGGGTCGTTACAGGCTCGGGCTAGGTCTGCTGGACTAAACGCTAATAGTACCCAGTGCAAGAGGCATAGTAGATATTGGTGGTGCATAATATGGCTCTCTAGGTCTAGGAGGAGCTGGAATACAACTAGTAGCTAGTAAAACGGAATGAAGGGGCGACTCACATTACCCCTAAAATAATGAAATACAACTAGGGCACAGGCACCAGAATAATAGCACGACTCTTTAGACCTCTTGGCCTCTCTCTCTCATCTCTATCTCGAGAAAGCACGCCCTCCACTCTCCTAGCAATACTCACCCCTACTGATACGTGATATCCATCTCTAATTCCTAGGCCATACTAGTCCTTATGTTGGGAATAAGTCCCTTAATAAACCAGTGAACCCTCGCTCAAATAGTAGAAACCAAGGCCGGTGCATGTCTAGCAAAGTCACTGAAATGAAAAACATACTCTGAAATAGTCATAGTACAATGATGCAACCACTCAAACTCTACGTGCCATGCATCCCTGAGGCTCTAAAGGACACACTATCTTAAAAACACGTCCGAGAAATGAATCCATGTAAGAGAAGTTGCCTCAATCGGACTTTCCAACTCATAAGTACGCCACCATTGATAGGCTGCTCCTCGAAGCTGAAAGAAAGTGAAAGTAACCCCGATCGACTATGCTATGCCCATAGTGTAGAGGATACGGTGGCACTCCTCCAGAAATCCCTAACCATCCTCTGATACTAGACCACTGAATGTAGGAGGGTCATACTTCTTGTACCTCTAAAGCCTCTGCACCTCCTCCTCTTAAGCTGTTGCCTTATCCTCGGGCTGAATTAGAGCTATAGGCGGTATGGGTATAACCTCTGGGATCTTATCAACTTAAACCTGCTGCTCTGGAGTGCGGGCGGAGGGAGTCTGTGCTCCTCTCCTAACCTTAGATGTGGCTGCAGCAAGGGGGATCAACCGCGCCCGGGCTAATGCTCATGAACTGTTCAAAAGTCTCCTGGAGATCTAGAGTAGTAGGTGTATTATGTGCTTGTGCTCCATCTGGAGCTACTTGTGAGTCCTTTGCAGTAGCTCACACGAGTGCTCTGGCTGCACCACGTGACTATCGAGCTCTGGCGTATATGATTCTTTTGCTCTTAATTTGTCAAATTATTATAAAGTTCAAGATACAGTCCCACGAGGATTGGAACCACCTAGGATATAGATTTGTATTGTCTTTGCCATTATTTGAGAAAATCAAATTGTTGAAAGCGGTTGCACTTAAAAATATAAAATAAAAGCAAAAAATATTTTTTGTCTTTTTGAATAAAAAATAGAGGTTGGAATACTTTGAATCAACAAGATAAAACCATTATAATTAATAAAATCAAAATTATATTACTTATTTCTTTATTTAATGAAATGATTGCTTATTTCTAATTCAACCAAATCACATAAAAGTAACCAATTAATAACACATCTTTAGATTAGTTTAGTCAGTCAATTAACAGTGAAAAAAGACCTTGTTTAAAGAATGACCACTTATTTTAAGACATTACTTTGCATAACAATAATATATAAATAGCACCGCTCGCGCTTAATATTATTAATTTATTGATAGTTAGTGATATTAAACAATAACCGACTAATAACACCTATTTCAATTAGCATAGTTAACCAATTAAAGTAATAGCTTCAAATAATAATTATCTTAGTTGAGTGCACCAAGTGAAAAAAAACTCTTTCGATTAGCTTTTTTTTAAATCAATAAACTTGTTTAAATATTTCTCTTCTCCCAAAGAAGAAACAAAGAAACAAGATAAAGATTCAGTTAGTGATATAATTATATTAAATAATAGAAATAATCAATATCAAATATCTTGGTTTATAATGATGAGAAAGAGAAAATCTCAACATAAGAAGATAATCAAATTAAGAAAATTATTATAATACTTTTATAGCATCATCTAGTATTCCAGCCAAAGAAAACTATTCCATTATAGAGAAAAGATAAAATAGAAAATTATTCCTACAACAAGAGAAATAACTTTTAAAACTAAAACAAAGTTAATTAAAGTTGTAATTCCCTATACAAGAAGGGTTCTTCTTTCAATTGAAGTTTACACCCTTTTTATAGGGACAAGCACAAGCAAAAATTCCCAAGGATGCCATCCTAGAATTAGAATGTGGTATGGGATGTCATCCTTGGTCTGAGTTGCTCAATTTTCTCCAACCGTTTCTTCCCATAGATGTCATCCTTAGCTCTCTTCTTTGCCTTTGTATTCTTCATTTTTTTCTTTCCCTGCAATACACAAATATAGAAAAAAAAAGTAATATATTTAGAAATAAAATTTTTATTTATTTAGGTCTGCTGGTGAAAACCTATTTAGGGCACCGCAGACCTGCCTTAAGGTGCTCGTGAGGGTTTTCACCAGTAAGACTCTCATTTTTCATTTCTCTTGGCTTTCATTATCTTACATTGCCCGTGAGGGTTTTCACCAATAAGACTCTCTCATTTTTATTTCCTCTCAACTCCTATCGCCTTATGGTGCCCATAAGAGTTTTCACCAATAAGACTCTCTCATTTTAATTTCCTTGTTTGGACCAGAGTGTTGTCCATGACATGAATCACCTCTACTTTCTTAACTTGGCATCTCTTGAAGACTGATCAGAAGGTCTTTCTTTGGACCGTAATGCAGGATTTTGGATAGGGTTAGAACGAAAGGGTATCAAAGGTTCAAAAAAATTTAAATGGGTTCAAAATTACAACTTTCGGAATAAGATTTCTTACAACAACCACAACTTCTTCCCTAGTTTCTTTGCTTGGGGACTTTTGGATTTTATTTTGATGGGATCGAACTGTGAGGCTGCCTACGTATCCTTAAAAGGAATCAGGTTGAATGTAGTTTATGATAGAAATTGCTTTGTTGTAGTGATATTCCTTTCTCTTTTCTCTTCCTTTCTGTTTGTTTTTCTTCTTTTTTTCTCTTTGTTTTTTTCTTCTTTTTGTTGTTTTGTTGTTTTTCTTCTTCTTCTTTTCTTTTTTCTTTTCTTTCTTTCTTTTTCTCTTTCTTCCTTTTTCTTTTTTTTGCTTTGTTCTTCCTTTTTCTTTACATACCTTTTCCTCTCTTCTTCTTTTTCCACTAATCTTTCGCGCTGGCGTTTCTGATCTTTGCTATTGATTCAAAAGAGGGGTATGAACGAAAACAATTAGAGCTCAAAAGAGGTAACAACGGATAAAATTTTTATATAGCAGAACAAAATGCCTTCGTCATTCCAGTCTTCAAAATCTTCCAAGTACAAATAAATACGATTTAACCAAAGAAAATCATACATAGTATCTCTTAACTGCATCAGAATTGATGGACATTTCTACACACTTGCCTTCTACATCTGTTAAATACAAGGCTCCATTAGACAACACTTTTGAAATGATGAACGGACCCTCCCAATTTGGCACGAACTTGCCCTTTGCTTTCACCTGATGAGGGAAGATACTCTTCAATACCAACTAGCCTACTTCAAACTTCCTTGGGCGCACCTTCTTGTTATATGCTCTAGCCATTCTCTGTTGATGCAATTGGCCGTGACACACTGCTGCTAAGCTTTTCTCATCAATCAAACTCAATTGCTCCAGGAGGGTTTTGACCCACCCGTCATCATCAATTTTCACCTTAGCGACAATACGAAGGGATGGGATTTCAATTTCTTCCGGTAACACTGCTTCTGAGCCATACACAAACAAATACAGAGTTGCCCTTACTGAAGTGCGAACAGTAGTGTGATAGCCCAACAATGCTAAGGGTAGCTTCTCATGCCATCGCTTAGAACCCTCCACCATTTTTCGAAGTATTTTGTTTATGTTCTTGTTGGCTTCCTCAACTTCTCCACTCGCCTTGGGGTGGTATGGGATGGAATTGCGATGTGTAATCTTAAACTGCTAACATACCTCTTTCATCAAATGACTATTGAGATTTGCTCCATTATCAGTGATGATTACCTTCAGGGTCCTGAACCGGCAAATGATATTTGGAGGCACAAAGTCGACTACGGCTTTCTTGGTCACAGACTTAAAAGTTTTGGCTTCAACCCACTTGGTGAAATAATCAATAGCTACCAGGATAAACCTGTTCCCATTAGATATTGCTGGCTCGATGGGCCCAATGACATCTATGCCCCAACCAACGAAGTGACATGGTGCGGACATTGTATATAATTCAGATGGAGGGGAATGAATCCAATCTCTATGCCCTTGACATTGATAACATTTACGCACGAAACTGATACAATCTCGCTCTATGGTGAGCCAATAATAACCTGCTCGAAGAATCTTCATTGCTAAAACATATCCACTCATGTGCAGTCCACCGACTCCGGAATGTACCTCGGTCATGATGGTCGTGGCCAGTTTAGTATCTATTCATCTCAACAAACCAAGATCTGGGGTTATTTTGTATAATACCCCTCCATTGAAGAAAAACCAGCTTGATAAGCGAGGAATTGTTCTCTTTTGCTCACTTGTGACTTATGTTGGATACACTCTCATCCTGATATATTCATTAATGTCGTGAAACCAAGGTTCACCATCAAGCTCCTTTTCCACCATATTACAGTAATCATGTTGACCATGGACTTGGATATGCAGCGGGCCAACATAAGTCTTATCTGGATGATGTAACATTGACAATAAAGTAGCCAAGGCATCAACAATCTCATTGTGGATTCTTTGAATATGCCTGAACTCTACCAATCGAAATCGTTGACAAAGATCATGTAGACATTTCCGGTATGGTATAAGCTTCAAATCTCGTGTTTCCTATTCCCCTTGAATTTGGTGTACCAGAAGGTCCGAGTCCCCCAAGACCAAGACTTCGTGGACATCCATGCAGCTAACCTCAGACCCAAAATGCATGTCTCATATTCTGCCATATTGTTAGTACAATAGAAGCGGAGCTGAGCTGTAACGGGGGAGTGATGCCCCATTTCAGAAATAAGTACTGCTTTTATCCCAACGCCTTTCATGTTGGTGGCCCCATCAAAGAATAGTTTCCATCCTGGCTTCTCGCCCTATCCACTTCATCAATATGCATCACCTCCTCATTCAGGAAGTATGTCTTTAGAGGTTCATTTTCTTTGTCCACCGGGTTCTCGGCCAAATGGTCAGCCAATTCTTGTGCTTTCATTGCAGTTTGATTTACATAGACGATGCCGAATTTGGTGAGCAGGATTTTCCACTTTGCAAGCCTTCCTGTGGGCATAGGCTTTTAGAAGATGTACTTAAGCGGGTCTAAGCGCGAGATGAGGTTAGTAGTATAAGAAGACAAGTACTGTTTCAACTTCTGTGCTACCCAAGTTAGGGTACAGCACGTCCTCTTAACATGAGTATACTTAACCCCATAAGCTGTGAATTTCTTGCTAAGGTAGTATATGGCATGCTCCTTCCGATAATATCATGCTGACCCAACACACATTCGAATAAGTTGTCCAAGACTGTCAGATACGGGATAAATGGCCTCCCTTGTTCCCGCAGGACCAATACTGATGGGTTTGATAAGTACCCCTTTATTTTATCAAAAACCTCCTGGCATTCCTCCGTCCACTTG
This sequence comes from Nicotiana benthamiana, assembly GCA_034376525.1. Classification (NCBI taxonomy): domain Eukaryota; kingdom Viridiplantae; phylum Streptophyta; class Magnoliopsida; order Solanales; family Solanaceae; genus Nicotiana; species Nicotiana benthamiana. The sequence goes on along the minus strand of CM067324.1, from coordinate 57,211,467 downwards.
ACTGCAGCATCCTTTTTCAAAATCTTTAAGATAGGGTCACTAGTTGTCGTGAGCTGAGAAATAAATCTACTGATATAATTCAATATCCCCAACAGACTCATCACCTCAGTTTTGTTCCTCATAGACGGCAATTCATGTATGGCTTTGATTTTTGATGGATCCAGCTCGATGCCTCGGCGGCTGATTACGAATCCTAGCAACTTTCCTGATAGCACACCAAATGCGTATTTTGCAGGATTGAGCTTGAGGTTGTACTTGTGGAGCCTCTGGAAGATTTTCTCGGATCTCTGACATGGTCAGACTGCTTACCAGATTTCACAATTACATATCCACATAGACCTCAATCTCTTTATGTATCATATCGTGGAATACAGCTACCATTGCCCTCATATAAGTAACCCCGTCATTCTTCAAACCGAAAGGCATGAACCTGTAACAGTAGGTTCCCCACGGGGTGATGAATGGCGTCTTCTCCGCATCCTCCTCATCCATCAAGATCTGGTGATAGCTCGCGAAACAATCCACGAAAGAACCAATCTCATGTTTTGCACAATTGTCAATCAGTATGTGGATGTTTGGTAGTGGAAAGTTTTGGACTTACCTTATTGAGGTCACGATACTACACACACCTTGGTTTTACCATCCTTTTTTGGCATATGTACGACATTGGCTAACTAGGTGGGATATCGTGTGACTCGTATGACCTTTGCTTCAAACTGCTTTGTAACTTCCTCTTTGATATTTACGCTCATGTCAGTTTTAAACTTCCTCAACTTTTGTTTGATAGGAGGGAATACTGGGTCAGTGGGCAATTTGTGAATCACCAAGTCAGTGCTCAGCCCTAGCTTGTCGTTATAAGACCACGCAAAAATATCTTTGTATTCAAACATCGCTTCAAATATTTCTTCATTAAGATGTGGCTCAATATGGACACTTATTTTAGTTTCTTTGATATTATCTAGGTCCCATAGATTGACTGCTTCTGTATTGGTCAGTTTTGGCTTGGGTATTTCCTCAAAATGGCTTAATTCTTTACTAATTTCTTCAAACGCCCTTTCCTCATCATACTCTGGTTCATCCTCACTTTCTATCTCTTGAATTATTATTTCTTAATTAGACAGGCTTTCGAGATTGGGCCGAGGATTCCCTATGCATGCCATATCGTTGGAACCAGCATAAAAATAACTATCTAAGAAGGAAAAGCAAAGAAAATAAAAACTATCAGCACTGACGAAAAGGGAATTGCACTTCATTGAAATTTGAAAGATAACAAGGTTTACATATCCAAACGGACGGAACATAGACTCTGAACTACAACCCTGGAATAATCCAAAGAAATTGAAAGAAAATTCAAGGCAGACTACAACAACTCCTTCCTGGTTGGGAGAGGAGTAGCTTTCCAAATGTTGAATTCTGCACAGGGCCCAACAAATTGCACATATGCCTTGCTAGATCCCTCTTCTTCTTCTACCACATTCACGTCTTCAAATAGCTTTTCGAACTTTTCAAGAAATTCTTTATTAGGGCCAACCATAATATTGGGACTTAATTTTTCCGGTCGCTCCTTGGTGTCAGGCTTCACAAATGATCTGAAGAGACATGGCATAGGCTTGGGGAGGACCCATGCTTTCTGCTTCATTTTTCTTGCTCTCTTTATGTCTGCAATTGTGGGCATGAAACCCAAACCAAATGTTTCCATGTTTTTGGGGAGAGGCACCGGTTTTACGATTCCTTGAAGTGACGCCCCCAAACCCTTTCCTGGAAAAAACCCATTCCTCAATATTTCAACAGCTACCATGGCTGATGCAGCGGCTAGCTTCTGTATTGGAACGCACTCCTCTTCTGGAACTTTCTTCACTGGTACTGTGTCACGAACCTGATACACCCAAGGCCCCTTGTCATCATCCGCCTCAATGACTGGCATAATAGCATCACTGTGAGCATACATATTGTCCTCGCCATGGACAATTATTTCTTGTCGATCCCATTCAAATTTCACTATTTGATGCAAAGAAGAGGGGACTTCTATAGCAACATGATCCAGGGCCGCCCCAATAGCAAGTTGTAAGAGACAGCCACATCTAGCACCTGGAATTCCATGGTAAAATCAACTGGTCCGATTGAGTTCGATCACTATGTCACCGACCAAATCTTTTCCCCCTACGTCGAACCCCTGCACACAAATAATGTTCTTGTGGATTCTTTCATCATCCACCTTCAACTTGTTCAACGTGGAAAGAGGGAAAATAGTCACACTTGAACCATTATCAACCAACACTCGAGTAACTACAGAATCTTCGCACTTTACCGTGAGATAGAGGGCTCTATTATGCTCGGTACCTTCTACGAGCAATTCATCATCGGAAAAAGTGACTATGTTTACCTCGAAAATCTTGTTGGCTATATTTTCCAAGTGATTGACTGTGATTTTATCAGGAACGTGGGCCTCGTTCAGGATCTTTATCAACGCCTGACGGTGCTCGTCCGAATGAATCAACAACGATAAAAATGAAATTTGAGCAGGCGTCTTCCTCAATTGTTCCACAATAGAATAATCTTGCATTTTCATCTTCTTCATAAACTCTTCTGCTTCCCCTTTACTCACAATTTTCATAACCAGTACTGAGTTGTCCTTGGTCGGTTTGGTTTTTCTCAATTCCTTGGGGTCAAAACACTTCCCTAATCGGTTCAATCCATGGGTCTCACAAACTTCTTTCCTAAAATATTTCCCTTTGTAAGTCCCTATTACTCGGTCATGATTACAAAGTATGACCTTGATGTTGATTATTGATAGCTGAGTTACAGGTTTGATACCGACGGCTCTGTGCGAGCACCTTCTACGACAACCAAAGGCTTGCCTATCACCCCTGGTACCACCACATTTGTATTTTCTTGTTTCACCATCCCATATTTCGGGGATCCCTTCTTGACTACACCAAAAAGCTCACTGCTTGTTCCACTCAACTTATGCGTCAACATCTCGCTTGTTAGTTTTTCAACCAGCCTCCGCTCACCGGCTCCGATCATCATGACAGTTTGTGAAGCCTTCTTGGGATCTCCCTCTTTATGCACTATCTCAATCATATTCATCTCTTGATGGGTAGGCAACAGGTTCTGATTAATATTTGGTGCTTCTTGAGATTGCACCTCAATCTGATGTGAATCAATAAGCTCTTGGATAGCATTCTTCAGATTCCAGCATTTCCCTGTTTCATGTCCCAAGGAACCAGAAAAATACTCACAACTGATGGAATAATCAAGATTTCTGGGGGGAGGATTCCACAATTTTGCTTCAATCGACCTCGGCATATCTAACTGTCTCAACCTATGGAATAAGCTGGTGTAGAATTCTCCCAATGGAGTGAAAGTTTTCTTCTTCTGCGACCTCTCATTCTTATAAGCCTGGTTGGCCCGGAAAGCTGGTCTCGGGGGGTTTTGGTAGGCTCTCGGAGGTGGGTAGGCATTTTGTGGAGCTGGGTAATTATTTTGTGGGGTTGTCGCACGCAATTGTGCGTGGGCGCGAGGTTGAATATATATTTGTGCATGATGGATGGAAAAACAAGGGTCAAAAGGTAGGTAGTAGTGTTGTGGTGGGCTATATGGAGTGTGGATATAGGTTTGGTGATGAGGTTGGGGCTGATTGTAATGTGGTGAACCCCGAGGCCCGAACAAAGTTCCTGAGTCGATTGTCGCTACCTCCTCCTTCTTCTTCTTTATGATTGCTCCCCCAACCCCACTTTGGATAGCCTGGGTGGTTGTTTTGATTGCTCAATAACTCATAATCTTGTTAGATTTGAGTATCTCTTCTACCATGCTCCCCATTTTTACTACCTCATTAAAGGACTTGCCCACTGACGATACAAAGTGACTAAAATACGTGGGCTCCATAGCTTGCTAGAAGTAATCTACCATTTCTCTTTCCTTTATTGGTGGGTTGAACCTTGCTACAAGCTCCCTCCAACGGAATCCTTACTCTCTAAAGCTCTCGTTGTGTTTCTTTTCCTTCTTCATCAAGTACAAGCAATCCGGAATAATTTCAAGAGTGTACAGAAAATGGCATGTGAATGTTTGGGCTAGATCATCCCATGTGTACCACCGACCAATATCTTGTTGGGTGTACCACTCCAAAGCTGAGCCACTTAAACTTTGAACGAAGTATACTATCAGTAGTTAATCTCTCCCGCATGCTCCTCTCATCTTGCTGCAATAATCCCTCAGGTGTGCAACTAGGTCACCATGCTCGTCATATATGTTGAAATTGGGTATCTTAAAGCCTGGTGGCAATTGTACATCTGGGAACAAATAGAGGCATTTGTATGCCACACTCACTTGGCCTCCCCTCCCTCGCATATCTCTGAATGATTGCTCTAGACTTTTTACTTTCCTGAGCACCTCCTCTTGCTCATGATTTTTGGCTAGTTTTTTAACTTCTGCAGGGATTTCAAAACGGGGAGCATATGAGTAGGTTTTCGGAGCTTTGAAAGTGGGTTCTGGTGGGTAATATTGGTTATCATGAGTTTGGAACAAAGATTTACTGGATGATTTGTAGAGTGTAGCAAGATGAGGTGCCATAAAGATAGGAGCAACTGGTGGAGGAGGGTGTGGAACAGCTTTGGGTGCTGGAGCTAGGGGTATCTGGGAAGTTGTGCCCTGGATTTTTGGTAGATGGGGAAGCTTGGACGCAGATTAGTGGCAGGGTGATCATATGACTTGGCTAATGGTGGGATGAAGGCGGGTTGGCAGGATAAGCTGGTGGTGGTTACCCTCTTATCTATGCTTGATACATTTCAGCCATCTGCTGTTTCAATTTGTACATCTCTTCTTTCACGGCATTGACATCCAACTCTTCCACCTCTTTTGAGGGATCAATGATACTTGCGTCGGGTTCTTGATTGGCCATAGTCAGTTTGCTTTTGGACCGAGTGTTGTAAGGGTAGGTTGCTAGAATGCCGCAAAACTAATCACTTTTCTGTATTGGATAAACATCAAACTTGTTAGTGGTTAGGCTTTAACATGTAGGCAACCACATATTCGGGGATTAATGCACCTAAGCAGTTATGGGTTTCTATTATGCATTGGATTGGCTACTTGCATCATCCCCGCTTTTATCCTATGCCACTTTTCTTTTCTCTCTTGTTTTCTATTCTTCTTTTTTTTTTCTTTTCCCTCAACTTGTTTTTGCATGCCTTCTTTTGTTTTATTATTCTCTCCTTTACTTTACCGTTGCTTCTCTATCACGGTTATTCTCTTTTATTTTCTCTTATTCCTTATTTTGGTTATGGTCGAATCTTATGGAGGTTTCCTACGTATCATGACCCCGCATGAATCAGACTAAGCTTAATTCTGGCGGATAGTTACAAAAATAAAGTATTTTGGGAATTTCAATTTTCATAAAGTAAAACATTTGATTACAACTACCAAACGAAAAGACCCAAGAAAAGAAACCAACAGACTCCAACTCAAAACAAAACCAACAGATTCTGACAGAAAGATGAAAACAACAGACTCGACAACAAACTACAACCTCAAATAAAGGAAAATACAAACTTCGCAAACGGACTAACAAACTCGAGTAAAAATCATGATTACATTAAGGCCTCTAATGCTCCTGGGGCTTGTGGGACATTATTCGGTCTCGCCACAGGCCTGCGTGCCAAATCCCTTTGGAGGTGGTGGAGGTCTTCAATCACTTGACAAACAAAGGTCATTGCGGTGTCAAAGAACATGATCTCGTCATATCTTCACAATTGATACACTTTACTGTGATGTAATCACCGATCATCTGGATCCTCTCTCTTATAACACCTTTTTCTTGAAAACAATCCCCCAATTTTTTGGGCCCTGGCTTCCAAAGTTTGTTCGGCTACCTGATTTAGTTCTTGGAATTGATGGAAATCTCTTTCTAGTTGTGCTATTGCTGTGTAATAGTGATCTCTTTTAGCCTTGAATTCCTTTGCGGGTTTGACCATTTTGTTTTCAACCGTGATGACCTTCTTCTTCAACCCTGCAACCTCATTTTCGTTTTTTCAACTGTTCAATCATTCGTGCTTGTTCTTTGGCACTTTTGGCCAACTACTTTCGGGCCTTGGACAGCTCATCCTCTGCTTTGTTTAGGTCAAAACCGTACTCCCCTACTTTTCTCCTTAGGTTATCTATGAGCTTCTCACCCTTCACACTTCTGGCGAGACTCTCTGCAACTATTTTCATTTTCTAAATTTGTGCTTGCAAGGCTTCATTTTCTTTGGCTAGTCTTCTCTTTTCTCCCTTGTCTCTCGTGGCTTGCAAACCATTCTCGAATTAAAGGTCTTTGACTTGTTTTTCCAACTTTCCTATTGTGGCCCTGTATTCGTTTTCCTTGGATAACCAGGCCCATTGCACCTGTTCTCCGTCGGTGAACTGTTGAACATGAGGTTTCTTTGCGGACCTCTCGGATTCCTGGTTAATTCAGGCTCTTTTACCATACCAAGCAGGGTAACCGGGCTCTAGCTCCCCTTAAGATAGATCTCATACTTGGGTTTTGGGTTCTAATAATCTACACTGATGCCAAATCTGGCGCACTCTTTCTTCAGGAAAGGCAGATTTTGGTTCTATCTCAATGACCTACTGACTCAAATCCTCATCATGTGGGATGGTCTGATATCGGCCTAATTGGCATAGGACACTGTGCGGAGTATAAGACTGGATACTCCAAAGACCTATCAATAGCATAAAACACTCTTCAGCCAACATATAGATTACTTCACCTATCGAAAGCCACGAGAACGTCTATTCAATTTTGTTTGTAGTCAAGGATCGTATGTGGCCATGCCATGCCTGTACACCCTCCGGGAACTCGTAACCCTCTACCATCTTTTCATGTTTATTGATGCATTCAATACCTTCCATACCACAATTCAAATATCCCTGGTGCTGGCAAAGGTGTTCTTCCATCCACAATTGTAACAGTGTATTGCACCCCTCAAAGTACTTTTTTCCTTCTTGAGAATGGGTTAGAGCTCAGTAAATATCTGCCAAGATCATCGGCACTATGGTCCCATTAGCCTTTTTCATCATTAAATCAGCTATCCCTATGAGTCCCATACATTTCCGTCTTTTCTGGGGCAGACCAAAACACCCTCAAAAATGTAGTTATAAAAGTTAATCCTCTCCGAGCTTCCCACTTATCTTGTTTTCCTGCATGAGTAAGACCGGTATTTGGCGTTTTGAAGCCACGGGGATTTTCGTAATGTCGGTACAAGAAATAGAAGGTATAGAATCCCTTGGCCAAATTTCCATCTCGGACGTCCCGAATGATGCTTAACAAATCCAAAAATTTGTATGGGGTTACTGTTCTTGGTGCTACTGGTTACTGGTTTCTATGATTCCCTTCGAGACCGGCGTAGCATGCTATCTCTTCCAGGGTAGGAGTTAATTCAAAGTCAGCAAAGTGGAACACATTATGTGTTGGATCCCATAATGGTATCAGTTCCTCAATTATATCCTTTCTCGGCTTAACTTTCAAGAGCCCAGTAAGACCACCTAAAGCTTTTGCCAAAACCTTCCTACTGTCGTCACTCAAATCATGCCACCACATATGTAGCTCCAAAGGGATCTCTTCACGAACTAAGAAAGGTTTATTTTGAATTGTGCTCATCCTGCACATTTATTAAGATGATTTTAATCAAAAGTAAACCATGACTTTAGTGAAACAAACACGACCATTTTTATTTATTTCTATTTAATGAAACAAAATGGCCATTTTTTTAATGACACGAAATGACCATTTTTCGAAATTTTTAGAATAACCGGCTTTAAGAATACGGCCTTTCAGCACTTCTGAACAAAGATTTTAAGACTGTGCCGGCTAACTGGGAAAATCCTTAAACATGACTAAAGGTGGATGTTCTAGTGAAATAGCCTCCCGGCGTCCTTTTGAGGGACGTTCGGCTATTTTTTATAAGAATGACATACCTTAATTATTCAAAATAAATTTTGTTCTTTTGGCTTGTTTTTGCAAAAAGGTAAACTAGGCCCGATAAGTGTTGCCTATGTATCTCACACCCTGTGAGAATCAAACCGGCGTAGTTCAGGCAGATAGAATAAAACCAACTATTTTTGAAAAACAAAACCTTTTGTTCTTTCTTTTTCTTTCCATTTTAAAAAATTCGGCAGAGTTTCAGTACGATTTGGACATTGGATTGTTCATTCAAGACCCACTTTAACCTGACAGTGCTATTTTCTTTTCTCTTTTTTTCTTTTGATTTTCTTTCTTATTTTTTCTTTTGTTTTTCTTTCTTATTTTTCCTTTTTCCAATTTCCTCTGATCAATAAAAAGCTGGTCAGAATGCAAACCCAAAGCAAATAAATGCAACAAATAGCACGTAAAATATGCAACAGGATGGTATGTTATTCTGGGTAAACTTGTCCTAGACGGACCCAACTCCTATGTTGAGTCCCCTAAGTCAAATACACGTGATGCAACAAATCTTTCCTACTAAGGATCTGGCATAAGGCTGAGCTATTCTAGGGCATAAAAACCTGGGTTTATTGAGCTAGACAGAGTTTACCCGAGCGGACAACTCGAGCCGGGGGGAGGGGGCCAGCGTACCGAAGATACAAAAGCTTCGTCTGCTTTGAAACTTTTCCGAACCTCATTCTATGTTTGGAAATTTGACTCTAACAAAAAAGAAGTCACACGAAGTGCACGCTCCATCATGATTTAGAAGACTTAGAGAGATTGGGGATTCATAACAATTTAAATACAGTTCATAAAATATCAAAGCTGTAAAATGCAACATTTAGCACATCAGGCCCAAACATAAAACCATAAATCCATTTATAACAATTATTCTAAGCTCGAATTCTTGAACCATGAACAAGAGATTCTAGGTTCGGTCCCCGGCAGAGTCGCCACGGCTTTCACACCTCCTTTTTTACAATACACCCCGCGAAGGGCATAAAAGGGGAGGTTTTTCCAATTAAAGGACAATCGAAACGGGATTATATTTATTAAATTCAGAGTCGCCACTTGGGATAATGTATGATGTCCCAAGTCATCGGTTCAAATCCCGAGTTGAGGAAGAGGTTGACTCTGTTATATTTGTCTTAATTATCTGATTTTAAGAACATTTTAAACCTATGTGCATTTTAACATGTAACCGCTTCTATTCATTTTTAAAGAAGATTCAACGTCGTCTAAAATATGTATTTGGATCACGCCACATGAAATGCACCCATAATCTGAAACGTATTTTATTCAACGCTATAAGCATTTAGATTTGGGTCACATGAAATGCACACCCGAGTTTAAGAAAGTTAATTATTAAAATAACATGCCTAAAGCAACTACGCGTTAGCAACTTCACGAGGGCCATGAAGATTCGCTATATGGCATATTTCTAGTTCTACAATATTCTAAGGGAAGTAAGTAGACGAGGGCCCGTATTTGAGATTTTTATTTGACATCGCGTACCTAGATTCTATTTTAAAGGGATATTCAGACTAAAGCTCGGAGGGCCGTAAACTATTTGGGTCACTAATATGGCTTACCTCAGTTGATTAAAGGGCTTAATTGGCTATATTTAGATACGACTAAAATCTTGCTAGACTAAACGACGGATCATGCTCAAAAGGTTTAGTTATTTTTAGGCGGGAATACCAGCCCAGCCTGAACGGATCAAGCGCCGAACTGGTAAAGCCTAGTTTAATTAACCATTACTCTAGGCTGAGCGGATTAGGATATTGGGCTCCTGGTGAAGCCCAACCTGGTGGAGGATCTATGGTAACATTTGGGCCAACGATGGAGGTAAATCAACAAATGAATTTGAGGCTACTTAGCCTTCATAAGATCAAGAATTGAACAAACACCAACAACCTTTTAAGCCAAAACATAATTCTTTTGAAATTTAATGCATGTATTCCACGACCTCCAATTGTTCGACTGTTCATCATCTCATGCCAAACCTCATCTGTGGCAAACACAAGCAAGGTCTGATCCGAATGTTTATTTTAAAAATAAAAGGGAAACAAAACATGATGAACCTACGAATTCCTAGAGATATCCGGAAGTTAAATAAACATCGATTCATAGAACCCTTTTGAAATGCAGATACCCAAGTGATATGACATTTCACTCTAACCTTAGCACCAAACTAACCATTTCAGCAAGATAAAATGACATTGAACCTTGATACGAAACTTTTCCAATTGTACATCAAATGCAGCAATGCTCTAGCACCATAAATATAGGGGAGAGTCATGACATCACTCCTAATTATAAGATCGACTATCTAATGAATGAATATGAGTCTAAAATCTAAAACTCAATGAATGCACATGCTTACCAAAACAGGGGCTATCTAAATCACTATATACATACCAACACTTAGCAAATAAACAAGGTCAGAATATAACTGTTCTTCTGCAGGAATTAAGCAGAGAACAAGGATCCACACCATCAAACAAAAATACAATTGAATGTGCCAAAGTCCATAGTCCGTTTGGTATTACAAACCCATATCTAACCCTACTCACATGTTTAGGTTCAAAAGACCTCATTCTCACATATAAATTCAAAATACATTAGTAATGAATGGAGAATACTAATTGACACTTATAGCTACGAATCTACCACAAGGCATAAAAAATAGTAGGAGAAACAAAAGATTAAGTAAATGCAACTTGTATTTTATCAAATTTTCATCGTATTACTTAGCTAGATTTCAGTTTTTGCTCATGAATAGAGCAATACCTGGGATGCAAAATGACAAAATGAGAGGTTAGCTATAAGCAGTAGGGTAGCAGAATCAACCAGTCAAACTAGCTCAGCACAAAATGAGGTAAAAGATCCCAGAAACACGATTTCAAACCAAGCAATGGAACAGAAAACATTGACTCACAGTCGATCTTAATTCATTTCCACTTTCATCTAATCAGAAATCGTTTTAGCGCCCAGAAATTTTCAGAAATCCTCCAAAGACTCAATGCAACAGTGTTTTCCCAAAGTTTTTTGCGGTATTGATTTTTCCTAGAATAGTGTTCCCTCCAAATTCCCCCTAGCTTAATTTCTACCTACCTTTTATAGGCTAAACATTAGGGTATCCTTCAGATTTTGTTTTTGCCCTATAGTCCCTGATTTTGTGACATGTTAACCAAGTCATAGTGTCAAAATTAAAATCATCCCCTGTTAGAAGCTTCCAGCGACTTCTTTAAACAGCTATCAAGATTCTTCAAGTCGAGATACCCACATTACCCTTTAAACCTTTGGCATTTACCATCAAGAGACCCCCATGGGTTAAATTTGACCCAAGGCTTCTTGAAGTGGGTCAAGGGCGGCCTCAAAGCCCAATTAAACACAATGACCCAAGTTGAAAGTCCATTTCAGTGATTTTTAGAAAAGAAAAAGGAAACAAATCCAGAATCTCATGATTTTAAAATCAAAATTATCTGAACAAATAACTTATGAGCCTAAACTATGTAAATTACAATTAAAGAGAAAGTTAACAAATTGACTCAAACCCTAATTAAACTAATCTAATTAAAGTAAAGAACAATAGCTAACCTTTAGTTGAAACAAATGCAAATAAAACACAGATAAAGTAACCAAATTAGAGGAATAAGAGTAAAATAGAAGAAAACAAAAACATGAAAATCATCTTAATTGAAAGGAAGAAATAAATACAAGAAGAATGAAAATAAATTTAAAATACCTAAATAAACTGGACAGACATAAGCTTGCATTCACTCTTCGAGCCCTCGAACCTTCAATCTTGCTTCATTACGTGCTTTCTTATCAAAAACACGCGAATAATCTCAAAAAGAACCCACAATCTTGTCTAAAACTCTAATCGGAGAGTTTCAGATTTTTAGGTTTAGACCAGATTTAATATTTGAGGACATTTAGGGTTACTCGAGGGAAAACAACATGAGATTTGGGGTAGGAAAGTCTTGGTGGTCACCTGGTGTTTTTTGGAGTCAAATTGAAGCGGCACCGCCACCGGAGAAATCGTAACGGTGCTAGGGTTTAGGATTTCAAATCAAAATTTGAGGGGTTTGGGAGAATTTTGAGGGAAACAAGTTGTTGATTGAGGATGTGGAGGTGGAGAGGGAGTTGTGGTAAAGATTTGGGGTGGTTTGGAGACTCGCCATCGTAGGCGATTTTCGGAGGTGGTAGGCGGTGACGATGGAGAGGTCTTCTGGTGAGGTGACAGAGACGAGAGACGGGGTAGGGGCGTTTGAACAGTTAAATATTGGGGAGGGATTGAGTTCTGGTCCGTTGGATCGAATGAGATCAACGGTTGGGATGGGAGTCAATGAAACGGTGTCGTTTGAAATTAACTTGAGACCGACCGGGTTGGGGCATGGATATTTGGACGGGTTTAGGCGAATTGGGGTAGGCATGGTCGGATACTTGGTATTTGGGCTTGGCAATTTTAATTGTTTTGGCTCAAATATAAAAATCTAATCTCCTTTTTCTTTTCAAAATCCTTCCCTTTTCAAAATTAATCTTTTCCTTTTCTTCTCTTCTTTTTCTAAATATTAAAATCCCAAATTAAGTTATAAAACCAAATTAGCCTATCAAAAATTCTCATTAATCCTAAATAATAATTATCACAAATAATTAAAATAAAATTTAAAGGAAAACTGCCAAAATTCAAAGATTAAAATTAGAAATGCACAAATAACCATTTTTGTGATTTTTCAATTCTTAACTAATTTACTAATTAATTCCTAAAAATGCAAAGTTAGGTCCTAAATGCAAATGCGCACATATTTTGTATTTTTCGTTAATTAAAAAGGCACAAGGAATATGCAAACAATTAATAAAATCCACAAAAGCAAACAATGAAAGAAATTATTTTATTTTTAATTTGTAAGAGTAATTCATATAGGGCAAAAATCATGTGCTCGCAATATATACTTAAAAGCATACAAAAATTATATTTATCATGCACGTCCCCGGCCTCGGGCGGATTCAGTAGGGGCGCGGGTGCCTGGTCATCTCCGGTAGCACGTGTCCTCACCATCTATGAGAGAATAAAAGACATAAGGTTAGAATTTCGAAGTCAATAGTCTCGTACGACAAGGAATCAAATAAAGTGAAATTTTCCTAATAGTTACATTTCCTCCCGAAGATAAGTACAGACGTCTCCATAGAAATCCGAGAGTCTAACAAATCGTCTTGTGACTCACGACTCCTATGAACCTAGAGCGCTGATTCCAACTTGTCATGACCCAAGTTCTCCATCCGTGAACTGTCATGACAACACTTAGTCTGTACAACTAGGTAGGCCTAAAATTGCAGAAAATGAAATAGAATCATAATGATAATAGCTAATAAATATAGTTAATCAGAATAAATGATGTCGCTCTACATATACAATAATTACTCTTCCCAAAATCGGAAATGCTGCAATGTCACAAGCTTCTAAGAGTTTCTAACTACTCTATACATTTATGTCTAAGAACACAAGGGGAAAATCAATGCAAGGGGATAGAAGGGGAATCCGAGATTTGTGGACGCGGTAAATGTACCTTGAAGTCTCCTAAAGAAGCAACCACGCAACTAGACTCAAGGCTGATAGCTATTACCTAGATCTGAACATGAAAAATATGTGCAGGAAAGGACATGAGTGCACCACAACATTATCCAGTAAGTGTCAAGTCTTACCTCGATCGAGTAGTGACGAGATCATGTCAAGTCTCTACTAGTATAAATAGAATGAGGTAAGACAAAGAAATATACAGTAAACTAAATATGGAACTCTAACAGGAACAAAATTCAATAAAAACCAACAGCTAGAACACAGTAATAGAAATAGGGACCTACCCGAATACCATCCCGTAAACCCAAATGCAAATGTGCGGGGGGATCTCATGGAATACCATAGCAAAATCGCAAAGTAAATATACTGTGCCGGGCGTTCTCCTGGAATACCGTTCTGTAGTCCTAAAGTAAATATGCATTACAGGGGGATCTCTCGGAATAGCGTTTCATAGTCCCAAAGTAAATATGCAACCCAACCAAAAATAAGTAATAGACATAACAAGAATCTACATGTTGCATTAAGTTCAAATCAAGAAAACCAGGTAATTTCAATAAACATGTTGCATAGAGTTCAAATAGGCAGTTAAAACATGTGCATGCTTTCTGAATTTAAACAAGATAGTACATATGCTAATGTAATTCAAAGAAGAAGAAAACAGGCAAATAGCCTATGTACGTACTTGTCACCTCACGTACACGGTGCTCATATGTCAAATAGTACTAAATCATAAGAGGAGTTCTCCCATACAAGGTTAGGCAAGCCACCTACCTTGATCCAAGCTCACTTTAATCCGAAACAAATGCTCTTTCTACGAATATCCGGGTTCGAATGGCCTAAATATAGACAAATCAATTACATAACATAAATATTGCTACAAGCAACCAATTTAGCTAATGAAATCAAAGCTAAGACGAGAAAATATAAAAATGCCCAAAAAGCCTCCCAGGGCCCACATCCTCAAATCTAGACGAATCAATTATATAACCTAAATATAGCTACAAGCAACCAATTTTTCTAATGAAATCAAAGCTAAGACAACAAAATATAAAAATGCCCAAAAAACCTCCCCGGGCCCACACCTTTAAATCTAGGAAAAGTCATAAATTATAAACACTCATTCACTTATGAATCCAACCATACTAAATTCACTCACATACGATACTAAAATCTCAATCAAAATCCCAAAATTCGATCTAAGAACTTTTCTCAATTTTCCCAATTTTTCATCCCAAATCCGAAATTAAATGATAAAATCAAGCGTAACTAAGTGGGATCTAATCATAAAACAGTTAGGAATCATTATCCACAAACTTCCTCCGACAGTCTCTCCAAATTTCTCTTTCTACAGAGCTCACGATCAAATTTTTATGTTATGAACTCAAACCCTCATTTTTTGAAATTTAAACCTACCCAGGCACGCCCTTCTTTGCGAACGCGACCACCACCTCACGTTTGCGAAGAAAAAAGTACACTGCTTAATTATTCCTCTTTTGCGAACGTGAGCTCCCTGTCGCGAACACGTAGCTTCAGCTGCCAGGACCTTCGGGAACGCGACCCCTTATTCACGAACGCGAAGAGCAAATTCCCGAGGTCCCATTTGTTCTATTTTCTCTACTCGAACTCAATTCCATTCATGCGTTCGCGATAAAATGACGTCCAAACCTACACAAATGTGTCCCCTAATTCGCGAACGTGAAGAGAAATTTCTTCTCCTACCCCAGCTTTTTCTTGCGAATACGGGCTTCTCTTCGCAAACGCGAAGAACAAATCTCAACAACACACTCGAGGCCCCGAGACCTCAACCAAACTGACAAACTATTCCTAATACACCATACAAACTTAGTTGAACCCTAAAATCACATCAAACAACGTTAAAAATCATGAATCACCCTCTAATCCAAACGTTAAAAACTTGAAACCTCAAATTTCCACAACCGATGTTGAAACCAACCAAACCATTTTGCATACAAGTAATGATTCTCGTTATGGACCTACTCTAACTTCTGAAATTGGATCCGACCCCGATATCAAAAATTTCACTAGCAACCCAAAACTTCAGAAAAAATAACTTTCACCATTTCAAGCCTAAATAAGCTACAGACCTCCAAAAAATAATCCGGACACGCCCCTAAGTTCGAAATTACCCAACGGAGCTAACAGAATCGATGAAATTTTATTCTGAAGTTGTCTTCACACATCTGACTATGATCCAAATTTCTAAGACTTAAGCTTTCATTTAGGGACTAAGCGTCTCAAAACACTTCGAAACTCAAAACGAATCTTTCTAGCAAGTCATAATAGCAGAAATAGATATGGGGAAAGCAATTAATAGGGGATAGGGGCTCTAACTCTAAAAACGACCGGTCATGTTGTTACATCAATTTTATTTCTAACTAATTAAATTAGTAAATTATAACCTAGAGATACTAAGGGTTTGAGTAAAGATTAAAGAGAGGTCTAGAGTTACAATTTTCTCTGTTGTTTGAATCGCCCCCACAATATTTTCTATAAATTCATTTAAGTATTTTCTGCCGATCGCAAGCACTTTGGGTGTTGTAGCTCTCTTTTGAGCAACACTATAATTTACTGGCTATATTCTCTCGAACTACGTTAGCTGGCACTAATTCATTATTCACTGCGATAGCACAAAGGTTTCGTTATCTCTAATCCTGCCTTTAAACCCTCCGTATTGATCTCTCACATACATTAGGAGTGATATTGTTTAATAACTACCTAAATGTGTACTCTCTCTCGAGAAATATACACACAAAATATGAAAAGTTAATTAAGATCTCTTCAATCAAAAACAACAAAAACATAGTTGAACAAGTAGAAAAAAATCAAAGACAAATCTATATTAAAAGAAGTAGAAAATCATCCTCCAATAAATTTCATCAAAACCTAGAGTAGAAAGTTTAACTATTCATAACTATACTAACAATCATGATAATAATTGAAAGTATTAAAATACATATTAAGCAAGAAAGGAAGAGAAAACTCTTGTGATTCACTGCTTCCAAGTGTTCCCGTAGCCTTCTTGCCTCTCCAATATATTTCACCCCTAAGAAATAGGTTTAAACCCCCTTTTATATATGTCGTGGGCGTGTAGGGTCGAAATTACTAAGTCATAACCGAAGTAGAACGAAATTCGCCGTTAATCGTCTCGCTTGGCGCCTGGCGTTAACCAGGACATTGTAATATCCCCCTATACTGACTTTGGCATTTTTTTGGTGCCTGTCATCAACCTGGGTGCCAAACTCATACTGCATCCAAATTCTTCTTTTTTTACTTTACTTTGCATGCAAGCTTGTCAAAATCACTTCAAATTGACTCATGCACATATAAACACCATTATTAATCTCGAGTCGCAATTATTTACAGCAAAGTTAATAAGATTGAGGTATATTGCAAAGAAAATTACATGCAAAATATATGAATTTTTAGTTAACATCAGACTATCGCACTTTACGTGGTACTGGGGCTTTTATAAATCAGTCTCTCAACAATTGGTATTTCTTTTGAATAGTAGGACACCGAGAGAGAACTTATAAAAAGAAGAAGTTTCTGTTGGAGAATACTTGATCTCCCGGGTCAAATGGAATTAAAATAGAATTATAATAAGGATAAGATGAGGGAAACAATGCAATCATATCAAATTAATCGTTACATAAAAAATGTCTTTTTAACGTTAGATAATAACAAATTTAACAATATAATACAGTAAAATTTAAATAACAATCACAATAAATATTGTACTTAAAGTTATAAAAGTGCAACTATCCAAACACGCTGTTAGAAAGAGACATTCTCCTTAAAACGACAATCTCTATTGGTAAGAAAAACAGAGAATATACAGATCATAGAGTATGTAATGGTCTAATCCGTTATTGATAGTATCCAATTTTTCCTAAACTTATGTGATGATAAGTAAATGTGTTACTAGAATATTGAGACTTATATGCTTAGATATTCAGCATCTCTTACGCACTTTTGTTGAAATAAGATTTTTCTAGGATGTCACACAAAAAAATAGATTATGCGGATTTTCTTTGTTTCATTCTAACGTAATATTCGATCTTATAACTTTGGGCGATGTTGGATAAAAACTCAAACAATGATCAATGTTGATTTTCTAATGAGTGATTGTGTAACATCCTAAACAATTGTTTTTGCAAACACGCACAAGGAGAGATATTGAGAACCTATGAAATAAGTTTTATATCTTAGTGTAGAGGTTTTTTAAAATTATGAATAAGTACTAAACATATAATATCGCTCATGAACTAAGTTGCTATAATATGCATATAATCACATTTTATGCACATCCTATGCACATATGCGATTGTTTACAAATTACTGTCTTTTGTCCCAATTTATGTTATGCATTTTTTTAATCTATTTTAAATAGAATAATACTTTTTTATATTTAAAAATAATACTCTCCACTACCAACAAAGAGTGATTTTCGATCACGGTATCTGTCAGAAAACGGTAAAAAATAATGGATTTCCAACTACTTTCCGACCACAATTGGTCGGTCAGAAAATAATCGATCGAAAATTAATTTTTCACTGAATTCGTTGGTGATTTTCAACCAAAGTAGTTGGAACGTTCAAAAGGTCAAACGACCGAATAATTTTTAAGTTATTGACCAAAATGGTCCATCGTAATTATTTAAATAAAAATAAATATTTATTTAATTTTTCAGACCGAATCAGTCAAAAAGTAATAATTAAAAAATGAAATTCCTCTAATTTTTTACCGAAACCGTTGAAAACTATAATTCTTTTTATTATTTCCGATCGATCGAAAGTCTAGGCATTTTTTCCAACCAATACCACATCTAAACCAATAAATCCAACCAATAACACAAATCTAAACCAATAAATTCATTAAACTTAACAATTTGGGCATAAAAATATTCAAATAGTAGCCCATATTCAACTTTAAAAACAAAACATAAACTTGTATATCACAATCAAGTTTAACAATTAACCAATACTATACACCTAAAATACCACAAATCAGATTCAATGTATTTATTCTCATCATTAAATAGATAATGCCCATGCTTTCTAACAAACTTCTGCATCTTATCAAATGTTCTGATTTGTGAGTCAAATTTTTGTTTCAAATAACGAATTTATTTTCTCATATTTTGCATTTGTTCTTGACTTTGCTAAGAAGAAGCATAAGCTAAGAGTGAGTTTGGATTAAGCTTGTCTAACGGGCCAACCGGGCTGTTTTGACCCGTCCGGGTTACGGTTCGGGCCGGGCTGTACAGTGACGGGTTCGTAGCGGTTGGGTTAGTTCGGGTTAAAATTGAACCATATGGGTTACTGGTTGAGGGGCCGGCCTGGGCCGGGTTTAGTATATTTTTAATTTTCTTTGGAATTATTTGTAGCATAATTATTAAGTTATATTAATACTTTGTAATAATTGAATGAATACAAGTAAGATGGAAAAAAATTGCACTTATTGCAAGTGCTACTTTATTTCATAATTTCAAATTGAAAAAGTAGAAAATGAAATGTTTACATTTTTTCTAACAAGTAAACTAGTAAAGTAGTAATTTCAAATATTTTGCATCGCCCTAGCAAGTTCATCGTAGTCAATATGAACCGATTGACCTTCTTCTGGGGAGTTAAATTCGGATGGGTTTCCATGGGTTAATATATCTCCAAGTTCCTCGTCTTCTGGGCTATCAACATCTTCCTTTCCTTGATTTATTCGTTTCGATCTAATCAAATCTCTGAAACATACTAAAACTTCCAAAGCATTGCTTCCCAATGAGTGGCGGGTGTCTCCAAGTTGTTGTCTTGCTTGGCTAAATGAACTCTTCGATGCAACAGTAGAAATTGGCACATTTAGCACGTCCCGAGCCATAGCGAAAAGAACAGGAAATTGCTTTTCATTTTCATGCCACCATCCCAACGGTGAAAAGTTCTTCGTGAGAGGCTCCTTTTGCTTCTGCAAGTAGAATTGAAGCTCATCAATATTCCTGCTACTGGTTTGAGTGTTAGAGAATGTAGAAAAAATATTAAAATTATCAAGGCCTTCATCATCCACATTAGCAGAACTGCTACATTGCATAGCGGGATTAACATTGCCAAAAGCACGAGCAGTATTATCACATTCATTTGCTTAATAATTATATAGTTGTTGTAAATATTCATTTAGCTTGTTCATAGAATCATATAAATTTGGGGTTTTAGTTTCTCCAATCTCCATATAAGTATATAAAGCATTCATTAATTGGTGACAATCAGACATTTTAATAGAAGGATTTAAAACTGCACCAATTAAGTAAATCAAAGGAATTGGAAAGAAATATTTTTTGAAATTAGCTTGCATTTTTTCAACAACATCCTTATATTTTTCTTTCTTCTTAATTCAGATAGCAGAAAAGAAAGTTCAGTTATATGTACTAAAGTCATAGTAACAGTAGGGTAATATGCACAAGAAAACACAACAGTAGCAGTATAAAATTTATACAAAAATTTAACAACATCATTAATGACCTCTCAAGTATCACTTGTTAACATACGCCTAGGATCAGTACAATGTGCATTAGCAACTTCAGTTATAGGAAATCTATATTTGTAGCAACATTTTAAAAATATATATGTATAATTCCATCTAGTAACAATTTCATCTGGCATGAAACTAGGTGTAAGGTTATACTGGATACACTTAGTCTTAAATTCTTTTATTCTAGATTGTCTATTATTTCCCTGAATAACACCAACTGCTCTTCTAACATGAGTAATCTCAACTGAAAATAAATCAAGGCCACTTTTAATAATTAAATTATAAACACGATATGCACACCTAACATGAAAAATATCATCAAGAGGTGGTTGCAAATGCAATTTTATAATTGAAACTGCGGCATTATTGTTGAAGCATTATCAAAAGACATACACAAAACTTTTTGGTTTAGATTATAAAATTCAACAACTTCAACAATTGTACTACTTATAAACGTAGCAGTATGACTCTGATCTTCATCATATTTAAAAGCGATAATACGTTTTTGCATACAAGTATTATCATCTATCCAATGGCATGTAATTGTCAAATAATCATTTCCATTAACAGCATGACCAATATCAGAAGTTAGACATACTCTAGAAGGAAGGTGACTAAACAAATAACGTATGTGATATTGTCCATGAAGTCTAAAGATATCTGCTCTACAAGTACTTCTAGGGATACCTTTAAATAAAGGATTGTAAATCCTTTGAATCTACATAATAAGATACGATGAAGAAGCTAAAAAAAAAGGTAGACAACCCAAAGCAATCATTTTTGCTAATTCCTCACGATCCCTCATTTTATCATATTTTACTAGACCTCCAGTAGTAGGGTTAGTAGTTGTTTGACTTCCATCCCCATTATTGCTCCATTCTATGGAATGGTTAGACATCATATGTCTAGTAAGTGTCACAGTTCCCCCTAAATTTCCTCCAGTCAAATGTTTAAAAGTTTCGTTACAAAGTTTGCATTTAACTCTATTAGTACCTTCTATTATTTCAAAAAATTTCCATACCGGACTTCTTCTTTTACGAGTAGAAGTCGGAGCCACTGGTGGTCTACTACCCCTTGTAGCACTAGCAACTCCAACTCCAATACTACCAACATTTCCACTACTACGTGTAGGTGGTATCTCATCTTCTATTCCAATTTCATTCTCTTCTATTCCAAAATCTTCTTGTAATTGTTCATAATCAATCTCTACATTATCATTAGGCGATGATTCAGAAACATGTGTTATTGGGTCATTACTATTACTACCGGAAGCTACAGGACTACCTCTTTTTTTTATTTCCACCCCTACCAGTAACTTTTCTACACGCTCTTTTAGCAGCACTAAACATATTGTAAAAATTAAAGTATAAGCTAAAATTAAATAAGCAATTAAAATATTAAATAAGAGAAGAGTTGGAGGGAGTGCACCGAATTCGACAATTAATTGAGCACTTGATTACGCAAATCCGGTGTTAACACCAAAAAACGTCAAGCAAGTATTTCAATTTTGAACTTCAAGCTTCAAATTCCGAATGACAAATTGCGATAAATTAAATTCAGGAAAAGAGAGACAAATAAAATTATAAAATTAGAATATGAAATCCTGCAAATTGAAGGGAAGAGAGAGATTGATAATTTGAGAATTAAGATTGAGATAAGAATTTTGAGTGAAGGGGAGGGTATTTATAGATTTTAAGAAGTGTTAATATTGCAAATTAATAAATACAAAAAAAAAACCAAAAAATGGTCATTTTTGCAAAAAAATATCTGTTGGCCAATGGATCTGGACCGTTGCCAACGGTCATGTGGGCCCCAAAAATTCAAAAAATAAAAAAAAAAGGTTTTACAGTTGAACCGAGACGGCCCGGGTCGGTCCAACCGGTTCAAGGCACTATTTAGTAAAACCGGGTCGGTCAGGTCCGGTTCCAACCCCAAAAATCCCAAACGGACCAACGCCCTCCCCCGCTCGAACCCAGCCCACCCGATCCCTTAGTTATCGGGTCGGTACGGTCCCGGTTTATACCGGTCCAGTCCGGTCCCGGTTTATACCGGTCCGGTCCCGGTCCGACCCGACCCGGTTGACAGCCTTAGTTAGATGACATGTAGGTTAGTATACTCCAAGTCCGTAAATCTCACATTAATCACTATTCAAAATTATATATGTTTTAACTATAATAATTAAATGTGAATAACTTCTTAAATGTTCTATAATCCAAACTATTGATTTCTCAAATCTAAAAATTAACTTTAATATTAAAATTGAAAAAATTAAATTTTTATCATTCTAATAGTAAAACTAACTAGCAATAATGAACCTAATACAACAAACTTTACACTAAAGCTTTAAACTATAACTAGTTAATACAATTAGAATCAATATACTATAAAACTAATATATCATTCCATAGATAAATTCAAGGTAATGGTGTTAGGGAACTCTAAAAATTTATAGCATACAAGAAAAAATATACTACTCCGTTAAATTGTACATAATGCTAATTCAACCATACTCAAAGAAAATAAAGCTATTAAAACTACAATTCCTAAAAATTCAACCATACCTAATTCAACTAGCAAGAATATTCATATAAAAATTTAAATAAACCTATAACAATTAAAATTTCCACAAATTTAACAACAAAAATAAGATATATGTCAAGGAAGTACTTACCTCACTGGAAAATTTACTATAGAAGAAGGATAATAGAGTTGTCGTGATGCCACTGATATAAAGAAGAAAAAGAATTAGTTAAAAATTTAAGAAAACAGAGGAGGAGGAAGTTGAAGAATCAATTGAGGAGGAGGGAGAAGGGAGGAGGAAAAGAGGGGCGGTGGAGAGGAGGGAGGGGGGGACCTTACTTAGAGGGAAGAAAATGGTGAAGGACGAGAGTGAGAGAGGATGAGGATGAGAGGAAGGACAAGGGAATAAAGCCCGTCTATATTGTTGGGGCCAGGGCCGGAGCCGGGACTAGGTAAGGTTTAAAAATAACATTTCCAACCGATTCGATCAGAAATGTTAAATTAGTTTCTTTTATAAAGTACCAGCCAAATCGGTTGTAATATTAATAATAAATATTTCGGACCGATTTGGTCGCTAATAGAGTGAAGCAAGTCAAACTGTCAAAATTTAAAGGTTTAATAACGATGAATTCGCTCGAATATAAATTTTCGGGCTTTTGCACCAAAAATTGCGACCACAGTGGTCAGAAATGTGGTAGAAATTATTTTTGAAAAATATATTTGATATTTTTTTGGATTTTCAGACCGATTTGGTGAGAAGTTTTACGATAATTTTTTTCTGTTGAATATTTCAGTTAGAATTCCACAATTTTCTAGTACTGCTCGTTTCAATTTATGTGAACTTATTTTACCGGACACGAAGTTTAAGAAAAAATAGAAGACTTTTAAAATTGTGTTGTAAAATGAGGCACATATATTCTGTGTGGTTATAAATCATTACATAAAAGTAAATTATTTTTGAATATGGAAAGATATCGTTCTTTTTTGGCATCGAATAAAAAGGAAATAAGTTACATAAATTGATATGGATGGAGTATAACTTTATAGTTTCTATTTAGTATTAATGAGATGATTTATAGATTTTGACTGCTTCACACCATATGTTTTACTCTATTCGGTCCATAATAAATAACTAATTTACTTTTTTATTTTGGTCCAAAATAAGTGTCCATTTATATAATAAAGAAAGAATTAATTTTATTTTTATAAAATTATCCTGATGTACATATCCCTAAAAAAATTTCTTACTCGTCACTATTAAATATTTAATTAAGATGAACTTGAGAGAGAAAAAACCGAATCACTGTTACCGTGATACTCCCAGCGATACTATTCTGTGAATAGTACTCTGTCACTATTCATCGGAAAACTTGCCGGATTCCGATCGCGGATTGCAACAATTTTGGTGTCAAGACATCCCCTTCTCTTTGCGAACAATCCCCAATAGATTTTCTCCTAAAAGCTATAGCCAATCTCCCTACATCTTAAATCTTGTTTTTCGATTTACTGTAGCATTTTCATTCTATCCGACAGAATGTTAGTGATGGATCCTGGTTGACGATCATCGCAACTATGGAAGTTTCAGCCTCTCCTCAGCTCTGTGCTGTGGGAGAGGAAAATCAAAATCATTCGGAAAATCTAACAGCTCAAAATCCACAACAGACTTATGCATCGCAACTTGTTCGACAGCATTCTGCCGCAACAAAATCGAATGTTGAACTCTGTCCAGTAACGGTAGAAAATGGAATACCTACTGTTGAATTCACATTATACGAAGTGAATTCGTTCACCAAGGAGGAAGGTCTTCAACAAGCAGTTGTGATTAAATTCTCGTATGGATAACCCGAGCTTCAGGAGTTGAGACAGATCCTACCGAAGCAACTCGATGTCAAAGGTAATTGCAGTATAGGGCAGTTAGAATATCGACATATTCTGGTAAGATTTGATCTATTTAAAGATTTTGCGAATGTCGTTTCAAGAACTACAGGCTATGTTAAGGCGAAAGGAGACGACTACTTCTTCAGGACTTTCTCATGGACAATGGGATTTAATCCACGTGAAGAAACGTCAAAAGCTGTCGTTTGGATTTCATTTCCTGAACTGCCAGCAAATTTCTTCGCAAAAAGATCCTTAATGTCAATCGCTGCTGCAGTGGGAAAGCCTCTAGCAGTAGATAAGGCTACCAAAGATCGAACGAGACCTATTACGGCATGAGTAAAAGTCTTGATTAATTTATTAAACAACCATCCAAAGAAAGTTAAGATCAAGATAGTTGATATCAAATCTGGAAAAATTGTCGAATACGACCAGCGGATCGTGTTTGATAACCTTCCTAAATACTGCATGTATTGTAATCATCAAGGTCATGATGTAAAATCATGTCGTTGGAGTTCAGATGATTATAATGAGCAAGCATTTCATAATCGAGAATCTGAAGGCCGGGGAAGTTTGACAAAAGTAAGAGGTGATGCTAGAGAATTCCTAAATGCTAATCGTGTAGCACGAAGCAGAGAAAGGATTCTGCCTAATGTAATTGCAGATGCAGGACAAACTGTTTTTGTTCCAATTGTTCCCACTGCAGAAGTTAATTCAATGCTGAATGATGTTATTGAACAACAGTGTAAAAAATCAGATTCTGTTTTGAAAGTTCAAAATAAATAGGTGCTGTCAAATTTGGCTGGGGCTCTTCCTAATGAAACTACTGATGCAGGACAGAATATGAATTATGTTCCAACTTTTCAAGCTACAGAAGCTCTTTCTATGCCAAATGATGTATACCAAAGTTGTGTAAAACTTCAGTAACTGTTCCATTCAATTTGAATGCACCACCTGAACAGGTGATGTGTAAATTTAAAGGTGCATCTGCTGAGGCTGCACATCATAAGGTAAGCAGAAATGAACAATTGGAGTGTGAACCGCATCATGTGTTACATATGTGTAAAAATATGACTATGTTAAGTCAAGGAAATGGTACTAACTTAGAGGTTCTTGATCCTGCCAAAGCTGTTGCAAATCATACTGTTTCCCATGTGCAACTAGGAGAGAAATTGACAGTGCCAACTTATATTGAATCTGTCCCAATTGTTCCAGCTGCACAAGTTCTGCCCACTGATGATAATGCACAGATATGTAAAAAACCAGCCAATGTTCACAGTGAACAGCTGGGGTCAAATTTGGCTGGGGCTCTTCATATTGTGACTGGTGATGCAGGACAATATGTTGTTCCAGTTATTCCAGCTGCAGAAGATCATTCAATGTCGAATGTTGATATAGAGCAGCTGTGTCAAAATACACCTATTGTTCCATCCAGTGTTCCAAGTGAACAAATGGTATCAAACGTGACTGATGCATCAGCTGACGCTACAAATCATAAGTCAAACAGGTTTGTGTTGGAAACACGTTTCAAATGCAATATACTAAACGTGTGTTCTTTTGTAGGTTTTGATGAATGTCAAACAAAGCAAAAAGCGATATATAGCAGTACTCAAGGACAAGCACAAAATGGATGCATTACAAGAAGCTCAAGACAAAGTTTAGAAATGTTATAATTGAGTCAATATTAATTGTGATCTTGATTCCTCAACTTGGCTCATAACATGGCTTCTCTACTAAAATTATTTTTCCAAAATCATGCATATTTAAATTAAGTGTCAAATGATTTTAAACTATGCATATTTACATTTGTTAAAATGTTTTCCAAGCATGCCTCAAAAATCTGGGCTAAGATAATCGATTATGTACTTATGATAATTGAGTATCTCTAAGCCAAGACTGCATGACAATCGATTGTGAATTAATGATAATCGATTGTGAGTAAGTCAGTTAACATCAGGTTTTTGCAAACTGCATAACAATCGATTGTGTACTTATGATAATCGATTGTTAACTGAGGCAAAGTTTTCAAAACTCATAAAAATCGATTATGAACTAATGGTAATCGATTAGAATGAGAAAAATGTCTCCCAGTGATTTTAAATAAGATGATAATCGATTGTGGCTTTTGATAATCGATTATATATGAGACAGAGAGTTTTGAAATTAATTAATAATCGATTATTCCATTTGATAATCGATTGTTGAAGCTGACCGTTGTCATATATTTTCAATGACCTTCAGGTAATCGATTGTTGATATTTAACAATCGATGTTTTGCTTAAAATCTGGAAAAGATTTTCTGAACGTTGTTAAAATAATCGATTGTTGATTTCCGGACAATCGATGTTTTATGCCAAAAATTGGAAAGGATTTCTTAACGTTATAAATAATCGATTATTGATTTGAAGTAATCGATTGTTGACGTAAAATCTGGGATTGAATTTTTAATCTGATAGGCAAACAATCGATTGTTTAGTCTTGACAATCGATTGTCACTGAGTAATTTCAGCAATCCTTAATTGGCAATTAGACAACGGTAAGACTGAGTTTTTCACCTATAAATACAGCTTCAACTCAGTGTTTTCACAACAACAACATATACACTTTGAGTATTTTCATTGCTAAAAGCTTTCTTACATTGATCATCATTTTCCATTCATCCATAAAGCTTTTTGAAGAGCCATTCTATTGAGCTAAGTTGTTGTGATCTTGAGCGTACTATTTCTACTCATATCTACTCATTAAAGAGTGCTTTGTAAAGTGAGTGTGTTTTGTGTTTGTAAGAGAATTGCGATTCTCGTTTGTTGAGGAACTTGTGATTCCTCGGTTGAAGTCTTTGGGATTGTTATCCCCGAGCGGTTGAAGTCTTTGGGATTGTTATCCCCGAGCAGTTGAAGTCTTTGGGATTGTTATCCCCGAGCAGTTGAAGTCTTTGGGATTGTTATCCCCGAGCAGTTGAAGTCTTTGGGATTGTTATCCCCGAGCAATTGAAGTCTTTGGGATTGGTATCCCCGAGCAATTGAAGTCTTTGGGATTGTGATCCCCGAGCACCTAGGTGAGGCTTGTGTCCTCAGCTGTAACGGTTTGTTAAGCACCCGTAAGCTTGACAAGTTTAGTGGAAATCTCGAGAGAGTCTCTCGGGGACTGGACTAACCACGTTTGTGGCCAACCAGGATACATCATTGTGTAAGTTTATTCTACTGCACTTGTTTTAATTTCTGCAAAGTTTTTAAATTCCGCACTAAAACGCTTAATATTTTTAAAACGCTATTCACCCCCCCTCTAGCGTAAAGCGTATTGTCCAACAATTGGTATCAAAGCCATACTCTCTGAAAAACTTAACCGTTTGAGAGAACCATCCATGGCTTCTACTCTAAATTTCTTTGCAGGAATAGGTGAAGGAGAATGCAGCATGTCGCCTCCAATATTAGACGAAAACGACTACTCAGTCTGGAAATATCGGATGCAAGTTTTTACAATGGCAAACGATTTGTATCTATGGCAAGCTATTAAACACAGTGATCAACTGACGACAAAAGTCGGGAAAGATAAGGTAAGTGAATACAACACTAAAGCTATGAATATATTACATAACGCCTTGAACCAGGAACTTTGGCGAAAAATCTCCCACTATAAAACTGCTAAGGAAATGTGGGACAAACTTGAGGAATTGCACGAAAACACGCCTCAAAAAGCGGTCAGCACAAACGATGAATCAACTGGTCAGTGCCTCATGGCAGACGAAAAAGACGAGGTAAGTACATCTAACGATATGCAAATTGCTTATAACAAACTGCATGATGAGTTGGTAAATGCTTCTAAGACTATTAAAGATTTACAAAGAACTCTTTCTTTACAAGAAGAGGATTTTCAAAAACAACTCTTTTTAAAAGACAAGGACTTTGAAGAACGTCTTTCTTTAGCTCAAAAAGGTGTTGAAAATCTGTCTCGTGATAACGAGAATCTTGCAAATGAAAATCAATTTTTGTTAAATGATAGTATAGAACTTAGACAAGTCATCAAGACTATGCATGAAGCCTCTTGTGTTGATAAATGCTCTACTTGTACTGCTTGTGAGTCCTTAAAACTAGAAAACACAGAACTTAGGAAAACATTAGAAACACGTAGTAAAGAAGTTCCTAAAGTTGTTGAAAAAGAAACGCCTAAGAAATATCAACGGCATAAAAACAAAAACTTCACTACTCCACCTAGAAATAACTCTAAGGTATTAAACAAGCCTAGAACAAATTCTTTTAGACCACCTAGACATTATGCTAGAATGTATGAAAATAAGGGTAGAACTAATATCTTTAGACAACCTAGATCCGAATCTAGGATTCTTGCAAACAAGCCTACAAATAGTAATTTTCGGCAACCAAGAAATAACTCTAGGAACGAGCTTAGACCACCTAGACATGACACTAGGTCCTTCAACAAGTCTAGCACTAATGACTTTAGACCATCTAGATATTATACTAGAAATGGGAACAATATGTCTAGTGTTAATCTTTTTCATTCGCCTAGAACTTTGTTGGCTCAACCTAGGCATCAACACAACCCGAACATAGTATGTCATTACTGCAATCGTATAGGTCATATTGCACCTATGTGTTTTACAAAGCATAGAGATTCTTCATATTATTATGGTCGTTATTTGCCTAACCCCCAAGGACCCAAAATGGCATGGGTACCAAAAGAGCATTGATTTGTTTTGCAGGTGTGCTTGAAGGAATCAAGTGTAGTGGATACTCCAAACACTTGACGGGAAACGAATTCAAAATTCCTTAAATTAAAGCACAAAGAAGGAGGAAGAGACGGAAAAGTCGATTTAGGCATTTTTTTTTCAAAATTGGAAGTATTTTCGAAAAATTTAAAAGACAAAATACAAGGAAGACAAAGGCAAAATTGTGGAAGAAGCTTCTTAAATTGAAGAATGAGCCAAAAGACCAAAATGAACGGAGGATGTTCAAAATCAGGTAATTGGCAAAGTCGAAGGGAAGGTAAGTACCCTAAACCCTCTTAAGAACATCCTAGGACAAAATTCTTAAGAGTTCACGTTTTTCACCCGACTACACTAGTTTCAAAGTTATTATTTCATTTATAGATTACTGACTTGAGCGTCGGAGATGTTTAATTCTATTTTGCAGGTATCCCCCAAAAGGTAAGAGGAAAGTATAAATTGTCTTGATACAAGAAAAATCGATCATAATCGATTATTTATGCTTACAATCGATTATCAGTATCAATAATCGATTATTTGTTGATTCAATTTTTTTTGTCATGAAATCTTGTTGAATGTTTACATTGCTTGATAGAATTAAGTCTCATCATTTTAGCATCCCCCTTCCAAACAATCGATTATTTGTTCTGCCAATCGATTATTTTCCAAAATCCAAACTCTCTGTGAGTGAAATAATCGATTACTATATATTGACAATCGATTATCTGTTTTAAACTTATGTTACCGTTTTGGCTCTACAATCGATTCTGTCAGGTCATAAATATGAAAAACAATCGATTACCAAGTTTGACAATCGACTATCTTTTTCAAATTTTTTTTACCGTTCTGGCGTGTAATCGATGTGTCAGATCATTTTCATTAATGACAATCGATTATTCTATTCAAACAATCGATTATTGAACGGTCAGTGAATTTATTTTTACTGTTTCAGACTTCAAAGCTCTTCAAATCTCTTCAAATCTTTTCAAATAAGTGTAAGATTCATTCCTTCTCTATATATAGGCTGCACATATGCTCTTGTATACTCACTCAAGCCTCCCAAGCATCAAATTATCTTGTTATCTTTGAAAACTCCTAGCACATCTTTTTCAAAAATGTCAAGCCGCAACTCCAAACGTGCTCATTCCAAACAAGGTGCTTCTTCTTCTCGCCATCCATATCAAGATGGATCGGTTCTATTCTTTGAATCCGATGAAGAGCTCACCCGTTTCTTAACCAAATTTGAGAAACGCCTTATTCTCCCTCCTCGCTTTTCAACAAACGCTCTTGTTGCACCATTCATTCCAGCCGCGAATATGCTAAGAGAGTGCCAACTTTTCAATTTCCTACTCCTTACTCACCCCTACTACAACATTACTTTGGTTGAAGCTTTTTACTCCAACCTTCACAAAGATGATGAGGGTGAACTCGTTACCAATGTTAACGGCATTTCCATTCTAATTTCTGAAGATAACCTCCACCTCATTGCCGGCATTCCGCATGATGGTGAAGACATCTACCAGTACATAAATGATGCCGGGGACATGATTGATGAAGCTAATCTCTTCCGCCAAGCCGGAGTCGCCTATGATGAGTCTTCTTCCCGTCGTCCCACCATAAAGGGTATGGACCCGAATTATCGTTTCATTCTCTATTTCATCACTCGTGTTCTCAAACCCCGTAAACTCAATCACACCACCATTTCCCAAGAGGATGCCAAATTTCTTCATGCCATTATCACCGGTGTTAAAATCAATTGGTGCAAGCTTATTCAATCTCATATGTTCAATGCCACCAGAGATGACATACCTCTCCCCTATGCCCTCTTAATAATGAAATTTCTTGAAGCTTCCGGGGTCAATAT
Organism: Nicotiana benthamiana; assembly: GCA_034376525.1. Classification (NCBI taxonomy): domain Eukaryota; kingdom Viridiplantae; phylum Streptophyta; class Magnoliopsida; order Solanales; family Solanaceae; genus Nicotiana; species Nicotiana benthamiana. Next base: position 57,180,431 of record CM067324.1, on the reverse strand, counting down.
TGCTAATGGTCCTCTCAAAAAGAGCACCAAAATCTGGGAAATTTTGGAGTCTTCCTTTCATCATGATGGTGATCATGCTCCCGCTCCTCCTCAAAATCGACAAGCCCGTCGTGCTCATCCTCCTCAGGAGCCTACCCTCCGGACTATCTCTGACCAAATTACTCAATTAACCCGTGAGGTCCATGGTTACTTTGATCGTGCATTATGCCTATGCTCAGGTGGTGCCATATCAAGCGCCTCCCAATGATGATGAAGGGGATGGGGGTGATGAATGATGAAATTGTTGTTTTTGATGATGTGAAATTGTTGTTTTTGATTTGTTTTTCCTTGGTTGGTTAGTTGTTGTTCGTTTTATTGTGTTTGGCTCCACCCATGTAATGTTATTTTTCAATAAATAAACTTTTGTTTATTTCATATGTTTTTTTGCATATTCTTCCCTTGTATATATTTTTGCTAATGGCAAAAGGGGGAAGAAACGGGATATCAAGAAGTATGCTATATCACTCTCAACTTCATTCATGCTTAAAGTGAGGGGGAACATGAATTGAGGGGGAACATCAAATTGCATACTTTACACTTGTCTTGGATTATCAAAATAATTACTGCATATATCCCGCTTATGTTTGCCATTATCAAAAAGGGGGAAATTGTTGGAAACACGTTTCAAATGCAATATACTAAACATGTGTTCTTTTGTAGGTTTTGATGAATGTCAAACAAAGCAAAAAGCGATATATAGCAGTACTCAAGGACAAGCACAAAATGGATGCATTACAAGAAGCTCAAGACAAAGTTTAGAAATGTTATAATTGAGTCAATATTAATTGTGATCTTGATTCCTCAACTTGGCTCATAACATGGCTTCTCTACTAAAATTATTTTTCCAAAATCATGCATATTTAAATTAAGTGTCAAATGATTTTAAACTATGCATATTTACATTTGTTAAAATGTTTTCCAAGCATGCCTCAAAAATCTGGGCTAAGATAATCGATTATGTACTTATGATAATCGAGTATCTCTAAGCCAAGACTGCATGACAATCGATTGTGAATTAATGATAATCGATTGTGAGTAAGTCAGTTAACATCAGGTTTTTGCAAACTGCATAACAATCGATTGTGTACTTATGATAATCGATTGTTAACTGAGGCAAAGTTTTCAAAACTCATAAAAATCGATTATGAACTAATGGTAATCGATTAGAATGAGAAAAATGTCTCCCAGTGATTTTAAATAAGATGATAATCGATTGTGGCTTTTGATAATCGATTATATATGAGACAGAGAGTTTTGAAATTAATTAATAATCGATTATTCCATTTGATAATCGATTGTTGAAGCTGACCGTTGTCATATATTTTCAATTACCTTCAGGTAATCGATTGTTGATATTTAACAATCGATGTTTTGCTTAAAATCTGGAAAAGATTTTCTGAACGTTGTTAAAATAATCGATTGTTGATTTCCGGACAATCGATGTTTTATGCCAAAAATTGGAAAGGATTTCTTAACGTTATAAATAATCGATTATTGATTTGAAGTAATCGATTGTTGACGTAAAATCTGGGATTGAATTTTTAATCTGATAGGCAAACAATCGATTGTTTAGTCTTGACAATCGATTGTCACTGAGTAATTTCAGCAATCCTTAATTGGCAATTAGACAACGGTAAGACTGAGTTTTTCACCTATAAATACAGCTTCAACTCAGTGTTTTCACAACAACAACATATACACTTTGAGTATTTTCATTGCTAAAAGCTTTCTTACATTGATCATCATTTTCCATTCATCCATAAAGCTTTTTGAAGAGCCATTCTATTGAGCTAAGTTGTTGTGATCTTGAGCGTACTATTTCTACTCATTAAGGAGTGCTTTGTAAAGTGAGTGTGTTTTGTGTTTGTAAGAGAATTGCGATTCTCGTTTGTTGAGGAACTTGTGATTCCTCGGTTGAAGTCTTTGGGATTGTTATCCCCGAGCGGTTGAAGTCTTTGGGATTGTTATCCCCGAGCAGTTGAAGTCTTTGGGATTGTTATCCCCGAGCAGTTGAAGTCTTTGGGATTGTTATCCCCGAGCAGTTGAAGTCTTTGGGATTGTTATCCCCGAGCAATTGAAGTCTTTGGGATTGGTATCCCCGAGCAATTGAAGTCTTTGGGATTGTGATCCCCGAGCACCTAGGTGAGGCTTGTGTCCTCAGCTGTAACGGTTTGTTAAGCACCTGTAAGCTTGACAAGTTTAGTGGAAATCTCGAGAGAGTCTCTCGGGGACTGGACTAACCACGTTTGTGGCCAACCAGGATACATCATTGTGTAAGTTTATTCTACTGCACTTGTTTTAATTTCTGCAAAGTTTTTAAATTCCGCACTAAAACGCTTAATATTTTTAAAACGCTATTCACCCCCCCCCCCCTCTAGCGTAAAGCGTATTGTCCAACAGTTTGATCATCTGGTGTGTGAAAAGCAACATTGGTTACACAATTCCAACAATAACAGACCTACAATGTTTTGTCAAGGAAATGATACAAATTTGGAAGCTTTGCATCCTGCCAAAGCTGTTACAAACTCTGTTGATTCCCAGGTTCAACTAGAGGAGAACTCGACTGTGCAAAAATTGATTGATGCTTCAAGCATCACTGCAGAATGTAATGGAGTAAATAAAACCTCACCCTTAGCCAACTGGACAGCTCAAAAAGAACATCGACCTGCATCACAAATTAACACACTTGAAGCAGCTAATGAAAGTACAGCTGCTAATGTTGTCTCCAATGCTGCATTAGTTCAAGCAAATTCTGCTTTAGAATCTTCTGGCAATCGTCAACACACAAGGGATGAAGGGAAATGGTCATCGATGGCTAACAAATCAGTATCTCCTAAATCCAAAAATAAAATCCAGATCGTAGAAAACAATTCAGCTTTAACTTCAAGTTCAAACTCATTTGCCGTGCTCACCAATGTCAGTCAGAATTCATCTCAGAATACAGAGGCTACAGATCATGTTACTGCTACAAGTATGCAAATACAGTCCAAACCTCAAAGTTCTCCAACCATACATGCTCCTACTGTGACAAAGAGGAGGGACTTGGTCATTAAATCGAAATTTTGGAAAGACCAACGAGATTATGATGATGAGGAGACCTGGGGTGATGGACTCGCTGGTTTTTCATGGGAAGAAGATGACCAAGAATGTGAGCAGGATAGTACTGAAGAGGACAGTGATGATTTAGCCAAGAAAAAATGTCAAAAGAAAAATATAATTAACAACTGTCGTGCAATTTCGAAGCAAACAGAAATTCCAAACAGCAGATTAAGTCATAATGCTCCAGTGTTTGTTCCAAGAAATAATGCTAAAACATTTAGTTCAATTGTAGCGACATCACAGTTCAACAAAAATGAATCAGCTCATCATCGTCAACTAAACTCAGTCCAACCATCAGTTGTTAATCCAATCGCAAATGTACTGCCATCAACTAGCCAGAATCAGGCTACAACATCAGAACCACTCTCTAATCTAGAGGACAGAAAATGTTCGGATGTCATGATGCAAACTCTGATCACAAATCAGAAGCAGCAAAGGAATGTCAATACTCCATCTAACTCTCTTACTGCTGATAGCAATACACTAGCATGGTCACAGGCGGGGCAGCTCGTCACAACTGCTTCAGTAATTTCGTCCGAGGAAAGACAACTATTAGATGCGATGGTAAATACAGATACTATTCCTACTACTGGTAGCTCTGTCATAAGCAGGAACAAAGCGCGAAAGCAACAAAAAGAAACCATAGTTATCAATAATGCACAATTAACAACTCAAGGCGTTTTTCAAGAGTTACCAAATCCAATTTTGGCAGGAAGACATATTTATGAAGAAGGGGAAGCAGAGGATTTCATAAACCAATGCCGAGCAGACGCATTAACAAAAGGAGATTTATCACCAATGCACAGTGCAAGAAATAAGAAGTCTCATCTAAGGGAAAGAAGTTGGGACGGCAGGGAGTTTGAATACGTAAACATAAGGAGGCCCCCAATGAGATCTGCAAAACAAAAACAGGTCCCTCAACCAACACACCCAAAAACCAATCGTCTCAAGAATAAAACATGAACTTTGAAGAATTCTTGAAAAAAACTATGTGGAAGAAGACATCATTCTACAAATCGAAACTTTCACAACGAAAGAAAAAAGGGGGCATCTCTATGGCTTCTTCATCTGTTTATTTTACCATCACATTAGTATTATCCTTTGTAATATCATCATAGAGCTTGTTATAAACTCTATGATGATCATTCGATTCTTAGTACTTGCGAGTTCTTTCTTTTTGCATGCTTGCTAGTTCAGGAGGCTTTTATTTGCCTCAATAGGATAACTAAGGTAAGGTCTATGCCGGCTGTGTTATATGGGTGACATTACCGGTGTAAACCGCCTTATTTTACTTCTCCTATTTGTTGTAATTTTCTTTTCTATTATTTATGAAAACTAACCCTAGGCGATTGCCTAGTGGACTCAAAAAAAAAAATATTTAACTAAGGATAGTTTGGTCATACTAGGTATTTTTGTATAAAATTTAATATTCTCTTAATAGATGTGCTAAATGTAAATTGGTCACTTATTGTTAACAGAAAGGAGTAACTCTTTTTTAAAATTCGGTGCTTAGTCCTAGAGGCGGATTTACGTGGAGGGGGTAGGGTACATGCACCCATGCTCCCCTTCCTAGACAATATATAAAAAGTACCAACTTTAAAGTTATCTATAGAAATATGTCTATGGGCACCCATGCTCAATTGATTCCTTAGTTCACTAGTATGTTGGTGCTCCTGTCAAGGGTTCGAATCCATTTTCTATATGGTCTCTTAATTAATTTTTTTTAATATTTAAAAATCTCTTTTGACTGAAAAGACAAAACATGTAACGTTTTTTGAGGGAAAAATTTGGGAATAATCTCCCATTCTCTATCGGTTCTATATAATTAATTTTTTTTTAAAAATATTTAAAAGTTCCTTTTGCTAAAAAAGTAAAAATATATCCCACGTGAGGGAAAATTTATCGATCAAATCCCTACAATAAAACTACAGTGTTTCCCTCTCAAATATCTCTATGTATCAAAGTCTTCTGCAAATCAAGAAAATACCTACATTTCTTTTTTTGCAAACAAAGGTCACATATTTTCGAGTTTCTTTATTAAAAGCTCACTTATTTTTTATTTCTTTATCGTTTTTCTTTTGATTTGTGAAGTTGGTTTGTAATATTATTGATTGTTTGAATGTTTAATATTGTTTTGGCAGTTAAGAACGGAGGAAGTATTATAATCGATATTGATAAGCTTTAAATCTCGTCTTCAGTTCTTCAAAATTAGTTTTGCTATTCGTATTGAAGAAGTGAAGAGCAATACTAATTATGAAGAACGAAAGACGATATTTAAAGCTTCTCAATAGTGATTATAACACGTCCTCCGTTCTTGATTGTCAAAATAAATTTTAAATATTCAATCAATCAATAATATTACAAACCAACTTCACAAATCAGAAGAAAAAATATTAAGAAACTTGAAAAATATGTGACCTTTGTTTGCAAAAAAGAAAAATTTGGTATTTTCCGGATTTGAAGAAGACTACACATGGAGAGATTTGAGAGGGAAATAGTGTATTTTTTTTGCAGAGATTTGATCTATTATACCCAATTTCCCCTCAAAATGTGGGATATGTTTTTACTTTTTAGCAAAAGGGACTTTTAAATATTTAAAAAAAAAAAAATAATTACATAGAAATGATAGAGAGAGGGAGATTACACTCACATTTTCCCCTCAAAAACGTGGGATATGTTTTTTTCTTTTCAGTTAAAAGGAACGGAAAAGGGTCAAGACTACCCCAAGACAATTGGAGTTGGTACAATAATGCCCTCCGTCCACTTATTTTGAAAAAATTGCCGTCACCGTTATCTTTTTTGCTCAAGAATTCCCTTACGACTAACGGCCATGTTAGATAAAAGAAATTAATTAATTTTCATGTGCCATAACGAAAAAAGGTCAAAACCGACCCTAGACTATTGGAGTTGGTACAATAATACCCCCATCTCAAAAAATCTCTCCCTTCCTCCTTCCCCCCCCCCCCCCCCCCCCAGCATGTGAGTTCACATTCCTCTTGTTTTTCTCATCCTTTTTTTGACCTTGCACTCTATTTGAATAATCACTACAAATATCATTAAAGTTTTATTTTCAGACAACCAAAATTTGTTGTCACCAATACTTTACGTCATACAACTTTCAAAAACCCTGCTAAGCAAAAAAAACGTAATTAATTTCCATGTATCATCGTCTCATTGATTGGTTGTCTGAAAATAAATTGTAGTGATTATTCAAATATAGCATCCTCGTAAATTAAGCTATTGTACGAGGATGCTCTTTAGGTTATATCAATACCGCCAATTTTTTTTAAAAAAAAGACAATTAAATCAAGAGAAATATTTGAGATTATATGCCTGAGAATATGAGAGAATACGACTTATTGGTGAATGTGACTGTAATAAACACTTGATTGAGCGTATTGTATGAAGCAGTAAAGTGTAGTAAGAAAAATTGATAATGAATGGTATTTCTATGATGAAAAACATAGGAATATTGATGTGTACATTTACAAAGAAATAGGAAGAGGAAGGTGATTAACTATAAGAGAGAGTTTTGTTTGCTTAAAGAAAAAAAATAGGTGTACGAGAGTTCTAGTTGGTGGAATAATTTTTAAAAAAAAGAGGAGAAAGTAACGGCGGAAAACGGTCTTAGAATGTGGGTGAGTTTATTTTAATTAGGTGAGTCTTAAGTTAAGCCAATGGGACAATGATACATGGAAATTAATTATGTTTTTTTTTTTGCTTAACAGGGTTTTTGAAAGTTGTATGACGTAAAGTATTGGTGACAAAAAATTTTGGTTGTCTGAAAATAAAACTTTAATGATATTTGTAGTGATTATTCAAATAGAGTGCAAGGTTAGAAAAAGGATGAGAAAAACAAGAGGAATATGAACCCACACGCTAAAGGGGGGAAGGGGGAATGGGGAAGGGGGAAGTGAGAGATTTTTTGAGATGGGGGTATTATTGTATCCAATAGTCTAGGGGCAGTTTTGACCTTTTTTCGTTATGGCACATGAAAATTAATTAATTTTTTTTATCTAACATGGCCGTTAGTCGTAAGGGCATTGAGCCAAAAAAATCACGGTGCGGGTAATGTTTTCAAAATAGATGGACGAAGGACATTATTGTACCAACTCCAATTGTGTAGGGGTAGTTTTGACCTTATTCCCTAAAAGAAATTTTAAAATATTAAAAAGAATTCATCAAAAAGACCATATAGAAATGGATTCGAACCCTTGACTTGGGGGAACATAAGGGCACCAACATACCAATGAACTAAGGTAGTCAATTGAGTATGAGTGCCCACAGACATATTTCTATAGATAATTACTTTTTATACATTGTCTAAGGAGAGGAGCATGGGTGCATGTGCCTCAGCGCCTCCACATAAATCCGCCACGGTTTGTTGCTAATGGTATTATGCTATTTTGTCAATAATGCTATTATTGACCGTTTTGAAAGTATGAAAATTTATTGAGTACAATTGTAGCGTGTATGATACTCTTTGTAAATGTAGGAGTATTAATTTTTATTTATTCATAAACATGTTATCATTGTAAAATTATACTTGTTGTCCCTGTAATTAGACCAATGTTTATAAAAAAAACAAAAATGACGTGCACTCATTTTCTTAAAATTTTAGATATGCCTCCCCTTAGTCAAGGTGCATCACATAAAATGTGACCAGTATATGTAGCTTATAACCAACTCAAATAAAACTGTGACCAATCCATCACAGTGTAAGTCCCTCGCACAGACGCATGGCATGCTTCACAACTACTCCTTACAACTATTTATATTTCTTTCCAATAAAAGAACCAAAAAATATACTTAGATAGACTTGACTTAAACATAAGTGTTAAAAGCAGATTAGGTGAACCAATTATGGAGTGAACAAAGCTTGCTGACTTCAGCCAATGATAGGCAATCCACTTGGGAATTTGTCACAATACTTCTTTCTACATTGGATAGGATAATAGTACTAGTACTACATAGGAAACGGAGTGTGTCTTGTTTGGATTGTTAGAAGCCACCAGCTGACTTCTCCTTCGGACCGTACTTAAGTTCCAAACTATGATTGGAACTTCCAAACAGTACCTTAAGCAAGCAGCCTCTCTCACCACTCACTACGCCACACCTGTAAAAACGCACGTGTCATTGACTCACTTCAGAAGCTTCGGAAATGACAGCCTACTAAAGCCCTAAAAAAATTTCCTCTTTTCTTTTCTTCGTCGAAGCTCGATCACCTACTGATCTTGCGCTTCCGATTCCCAAAATTCAACTCTTGTTTCCTAATATTCGCTACTTCATTAGCACAGGTCAGTTTTCTTTTTCTTTAATTTTACCTATTTCATTGTCATTGAGATATTGTTGGGTTATTGTTTTTTCTGATCGCGATTATGCTTATGGGTTTTGAAGTTGTTAATTTCACTTGGGATGTAGTAAATTTTGTGCCTTACCATTGTTATTTATTTTTTCTTTCATAATTGAATGTCAATTTTAAGATATCTCTCTGTTCTTTATTGTCGCCTAATTTGCCGATTTGGAATTGACAAGGTTATAGATTCTTGTGATTGAATTACGTATTCGATTTGGTTTTCTTTTTTTTTTTAATTTTCTTGCAGAATTCAATTACTGGATGTACTGAGCAAATAACGTGGAGCTTCTGTTCTAAATTAGCTTTGTTGCTGGCAAATAGGGTAGAGTTGCTTTTAATTTTATGGATTTCATATGATATTTCTCATTATTTGAGTCTACCTTTTCGATGGTTATAATGAATTCGGGAGTCAAAATGCCGGGAAATCGGCATTGCCCCCGAGTTGATACTTATGAGCTGAAACTTCGGATTGAAAGGAAAGTTGGTCAGCAGAAGGCAGAGAAATATTATTCTATGTTAAGCAGATACTTAAGCCTAAAGATGAGCAAATCAGAGTTTGATAAGTTTTGTGTTGTTTTATTGGGGAGAGAGAATATCTGCCTTCATAATGCGCTTATCCAAGGAATTATAAGAAATGCCTGTACTGCTAAGATGCCTCCGCCAAAAGATGGCACAATGGAGGCTTCCTTTAATGCAAAAGTGCCGAATGGTTGTCAAAGAGGAAGTCTTCAGTCACTGTGCAGGGATGTATTTCCTCAATCTCCTAGAAAGGGGAGAACTCCTACCCCTCGCGATCGCAAATTTAGAGACCGGCCAAGTCCTCTGGGTCCTCACGGGAAGACCCATTCTGCTGCTTGTGAAGATTTTCCACCAAAAGTACTGGAACAACAAAGTGCTACCGAGCTTCTGTCCTTGGGTAGTAAGCCTCCTGTTGAAGGCAACTCCGTGGAAGAGGGAGAAGAGGTTGAGCAGACTGCTGGAAGCCCCAGTATTCATAGTAGAAGTCCTGTAACAGCTCCCCTTGGCATCTCGCTGAATGCTAAGGGTACAAGGAAAGTATTGCATCATGGTTCAGCTCCTTTAGATGATATGGGAACTTGTTACAGCAGTGGTGATTTGCCCGATACCAGCTTGTTAAAGAAAAGATTGGAACAAAAGTTAGAGACAGAAGGCTTGAAAATGTCAATGGACTGTGTAAATGTGTTGAATAATGGGGTCGATGTGTTTTTGAAGCGATTAATTAAGCCTTGTTTGGACTTATCAGGCGCAAAGTCACAACACAAGCATATCCATCACCAAGCTGTATCCGTTTCAAATATGACAGGGACAATAAGATATAACCAAAAACCAAGTGATCTCTTTTCTGTTACAATGTTGGATTTTCGCACAGCAATGGAGTTGAATCCCAGGATACTAGGGGAGGATTGGCCAATGCAGCTTGAGAAGCTTTCAGTGCGTTTGTTTGAAAGTCTGTGATTGATTAGGGCATTGATTTGGGTGTGACTGTGACTTTGAGTCGATAAAGTGATGACTAATATTGTGAATCTATTAGCAGGTCTAACAGTAATGCTGACGCAAGTTATACAAGCAGTAGTAAAGCATCTGCCTAGTTTAAAGCTACGGAAAATTTTGGATCATGGTTGTTAGGTTGTATATATACCTCAGAGCTGATTATTTCTGAATTGAGAATTGTTACCTAGGGAAGTAGCAAGATATCAACACCTGTAAGATTGTAGCCATTACAAATAGAGTTAAGTGGGCTTTGTCAATTATTATCTATAGCTGTTCGTGTCATTGATGTTGTTAATAAAGATTATTTTTTGAGGATCTAGGGACTCACTTTTATCTTTATCCTTTCCCCTTCTCTGCATAAGAATAATATAGAAAAAGGAAAGAAGAGTAATTAACAAAAGAGAAGAAAAAATGCATGAGTCATATACTGTACTGTTTTTCATAGTAAATTTTATGGTACCTTTTATTCAACGAACAGTACATGATACCTTTTATGTGAAGGAGAACAGTACACATACCTCTTCTCCTTTTGTTTCCAATATGGATATTTGTTGTTCAAATGGATCAACAACCATGACATCTATGATACTGAAGAATATGGGATGTTTCTGAAAAGCAAACTGCAGGGAAAGAGTTAAAGAAAAGGGTCGATCGGACTCTACTGAACTATTAATCTGCTATTCCCATCAACTAAGACAGCTTAGTTTCCCATCAACTAAGACAGCTTAGTTGACGACTACAATATGTATGTTAAGCAAATAGTTCCTTGCTGTATGTAACCTTTTACTACTGAAATGCAGTTTGCTGAGTGAAAACATGATCAAGTCTTTTAGCAGGTAGAAGTCCATAGGCATTTCCAATTGTCTGCTACAGTTCTTTTTATAGTGGCTGAATATAAACAACAACAACCCAGTATAATCCTACTTAGTGGGATCTCCTACTTAGTGGGGTCTGGGGAGGGTAGTGTGTACGCAGACCTTATCCCTACCCTTGGGTAGAGAGGCTGTTTCCAAATAGACCCCGACATCCTTCCCTCCAAGAACTTCTCACCTTGCTCTTGGGGAGACTCGAACTCACAACCTCTCGGTTGGAAGTGGGGGTTGCTTACCATCAGAGCAACCCCTCTTGTCAGTGGTTGAATATAAACCAACCTGATAACTCTTGCTCCTCCTATGTTACTTTTCTGGAAACTGCGCTAGCTGCCCAACAACAACAAACTCAGTGTATTCCCATAGGTGGGGTCTAGGACTAGCTGCACGATTTACAATAATTGAAGGTACGTGGAGGAAGCTTGAGGTTGATTGATTGAACAGTTTGGTTGAGCATAAGTAGCAATAGATGATGAAATAGGAAAAGGTAATAAATGATACTTACTGCACTGGTACTACGATTTTATAGCATGTGGATCTATCTCTCTCTTTATATAGAGGAAATATTCTGACAGTGGGATACCGTTTAAAAGCTCATGTAAGCACTTAAATATATGGTTCTATGGCAGAACCATTATGTATGTAAAGTAAAACCAATAGTTTACTGATTTTCAAAATGTAACATGCTTAAATACTCAAACGGAATGATTGAATCATAAATTATTCGAAAGAAATAAAAGATTTAATATCATTTTTACAGTTATGAGATATAACGGCAACATATTCTCTGTGAACTGTCTAAAGCAGGAAGTGAAAAGTCTGTCATCACTCTTTCAAGTTCTGTGGTTGATGTCTTATCTTCTAGATTATCTGCATTTCTTCTTGTTATTCAAAGCTTTCCAAGAGCATTATTACACCGGCCTCAGTAAGACCCATTGTCGTTTTTGCACAGGTTGCACGGACACCATCGATATCAAAACGACTACAAAATGGTTCATGCTGGGGAAATTCTTCTATTCAGTATATGTTTCTGCTAGTCTGTCCTCTTACATGTAGCAGCCTTAGTCAAAATTTTACCATCGTGTTCTTGCTGCAATTTGCTCGTGTTGAAATAGGAGCGCAGAGTTGAACAGCGAGAGAAGTTTCAAGCTGGTGGATATATGTTAGATTGAAGCAATCGAATGAAAATCCATGGATTTTACAGAAGAAAACCCTAATTCGAATATTCTAGAGAGAAGATGCAGAAACTTATCTCTGTGTAGTGAAAGAAAATATCTGTCTCTACAAAAAATAGCTTAATGGAGTATTTATAAGCTAATAAAAGAATGGCTATCTATTACATATGTGGCTAGTATACAAATAACATTACATAATTTTATACAATTGTCAAGTGTTTGGGCCCGGATCTGTTTCTTCTTCTGCAATCTTTGGGCCTGTAGGAGTTGGGCCATTTAATTTTTTTAATCCAACACCCCTCCCCCCCAAAAGCTGGAGGGTGAAAAACTCCCAGCTTGGATAACAAAAGTTGATGTTGCAAGCCTGTAAGGGGTTTGGTAAGAATATCAACCAGTTGTGAGGCAGTAGGAACATAATGCAAAGAGATGAGACCACAAGCAAGCTTCTCCGGACAAAATGGCAATCAAACTCAATGTATTTGGTCCGCTCATGTGAAACAGGGTTCTTGGCAATGCTAATGGCTGACCTGTTATCACAATACAAAGGAATAGGAGCAGAAATAGAAACACCCAAATCTGCTAACAGCCTGACAAGCCATGTAAGCTCAACAACAGTCTTTCGAAGAGCTCTGTATTCAGCTTCAGCAGATGATAAAGATATAGTGTTGTTTCTTAGATTTTCAAGTGATAGGACTACCCCCAAGAGTGACTTAATAACCAAACACAGATCTTCTTGAAGAAGGACACCCAACCCAGTCTGAATCCGAGTAAGAAATGTGTGAGAAATCTTTATGATTGTTAAGAAGAATACTCCTGGCAGGATCTCTGACCAAATACCTCAAAACATGCAAAGCTACTTGCATATGAGAAGATGTGGGGGCATGGAGAAACTGATTGAGATGCTGAATAGAGAAAGAAATATCATGTCGAGCGTGTTGAAGAAAGTTCAGCCTTCCTATAAGCCTTCGATAAGTGGAAGCATTAGGTAAAAGATCACTACAAAAAGGAGTAAGCTTGGCAGACTGATCCAAAGGAGCAGCAACAGGAGAAACAGAACCACAATGAAACGTAGTAAGGAGTTCATGGGGTATTAGTGTTGATTAATCAGCAAACCTTGAGGCAGATGAGACACTTCAAGCCCCAGCAAATAACAGACAAGACCCAAGTCCTTAATTTTTAACTGAGAGTCCAAAAATGCTTTGATAGAATTCAACTCAGATGTATTATTGCCCACCAAGAGAATATCATCCACATAAACAATAATAAAAACAGATGAAGAGGGAGTGATTTTAGAAAATAGGGAGTAGTCATTGAGACTGGAGGAATACCCCAATGAAGTGAGGGTAGTAGAAAACTTAGCAAACCATTGTCTGGAAGCTTCCTTGAGGCCATACAATGATTTCTTCAGTTTTCACACTAAGAGAGGCCCAAAAGAAGAGGAGGAAATAGTGAGGCCAAGAGGAATTTTCATGTAAACCTCCTCAAAAAGATCCCCATGCAGAAATGCATTATTTACATCAAGTTGATATATAGACCAAGAAAATTTGGCAGCCAAAGCAAGTAAGCATTTGATGGAAGTAAACTTGATGACAGGGGAGAAGGTCTCAAAATAGTCAATATCAGTATCTTTCAACGCAACCATCATATCTTTGCTTAATTTTATATACCCACTTAGAAGGAATAGCTTTCTTGCCAGGAGGTTAGGGAACAATATACCAAGTTTGGTTAGAATCCAAGGCTTGAAATTCTTTCAACATTGCTTCTTGCCAAGTATGATTGGAAGCAGCCTGATGGTAGAAGGAAGACTCAAATAAGGTGAGGGGTTTAAGGGGCTAAGAGGAAGTGGATGGATCAGGAAAGGAAGGAGGAGGTACAACATAACAGATGTAGTCTTGAAGGTGGTGAGGAATAGTGGTAGGCCTAGAAGACCTTCTCAAGGGAAGGGAAGGAGGAGGAGGAATTGGTGTGGGTGAAGGTACATAATCAGGTCTAAGAGAATGAGAAGATGAGTGTAGTGGTGATAAAACAGAAGCAACAAGATCAGAATACTGGAATTGGTGAAGAAGTAGAAGTGGTAACACTAGGAATGATGTGCTCAGAAAAAGAAGAAGTAGAGGAAGGAAAGAAACTAGAGGGTGGAGAAGTGGATGGAAAGATGTGTTCGGCAAATATGACATCCCTGGAATAAAAAATGGACTTGGTATGTAAATGCAACAATTTGTACTCCTTTTTGTTAAAACCATAGCCTAAAAACATAGAAGGAATAACTCTAGATTGGAGTTTGTCCCTCGAACGATGAGGAACAATTGCATAAGCTAGACACCCAAATGATCTGAGGTGATCATAGGTGGGTGGATGACCAAGTAATGCTTCATAAGGTGTTTTGTTGGAAAGAACAGTGGAGGGAAACTTGTTAATGAGGATGTAGCAGTAAGCACACACTCCCCCAATATTTGGTAGGTAATTTGGACTGAAAAATAAGTGCTCTAGTAGTTTCTAACAAGTGTTTATACTTTCTCTCTACTATTCCATTTTTTTGAGGAGTGTGTGGGCAAGAAGTTTGGTGTGAGATGCCAAGAGAAGTTAGGTATGAAGCATATGAAGAAGCATATCCTAATTCAAAGGCATTGTCAATCCTAATGACTTCAATGGAAGCATGGAATTGTGTAGACACCATGGAAATAAAAGATCTGATGATGGAAAATGCATTACTTTTACAAGAAAGGAGATGTGTCCAAGTGATCCTACTACTACAACGGTTAGAAAATATTTAAAACCATTACAAGTAGCAGTGTGGTAAGGCCCCCAGAGATCACTGTGAACAAGTTGAAAAGGTTTGTTAGAGTGTGAAGTGCTTTCAGGAAATGGTAGTCTTTGTTGTCTAACAATTGTATATATAGTACATGTGAAAGATTGTTTAGGAGAAAATTTACTAGATTCATGAGGAATAGAAATCATCTTTACAAAAGGTATATGCTCCATTCTTTGATGCTTACGTCAGCTTTATTAATAGAACAGGAATTGCAAACAACAGAAACAATATTAGAATTGCCAACTACAGAATCATGAACAGAAAAAACAGGAGATGAAACAGACTTAGGAAAACAGTGAACTACAGAATCAAAGTTGGGAAATGAAGAGGTTGAACAAGCATTTGCTTGAGAAGAATTAGCTGTTGCAATACCATGAGATGACAGTCTCAGAATATACAGTCCATGCTCAACCTTACCAATTTCCATTGGCCTCTTCAGAGAAGGGCCTATAACTAACATGAAATGTTAGTATGGAATGTATAACACTTGAGTTGAGAAAGAATTTGATGTATAAAGATTAAGTTGTAATGAAAAGAGGATACTAGCAGCATATTAGTTAGAATGATACTAGGTGATAAGGAAAGACATCCAAAGAAGTAACTTTTACTTTATATCTATTTGGTAAGGTAACAAGAGAAGGAGAAATTAAAGGTTGTATATCATGAAGAAGATGTTTATGAGGTGTCATATGATTGGTTGCTCCTGAATCTAGGAACCAATAACTAAAGTTGTTATGACTAGCATGGCATACAAGGTAACCATATAACCTACTAGTAGGATTGTTGTGCTAACCTTCAAAATTTGCATATATTGGAGATTCTTGGGATGTAGCATGCTGGTTTGTAGAAGATGCCTGCATATGATAGAATAGAGACATAAGTTGGGCATATTGTTTCTTAGAGAAACCATGTGGAATGTCTTCATTTTGAGGTGAATCAGGCTTAGTTGAGGTCTGTTAGGGTTTCGCCGAATTTTTTCAGTAACACTGATGGTACTTGTTCTTTCTAAAGATCGTTACCTTTTACGAATGTGACGTAGTTGATGATATGATCTTCTAGGTCTGTTGTACCGTCATAACTTTTCAAGTATAGTTGCATTTTGAAGGTATTAGATATAGCGTGGGGGTTGCTTCCTCGTTGTACGATTTCTCAATAAATTGACCAACGTCCTGTTTCGATAAAAACTTTGGGGTTTCTGGTATTTTATCGACCATTTCCTGGTGCTCCTTCATCTGGTCACGGAGTGCCTTATTCTAATTTTCCATTTCCTTCATTTTCTTTAGAATGGCTTCGAGTGTGTCATTACCTCTGTTAACAGTGGTATGAGTGTTACCTATTTAGAGGGCATATTGTTTGCTAGTTATTGTCGTGGCATCTATGTGTACAATGTCTCTATTCTCCTTTTGAGTGGGTTTATGAAGTATGTTATTCAGAGTGTCTGTTAGCCATTCTTCCAGTAGTCATTTTACCATTGGTAGTTCCTCTTCTGTTGAAGGCGTGGAGGTTTCCTTTTCGCGCGAAGCAGTTACGCTTTCGCGTAGGGAGGCGAAACGGCTCTCCTAGGTGTAGCTCTTGGTGTCACTTTTTCATTGTCTTCTCTGTCGTCTTTGTTGATATGGTGTACAGGATGTTGGTTGTGATAGCCGCTATCGCTTGTAACCTTGCATCTCCTTTTCCTTCCATTGTTAGTTTATACAAAGCAAGAAAAAGATAGCTATCCCTTTTTACGATCTAAATGAAACTAAAATTTTAACTAAAGAACTCCCCACAGGCGGGGCCAAATTGTTTGACCAAAAAGAATTAAACATTTTGACTAAATCAATTAACGATGAGAAGATGAGTGAATCTTAGTTAAGGATAATAAAATTTAGAACAAATGATAGATAAAGTAGACAAAATAAAAGATGTTAGTTAATATACTTGAGTTGATTAAATGCTCATAAATGCAACAACATAAATGCACAATCAATCTAAGTAAATGACATCGACGTAATCAAAAAAAGTTGCTACCCAATTATTGAGAATTTTCGGGAAGCCTCTTTCCTTGCTAACAATGTGGAAAGAAAAGAGATATGAGATGATTGAGGAACCTTTGGATCTTGTCAATATAGAACAATGAGGTATACTTGAATTATGCAATCAATGAATAAGGCCACTTTAGTATATACTCTCGGATGAATCTTTTACAAATTGTGTTTTTGTCACTTCTCCACCCCCTTTTCTTTACTAACTCTTCCTATTTATAAGGGACAATCTCCCAAAAAAATCCTAATAAGTGCAAGATAAAGAATATCGAAAAGCATATTCTTATTGTCTTCCCCTAAGTTTAAACTATCATTAATATCTCACTTCGACTGACCGCTCTTGGTCGTCGTCCTTTGTCGCGATGACTATCAGACATTGCGTCATGATAACCTTGTTTCTATTCTTACTTGATTACTGTCGTGGTTGTCAAATATGGACCCATACAAGGAAAATTCAGGATAGTTTATCATATAGTCATGTTGCAAGATACATGACATTGGGGGAATAGAGGCGAGAAACGTTTTCTATGCTATCATATATATGTCTTTTATTTAAAACATGACGTAAATAGATTGATGTGAACTTTTGGTATGAACCTATACTGTGCAATAACATGATAATAGTATTTGATTGGTTGTAAATGGAATCTGGAACTATTTTGTAGACAATTCCAAAGCCAACTAGTTAACTTGAACTGTTGTTAGAAGTCTTTGTAAGATAGTGTATATTTGCGTGTGCTTAAATTATTATGTTGAAAAAGTCTAGTAAGTATGTCCAGGTATGATTATCTATCAACGATATCACATCACTGCATAGCATGGGAACAAAAAGATACACCTTAAATCAGGAATATCCTGCTCTTGAAAAGGTCACAAATTTAATTTGATCAGACATTTCTTCTGACTGTAGAGCCTTTTATAAGTTAATTGTGAATAGCAAAGGCTGTGCTTGGGCCATCAACAGTGGCATAATTATCTTTAGTAACAGAGTGGTGTTCAAACTTGCTAAAAGAATTGAGTAATAATGATCTATGACATATATAATATTTAACAATCCAATAACTCTCTAACGGGAAGCAATTAATTAAAATAGACTCATTCAACCTAGACCAAGACAAAGTTATAGTGATGTCTTAATAGCTAGAGACGTTCAATCTGCTAGAGTGCTAGTCCAAACCAACTTATTCAAATGGCGTAACAAGGCCTATGTATTATTTATGTATAAAATAAATTTGACTTTATCATGGCCAAAGTATAACTGTATAAGCCTAAAAGGGATAACCAATTAAAGTCCCTGCATAAAAGTTTTGAAATTTCGTACATTACGAACAACGGATTTCACATAATTTAATTCAACAGTTACACATCCCAATAACAACAACAACAACCCAGTATAATCCCATTTATTGGGGTCTGGGAGGGTAGTGTGTACGCGGGTAGAGAGGCTGTTTCCAAATAGACCCCCGAAATCCTTCCCTCCAAGAACTTCCCACCTTGCTCTTGGGAAGATTCGAACTCACAACATCTCGGTTAGAAATGGGAATATAAAATCATCCCCTTCCGCAAAGATAAAGGAAACTTAATCCCCATTTATTTGAACAACTTATCATCGTAAGTGTTATTTTACATATTACGGTGTAAGGCTTAATCCTCGTTCCCTTATTTATGCCTCTCTGCCTTGTGAAAGGAAAATAAAAAAAGAAGAATTAACCAAATGACAAAAAAAGACTCCATTGTTTTTGCTGTCAATTAAATCTGCCGCAGTCGAAACGAATATTTCCGTTGCTGCCAGTTTTCACACCAACGCGGCCCAGCTTTGTCATTGCGCTGACGAATGCGTTTTGGAATGCCTTTGAGTTACTAGCCCAAATGTCGACAGTTCCCTTGGACCGCCCGTCCGTATAAAGCACTTGATCAGATGTGAATAGGCCCATACCTTGCTGTAAATTTTTGAAGTAGGCATTGTCAAAGGTCCTTGGAGTTTTGGGATCCATGTTAATGGCTATCCTCGGGTCAACATTCCTTGGACACATCCCTTGTAATTGAGCTGCATACTGCTTGTTGAGTGTTGGGTCTATTGGATTCTTAGGGCTGAAGTTATAAATCCGGTTGGCAAACTTGCTACAGTGTGAAAACCCAACAGAATGGGCCGCTACAAGTAATGTTTATAAGCTTGATGAGGTCAACAAGAGCAAACATCAGATGAAGCAGCACATAAAATTATTATCCTATTATATATGGAAGATTCTCATAATGGCAACTTTTCTTTCTTTTTATCTACTGAGCTGGCTGAAGAATAATGAACCTAATCAGTGCAGAAATGATTAAGTCTGACGTCAATGACACATGCTAAAAAGCAACAAGGCCAGAAGTTTCAAAGTAGCTTAATTTGTAAATCTAACAATTACAAGAGGGGTTGCTATCATGGTAAGCAACCCCATTTTCAACCGAAACGTTGTGAGTTCGAGTCTCCCCAAGAGCAAGGTGGGAAGTTCTTGGAAGGAAGGATGCCGGGGGTCTATTTGGAAACAGCCTCTCTACCCAAGGATAGGGATAAGGTCTGCGTACACACTACCCTCCCCAGACCCCACTAAGTAGGATTATACTGGGTTGTTGTTGTTGTAATAATTACTAGGTAGTTATAAAGGTAGCAGAATTACGTACCAGAAAGGGCGATCATGTCACTCTGGTTTAGACCATGAGAAGCAAACATGGAATTGAGTTGATTCAGATTAAATGTTGGTTTTGGCAGCTTTCCTTCCACGTTCGAAGCTTTTGATGTAAACCCATCCAGCCTTCCTAATTCCACTGGGTACCATGGTCCCCCCGACTACAAGCGTTTTACAAGAATGAGTTTAGTACGTAATTTTTATATATATTTCGAGATCACTTAAAAAATAACTATAGGTAATCGTACATACAGACCAGCTGAATGACGTCTCTGGTGGCTAAGGCGAGAATATCTGCACAAGAGACTTTATTTTTGCAACGTGAGTTTGAATCAACGGCAGCTTTGGCTTTGATCACAGTATCAAATCCATCTCCTGCCAATGATAGATTATCTGGATGATCCTTCTCAGCTGTGTTCCCTGGTGTAGATGATACTATCACTGAAGCATCACAACCCTGTTTCAGAAAGAAAAAAATAAATATCAGCCAAGTAATAGAAATTGAAACTTGAGGTCCTTTAATTAATTTTTTTATATTGAGGTTTCTTAATTAATGGGAATAAATATATACCTCAACAAAGCAATCATGAAAGAAAAGACGGAGAACAGCAGGGATAGTGACAAATGTTTGTTGGAATTTCTGGTTAACGACATTTCTAACAATGGATTCAACATTAGGACAGGTATTGGCGTAATAATTGGTCTTCAGTTGTGCAGAAGCCATGTTAGGCATGAACAAAACACAAACTGAATATATGGATAGCACTACTGCCATAAGAAGATTTAGAGGACCCATTTCTTTGGCTATAAAATTGAATCTCAAATTTGCACAAATTTATTTATGTTGGAGTAACTAAAGGGAGAAATGAGTTTTGCAAAAGCTTAATTGAAAGAAAAGCTTTATATAGGGGGCATGAGGGAGTCGCTATTGAAGCCAGTTGGCCAATGAATCTTTCTTACTTACAAATGGAGTTAGAACATGAATATTTTTTTTTTTTTAAAAAGTCTTATTTTTTGAAAGAGACAGGATATGCTGGAACGTTTTATCTACTATATATATATATTGGCCGCCATGAGATATGCTATATCATTTTTGTAATTTTATATTTGTAATATTTCGTAACTACTTTTCTCGTCGTCTAATCAAGTTATATCCTCAAGATGAATAATTCACCACGTAAACGAAATATTATACCCAGAGATGATTAATGCAGGAGATGGAATAAAAGAGACTGTAGTGAATGAAAAAAGTAAAAGGCTGCTAGTCACATTGAGACACCTAGAAACTATATATGACTAGAAATTAAAGTTGTGTGTGCATTAACTAACAAATCTCTGTGGGCTGCTAATTAATCTTCTATTCAACCCTACAAAATAAGATAAGGGGCAAATAATGTGTGCATAGCTTGTTACTCCATCGAAGTCATAATCTTTATGAAATTCGACAGAAAAATTAGCACAGTGCTAAAGGAGTTGCACTGATAAGTGATTAATGTTGATATTTCACACAAAACTCATCCGGAACCTTTGGAAATCGATCCGGCCAGTCTCAATAAGTCGTAAATGACGGCTCGAACCTACGGGTTCGGTCAAATTACCATTTTTCCCTTGAAAAGCAAATTTCAAGGTTTCGGAGTTTGAAAACCTTATGGAAGCTAAAAAAAAAAGAGTAAAATGGTACGGAGTTAATTGCAAATTTCCTAAAAATTACTGTAAAAGAGATGATCTGTTTTCGCTTTGTGATTGTTATAATTCAAAAAAGAAAATAATAACCATACGGCAAAACAAGTAAAAGATTCCAATATTGATTCTTTATCATGTGGTTTGCAAGGTTTTGCATATGACAGGCATGCATGCACACCAACCACGATTTATTTAAATAAGAAAAATAAAAGATGCCTTTAGGACTTTGTCTAGAAAGATCCCAGTGTACTGCTTTAACATGTATATACTCCTAGAAAATTTGTGTTGTGGCTTAAACAACAACAACGACAACAACAACAATCCAATATAATCTCATTTAATGGGGTTTAGGGAGGATAATATGTACGCGGACCTTATCCCTACCCTTGGGTAGAGAGGCTGGTTCCAAATAGACCCCCGGCATCCTTCCCTCCAAGAACTTACCACCTTACTCTTGGGAGACTCGAACTCACAAGCTTTCGATTAGAAATGGGGGTTGCTTACCATCAGAGCAACCCGTCTTGTGGCTTAAACGAATAATAAATTGCTCTCAACTATGATGATATGTTAAGTCAATAGACAATAGTACCGAACCTCAGATCTAGAGGTGTCAACCGGGCCGGGTTGACCCGGGACCGGCACGGACCGGCCCGGTCAAACCCGGCCCAGACCGGACCGGTTTATAGCGGGGGGGGGGGGGGGGGGGGGCGGGCTGGGTTAGGGGGAGGAAAGGGGTTAGGACGTTAGGCGATTCCGTCCAATTGACCCGGACCGGACCGGCCCGGAAAGGAAAATTCCGGGCGAACCGGTCAACCCGGACCGGCCCGGACCGGTCCCAACGGTAAATTTTTTTTTTTTTTTTTAAAAAAAAAATTTCTGAAAACATGGGGCCCACCAGACCGTTGGCAACGGTCCAGCACCGTTGCCCAACGGGACTTTTTGCATTTTTGGCCAATTTTGAGTTTTTTTTTGTTTTTTTTAAATTACATTATTAACCCTTCTTAAAATCTATAAATACCCTCCCCTCTTCTTCATTTCCTCACTCAAAATTATCTATCTCTCTCTCAATTCTCAAATTAGCAAATATCAATCACTCTCTTCTCTTCAATTTTCAAGAATTCATATTCTACTTTCATAATTTTATTGTCTTTATTTTCCCGAATTTAATTTATCGTAATTTCTTATTTGGAAATCGGCATTCGAAGCTTGATTCTTGAAGTTCAAGTGTTCAACATTGAAATACTTGCTTGACGTTTGTTCGTGGTAACACCGGATTTGCGTAATCAAGTGCTCAATTTATTGTCGAATTCGGTGCACTCTCTCCAACTCTTTCTCTTATTTAATATTTTAATTGCATATTTGATTTTAGCTTATATATTAATTTTTCCAATATGTTGAATGCTGCTAAAAGAGCGTGTAGAAAAGTTACTGGTAGGAGTGGAAGTGGAAGTGGAAGTAGTAAAAAAAGTCCTATAGCTTCTGGTAGTAATAGTAATAATGAACCAATAACACATGTTTCTGAATCATCGCCTAATTTGCAAGATGTAAATATTGATTATGAACAATTACACCAAGATTTCGGAATAGAAGATAACGAAATTGGAATAGAAGATGAGATACCACCTACACCTACTAGTGGAAATGTTGGTAGTATTGGAGTTGGAGTTGCTAGTGCAACAAGGGGTAGAAGACCACCAGTCGCTAAAACTTCTAAATCTAATCGTAGAAAAAGAAGTCTTGTTTGGCAATTTTTTGATGAGATAGAAGATAGTGATAGAGTTAAGTGTAGACTTTGTAATGAAACGTTTAAACATTTGACCGGAGGTAATTTAGGGGGGACTGGCACACTTATTAGACATATGCAAAATTATCATCCTATAGAATGGGGAAATAATGGGGATGGAAGTGCAACAACACTTAACCCTACTACTGCAGGTCTCCTAAAATATGATAAAATGAGGGATCGAGAGGAATTAGCGAAAATGATTGCTTTGGGTTGTCTACCTTTTTCATTTGCTTCTTCCTCTTATCTTGTTACGTATATTCAAAGGATATACAATCCTATGTTTAAAGGTATCCCTAGAAGTACCTGTAGATCAGATATCTTTAGACTTCACAGCCAATATCAAACATACATACGTTATTTGTTTAGTCACCTTCCTTCTAGAGTATGTCTAACTTCTGATATTGGCCATGCTGTAAATGGAAATGATTATTTAACAATTACATGTCATTGGATAGATGACAATACTTGTATGCAAAAACGTATTATTGCTTTTAAATATGATGAAGATCAGAGTCATACTGCTGCATTTATTAGTAGTACAATTGTTGAAGTTGTCGAATTTTATAATCTAAACCAAAAAGTTTTGTGTATGTCTTTTGATAATGCTTCAAACAACAATACTGCAGTTTCAATTTTAAAATTGAATTTACATCCACCTCTTGATGATATTTTTCATGTTAGATGTGCATGTCATGTTTACAATTTAATTGTTAAAAGTGGGCTCGATTTATTTTTACATGAGATTACTCTAGTTAGAAGAGCAGTTGGAGTAATTCAGGGAAATAATAGACAATCTAGAATAAGAGAATTTAAGAACAAGTGTATGCAATATAACCTTACACCTAGATTCATGCCCGACGAAGTAGTTACTAGATGGAATTATACGTATATATTTTTAAAATGTTGCTACAAATATAGATTTCCAATAACAGAAGTTGCTAATGCACATTGTACTGATCCTAGGCGTATGTTAACAACTGATACCTGGGAGGTCATTAGTGATGTGATTAAATTTTTACATAAATTTTATACTGCTACTGTTGTGTTTTCTGGGGCATATTACCCAACTATTACTTTGGCTTTAGTACATATAGCTGAAATTTCTTTGCTACTATATGAATTTAAGAAGAAAGATAGATATACGGATGCTGTTGCAAGTATGCAAGCAAAATTCAAAAAATATTTCTTTCCAATTCCTCCTGTTTACTTAATTGGTGCAGTTTTAAATCCTTCAATTAAAATGTCTGATTGTCAACAATTAATGAATGCTTTATACACTTATATGGAGATTGGGTCCACTGAAAGCCCAAATTTGTATGAATCTATGAACCAACTAAATGAACATTTACAATATCTATATACTTATTATGCAACTCAATGTGATAATGCTCGTGCTTCAACTGCTGCAAATCCCACTATGCAATGTAGCACTTCTAATGTAGTCGAAGATGATGATGAAGGCATTGATAGTTTTAATATTTTTTCAACTTTTTCTAACACTCAAAGTAGTAGCAGGAATATAGATGAACTTCAATTTTACTTGCAGAAGCAAAAGGAGCCTCGCACCAAGGAATTTTCACCGTTAGGCTGGTGGCATGAAAATTCAAAGCAATTTCCCGTTCTTTTCGCTATGGCGCGGGATGTCCTGAATGTCCCAATTTCCACTGTTGCATCCGAGAGTGCATTTAGCCAAGCAAGACAACAACTTGGAGACACACGGCACTCATTGGGAAGCAATGCTTTGGAAGTCTTAGTGTGTCTAAGAGATTGGATAAGATCTGAACGAAGAAATCAAGGAAAGAAAGATCTTGATAGCCCGGAAGACGAAGAACTTGGAGATATATTAACGCACGGAAACCCATCCGAATTTAACTCTCCAGAAGAAGGTCATTCGGTTCATATTAATTTTGAAGAACTTTCTATTGCAATGCAAACCATTTGATGTAAATTGTAAACTAATTATGATACATTTTAGTTTTGAAATTTTGAATTCAAGAAATAAAGTAGCACTTGCAATAAGTGCAATTTTTTCCCCATCTTTTGTTGTGTTCATTCAATTATTACAAAGTATTAATATAACTTAATATTTATACTATTCGTAATTCAAAAAAAAAAAAAAACCCGGCCCGGCCCGACCCGGATCAACCCAGCCCGTTAACAACCCACCTCTAATTGAACCCGGACCGGATCGGCCCGGACCCGGACGGGTCAGAAAAATTGGACCCGGACCCGGCCCGGCCCACCCGTTGGTCACCTATACTCAGATCTAAAGAACTATATTTTTACTAATTTACGATAGATGCTAGTTCTGTTCAATTATGAACTAAAGTAGTCGTCCTTCAGGAATCATGACAGACATGTATGATTGCAACATCACGTGGACACCTATACGTTATCCGTGGTCAAATATTCAAATCTGCATATCTTTGTTAAGCAGTATATTTGTAGTTAACACTAAATAATATTCACTAAATAAATGATTCACAGCAGGGGATAAGCGTTATTAGTGTATCTCTTCATCATATATCCTGCGTACATCCATAGGATTAGAACTGAACCAAATTACCCCATATAGAAGTCCAAGAGAATATAAAACCTTTTCTAGCTTCGTTTCAAAATAGGATTATATAAAACCTAACATATTTAAAGGATGGAAAACCAATTTATGCATTTCAGACAATTATCTTGATAAGGGCATCATATCTTACACCATTTGACAAGGGAAAAGGGTAACAAAAAGATTACAAATGGTATATCATATTAGAAGCTTTCTCGGAATATAAAAGTGGCCTTGTTTCTTTTTTCTTTTGTCACACCCTTTTACCCCTAAAGATATATACGTTATGGATGATTATGGGTTAAAGAATTTTTTCAATTAAAGTAGTAAATTTGAGTAGGAATTATTTTGTTTACAAAGTCGTCATTTGGTATTGATTTTTGGGTATTTCAAGTCACCTTATTGACTTAAAACTTGTCTCGTGGTTATAGCACAATGACTTTATTGACTTAAAACTTGGTTTGAATTAATTTTAGGCAAACTGTGCTTTATATGATTTTCATATTTTACCTATCAGCTTTTAATTCTTGATTATTAGAATTATTCAAAAAAAAAAAATATTTGGATAATATTGTCATAACCACGATACACAAGTGGATGCGTGAAAAAAATTGAAGTGTGCCTATTAGTTGTATAGTGTTTAAATTAATTAATAAAAGTGATTAAGTTATTAAATTACTTATTCAAAAAAAGATATGATATTAAAAATGTTTAAATAAAATAAAATTAAACTTAGACTAACTCAAGCTTCTTTTTTTTTTTTTTTGATTTTCATGTCATAAGACCACTTTATTAGTGCTCATGGGTTGTGGTACTTGATTTATTTGGCCCATGAGTATTTTAATTATTTGCCCATTATCTATTATAGGCCAAAGATTATGAACCAATTCCTGGGAAGAAATTTAAAAATAGTCAGATTTACGAGTGGTCGTTCAAAAATAACTTAGTTTAAAAGTAATTAAAATTTAGTTATTTTTCATGTAAAGATAAACTTGGATGAAAACAATATTCAAAATCCGAAAAAATACTTCAGCATAATATACTTGAGTTCTAATATATTATACTAGAACTCTAGTATAATATATATTGAAATTTTAGTATAATATATCGGTCCAGTATAATATATTGGAGTTTAGAACACTAGTGCTCTAGTCTCCAGTATATTATATTGGAGCCAGCAAAGTATATAGGTTTAGCATAATATGCTGGAAGTTCATATAAAGATGCACCGATCTCCAGTATATTATGTTGGGCCGATCTATATTGCATCAAAATAATGACTATTTTTCATTGAATTGATAAATGCTGACTAGTTTTAAATGACTAGTCCGAAAACTAACTATACCATACTATTTTTACCGATTTCTGCCGTGACCCATTCTTCTCTTTTCTTTAAACCCAGTTTCATTATCATGTTCATGGTCCAATTCTAAACTGCTATTCCATATTAAAACTAGATGCTCATCATTATCTTTGCCCTTTTATATGCTTAATCAACTATTTTTAAGGGCTAACTAATAACTCTTCTTCTCCATACTAACACACAGCAGCAGTTAAAGTACAAGCTTATTAGCCACATAAAAACCTTAACTATTTAGTTGATTCTCAAAATTACGGTCGCTACAAAACATAAAATATGCAAACTAATAATACTTTTAACGCTAAAGAGAAGAAAACTAAAATATCATGGAGATATGCTGTTGACTATGACATTTGAAGCTAGAAGCCATTACTACATATACCTTAAAAGTAAATACCAATAGAAAAATCCCAAACTAAATAAATATAGTTTAAAATGAGGTTTTTTTTCTTAACTACGTAAACTTAACAGGATATGATTTCAACTTTGAATTTAAAGGGAACTTGAGTGACTTAACTAACTTCAATAATTTTAACATATGCTTAAACATGAGTAACACATTGAATATACATCCATTTCATGTAAAGTATATCAACAAATCCAAAAAAAAACCATATCTTCAGTCGTTCGATATGAAAAATCTGCAATACAAAGTTCAAATGTCACCTATTGTGCAATGACATTAATTGAAATCCAACAGCAATAACAGCAATAACCAATAGCAAATCAATATCCAAACAACAACCCATTAAATCCGAAGTGACCCAGAAAATCAGAAGTTCAATGACTCAAACAAGGAAGAAAGAACTCAGCTAACCTTACGAGCTTAAGTTATTTTTCATAAGAAATTAGCTTTCAAAAGAATCAGTCACCAATTTTCAATTTATCAGCTTTCTATTAGATATGTTTAAGCTGAAATTTTCTTTTCAAATTTTGTATTTTTGTAGAGTATAAAGGATTCTCTAGAATCTTGCCCTTAGAGTGTGTGAAGATGAGTCTTTAAGCAGGAAAAATAAATCCTTTTGGATAGACTTTGGCTCATCAAAAATCTATCCAAAAGGATTAACTTTTATGTCACAAAACAATTATACTTTCACCAAATTCTAACACAAAAGCAAAGTAGTTATATTGTTTATGTTGCTTAAAATAGTAAAAGCAACCTAATATATACGTGTTATATGATTAACGCATCTAACTTTTAGCTTTACATCAAATTAGAACCACTCTATTGATTTTGAAC
Organism: Nicotiana benthamiana; assembly: GCA_034376525.1. NCBI lineage: Eukaryota > Viridiplantae > Streptophyta > Magnoliopsida > Solanales > Solanaceae > Nicotiana > Nicotiana benthamiana. The sequence goes on along the minus strand of CM067324.1, from coordinate 57,152,250 downwards.
CAAATCAAATTCAAACAACTATACATTGCCAAAGAAGAAACAACATTTTCATTTTAACTATATTAAAGCACTCAAACGAACTAGAATAAAAACAAACCATTGGTGCGAACTAACATGGAAAATGAACTCACAAGCTAATAATAAAAACAAAAATTAAATGTGCATCATTAACAATCGGACGACGACGTTCAACAACTAAGCAATCCGTTAACTAAATAAACGATTTAACTACTACACTAAAGATCATGTTTCATCAATAACAATCTAACAAAGAACTAAGCTAAGTAGAGATAACCAATTAAATAAACATGACTTCAAAACTAATTAACAACAAACAACAAAAACAAAAAAAATCAGAAATTAATTAAACAGATGACAATTATAGCTAACGAGTGTGCTTGAAACTCTTCGAGCCACGAGAAGACTCTGGATATGCCAAGAGGCGACTGTCCGACTCCGAAAAGCATGTTTCTGTCGAGCAGACGCTAATTAAAAAGAAAGGTTTTCAGCGTCTTTCTAAAAAGAAATGGAGTTCTTTGAGCCGATACTGGCAAAAATAGAGGTTTTGGGCATTTGGTGGTAGTTTTCGGCACTAAGGTGGTCGGGCAGTGGTAGGGTGGTGTATGGATGGTGGTTTGAAGGGTTTGAGCTATAGGTTTGAGAAGAGGGTGAGGAGAGGAGTATATGGTAAACTTTTGGGGATATTTCAATGGTGTTCAGTGGTGGAGGGTGGTGGCGGCACAACTAGGGTTTGATTTTGTCAATTTCTGGTGGATATTTAAGAGATTTAGGTTGAGGGATCAGAAAGATGAGGCTGAGGATGGGGTGAAAGTTTGGTGGTTATTTGAGGTAGTTGGCTGCCGGTGGGAGATCTTCGACGGGCGCCGGACGGTGGAAGGAAGAGAGACGAGAGAGAGTGAAAAGAGGAGAAGAAGGAAAGAATTATGGGGAAAATGGCGAAATTTCGGCTAACCTAGGCTTTAAATACCTAGAGTGGTGAATGATGAGAGTCGTTAGATCAAGAGAGATTGGATGGCTAAGATGTGATCTCTAGATCACTCACAAAAACGATACCATTTTGGGGTCGCTCATGTTGAGGCCTGAAACCTGCGCGGGTCAGGCGCTTGGGCTGCAATTAGGGCCAAATTTTGGCCCTAATTTAATGAAACAAAATAATTTTTCAGAATTTTCATAATTCTATTATCACACTAAACTAACAAATATAAAATAAAATATAAGAAATGTGATAAACAAAAAAATAGGCATTTGCAGTTGTCCCTCTTTGCTCAAGAACACGAGGAATTTTCGCGCAAAGAAAGTGAATTCCATTACTCATATTTTTCTCACATATCACTCTACTGAAAGCATTTTTGAAAGAGGTGATCGAAACTTGATTTCGAAGTTGCCTATATATTCTTAGCTATAAAGGAATCAAGTCAGCGTAGTTTAGGAAAGATTTTGATAACTAGAACTACCAGAGACAGGAGCTAAGGCTATTGCTGCTACTGTTGTTGATGTTACTAGCACTTGATGCATACGTCAAAACAAAAAGAAAAGATAACTATATATGTCTACAAGTTAAGAGTTACAAAAGTCCTACCTATGTGTCTTCTGGAGTCAAATCTTGATTCTTGACCTGCTCTATTGTATTGACCTTAGATTGAATCTTGATGCTCTTTGAAGAAAAGATTATGACTCAATCTCGGTTGCTTGCTTTCTTAATCCAAAATTGAGAAGATAAATCTTGAGTAGCTGGGGAATTGACACATTTCAAAGCTAATTCCAACTATCTTGTGATCGAAAGACTTCTTTCGTCATATGATAAAATGAAACTACAGGCTTTAACCATCACTTGTGCTATATGGTGGAGTTTGCAAAGCCATCAAATATGAACAATACGAACAAAAATTTTCTGCCCCAGTCTTGCAGTAGAAAAATTTTGTGAGTTATTAGAGAAAGTTGTAAACTATCTAAGTCACTGAAAGAAAGACAAAAACAGTAGTATAAAATAGTTATGTGAATATATGCAACTACGGGGTGGTATTTTGTGTTACCAAAGGAATGGAATTAGCGGATGGTACTCTGTCTTACTAAAAGGGAACATTACCAGGGTGGCACCCTATATTACTTGAAAAGAACGTAACCAGGGTTTAGCACCCTGTATCACTAGGAATGAATATAAACTGAGGTTGGTACCCTGTATTATTTTATTACTGAAAGGAAATATAACCAAGGGTTGGTGCCTTGTATTACTAGGAAGAAAATGTAACCAAGGTTTTGTGCCTTGTATCACTTAGGAAGGAACGTAACCAGGGTTTGGTACCCTATATTACTGAAAGGAAATATAACCAGGTTTAGCGCGCTATATTACTAGGAGGAATGTAACCAGGGGTTGGTATCTTATATTACATAGAAGAAATGTAACCGGGGGTTGTACCTTGTACAACTAAAAGGAATTATAACCAAGGGTTGGAGCCCTGCATTATGGATAAAGTGTTGAATCCCTCTAGGCGAAAAAGTTCTACATAAGTTAAACTACGTAAAACAGCCTGAGCAAAGAGCACTTCTATCTGGAAATATGAGCTAGATCCCTCTAGACGAAAAGGTTCTATCTGAGTTAAGCTACATAAAACAGCCTGACCAAAGAGTATTTCTACTCGAAATATGAGCTGGATCTCCCTAGGCGAAAAAGTTCTGCCTAGGTTAAGCTATGTAAAACATCCTGAACGAAGATTAATTCTACCCGTAACTATGAGCTGGATCCCCTTAGGTGAAAAGGTTCTACCTAGGTTAATCTACGTAAAAAAAAACCTAAGCGAAGAGTACTTCTACTCAAAACAATCAAAATGATCCCCCAGGCAAAACGGTTCTACCAGAGTTAAGCTAGGCAAAACAACGTGAGCGAAGAGTAATTATACCCGAAACTATAAGCTGGATCCCCCTAGGAGAAACTGTTTTACCTGAGTTAAGCTGCGTAAAACAACCTAAGCAAAGAGTACTTCTACCCAGAACTATCAGCTAGATACCCCAAGGCAAAATGGTTCTACCTGAGTTAAGCTACGTAAAAATGACCTGAGCGAACAGTACTTCTACCCGAAACTATGAGCTGGATCCCCCTAGGTTAAACAGTTTTACCTGAGTTAAGCTACGTAAAATAACCTGAGCGAAGAGTACTTCTACCCGGAACTATGAGCTGGATCCCCTAGGCGAAACGGTTCTACCTGAGTTAAGCTACATAAAACTACCGGAGCGAAGAGTATTTCTATCCAGAACTATGAGCTGGATCTGTCTAGGCGTAATTGTTCTACCTTAGTTAAGCTATATAAAACAACTTGAGTGAAGAGTATTCCCCTTAACAAAATGGTTCTACCTAAGTTAAGCTATGTAAAATACCCTAAGCAAAGAGTACTTCTAACCGAAACTATGATCTGGATCCCCCTGAGTTAAGTTACATAAATAAGAGGTATGAACATTAGTGATGCATGATGAAAATAAAAGAAAATGGAGATTTTAAGGAACTTATCTTTGGTGATATTCGCCCTTTGAGAATCACCGTTTTGCACTACTTTATTCCTACTTCAAACAAAGAAAAATTATGAGTTTTCAAAGTGCTGGTTGGTTTGTGGCATTGACACCTTGAGAAGTTTGAATCACAGCCACCCCTTTGTCGAAGAGCTTATTCTATCATATTGGTACCGAGTAGCTCAGACATTTTGTATCGCTTTATAGAGATCTTGACTTTCCATCATTGCCCCCGATTTTTTCATACCTAAATGTCCATGGAACCGCTAACTCTTGTCCCCGAGGCAAGGAAATCTTCCGTTAACACCAAACTTACAATCTTGCACGCAATACTAGTTTGTGTCCGCAGTGCTTATGAATTTTTCCCATGAAACAAGTCTTGCGTAGGTGACTTTTTCAGTTTCTTTGAGACACTTTGTTCGGCTTATCAAAAGAGATCACATATGGAGTCGTGACTTCGTCAATATTGTATATGCCCAAATTGTGCTCGGTATTACGTTGAAACTCTAACTAGTTTTGCGGCTGTTCCTTTGCTTCACTTTTGATGCAAGATTAGACAGAAAGGGATTCAAAGAAAAATTATGGGAATAAGAGAAAAGCGATTGAAAGTAAAAAAGAATTATTCCTAAACAAAAGGTGTCCCTTTCGGGAGAGGAATCTGGAGACTTATCTTGAGGTGTGTGTCGACTTTAATGAATTATGACATGCATTTGGATTGGACGCATGTTCCGTCTGAGCTGTCTAATTCTCAAAATTCGTCACAAATGTTCATCTTGAAACTGTCTTGGTTGTGCTCATGTCCAAGTTGTTGCACCTCCCGTTTTCATACATTAAAAATTTCGTCTTTAGTTAATTGATGTACACTCGGGGATGAAATCATCTTGAAGTAAATGTATTTACACTAATTATAACAAGCGATAAATAAGTGTTATGAAGGATGGGGTAAGTGAATTGAAGAAAACATATTTCGTTAAAAATGGCCAATTTAGAATAAAATACGGGTCAAGCGTTAATACCCAATAATTATGGACTAGTATTATGCAAGGTACCATTTAACCACAGTAGTACAATGTATAAAATATATTAAAAATAAGTAAAATTTTAAATAATTTAAAATAATTTTTAAATTATGCGAATAATTAATTAATTATCGGGTAACAGGATATTACCTAATTAACTAATAAATAAATAAAAATTTATAAATTATACGCAAAACGTGGCATAAAGCCACAATAGCTAAACATGACTCTTAGTCATTTAAGTCCACGTGGCCATCTAAGGTAATATGTAATCAAGATAAGACTACAGTAGGTGTCTTATTTTCATTTTTGGAGCAGAACCCTATGGATCATGGTTAATGTATTAATCTTAGCTCAAAGAAATGTTGAAGCAGAAGCAAAATTCTGTTTCAAAAAAAGCTTCATTCAGAAGCAATTTCTTCAATCCAAGGCGAAAATTTCGTTCCTAAACTTTAAAGAAGCAGGAACAAATTGCGTTCAAGGATTTCAAAAAGAAGAAGCTTAATTCGATTTTTTAGGGTTCTAAGTTTAATATACGAAGGTTTTCAACAGAATATTATATATTGTTTTTCATACTCTAGGTATATTAAGATCATCCCTTCTTTTTTTTGACATGTTCCAAATTATATTGAAGAAACAAGCAAACGCACAGTTTTTATTAATTACTCTATTTATAGAAATACTAGGAGTGTCTATATTCTTGATTTCCCTATGTGAAATATTATTATCTTCAATTCATGGGTCTCAGAGTAATATGCAATTGGAAAAATTTATCCGGAAGGAATATTGAGATTTTTATGTATATTTCATGCATTTCATCCATTTATACATGTGCATTGACCCATAACCAGATGACGTTATATACGCGTATATATATAAATATATGTCTATGAGATATGGAAAAAAGTTACGGTGTTATATATATACTACCATCTGATCAGCTGGAATATATTGATGATGTTGCCCACAGTGGCCAAGACGATATGATGGGATACCCTCAATGGCTTGATGGCTTGATGATATTATGTACACCCATACCTATGCATGACACGACATTTTATACGCACGTGCTTGACATTATATATTTTTCAGAATTTACAATGTTATTTAGATTTAAGGATGTGTTTCTTTATTCCATATTTCATCTATATCTTTTACGTACTAATTTTCATGCCTTACGTACTCAGTACATTTTTCGTACTGGCGCTTTATTTCATGGGGCTTGTGTTTCATGCTTGCAGGTGCAGGTAGGCAAGCTAACAGTCCTCCTTCTTAAGATCCCTGATCAGCGAGAGTTGGCGTGCTCCACTTGATCCGGAGCTGCTTTTGATTTTGGTATGATACATTTGTGTATATATAAATATAGGTATGGCGTGGCTCAGTCTAGTCTTTGTACAGTTATGTTTCTATTAGAGGTTTGTAGACAGTATGTCTAGTTAGATTGTATGTGGCCTTGCCGGCTTCTAGTTTTGAGATGCATAGTTCTTTACAGCAACCGTGTCAGCTCTCCCTACATATGTTCTATGTATATGTATGTATGCCTTTTTGGGCAGATTTCTTTATGCGCGTTATTATCGTAATTAAGCAGATGTTATTCAGGTTAATATCTTAGACGCATTCTTAGGGACGTTTGACGGATAGGACTCGAGTACCCATCGCGGCCCATCGGTTTGGGTCGTGACAAAAGTGGTATCAGAGTAATTCTGTCCTAGGGTTGTCTACAGACCGTGTCTAGTAGAGTCTTGTTTATGGGTGCGTTGACTCACACTTATAAATAGGAGGCTACGGGATATATAGGATATTATCCTCTCTTTTTATCTTAGATCATGTGATATAAGAATTAATGGTCCTAACGATATGTTATATTTCAGCGATGCCTCCAAAGAGTACGGCCGCCTAGAAGGGAAAATCCGTGGCTGGTGAGACTACTAGTCAAGCGCCACGAGTTTCTAGGGCTTTGAGAGAGTCTCATGGTGAGGTTCCATCTCAGACTTCACATACCCCGCCCTTTCCAAAAAAGCTCTAAGGGTCACCTGCTCTAGGGCCCGCCCCTGTACATTCATCACCTCAGTCGATACACCGGTTCAGGAGATGAGAGATGCTATTCAGTTATTGACCCGATTAGTACCCCCACAGGCTTGACGTTAGGAAGTAGGTATTTGTCATGTAGATAGGTCCGTGAGTGCGGGGGTTCATGACTTTATTAATTTAGACCATTCGATATTTCATTGGAGCAGATCCAAACGAGGACCCTCAGGTATTTATTGATAGAATTCATAGGAAATTAAGGGTAAAGAAGTCCACTACGACTGAGTCAGTTGAGAAAGCTTCCTATAGACTCCGAGATATTGCACTTAATTGGTACGAGTCTTAGGAATTGTCCATAGGTGAGGATGCCCCTGCACCAGTATGGTAGGAGTTTACAGAAGCTTTTTTCATCATTATTTGCCATACAGAGCTTAGACTGGCCAGAGTCGATATGTTCTTAACGCTTCGGCAGGATAACATGAGTGTTCGGGAGTACAATCTTCAGTTTGAATCATTGTCTAAGTATGCTCCCACTATTGTATCTAAGATAGAGGAGCGGGTTCACCGGTTTCAGATGGGATTAGAGCCTCACTTGTTTAACGATTGTATGTCGGTCTCAGTTCGGCCAGACATGGATATTTCTCATATCCAGGCATACGCTCCGGGTGTAGAGGAGCATAAACAGAAACAGAGGTCCAATCGTGAGCATAATAGGTCCTAGAATAAGATAGTGAGGTCTTTGGGTCTTTCTGGTGAATTTCGAGGTGGTCAGAGGCATCAGTACCCGAGGTATCCAGCCCAGCCATCGGCTAGTGCGCCCCCTCAGTTTGGCAGTAAGAGATTTGATCGTTCCTCTTATTCAAGGTCTGGTCAGAATTTCAGGGCCTCAAATTCTCAGTATAGGGGTGAGTTAAATCAGATGAGACCGCCCTTACCACGATGTGCTAATGCGGTAAGCAACATACCAGGCAGTGCCGTATGTGATTAGGTATTTATTAGACTTGTGGTTATTTGGGCTATGTTATGAGGGATCGTCCGATGAGAGGTGATGCAAGCATAGCTCAGCCAGTGGGATCTATAGTTGGTATGTCATCATCAGTACACCCCCTAGGCAAAGTCCACAAGCATCAATGAGTCGTAATAGAGACAGAGGCGGAGCATCTAACTCGAGAAATCTTCAGAACCGCATTTATGCGTTGGCAGGAAGACAAGACCATGAGTTATCTCCTGATGTTGTTACAAGTATATTATCAGTCTCCTAATATAATGTATATGCACTAATTGAACAGGTTCCACCTTACCATTCGTTACTCCGTCGGTTGCTAGTAAGTTTGAAATAAAACTTGAATTGGTTAAACCTTTTGAGGTATCTATACCTGTTGGGAACTTAGTGATAGCTAAGCAAGTATATAGGGGTTGTATAATAGTAGTTCATGGTCAATCTACCGTAGAAAACTTAATCGAGTTAGATATGGTAGAATTTGATATTATAATGGGTATGGATTGGTTGGCTTCTTGTCATGCCAAAATTGATTGTAGATCAAAGATAATCCAATTTCAATTTACAGGGGTGCCTGTTTTGGAGTGGAAAGGTAATACGGCATCACCGAAAGGAAGATTTATTTCCTATATAAATGCAAGGAAGATGATTACAAAGGGATGTGTTCATCACTTAGTTTGGGTTCAGGATGTGGAAATGGAGTCACCAACCATTCAGTCCATCACAGTGGTTAATGATTTTTCCGATGAACTTCTGGGTCTTCCGCTAGAGCGAGAAATTGAGTTTGTCATTGACCTACTACTAGATACTTATCTAATATCTATTCTTACCTATGTAAGTACCCCCCGCGAAGTTGGAAGAGTTAAAAGAACAGCTAAAGGACTTGCTTGAAAAATGCTTTATCAAACCTAATACATCATTGTGGGGAGCACCTGTGTTATTTGTGAGGAAGAAATATGGTTTCTTACTGATGTGTATTGATTATAGCCAGTTGCATAAGGTAATGATCAAGAATAAATACCCGCTCTCGAGGACTGACGATTTATTTGATCAGTTGCAAGGTGCCAAGTGTTTATCAAAAATGGACTTGAGGTCTGGGTACCATCAAGTAATGATTAAGGATGAAGATATTTAGAAGACAACATTCGGGACCAAATATGGGAACTTTGAGTTTCGTGTTATGCCATTTGGTTTGACAAATACCCCAGCAATATATATGGATTTGATGAGCCGTGTGTTCAAGCCCTTTTTAGTTCTGTTCGTAATTGTATTTATCGATGATATATTGGTGTGTTCCCGTTCAGAGGCTGAACATGCAGATAATTTGTGTATTGTGCTTACAGTTCTACCAAAAGGGAAGTTGTATTAAAAATTCTCTAAGTGTAAAATCAGGTTTAACTCTGTAATTTTCCTTGGGCATATCTTTCAGATGAAGGCATCTGGATGGATATGCAAAAGATTGAGGCAGTAATGACTTGGCCTTGACCCACAACATCGACGGAGGTTCGTAACTTTCTTGGTTTGGCAGGTTATTAGAGGAGATTTGTAGAGGAATTTTCTTCCGTTTTAGCACCTTTAACAAAGTTGACTCCGAAGGGAGCAAAGTATTAGTGGACTGACGCTTGCAAACGGAGTTTCCAGGCCTTGAAGGACATATTAACTTAAGCACCGGTTTTAACGCTCCCAGAAGGAACCAATAGCTATGTGATCTATTGTGACACTTCAAGCGTTGGATTGGATTGTGTGCTGATGCAACATGGTAAGGTTGTGGCTTATGCTTCTAGACAACTAAGAAAGCACGAGAAGAACTACCCGACCCACGATTTAGAGTTAGTTGAGGTGATTTATGCACTAAAGATGTGGAGGCACTATTTATATTCCATTCATATTGATATCTATATGGATCATAAGTGCGTCCAGAACATCTTCAAGAAAAAGGAATTGAATCTACATCAAAGGAGATGGTTGGAGCTGCTTAAGGACTATGACGTTGATATTTTATACCATCTGGTGAAGGCGAACTAGTAGCCGACACCCTCAGCAGTAGATCTATCGGTAGCATGTCATATCTACAGCTAGAAAAGAGGGGAATAGCCAATGAAATACATCGGCTAGCTATTCTTGGAGTTCGATTAGTGGACTCAGGTAATATTGGAATTACTATTCAGGATACAACAACATCCTCTTTAGTAACTGAAGTAAAGAAATGCTAATACAAGGATCCGATGTTAGTTCATTATAGGGATACCACCCTAAGAAGGAGAAGATGTCGTTTGAAATTACAGGAGATTGGGTCCTCACATATCAAGGACGATTATGTGTCCCTAATGTTGCAAGGCTACGTCGGCAGGTTATGGAAGAAACTCACTATTCTCATTATTCTGTCCATTCAGGAGCGACCAAGATGTATCATGATATCAGGGAAGTGTATTGGTGGGACAGAATGAAAAAGGATATAGCAGAGTTTGTTGCTTAGTGTCCTAACTGTCAGTAGGTTAAGATTGAGCATCAGAAACCCGCTGGGTTACTGGAAGCTATAGACATACGACTTGGAAATGGGAAGTAATCAATACAGATTTCATTGTAAGCATACTTCATACCCAGCGTAAGTTCGATTTCATATGGGCGGTTGTTGATAGGCTTACAAAGTTAGCCCATTTTCGGCCCGTTATAACTATATATTCCTTAGAGGATTATGCAAGGCTTTATAGTACGGAGATAGTATAACTGTATGGTGTCTCTGTATCTATTATCTCGGATAGGGTAGCTCAATTTATAGCTGACTTTAGGAGGTCCTTCCAAAAAGGATTGGGGACTCAAGTAAGTCTTAATATAACATTTCATCCTCAGACAGATGGACAGGCTTAGCGTACTATTCAAACACTGGAGGATAAACGAGCTTGTGTAATAGACTTCAAAGGTAGCTACGATGATCATCTTCCACTCATTAAACTCGCGTATAATAATAGCTACCATTCCAACATTCAGATGTCTCCATACAAAGCTCTTTACAAACGAAAGTATAGGTCGCATATAGGGTGGTTCGATGTTGGAGAATCTGGACTACATGGGCCAAACTTGGTTCACGAAGCCATAGGAAAGGTAAAGCTTATCCGAGATCGATTATTGACAGCTCAAGGTCATCGTAAGTCATATTCTGACGCGCGGCGTCGAGATTTAGAGTTTGGGGTTGATGACTGAGTATTCTTAAAGGTGTCGCCTATGAAAAGTGTGATGAGATTTGGCAAGAAAGGCAAACATAGCCCACGGTATATTGGGCTTTATAGGATCATTTAGAGAGTGAGACAAGTAGCTTATGAGTTAGAATTATCTGCGGAATTGGAGTTTGTCCATTCGGTCTTTTATGTATCTATGTTACGAAGTACATTGGCGATCCTACCCGAGTGCTACCCACAGAGAATCTACATAATACAAAGGACTTGTCATATGAAGAAATTCTGGTTGCCATCGTAGACCGACAAATCCATAAGCTACAGAATAAGGATGTAGCCTCCGTAAAAGTACTTTGGAGGAAAAACAATGTGAAAGAAATGACTTGGGAGGCGAAGGAAGACATGAAGTCTAGATATCCCTACTTATTTCCTCCTCCACAAAAGGGTCCGATTGAGGCATCATAACCATAAGGTACGTGTACAAATTCTTTTGTTGGTTATTTTCGTTCGTTGTGTAAGGCCATTGTTATTATTGATAATTGTGGTACAGTGTGGTGTTGGATTATTAAGCTTCTACAATGAGAGTTGGTAGTGGTGTCGTTACTAAGGCAACCCTGCCAAAGTTATATAGATCACATGGAGTTGAATGTTCGAGGACGAATGCTTCTAGGGAAGGGGGAGAATGTTACACCACACATTTTCATACGTTAAAAGTTTTTTCTTCAGTTAATTAACGTAGACTTGGAGATGAAATAATCTTGAAGTTAACGTATTTATGTTATTTATAACAAGTGATAAATAAGTTTTATGAAGGATAAAAGGGTATGCAAACTAAAGAAAACGAGTTTCGTTGAAAGTGGTCAATTTGGGATAAAATATGGGTCGAGCGATAATACCCAATAATTATGGACTAATACCATGCAAGGTACCATATGAACACGGTAGTATGATGTATAAAGTATATTAAAAATAAGTAGAATTTTAAGTAATTTAAGACAATTTTTAAATTATGCGAGTAAATGATTAATTATCGAGTAACGGGACATTACCCAATTAACTAATAAGTGAATAAAAAGTTATAAATTATTCACCAAAATGTAGCATAAAGCCACAATGGGTAAACATGATCCTTAGTCATTTGTCCAGGTAAGCTAATATGTAACCAAGATAAGACTTTAGTAGGTGTCAAGTGTTCATTTTAGGAACAGAACCCCATCGTTGATGTATTAATCTTAGCTCAAAGAAACGTTGAAGCAGAAGCGAAATTTCGTTTAAAAAAAAAAAAGAAGCTTCATTCAGAAGCAATTTCGTTCAAAATGTCAAAGAACAAGGCAAAAGTTTCGTTCATAAGTTCTAAAGAAGCAGGAACAAATTGCGTTCAAGGATTTAAAAACGCCTAAGATTAATCCGATTTTTGCGGGTTCTAAGTTCAATCCACGAAGGTTTTCAACGATATATATGTTGGGAGTTTTTCCTACTCCAGGTATGTTAAGGCCATCCCTTCTTTCTTTTGGCATAATCCAAATTATACTGAAGAAACGAGTAAACGCACAGTTTTCATAAATTAACTCTATGCATAGAAATACTATGGTTGTCTATATTCTTGATTTCCCTATGTGAATTATTATTATCTTCTGTTCATGGGTCTCAGAATAATACACAGTTGAAAAAGTTTATCCAGAAGAAATATTGAGATTTTTATATATTTTTCATGCATTTCACCCATTTATACATATGCATTGACCCATGACCAGATGACACTATATACGAGCATGTATGTAAATATATGTATATGGGATATGGGAAAAGGTTACGGCGTTATATACGCACCACCACCAGATCAGCTGGTATTTGTTGATGATGTTGCCCACAGTGGCCGAGACGATATGATGGGATGCCCTCAGTGGCTTGATGATATTATATACACTCATACCTATTCACGGCACGATATTTATACACACGTGCAAGACAATATAAATGTTTTAGAATTTACAAAGTTATTTTGATTTAAGGATGTGTTTCTTTATTCATGTTTCATCTATGTCTTTTACATACTAATTTGCATGCCTTACATACTTAGTATGTTTTTTGTACTGACGCTCTATTTCAAGTGGCCTGCGTTTCAAGCCCGCAGGTGCAGGTAGGCAAGATGATGGTCCCCCATCCTAGGATCCTGATCAGTGAGAGTTGGCATGCTCCAATTGATCCGTAGCTGCTTTTGATATTGGCAGGATCAGTTTATATGTATGTATGTATATACATATATACATATATATACATATACATATATATACATATATACATATATAATCTCCTTGGTGGAATTTGTTTCAAAAATCTCATTATCAATTTTGCCTGTTATTGAGGCATAAGAATCTTCATTATCAATTTCATAATCTTTATTGTTATCCTTAACAGAGGTGGGTTGAATAGTAGCATTGCTATCCCAGTAGTTCCAGCATTGCTGGCAATGAAATCTTTATATTTTTGAGTAGTTCCAGCATTGCTGGCAATGAAATCTATATATTTTTGATATTCTGCAAATGAAGGTCTCATACTAGATGAAGATCCTTCTTCAAGAAATCTATTTTGAGCAGGAATATGCCCCAAGGTCTGAAATCTGTTTTGAGTAGCTCCTCTGCCTCTTCTAGAAGAGGCTCTTGGCCAAAGGTCCTGCCCTGATTTGGTACCAAATCAGGGCAGGACCTTTTTAGGGCTGTAGGACTTTTACAAAGCCGGGATTTATTAAGTTCAATTGTTTTTATGCAAAACTCGAATTATTCATTTTAAACCCAACCGGGAACATCCATAGGCGATTCAACCAGCCATACAGGACTTACCAATGGAATTACAAGGTTTATACCCGATATAATTCATCACTAACCATGTCGGGAACACCCCTTTCAGAGCTTACCAACGCCATAATTTAAGCTTAGTTTGCTATAAAATTATTTAAACTCCACCCATGCTATAACCGTAACCCCTTCAAGGCAAAGCTTTTATTTTAGAGTCATCACCTTTCAAGATCGTCCTCAAGCTATGTCAGTTATTATTCAACACTTAAGAACTTAGCCCATCATTGGGCTTCTTATAATAACAAAATTTTAATATAAATAATATTTAAATAAAGAGAATAAAGAAATACCTGGCTACCAGGAATATGCAGAAATCTTGAACTTTTATTTATTCACAAATATATTAAAACAAAGTTACAAAGATAGAAAGAAGGGAGAGAAATCTTAGAGAGAGAGAGGGATTTTTCCAAGCCTGCCCTCTAATAAAATCTATGTCTCCTTATATAGAAATTTAGAATAACTAAAATCCAAAAATCATACAGTAAGAGTTGGTCCTAGTAGACCCTACCACCATCTTTTGTCGGGAATCTCATTATCTTTGATGTAAAACTTCTTCTTCTGCTTTTCTAACAATCTCAGCCAATTCTTCAGAGTTAACACTATTGATACTTTGGGAGTCTTCAAAATTGTTATCTCCCATTGAAATATCATCTCGAGTTGTAATCTGTCTCTGAATGTCTTGCTTAACTTGTTCCATGTAGGCAGCAATTAATTCCTCTTGAGATAAAATACCACCTTTTTTTAATCTGTATTTTTTAGTAATTTTAGCAAAATGGCTTTCTTCTATAATAGGAATTTCTGAAATATTTTTGCTGTATCTGGTCAAAGAAGTCTGAATAGAGTCCAATAATTCTTGACCAATTAATTTACCATCTGGTCCTTTAGAATTTAATTTAGGCCAGAATTTAGTATGAAATCTTCTGAATAAACAAGGCATATCATCTGAATCTGTTCCCACTTCAATAGTCCATCGAAAAATCCAAGGAATAGAGAATTCCATAAAAAATCATTATTGGAGTCCTGCGATAAAGTCTTTCTTCTCTATCTAATTCATTAATCTTTGGAGATGCTTCAACCCATTTGGTGTATAAATCTTGTAATTGCGTAGTTAAAATATTCCATGACGGTCCAAAAAAAAGACCACCACTTTATGAACCAAGTTGGAATCTGTGTGCTTCTAAAAACTTGTGCACATATCTTGATGAACCAAGAATGTCTGTGGTCATCATTTTCATAAACTAATTTCTTTGAAAAGGCATCAACATAATCCAAATAATTGTAGTTAATGGAAATCTTTTGTACTAGATGTACATATTGACAATCTTTCAAAGTACTTAGTCCCCATTCTTCTGGTAAAATAATTTTTTTAATAATCATCTTTGAGAAAGAAAAATAGGATTTATTAGGAGTACCAGTATTGTTATGAGTAATCTCAACAGACCCTGTAGATGTTAGAATCATCTCGAAATGCAATCTGGTTTTATAAGTTTGCATTGAGAATAATGCATTATTTAAATATCTCTTCATGATAATCCATGGATTGTGTTTCCACTGAAAATCTTTGTGATCCACATATAATATAATCTCCTTTGTGGAATTTGTTTCAAAAATCTCATTATCAGTTTTGCCTGTTATTGAGGCATAAGAATCTTCATTATCAATTTCATAATATTTATTTTTATCCTTAACAGAGGTGGGTTGAATAGTAGCATTGCTATCCCCAGTAGTTCCAGCATTGCTGGCAATGAAATCTTTATATTTTTGAGTAGTTCCAGCATTGCTGGCAATGAAATCTATATATTTTTGATATTCTGCAAATGAAGGTCTCATACTAGATGAAGATCCTTCTTCAAGAAATCTATTTTGAGCAGGAATATGCCCCAAGGTCTGAAATCTGTTTTGAGTAGCTCCTCTGCCTCTTCCAGAAGAGGCTCTTGGCCATCCTGGCCTCATCCTGCAAAACTTAAACATTAAGTATTAATCAAATATTCTCGAGTAAGAAAATCTGGTAAACTATTATCAATTCCCTTTTTATATTTTATTTCAAAATCAAAAGGAGCTAATAATGCTTGCCATCTTGCAAACATTTGTTTTGAAACATTATGCTTAAAATCTTTATTAAACATAAATTTAGCAACTTGACAATCTGTTTTTATTAAAAATTTCTAATTGTACAAATCAGTTTGGAATTT
Source organism: Nicotiana benthamiana (assembly GCA_034376525.1). Lineage (NCBI taxonomy): Eukaryota > Viridiplantae > Streptophyta > Magnoliopsida > Solanales > Solanaceae > Nicotiana > Nicotiana benthamiana. The sequence continues at coordinate 57,136,461 of CM067324.1, read as the reverse complement.
TAAAACACATTTAACAATAGCTAAAATCTCTTTTGCTACTGTTGCATAATTCTTTTGGCTATCATTCCATTTTCCTGAATAAAATTATATAATAAAATCTCTTTTTTCAATAGGGGAAAACTGAGTTAAAATACCAGCGTATCCTATGTCTGAAGCATCAGTCTCAACAGTTTTTTCCTAATCTGAATTAGCCAAAGTTAAACAAGAAAGTTCTTTTACTTTGGATTTTATCTTTTTAATCGCATCAGTATGTAAATTATTCCATGCAGGAGGATTCTTTTTTAGCATTTCATATAAAATAGTAGTATCTTTTGATAAATCTTTTACAAAAGGAGAAATATAATTTAGACTACCCAAAAATCTTTGTCGTTGAGTCTTATCAGTTAAAACATTAGGAAATTTCGAAGCAAAGTCAATAGATCTATTAATAGGTATAATGGTCCCTCTTCCAATATTATGACAAAGAAATCTAATATTACTTTGAAAAAGACTCATTTTAGGTTTAGAAATAACCAATCAATTTTGAATAACTATTTTCTGAAATAATTCTAAATGTTTAAAATGCAATTCAATATTTTTAGAAAATACTAAAATATCATCTATGTAAACAATAATCAAATCTGTGAAAGGAATAAATATATTATTCATAATCTTTTGAAATTCTGAAGGAGCATTTTTTAATCCAAAAGGCATAACATTCCATTCAAATTGTCCTATTGGAACATTAAAAGCAGTTTTATATCTGTCTTGTTCAGCAATCTGAATCTGCCAATATCCTGATTTTAAATCAAATTTAGAAAAAATTATTGCATCATGTAATCTATTCAATAAATCTTTTTTGTTGGGAATAGGATACCTGATCCATTTTAGAACTTTATTAAGAGGTTTACAATTTATAACTAATCTTGGTACACCTCTTTCTTGTTCAGCATGCTTATTGACATAAAAAGCAGTACATGGCCAAGCCGAACTGGACTGTCTGATTAACTTCTTTCTCAACAAATTATCAATCTCATTTTTGCACAAATCTAAATGAGCATAATTCATTTGACAAGGTCTTGCCTTAGTAGGAATATTAGCTTCACTAAAATAATCTTCATAAGGTAATGAAACAACATATTTTTTTCAATCCCAAAAAGCACTAGCATGATCATCACAAATATTAGTAGTAAACTGATCTTTTAATAAATCAATTTTTTCCTGTAATTTAGGGTTTTTCAGCAAAATATCTATTTCTAAAAGAGTAATTTCCTGTTTTATAAAATTAACTTGTTGATTTTTTAAAATCAATTTTTCAACAATCTGGTTTATGGATTTTGTAAAAGGTTTAGTAATAAAATCCAATTGGAAATCGGTATTTTTATAAGTTCCTACTATTTTAGTATGATCCCACCATTTTAAAGGAAATATTGCATGCATGAATGGAACACCTAAAATAATTGGACAAGAAATATCTTCTACAATCATAAAACTTTGAGGTAAACAAATACCATTATTACATAAAAATGCTTGTGGTAGTTTATAATTCAACTTCATTCGACTACCATTAGCAGATCTTAAACAATGAGTTGTTTTATGAAAATATCTAGAAGGAATAAGTCCTTCCTGAACACAATTTACATCTGCACCACTGTCAAATAAAGCAATAAATTTTTTTCTAAAATTATAATCAATTTGTAAAGTAATTTTAGTATAAAACTTTTGAGATGTAATAATACTCATTTTTTGTATAAATTCATTTTTGTCCTCACTGAGAATATTTGTCAAAAAAGAATTTTTTGTAAGGTCTTGGCTAATTTTTTCATCATTAGCAGGTTTAGAAATCTCAGTCTCATTTGCTTTAGAAGTCTCAGCCTTAAAAGCTTCAGTCTTGTTTGCTTGTAAATGTAAATCAAAATTCCTATTATCTTCTAAGCTAGAAATTCTTCTATCATGGATTTTAGACTGATTTTTTAAATAACTAATTTCTTCCTTTAAATTAAGGAGTTCTTGTTTTAAATCAGAAACAATAATTTCTTTTTCTGGAAAATTCCTTTGAGTTAACAACCTTTTTAATTCAGCAGTCGAATAATAATCAGGCTGTTTTAAGATAAAATTAGAAGAAGGAAATATATTATCTTGCTTATTACTTCTGAAAATATCATTGAAATCATCAGTTAAAACAGTATCCAAAATTTTATTCCTCAAATCTTTATCTTCTATAGTTTTTAAAATTTTTATTATTTGCTCGTCATTGATTATATTCACATTCATATCTTGAAAATTAGAAATTAAATCATACAAACTATCATCTTTCTTACAAGCACATTCATCTTCCGAAAAAGATCGATCAGAATCAGAATATAAATCTTCATCATGTAAAATCCTTATATTTTCATCAGAGCTGTAATCAGTAAAGGAAGAATCAGATACTTCAGTACTAGAATCAGAATTTAGTAATATCTTACACAAAGAATCTTTTATTTTTTCATCTAAATCTAAACTCTTAATTTTTTCCTGAGTTTTACACTCGTTTGCATAATGACGAAATTTACCACATTTATGACATTTAATCCGTTTTTGTAATCTTTCTTACCTTTGTTTATGTCTTCTTATCTTTTTTATCCCAATCAGTTTTATCACTAGATTTAAACAACCTTTTCTTATACCTATTTTTTATATCATCTTTAGAAGTAGAAATCTTCTTTTTCCTTTTTGAAGAACCAGGGATATCAAAAGCAAATTGATCACAAAATTCTCCTAATTGCTTTCTTTCATTTAATCTATTCTTTTTGATATGATAATTCATCTTAATATCATTACAAACAGCTAAACCTTCCTGCGTGCAAACACTAATGATCTTGCCATAAGTAAGAGAATCATAAGGAATCTTGTTATTAATGCCACGTAAATGCTTTCTAACCTTTTCAGCAAAAATCGAAGGTAAACCATCAATAATCTTGGACTTCCAATGTTCATGACTACAATCATGCAATTCCATAACACGACTTAAAAACACATCTTTATACCATCTAAAATCAGATAATTGTCTACAACGTAGATTTTGTAATGTTGTTCTAATAGTCTCTGCCTCATCAGTCCATTTACCACAAAAATGTTCTACCATGGTAGTGACTAAAGTATAAACAGCATTTTGTTGTACTTGAGAAAAACTAGTAGAATCAACAGTTTGATAGGCTAATTACCCTTCAATCTTATGAACACTAGTTGTATTCATAATTGTAATCTTTTGTTCTTGGGTTGAAAAATTATCTCACCAACCTTTTAATTGGCCAGTGAAACCAGCTACTATCATAGCCGTAATATCTCTGTCTTGATTCTTATTAGTCTTACAAATAGTACTATACATCAACATTCTATGAACAGTAGTAAAAATCTGTTTATCATTAAAACCATCAATATTCCATTCATAAATTTCTTTGCTACTATAACTATTGTTAAAAATCTGATTTCTTTCTTCATTTAAAACATCCATGGGGGTTGGTCTATTGTAATAATACATTCTTTGAATGGGTTTATCAGCCCATTTAGTATTGATTTTGCATCCTGTGAAACATTATGAGTAATAAAATCTTCTTGCCTTGCAGATAAAACAGGTTGAGGCTGCAAATTTATTTCAGTGATATTGGAAGAAAAATTAATATTTTTTAATTTTTCTTTTAAAAGCTGTTCAATTTCTTCAGAAGAATCAGTTTTGAAATTTTTTATTTTAGGAGGAGGTTGTAAAGTATTTTTAACAATTTTCAATTCTTGTTTTGGTTTGTGAAAAGCTTCTATTTTTTCTTGTAAAACTTGAGTTTGTTTCAAGTAATTGTCTAAATTTTTATGCAATGCCATAACATGCTCTCCTAAAATATTTAAATAATAATTAGCATAATTTTGCTGTTTAAGAATCAAATTGACTTGTTCACAAGTGACTATAGCTCCTTTATTTTCAGATAATTTTGCAAAAGCAGTAAAATTAATAGTTTTACCATCTTTATTGATATCAAAAGACTGAGTCGGTGGTAAAGAAGAAATCATTATATCACCATTAGACAAATGATATTCATGTTCAATGACTGATAGGTAATATCCCACATATTTAATCATGAACCAAGGGACGAATGGTAATGAAACATTACTTTTATCTAAATCTATATAAAAATCTTTAGAAAAATATTCTGTTTCTTCACCATTAAAAGCAGAGAAAAACCAATTTCTAAATTTTTCCCATTTTGGACTATAAAATTCTAAAGAAATCTTTTTTCGTGCCAGAGAACCTGGACTAAAATCAATTTTCGTACTATCCATGTAAACCTGTTGGAAAATTCATGTCAGAATCTGTAGGATCACTAAAACGATCTTCACCTTTAGCAATATTATTATTGTCTAAAACAATTTTATCAAAATTTATTTCTCTAATCTGAGAAGTTGATGCTCTTGATGGAATATCTGCAATATAATCTACTGGTGAAATATAAGAGGATACAGATCTGGTTAGTCTAGAAGAAGAATCTGTTAGCTTAGAAATATCATGTGGTTTAAATCTTAAAGTTATACTACCATTCTTACTCTGAGTAATTTCAGAAATCTCATTACTAGTAATCTCTTGAGGAATTACAGCTTCTTCTATAATCCATTCAGTAGGAAAATTAATTTCTTCCCATTTAATTAATCTACGAGTAATAATTTTAGATTTAAAAAAATTATTTTCAAACAAAACAGTTTCATTATTTTGCTTAGAAATTCGACATCTAGGAGATAAAGTATAAAGAGGTCTATAAACAATTCTAGTACAAATACACATAACTTCTGTTCCAGGTAAATAAACATATCCATTAATCTTGATATTCAAAATCAATGATTGTAAGATATTTATATCAGCTAAGGCAATATTCAAATTTGGATAAGCATTAAAATATATTGCACCATAAGCCAAAGTCGATTGTATAGAACCAATCAAAGAATTTTTCCAATTTAAATTTCTTCCATCTTGTAAAGCAGCAACAAAACTTTCAGGTAAGCCTTTTAATGTTAATGGCTTAAAAGCAACTTGAACTAAACCAATATGCAAATAATTGAAATCTTTAGATTTATAATAATCTATATCATTTTGAGATAATAAATTAAAAACTGCACTATCTTTATCCATTGTAAAACTTAATTCTGTAGTTTTCACAGTAGTCTTTCCTGAAAATTTTTCAAAAGTTCCAATTTTATTTATAGTTTCTATATTAACCTTAGGAATCACCCAAGTAATTAATTAATCTTGTTGAACAGGGAAATCTATCTGTTCTTTAATCATATTTTTCATAAATTTTGGTTTATTAAACCAAGTCATAACTTGAGAAATTAAGTGTTGAATAATTACTTTTATAACCTAAATAGATCTTTCCAGGCTCTGATACCAAATCAGGGCTGGACCTTTGTAGGGCTGTAGGACTTTTACAAAGCCGGGATTTATTAAGTTCAATTGTTTTTATGTAAACCTCGAATTATATCGGGTATAAACCTAGTAATTCCGTTGGTAAGTCCTGTATGGCTGGTTGAATCGCCTATGGATGTTCCCGGTTGGGTTTATAACGGATAATTCGAGGTTTGCATAAAAACAATTGAACTTAATAAATACCGGCTTTGTAAAAGTCCTACAGCCCTAAAAAGGTCCTGCCCTAATTTGGTATCAGAGCCTGGAAAGATCTACTCAGGTTATAAAAGTTGTTATTCAACACTTAATTTCTCAAGTTATGACTTGGTTTAATAAATCAAAATTTATGAAAAATATGATTAAAGAACAGATAGATTTCCCTGTTCAACAAGATTTATTAAATACTTGGGTGATTCCTAAGGTTAATATAGAGACTATATATAAATTGGGAACTCTTGAAAAATTTTCGGAAAGACTACTGTGAAAACTACAGAATTAAGTTTTACAATGGATAAAGATAGTGCAATTTTTAATTTATTATCTCAAAATGATATAGATTATTATAAATCTAAAAGATTTCAATTATTTGCATATTGGTTTAGTTCAAGTTGCTTTTAAGCCATTAACACTAAAAGGCTTACCTGAAAGTTTTGTTGCTGCTTTACGAGATGGAAGAAATTTATTGGAAAAATTCTTTGATTGGTTCTATACAATCGACTTTGGCTTATGGTGCAAAATATTTTAATGCTTATCCAAATTTGAACATTGCCTTAACTGATGTAAATATCTTACAATCATTGATTTTGAATATCAAGATTAATGGATATGATTATTTACCTGAAACAGAAGTTATGTGTATTTGTACTAGAATTGTTTATAGACCTCTTTATACTTTATCTCCTAGATGTCGAATTTCTGAGCAAAATAATGAAACTGTTTTGTTTGAAAATAATTTTTCTAAATCTAAAACTATTACTCGTAGATTAATTAAATGGGAAGAAATTAATTTTCCTACTGAATTGATTATAGAAGAAGATGCAATTCCTCAAGAGATTACTAGTAATGAGATTTCTGAAATTACTCAGAGTAAGAATGGTAGTATAACTTTAAGATTTAAACCGCAGGATATTTCTAAACTAACAGATTCTTCTTCTAGACTAACCAGATCTGTATCCTCTTATATTTCACCAGTAGATTATATTGTGGATATTCCATCAAGAGCATCAACTTCTCAGATTAGAGAAATAAATTTTGATAAAGTTGTTTTAGACCATAATAATATTGCTAAAGGTGAAGATCGTTTTAGTGATCCTACAGATTCTAACATGAATTTTCCAACAGGTTTGCATGGATAGTACGAAAATTGATTTTAGTCCAGGTTCTCTGGCACGAAAAAAGATTTCTTTAGAATTTTATTATCCAAAATGGGAAGAATTTAGAAATTGGTTTTTCTCTGCTTTTAATGGAGAAGAAACAGAATATTTTTCTAAAGAATTTTATAAAGATTTAGAGAAAAGTAATGTTTCATTACCATTCGTCCCCTGGTTCATGATTAAATATGTGGGATATTACCTATCAGTCATTGAACATGAATATCATTTGTCTAATGGTGATATAATGACTTCTTCATTACCACCGACTCGGTCTTTTGATATCAATAAAGATGGTAAAACTATTAATTTTACTGCTTTTGCAAAATTATCTGAAAATAAAGGAGCTATAGTCACTTGTGAACAAGTCAATTTGATTCTTAAACAGCAAAATTATGCTAATTATTATTTAAGTATTTTAGGAGAGCATGTTATGGCATTGCATAAAAATTTAGACAATTACTTGAAACAAACTCAAGTTTTACAAGAAAAAATAGAAGCTTTTCACAAACCAAAACAAGAATTGAAAATTGTTAAAAATACTTTACAACCTCCTCCTGAAATAAAAAAATTTCAAAACTGATTCTTCTGAAGAAATTGAACAGCTTTTAAAAGAAAAATTAAAAAATATTAATTTTTCTTCCAATATCACTGGAATAAATTTGCAGCCTCAACCTGTTTTATCTGCAAGGCAATAAGATTTTATTACTCATAATGTTTCACAGAATGACTTTTTAAACAAAATCAATACTAAATGGGCTGATAAACCCATTCAAAGAATGTATTATTACAATAGACCAACCCCCATGGATGTTTTAAATGAAGAAAGAGATCAGATTTTTAACAATAGTTATAGTAGCAAAGAAATTTATGAATGGAATATTGATAAATTTAATGATAAACAGATTTTTACTACTGTTCATAGAATGTTGATGTATAGTACTATTTGTAAGATTAATAAGAATCAAGACAGAGATATTGCGGCTATGATAGTAGCTGGTTTCACTGGCCAATTAAAAGGTTGATGGGATAATTTTTTAACCCAAGAACAAAAGATTACAATTATGAATACAACTAGTGTTCATAAGATTGAAGGGCAATTAGCCTATCAAACTCTTGATTCTACTAGTTCTTCTCAAGTACAACAAAATGTTGTTTATACTTTAGTCACTCCCATGGTAGAATATTTTTGTGGTAGATGGACTGATGAGCCAGAGACTATTAGAACAACATTACAAAATCTCTGTTGTAGACAATTATCTGATTTTAGATGGTATAAAGATGTATTTTTAAGTCGTGGTATGGAATTGCATGATTGTAGTCATGAACATTGGAAGTCCAAGTTTATTGATGGTTTACCTTCGATTTTTGCTGAAAGGGTTAGAAAGCATTTACGTGGCATTAATAACAAGATTCCTTATGATTCTCCTGCTTATGGCAAGATCATTAGTATTTGCACGCAGGAAGGTTTAGCTGTTTGTAATGATATTAAGATGAATTATCATATCAAAAAGAATAGATTAAATGAAAGAAAGCATTTAGGAGAATTTGTGATCAATTTGCTTTTGATATCCCTGGTTCATCAAAAAGGAAAAAGAAGATTTCTACTTCTAAAGATGATAGAAAAAATAGGTATAAGAAAAGGTTGTTTAAATCTAGTGATAAAACTGATTGGGATAAAAAAGATAAGAAGACTTATAGAAAGAAAGGTAAGAAAGATTACAAAAAACGGATTAAATGTCATAAATGTGGTAAATTTGGTCATTATGCAAACGAGTGTAAAACTCAGGAAAAAATTAAGAGTTTAGATTTAGATGAAAAAATAAAAGATTCTTTGTGTAAGATATTACTAAATTTTGATTCTAGTACTGAAGTATCGGATTCTTCCTTTACTGATTACAACTCTGATGAAAATATAAGGATTTTACATGATGAAGATTTATATTCTGATTCTAATCGATCTTTTTCGGAAGATGAATGTGCTTGTAAGAAAGATGATAGTTTGTATGATTTAATTTCTAATTTTCAAGATATAAATGTGAATATGATCAATGACGAGAAAATTATAAAAATTTTAAAAACTATAGAAGATAAAGATTTGAGGAATAAAATTTTGAATACTGTTTTAACTGATGATTTCAATGATGATTTCAGAAGTAATAAGCAAGATAATATATCTCCTTCTTCTAATCTTATCTTAAAACAGCCTGATTATTATTCGAATGCTGAATTAAAAAGGATTATAACTCAAAGGAATTTTCCAGAAAAAGAAATTACTGTTTCTGATTTAAAACAAGAACTCCTTAATTTAAAGGAAGAAATTGTTTATTTAAAAAATCAGTCTAAAATCCATGATAGAAGAATTTCTAGCTTAGAAGATAATAGGACTTTTGATTTACATATACAAGCAAACAAGACTGAAGCTTTTAAGGCTGAGACTTCTAAAGCAAATGAGACTGAGATTTCTAAACCTGGTAATGATGAAAAGCCAAGACCTTACAAAAAATTCTTTTTTGACAAATATTCTCAGTGAGGACAAAAATGAATATTTACAAAAAATGAGTATTATTACATCTAAAAAGTTTTATACTAAAATTACTTTACAAATTGATTATAATTTTAGAAAAGAATTTATTGCTTTATTTGACAGTGGTGCAGATATAAATTGTGTTCAGGAAGGACTTATTCCTTCTAGATATTTTCATAAAACAACTCATTGTTTAAGATCTGCTAATGGTAGTCGAATGAAGTTGAATTATAAACTACCACAAGCATTTTTATGTAATAATGGTATTTGTTTACCTCAAAGTTTTATGATTGTAGAAGATATTTCTTGTCCAATTATTTTAGGTGTTCCATTCATGCATGCAATATTTCCTTTAAAATGGTGGGATCATACTAAAATAGTAGGAACTTATAAAAATACCGATTTCCAATTGGATTTTATTACTAAACCTTTTACAAAATCCATAAACCAGATTGTTGAAAAATTGATTTTAAAAAATCAACAAGTTAATTTTATAAAACAGGAAATTACTCTTTTAGAAATAGATATTTTGCTGAAAACCCTAAATTACAGGAAAAAATTGATTTATTAAAAGATCAGTTTACTACTAATATTTTTGATGATCATCCTAGTGGTTTTTGGGATAGAAAAAAACATGTTGTTTCATTACCTTATGAAGATTATTTTAGTGAAGCTAATATTCCTACTAAGGCAAGACCTTGTCAAATGAATTCTGCTCATTTACATTTGTGCAAAAATTAGATTGATAATATGTTGAGAAAGAAGTTAATCAGACAGTCCAGTTCGGCTTGGTCATGTACTGCTTTTTATGTCAATAAGAATGCTGAACAAGAAAGAGATGTACCAAGATTAGTTATAAATTATAAAACTCTTAATAAAGTTCTAAAATGGATCAGGTATCCTATTCCCAACAAAAAAGATTTATTGAATAGATTACATGATGCAATAATTTTTTCTAAATTTGATTTAAAATCAGGATATTGGCAGATTCAGATTGCTGAGCAAGACAGATATAAAATTGCTTTTAATGTTCCAATAGGACAATTTGAATGGAATGTTATGCCTTTTGGATTAAAAAATGCTCCTTCAGAATTTCAAAAGATTATGAATAATATATTTATTCCTTTCACAGATTTTATTATTGTTTACATAGATGATATTTTAGTATTTTCTAAAAATATTGAATTGCATTTTAAACATTTAGAATTATTTCAGAAAATAGTTATTCAAATTGGATTGGTTATTTCTAAACCTAAAATGAGTCTTTTTCAAAGTAATATTAGATTTCTTGGTCATAATATTGGAAGAGGGACCATTATACCTATTAATAGATCTATTAACTTTGCTTCGAAATTTCCTGATGTTTTAACTGATAAGACTCAACTACAAAGATTTTTGGGTAGTCTAAATTATATTTCTCCTTTTGTAAAAGATTAATCAAAAGATACTGCTATTTTATATGAAAGGTTAAAAAAGAATCCTCCTGCATGGAATAATTTACATACTGATGCGATTAAAAAGATAAAATCCAAAGTAAAAGAACTTCCTTGTTTAACTTTGGCTAATCCACATTGGGAAAAACCTGTTGAGACTGATGCTTCAGACATAGGATACGCTGGTATTTTAACTCAGTTTTCCCCTGCTGAAAAAAGAGATTTTATTATACAATTTTATTCAGGAAAATGGAATGATAGCCAAAAGAATTATGCAACAGTAGCAAAAGAGATTTTAGCTATTGTTAAATGTGTTTTAAAATTCCAAACTGATCTGTACAATCAGAAATTTTTAATTAAAACAGATTGTCAAGCTGCTAAATTTATGTTTAATGAAGATTTCAGCATAATGTTTCAAAACAAGTGTTTGCAAGATGGCAAGCATTATTAGCTCCTTTTGATTTTGAAATAAAATATAAAAAAGGGAATTGATAATAGTTTACCAGAATTTGTTACTCGAGAATATTTGATCAATACTTAATGTTTAAGTTTTGCAGGATGAGGCCAGGATGGCCCAGAGCCTCTTCTGGAAGAGGCAGAGGAGCTACTCAAAACAGATTTCAGACCTTGGGGCATATTCCTGCTCAAAATAGATTTCTTGAAGAAGGATCTTCATCTAGTATGAGACCTTCATTTGCAGAATATCAAAAATATATAGATTTCATTGTCAGCAATGCTGGAACTACTCAAAAATATAAAGATTTCATTGCCAGCAATGCTGGAACTACTGGGGATAGCAATGCTACTATTCAACCCACCTCTGTTAGGGATAACAATAAAGATTATGAAATTGATAATGAAGATTCTTATGCCTCAATAACAGTCAAAACTGATAAGGAGATTTTTGAAACGAATTCCACAAAGGAGATTATATTATATGTGGATCACAAAGATTTTCAGTGGAAATACAATCCATGGATTATCATGAAGAGATATTTAAATAATGCATTATTTTCAATGCAAACTTATAAAACCAGATTACATTTCGAGATGATTCTAACATCTACAGGGTCTGTTGAGATTACTCATAACAATACTGGTGCTCCTAATAAATCCTATTTTTGTTTCTCAAAGATGATTATTAAAAGAATTATTTTACCAGAAGAATGGAGACTAAGTACTTTGAAAGATTGTCAATATGTACATCCAGTACAAAAGATTTCCATTAACTACAATTATTGGGATTATGTTGATGCCTTTTCAAAGACATTATTTTATGAAAATGATGACCACAGACATTCTTGGTTCATCAAGATATGTGCACATGTTTTTAGAAGCACACAGATTCCAACTTGGTTCATAAAGTGGTGGTCTTTTTTCGGACCGTCTCGGAATATTTTGACTACGCAATTACAAGATTTATACACCAAATGGGTCGAAGCATCTCCAAAGATTAATGAATTAGACAGAGAAGAAAAACTTTATCCCAGGACTCCAATAATGAACTTTTTTATGGAATTCTCTATTCCTTGGATTTTCCGATGGACTATTGAAGTGGGAACAGATTCAGATGATATGCCTTGTTTATTCAGAAGATTTCATACTAAATTCTGGCCTAAAGTAAATTCTAAAGGACCAGATGGTAAATTAATTGGTCAAGAATTATTGGACTCTATTCAGACTGCTTTGACCAGATACAGCAAAAATATTTCAGAAATTCCTATTATAGAAGAAAGCCATTTTGCTAAAATTACTAAGAAAATATAGATTAAAAAAGGTGGTATTTTATCTCAAGGGAATTAATTGCTGCCTACATGGAACAAGTTAAGCAAGACATTCAGAGACAGATTACAACTGGAGATGATATTTCAATGGGAGATAACAATTTTGAAGACTCCCAAAGTATCAATAGTGTTAACTCTGAAGAATTGGCTGAGATTGTTAGAAAAGCAGAAGAAGAAGTTTTACATCAAAGATAATGAGATTCCGGACAAAAGATGGTGGTGGGGTCTACTAGGACCAACTCTTACTGTATGATTTTTGGATTTTAGTTATTCAAAATTTCTATATAAGGAGACATAGATTTTATTAGAGGGAAGGCTTGGAAAAACCCCTCTTTCTCTCTAAGATTTCTCTCCCAGATTTCTCTCCCTTCTTTCTATCTTTGTAACTCCGTTGTAATATATTTGTGAATAAATAAAAGCTCAAGATTTCTACATATTCCTGGTAGCCAGGTGTTTCTTTATTCTCTTTATTTATATATTGTTTATATTAAAAAAATTTTATTATAAGAAGCACAATGATGGGGTAAGTTCTTAAGTGTTGAATAATAACTGATATAGCTTGAGGACGATCTTGAAAGGTGATGACTCTAAAATAAAAGATTTACCTTGAAGGGGTTACGGTTATAGCATGGGTGGAGTTTAAATAATTTTATAGCAAACTAAGCTTAAATCATGACGTTGGTAAGCTCTGAAAGGGGTGTTCCCGACATGGTTAGTGATGAATTATATCGGGTATAAACCTTGTAATTCCGTTGGTAAGTCCTGTATGGCTAGTTGAATCGCCTATGGATGTTCCCGGTTGGGTTTATAACGAATAATTTGAGGTTTGCATAAAAACAATTGAACTTAATAAATCCCGTCTTTGTAAAAGTCCTATTGCCCTAAAAATGTCCTGCCCTGATTTGGTATCAGAGCCTGGAAAGATCTACTCAGGTTATAAAAGTTGTTATTCAATACTTAATTTCTCAAGTTATGACTTGGTTTAATAAACCAAAATTTATGAAACATATGATTAAAGAACAGATAGATTTCCCTGTTCAACAAGATTTATTAAATACTTGGGTGATTCCTAGGTTAATATAGAGACTATATATAAAATTGGAACTTTTGAAAAATTTTCGGGAAAGACTACTGTGAAAACTACAGAATTAAGTTTTATAATGGATAAAGATAGTGCAATTTTTAATTTATTATCTCAAAATGATATAGATTATTATAAATCTAAAGATTTCAATTATTTGCATATTGGTTTAGTTCAAGTTGCTTTTAAGCCATTAACATTAAAAAGCTTACCTGAAAGTTTTGTTGCTGCTTTACGAGATGGAAGAAATTTAAATTGGAAAAATTCTTTGATTGGTTCTATATAATCGACTTTGGCTTATGGTGCAATATATTTTAATGCTTATCCAAATTTGAATATTTCCTTAACTGATGTAAATATCTTAGAATCATTGATTTTGAATATCAAGATTAATGGATATGATTATTTACCTGGAACAGAAGTTATGTGTATTTGTACTAGAATTGTTTATAGACCTCTTTATACTTTATCTCCTAGATGTCGAATTTCTGAGCAAAATAATGAAACTGTTTTGTTTGAAAATAATTTTTCTAAATCTAAAATTATTACTCGTAGATTAATTAAATGGGAAGAAATTAATTTTCCTACTAAATGGATTATAGAAGAAGTTGCAGTTCCTCAAGAGATTACTAGTAATGAGATTTCTGAAATAATCAGAGTCAGAAATCTTTATTTCTCAAGTTATGACTTGGTTTGGTATCAGAGCCTGGAAAGATCTACTCAGGTTATAAAAGTTATTGTTCAACAGGGCAGGACTTTTTTATCAACATAATCCCAATAATTGTAGTTAATGGAAATCTTTTGTACTGGATGTACATATTGAGAATCTTTCAAAGTACTTAGTCCCCATTCTTCTGGTAAAATAATTCTTTTAATAATCATCTTTGAGAAAGAAAAATAGGATTTATTAGGAGCACCAGTATTGTTATGAGTAATCTCAACAGACCCTGTAGATGTTAGAATCATCTCGAAATGTAATCTGGTTTTATAAGTTTGCATTGAAAATAATGCATTATTTAAATATCTCTTCATGATAATCCATGGATTGTGTTTCCACTGAAAATCTTTATGATCCACATATAATATAATCTCCTTTGTGGAATTTGTTTCAAAAATCTCATTATCAGTTTTGCCTATTATTGAGGCATAAGAATCTTCATTATCAATTTCATAATCTTTATTGTTATCCTTAACAGAGGTGGGTTGAATAGTAGCATTGCTATCCCCAGTAGTTCCAGCATTGCTGGCAATGAAATCTTTATATTTTTGAGTAGTTCCAGCATTGCTGGCAATGAAATCTATATATTTTTGATATTCTGCAAATGAAGGTCTCATACTAGATGAAGATCCTTCTTCAAGAAATCTATTTTGAGCAGGAATATGCCCCAAGATCTGAAATCTGTTTTGAGTAGCTCCTCTGCCTCTTCCAGAAGAGCCTCTTGGCCATCCTGGCCTCATCCTGCAAAATTTAAACATTAAGTATTAATCAAATATTCTCGAGTAAGAAAATCTGGTAAACTATTATCAACTCCCTTTTTATATTTTATTTCAAAATAAAAAGGAGCTAATAATGCTTGCCATCTTGCAAACATTTGTTTTGAAACATTATGCTTAATATCTTTATTAAACATAAATTTAGCAGATTGACAATCTGTTTTTATTAAAAATTTCTGATTGTACAGATCAGTTTTGAATTTTAAAACATATTTAACAATAGCTAAAATCTCTTTTACTACTGTTGCATAATTCTTTTGGCTATCACTCCATTTTCCTGAATAAAATTGTATAATAAAACCTCTTTTTTCAACAGGGGAAAACTAAGTTAAAATACCAGCGTATCCTATGTCTGAAGCATCAGTCTCAACAGTTTTTCCCAATCTGGATTAGCCAAAGTTAAACAAGGAAGTTCTTTTACTTTGGATTTTATCTTTATATATATATATATATATATATATATATGTATTACGTGGCTCAATCCCGTCTTTTTATAGTTATGTTTCTATTAGAGTTTTGTAGACACTATGACTAGCTAGATAGTATGTGGCCTTGCCGGTTTTGGAGTATTGGGAATATGGATTTTTTTATTGTGATAGAACCAAACCCAGAGTAAGGCTGCCTATGTATCCCTTCAGAATAAGGTCGATGTAGTTTACTAACTCAGAAGATTTGTTGTTTGACATTTTCTTTTTTTGCTTTTACAAGTACACATGATCAAAGAAGGGAAAACAAATAAGACAAATACGGCTCAAAAGGGTTAACAAAAGGATGATACCTTTTTGGGATACCAGACGTGAAAACAGTTGTCCAATATCCCAAAAGAGCGAAAGGCAACTTTTCATGCCATTTCCTAGACCCTTAGATCATCTTCTTGAGAATCTTCTTGATGTTCTTGTTTGCCGCTTCAACGACTCCATTGGATTTTGGTCGGTAAAGGGTAGAATGGAGATGCATAATTCAAATTGCCAATCAGATGACTTTTTAGATAGGTTGCATTTTTAGTGATAATGATCTTTACGATACCGAAAAGACAAATGATGTTGGAACAAACAAAGTCCACCACTTCTTGCTTGGTGACTACTTTGAAAGTAACTGCCTCCACCCATTTGGTGAAGTAATCAATGGTGACCAAAATGAATCTATGATCGTTTGAATCCTTTGGCTTGATTGGACCACTAACATCTATTCCCCAAGCAACGAAATGCCAAGGAGAGGACATGGGATGCAGCTTCGATGGAGGCGGGTGAATCAGGCTCACCATGAATCAGGCATTGGTGACACTTGCGAACAAAACTAAAGCAATCTTGCTCTATAGTAATCCAATAATACCCTATATGCAGAATCCTCTTCATCAAAATGTATCCATTCATGTGAGTTCCATACACCCCCGAATTCACTTTACTCATGATTTGTTCAGCTTCTATGGAATCTATTCATCTCAACAAGATTAAATCTAAGAAAGAAACCACTAGTGAGTTGCCTTATAGTTCTTTTTTGATCTCCTATGGCATGCTCTGGGTACTTCCTTGTTTTCAGAAATCATTTTATATCATGATAGCATGGTTCACCATCTAGTTTTACCTCAATTTTATTGCAGTAACCGTTTTGATTCTGAACTTGGATTTGCAATGGATAAATATGATTGTTACTTGGATAAGGGAGCATAGAGGCTAAGGTAGCCAAGGCTTCGGCAAGGCAAGCTCATTGTGAAACCTGGGATGTACCTGAATTCAATAGATGTGAGTCTTTTGCTCTGGTCTTGCACACATTGTCTATATTGAATTAGCCTGATATCTCGAGTCTCTCATTCACCCTGGGCTTGCCGGATAAGCAAGTCTGTATCTCCCATAAACAATAGTCCATGCACATCTAGATCGAGGGTCATTTTCATCCCATAATACAAGCTTCATATTTTGGTGTATTATTGGTACTAAAAAACCAAAGTCGAGCCGTTGCAGGGTGATGCTGTCCAATATGTGAGATGAGGATTGCCCCGATCCCAAATCTTTTTATATGGAGAACCCCATTAAAATACGTTTTCCATACAGGGTTGTCATCTGGAACTACTTCCTCCGTTAAGTTGGCCTCTTCGTTTGGAAGTATGTGCTAAGTGGCTTGTACTCATCATCGATTGGATTTTCTACCAAATGATCTACCAAAGCATGTGATTTAATCGCAGTGTGAGTGGCATAGACAATGCCAAACTCTGTGAGGAGGATTTGCCATTTTGCGAGCCTGCCAGTGGGTATGTGCTTTTGGAAGATGTACTTCAAAGGATTCATTATGGGTATGAGGTAAGTGGTGTAGGCCAAAAGATAATGCCTCAGCTTTGGGGCAATTCGACGCACAACATGTCCTTTATAGAAGGGTGTACTTAACCTCATAATTGGTGAACTTCTTGCTCAAATAATAGATTGCATGTTCCTTTTTTCATGTCACATCATGTTTCCCCGTAACGCAAGCGAAGGAATTAAACATCATCGATAGATATAAAAGTAAAGGCCTACTAGGTTCAGGTGGGACCAGTATAGAGGGTTTTGATAGATAATATTTGATCTTGTCAAAAGCTTTTTGGCAATCGTCTGTCCACTTGATAGTAACATCCTTTTTCACCAACTTAAAGATGGGATTGCACGTGGTTGTCAGTTGAGCAATGAACCTACTGATATAGTTCAACCTCCTGAGCAAACTCATGACTTCCATTTTGTTCTTCTCGAGGCAGAACTCGAATGGACTTCATCTTAGACAGATCCAATTTGATGCCTCTCGGGTTGACTATAACCCGGGGGAGTTTCCCAGATGGAAACCGAAATGCCCACTTGGCTAGATTGAGCTTAAAATGATACCTTCAAAGTCGTTCGAAGAACTTTTTCAAATTGCGCATGTGAGCAGCCTATTTCTTTGATTTTATGATGACATTATTGACATATACTTCAATATCTTTGTACATCATGTCATGGAAAATGGTTATCATGGCCCTCATGTTAGTTACCCCTGGATTCCTCTAACCGAATGATATGACCCTGTAACAATAAGTAACCCATAGAGTGGTAAAAGCGGTCTTTTTTGAATCATCCTCATCCATTAGAATCTGGTGGTACCCAGCATAGTAATCCACAAATTCATGTATCTTGTTCTTTGTGCAATTATCTACAAGAATGTGGATGTTTGGCAAAGGAAGATTATCCTTTGGACTTGCTTTATTCAGGTCTTTGTATTAACACGGTCTCTAGTTTTTCCGTTCTATTTTGGCACATGCACAACATTTTCCACCTAAGTGGAACACCAGACGGCTTTGACAACATTAGCGCTCAGTTTCTTCATTATTCCTCTTTGATTTTATCACTCATATTTGTTTTAAATTTTTGTTGATTTTGTTGGACTGGTGGATAATCAAGATAAGTGGGAAGATTATGAACCACTAGATCTACACTTATACCCGGTATATCATCATAAGACCAGGCAAACACATCTATGTATTCAAATAAAAGTTGAATCAAGGCATCTCTTGTTTTTTGTTCAATGTGGGTTCTTGTCTTTGTTTCTCTAACTTAATCCTGACTTCGGATATTGATTGGCTCAGTTTCATTGAGGTTGGGCTTAGGATTTTTTTTAGATTGTTTCAACTCTCTTTTTATTTCCTCAATAGCCCCATCTTCATCATATACAACCTTTTGATGTATTATTTCGAAATTAGACAGTTTTTAAGATATGGGCCTAAATTCCATATGTTTATAATGTTATTAAAACCGGCATTATCAAAACTAAAATGGAAAGAAAATGGCAGGAATGAGGAAAAATAAAAGCTATAAAACTTAATACGAAATTGAATTGTATTTCATTGTATTTAAGGATAGAAGAGTTAACATCAAAACAATCATACTGAGATGTTTAGATTACAATCCTGAAAGTAGCGCATAATACAAAAAAAACTACAAAAGAAAACTACCAAGACTCTTTCCTTGTGGGGAGAGGAGTTGCTTTCCAGTTGTTGAGAATGGCGTCTGGGCCAATTAATTACATATCGGCACGACTAGTTCATTCACCAGCCTGGATCATATTCATTTCAGAAAACATCTGGCTGTGGCCATGGAAATTTTCATCTATGTTTTCCTGTACCGAGAAATTTTGACCCTTTTGGAGTCGTGGCTTGACTAATGTGTAGGAAATATGAGGGGTGTGTTGCTGCAAGTCCCAACCATGATTTTTCAGCGCTTAGCTTGATCTTCATATGCTTGTGTTGGCCTGAAGCCTAAGCCAAAAGTACCCTTGTTCCTAAAGGGAGAGATGGTTTTCGAAATTCCTTGTAATAATGCCCCCATGAATTTTCCTGGCTCATAGCCATGTCTCAGCGTAAGTGCAGCAACCATTATAGATGTGGTAGAAAGACGAGGATGCAGAATGGGTTTTCCTTCCTCAATATGGTCCACAACAACCACATCGAACGCCTGATAGACAATGGAATCACACCTTTCATTGGCCTTAATACACAGAATTAATGGATCTTTACAAATGGATGGTTCGTCTTCTCTATAAAAAATAATCTCTTTCTTGTCATGTTTGAACTTGATCATCTGATGCAAGGTGGATGGAACATCTCGAGTCATATGGATCCATGGCTTTCTAAGAAGAAATTTATAAGAAGTTTTCATGTCCACTACTTGGAAGATAATTCAAAATCAGTCTCCATCAACCATGACTCAATTTGCATACTGCCCGTGACATTTAACAGTCAGGTGCAAAGCCCTATTGTGCCTAGTTGCTTTATCGGGGAGTTCATCATTAGTAAATGTGATTCTTTTCACCTCAAAAAATATGTTGGCCATCTTCTCTAAGACATATGCCTCGTTCAGGATCTCAATTAGTACACAAGCATGCTCTTTTGAATGTGTAAGCGGAGATAGTTTAAATATTTGGGCAGGGGTCTTTCTCAGCTGGTCAATGATTGAGTAATCCTGAACTTTCATCTTTTTCAAAAACTATTCCACCTCTTCTTCAGTGGCTAGTTTCTTTATTGGCAATTGGCCTTCTTCGATTTGCTTGGCCTCCCTCAACTCTTCTGGAGAGTAATACCTCCTCAATCGAGTCAAACCTCCAATTTTCCCCACTTCTTCTATGATTTCCTTGCCTTTATAGGTCACCACAGTTTTTTTGTAGTTCCAAGGAATGGATTTTGTGTTTGTCACAAGGAGTTGCATTGGACGTTTGATTATAACTGGCTCAAATATACCCTTCGTACAACCTTGATTCTACCTTGTGATGGGGTGGGCTCCAAGGACATACAACCTTGGTCTTGGAACATCAGAGGGAACCTCCAACCTCGAGACTTTAGAATCAAATAAAGTTACCCTTTCGGAGCTCGGGGTGCCTTTCACAATTAACGACATCTCGGCTTGGACTTACTTTCAATCCTTCTCCTTCTTGAACCGTTCCCATTATCATTTCTGCCCGGCTAATCGATTAGTATTTTTGATCTCGTCTAATCATTCCTACGAAATGAACATTGTTGTGTGCTGGCAACAGGTTTTTTGTAACATCAGGAGCATATTCTCCATTTATTACCACAATCAACTTTTCAGTGATGATTCTTTCTATGGATCTTATCAGAGTCCAACAGTCATTACTGCCATTCCCCAGGGCACCTGATTGATATTACATCTAGCATTTTCTTAATATCCATGTGAATTAGGATACATATGATGGGTAACTGTGGGTCCAATCACGTTTATCAGCTTCAGCTTCTAGACTAGACT
The DNA here is from genome assembly GCA_034376525.1 of Nicotiana benthamiana. Taxonomy (NCBI): domain Eukaryota; kingdom Viridiplantae; phylum Streptophyta; class Magnoliopsida; order Solanales; family Solanaceae; genus Nicotiana; species Nicotiana benthamiana. Next base: position 57,115,609 of record CM067324.1, on the reverse strand, counting down.
ATAATATGATTTAGCCAATGGAGTTGATCTTCATATGCTTGTGTTGGCCTGAAGCCTAAGCCAAAAGTACCATTGTTGCTAAAGCGTGAGATGGGTTCCGAAATTCCTTGTAATAATGCCCCCATGACTATCCTGGCTCATAACCATGTCTCAGCATAAGTGCAGCAACCATTATAGATATGGTAGAAAGACGAGGTGCAGAATGGGTTTTCCTTCCTCAATATGGTCCAAAACAACCACATCAAACGCTTGATAGACAATGGAACCACACCTTTCATTGGCCTTAATACACGGAATTAACGGATCTTTATAAATGGATGGTTCGTCTTCTCTATAAAAAATAATCTCTTGCCTATCATGTTTGAACTTGATCATCTGATGCAAGGTGGATGGAACATCTCGAGTCATATGGATCCATGGCTTTCTAAGAAGAAAGTTATAAGAAGTTTTCATGTCCACTACTTGGAAGATAATTCAAAATCAGTCTCCATCAACCATGACTCAATTTACATAGTGCCCGTGACATTTAATAGTCAGGTGCAAAGTCTTATTGTGCCTAGTTGCTTCATCAGGGAGTTCATAATTAGTAAAGGTGATTCTCTTCACCTCAAAAATATTTTGGCCATCTTCTCTAAGACATATGCCTCGTTCAGGATCTCAATTAGTACACAAGCATGCTCTTTTGAATGTATGAGCGGAGATAGTATAAATATTTTGGGAGGGGTCTTTCTCAGTTGGTCAATGATTGAGTAATCCTGAACTTTCATCTTTTTCAAGAACTATTCCACCTCTTCTTCAGTGGCTGGTTTCTTTATTGGCAATTGGCCTTCTTCGATTTGCTTGGCCTCCCTCAACTCTTCTGGAGAGTAATACCTGCTCAATCGAGTCAAACCTCTAATTTTCCCCACTTGTTCTATGATTTCCTTGCCTTTATAGGTCACCACAGTTTTTTGGTAGTTCCAAGGAATGGATTTTGTGTTTGTCACAAGGAGTTGCACTGCACGTTTGATTATAACTGGCTCAGTTATACCCTTCGTACATCCATCCCATTTTGGATTTCTTGGGTGGTGGCTTTGAGAGCAACTTGACTTACAATTCTGCTTGTCTTTGCGCTATTTTTTTACTATCTCCCCTATTTTGATTGCTTTTGTAAAAGGTCTATCAATCGTGGTTTCACAACTCCAGTTCGTCCTTCGTGAACTGTCATGATGGCACCTAGTCTCTACAACTAGATAAGCCTAACAATGCGGAAAATAAACAAAATGTGCGGAAGAAATAATTAATAGCCAAAATAACCAAATGGAACAGTATTAAAAATGCCGCTCGGCATATACAATATAAATTCACCAAAAACTAATATACATTCCCAAAACCTGGAATCTCATGAAACAACAAGCCTTAGAATGTCTAACAGTGTCTAACTCCAGAATATATAACAAAGAAAAGAAACACAAATGGGCTAATACTAGAAAGCGAGAATAGAAAGGGACTCCTTGGTCTGCAGATGCGGCAGATATACCTCAAATTCTCTGGAGTTGTTGCCTTGCCTCTAGCGTGATAGGACATAGTCGAAGTACCTCGATCTACGCATGAAAACCATGCCTAAAAAAGGCACGAGTACACTACAACGATACTCAGTAAATGCCAAGCCTAACCTCGGCCGAGTAGTGACCAGAAAGGTCAGGGCCCTACGGAGGTTAAATAAATATAAGGTATAACAATGTAGTATAAGACAGTATAATTGAGTGCAGCAGTAAGAAATAACCAAAATAAAAGAAGAACAACTACAAGAACAGAGACAAGATTATGACGAAAAGGAAATACAGCTCAATGCAGAGATAACAACCAGGGATCTTCCAAGATACCGTCCTGTAGTCCCAATCATATCTATCCAGTGGATCTCTTTGGATACCATCCCGCAGTCCATCATATATACCCAAAAGATCTCTCGGATATCGTCATATAGTCCAACTGTCAATGTACGGGGATCTAGTGGAATCCCGACCCGTAGTCCCAAATGTAAATACCCAGTACTTGGGGAATCTACGAGGTGCATTCCCGTAGTTCCCTATAACTATGCAGGGGGATCTACCAGAATCTCACATCCATAGTCCCAATAAACAAACAAGGGGATCTACCAGAATCCCACATCTGTAGTCCTAATGTAAACACACAACAACAACATAAGGAATAGTCATAAATTATCAACTTCATATCAAGGAGAAACAGGTATTTCAAACCTAGCATGTTTCACATAATTCAAATAAGGCAATCTAAGCAATTAAGTCATTTAGACATGATTTCCTAAGCTAACAACAAGCTTAAATTCCAAATAGTAATGACAAACAAAAAGGAAACACCGTGTTAATTACATAATGAAAATATATTTTCAGCAATTAGCACAAGTATGCGTTCGTCACCTCATGTAGAGGCATTTCAAATATCACTATACCAAATCCTAAGGGGAAGTACCCCACACAAGGTTAGGCAAGCCACTTACCTCGAACCGGCTCAATAATCAACCCGAGACCATGTTCATGCCACGAGTACTTGACTCCAGCTAGTACAAATCTATTTAATTAAATTTCCCCCTAAGCCCTAAATCACCCAACAGAGCTGACAGAAAAATTAGATTTCCATTCCGAGGCCATCTTTACACTGCTCCGGCTATGGTCAAATTTCCAACACTTAAGCTCTCATTTAGAGACTAAGTGTCCCAAAACTCTCTGAAACTCAAAATCGAACATTCTGGTAAATCAAAATAGCAGAAATAAATATGGGAAAAGCAATTAATAGGGGATCGGGGCATAAATTATTAAAACAACCGGTCGGGCCGTCACACGTGGACATCATGTCCTGAAAGTAATAAGGATATTGAGCCTCCAGAAAAATAGTGATCAATTCGTGGTATCCATGGGTGGCTTGACTCAAGCCGCTTGCTCCCTCCACTTGATTGCATCTCCCTAAAGCTTTTAGTCGGCTTTTTCTTCATATTGGACATGGAATTGCGATAGAGTTAAATATCAATGTGGTACTGGAATTGTTTGACTAAGGCTTGGACCATGTCATCCCAGACATGCAGTGAGAGATTACTTGGTCAATGAACCATTCAATGGCTACCCCCACAATTACTTTCCTCAAAATGATCCATCAACAATTCTTCTTTTCCATCGGCACTCCTCAATAGGTTGCATTACCTTTTCAAATGGGCGATAGGGTCGTGGTGTCTATAATACTTCCTAAATTTTAGGGTCTTGAACCCTAGAGGAAAATGGATGTGAGGGAACATGCATAGATCACTGAACGATAAATTTTAGCGAGCCATAGTACTTGTATGTTCGTTATGTTCTATTCAAGACTTTTCATTTTCCTGGCCATCTCTTCTGGCTCACCCTTCTTGGTCATCATAAACATGAGATGGTGGATCATTTTTTGGCCTCGTCATAGGAGGTGGTGGCAGGATTGTATATACCAGCATTCCAGACACGACAAGAGGGGTGTTCTTAACCGGTGCAGCTGGAGGCCGCACATTTGAGGTACCAGCGGCGGAGTATAAGTTGTAGTTTTGAACATACCGTGGTGGTAGAATATGATCTCTCATTGCATGGAGCTGTGATTGAGTAGCCAAGGGTCTGGTGGAAGTTCCTTCTGAAGGACCCTGAGGTGGAGGTTGAATGGAGACCTAAGTCTGATATATATCAGACAGTTGTTGTTTCGGTCTTCTTACTTCCTTCGACTCTTGCTCAATTGGCTGACCCTGGGGGTCATCATTGACCAGCTCGTTTCATAGTTGTTAGTCATCCCTACCTTTCTTGTAGATCTGGTAAAGTAATGATTAGTTCCAGTTTTACCACAAACCAACCATCTTAGTCTTACTATATAAGAGGCAACAAACGTGTTATGGTTAAGCATTTCACATATACAAATCAAACGTATATATGATATGCTCCTAATATTATTACCATCTCTAACATGCCCTTTGAAGGCTTCATGTTTCATTTTGGCTTATAAGGTTGTTATTAATTGACGCTCTTATTTCCTTTTGATTTTTCGTTTTCCCTTTCACTCGCCTCATTTTGATCCCTCATTTAGACTCAATGAACAATATGTGATCGAACCTTTTAGGGGGTGCCTACATATCATGTTGTCGCATGGATCGGATCATTACGTAGTCCAACGACATGACGATTTGTTTTTTTATTTAGAAAACATGCATCTTTTGGTTCCTTTTCGAATTTTTCTAAAATAAAATCTTTTCATTGATTTTCAATTTTATTTATACAAGACTCAAAAACAAAAATTACATAAATATAAACATTAAACAAGACAAGATTTGACTCCGACATACTTCTTAAGATAAAGAGAAAATAATAAGACTCAAAACACTAAAAGACTCTTACAGACTCAAAGACCGCAAAGGAACAGTCAAAGTGGATTGCCAAGAAGATCAAAAATTCTACAGGAGAATAAACCAGCATCATTGTAGTAATGGAGTTTATTCCTATGGATGACCCCCAACATCATGGTATATCCTGTCTAAGTCTGCAAATATGTGATAGGTGACGTTCAATGATACTTATGCAAACTGCTTGGGCATCATTCCTTGGAAACTCTTGCAAGTCGAAAGGTATATGTGGCTACCTCAAGGATCTTTTCCTTAATGTGCTCCTGAGCAAAAGCAACTCTTGATTTTTCTGACCACGAGTTTCGGCTAGATCCAGCGCATCACTCAAAGTCCATATCTCTCTGGCGCTGAACTTCTAGTGACTCCCACTCTTACCGATTGATCACTTTTAGGTAGTGATATATTTCTATGTCAAACTCAGTGATCTGGCGCTCCTTAATTGATTCAACTCCCTCTAACTTATCCCTTGGACCTTGGATTGGTGGAGCTTAACTCATGCGCCCATGATCACGGACTACCCTGAACTAGGCTTCTCTTTCTTCTTGTTGCTGAGTGGTTGTGACTATATTCTTCTTTCGAATTTGGGCTTTGAGTGATTGCTTCTCTCGTGCCCACTAAGCTTTCTCTTTCTCAAAAGCATCATACAGCAGATCCATGTCTACTTTAATAAGACCGAGCTCTTCTTGCAGTGCTCCGAAGGCAGATTCATAATCAACCAGCCAAACTCTGTTTCAAATATTAGCCTCCCACTCTATGGTTCTCTTCACGACTATTCTTGGTCTATCTGTAAGAGCATCTTGATTATATAACCACTTAAGACAAGAAGGATTTAGCTTACCAGGTTCTTGATCTGCCACCATGGTGCCATGCTCGAGTATCTTAGTGACATTCTGAATACGTTGAGCATAAGCTTTGCAAATGGAATCCTATGATGTTGCTTTCTACCTAATGTTTTCCATAGTCTCTACTGAGGGAACTATTTGTTTGTGACCCAATTGATGTAGAACTCTCATGGGAGCATATGGCTGACAACCACGAAGGCCCATCAAGATCATTAACAGATGGCAAAATGTCTTATAGATGACATGTTATGCGGCGAACATTGGAAAATTCCATGTAATATGATCATCTTTTAAGAAGCGAAGATACTCCCTCCAATCTTGAACACTTTCTGAAAAATTGCGAATCTCCACCCCACTCTTCAATCTAGCATTATACTAGCGTTAAGGACGACGTTAGAGATGATCCATGAACCATATCTGGAGCAAGAGCTTGCAACCTTAAAAGAAACCTTTTTCCTTTCCAGCACATGTCAACGCATGAAAAATATCTACAAACACCATAGGAAGAATGGAGGAATCATTTCTTTTCGTCATGGAAGTGACTATCCTAGATAACCGAATGTTTATCTTCTAATCATCTCTTGGGAAAATCATGCACCCTAAGAAAGCTACGATGGATGTTTTACATCCATGTTTTCGACATGTGTATTAGTTCTATTTGTTAACAAGCTTCATCCCATCTTCTGAGAATCCCTCTTCATGTTTGTACCTGTCATACAAGAAATCTAGGTGAACCTGCCCTTTCTCCATATGTGTTATTTTGCGTGGCTGATCCATATCTACTCAAGGAACATGATAGCAGTGACATTCCAAGGAGCCAAAAGTCTCTTTGTTTGACTCTCATGCCCCAAATCTGTATGTTTAGTGAATTTCTCCAAGGTAGGAGTCATTTCAAACCCATTAAGATGAAACACATTATTCTTCGGGTCCTAGAAATAAACCAAAGCCTCGATGAGTTCTCGTCCAAGCTTAATCTCCATAATGTTTGCCAAGTTTTTCAAATAATTCTTGATCTTTCCAAGATCAAACCCATTCATATTGTTCCACCATCGCTCCAATAAACTACGAACTTTGTCAAAAAATTAAAAATGGTGAATGATCTTCATCTCTCGGCCGCTGGTCAGATCTTCCATTAATTGAATCCATATCGTACGTAGATAAATAAAAATATGAGGTCAAGTCCGAATCTAAACTCAAAAAATTACACCAAGAAAACTTTTAGAAAAGACAAACTTCTTATTGGAGCAAGGCTGGACTCTACAAGGATTATTCGGGCATCTTGTCGAGGAAACAAGACATGTCAAAAAACTGCCAGAATATAAGGTGACAAAGGGGACAAGATGGTTATTTTTATGAAAACGGCTCTTCAACACCTCCAAGAAAGTACTAAGGTTGCCTCGATAAAAATATCCGAACACATGGATAAGGGGAAAAAATAATTAAAAATTCATTTTTTATGAGAACATCTACTTCAACACAACTATAAGATTGACCCATCAAAAATGGTCGAAAATAGAGGACAACATGGAAAATAATATGAAAACAAATAAACAAAATGATTATTTTTATGAAAATAGCCCTTCGACACTTTCGAGGAATGTTCAAAGGTTGTCCCAGCAAAAACGGTCAAAAATAAAGACGAAATAGTGGTGTTTAAAAACGAGCAAAGTAACAATTTTGTACGAAAATAACTATTATGCATATCAACATAGGGGCAAAATGGTAAAATATTAGCTATATTTATGAAAACAGGCATTCGATAATTCTGAAGAAGGTTTTGAGATAGCATTTAAAAATTTGACAGGACGCAAAGATAAAAATAATGAAAAACACAAAAATCGGCAAAACTATCGATTTGTTATGAAATAATATAAGAACAAGAACAATAGAGAGAAAAATAGAGAGAGGAGTATTCTTATTGATACTTTGGGATGATTTACAATGGGGTAAGATCCCTCTATTTATAGGCATAGAAAAGACTTAGCCTCAAAGTAAAACTCTAGAGTCTCTCTAAATATAGACATTCACCTTAAATAGGATTCTATTTATAACACTCCCCCTTGAATGTCTATTCAATAATGTGCCTCGTTAAAACCTTAACTAAAACAAAACCCAATGGGAAAAAATTTAAAGAAAAGGAAAAACAGTACACATGTTTGAATATGCGCCTATTGGTTGCCTCGTCAAAAACCTTGCAAGGAAAACCCAGTGGGACAAAACCTTGTAAGGGAAAAAGAGTGCAACGCGCATTAACTCCCCCTGATAAGAACATCAATTCATATCCTTAAGTCTTCGCATTCCGATCTTGTGAACTAGCTTCTTGAAGGTTGACGTTGGTAGAGATTTTGTGAACAAATCAGCCATATCATCACTTGAACGAATCTGTTGCACATTGATATCACCATTCTTTTGAAGATCATGTGTGAAAATAACTTTGGTGAAATATGCTTTGTTCTATCTCCTTTTATGAATCCTCCCTTCAATTGAGCTATACATGCTGCATTGTCTTCATACAAAGTCGTGGGTAGTTTATTACACTTCAAACCACATTTGTCTTGAATATGATGTATTATAGACCTCAACCACACACACTCCCGACTTGCTTCATGAATAGCGATTATCTCGGCATGATTAGATGAAGTAGCCACAATTGATTGCTTAGTCGATCGCCAAGATATGGCGGTGCCTCCACAGGTAAACACATAACCTGTTTGAGATCGAGCCTTGTGTGGGTCGGATAAATATCCAGCATCAGCATAACCAACAAGATCAGGACTGCAATTATTGCCATAAAATAAGCCCATATCGGTAGTCCCTTTTAGATACCGCAATATATGTTTGATCCCATTCCAATGTCTCCTTGTAGGAGCCGAGCTAAATCTTGCTAAGACATTAACTGAAAAGGATATGTCAGGCCTTGTAGTATTTGCAAGATACATTAGTGCGCCAATTGCACCAAGATATGGTACTCCAGGACCAAGTAGCTCTTCATTCCTTTCTTGCGGTCGGAATGGATCTTTATTCACATCAAGTGATCGAACAACCATCGGTGTACTTAAAGGATGTGCTCCATCCATGTAAAACCGTTTCAGTACCTTTTCTATATAGGTAGATTGATGAACAAAAATTCCGTTTGCTAAATATTCAATTTGCAAACCAAGACATAATTTTGTCTTTCCGAGATCTTTCATCTCGAATTCATCCTTTAGATAATCAATTGCCTTTTGGAGTTCTATGGGGGTTCCAGTAAGGTTTATGTCATCGACATATACGGCAAGTACAACAAATTCCGATGTTGTTTTCTTTATAAAAACACACGGGCAAATGGCATCATTTATATAGCCTTCTTTTAACAAATACTCACCAAGACGATTATACCACATTCGTCCTGATTGCTTTAGACCATACAAAGATCTTTGCAATTTAATTGAAAACATTTCCCGAGACTTTGAATTATGAGCGTTTGGCACTTTGAGTCCATCGGGAATTTTCATGTATATCTCATTATCAAGTGAGCCATAAAGATAGGCAGTAACCACATCCATTAAATGCATGTCAAGCTTTTCAAGGACAGCAAAACTGATGAGATAACGAAAGGTTATAGCATCCATTACAGGCGAATATGTCTCTTCATAATCGACACCAGGCCTTTGAGAAAAACCTTGCGCAACAAGGCGTGCCTTATATCTTTGTACCTCGTTTTTCTCATTTCTCTTGCGTACAAAGACCCATTTGTAGCCAACGGGCTTAACACCATTAGGTGTTTCAACTATAGGGCCAAAAACTTCACGTTTTGCTAGCGAATTCAATTCTGATTGAATTGCTTCTTGCCATTTTGGCCAATCATGTCTTTTTCGACATTCTTCAACAGATTGAGGTTCGAGATCCTCACAATCTTGCATAATGCTAGATGCGACATTATAAGCAAAGACATTATCCACCACTATATCCACTCGATCAAAATTTGCCTCAATATTGATTGGATTTATGGATAGTTCCGTATTTTCCAGAGTCTCGGGCTCAATGGATTCTTCATGAATCTCAGAATTTGTTTAATCATGAATTTCCTCATGAGATTCTTTCGTAGTGTCATTTTTATCATTTGCTTTCCTCTTTCTAGGATTTCGATCTTTCGAACCTAATGGCATGCCACGCTTCAGGTGTGCATTCGACTCATTGGTTATGACACTAGATATTGTCCAACAGGGACATCAATACGGATTGGAACATTTTCCGCGGGGATGTGGGATTTCGTTATTCTTTTCAAGTCCGTAAATGCGTCAGGCATTTGATTTGCTATTCTTTGCAAATGGATAATCTTTTGTACCTCTCTTTCACAAATAGAGGTATGTGGATCAAGATGAGATAATGATGCATTTTTCCACAAAATTTCCCGTTTGGTTTCACCAACTTCTCCCCCTAATTTTGGGAAAAGTGTCTCATCAAATTGACAGTCTGCAAATCGTGCAGTGAACAAATCCCCTGTCAATGTTTCGAGGTAGCGAATAATGGAGGGCGATTCAAACCCAACATATATTCCTAACCTTCTTTGCGGACCCATTTTGGTGCGGTATGGCGGTGCTATAGGCACATATACTACGCATCCAAAGATTCTTAAATGGGATATATTGGGTTCATGACCCAAAACCAATTGCAACGGGGAATATTTGTGATAATTCGTCGGTCTGAGACGAATTAGCATTGCTGCATGCAAAATGGCGTGACCCCATACCGAAGTGGGCAGCCTCGTTTTCACAAGTAATGGCCTTGCAATCAACTACAGGCGTTTAATTAACGATTCTGCAAGACCGTTTTGAGTGTGAACATGAGCTACAGAATGTTCCACTTTTATCCCAATTGATAAGCAATAATCATTAAATGCTTGGGATGAAAACTCAGCAGCATTATCCAGTCTAATAGACTTGATTGGATTATCAGGAAATTGTGCTCGTAGTCGAATTATTTGTGCCATTAATTTCGCAAACGCAAGGTTGCGTGATGACAACAGGCACACATGAGACCATCTACAGGATGCGTCTATCAAGACCATAAAATACCTAAAGGACCCACTGGGTGGGTGAATAGGTCCACAAATGTCCCCTTGTATACGTTCCAAAAACGTGGGTGACTCAGTCCCAACCTTTGTTGGTGATGGTCTGATAATCAACTTGCATTGATAACAAGAAGTGCAAGGATATTCATTATTTGAAAGAATTTTGAAATTCTTTAACGGATGCCCATATGAGCTTTCTATAATCCGTCTCATCATGATCGATCTCGGGTGTCCCAATCGATCATGCCAAAGTACGAAAGTATTGGAATCAGTAACCTTTTGGTTTACTATTGAATGTGCCTCAGTTGCACTAATTTTTGTCCAATACAGGCCACAAGATAAAGACGGGAATTTCTCAATAACCCTCTTTTGGCCAGAGACATTCTTTGTAATGATGAGATATTCAAGATCATTCTCATCTATTGTCTCAATATGATAGCCATTCCGGCGTATATCTTTAAAACTCAACAAGTTTCTCTTAGACTTGGAGGAGAACATTGCATTCTCTATGATAAACATTGTTCCTCTAGGCAGAGTTATAGTTGCTCTTCCGGAGCCTTTAATCAATTTACTACTACCAGAGATTGTAGTAACATCTGCCTTACACATACTTAGTTGAGAGAAATATTTCTTTTCTTTGAGTATCGTATGTGTAGTACATGAATCAACTAAACAAATATTTGATCCAAGTTTGCTTTGTGAGATATCCATATTTGCTTTCCCATGGTTTGACATACAAAAGAAAATACACGAACATGAGAATAAACAAATTCAATCCGTTTGTCTCAATGTAATCGATTGTTAAACACACATAATCGATTATGTCTTAATATAATCGATTGTTAAACATACATAATCGATTATTTGCTATTTTGAAAAACTTCAGATCACACTGTCTTAATATAATCGATTGTTAAACACACATAATCGATTATATTAACACACATAATCGATTATGTCTTAATATAATCGATTGTTAAACATACATAATCGATTATTTGCTATTTTGAAAAACTTCAGATCACACTGTCTTAATATAATCGATTTTTAAACACACATAATCGATTATGTCTTAATATAATCGATTGTTTTGCAGTTTTAATGCGAAATATTAGATAATCGACTAACGGTTAGGTTAGTCGATTAACTCTACTGAAAAATAAAAATATCTTTGAAATTTAAGCATATTGAAACATTCTAAAGAACTAATACTAACATTATATCATAAACTAACTAATACGAGCTGATACTAATGACTATTAGTTTATTCACTAATTAATACAAATAAAATCAAACAATTCCATCATCCTTCATCACAGATCCATCACCGATTAGGTGGTTTATTTTTCCATCGGGTTGCTCAAAGAAATCTGCCACATCCAAGTGGGTGATGTCAAAATTGTCGTCAGAGACAAAATTTGTTTCAGGGCCTTTACTCTTTCGAGATGCCTGATAAAGGTCAACCAAATGTCTAGGTATACGGCAAGCTTTTGACCAGTGCCCTTTTCCACCGCAACGATAACATATAGTTTCTGAACTATTTGCCTTAGGATCCTCATAATCCCGTTTCTGCTTTCGGCGGTTATCTCTCCTCGGGGGTTGACGGACATCATGGAGATTTCTTCCTTGTCTACGTCCACGGCTATGACCCCGATTACGACCACGACCATGATTAGATCCATGGCCCTTTTCATGATTGGCATAATGAGAATACACCTTATCTGCTTTAGGCAATGGTGTAGACCCGATGGGTCGATTTTCGTGATTTCTCATGAGCAGGTCATTGTTTCTCTCAGCCACAAGTAGGAGAGAAATCAGTTCAGAGTACTTTTTGAAGCCTTTCTCTCTGTACTGTTGTTGCAGTACCATATTAGAGGCATGAAACGTTGTAAACGTTTTCTCAAGCATATCATAATCAGAGATATTATCTCCGCAGAGCTTCAACTTAGAAGTAATTCTGAACATTGCAGAATTATATTCACAAACAGACTTAAAGTCTTGGAGCCTCATATGAGCCCAATCATATCGTGCTTGTGGCAGAGTGACCAACTTCAGGTTGTCATATCTCTCCTTTAAGCCGTTCCACAAGATGAGTGGATCTTTGACTGTGAGATATTCAATTTTCAAACCTTCATCAAGGTGATGGCGCAAGAAAATCAAGGCCTTAGCACAGTCTTGGGTGGATGCTTTATCTCTGTCTTTAATGGCGTCTCCAAGACCCATAGCATCTAAGTGGATTTCAGCATCTAACACCCATGTCATATAGTTCTTGCCCGAAATTTCAAGGGCAACGAACTTTCTCTTCGTAATGTCAGACATAATCGAAAATCAAATTAGGAAGAGAGAAATACCTTAATTTTACTCGAGAATCGATTCTTGAGACGGTAGAGTCTCGTGCTGATAACGTGTTATGAAATAATATAAGAACAAGAACAATAGAGAGAAAAATAGAGAGAGGAGTATTCTTATTGATACTTTGGGATGATTTACAATGGGGTAAGACCCCTCTATTTATAGGCATAGAAAAGACTTAGCCTCAAAGTAAAACTCTAGAGTCTCTCTAAATATAGACATTCACCTTAAATAGGATTCTATTTATAACACGATTTATTTTATTATAAATTTTGAAAAAATAATATGGACATACCTATTTCTAAAACTCTTGTAAAGCTGGGGGCCAAACCTGATGAAGGTTGCCTACGTACTCCACTAGTATTATGACAATCGGATCTGTGTAGCTCGAACCAAGGCTTGATAGATTTTGACCATTTTCTTGGACATCTCAAGCGGAATTAGTTCCTCTTTTATAGTAAGATCGAATTACTTCTACAAAACTTGGGGAATAAATTTTTTTCAATTCTCCTCAGCTAATTTTTTAAAGCCAGTCAACAATGCAAGAAACCCTTGCAATAAATACAACAAGTAGCACATAAGTGAACATGATGGTCTCAAAAAGGATACTTGTCTTATATGAACCCGGTCCCTATGTCGAGCCTCGCTAAGTCAAATACACATGATGCAACAAGACAATCCTACTATGGATAAACAAGCATGTGGCTTGTTCTTCTATGTTTTAAAAATCCTGCGGGATGAGGCGTATCTAGACTGGCCATAAAACGAGCGGACAACTCGAGTTGGGAAGGGGTAGTGTACCGAGAGCAATGCTTCTCCGGCTTAACTATTAAACCCTCCTCATTCTCAAATATAGGTGACTAATAATCCTTCATCGGGAGCCCGGGCCAGCCGACTTTACCTAAAAAAAGAATGGGGCGTGTATCTGTGATTCCCAGAGTTGTATTCAGAAAACTCCGACAAGATACGCAAGAAGATAATTTATAATATAGTTCAACAACATCAAAACGGTAAAGAGAAGGCAAGTAGCACATTAGACCCAAATAAATCACACTATAAATAAAATTAATAAAGACAAATAAAGTCAATATACAAGCTTGAATTCTTGAATGTCCCCAGCGGAGTCGCTATAGCTGTCACATCTCTTTTTACCCCAAAAGATAGTATGTTATGGATTTTTATGGGTTAAAGAGCTTTTCCAATTGAAGTGACAAATTTGAGTGGGAATTATTTTATTTATAAAATCAGCACTTGGAATTGATTTTTGGGTGTTCTAAGTCGCCTTTAATTTGAATCCCTAGTCAAAGGATGGTTTGACTCTATTTTTATCAGTTCGCAAAAATAAAGTTCGAGTAAGAAATTATGTTGACCGTGAAAAAAGTGTAAGGCATTTCCCGAGTTCCTTTGTTCTAGCACAGTCAATTTATTGACTTAAAACTTGGCTTGAATTAATTTTAAGCAAACCGTGTTTTATATGATTTTCATATTTTACCTATCTGCTTTTATTTCTTGATTATTAAAATTATTAAATAAGTAATTTGGATAATATTACGTTGCTATAACCACAATATGCAAGCGAATGCATGAAAAAAAGTTAAAGATACCTACTAGTTGCCTAGCGTCTAAATTAACTAATAAAGATGATTAAATTATTAGACTACATATTCAAAAAAAGGATATGATATTAAAAATGTTTAGCTGAAATGAAATTAAACTCACACTAACTCAATCTATTTTTTTCTTTTCTTTTGTGATTTTCATGTCATGAGACCACGCTATTAGTGCTCATGCGTTGCAGTACTTGATTTATTTGGCCCATGAGTATTTTAATTATTGGCCCATTATCTATTATAAGCCCAAGATCCCCCATATTATAAACTAACTTCTGTCGTGACTCATTCTTCTCTTTTCTTTAAACCCACTTCCATTCTCATGGTAATGTTCAATTCTGAACTGCTATTCCGTATAAAAACTTGATGCTCATCATTATCTTTGAACTTTTATATACTTGATCAACTATTTTTAAGGGTAACTAATAATTCTTCTCATCCATACTAACACATGGCAGTAGTTAAAGTACAAGTTCATTAGCAACATAAATACTACAACTATTTAGTCGAATCTCAAAACTACGGCGGTTACTAAACATAAAATCTACAAACAGAAAAGAAAACTTAAATATCATGAAGATATATCGTTGACTATGACATTTGAAGCTACGGGTTATTAATACATGAACGTTGAAGGTAAATCACAAAAGAAAGATCTCAAACTAAAAAAACATGGTTCAAAATGAGGTCTTTATCTCTTTCTTAACTAAGTAAACTTAACAGAATATGATTTCAACTGTGAATGTAAAGGAAATCGAGTGACTTAACTAACTTCTACAATTTTAGCATATGCTTTAAACAATAGTAGCACACTGAAAATACATCCATTTCATATAAAGTATATCAACAAATCCAAAACAATTATGACATATCCATATCTTCAGTCATTCTATATAAAATATCTGCAATACAAAGTTTGAATGTTACTTATAGTGCAGCAAAATCAAATGCAGTTGCCTATGCCTTCAGACGAGAAAGAAAAAGTAGAAAGATAGCGATATTAACTTAAATCCAACAGCAGTGACAGCAACAACTAGCAGCAAACCAACAACCAAATAGCAACCCTTTAAACCTGAAGTGAGCCAGAAACTCAAACCAAAAGTTCAATGACTCAAAAAAGGAAGAAAGAACCCAACTAACCTTAAGAGCTTAAGTTATTTTTCATAAGAAATTAGCTCTCAGAAGAATCATTCACCAATTTTCAGTTTTTCATCTTACTACTATTTTTGTTTTTAGCAAAGAGGAAGTAAACATGTATTAAAAATTTAAGGAGCATCCATAACATAGGAGTTGTAGTTAGTATCGCATAGGATACTATAATTACCTAGGCTTGCTAATAAGCTGCAAGAATCATACGACAAAAGTTTTTCAACAACAGGCTTATTTAGTACATCCTGATGTAGTTGGGTTATCACTTCTTCCGGTGGGGCAGCAAAATCTTTCTTCTTCTTCATCGTATTGTCTTACCCCATGCATGCAAGCTTGTGAGCAGCCCTATTCCCTTGTCGGAATTCGTGCTTGAGTATTACCTGCTTCTCTTGGTGCATTAACAACATGCATTTTGATAAGATGTTAGTAAATAGGGGGTTCCCTATTTGTGTCGATTGAATTACTTTCGTGGAGTTCGTTTCGATCTGAAGTGGAAACAAGTCCCCATTCATGAGCTGTTCGGAGTCCTTCTAATAGGGCCTTTATTTCTGCTTGAAGGGAGCCATATGAATTGACATATTTAGTATATCCTATGATCCGGTCTCCTTTGTCATTCCTGATGACTCCATCTAGACCGCATTTTTGTTTATCACTAGAAAACTTGCATCAATATTTAGTTTGTACCAACCCATATGAGGATTATGCCATTTAACCCTAATAAACAGCTTTGGTGCATGTAGGATATTAGTATTCGTTAGAAGATTGAATTCCAAAGCTTTACTAGTGATGAGGTTGAAACTTATGGATAACCTGGTATTGTTGTGGTTGTTATTATTTCTATTTATCCAGATATACCAAATTGTAAAAGGGAAAGAAAAGGTTCCAGCTTAATAAAGGGTTAGTGAAAATTCCTCTTAGGTTTCATAGTTAGATTAGCCAGTGTTCACTCATAGAAATTGTTCCAACCAAAGGCATCCCAAAGATGGTTAGTAGCCTGGTATTCAAGAAGGATATGAGGGATAGATTCCTCTACTTGGTTCCTACAGACTGGGGAATGAGGATCTATATTGAGACCAATTCTTGCCAAGTATTGTCTACAGGGGATTTTATTGTGCAGACATTACCAAAGAAATATTTTTATCTTACTAGGACAAGGTAGGCTCCAAATCCATTGAAAGCCTAAGTTGCTAGGGCAAGGTAGGCTCCAAATCCATTGAAAGTCTAAGTTGCTATCATTTTTATTGTGTATAAGAGTGAAGCAAGATTTTGTTATAAAAATACCTTTAGTGTTAAGGGATTATATAGGGATGTCTCTAATAGGAGGCTTGACACGTATTGTAATTTTTGAAATGGAATTCTTAATATCATCGGATAGGTTGAATGATATTCTATCAAGGTGCCAGTCCTTGCCATCAAAGATAGTAGCAATAGTAAGATTGTGATCAGTTCTAGAAAGAGGGCCTTATATTGTGTTTCTAAGGCTTCCTGTGTTGGGGATCCAATTAGATTCCCAAATGTTTTGTTTGGAAAGATGGTGTAAATGCTTCCATATAAAAGAATATTTCTTAGTATATTGAGGGTTAGCATAATTATTGATGATAAGGTTAGCCCACGGAGTAGTAGAGTTGGTAATTCCCCTCCAAGCTAGATTTGCTAGGGTACACACATTCTTATCTTTTGCTTTATGGAGCCCCAAGCCTTCTTTATCTCTAGGTTGGCACAATGTAGACCAATTAATATAGTGGAGTTTTCGCCTCTCACAAGTACTTCCCCATATAAAGTCTCTTTGTACCTTGTCTATTTATTTGAGAATACTCAAAGGTAATAGCGTATATTGCATAAAGCGGTTTGGAATAGTATTTAAGCAGGAGTGGGAGAGAATAGTGCGTCCAACTGTACTTAGGAATTTAGCTTTCTAGAAGGAAAGTTTTGCTCTCATTTTGTCAATTATAAATTGATAGTCCTTAGGGGTGGGTTGTCTATTTAGAATGGGAAAGTCCAGGTATATCCCAAAGGAGTCCGTCCTCTTTATAGCAAGAATCTTGGTAATATCCTTTGTGAGAGAAAATTGGCAATTATGGGAGAAGATAGGATTTTTTTATATTTATAGATTTCCCCGAGAGAGTGTAAAAGAGTTCTAACCCTTGTTTAATGGTATGACTTGATTTAAGGTTGGCTTTTTCCATAAGGATTAGGTCATCTGCAAATAATATGTGGGAGAAGGAAGAGCCTTTCTTCCTAAAGTAATAGGGTCCCAGTAAATTGAAGTAGTTAAGGGTATGGTGTACAAAGGACTACTCGAACCGATCGAAGGCTTTTTCAAGGTCAATTTTGAGGATCATGTGACCTTGTTACCCTTTTTGTTTGTGAATTTTGGAAATAATTTCTTACATAATTATGGCATTGTCCGAAGCTCTCCTATTTGTAATAATTACTACTAGATATGCTTTAGCTGAAATTTTTCTTCTCAAATTTTGTGTTCACTTAGAGTGTGTGAAGATAGTCTTTAAGTAGGAAAAATAAATCCTTTTGGATAGATTTTGTTTCACCAAAAATTTGTCCAAAAGGACCAACTTTTATGTGCCAAATCGGTCATATTTTTAACAAATTCTCACACACAAGCAAAGCAGTTATATTTTTCAGCATTCTTAAAACAGTAAAAGCAACCAAATATGTACTTATTTCATGATTAACACATCTAACTTTTAGCTTTATACCAAATCAATAGCACCCCTACAGGTTTTTAATCAAATCAAATTCAAACAACTATACATTAGCAAAGAAGAAACAAGACTTTCATTGTAACTAAATTAAAGCACTCAAACGAACAAGAGTAGAAACAAACCATTGGTGCGAACTAACATGGAAAATGAACTCACTAGCTAATACTCAAAACAAAAATTACATGAGCATCGTTAAAAATCGGATGACGATGTTCAATAACTAAATAATCCATTGACTAAGTGAACGATTTAACTACTACACTAAAGAGTACTTTTAATCAATAATAGTCTAACGAATAACTAAGCTAAATATGATAGTTTGAACATTATTTTGGATGTTTTAGCTGCATTTTAAGTGAATTCTATTATGAAATTATTTATATCAATATGAGTTGTAATAATGCTGGAATTCTGTATGCCGGACATAAATTTTGTGTACTAATAGTTTTTATAGTTATAGACAAATGTTGGAATGACCCCATACAACTATATACCCTCTTAGTATACGAATTGAGCAAGTTATTTGCGAATATTTAACTTAAAATACGAGCATGTTATTTTCTTATACTTTTATTGTGTCCTTTAATATTTGGGTAGTATAGTATAGTCGCAGAAAGTTGTAGCAATATTCTAGCAAAATCATATGTTCTGTTGATATACATATATACCATATTGGTTTCATATTGTACTAGAAGTCTTTTTCGCTACTTATACTTTTGTTCTATTTTTTAATATTTTATTATCATTTTTATTTTAACTAATATATATGGAAATTTGGTTGCCGTAGATTATGTTTTCTTGCTCTATAACTGGTTGTACTACTGTTAATGGTAGAGTGTGTATTGATATTTATAGGGAAGGAGATCAAGATTTTCATGGCAATCACGTGTTGATTCATACAATCTGATTATGTAATTTATGGTGGTCAACAGTAGTCAATGTGATATTCAGTGTATTAGATCAAGTAACAACTGATATTATTTCAGTTTAGTAATTGAACTTAAAAAATAAGAAAGAAAAAT
Organism: Nicotiana benthamiana; assembly: GCA_034376525.1. Lineage (NCBI taxonomy): Eukaryota > Viridiplantae > Streptophyta > Magnoliopsida > Solanales > Solanaceae > Nicotiana > Nicotiana benthamiana. Next base: position 57,096,453 of record CM067324.1, on the reverse strand, counting down.
AAAATAAAAGATATATTGTACTAGTTATATTAAAAAAAGGGGAACAAATATTTATTATATCAATTATTTTTTTATTGTATAAAAACATAATGATAAAAAATAGTAAAATAAGTAAATGAAATTAGATTATGAAGAGAAAAGGAATATAAAAAAAGAAATTAAATGAAATTAGATAGGGAAAAAAGAAAAAAATAAGAAGAAAACAAGAAAAAAGAAAGCAGAAAAGAAAAAAAAAAGAAAAAGAAGAAGAAAAGAAGCATAGAAATAAAAAAGAATTGGAGAATAAAGAAAAATTCCCTACAAAAACTACTATGGGTAGGAAATGTAATTAGTTTATGGGTGGGAAAACAAATGAATAGACAAGGATAAATAGTTTGTTTTTGCGGGTAACTATGTAAAAACCCCAAGAAAAAAAAGGCTCTTTATATTTTTAGCCGATCAAAATGCTAGCTGAAATATATAAAATATAATAAGTATATATATGTTCTATATTTACTGGCTATTATTTTAATGCGTGAGAAATAATGTAATTATCCGAAGAAAATATTACAGGATTGTTTGACCCAAAATTTAAATATAGGTTTAAACAATTAGATTTAATAAGATAGAGTCAATTATAATGATACGACCAGTTGTTTTAAGAATTGACAACCCTGATCCCCTATTAACTACATTTTTCGCGTTTGTTTCTGCTATTGTAAATTGTCTAAAAGGTTCGTTTTGAATTCCAGAGTATTTTGGGACACTTAGTTCCTAAAAGAGAGTTTAAAGTTTAAAATTTGAACCGTAGTCAGAACAGGGTGAAGACATCCTTGGAATGGAATTCTGTTGGTTCTATTAGCTCAATTGGGTGGTTTCAAGCTAAGCGGCGTGTTCAGCTTTAAAATTTGAACCGTAGTCAGAACAGGGTGAAGACATCCTTGGAATGGAATTCTGTTGGTTCTATTAGCTCAATTGGGTGGTTTCAAGCTAAGCGACGTGTGTCAGATTGTGTTTTGGGGGTTCGTAGCTTAATTAGGCTTAAAAGGCCGAAATTTTAATATTTGAAGTTTCCGACTCGGTAGTGAGATTTTGATATATGGGTCTAAATGGAGTTTCGGAAGTTGCAGTAGGTCCGTTGTGTAATTTGGAATATGTGTGCAAAGTTTCAGGTCATTCGGACGAGGTTTGATTGACTTTTAATCAAAAGTGGAATTCGAAAGTCTTTAGAGTTTTCAGGCTTAAATCCATGGTTAATTCGATGTTTCGATATTTTTTTAGGTGTTCTGAGGACTGATACAAGTTTGGAAGGTGGTATATGACTTGCTCATGCCCTTGGTTGAGGTCCCGAGGGTCTCGGGGTGATTTCGGGTGGTTAACGGGTGATTTTGATTTGAGTTTGGCAGCTGAAGGAGTTCTGTTGCTGTCATAACCGCATATGCGGATAGAGGACTGTTGGAACGGATAGGAAGCTGCAGATGAGGCCAAGAGAGAGGCAGGTTGGGATCGTAGAAGCGAGGTCCTGGTCGCACCTACGATTACGCAGATGCGTGATTTTTTGTGCAGGTGTGGCGTGTTTTAAGTGAAGTTCGTAGGTGTGCACCTCGACCGCAAGTGTGGGTCCACAGGTGCGACTATTTAACCGCAGGTGCAATTTTGCTAGGGCGGAAACTATAAATTCCACCCTTCGCAATTTTTGACAATTTCTCTAAATTCTTTATTCGGGGTGAAGCTTTGGATGGCATTTTAAAGAGAGATTTTTAGAGGGATTCATTGAGGTAAGTTCTTTGGTCCTTAAGCTCGTTATTATGGTTATTTTTATCATTGTAAGCATGAAATTTGAAGCAGAATCAGTGATACATTGGAGGTTAGGGCTTGGTTAATTGGAGAGCATTGAGTGGTTATTTAAGGGAGGTCTGATTTTGGTACTTTTGGTACGATTGAACTCGTAAGAGTATGAGGATTCTTAATTTATAAATTTTACCCTATTTCGAGACGTTAGCTCGGGGGAATTTTGGTCATTTTCCTCATTTCACGTATTAGCTTAGAAATAACTAGTTGAATTAGTTACTTGAAGTGTTATTTGCATTATGCAATTACTTTAAATAGAGTTGGGCCATTTAGAGTCGAATATTCATAGCAAGGACGTGGTATAAATTTGATTGAGTTGGTTCGAGGCAAGTGGCTTACCTAACCTTGTGTGGGGGAACTCCCCTTAGAATTTGGTAGTATTGATATATGAAATGCCTTGTACATGAGGTGACGAATGCGTACATGTGCTAATTATTGAAAATACTATTTTCATTAAGTAACTATAATTGAGTTTTCTTTCCTGTTTATGCTGCCTATAATTTAATCCTACTGTTAGCTTAGGGAAGCATATCTAATTGATTTAATTGTCTTACTTGCTCAAACTACTTTAGTTGAATTCCATGCAGCATGCTAGGTTAGAATTATCTGTTTACCTTGATATGGAATTTGGACTGAATTGAATATTCTTTGTGTTGCTGTTGTGTGTTTACTTTGGGACTATGAGATAGTATCACGGGATATTCCCATGCATATTTACTTTTGGGACTACGGATTTGTATTCCGGAGATCCCCATGCACTTTAATATTGGAATTACGGGACTGTGCTTGGTAGATTTCCCTAGTATTTGGTATTTATATTTTGGACTACAGATTGGTATTTCGGTAGATCCCCACGCACTATAAGTTGGAATACGGGACGACACCCGGGAGATCCACTGGATATTTACATTTGGGGACTGTAGGACGGTATCATAGGAGATCTCCTGGTTACTATTTCTATGTGGGGTTATATTCTCTATTTTTTGGGAAAATTATTCTGTTTTTTTAGATCTTGTATTGGTATATGCCGAGCGGCATCTAAAATGGTTCTATATTTTTATCTTAAGTTTTTATTAGTTTTTCCCCATTTGTTTTCTCTTTCCGCAATTGTTAGGCTTTCCTAGTCGTAGAGACTAGGTGCTGTCACGATCGTTCACGGAGGGCGAACCTGGGTCATGATAAGTTGGTATCTGAGATCTAGGTTCATAGGAGTGATTGATCACAAGCCGATTTATTAGAGTCTCGCGGATCAGTATAGAGAGGTTTGTAATTATCTACAAAAGGCTATGTAACTGTTAGAAAAATTCCACTTCATTTGATTTTCTTATCGTGCGAGATTTTCGATATCCAATTTTAAACTTCTATATTCTATTCTCTCACAGATGGTGAGGACACGTGCTACCTGTGCCCCCTTCTGGAACTGTCAGAGGTCGGGGCCATGTTAGAGGCCAGGGATGTGCATGTGGTGTAGCCAGAGCACCCACACGAGCTATCACTGAGGAGCCACCAGCAGTTCTAGCCGGAGCCCAGGCACCTGATACACCTACTACTACCACTACTCCACCACTTCAGAACTCTCGCACAGTTCATGAGCATGTACACTACCCTGGCTCAGGCAGGGTTCCTTCCCCTTACTGCAGCCACATCCTAGGCCGGGAGAGGAGCACAGACTCCTGCCGCCATACTCCTGAGCGGCGAGTGCGTGTTGATCAGGTCCCAGAGATTATTCTTGTACAACCCGTAGCCCTAGATTAGCCCGAAGACAGGGTAGCAGCTTCCGAGGATGAGCAGTGGAGGCTTGAGAGGTTCGAGAAGTATAAGCCTCCCGTATTCAGTAGACTAGCATCAGATGATGCTCTAGAATTTCTAGATGAGTGCTACCATATACTTCGTACCATTTACTTATCAGGATCGAGCGGGGTTTCCTTCACTACTTTCAAGCTTCAAGGAGCCGCCTATGAGTGATGGCGTACTTATGAGTTAGACAATCCAGATGAGGCAACTTGCCTGACCTGGACTCAAGTTTCAGATATACTCCCAAGAGAGTATCTTCCTCAGAGGCTTAGGGACGCATGGTGAGCGGAGCTTGAGCATCTGCATCAAGGTACTATGACTGTCTCGGAGTATGCTGTCTATTACACTAGCTTGGATAGACATGCACCAGCCTTGGTTTCTACTGTTCATGAGAGGGTTCGACGATTCATTGAGGGGCTTATTCCCAACATCAAGTCTAGCATAGCTTGTCAGTTGGAGATGGATATTTCTTATCACTAGGTGGTGAGCATTGCTAGGAGGATAGAGGGTATGTGTGTCCGGGACAGAGAGGAGAGGGAGGTCAAGAGGTCTCGAGACTCGGGCCATTATTCTGGTGCTCCTGCCCCAGATACATGCCGTCATGGTAGTGGTTATATGAGTCGCCCCATTAATTTAGCTCTTGCAGCAGCCAGTGGTATTCCAACTCCTCATAGGCTTTAGGAGCCTTATTATGCACCTCCAGTATCTAGTGCGCCTCTTGGGCGGGGTGCTTTTAGTGGCCAGTACAACAGACCTGGCCCGAGCGAGTCGTAGCCGCCATGTCCTCCCAAAGCTTGTTTTGAGGGGTGCACCTCCACAAACTTCTCAGCCACAGCGTGCCCCGTAGAGTTCCCAGGCTATGATTACAGCACCAGTTGCTATCCCACCTACTCAGCCACCTAAAGGTGGAGATAGGGGAGGTAGAGCTTCCCTTAAAGTGGGAGGCCAGACCAGATATTATGCCCGTCCTTGCCGTACCGAGGTTGTCGCCTCTGATTCTGTCATCACAAGTATTTTCCTACTTTGTCATAGAGATGCATCAGTTTTATTCGATCTAGGCTCCACCTATTCTTATGTATCTTCTTATTTTGCCCCCTATTTTGGTATATCTCGGGATTCTTTGAGTTCTACTGCTTATGTTTCTACTCATGTAGGAGATTCTCTTATTATGGATCGCATTTATCGGTTATGTTTGGTTGCTCCTAGTGGTTTTGAGACTAGAGCCATTTTATTATTGCTCAGCATGGTAGATTTTGATATTATCTTTGGCATGGACCGGTTGTCTCCCACAATGCTATTCGTTATTGTCACGCCAAAACCGTGAAGTTGGCTATGCTAGGTATACCGCGAGTTGAGTGGAGGGGTACTTTAGATCACACTTCCAGTAGAGTTATTTCATTCCTTAAAGCACAACGAATGGTTGAGAAGGGGTGTGATGCGTATCTAGCTTATGTGAGAGATTTTAGTGTTAATACCCCTGTAGTTGATTCAATCCAAGTAGTACGAGATTTCTCTTATGTGTTTCCAGCTGATCTTCCGGGCATGCCACCTCATAGAGATATTGATTTTGGCAGTGATATGTTGACGCACTCAACCCATTTCTATTCCTCCATATCGTATGGCATCCTTAGTTGAAGGAGTTGAAGGATCTGTTACATGAATTGTTTGATAAAGGTTTTATTTGGCCTAGTCTATCACCTTGGGGTGCTCCTGTGTTTTTTGTGAAGAAAAATTATGGTTCTATATGTATGTGCACTGATTATCACATGTTGAACATGGTTACAATGAAGAACATTTATCCTTTGCCCTGTATTGGTGAGATTTTTACCATCTTCAGGGTGCATGAGTTTTTTCTAAGATTGACTTGCATTCAGGTTACAATCAGTGAAAGATTCAATAGATAAATATCTCGAAGACTGCTTTTAGGACTCGGTATGGTCATTATGAGTTCCTTGTAATGTCATTTGATGCCCAATGTGTTCCAGCCACATCTTGACGCGTTCATCATTGTCTTTATTGATGATATTCTAGTATACTCTCGGATTCGGGAGGATCATAAGCACACCTGGGTACAGTGCTTCATACTTTGAGGAAAAAAAAGTTATATGCAAAGTTCTCGAAATGTGAGTTTTGGTTGGATTCCGTGGCATTCTTGGGCCACGTGGTATCGAGTGAGGGTATTCAGGCGGATCTGAATAAAGTAGAAGCAGTGCAGAGTTGGCCTAGACCATACTCACCTACAGAGATCCGCAGTTTTCTTGGCTTGGCGAGTTATTACCGTCAATTTCTTGAGGGGTTTTCAAATATTGCAGCACCTATGACTAGGGTAACCCAGAAGGGTGCTCCGTTCTAGTGGATGGAAGAGTGTGAGGCGAGCTTCCATAAGCTCAAGACAGCTTTTACTATAGCCCAAGTTTTGATATTGCCTACCGGTTTGGGGTTTTATATTGTCTATTATGTTGCCTCGAGGATTGGCCTTGGAGTGGTATTGATGCAGGGCGGTAAGGTGATTGCCTATGCGTCAAGACAATTGAAGGTAACATGAAAGAATTATCCTGTCAATGATCTCGAGTTAGTTGTTATTTTTCATGCCTTGAAGATTTGGCATCATTATTTGTACAGTGTGCCATGTGAGATTTATATTGATCACTGGAGTTTGCAACATCTGTTCAAGCAAAAGGATCTTAATTTGCGTTAGAGAAGGTGGTTAGAGATGCTGAAAGACTATGATATCATTATTCCGTATCACCCAGGCAAGGCCAATATGGTGGCCGATGCTTTGAGTCACTGGGAAGAGAGTTTGGGGAGTTTGTCTTATTTAGTAGTAGCGAAGAGACCCCCTGGCGACGAATTTTCAGGCCTTATCCAGTCAGTTTGTGAGATTGGATCTTTCTGAGCCTAGTTTGATTCTAGCTTGTGTGGTTTCACGGTCTTCATTGTTTGATCATATTCGGGAGTGTCAGTTTAATGACCCTTACTTGCTTGTCCTCAAGGACAAGGTACAACATGGAGATTCCTGAGACATGATTATTGGTGTTGAAGCAGTATTGAGGATGTAGGGTAAGATTTGTGTACTGATAAGTTAGGATTTTAACGTGTTTATACCCCTAATTGCCTATGCTCTGAGTATAAATTGCAACAAAATAGTCCCAAAATTCTCACAAGTTGTGCTTGATTGCTGGTTTGATTGACATTGACGAAATGTCAAAGATCGGCTCAAAAAGGAGTGAAACCTGCTCAAGTTTCAAAGATTAAGTGAAGTGAAAAAAAAGAGGACCTAGTGTGGACTGCGCGAAAGCAACTGCGGCCGCACTAGGAGATTTAGAGGCATAGCATATTAAGGCTAATGGCTACGGGGTCACGGTTGGATTCTCGCGGTTCGTATTCAGGCTTCGCGACCGCTTCACTCATTTGTGTGGTCCGTGTGAGAGATATTCAGAGAGTTTGTCAAAGAGGTAAGTCAAGCCACGAGGCCCATGGTCAAAAAAGTGATCACTGCCAACCCAACGCTACATAAAGGTAGGAAGAGCGGGTCGCAATAGCTTTTACCCGAATAGTGGTCGCGATCGAATTTCCACAAGGAGCTAGTAATGGAGTTGTATTTTCTGTCTAGCCTAGAGATGTGTTTGTACTTCTAATGTCACTTCAAACATTTTTGGGTTTTTGTATTTATAAATACTATTATAAAACTAAGGATTAAAGCTAAATTACGCTAAGAGAATATTTCTAAGTTGTAATTAATGGGGAGAAAGGCACTAGGGTCGTGGCATCTCCTAGGTGGTTAATTTCAAGTAGAAACTACTATGGATAGATTGACATGTTTGGGGGTTATGCTATAACCGTTGTGCAATTGTACCCACTCTAATACCTCTCGGTAGAAAGAGTGATTTGGCCCAATTGACTCTCTCGAGACCAATTGGGTAGGCCAATTAGACCAAGCAACTAGGGTTCAAGTAGGGTGATTACTCTCTCGAGATTTAACTTGTTAATTGGGACTACCATTTTTCATAAGTCCATCCCAATTTGATCGATTTTGGGGTCATAGACTCTCTTTCTCAAGAAGAGTTAAATCCTAAGCTTGAATCAGTGTTTGCAACCGTCAATTCTCAAACAAAAATATAAAATCAACCCAAATAGCAAACACCCACTATCAGTCTAACCCTAGATGGAAACACTATCACTCAACACTTTCTCATTACTCAATTATCTAATCCACTTTCTGTGAAATCTCACTACAATGGCACCAAAGGCATAGAAAAAGCCACCTGAGAAAAAACCAGTAGCAACAGAGGAGAAAAAGGCAAAGAAAGCCCAGCAGAGAAGAAGGCCAAAGCCGGGAAGAAGCTCCCAAAGGAAGGCGGAGCAGCAGGAGCTGACAAGAAGAAAAAGAGGGGAAAGAAGAGCGTTGAAACCTACAAGATTTACATCTTCAAAGTGCTTAACCAAGTGCACCCTGATATTGGTATTTCTAGTAAGGCAATGGGTATAATGAACAGTTTAATTAACGATATTTTTGAGAAACTTGCTCAAGAATCTTCTAGATTGGCTAGGTATAATAAGAAGCCTACTATTACTTCAAGGGAAATTCAGACTGCTGTGAGGCTTGTGTTGCCTGGGGAGTTAGCTAAACACGCTGTTTCTGAAGGGACTAAGGATGTTACAAAGTTTACTAGCTCTTAGGTTCTCATTTTGGGAATTTTGGGTGATTGTAACGCTTCTTTTAATGATGTGTCTGATTTGTGTTTGTCCTTGTACGATGAAGTAATGCAAATGAATGAATGGTTTTGTCCAAAAAAAAAAAGGAAGATGGCAACACTCATCAATTACCCAAGCTAGGGTTGATCCACAACCCTAGCTAATGGGCTTAGCTACACATAATTAAAGGAGAAACTGAAGAAAATAGATGAAGAACTGAACATATTAGTTAATTACTAAGAAGAAACTACAGTAATATATTGTTAATGAAGAAATAAAATGCCAAAAATGGCTACAATATCTTTACCAGGTGCTTAGCTGCGTTTCTAAATTTAAAACTTCACCAACAAATGGTAAAATGCTCTATTTATACTAGGCTGAAAACTAGACAAAAATACCCCTACGGGGTCAATGCGGGCCGCACAAAAGCAATCGCGGATGCATTGGCTCGTTGACATAGCAATTTTCAACTCTCTGAACTGGAGGACACGAACCGCACAAAAGAGTAGTGCGGTCGCGAAAAGGGTCTGGCGCGGAGCACGTGGTGATTACCGCGTGGCTTTGAATTGGCTCTTTGACAATCCCTCTGAATCTTGTTCACGCGGACCACTGTTGATACCCAATTTTTGCCTATGTATTTTATACTCAAAATAAATTCAAAATAGCATGTGTATGCATATATAAGCATGCCCAAGAGTTTTGGTATTTTTTCTAATTGTTTAGATTTTCAAAATCAATTTATTGTCTATTTTAGCAGTACAAAATCCAATAATTATTTCCTGACTATCATTTTGGTGAATAATTTATTTCCATTCTCGTATTTACACCAAGATATAATTAAGGTGATTTTTTCATATTTTTACAAATTTTGTTTGGTGTTTTTTAAGCTAAATTGCACATAATTATAATTATAGCCTATATTGCCATTAATAGCATTTTACATTTTATAAAATCATTTTCAATATTTTAGATTAATACTTATACCTTATTAGTTAGCTCAGTGCTTTAATTTTTTTTTTAAAAATCATTTACTATTTTATATAAAACAAAAGGCAGAAATTTGTTATTTACCACCTAGCCTATTATTATTGCAATTTTAGTATCAATTGTAACCCATCCCATCAGATTTTTAATTAACCCAATTGACCGGATAACAATCCAAATCTGCCCAATCCAATTTCTAAATAACTCGGCCCAGCTCCGAACTAATATGAGCTGTTGATCAAATGATATTAACGGCCGAGATTTCGTTTCCTTAATTAAATTCTAACTCCCCCCCCCCCTTGACCCCTCATTTCTTCGAGACCATTCTCTCTCTCTCTACTTCGTCCTTTCCTCTCTTCCTTCTCTCTAGAACCTTTTGGTTTTTCTCCGATGGGATTCACCATCTCTCCGGCCACCTCCAACCTCACCTCTTTCGACCACCAGTAATCGTGAAACCTTATCTCGTTGATTCCCTCTATCCTTGAGGCCCCAAGAGCCTCCACCACACAAGATGGTCACTGAAAACTTTGCCTGGTTTGCCTTCGGTCTTTCTCCGATGGGTTTTGGTCCGATGGTGCCATGAACACCATTATTGCTGAGTTTCACAGCCAGTTTTCTCTTACTTCTCACCGGTTTCTTATGAAATCTTAATCTCTGCCCAGACCAATTAAATCTCTGTATTTTATAACGATTTTAAGTCAAACCTTTATGTTTTACACTACTCTCTACTCGATCTTTACGATTGCCCAAGTTTTAAACGTTTTGTTCCTTTTTTTTAAAAAAACTAGAGTTTCTGAAGCCCCTTTTGAAATCACTTTATTTTTTGATTTTTGAGTACTATATGTTTGTGTTTGTATTTTTTTCTTATTTTTGATCTTCTCGGTTATTCTTCGAGTTCTATGCTTTAATCTTGTTGTTAGAGTTCCAACCTTCTACTGTTTCTGTGATTTCTTGCTTAGGGTTCTCTGATTTTCGTACCTATTGTGTTTAATAGGTCTAATTATTCATTGTTTACCAAACATTATGTTGATTATGTGCATCACTTCAAATCCCTGATTTTGTATATTTTTTCCTTAGAAGTTTTTCATTGATTTTGAATCACTTCCTTATTTGTGAGATGCATTCCTTACTTAGAACTAATTCCTTGTGATTTTAGTCTCCTCCGTGATTCTTTGACTTATTTTCAGAGTTAATTTATATCTTTGCCATATTTATGCGCATAAACATACTTTCAAATATTCATTATATATTTTCCTTATTTGAAATATTATGTATTTGGCCCTTATTACATGTTACATGATTTACTACTCCTATTATGGTAGATTCAGTAGTCTAAGTGATTTTTTTCCTTATCCGATATAACTTGTACCCATTCAAATCATGACTCTCTAATTAAAAGGTGTTTGGTCATATGATTAATTCCAATTGGTATTGTTTCCATAATTGTGTTAAGTCAGTACTTGTTACCTTATTCTCTACTTGTTTTCAAAACTATAAATACTCTACCCTCTCTTTTGCATGACACGAACAATTACAATGTTCTGAACTCTCTCTTACACGCATAGTCATACTCACTGTTCTCTCTTACTTTCCTGCGCATTCTTTCTCACTTCTTATTGGCTACTAGTTACCCAGTCAACTGAAAGCAAAGACTGAATAATTTGTCACTCTAATGTTTTATTGCTCTATACATTGCTTCTCTCTTGGTCTGCACACTACTGCTCTACTTCTTCGCCTGCACGTACTGCTCTATTATCTCACTCTTGACTGGTATGTCTTCTATTTAATTTAAGGCTTCCAAAATAACATGTTTTTATGCATATTGCACTTTCTCTTATTTATTTTATGCTTCTATTTATGGTTCTACTATTTACCTTGCAATTACATGCCTCTTTGCTAGTTCATTGATGTGATTACCCTTCACTTAATTCAGTATGTCTACTGCTTTTCTTACCTGTTTAATGCAGTTCTTCCTTACTCCCTAATACTAGTACATCATCAGCATGTATTCATGACCCATTCTAGCAACCAAGTAATCCTGAACCGCTTCCATGAAAATTTTGGGATGAAATATGTTGTGACTATTTAAGTCCTAAAATGCCTTAACTAATGTCTATGTATGTGCAACGATGCTCTTACATGTGAACTACTTGTCTCATGTTCCCTTTCCCCTGTTTATGTTTGCTTTCCTGAACTATGTTTGATATTCTAGTTCTGAGACTGTCCTACTCACCTTCATACAAAATTGTCACTCTTCGACTGTTTTCATTCAAGAACTGATTCTATATGGATAATTTTCAATTTGTTTCTCTCAACTCAATTTCTTCAAAACTATAACACGCACTCTCACTACTCTTAGTTAGGTTATACCCCCTTCGTATAAGCATTGCTTTGGTTACCTCTAAGTACTTACTGAACTTTGATGCACAAGGCACTGCACTTGTTCAACATGTTTGGTAAGTGTTTTGGGTGCTGGTATTTGCCAGGGACCCAATGGGGCCTTAGGGAGATTTACCGCACCCAGACCATGGCAAAGGCTATAAAACTCGAAAGGAGTGAGGTTAAAAAATTAGGCCTGACTGAAGGCTCCCAATAGAATAACTTCTTATTTTTATTCTTTATAACTATAATTTAGCTATCCTTGGTTTGTAATAATTCGTAAACGAATGATTGGGGTTATATCGAAATTGGGTGGGGGTTATGCATGCTTAGTTTAAGTAATGGTAGAAAACATGTTTTTAGGATTTTATTTACTTATTTGCGCAGTAGATATCATGTATAGGACATGCATCTTATACATTAGAGATCCTATTTTAGGTTCTTTACTTTCAGCCTGTTATTATGCTCATTTTGTAACCATGATCAGTTAATAACAAGCTAATAAGTGTTATAAGACTACTGCTGCATTCTCATTAGCATTTAGAGACCATGTTTTAGGAACTTCTATGTGCATTAGACATCCTGTTACTTAGGGTTTTATTTTGCTTGAGTTGTAATCGTATACACCTCATTAGTATGTTAATCTAACGATATAGGTTTGGTTAACTATATCTTTTAAAACTGAAAACTAAATATACATGTTCACCCTCTAAGGTAATTAGGCAATGCATAAAACGCTTAGGCAAACTTTAGGCCTAACGAGAATCGATAAACCATGTTTTGACCGGTTTTAACTAACCATCCTCTTTAATTTGAACTCTGTCGCTCCTATTCTTGCTTTGACTCTCTGAAGTTCACTCTGTTTTTTTACTCTCTGAAAGTTCACTCTTTTTTTACACATCAAAGTTCACTCTGTTTTACTGAAAAACTATCTCTATCTGGAAATAACTTTTGAAATTGCATATCTATATACTCTCACTGATTTTCTGATTCTGGTCCTATTACGTTTTTTTAACTACCGGGTTACCTTTTTTGCCTAATATCGTGCTGTTTCGATACTTGTCTAGTTAAACTACTGTCTCTACCCTTTCCGAACCATGTTTTAACAATTCCCTTACCTTTTACTTATTCAACTGTTATCACTTATTCCTTTTCTTTAAAACTCCTATCTTTGAGACCTTAAATGTGTTTGAGACATGCTGATTACGTGTTTTACTTGTGGAGGGATCTGTGAGCTTTAATTTACCTTTGTGTGTTCCCTTTATGTGCAGACCTACTTGTTATGTATGTCGCCTAGAAGTTTGTCCTTTAAACCTAAGGGTTCATCCTAGTCCTTACCTTGTAGGAATAGTGGTCCTAAATGCCCTCTAGGACTTATAGGATGTGACGGGTAATAGCACACAATAAGCTTTTATGACTAATCCACGTGTTTTAAATAATCTTTATTGGATGAGAAGGGTATAATATGGAGATGATGACCGATGCACTAATATCTCATGTAGCTCCTCTTCTTAAGAGTGATTACTGGATATTGCATTGAAGTGATCCATATTAATTATAAACCTAGGACCCTTCTTCCTTTATTTGCTTTCATCTCTTCTTGTTAAACTATTCAAGTCTTTTTTTTATTTCTGTTGTCTCTACTTATCTTCAAGAGTTTCCAACTTATTTGCAATGTCATATGCAAGTCCCTCTATTTGAACCCCTATATGCTTACTTGATTAAATGAAGTCACAATTGTAACACGACCGGGAACCATCTTAGTGGATTTTGAGGGGTGCCTAACACCTTCCCCTTAGAATAATTTCAAGCCCTTACCCTATCTCCTGTTATCGAAATCAAACTCCATTGGTATCTAATGCACCCTAATCATTAGGTGACGGCTCTTAAAATGCAAACCCAATCCCAAAAGGAATGAGTTTCCCTCCCAAATGTCACAAACCCAATTTCGCGAGAAAAATGGAGCATCGACAGCATGGCTACTCTGCTGGGGATTTCTTTAGGATTTTACCATTTCATGTTATTTGTGACTTTATTGCTTTTATTGCCTTTATTTAATGTCTTTATCTTTTCTTCTACGAAACTGACTTGGCTTTTGTTTCTTTTTCTTTAATGCTTTTTTTTACCGCTTTCCTTCAATACTGTTATAATTATGAGCAATCATTGTAATTATTAATTTATGAACGTGCAAATACGTGGCAACTTGTTTTGTTTTTGTAATTTCATCCTCAACATCATATTCCATTGGTGCCAAACAAAATACCATAGAAACGCTTATAATGAGTGGTAGCGCCCTTTCGATATTATCACCCCCTAAATTTGGCAAAGGGGTATTTGCGGTAAAACCAGTCGATCAGCGGTGCAATCGACGATTCTGTGCCTTTCCCTCTTTAGTTGTCCGCTCATAGGTACCGGTCTAATACCCTATAGAAACCTTACTCTATCTAACTGTGCATACATCATGGTCAAACCTAGCCGAGTCAGTGATGTTGTCCACATAATGAATCTTTAAGATAACTTTGTCCAAAGTCCACCGTGTTTCCTTGAAACCCAAACAGGCGCCACCATATTCTGTGCATTTATTTGGAGAACTAAATGCTGTTTGTGCTAATTATTAGTTTAAATAGTCGAGTCCATCGGGGTAGGGGTCTAACACTTTGTTTTGCAGAAAGTGAGGCACAAAGTCCCTATATTTGGCACTGTAACCAACAATCACCCAAGTTTGCTAAGCTGGTGGGAAGACCTTCACTCCAGTGATTAGATTCTCATCCGCAAATATTTGGGAAATTTTCCTTCTCTTTTGGAAATCCAACCCGACAACCAAATCATAGAGGCTGAAACTTTATTCTAGGATAGCAACAGATCTGTGTTTCGCTTCGGGGACCTTGAAATGACACCTTTGCCCGAGGAAATAGGAGGGCTAGCTGGTATTCCTTGGGAGACTCCGGTTTGTTTATGCCAGAAAATCGCAAGGGTAGGGGTTTTCTCAAGATGATGGGACTAAAGAAAAACCCAGACTTGACCTGTTTGAAAGACTCTTACATTCCTTTCGACTATCTGTACAAGAGGTACGGCCATAGCAAGTCATATCGCACTTACCCAAATGTATTTTCCCTCACCTCATTGGGGCATATCCACAAAAGGGTCTTCGTCTTTATGTTCCGCTTTTTGGGGATGATAGTATTTCCTATGAAGAAAGCTAGGATCTATACCAGACTAGCCATGGTCACCAAGATTCTATTGGAAGGGATTGGCGGGCAGCCTTTCAGCATAGTACCAATGATTGTCGTGGAGATATACCGAGTCCTGAAAAACTGTGAACAAGGGACCAATCACTTTGAGGGTTGTAGCTTGCTACTCCAACTTTGGCTCATGGAGCACCTCCAAAAGGGTGAATATCGGCAAGAGATTTTGCGCAGAGACTGGGATGATCATATCGCCTTCCATTAGCCAAGGCGAATGAAATATATGTCTAACATATTTGTTCAACCAGAAGATGTTAAAGGGTGGGTAGAGTTGTTTGAAAATCTGAAGGAAAACCAGTGCAGTGGATGTTCGAGTGGTTTCCTGTTGAAGAGTTTATCGTCTGATCTCGGGATGCACCGGTTCTTATACTCATTGGTACCAGGGGAACTTATCCTTATGGCCATCTTCAAGTCATGAAGCAGGTAAGGAGAAAGCAGGTTATAGCGATGGTCGACAAGATGAGTCACTTCAGGGCCGACTTTCAAGGCGACGATAGCCCTCACAAGTGCCAGGCCCAGCACATGTGGCACTGCAAAATCATCATGGGAAAGGATTCCATAGAACTAGACAGATACCATGCTGGTTATACCCCATGCTATCCAAGTTGGTTGGAAAACGATCATGGTGGGTTAGGACAACCCGGGTCCGTCCGAGGTCATAGGGTCATCGATGAAAAGGCCAAAGTACAAGTTAAGTACAACCAATTGCGCAAGAGTATTCGAGAGTACAAAAGCGAACAGCGGGAAATTCAAGAAGCACATCAGAAGTTGACTAAAGAATGGAAAGATATGGCTGTCAGCGCCAATAAATGACTAGGGTATTTGGAGCGGAGTTTGGTGGAAGTAGAAAAGAAGTTTATCCAAAGGATTGAAAACTGCTAAAATGCTAGAGGATATGAAGGAGGACACTTGGCTAGAGCCTATTTGCTGCTGGGACTGCGTGAACTGGTGAAGCTATTCGATGGAGCTGAAGATGCCGAGTCTGGGGAAGGTCCTTCTGGGACCAAGTAGCTAGTATTCTTTTCTATTTGATGTAATAAGGCCAATGGCCATTAGTGACATTTTATTTTTCTGCAATTTCTAGTGTCGATTTTGGATTCGTCTTATTTTTATCAATAAAATGAGGCATTTAACATTGTAAGTTCTCCAAACTATTTGTCGCTAGGCCTACCTCGGGCACAACGAGGCTCCCAAATCACTACACGAAATATATTCTTGCACTATGTGTTTAAATATTGCAATTTTTTCTTCTCATAATCCTCACTAACTTGCTACCTTTTTGCTTTTTTCACTTTTGTTTTATTCCCCTCCCCGAAGGTTAGTTCGTGCACTCTGGCATCATCATACACAAGATCCAAGGGCCCTCTACCACCTCCTCCTCCGAGTCCTATCCGAATCAAGAACAAGGGAAAATGGAAGATTTGAGCAATATCAGAAGGGAGAACGCAATTGAAAGGGTGGAAGTTCCTCAGGGTACTCAGGTTACCAAGGAGAATGCCTCCTAGCTTGAACAGAAGTTATTGAAATTTCACGAAGAACTGAACCAAGTTTGGAACTTGGAAAACTTATCATGTTCCCTAACTATCCAAATGTAAACTTTCCCAATGCATAAAATCCTACACCTCCACAAAACATCCCGAAACCACAAAAACAACCCACTCCCCATCAACACTGCAACACATGTCACACTTCAAACAACACCCTGCTACCCATTCCTGAAATACTAAACTCCACAAATGATCATCCCCACAACACCCCAGCCTATGTGAAAACCATGCCACACTATGCTTAACCTATTTCAAGCACACAGGAGTCTGATGACAAAGACTCTCTTATCAGGAACCTGGCCGCAGAATTTAAGAAGCTGACTAGCCGAGTCTAGGGTGTTGAAGGAAACAAAGGTATCGAGGGATTAAATTACGAGGATCTTTGTATTAAGCCAGATGTCAAACTACCCGAGGGGTACAAACCTCCCAAATTTGAGATGTTTGATAGCATAGAGGATCCCGGAGTTCATTTGAGAACCTACCGCGAAAAGCTGGTCAAGGTAGGAAAGGATGAGAAGATTCGCACGAAGCTCTTTATGATAAGTCTGAAAGGAGATGCTCTATCTTGGTACATTAGCCAAGACCCAAAGAAGTGGACGAATTGGGCAAATATGGTGTCCAATTTCATGGACAGGTTTAGATACAACACGGAGAATGCGCCAGATGTATTCTACATCTAGAACTTAAAGAAGAAACCCACAGAGACATTCCGCGAGTATACTACTCGCTGGAGATCAGAGACTGCTAAGGTTAGCCGGCTTTAGAAGAGGAACAAATGAATAGGTTTTTCGTTCGGGCTCAAGACCCACAGTATTATGAGAGGTTGATGTTGATTGAAGGGCAGAAATTTTCCGACATCACCAAACTAGGGGAGAGGATCGAGGAAGGCATTAAAACTGGTATAGTCACTATCTTTGAAGAATTGCAGGCCACCAGCAAGGCTCTACAGTCTGGCGGCACATCCAAAAAAGGGATGTGAATGCCATGATGGTTGCACAGAGAACAAAATCCCAAATAAAATACCAAACCTTCCCAATATCTCTTCTCACATATCAACCTAACCCAAATTACGAAGTGCCCTCGCCTTCTTATCAAGCTCCACCGCCTACTTACCAAACATCTCCACTCCCCACATATCAACATACTTCACTGAGATATTCCTAACCCGCACACGTCTACCAAGCTTACAACACTCCACAATCCCACTATTAGTCACCTCCCACTCGGCAAAACTTTCCCAGACCTCGACCAAACTTCGACCGCAGGCCTCCCAAATAATATACCGCCATTGCCGAACCGATCGACCAACTATATGAAAGGCTCAACGTTTTTGGTTACATCACCCCTATCCCTGCCATAATTCCGGAAAACCCTTCCCAATGGATCAACCCGAATAAAACCTGTGCATACCATTCCGGCATGAAGAGGCATACCATTGACAAGTGCCACTTGCTGAAGGATAAGATCCTAACTTTAATTGACAATAACATTATCGTGGCAAAGGAGCCTTCTCCTAATATTTTCAACAACCCTCTACCTGACCACAAGGGTGGAGGCGTTCATATGATCGAGATAGAAGACGATTGGGGCCCTAAAGGATCGATTGGATTGATTGTTGGGAATGACGAGCCAAAGAAACCGACAGTCACACTTAACCCGGTTGTTGTCTAGATCTAGCCTTCCAGGGACGATGAAGTACACATATCTATACCACTTGAGTTCGAAGCACCTTCTTCTGCAAAGACGCCAGGGCCAATTGAGGTCGAGTTTAGATCCCTGAAAGCACATGTGCCATTTGAAGTGTCTGTCTTACCTTCCAAGGCAAGAGTACCCATTCCAGTAGCTATGTCAGCCATAGCACCATTCTATATGAAGGCCATTCCATGGGATTACACCGACAAGAAGGAAAGGGAAAGCCAAATTTGGAGAAGCAATTACAGCACAGGGTATGACCAGAATCGGTAGGGTATATACTTCAGAACATCTGGCTGAGTCCAGTAAGCAAGCCTCTGGACGACTGATAAAAATCAGCTCTGATGATCTCTGGAGGAATATACAAGCCAAAGAGTATTCAGTCATCAATCAGTTGAATAAGATGCAAGCCCATATCTCCGTCTTAGCCCTGCTACAAAACTTTGATGCACATAAAAATGCCTTATTTAAAGTGCTGAGCGAGGCATATGTGCCCAAAAATATAACTGGAGGAGAAATGGAAAACATGGTAGGGAAAGTGTTTGAAAGTCATAAAATCACTTTCCACAAAGATGAGCTGCCATCAGAAGGGTTAAGCCACAACAAGGCATTGCACATCACTTTGCAATGTGAAGATTATTTCATCACTAGAATTCTGGTTGACAGAGGATCTAGCCTCAATATTTGTCCATTGGTGACTCTCAGAACATTGGGAAAGAGCCTGCATGATATCAATGGTGGATCCACCAATGTCAAAGCTTTTGACGGTTCCCAAAGGTCCACTATTGGGTAATCAGTTTGGGTCTACAAATGGGACCGACTTGGTTCGACGTTGACTTTCAAGTGATAGACGTCCTAGTGTCTTACAATTTGCTTTTAGGACGGACCTGGATTCACGCTGTTGGAGCCGTAACATCAACCCTACACTAGGCAGTGAAATTTGAAGTGAATCACCATTGATTACCATGCCGATGGTAGCAATCCCGTATACAGTCACCAGACCATCCCGGTAATAGGAGAAAGAAGGAAAATAGGCGGAGAAACCTGCCACCACATCAAGCGAGTCAACACCGTGGACAAGGATAAATGGTGGGATAACAAGATTGAAAGAATACTAAATTAGTGTGGATACGAGACTGGCAAGGGAGTTCGCAAAAACCTCTAGGGAATCTCCAAACCCATCAAGCTGAAGAAACATGGTACCACTTTTGGTTTGGGATAGGACTACACTTGGGAGGAGTTCAAACACTGGTCGCCACAATAGTTCAGTCCTTATTACCCACTAGATCATACGATACCTTGCCTGGAGCAGACTTTCCAGCCAGCTGATGTCAGATATGGTCCAGAAGAAGAGGAAGCGTTAGCGGCAATGAGGAATATGTTTCTGGAAGATGAAAATATGAACTGTTATGTTATTTTTGAGGAGGAAGGAGAGGAAGGCCCTTCTATACAAGATGTGAGCCGAGGAACGCCTCAATAATTGCTCCATCAGAACCACCAGGGACCAGAAAACTTCTGGGTAGCAGGCTGAACAAAGCACATGCATTACCTTTTACTTTTTCGCTCGTTGATTTTCTTTCCGTATTTTCTTTAAATTCAAAAAGAGCTCCAATGTTCAAAACAATTATGAAATTTATCAAAGCATTTCAGTTTCTTATAAATCTTGCTCTTATTATTTTTCTATCATTTACTTTATTTACACAGCATTACTATTACTTATCTTGATGAACCGACGATTATGACCTGCAATGAGACAACATAACAAACGGACATAGAATCAGAAGAGGATGATATACCAGAAAAGGTTATTAAAGAGGTTGAGGATTTTGAGAATAGGCCTAAGTCTAGCTTAGACGAAACTATGGTTGTCAATTTGGGGGATACAGAAAATGTCTAGGAAACGTGTATCAGTGTTCATCTTTCACCATCAGAAAAGAATGAGTACATGGAATTCCTAAGGGAATATATGAGGATATATTCACCTAGCCATATAATGATATGACCGGTCTCAGTACATTTATTGTGGCTCACAAATTGGCGACAGATCCAACATGTCCACCGGTAAAACAAAAGCTTAGAAAGTTCAAGCCTGACATGAGTTTGAAAATCAAGGAAGAAGTTACCAAGCAGGTCAAAGCCACGGTTCTCAGGGTAGTTGAGTATCCAACACGGTTAGCCAATGTTGTGCTAGTGCCGAAGAAGGACGGGAAGGTTAGAGTCTGTGTCGACTACTGAGATCTCAACCAGTCCAGTCCGAAAGATAACTTCCCCTTGACAAACATACATATCCTGATCGACAACTATGCTAAGCACAAGCTGCAATCATTGCTGGATACCATAAGATATGGTTGGACGAAGAAGACACGGAGAAAACGACTTTCATTATACCGTGGGGATGTATTGTTACAAGATGATGTCATTTGGACTAAAGAATGCTGGGGCCACCTACATGAGGGCCATGACTACTATTTTCCACGACATGATACACAAAGAGATTGAGGTATATGTAGATGAAGTCATCGTCAAATCAAAGAAAGCAGTGACCACATAGAAGATCTGAAGAAGTTCTTCAACAGACTGAGAAGGTACAATCAAAAATTGAATCCCGCCAAATGTGCATTCGGGGTTCCTGCTGGAAAACTGCTTGGGTTCATTGTGAGTCACCGAGGAATAGAACTGGATCTGCCAAAGGTTAAGGCCAGTTAA
The DNA here is from genome assembly GCA_034376525.1 of Nicotiana benthamiana. Taxonomy (NCBI): domain Eukaryota; kingdom Viridiplantae; phylum Streptophyta; class Magnoliopsida; order Solanales; family Solanaceae; genus Nicotiana; species Nicotiana benthamiana. Next base: position 57,075,581 of record CM067324.1, on the reverse strand, counting down.
GAATTGCCACCGCTGAGGAACAAAAGGACGTGATGAGTTTCTTGGGGAGACTCAACTATATCAGCCGATTTATAGCTCAGTCCACTGTCATTTGTGAACCGATCTTTAAAATATTGAAAAAGGGCGCTGCTACCAAATGGGTTGATGGTTGTTAGAAAGCCTTTGACAGAATCAAAGAATACCTATAAACGCCGCTAGTCTTGGTTCCACCCGAGATAGGTAGACCTATATTGCTCTACCTTGCAGTATTAGATGGGGAATTCGGTTGTGTTTTGGGATAATATGATGAAACGGTGAGAAAGAAGCAGGCCATCTACTATCTCAGCAAGAAGTTCACCCTATACGAGACCCGTTATTCCCTATTGGAATGCACCTGTTGTGCTATGACTTGGGTAGCTTAGGAAGTTAATGCATTATTTATGTGCTTATACCACTCACCTCAAATCAAGAATGGATCCGCTAAAGTATATCTTTCAGAAGCCCATGCCCACGGGCAAGCTATCTAAGTGGAAAATCCTGCTGAGCAAATTCGACATTGTCTATGTAACTTAGAAGGCAATCAAAGGACAAGCATTGGCAGATCATCTCGCCGAGAATCTTGTGGACGAGAATACGAGTCTCTAAAGACGTATTTTCCTGATGACGAGGTATCGTTCATAGGAGAATATATTGCAGAACCCTATGATGGTTGGAAAATGTTTTTTGACGGAGCAGCAAACTTCAAAGAAGTTGGCATAGAAGCATTCCTAGTATCAGAAACCGGCCAACATTATCCGGTATCTGCCAAACTCAAGTTGTCGTGCACCAACAACGTGGCCGAATACCAAGCCTGCATCTTAGGGCTCAAGAAGGCCATTGATATGAACATTCAAGATTTACTAGTGATCGGGGATTCGGATTTGTTCATATATCAGTTCGGAGAAGAATGGGCAACCAAGAACTCCAAGATACTCCCTTATCTGCATCATGTACAGAGTTGAGGAAGAGATTCACAAAGACAGAATTCCAGCATGTCCCTTGAGTTCAAAATGAGTTTGCCGATGCCATGGCTACCCTATAATCTATGATTTAGCATCTAGACAAGAATTTCATTGGTCCTATCCTGGTAAAAATTTGTGATCAGCCAGCTTAGTGTGCTCAGGTCGAGGAAGAAATGGATGGGAAACTCTGGTTTCACTATATCAAGGAATATTTGGCAACAGGAGAATATCCAGAGCTTGCAAACGCTACTCACAAATGCACACTTCGAAGGTTATCCAACAATTTCTATCACAGCGGAGGAATCCTATATAGGAGGACTCCCGAATTGGAATTACTAAGGTGTGTCAAAGCAAAGGAAGCATCTAGGTTATTAGAAGAAGTTCATGCAGGGACCTGCGATCCACATATGAATGGTTTTGTCTTAGCTAAGAAGGTACTCCAACAAGGATATTTTTGGATGACTATAGAAATGGACTACATCAAGTATGTCCAAAAATGCCATCCTGACAGATACATACAAACATGATAAAAGTTCCTTCAGACGAGCTTACTGTAACAAGCTCGCCATGGCCGTTCGCAGCTTAGGGAATGGATGTTATTGGACCTATCGATTATGCCGCATCAAACGGGCATAGGTTCATTCTAATGGCAATTGATTATTTCACCAAATAGATTGAAGCAGCATCATACAGGGTAGTGACTAAGAAAGTTGTGGCAGATTTTGTTTGCAATCGTATTGTTTGTCGGTTCAGAATCCCAGAAATCAATCAATATTGACAATGTTTCCAATCTCAACAGTGACCTTATGAATGGAGCTGTAAATGGTTCCAATCAATCATTTTGTATGCGTGAAGAATTCAAGATTAGGTACAAGAACATTACAGCCTACAGACCTCAAATGAATGTAGCTGTAGAAGCGGCCAACTAGAATATCAAGAGGATACTAAGGAAAATGACAGAAAAGCATAAGCAGTGGCATGAGAAGCTAGCATTCACTCTATTGGGATACCATACCACAATTCGCACATCAACCGCGGCAACCCCCTATATGCTGGTTTATGGTACAAAAGCGATCATCCCCACCTAGGTGGAAATTCCCTCCTTGAGGATCATACAAGAAGCGGAACTCGACGATGCAGAATGGGTAAAAAGTCGATATGAGCAATTAGCTCTTATAGATGGGAAGATAATGAATGAAATTTTGCATGGTCAATTTGTATCAGAACAGAATGTCCAGATCCTTCAACAAAAGAATCAAGCCAAGGAAGCTTACACCGGGGTAGCTGGTTTTGAAGAAAATATTCCCACATCAAGGTTAAGCCAAAGGGAAATTCTCTCCCAATTGGCAAGGTCCGTACATGGTTCATCGGGTTCTAACCGGACGATCCCTCATACTCACAAAAATGGACGGAGAAGTATGGCCGAAGCCAATCAATACAGATTCAGTAAAGCCATACTATGTGTAACCATTTATGAATTCTTTATAATGTAATTTTAACTACGACTGACCTGATTCATGTTTAAGAGGTGATACGTAGGTAGCCCTATAGGTTCGGTCATAATTCAACAATGTTTTTATTTTCCCCTCCATTGGAAATTGGGGCAGAATTTTGAGGAGGGCCCTCAAAATTTCGAAGTTGATTTTTAGCCATTTGTCGCGCAGAGCCATCAGTTGCACCATCCCAGTAAATTGGGGTGGAATTTTGAGGAAGACCCTCAAAATCCAGAGAAAGAGAGGCAGCAATGTCTTGGACCGCGTCGCAGTCGTCGGTTCACCTATAAGAAAACTATTTCAATTATATATTTACGTTACATTTTTTCAAAATTATATATCTTCTAAATCATGCATGTCCGTTATCAAAATTGCTTTTTAGTGACGCCATCCCAATAAAAACACAACGTCGAGTAGGACGAGCAAAGGCCATGGGAAGACAAACTAACCTTCCCCCCTTTTTTTCAAAACTCACGATTTTTCTTTAGATGCAGGCATTCAAATCGCAAAATCTTCAGATATATCTATGCACTCATACTTTTTTTAGGAATCCAAGTTCTTAGAATCATCACCTATTTGAGAGTGTTATCCGCACACGACATCCCCAGCAGCCAAAACAACACAATCAGTTATCGGTCGTCATCTATCAGCTAAGATATTTCATTACTATTCGCTTTTTATTTTCCCGCATTTGCATAAGGCTACTTTTCTGCCTTCCGAGATTAAGCTCTACCTCCATCTGCATCTTTTGCACTGCATAAGGCTATTTTCTGCCTTCTGAGGTTAAGCACTACCTCCATCTGTATCTTCTGCATTGCATAAGGCTACTTTTCTAGCTTCTAAGGTTAAGCTCTACCTCCATCTACATCTTCTGCATTACATAAGGCTACTTTTCTACCTTCTGAGGTTAAGCTCTACTTCCATCTGTATCTTCTGCATTGTATAAGGCTATTTTTCTGCCTTTCGAGGTTAAGCTCTACCTCCATCTGCATTTTCCTGCATTGCATAAGGCTACTTTTCTGCCTTCCGAGGTTAAGCTCTACCTCTATCTGCGTTTTCTGCACTGCATAAGGCTATTTTCTGCCTTTCGAGGTTAAGCTCTACCTCCATCTGTATCTTCTGCATTGCATAAGGCTACTTTTCTACCTTCTGAGGTTAAGCTCTACCTCCATCTACATCTTCTGCATTACATAAGGCTACTTTTCTACCTTTCGAGGTTAAGCTCTACCTCCACATGCATCTTCTGCATTGTATAAGGCTACTTTTCTGCCTTCTAAGGTTAAGCTCTACCTCCATCTTCATTTTCCTGCATTGTATAAGGCTACTTTTCTGCCTTCCGAGGTTAAGCTCTACCTCCATCTGCATCTTCTGCACTGCATAAGGCTATTTTCTGCCTTCCGAGGTTAAGCTCTACCTCCATCTGTATCTTCTTCATTGCATAAGGCTACTTTTCTACCTTCTGAGGTTAAGATCTACCTCCATCTACATCTTATGCATTACATAAGGCTACTTTTCTGCCTTCCGAGGTTAAGCTTTTCCTCCATCTACATCTTCTACATTGTATAAGGCTAATTTTCTACCTTCCGAGGTTAAGCTCTACCTCCATCTGCATTTTCCTGCATTGCATAAGGCTACGTTTTGCCTTTCGGGGTTAAGCTCTACCTCCATCTGCATTTTCTGCATTGCATAAGGTTACCTTTTTGCCTTCCGGGGCTAAGCATTGTCTCCATCCTGCACGGCTGAAATATCGCCACCTTATTTTGCATGGTTGAAATATTGCCACTTCATTTTACATTCTGCATCGGTGAAAGATCGCCACTTCATTTTTGTGTTCTGTACCGGCTAAAATACCACCACTTTATCCTTATTTCCTAGCTGAAAGAATGCTTCTTCATTTAGATTCTGCATATGCTGAAATATCGCCACTTCATTTTACATTCTGCATCGGTTGAAATATCACCATTTCATTTAGATTTTGCATCGGCTGTAAGATCTCCGTTTTTATTTACGCTCTCATGGGTTGAAAGATCACCACCTTTTGCATTTCATGGGCTGAAAGACTGCCAAATTGTCTGAAGGCGTCATTTTTTGGAGGCACCATCTTCATAGCCTGGGAACGTCATGTCATGGCTTGAGGACCCCATTTTATCTTTTGCATATCATCACTCAGAAAGGCATCATGGTTCGGAGGCATAATTCTCATAGCCCGAGAACATCATTTCATAGCATAGGAATCTGTATATACACTTCATGTCCCAGGACGTCATAGTCTGAGGATGTCATCCTAACCATCCCAAGACAACATTCATGGTCCAACGGGAACTTGCATTACGTTTAAATTTATACACAATATATGTTTGCATTGCTCACTTGCAGGTATACTGGCTAGAAATAACTATCTTGGCAGGAGCGACCCCGCTCTTATTCCCGCAGCCTATCAGACTTCAACCATCCTTCCCAAGCTAAACATCGCGCCCGTCCTTCAAAATCTCCATCGGCATGTTCCGCCGACAGATCCTGAACTACATATGGCCTGATTCCTGTAAGAACGGGGATATGTAGGTAGCTCAGGATCCAAAGCTCAGTCGAAACCTTTCAAATCGTTTCTTGCAGTCAAAATTGGCCATCATATCTTTACCCGACAACTTTTTCATCCTTCTCAGGTAAAGAGGGGCAGTTGTTGATACCTAATTTTTCTCTGTGTATTTTTATACTCAAAATACTTTCAAAATAGCATGTGTATACATATATAAGCATGCCCAGGAGTTTTGGTATTTTCCCTAATTTTTCAAATTTTCAAAATTAATTTATTGTCTATTTTAGCAGTACAAAATCCAATAATTATTCCCAGACTATCATTTTGGTGAATAATTTATTTCCATTCTCGTATTTACACCATTATATAATTAAGGTGATTTATTTTCATATTATTACAAAATTTGTTTGGTATTTTAAAGCTAAATTGCACATAATTACAATTATAGCCTATATTACGATAATAAGCATTTTACTTTTTATAAAACCATTTTCAGTATGTTTATATTAATACGTATACCTTATTAATTAGTTTAGTGCTTTAAATTTATTTTTTTAAATCATTTTACTATATAAAACAAAGGGGAGAAATTGGTTATTTAACACCTAGCCTATTATAATTGCAATTTTAGAATCAATTGTAACCCATCCCATCAGATTTTTAATTAACCCAATTGACCCAATAACAGTCCAAATCCGCCCAGACCAATTTCTAAATAATCTGGCCCAGCTCCGAATTAATATGAGCTATTGATCAAACGATATCAACGGCCCAGATTTCGTTTCCTTATTAAATTCTAACTCCCCCCCCCCCCTTGACCCCTCACTTCTTCGAGCTGGTCTCTCTCTCTCTACTTCATCACTTCCTCTCTTCCTTCTCTCTAGAACCTTCTGGTTTTTCTCCAATGGGATTCACCATCTCTCCGGCCACCTCCAACCTCACCTCTTTCGACCATCATCAATCGTGAAACATTATCTCACTGATTCCCTCTATCCTTGAGACCCCAGGAGCCTCCACCACTCAAGATGGTCCCTCAAAGCTTTGCCTGGTCTGCCTCCGGTCTTTCTCCGATAGGTTTTGGTCCGATGGTTCCATGAACACCATTATTGCTGAGTTTCACAGCCGGGTTTCTCTTACTTCTCACTGGTTTCTTAATCTCTGCCCAGGCCTCTTAAATCTCTGTATTTTTTAACGATTTTAACTCAAACCTTTATGTTTTACACTACTCTCTACTCGATCTTTACGATTGCCCAAGTTTTAAACGTTTTGTTCATTTAAAAAAAAACTAGAGTTTCTAAAGCCCTTTTTGAAATCACTTTATTTTTTATTTTTGAGTACTATATGTTTGTGTTTGTATTATTTTCTTATTTGTATGATCTTCTGGGTTATTCTCCGAGTTCTGTGCTTTAATCTTGTTGTTAGAGTTTCAACCTTCTACAATTTCTGTGAATTCTTGCTTAGGGTTCTCTGATTTTCGTACCTATTGTGTTTAATAGGTCTAATTATTCATTGTTTACCAAATATTCTGTTGATTCTGCGCATCACTTCAAATCCCTGATTTTGTATATGTTTTCCTTAGAAGTTTTTCATTGATTTGGAATCACTTCCTTATTTGTGAGATGCATTCCTTACTTAGAACTAATTCCTTGTGATTTTAGTCTCTTCCGTGATTCTTTGACTAATTTTCAGAGTTAATTTATATTTTTGCCATATTTATGCGCATAAACATACTTTCAAATATTCAGTATATATTTTCCTTGTTTGAAATGTTATGCATTTGGCCCTTATTACATGTTAGATGATTTCCTTATCTGATATAACTTGTACCCATTCAAATCATGACTCTCTAATTAAAAGGTGTTTGGTCATATGATTGATTCCAATTGGTATTGTTTCCATAATTTTGTTAAGTCAGTACTTGTTACCTTATTCTCGACTTATTTTTAAAAGTATAAATACTATACCCTCTCTTTTGCATGACATGAACAATTACAATATTCTGAACTCTCTCTTACACACACAAGCATACTCACTGTTCTCTCTTACTTTCCTGCATGTTCTCTCTCACTTCTCTTATTGACTACTGGTTACCCAGTCGACTGAAAGCGAAGACTGAATAATTTGTCACTTTACTATATTATTGCTCTATACATTGCTTCTCTCTTGGTCTGCACACAACTGCTCTATTATCTCACTCTTGACCGGTGTATCATCTATTTGATATATAGCTTCCAAAATAACATGTTTTTATGCATATTGCACTTTCTCTTATTTCTTTTATGCTTCAATTTATGGTTCTGCTGTTTACCTTGCAAATAGCGTGCCTCTTTGCTAGTTCATTGATGTGATTACCCTTCCCATATTCAGCATGTCTACTGCTTCTCTTACTTGTTCCTCCTTACTCCCAAAACCCAGTACATTATCAACATGTATTCATGACCCTTTCTGGCTACCAAGTAATCCCGAACCTCTTCCATGAACATTTTGGGATGAAATGTGTTGTGACTGTTTAAGTCCCGAAATGCCTTCTTTGATGTCTAGGTATGTGCAACTATGCTCTTACATGTGAACTACTTATCCTATTTTCCCTTTCCCCTGTTTGTGATTGCTTTCCTGAACTATGTGTGATATTCTAGTTCTGAGACTGTCCTACTCACCTTCTTATAAAACTGTTCACTTTTTTACTGTTTTCTTTCAAGAACTGATTCTATATGGATCGTTTTCAAATTGTTTCTCTCAACTCAATTTCTATATAACTATATCACGCACTCTCACTACTCTTAGAGATTAGGTTCTACCCCATTCGTGTAAGCATTGCTTTGGGTACCTCTGAGTACTCACTGAACTTTGCTGCACAAGGCTGGTAATTCCATACTGCACTTGATCAACATGTTTGGCAAGTGTTTGGGTGCTGGTATTGGCCAGGAACCCAATGGGGGCATTAGGGAGCTTTGCCGCACCCAGACCATGGCAAAGGCTGTGAAACTCGAAAGGATTGAGGTTGGAAGATTGGGCCTCGCTGACAGCTCCCTATAGAATAACTTTTATTTTTATTCTTTTTTACTGTAATTCAGCTATCCTTGGTTTGTTATAATTTGTAAACGAATGATTGGGGTTATAGTGAAACTGGGTGGGGGTTATGTATGCTTAATTTACGTAATGGGTAGAAAACATATTTATAGGATTTATTTTACTTATTAGCACAATACATATCATGTATACGAGATGCATCTCATACATTAGAGATCCTGTATTTGGTTCTTTACTTTCAGTCGGTTATTATGCTCATTCTGTAACCATGATCAGTTAATAACAAGTCAATAACTGTTATAAGACTATGGTTGCATTCTCATTAGCATTTAGAGACCATATTTTAGGAACTTCTATGTGCATTACACATCTTGTTACTTAGGGTTTTATATTGCTTGAGTTGTAATCGTAAACACCACATTAGTATATTAATCTAATGATACAGGTTTGGTTAACTGCATCTTTTAAAACTGGAAATCAAATATGCATGTTCACCCTCTAAGGTAATTAGGCAGTGCATACGACGCCTAGGCAAACTTTAGGCCTAACGAAAATCGATTAACCATGTTTTGAACGGTTTTAACAAACCAGTCTCTTTAATTTGAACTCTGCCACTCCCATTCTTGTTTTAACTCTCTGAAGTTTACTCTGTATTTTTTACTCTTTGAGCTCTTTTTTTTTTTACTCTCTGAAACGCCACTCTTTTTTTACACTCCGAAGTTCACTCTGTTTTACTGAAAATCTATCTCTATTTGGAAACAAGTTTTGAAATCGCGTATCTATATACTCTCGCTGATTTTCTGATTGTGGTCTTATTATGTTTTTTAACAACTGGGTTACCTTTTCTGCCCAGAATCGTGCTGTTTCGATACCTGTTTAGTTAACTACTATCTCTACCCTTTTCAAACCATGTTTTAACAGTTCCCTTATCTTTTACTTATTCAAGTGTTGTCACTTACTCCTTTTCGTTAAAACTCCTATCTTTGAGACCTTAAATGTGTTTGAGCTGATTACATGATTTACTTGTGGAGGGATCTGTGAGATTTTATTTACCTTTGTGTGTTCCCTTTATGTGCAGTCCTACTTGTTATGTATGTCACCTAGCTTTTTGTCCTTTAAACCTAAGGGTTCAACCTAGTCCTTACCTTGTAGGAGTAGTGGTCCTAAATGCTCTTTCGGACTTATAGGATGTGACGAGTAATAGCACGCAATAAGCTTTCGTGACCAATCCACGCGTTTTAAATAAATTTTACAGGATGAGAAGGGTAGAATATGGAGATGTTGACCGATGCACTATTATCTCATGTAGCCCCTCTTCTGAGGAGTGATTACTAGATATTGCATTGACATGATCCATATTAATTATAAACCTAGGACCTTTCTCCCTTTATTTGCTTTCATCTCTTCTGGTAAAACTATTCATGTCCTTTTTTATTTCTTCCCTCTCTACTTATCTTCAAGAGTTTCCAACTTATTTGCAATGTCATATGCAAGTCCCTCTATTTGACCCTTAATTGCTTACTTGATTATATGAAGTCACAATTTCAACACGGCCGGGAACCACATTAGTGGATTCTGAGGGGTTCCTAACACCTTTCCCTTAGAATAATTTCAAGTCCTTACCCTATCTCTAATTATCCAAATCGAACTCCATTAGTGACCTAATGCACCCTAATCATTAGGTGGCGACTCTTCAAATGCAAACCCAATTCCCAAAAGAAAATGAGTTGCTCTCCCAAATTTCATAAACCCGATTTCGCGAGAAAAAGGGGGCATTGACAACCGCATAAATGAGTGAAGCGGCAGCGAAGCCTGAAAGCGGACCGCATTGCCATTAGCTTTATTATGCCATGCCTCTGATTCTCCTAGTGCGACCACGGTTGTTTTCACGTGGTTTGCACTAGGTCCTCTTTTGTTCACTTTACTTAATATTTGACACTTGAGCAGGTTTCACTCCTTTTTGAGTCGATCTTTGACATTTTGTCACTTTGTCGATCAAACCTGCAATCAAGAACAACTTGTGAGTACACAATTTAGATTCTTAAGTATATGCTCTGTGCATGTGTGACTGATTGGGAGGTTCTTGGGATCAGTTCTTTCCATTGGCGGAGTTGGCCTACACCAACAGTTATCAGTCCAACATTTAGATTGCATCGTATGAGGCTTTATATAGTACGCGATGTAGATCTCTGATAGGTTGGTACGAGCTAGGTAAGGCTAGATTATTCGGCGTAGACTTGGTACAAGATGTATCGGAGAAGGTTAAGGTGATTCTAGATAGACTTGGCACAGCCTAGTCCAGACAGGAGAGTTATGCAGACCAGAAGGTTCGTGATGATTCCTACATGGTTAGAGAGCAGATCTTGTTTTGGGTTTCGCGTATGAAGGTCGTGATGAGATTTGGGAAGAAGGGGAAGTTGAGTCCGAGGTTTATTGTCCCTTTTGAGATATTGAGGAGTGTTTGGGAGGTTACTTTAAGCATGTCTTACCTCCCAGCTTGGTAGAAGTTCATCGGTATTTCATGTTTCAATGCTCCAGATGTATCACGGTGATCCGTTGCAAGTGTTGGATTTCAGTTCAGGCCAGTTGGACAAGGATCTATATTATGTTGAGGAGTCGGTGGCAATATTGAACAGGTTCGAAAGTTGAGGTCAAAGAACATTGCATCAGTGAAGGTTCTGTGGCGGGGCCAGCCGATTGAGGAAGCGACCTAGGAGACCGAGCAGGATATGCGTAGCCGTTACCCTCATATTTTCACTACTTCGGATACGTAGCTATGCTCGTTCGAGGATGAATGAATGTTTTAGTGTGGGGGGATGTAACGCCCGGCAAGTCGCTTTAAGAATAAAAACCTCGATCCCCTATGAATTGCATTCCCCGTGTTTGCTTCTGCTATTGCAAATTGTCGGGAAGGTTCATTTTGAATTTCAGAAGTGTTTTGGGATACATAGGTCCTAAATGAGAGTTTAAGATTTAGAATATGGAACATAGTTAGAATAGGGTAAAGACGATCTCGGAAAGGAATTCGGTTGGTTCAGTTAGCTCCATTGGGTGATTATGGGTTTGGGGGTGTATTTGGATTTTGTTTTGGGGGTCTATAGCTTAATTAAGCTTGAAATGCCAAAAGTTAAATTTTTAAAGTTTCCGATTCGGTAGTGAGATTTTGATATCGGGGTCGGAAATGAGTTCTGGAAGTCGCGGTAGGTCCGTTGTGTCATTTGGGATGTGTCTACAAAGTTTCAGGTTATTCAGACGAGGTTTGATAGGCTTTTGATCAAAAGCAGAATTCGGAAGTCTTTAGAGTTTTAGGCTTGAATCCATGGTTAGTTTGATTTTTCGATATTGTTTTAGGTGTTTTGAGGATTGGTACAAGTTTGGAAGGTGATATATGATTTGCTCATGCCATTCGTTGAGGTCTCGGGGGCCTCGGGGTGATTTCAGGTGGTTAACGAGTGACTTTGAGTTATGTTTTGCAGCTAAAAAATTTCTGTTGCTGTCATAACTGCACCTGCGGCTAGGGAACCACTGGTGTGGCACGCAAGAGCGGATAGGAAGCTGCAGATGCAGCCAAGCGAGGGGCAGGATGGGATCATAGAAGTGAGGTCCTGGTTGCACCTGCAATTGTGTAGATGCGAGATTTTTTGCGTTGGTGCGGCCCTGGTGTTTTAAGTAAAGTTCACAAGTGTGTACCTCGGACCGCAGGTGCGGGTCTGCAAGTGCGATTATATGACCAGAGCTGCGGTTTTGCTAAGGCAGAAACTAAAAATTCCACCCTTCCCGATTTTTGACCATTTCTCTCAATTTTTCATTCGGGGTGAAGCTTTGGAGGGCATTTTCAAAGGATATTTTCAGAGGGATTCATTGAGGTAAGATCTTTGGTCCTTAAGCTCGTTATTATGGTGATTTTTATCATTGTAAGCATGAAATTTGAAGGAAAATCAGTGGTAAATTAGGAGTTAGAGCTTGGTTAATTGGAGAGCTTTATGTGGTGATTTAAGAGACCATTTAAGGTTCGATTTTGGTACTTTTAGAATGACTGAACTCGTGAGTGTATGAGGATTCCAAATTTTTAAATTTTACCCGATTTCGAGACGTGGTCCCGGGGGCGTTTTGATCATTTTTCCTAATTTCGCGTATTAACTTAGAATTAATTAGTTGAATTAGTTACTTGAAATGTTATTTATATTATGCAATTCATTTGAATAGATTTGGGAAATTTGGAGTCGGATACTCGTGGCAAGAACGTGGTATAGATTTGATTGAGTTGGTTTGAGGTAAGTGGCTTGCCTAACCTTGTGTAGGGAAACTCCCCTTTGGATTTGGTATTGTTGATATACGAAATGCCTTGTGCATGAGGTGACGAGTGCGTACATGTGCTAACTGTTAAAAGTCTTGTTTTCATTAAGTAACTACAACTGAGTTTTCTTTCTTGTTTATGCTATCTACAATTTAATCATACTGTTAGCTTAGGGAAGCATGTCTAATTGACTTAATTGCCTTACTTGCTCAAACTACTTTATTTGAATTCTTTGCAGCAAGCTAGGTTAGAATTATCTGTTTACCTTGGTATGAAATTTGGACTAAATTGAATATTTTTCGTGTTGTTTCTGTGTATTTACTTTGGGACTACGGGATGGTATCCCGGGAGATCCCCCAGCAGGTTTATTTTGGGATATGGATTTTTATTCCAGGAGATACCCCTGCACTTTTATATTGGAACAATGGTACTGCACCCGATAAATTTCCCTAGTACTGGGTATTTATATTTCGGATTATGGATCGGTATTCCGGTAGATCCCCGCACACTATGAGTTGGACTACGGGACGACACCCGGAAGATCCACTGGATATTTATATTTAGGTACTACACGACGGTATCCTGGGAGATCTCCCGGCTGTTATTTCTATGTGGAGTTATATTCTCTTATGTTTTCTATCTCTGTTGTAGTTTTTGTTATTCTTATTATCCTATGTTACTTCATACTGTTAGCACTTAAACTATATTGTCGTATTCTATATTGTTCTACCTTGTTTTCCATCTAAAATTAGTAGGGCCCTGACCTTCTTCTTAACTACCTGGCCGAGGTTAAGCTTGGCACTTACTGAGTACCATTGTGGTGTACTCATGCCCTTTCCGCTCATGTTTTTCATGTGCAGATCCGGGTTCTTTGGCTCAGCCCTGTTATCCTTGAGGCGAGGAGATTCTCCAGAGACTTTGAGGTATATCTGCCGCGTCCGTAGATCTGTGAGTCCCTTTCTATTCTCTCTAGTAGTTGTAGCCCTTATGTATTTAGTTTGATTTATACATTCTGGAGTTAGAGTACTATGTAGTATTCTTAGCTTGTGATTTCATGAGATTCTGTATTTTGGAAAAATTATTCAATTTTTTTGAGATCTTGTATTAGTATATGTCGAGCGGCATCTTAAACGGTTTTATATTTGTTTATCATTAGCTTTTATTAGTTTTTTCTACATTTGTTCTCTCTTTCCAAAATTGTTAGGCTTAGCTAGTTGTAGAGACTAGGTACCGTCACAATAGTTCACAGAGAGCAAACTTTGATCATGATGCAATCTTATATTAATGTCCAAAAGATATATTAACTGATTTTCTAGCAAGATAATATGTATATTATCTAAATAACAGTAAATGATGATAACACTAGCAATATTCAATGACTCAAAAAGGAAGGAGATAACAATAAATAGTAATGAATGCCATTTAAATAAATAAGAACATGTGAGTCATCCGAAAAGGGAGAGGTTCATGGATATTCTTCTAATAATGAAAGATGATTGATGAGCCTTTGAATATTCGGATCGTTCATGAATCATGGGGGAAAGTTAGGAAGAATCTCAACAAAAAAATGTATATAGGAGTGCAATAAAGCATGATTGTCTTACAAAATGAATATTTCATGTCCCCTTTAATTATGTCTCTTTCTATTGAACATGTAGCTAAAACTCCTAATAGTATAGGCACAAAGAATATCTAATCTAATATTCTCTTTAGTGTCTTATCCTAAAACTAGTGGTTATTACTTCGGTTAATATGAATGCTCGTCCTCGACCTTGATCTACCACAACTCCTCGACCCCTCCCTTCATCTCTTATGAGATTATTTCGACTTTAGAAGGCCTTTGTCAAAGTCATATTGATGACACGTGGCTGTCCTTAAAGGCCTTCTTAATGTTGATATATATGGTCTAATCATAACTAAGATAATATTTGACCCATACGGTTAATTCCTATGCTTGTTAAGGTCGTCCTTGCGAGCGAGCACGATGAGCAGATAATGTTGTTCATGGTCAAGCTTATTGAGTAGATATCATGGGCCGTAGTCTTCATAGCGAGAAGGCGACGTGGTCGAGCTTAAATAGTTCATGTGCTTAAAAAGTTTTTAAGTCGTTCATGATTCTGTATAAATGAGGATTTGAGTTTTGTGGAAACTACTTCTATCTGTAGCCGCATAAGTATATAAATTTGTATACTTTTTGTATATAAAAAATAGTAAATATATATACAAAAAAATATACTAAATTATTTCGGCTATTATTTTCAGAATAGCTATATAACATCATTTTCCCAAATAAGATACTAAACGATAACATATTATCTAAGCTAATGGGAAAAGATAAGTTTAATTCGTCGACACTATAGATAACTCCACCTGCAATAGTTTTGATTGCTAGTCTGAAAAATATGGCAAATAAGATGGTACAACCGATGAAAGGAAATGTAATTTTTTTGTTGTGTTATCCGTTTATATAACAAATACAATAGAAAAATGGCTTTAATTTACAGTAAAAATAGCACGATTTAGCCATTTTCGGACTGACCATTCAAAAATAGCCACCGTTTACCAAGTCAATGAAAAGTAGCTACTATTTTATTGTAACAGAGACCGATACAGCATAATATACTGGAGTTCGGCGCACCTGTATATGAACTTCCAGCATATAATGCTGGATCGGTATACTTTGCTGGCTCCAGTATAATATACTGGAGATTGGAGCATCGGTGCTCCAAGCTCTAGTATATTATACTGGAACTCCAGTATATTATGCTGGAGTATTTTTTCGGATTTTGAACGGTATTTTTGTTCAAATTTATCTTTACATAACAAAAGATTATATTTTAATTATTTTTAAAACTAGACTATTTTTAAACGACAACTTGTAAATCTAGCTATTATTTAACTTCTCCCCAATTTACATGGTTGGGATGTCCGCTTTTGATATATACCACAACCCGACTCCATTCCATAGCCTTTTTCCTTTCTTTAAGGATTTAGGATATTTACATCGAGAGTAAAGATCTTTTACATTGTATGTGAATTTTAAATTTGCAGGTAATTATCAATTAATCTGTATCAAGGTATTTACATGTAACCATGGCTGTGGCGAGGAGGGATTCGAACCCCCGACATCGTGGTTCATAGCCACGTGCTCTAATCCTCTGAGCTACAGGAACCACCCCGTCTCCATTGAATCTGTTCCCAGGAGTACACTCAAAAAAAGGAACCTTTCCTCTCCCTAGCCATTTCGAGTTCAGAAGAAGTGAAGGCGCGTTTATCTCTATAAGAAGGGTGCGCCATCCAAGCGTGAATACCTTTGTTTAAGAGAATATTTTGTGTAAAAAGTCTCAAATTCAGGATATTCCGCTGCGTGAATTTCCTGAGAAACGTTACATGAACTTATTATACAATTATTTTTTAAAAGAATTACAAGAAAAAACACTTGACTTCACACTATAATAAAAAATGGCCCATATTTTTAAGTTTTGTCCCACCTAGACCATATTATATATATTTTGAAAGCACTAGCAAATTCAAAATAACCATTGCTTCTAACGTCTATAGAGTTAAATTCGGTTCTCACAACCATTACTTTCATTCTCTCTTCTCCTTACATCTTCTACACATAATTCAAGAGACCATGTATTTTTTCCTTCTATTCTTGTGTCACTTGTTGCAATGTAAGAAAATTGAAGAGTAAAAGTTCACCATTAGAAACTTGTCACGATCCTAAGTTTCTACCCTCGGGAGTCGTGATGGTGCCTACTAATGAGAGTTAGGCAAGACAATCCTTAGCTACTTACTTGATTATTACATTACTTCTCTTTTGACAAATACAAGTCAATAACATGAAAACAACGAAACTTTGAATAATTAACCGGGAGATAACAATATTTTTTTTACATTTAAACAAGAATTTCTAATACAACCATTTGAATATCAACTACCCAGAACTTGTGTCACAGTTTCACAGACGGTCTAAGAATACTACACATAAAGGTCTGAAAGAAATAAACTCAACACTGTCTCCAGAAATACATGAAAGAAACAGGAATGTAGATGAAAGGAGACACTAGGGCCTGCGAACGCTTGCAGGGCTACCTCGGTTAGCCTGAAGAATAAGATCCAACAATCTCACTGCCGTCCGAATTCTACATCACTAGGGTCTGCACAAAAGAGTGCAGAGTGTGGTATCAGCACAATCAACCCCATGTGCTGGTAAGTGCCTAACCTAACCCGGGCGAAGTAATGACAAGGCTAGACTAGATTACCACATAAACCTGTGCAGTAATATATATATATATATATATATATATAGCGGGAAAATAACAAGAATAACCATTTTAAATGGGAAGCGAACATGCTTCGCGATAACAGATAATACAGAAATTCAAGAGAATAATAAGGAACATTAATAAATTATCTCTAACAAGGATAAGGAAAATAAAATCAGACTTCACTGCCTGTACACATCTCGTTGCAGCCGTACAACCCGATCCAATTTCTCAATATTTGTGTGGTTGGCGTACCACCCGCTCCCATTTCATCAAACCTCGTGGTAGGCTTACCACCCGCTCCCATTTTATTATATCAACAGTTTTTCCAAAAGAAATTTACTCTAATAACGCAACAATTAATACGAATTCATAAGACAACAAGTATACAATAATTATGATTCACTGAGAAAAATAAATAATGAAAAATAACAATTAATTATGGGCTTTAAGGAGCAATTAAAAAATTTGGTATTTAATGTATCGAATGACAAGTAGCAATTAAGTCACATAATCATGTAGCAATTATGGCATAAATTCAAGATATGACGTTGCACAAGGATACCTTGACTCAAATAGAACAAGTAACACAAAAAAGGGAGATGTCAACACAAAGAATCATAGTCATAGTGGAATAAGACAATTAAATGCACTTGAACTGATAAAAATAAGAAATCATAACAAACGGCAATAGGTGCACGGCATCACCCTTTGTTCATTTACTCTCATCCTCACCAGGTAATGATATAATAAAATGTGCACGGCATCACCTTCATGCTTTTACTCACTTCCTCACATATAATCAATTGAATCGGCAAAGAATGGTACATCGTGCGACACAGCATCACCCTTCGTTCTTTATTCTCTTTCCTCACATATAATCAATAGAATCGGCACGGAATGGTACATCGTGTGACACGGCATTACCTTTCGTGCTTTACTCACTTTCCTCACAATAATCAAACAAGGCACGACATCACCCTTCATGTTTCAAAACTTTGCTTTCGAAAATGGGTAGTTTCAAATTTGTTAGTTGTTTGGATTGGATGTTATTTTCAATTGATTGAAAATATCAAAAGGAGTTCAAAATTTTAATTTGAAGTGATTTGGAGTATATTCGAGCAAGATTTGAGTTAAATTTCTGAAAAGACGCTAGGAAGAAAACGAAGTCAATTTTTTGTATAATCTTGTATAATAATGTATATGAGTATAGAAACACACCTTATACATTATTATACACTTTTATAAACCTTTACACAAGCGTCTATAGACAAACTTCTTCTACAATTTTCAGTTGCAATTCTTGTTCAAAACCAATCCAAATCTCCATTTAATGACTTCAAATTTTATATACAACCTCCTTATACTATTTCTAACAAATCTAAATAACAGCCACTCTAAATTTCTCATAAATCAAATTCGAAATTTAAACCCACATATTTAAGCTTGTTAAAAAATCTAATTTTGACCTGCCAAATGACTTTGGTTTGTTGAACTAATATCTGAGTCATAGTTACTGATTCTAAAATAAACTTAAAAGCTTGATGAATCTTTTTTAAAAATTGAATAGTAATTTTGAGAACCCATTGGAGTTGGATGTTGAATCTTAACCTATTATTTTGGGCTAGTTTGTTGTAAATTGAAATATGAGCTATACAATTGAAAAGTAGGAGCCCAGTTGTTCTAATGTGAAATTTGTCCTTATTTTTTACATCATCGGCACATAAAGTTTAGAGGATTTGGCATTGCATAACAACTTAGTCCAATAATTGACAGAAAATGGCCTATCTTTTAGCATTTGGCACACGTAGCCTGAATTTAAAATTTAATGGTCCAACCATCACCCTAAAGATATGCTTGTATTTCTTTTTCATTAGAAATCAAAAATCTTTCAAGATTTTCTCCCAAATCTCTATAATCTTTTTTCTAGGTTCTTAAATTATTTCTCACAAGCATTAAAAAATGTTAAAAATTACAAATATAGTTGTATATCATAGTGTATATCCAAGTGTATAATACAAATAAATTTTATTTTTTGTATATGATACTGTGTATCATGTTAAATAACATGTACACCAATATATACATCACAACTTTATTTTTCTTCTTTGTTTATATCACAAAAAATTCCTTCGGTAGCTGTCTATAATTTACTATTATCTTTATATCCAAGTGTATAACACAAAACAAATTATATTATTTATATAACATATTGTATAATACAAAATAAAATGTGTATAGCAATATATATATCACAAATTTATTATCCTTCTTTGTATATATTTAAATAAACAACAACAACAACAACAATAATTACCCAGTAAAATCTCACATAGTGGGTCTGGGGAGGATAATGTGTAAGAAGACCTTACCCCTACCCTGATAGGGGCAGAGAGGCTTTTTCAAATAGACCCTCCGCTCAGAAGGACGAACATAAAATAAAAAACATGAAAATAGAATTCATTAGTAACTCTAGAAGAAACTGTAATAGTAACAAAAGCATAAAAACCAAAAGATGAATAACATGCAATAGCAGTAATCAGAATCTAATGCCCGAGGCTAAAATAAACAACAAGAATAGTGTGGGTTCAACATAAACTGCAAGTTATCTCAGATCAACCCTAATCCAATCCCACCTCACCCGCGGTATAAAGTAAGGAAAGCTTTACTACCCCTATCCGACAACCCTAATGCTTGACCTCCAAGTCTTCCTATCAAGGGCCATGTCCTCGAAAATCTGCAGTCATACTATGTCCTGCCTGATCACCTCCCCCAATACTTCTTAGTTCTCCCTCTACCTCTTCTCGTACCCACCACGTCCAACCGCTCACACCTCCTCACTAGTGCATCACGACTTCTCCTTTGCATGTGTCCAAACCATCCGAACCTCGCTTCTCGCATCTTGTCATCCACTGGGGTGACGCCTACCTTCATCCGAATATCTTCATTCCTAATCTTGTCTATCCTAGTATGCCCACACATCCACCTCAGCATCAACATCTCTGCTACTTTTATCCTCTGAATATGGGAGTTCTTAACCGGCCAACACTCTGCCCCATACAACACGGCCTTACGTCCCCGCCTACTTCCCTCGACTCAGCGCTAAACTTGCACTATAGGAACTCTGTATTTGACCTACTCAATTTGAAACCCTTAGACTCGAGAGTCTATCTCCAAACCTCCAATATCTCGTTGGTACTGGCCCTCGTCTCGTCATTTAAAACTATGTCATCAGCAAATAACATACACCATGGCACCTCCTCTTGAATATGGTGTGTCAAAGCATCCATCACCAAGGCAAATAAAAACGGGCTAAGCGTAGAGCCTTGGTGTAATCCCATAACAATCGGGAAATGCTCTACGTCACCTCCCATAGTCCTAACCTCAGTCTTAGCTCTATCATATATGTTCTTGATCGCTCGAATGTAGGCTACTGGAATGCCCTTCGCCTCAAGATATCTCCAGAGCACCTCACCAGGAACCTTATCATACACTTTCTCCAAGTCAATAAATACCATGTGCAGATCCTTCTTCTTATCCATGTAATGTTCCACCAACCTCTTAACAAGGTGGATAGCCTCCGTAGTGGAGCGGCTCGGCATGAAGCCAAGCTTATTGTCAGATATAGACATCATCTTCCTCACCCTCACCTCCACCACTCTCTCCCAGACTTTCATGGTATGGCTAAGTAACTTGATACCCCTATAATTGTTACAACACTAGATATCACTTTTGTTCTTGTACAACGGTACCGCTGTACTCGACCTCTATTCCCCCGGCATCGTCTTCATCCTAAAAATTACATTGAACAACTCAGTCAGCCATTCAAATCCTCCTCTACCCACACCCTTCTAAAACTCAATCAGAATTTAATTTGGCCCGGTCGCTCTACCCCTACTCATTTTACACAAAGCCCCCACGACCTCCTCCACCTTAATGCGCCTGCAATACCTAAAATCTCGGAGATTCTCCAAATGTCCCAACTCCTCTAGCGCTATATCCCGGTCCCTCTCCTTATTTAGAAGGCCATAAAAGTACGTCTGCCATCTCTGCTTAATCTGGGATTCTCCCATCAACACTCTACCATCCTCATCTTTGAC
The DNA here is from genome assembly GCA_034376525.1 of Nicotiana benthamiana. Taxonomy (NCBI): domain Eukaryota; kingdom Viridiplantae; phylum Streptophyta; class Magnoliopsida; order Solanales; family Solanaceae; genus Nicotiana; species Nicotiana benthamiana. The sequence continues at coordinate 57,054,874 of CM067324.1, read as the reverse complement.
GCACCTTACTTGGTCCTGATCCCAGGCCTTCCTCTCCCTCGCTTTAGCCTGCCGAAACAACTTCCTTTCCTTGCCTTTCTCCCCTAATTCCTCATATAGACGGCTAAACTTGTATTTCTAGCCTCCGTGACCGCCAACTTTGCCTCCTTCCTAGCCACTTTTTACCTCTCTCTGTTCGCACTCCTCTCCTCCTTGCTTGTGCTCTCTACTAACTTCGCGTATGCTACCTTCTTTGCCTCCAATTAGTCTTGCACTATCTCATTCCACCACCAGTCTTCTTGGTGCCTGCCAGAAAAACCTTCGATACACCTAGCATCTTTCTCGCCTCCTCCCTCACCTAGTTCGTCGTTGTCGACCACATAGTGCTCGCGTCTCTACTACTACTCCAAGATCCCATAGCGGATAACCTCCCCTCCAACTTCTGGGCTTTATCCTTGGTTGAAGTTCCCCATCTAATCCTCGATCGGCCACGAGCATACCTCTTCTTCCTCTTCATCATAATGTCGATGTCCATCCCTAAGAGCCTATGCTGAGCCGCAAGGGTCTCTCCCGGAATAACCTTGAAATCCTTGCACAACCCTCTATCACATAATATACCAATATATAGTATATAACTTCATATGAATACACCAGTATATAATATATAATTTTTTATATACCAGTGTATAATATATATATATATATATATATGTGTGTGTGTGTGTGTGTGTGCGCGCGCGCGCGCGTGTGTGTGTGTATGTATGTGTGTGTGTATTTTACCTCGAAGAATTGTATGCACATATTAATTTATCGCTCTATATTAGAGCTTCACTCCTTCGTACATGATGGGTAATACTAGCGTTAATCCATCTGTATATATTGTTTAATATGTCGAATTGTATGCACATGTAAACTAATAGTAAAGTTAATCCACCATTTTAATCTCATCTGTAATATGGAGGGAGGGAGGGGAAGGGAATGGGGAAGGCAGAGAACAAAGAAGGGGGAGGGGAACCAGCGAACAATAGAGGGAGGACAGCACACGGTTAGGAGAATAAATTGTAAAATAGGGTAGTTTTTAGGATTTGGCTATATAATGATAATTATTTGGGGTTATTTTTGCCAAAATCTAATATAAGGCTAAAAAATTATCAGTTCCCCCTATGTGTTGTCATCATGTGTCATTTTTTCTAAAATTTAAATTCTTCTTTTAAAACTTTTTGCATGAAATGAAAAACAAATGCCAACGTCCAGTTTCCTGTTTTTTGCGATTTTATTTCCCTGTAAAAGCAAACTCCTATCGGCCTTTATTTTTTAATTATTTGAAAAATTGGGTCCAACTGTTCATCCCAAGTTCAAAGATCCAAAATGCTTAACAGGCTTGAGGCCTATCGAATACCTGCTAGTACACATTATCTGCATTTCTGGGATAGGTTGACTCAGCCCACTAGTGTTATGCTTCGTAGGCTTGGGCCTCAGTTACCAACCAGATAGAAGGGCTTTGTGAATCCACTACCAAAAAGGCCCAACTATAGCCCCACTCCTTCTTTTAAAAAAAATTGGCATCCTATAACAACACATAACACGAACTGACAATTTTTAGTCTTACATTAGATTTGGCAAAAATAGCCCCAACAAATTAGAATTGTATAAAAAAATCCTAAAAATACAACTATCTTATATATTCTCTCTCAAAAAAACAATCAGCTTATTTTGGCTTCCCTCCCCCTATCTCTCATTGTATTTCTTCTTCTATCTCTTATCTTTCGCTCTCATAGTTTAGCAAAAATTCTTGCAAAAAAAAGTCAGTGGAATAAAAAGGTAAGGTCAATCTCATATCAGAGAATCAGAAGCAAAAACTAAGAGAAACAAAATATATTTCAATTTTGTTTTTCTTCTCTCTTCTTTTTTTGGGTTGGATTGAATGAGTGAGTGTGATTGAAATTAGTTAAAAATATCTAATCGATGCTATATAAAAGATTTGATTAAAATTAGAAGTGATTTAGACTTGTTTCAGCTAAAAAATCAGACCTAAAAGTTCAACTGACATAAGTATATCACATTGTATATCAATACATCAGTGTAGATCATGTTGAAACACGTTCTCAAGTCGCTAAACTAAACGTGTGTTCATATTTGTAGGTTTTGATAAATGACAAACCGACGTGAACGGAACATTGACGTATGCCGAAGTCCAAGCAGAAGAGAAACAAAGATCAAGATTAAGTAAAGCAACAAAGTTATACATGAGTCGTTCTATAATTGTGATCTTGATCCGACAATTGATTCAAGACTTGGCTTCTCTCGTAAAATCATTTTTATCAAACCATGCATCTTTAATTTAAAGCAAAATGATTTTCAAACATTTCATTTTAACCAAAATGAATTCTAAACATGTCTTTCAAATCTGGACCAACAAAATCGATTATGCACTTTATGATAATCGATTATGTTAAAGCAGTGTACACCAGATTTTACAAAGCTATAAGATAATCGATTATGTACCTTATAATAATCGATTATGTTAAGGCAATGTACACCAGATTTTACAAAGATGTAAGATAATCGATTATGTACCTTATGATAATCGATTATGTTAAGGCAGTGTTCACCAGATTTTTCAAAGCTACAAGATAATCGATTATGTATAATTAGACTAATCGATTATGTTAAGACAGTGAGCATCAGATTTTACAAAGTAGCAAAATAATCGATTATGGTTTTCTGGTAATCGATTATATTAAAGACCGTTGCCAAAATATTTTCAAACGCTGAAAGATAATCGATTATATACAATAGACAATCGATTATGTTAAGCATAAAATCGAGGATTGATTTTTGAACGTTGTCAGGTAATCGATTATACGATTTGGATAATCGATTATTCTGCTTAAAATCTGAGATTGATTTTTGAACGTTGTCAGGTAATCGATTATACGATTTGGATAATCGATTATTCTGCTTAAAATCTGGGATTGATTTTTGAACGTTGGCAAATAACCGATTATGCAGAATCAGATAATCGATTATCCTAGCACAAAATCAGCAATTTGTGATTGGCAATTAAGCAACGGTCTTGGGTGTTTTGAGCACTATAAATACAACTCAAATTCACTCTTCTAAGCACAACAACTGATTACATTCTTGCTAAGGCATACATACTCTCTTTGCAATCATTTTATATTCATTTCATAAGTTTTTGAGAGCCAAACTCTTGACAAAGTTGTTGTGTTCTTGAGCGTATTGTTTTTACTCATATCTACTCTTTAAAGAGAGTCTTGTCTTGAGTGCTAAGTATTTTGTACACACTTGAAGGGATAGTCTAATCCTTTGTTGTAAGAAGGAAAAGTAGTTCCTTGGTTTGAAGTCTTGAGGTGCGGTATCCTCGAGCAGGTTGAAGTCTTGTAGAGTGTATATCTACGAGCAAGTGTAACGGTTTGTTAAGCACCCGTAAGCTTAAGGAAGTTAGTGTAAAACTCGAGAGAGTCTCTCGGGGACTGGACTAACCACGTGTTGTGGTGAACCAGGATAAAATTCGGTGTGTTCTCTCCTTATCTCTTTAATTACTGCACTTACGTTATTCCTGCATTTTTTAATTCCGCAAATTTACATTGTTTTATATTATAACGCTATTCACCCCCCCCCTCTAGCGTTAAGCGTATATTCTAATAATTGGTATCAGAGCCTAACTCTCTGAAAGACTTAACAGTTTGAGAGAAACTTTCCATGGCTTCTACTCGTAGTGTTTATGCAGGACTAGGTGAAGGACAATGCATCACAAGGCCACCACTTTTCGATAGCACCAACTACACTTACTGGAAGGAGAGAATGAGGATTTTGATACAATCAAACAACTTCCAACTGTGGAAAATTATCAAAAATGGAGAACTACAACCTACCAAAAAGGTTGGAGAAGAACTCATTCCAAAAACAGAAGACGAATACGACGCCGATGATATCAGAAAAATAGAGAACAACGCAAAGGCAATCAACATGATGTATTGTGCAGTGAACCCCGACGACTATCGAAAAATATCATGTTGCACCACTGCCAAGCAAATGTGGGACAAGTTAGAAATCGCCTACGAAGGTACGGACCAGGTAAGGGAAGCTAAAATTGATTTCCTAACCCACGAATATGAACTGTTTCGCATGAAGGAAAACGAGAAGATAGATGACATGTTCGAACGATTCTCAAAAATCATTAATGACCTACACGCCCTCAAAAAGACATTCACGGATAAGGAGCTTGTCCAGAAAATTCTACGAAGCCTCACTCCGGAATGGCGTTCCAAAGCCGACGCTATCCAAGAATCAATCGGCATCACAAACGTCACCATCAACGGACTACGAGGTAATCTTAAAACTTATGAATCAACAATTCTTAACTCTCCTTTGGATGATCAAAGGAAAAGAAAGATTGCGCTCAAAGCATCAACTACTCAACCTCAAAACGATGAGGAGTCAAGTGATGAAGATGTCGAGCTTGGACTCGTTATTAAGAAATTTCACAAGTTCATGCAAAAGAAGTATGAACGAAAAGGTAAGCAACAAGGTGACCAATTGAAGTGCTATGGATGCGGAGAAATCGGGCATATCAAATCAAATTGTCCAAACATCAAAAAGGAGAAGAAACCACTCAAGAAACAAAGAGCATACATCTCTTGGAGAGGCGACTCCGGAGACGAATCAAGTGATGGAGAAGGAAACGAGACCGCAAACTTGTGTCTTATGGCACACGAAGAAACGCAAAATGAGGTATGTACTACTTCTAAGAACTACTTCACTTTAGAAGAAATGCAAGATGCATTTGATGAGTTGTATAAAGAGTTTATTAGCGCTTCTAAATCTATAAAAGATTTAAGAAAACAATTCTCTTCAAAAGAAAAGGATTTTGAAAAACATACTCTTGAAAATGAGAAATTAAAAGAGGAAAACAAGTTTTATGGCAAAAAAAGCGCCGATAAACCCGAAAGCTCAAATAAGGATTGTACTTCTTGCAAATCTCTAAAGGAAGAAGTAGAAAGTCTTAGAAGCACTTTGCACAAATTTAATTCTTCACACAAAAATCTCAATGAAGTGCTTGTAAATTTGAAATCCACTAAGCACGGTATAGGCTTCAAACACGAGCCAAAAGAAAAAGTTGAGTCCATTCCTAAACCACCTAAGACTCAACTTAGGCCAAACAAAATAAATGTCATCACTCAACCTAGAAATTTTAATCCTAGAATTGCATCTCATTCTAGAACAAATGCTAGGAGAAATATTGGAATGTATAGACCACCTAGACAAGACTTTAGAAAACCACATCAAAACTATATTTCTAAAAATGTAGTGAACACTAGAAGAAACGTTGGCATGTATAGACCACCTAGACAAGATTTTCGAAAACTACATCAAAACTATGTTCCTAAAAATAGAGTGAATAATTTTAGACCCCCAAATTATTATCATCCTAGAAGAATGCACAATCCGAATGTCATTTGTCATTATTGCAATAAAATTGGACATATTGCTCCTGCATGCTTCACTAGACATAGACATTTCACTGCAGGGCAATCACACAAATATGTTGCACCTAACGCACAAGGACCCAAAATGGCTTGGGTACCAAAATCTCAGTAATTTGTTTTGTAGGTGTGTTTGAAGGGATCAAGTGTACTTTGGTACCTTGATAGTGGATGCTCCAAACATATGACCGGGGATGCATCAAAATTCCTTCAACTAAAACCTACGGAAGGAGGAAATGTTATTTTTGGAGACAATAACAAAGGAAAAATTATCGGCATTGGATCGGTCGGTAAGGACGAATCCTCCTCCATTAAGCATATTTTGCTAGTTAAAGGTCTCAAACATAATCTCTTGAGCATAAGCCAATTATGTGACAAGGGAAATCTTGTATTGTTTGACTCCGAAGAATGCTTAGTTATCCGTCGTAGTGATTTTAAAATTATTCTTCGTGGATTTAGAATGGATAAAATTTATATGGTTGATCTTGAAAATTCTTCATCAAGTTATGTGAATTGTCTTTTGAGTAAAGAAGACGACATGTGGTTATGGCATCGTAGAGTAGCTCATGTAAATATGAATCTTTTAAACAAACTAGTTTCACAAGAATTAGTAATTGGTCTTCCAAACATGAAATTTGAAAAAGACTCTATTTGTGATTCATGTCAAAAAGGGAAACAAACAAAGGCTTATTTTAAATCCAAAAATGTTGTTTCAACCATTAGACCTTTGCAACTTCTACACATGGACCTTTTCGGACCTTCTAGAATTAAAAGTCATGGTGGTAATCTTTATGCTTTTGTTATTGTTGATGACTATTCTAGATTTACATGGACGGTATTTCTTGCTCATAAAAGTAATGCCTTTCAAGCTTTTAAAAGTTTTCTTAAACGTGTTCAAAATGAAAAGGACACAACCGTCACTTCCATAAGAAGTGATCATGGGGGGAGTTCGATCACAGTCTCTTCGCGGACTTTTGTGACGAACTCGGTATTGAACATACCTTTTTGGCTCCACGTACACCACAACAAAATGGAGTGGTAGAACGTAAAAATCGATGTCTCGAAGAGATGGCTAGAACCATGCTCGAAGAGGCCGATATTCCCAAATATTTTTGGGCGGATGCCGTGAGTACCGCAAGCTATGTTTTAAACAGAGCTATCATTAGACCGATACTCATGAGAACTCCCTATGAACTCTATAAGGGAAGGAAACCAAATCTTCCCATCTTAGAGTCTTCGGTTGTAAATGTTTTATTCACAACAACGGAAAAGATAACTTGGGAAAATTTGATGCGAAATCTGATGAAGGAATTTTTCTTGGTTACTCATCACGTAGCAAAGCATATAGAGTGTTTAATAATCGAACCAAAACTGTTGAGGAATCTCCTCATGTAGTATTTTGTGAAAATGATGCTCGCTTGGCGAGAAACGATTCTTGTGTTGATCTTGCAGAATTTTTAAAGAAAATCAATCTTCAAGACGAGGTACAAAAGGAGGATCCAAAGGAAGTTCAAGATGAAGTCATGGAACAACCTTCGGAAGAAGTACCACCACAAGAAGAAGAATCGATGATGCCTAAGGCTTGGAGGACGTCTAAAGACCATCCACTTGACCAGGTAATTGGCAACATCGAGAAACGGGTAAGTACACGAAACCTTCTTAAAGAATCCTATTCTTCACTCAAGAACAAAACACATAGAAATTAGACATCACTTTATAAGAGATCACGTTCTCAAGGGCGATGTCGAAATTGAATTTGTTGAAACCAAAAATCAATTGGCTGACATCTTCACAAAGCCTTTAGAGAAAGAGTCCTTCTTCCGAATTCGTAGTGAACTCGGGATTCTTGACTCCACGTTGATCTAATTCATGCATTGCATTTTTATGTTTTAACGATTACTAACTTCAGCGTCGGAGGCGCCTAATTCCTTTTTGCAGGTATCGCCCCAAAGACAGGGGGAATTATCAGATACTGGTGCAGAATAATCGATTTCTCTAAAGTCAATAATCGATTATTCCCCATTTACGTTTTATGTTTATTATGCTGGAAAATTGACATAATCGATTATACAACACTACAATCGATTATCTAACAGTTTTGGCTTTGCAGGATTTTAACTGTTAAATATAAAAATCGATTATCTCATATCCCTAATCGATTATGCTGACATTTATTTTCAGGTGTTAAGTCACTGGATGACAATAGTCGATTACTTAAAACAGTATAATCGATTTTTCTATTACCGTCTCGGATGTCCGTTACTACATTTCTTGAAATAATCGATTATCTCAAAAGCGCAATCGATTATTCCCAAAGTCAGAAAATCACTGGGCACACTGTGTCAGAATAATCGATTACCATATTTCCATAATCGATTATTTTCAGTCAGTATTTCAAAATAGTTATCAATCTTAGCTCCCAAATTCTCAAAAATCTCTCAAAACTCTTCAAAGGCTATTACTATTTATTCAAAATGACGGGCAAAACTTCCAAACGATCTCGTTCCGGCAAAAATGTTGCCTCCTCTTCCGTCACTCGTCCACTAGTTCATTCTTATAAATATGGTTCTTATTTACGATTCAATAATGAAGCCGAACTTATGCGCTTCATTGAAAAATTTGAAAATCGGGAAATTCTTCCTCCTCGATTTTCCACGGATCATTTCCTTAGTCAAAGCGCCCCTCCATCCACAGCAAATATGCTTATGCAAAGCCAACTCCTTGAATTCCTATATCTTCACACCCCTTACATTCACCCTCCTCTAATTCGGGCCTTCTATTCAAATCTCAAGAAGGACGAAGATGGTGAAATTGTCTCGAACGTCAATGGAACTTCAATTCTTCTATCTGAGGCAAATATTCAAGCCCTCACTAAACTAAATGGGAAAGACATTTCTCACTATACTAGGGAAGAAGGCGCGTTATTTGATGAACAACTTCTCTTCACCCAAATTGGCATCGGTGAATTTATAGCAACTCCAGACCATCGTCGTCCAACCATTACAAACATGCTCCCGGAATATCGCCTAATTTTTTATTTCATCACTCGCGTTCTAAAACCGCGAAAATTCAATCATACAACTATCTCTCATGAGGATTCTAAACTCATGCATGCCGTTATCACCGGGGCTCGCATCAATTGGTGCAAGTTCGTCATGACTCACTTATATGATGCAATTAGGGAAGATAAGCCACTCCCCTATGCTTTTGTCATTATGACCATTCTTGTTGCCTCCGGTATTGACACCTTCGTCGGCCCTCTCAAAAAGGCGACAAAACATTGGGAAATTCAAGAATCTTCATTCCCCAATATCGGTGAGCATCCTCCTCCTCACCTCAAAGACGTCGTCATCCGGCCCCGTCCGATGCATCCCTCCAATCTATTTCCGAGCAACTTGCCTCCATGTCTACTTCCCTAAATCGTATTGATATGAATGTCAATCGATTGACTCACGAGCTCCATGGATATTTTGATCACGTCAATTATCCGTATGCCCAAATTGTCCTTCGGGAAGATGTACCGGATGTTGAGACGGAAGTCAATGATGATAATGAATAATGTCTTGTCTCCTTGTTTTTCTAGTTTGCATAATATTCTGTCTTTTATTTTCATGTATTTGCAATATTGTTTAATCAATAAAGAGTTAGTTATTTTTTTTTGCTAATGTCAAAAGGGGGAAGATATGGGCTATGCACATTGGCATAAATTGAGGGGGAATTCATAACTTGAGGGGGAACTCGTTGCATATCTATATACTTGTCTTAGATCGTCATTATGGATTAATTAATATGCATATCCCGATATTGGTTTGCCATTATCAAAAAGGGGGAAATTGTTGAAACACGTTCTCAAGTCGCTAAACTAAACGTGTGTTCATATTTGTAGTTTTGATAAATGACAAACCGACGTGAACGGAACATTGACGTATGCCGAAGTCCAAGCAGAAGAGAAACAAAGATCAAGATTAAGTAAAGCAACAAAGTTATACATGAGTCGTTCTATAATTGTGATCTTGATCCGACAATTGATTCAAGACTTGGCTTCTCTCGTAAAATCATTTTTATCAAACCATGCATCTTTAATTTAAAGCAAAATGATTTTCAAACATTTCATTTTAACCAAAATGAATTCTAAACATGTCTTTCAAATTTGGACCAACAAAATCGATTATGCACTTTATGATAATCGATTATGTTAAAGCAGTGTACACCAGATTTTACAAAGCTATAAGATAATCGATTATGTACCTTATGATAATCGATTATGTTAAGGCAGTGTACACCAGATTTTACAAAGCTGTAAGATAATCGATTATATACCTTATGATAATCGATTATGTTAAGGCAGTGTTCACCAGATTTTCCAAAGCTACAAGATAATCGATTATGTATAATTAGACTAATCGATTATGTTGAGACAGTGAGCATCAGATTTACAAAGTAGCAAAATAATCGATTATGGTTTTCTGGTAATCGATTATATTAAAGACCGTTGCCAAAATATTTTCAAACGCTGAAGGATAATCGATTATATACAATTAGACATTCGATTATGTTAAGCATAAAATCGGGGATTGATTTTTGAACGTTGTCAGGTAATGGATTATACGATTTGGATAATCGATTATTCTGCTTAAAATCTGAGATTGATTTTTGAACGTTGTCAGGTAATCGATTATACGATTTGGATAATCGATTATTCTGCTTAAAATCTGGGGTTGATTTTTTAACGTTGGCGAATAATCGATTATGCAGAATCAGATAATCGATTATCCTAGCACAAAATCAGCAATTTGTGATTGGCAATTAAGCAACGGTTTTGGGTGTTTTGAGCACAATAAATACAACTCAAATTCACTCTTCTAAGCACAACAACTGATTACATTCTTGCTAAAGCTTACATACTCTCTTTGCAATCATTTTATATTCATTTCATAAGTTTTTGAGAGCCAAACTCTTGACGAAGTTGTTGTGTTCTTGAGCGTATTATTTTTACTCATATCTACTCTTTAAAGAGAGTCTTGTCTTGAGTGCTAAGTGTTTGTACACACTTGAAGGGATAGTCTAATCCCTTGTTGTAAGAAGGAAAAGTAGTTCCTTGGTTTGAAGTCTTGAGGTGCGGTATCCTCGAGCAGGTTGAAGTCTTGTAGAGTGTATATCTACGAGCAAGTGTAACGGTTTGTTAAGCACCCGTAAGCTTAACGAAGTTAGTGTAAAACTCGAGAGAGTCTCTTGGGGATTGGACTAACCACGTGTTGTGGTGAACCAGGATAAAATTCGGTGTTTTCTCTCCTTATCTCTTTAATTACTGCACTTACGTTATTCCTGCATTTTTTAATTCCGCAAATTTACATTGTTTTATATTATAACGCTATTCACCCCCTCCCCCTCTAGCGTTAAGCGTATATTCTAACATATAACACATGCTTTTTAGGACGCCTGCGTATATCACTTTATATATCGTGTATACAACATAATTATTGTTATGGATGCCCATGTATATCATGCTATATATCGTATGTATAACTTAAACATTCACGGATATACATGAGATATCAGTGATGTACATAATGATATACACGTGATATAACAGGGAATACATATGTGGAGCCGTCTTGAACGTGAGTTTTCAATTTGAAATGTATTATACAAAAATAATTAATATATTTTATTGATATGCACATTATTGTTTTGTTATACACGTGCATATATATATATATGTGTGTATATATATATATATATATATATATATATATATATATATATATATATATATATATATATATATAATATAATATAATTATTATTGTGTTATATACAAATAAAATATTGAATTAAAAAATATTTGGAAGTTTTCGAATATTACTAAAGGACATGGAACCTAATTTCTAGAATGATGGTTTCTATGGGAGAAGAGATATAACAACAATAACAACAACCCAGTATAATCCCACTTAGTGGGGTCTGGGGAGGGTAGTGTGTACGCAGACCTTACCCCTACCCTTGGGTAGAGAGCTGTTTCCAAATAGACCCCCGACATCCTTCCCTCCAAGAACTTCCCACCTTGCTCTTGGGGAGACTCGAACTCACAACCTCTCGGTTGGAAGTGGGGGTTGCTTACCATCAGAGCAACCCCTCTTGTCTTATGGGAGAAGAGATAGAAGATTTAAAATATTATTTTATCACTTTTAATGAAAATAATTTTGATGGGGCTTATTTTTAGAATGGTGGTGGGGCTTTTGCATGTATACCCAATATTAAGGTCACAAATGAACCTATACACACTTTGCAAAAAAGTTTGTAAGCATACCCGCTTTACAATCAACTTTAAACTTATAGGTCTGAAGTTACAAAAAATGTCTGAAGTAAAAAAATTGTACTTCAAATGCACTTAAGGCAAACAAGTCTGAAATACAACCAATGGTTTCATGCACTTACGGCTAATAAGTCTGAACTGAAAATTACACTTTAGATGCACTTAAGGCTACTAAGTTTGAAGTGAAAAATTGTACTTGAGATGCACTTAAAGCCAAAAAGTCATAAGAGCAACAAATGTTTTCATTCACAAGGCCAATAAGTCTGAAGTGAAAATTTGCACTTCAGATGCACTTACGGCCAAAAAGTCTGAAGTGCAACATACGTTTTCATTCACTTAAGGCGAATGAGACGGAACTGAAAATTTGCACTTCAGGTGCACTTAAGGCCAAAAAGTCTAAAGTGCAACAAATATTTTCATTCACTTAAGGTCAATAAGTCTGAAATGGAAAATTGCCCAGAAACGAAAATTCGTTCTTCGAATTATAACATCCAATATACGATTTAATACTTACTCCAAATGAGCTCAAATTTGAAACATAGCCTCCAAATATCATCAAGAACAACCACAATCATCAATTTGTCAAAACACCAATAAATCTAATAAACCCATTTAACAAATAAGAAAATGAAAAATAAGAAACCCTAAGAAATAGTAAAAAATAAAATATCATAAACTACATTAAAATATTCACAATCACTATATAAAATCATTGTTACCCGAAGAAGAAGAAGAAGAAGAAGAAGAAGAAGAAGAAGAAGAAGAAGAAGAAGAAGAAGAAGAAAGAAAGAAAGATGAGGAGGAGGAGGAGGAGGAGGAGAAAGATGTCTGAAAGTGTATACAGGTTAAAAACTTATTAAAAAGTGGATATACATTAAATGTGGACGATAAAATAAGGCACCCCGTGCAATTTTACAAGGGTAGTTTATCCCTACGGAGTGTATTGTTCAGATTTCTCATTCTTTTATATGGAGGTTCGAAATCAAAGCAACGACCATTGAATTCAAAGCAACGCCCATGGAAATCAAGCCCTAGGAGTGGAAAGGCCTCATCAAAATCGATGGCGTTCCGAGTAGTCCAGCCTGAAATCCTGCTTTACAAAGCTTTCGAACCAATTCTCCTCTTAGACCGCCACAGATTCGCTGGAGTGGCTTCATGTATTTCATTGTATTCATTATTTTTTTCATTGAATTCAATGTATCTTGCTGTATTCCGTATATTTCATTATATTCACTGTTTTTTTTACTGTATTTCAATGTATCCCGTTGTATTCTATGTATTCATATATTTTTTCAATTAATATAATTTATGTATTCAGATGTATTATTTAATTTCTCTGAAGATTGCTATACTTTTGTGGTGTTCTCCAGTTGAGAATCTTTTTTATAATTGGAAATATAAATTTTCTGTATTATAATTAAGTTTGTTGAGTTATATTAGTAGTTTATTATGTTAATTGATACACTTTTCGTTTTAAAATACTGTAATTCCATATGTTCACGCCGTGAATACAGTAGAATACAGTAATATGTCCAGCTTTAATCTCATGTTTCACGCCATGAATACAGCCGAATAGACTCGAATACAACAACTGATTAGCTAGACTTCCTTGATTCACGCCTATTTTGCTACTGTATTTATGAAACAATAGCTTAAATACATCAAATCCACCATATAACCACAAAAGGTATCTATAATCCGTAATATAGCAAATGGTATATGTAGATGACTAATTAATACTAAAAGATAGTGCTTTAAGAAAATTTCTGTATAAACTTCATCTCGTTTGGTAGGAAGGCTTTTTGTAGGTAGAGGCGAATACATTGTAGAACCCATAGTTTGCGCTCATACCCTTTATTTTTGTCAATAAATAATTAAATATAAATAAATATAAATTTTAAACCCATTAAATTAGATGAAATATAAAATTAAAAATTTAAATTGTGAATCCGTCATTATTTGTAGGTCAAGGATTACTATTTACAACCGCTGTAGTTCCTTCTTCCATTTTTGTAACGGGGGTCCTTTTTTCTTCTTTGTTTGAAAGAGTAGGTGAGTTTGAGTTCATTAATGTAAGACTTAATTTTGAACAAATTAGATGACGGATAGAAATCCATGTCTGCGCATGCTTTTAGTCGCTCTCCGAATCTTGGGAAAAGAAAAATAAGAAGATTAGCGATATCTTAAATTATCTCTAAACCGCCATTATTATTCCACTAATTATTTTGCTCAAGCCAGAATAAGATCATCATACTATCTTGATATAACCTTGTCTAAGAATATATAGAACACGTTGATATTAAACAAAAAGTTAGGTCATTGTGGAATCCACTTGTTTGAGACTCTTGGTTTTGACAAATCTCGCTTTTTAAGATTTATTTTGTTTATCCTTAAAACAAGCAACAGTTTAATTTATACCTAATTTAATTTAATACGAATAATTTAAGAGTAACAAATAATTAAATTAAAAAAAATAAGGCGATCAAACCAAATGTGATGTAATGATTAAGCCTGACTTTAAAGTTGAATGTTGCCGGTTTCGATCGAAACCTTGAGATGAGCTCGGTTGCAACTAAAGAAAATGAACAGTTGAAGAATACTTAGAACAATAGCTAGAAGATAAAATAAACCTTATTGTTTTATATGTGTGCCAATAGTGGTCTTAAAAATGAAAAGATATTCCCCTTTATATAGTTGGGAAGTTTCAATCCTAATACAAATCTAAATAAGGAAAAATTCTTTTCTTCTAGTAAAACATGATCCGCAGTTGATATCGGGCAAGATTCCCGATATAATATCCGGTTGATGGCTAATATTTCGGCCCCTCGCTCGTCCTTTCTAATTGTTTCCCATATTAGCCTCGATTCTTTGTTTTGCTTAAGCTCGAATATTGACGTGTCATCCGTCCTCCCGGGCTCTGATATGTGGGAACCCTCAGCTTTACCCGAGCCAACGCCAAACCACGCTGTCTCTCCTTTCTTACTCAAAAATCAAGGGTAAATTTATCCTCAATTTTACACGTACATAAATAGTCCCCTCACTTCTCGGAGAGTAGACTTATAAGAACGACGAGAAGTGATTAATTGACCCTGAATTCCTTCATTCGTACACTAAAAGCAGGTTGACGAGCCAAAATGCCCCATTAGTCGCGTCGCTTTAAATTCAGGCACGTGTCAACTGCCGGTAGACCATCCTCGGTAGGTACCGAATACGAAACGTCATGCATCCAATATTTCTTTCCTATAAAAGCTCTGATTTTCTTTTTTCACCTTTTTACTTTCTGATTTCGAACTTTCTTGAGTTACCCTCGAATTTTCTATCCTTCAAATCTTCATAAGTTGTTCTTCACATATTCATACCTTCATCTCTTTTCTTCAAACCTTCATACTTGACCTTCAAACCTTCATACGTAATATTCAAACCTTCATACCAAATATGCAAACCTTCATATTCCCAATTTAATATGGCTAATAATTCAAAGTTGTTCCATAAAATACTGTACCTTCGGCTTCTACCTCGACCATGGGCATCGAGGCAACCTTCTCGGTAGTAACCACGGAACCTCCTCTCACAGAATTTATTCCTGAAGGTTGCTCCATAGACAATGACTTCAAGGTCGAAAAGTTCCCCAAACAAGGAGACCGAGGTAAGGAGGTGTAGAAGTAAGTCTGCTCCATCACCGAAGAGACGCTCCAGGTTATACGATAGGACTGCAAATGGAAAAGCAAAAACATATTTGTTCCTTGATCCGATGACGGGATCACGACCTCCTCTGTCACTTCGCCAACAACACTGAGGAGCCTTAGTTCACGATTGACCATCTTCTCCGAATTTACTACCCCCGGATCTTCCGAGGGGGATTAATCAACTTGCCCGTCGGGAAAAGAAGGCTCCCTTCTCCTGCATTAACGAGGAAAGGAACCTAGGCTGGCAGAGGAGGTTTGTTTGGATATAGACCGTAGACCTTGTTCCCTCTGAGTTCCTGTAATTCCCCGAGAAGTGGAACCCAAACCGTAAGTTTATTTCCTCTTAATTTTTCAAAGTACCCCTTTGAATATATATATTTATCTGATAATTTGTCTTCTTTGACATGCAAACAACTCACGTATCTAAAGTGTAAGTGGTGCAAACTTTCCAAAGGCAAGCGGGAGGCTTATTCCCATGGTGGGTTTTTCTCTTCACTTGATTCAATTTCCCTTTAGGTCATATTCATCTTATTATTATTTTGACCAAGTCTTTTACTTCCACAGCTTTGCCTAAGATCACCAAACTCCAGGCGATTTTTGAGGTCATGGCCTCGAGCCTAAGATCACCAAACTCCAAGCGAATTTCGAGGTCATGGCCTCATCCCCATCTGAAAAACCATCCGCCTTGGTACAGCCTATTGCAGTAGATGCTACAAAGAAGGAGGAGAAAACGAATAAGAAGAAAAGGTCCCTTGACTTCGAGGCTAAGAAGAAGAAAACGATCATAGTCAGGGTTAGAAAATCACCAAAAAAATTTCCAGTGCCCGAGTCCCGAATTCTGAAGCTCTTTTTCGGCTTATGGATTATCCTACGGATGACGATGATTTGGAATTTGTTACTCATAAGTCAATAGACGTCGACCTGTAGTTGGCACCCCCGTAAGGGAATGCTTGAAAGTCTGAGTCCCCTATAGCTCGGGGGCTCGAAAGAGATCAAGTAGCTACTATTTCATAGGAAGCTCCTTTGGTTTCGAGGGAGGTCGCCTCGAAAAATGCCGGTGTTATTCACATTCTGGAGTAACCATCTCATATGGAGGCCTTTTTAGACAAAGCTCAGGCTGATGCAGAAAAATCGGTCGAGGCCCTCATTTCATTTTTGAGGGCGTAGATGTCACGTGTTGAAGGACTACTCCGCCTTTTTCCATTTGGAGATCCCGAAAAAGGATGCATAGTCAGGGTCAGGTTGGCTGAGTTCGAGCTCAAAGCTCGAGAAGTAGTTTTCCACCCCAAATGTGGATCTTGACCGAAAGAAGAAGGTCATATTCGCAGTTCTAGTGGATACTAGGATGATATGCAGGCTAGTCTATGTGGTAAGCTATCTCTGTTCCTTGGTAATCAAAGAGGACCAAGTGAAGATCAAAGAGGTAGATGGGCCAAGCCTCATTAATAAGGCTCAGCAGGCTCTAAACAAGGTATATATTATTCCCTTCGTATCTTTAAAGAGTTCTTTTTCCTTAGCGACATTTAAAAACTTTTTCTCCTTTTATGCCTCAGGCCTTGGTGCTTCATTATGAGAGCTTTCACCAGGCCAGTATATAGGTGAGTCACCTCGAGTTCGAGCTCAAGGAGCAGGTCCGGAAAAAGGACATATACAAATCTCTCTGTAAGCAAAAAGATGAAGTCCTTAGGGACCACTCCTTCCTTCAAGCCGAGCTGGAAAAAGCCCAAATAGAGACCTTCATGGCGAAACATGAACATACCCTTCTAGTTGAAAAGGTAAGAGTATTTAAGATCAATAACGAGAGGTTAAATGCAGATGCTAACACCACAACCTCATAGGTCCAGGAGAAGATAACCATGATCAACCAACTTAGCTCTGAAATGGATGAGGTCAATCTTCAGTCAAGGAGTTGAAGGACAAAATGGATCTCCTAGCCTCTAAGCAGGATGCCACCAAAGAGTACTTGGCATCGACCAAATTACAGCTTCGAGTGATGAGAGAAAAATCCAACAAATGTTCTCAGATAAATGAGGATCTCTGGGCATAACTTGACTCGACCGTTACAGAACGTGACGCTCTTGACCTAGAATACACTACACTAAAATCCAAATTGGAGGGGACTTCGAATAAGGCCTCCAAAGCTCAGGACATGTTGGCCTAGTACAAGAGTAATGTAGAGGTAGCTGAAGCATGTGTCATAGCTAATGCTGAATATGTAAATTGGCTATCTCAAAAAGAGATTCTCGAGGTGATCCAAGCCCAAGGGGTTGACCTAGCGGCAGAGATTGAAGAGGTTCAAAGTCGAGGCCAGAGCGAGGTACCAGCTTGATGGTTCGGATATCAAGCTGGGTTTTGATGAAGACTAGGCAGGAAATGCCTTAGCTTATTTTTTTCTTGTAGCTACATGTTTTGTATTTTAGGGCCATTTCATAGTGCCTCTTTAAATACATTTTGAAACATATAAATATAAAATCTTCCCATGGACTATATGTTGTATCCTTTAACATTTTTTGTATTTGTTTATGTTTAAGACTTAGTATATATAACTTATGTCTTGGGCTTAGAAATGTTCCATTTGATGCCTTAGCGTAGAATTTGACATCGCTAAAACTATTCAGTCTCGCAAATCCCGAATGAGGCATGGGTCAAATAATAAGAGTGAGTTGTTTTGACTTTGGAGGACCCGATAAACAATAAATTATTTGCTAAATTATTCGAGTAATTTAATCACACACATAACATTCCATAGTGGATACGAGGTCACGACATATATAGGGTGACACTAAAATTATGGTTTTAGTTTCCTAGATGCGCTTAATAAGGCAAACATTAATTTCTCTAGGTGTGGATACCTTGTTTCGGCATCACCTCGGGTTCTACTAATATAATAAATAGGAAACTACATACCTTCTTCTTCACGGATCAGGACACCACTTACCACTACTTCGAAGACCTCCAAGTAGAGGTATAACTGCTTATTCGCCTTCGGTATATGGACAAAAAGGACTCGACAAGTATTATCTGAGTTCTTCAAAAGCCTGCTGACATTCCAGGGTCTAAGAAAATTTGTTCTTTTTCTTTAGTAACAAGAAGATTCAATGGCTCTTATCCAATAATCTAGAAATAAATGGGCTCAATGTGACTATCCGCCTGGCTAGTCTTTATATTACCTTGATATTTTCAACCATGATGATATCTTATACAACCTTTATTTTATCTAGGTTGATCTCTATTCCTCGATTAGATACCATGAAACTGATAACTTGCCCGAGCCGACTCTTAAGGCACACTTTTTTGGGTTCTGCTTTATGTTGTATTTCCTTAGTATGTCGAAGGTTTCCTGGAAATGTTTCAAATGGTCCTCTTCTAGCACGGACTAAACTAACATATCATCAATACAAATTTCCATTGATTCCCCTATTTGTTCCTAGAATATTTAGTTAACTAGGCATTGATACGTGGTATTGGCATTTTTTAATCCAAACGGCATCATGTTATAACAATAGGTGCCGAATTTAGTCATGAAAGAATTCTTCTCTTGGTCACCCTGATGCACCCGTATTTGGTTGTACCCCAAATAGGTTTCGAGAAAACTCAGTTCCTAGTTGTTGCATAGAATCATTCGATCAATGTTAGGCAAAGAAAATGAATCTTTCGGGCATGCCTTATTCAAGTCCTTATAATCTACACACATTCTAAGATTTTTTCCTTTTTGGTACAACTACTACGTTAGCTGTCCAAACTGGGTAGTTAACCTCCCAAATGAAACCTATTTTTAAGAGTTTAGATACCTCGTCTTTAATGAATGCATGTTTAATTTAGGACTGTGGCCTCATCTTCTGTTTGACTTGGTGGAACTTGGGATCCAAGCTCGATTTATGAGTTGTTACTTCTGGGAGGGGGGGGGGGGGTTCCCTATCATATCTAAGTTGCACCATGCAAAACAATCTGTATTAGTTTTGAGAATATTAATGAATTTTTTCGTGAGCTTGAGGGTTGGTCTTGAGCCTAGGTATACCTTTCTGTTAGTAGGTGCTCGATCAATTTGAGTTGTTCCAAGTCCTCAATAGTCAACTTGGATGCATCGGTATCATCAGGTGCTACGAATGATCTCAAGACCTCGAAGTCATCTTCCTCATTTGTTGGGTGTTCCTCCTGTTTTTCCGGCACGGTCGAGGTCGGGATCGGTGATTGCTATTTTGTGTCTTTCTCTTTGACCAGTCCCCCACTTTTTGAGTCGTGATCATGCTCACTTCCTCGATAACTAACATCTTCTTAGAGGCCAGTTGTTCCGCATAGACCCTTTTTATTCCACTTGGGGTTGGAAAATTCAATGCTTGATGCAAGGTTGATGACACCGCCTCCCTAACAAACTGTTGTATCTCATAGCCCCATCTATTAAATAGAACCTTGTCTCCTGGTGGTTCCGGCTGTGTTGATCGGTAGGGCGATTTCACCTTTCATTGTGTCGTACGCCATATAAAACCTGCTCAATACTTGAACTGCTGGAATAATCAGATCTAATAGTCCCGATTATTCCACGACTCTCTATTAGAGGATGTTATCCGAGCTATCTGGATCACTTAGTACACACTTAACTCGAGATTTTTTAATAAGTACAACATTTTTTAGTGCATCGTTATGAGGTTGAATGACGCCCTCGACGTCCTCGTCACTGAATGAGATGGATCTTCCAGAACATAGTCTTAAATTAGTTTTTTTCTTATGATAGAAACTTTGGTGCATTTTATAATTGTACCTTTTGGAATATCTACTCTTCCAATGATCATGTTAATCACATGTTGAGGTTTATCCAGCTCGATTTGTTTGTTGGAGTCCTTGTTTTTGAAATGGGTTTTCCCCGCGCTCACTTAAGAATTCCTGAAGATACCCATTGTTGAATAAATACTCCACTTCTTCTCTTAAGTATATACAGTCCTCGATTCTGTGACTGTGAGTACTGTGATATTTACATATCAAGTTGTGATTCATTTGAGCTAGATTGACTAAAGTGGCCGTGGCCATTTGGCCTCCTTGATGTTACCGATGGTTGACACTATACTCGATGCATCTATGTTGAAATTATATTCTAATAGTCTCGGGATATCTCTGCCCCCGGATGATATGCCGAAACCGTTTATATTCGCCAAACCTCGGTTTCTTAGACCTTAGTCGCTTCTTCTACCATTCCTTTTCTGGTGGCGATTGGATTTGTTTCCCCTTCTATCCGAGCTGTGTGGCTGGTATCGATCTCGGGGTGGCATCGGCTCCTAATCTACAATTCTTTTAGACCTGTCATTCATTGTGTTGGGGTAAGCAAACCCTAAGGGATATCCTAGATGATCGTTCTCTACTCTGATCTTTGATTGGTACCGGCTATGGAAATCGGTCCAGGTGACCACAGGGTATTCCACCAAGTTTTATTTCAATTGTTGAGAAGCAACCAAATTTCGGGAGGTTGAGCCCTTGAGTAAATGCCTGAATGACCCAATCGTATGCAACTGGGAGCAGGTCCATTTGTTCCATCTGGAACCTCGACACAATTTCTCTAAGAATCTCGTTATCCCTTTACTTGACTTTAAAGAGGTACAATTTCCTCGTTTCAACGATAGTGCCGACACGGGCTTTAACAAATGCATCTGCAATAATAGCAAACAGATCAATGGTATTTGGGGGGGTAAGTTATGGTACTATGTCATCGCTCCATTGGATAAGGTTTCCTCAAATTTCTTCAGTAATACTGACTCGATTTCGTCGTCCTCGAGGTCATTGCCTTTTATTGCACATGTGTAGGAGGTCACATGCTCCTTTGGACCCGTGGTTCTGTTATATTTAGGAATATTAGGCACTCAGAACCTTTTCAGAATTGGCTTCGGTGCCGCACTCAGGAGAAAAGGTTTCTGAATGAACTTTTTGGCCCGGTCCCTTCAATGTAGGAGGCGCTCCCGGAATTTGATCGACTCGCGAATTTTATGTCTCCACCTTCTTTTCATTTGCTTCTATCTTCTTCTCATCGGACTCCACCCATTTTTCAGTGCTTCGAGCATTTTTAACACTTCAGAAATTTCCTTGGATCTGAACCCATCTGGTTTTGTGACAATCTGTTCTTCTCTCCGAGTATCTTCTCCATCCCGCTCGGGTTCGACCACGTTCTGTGCATGATTTTGAGTCTGCAGTTATGCTATTGCGACTTGCTAAGCTTTTAACATTTTAAAAATTAAACGTAAGCTAACTCTATTTGCTCCCCCTTCGCGCGCTTCTCGAGCCGATGGTCGAGGTGCCTCTCAATGTTGTTTTGAGGATCAGTATGTAAGTTGATATTAATAGTAACTTGTGAATTGGGTCGATTGAATCAGTGATTGGAATTCCATTAGAGTCAATAGGGGGCGGCACACCATTTCTTGGTACCACATTATTATTTTCACCGCACTATCTGACTCGGCGTCAACACCCAAGTGAGCAGATTGTGAATTTGACATATTGAATAATCCTGAAATCTAACTTCAAAGAGCAAGTGTAAATAAGGTGTGTCATAGAGATTCATAATAAATTACCACTATTATCCTTTGCTCCACGGTAGGTGCCAAACTATTTACTCTTAAAATGAGTAACAATTAAATTTGTACGAGATTTTAAAGGATAGATGATTTGATTTGATACGAATGATAATCATTAAATTAAAAAAAAAACAAGACGATCAAATCAAATGTGATAGAAAAATTAAGCTTGCTTTAAGTTTGAATGCTGAAATTAGTTCCGATCGAGCCCTTGAGATGAGCTCAGTTGCAACTAAAGAAATGAATAATCGAAGAACACTTTGAACAATAGCTAGAAGGCAAAAAATAATTTTTATTGCTTTGATATGCTTGCCAACAATGGTCTTAAAATGAAAAGAATCTCCCATGTATATAGTAGGGGAGTTTCAATCCTAGTATAAATTTAAATAATGTAAAAAATTCTTTTCTTCTAGTAAAATATGATCCGCAATTGATATCGGGGCGCGGTAATATCTGATTGGTGGTGAATATTTCAACCCCTTGCTCGTCCTCTCTAATTGTCTCCCCTGGGCTCTTATATGTGAGAACCTCGACTTTACCCATGCCAGTGTCGAACCATGTTGTCTCTCGTTTTTTCATGGGGAAATAGGGGTAACTTTATCCTCGATTTTACCCGTACTTAGTTTTATAGTTATACCCGATTTTACCCGTACACAATTTTAAGGTTTATCTTCTAGACATTAATAATTTTTTTACAGAATCAATTCACGTTAAATGGTAATTAAAGATTACTCGTAATAAATAGAGTAGTAACTTGAAAAAATAAGGAAAATTATAACCTTCTATTGTAGATTAAATTGCAAATTAACACTTTTAAAGGGAAAAAAGTAACTTCTAAACTACTTGAATAAGATTATTTTGGTACCATAAGGATGAAGTTTGCTTCTAAATCAAAGGAGCAAATGGATAAATAATAGAATAGCTGCTTAAGAAAGGTGGCCCGGAAGCAATCTAATCTGAAATATTTCTTCAGGGAACCAATGATGCCACTGAAATGATTCTTATGAGTTTCAAATATGTTTGGCTAATCTGAACCCCTGAATATATGTATGATGACTATATAAAGAAGAAGAAATTAAGGACAGACAGAGACAAAGGTTGGAATGGGGACAAGAGTCCAATAATACATGTCTGTCTATACAAATATCTACTAGTCTTTTATTTTGTGAATAAATTTAATTATTAAGGATAGTGTTGTATTTCGCCATTCTTTTGTCTAGAAGGAGTAGTACTGTGTATGTCATGAGTGGGTGACGCAAACTCCTTTTGTGATATATCCATTTCTACATCTGTTTCGATCATAACCTAAATTTTGATTGACAATGATGTTGGGTTTGGTGGGGCCTCTACCCTTCCCACTATAATTTTTTCTTCTCATCTCATATATAATATCATCGTCCCCTTTTGTAGGGGTCCATATGAATATTTGGAGTTTTGAGTTTTAAGTTTGTCACACCATTAATATGTGTGAACCCATTTCATGATATAGCCTCTATGGTTTAGTACGTACAATTATTCATTTTAAGTTGAGTCTCTTTCTTGCCGGATCATTTGGCAAAGTGGACAAGTTGTGTGAAGCAATAAGAAATGAACAACCTTAAGAGGTCTTGCCAGCCAGCACTTGAAACTGATAGCTTTTATAATTTGTCTGAACTTTTACATTATTAGTTTATCTAATAGATAACCACATATAATATCGTCCATAATAAGTCAGATTAACAACTTAGAAATGAAGGTATGTTTTACGGGCTACAACAACAATAATAACCCAATAGAATCCCACTTAGTGAGGTCTGATGAGGGTAGTTTGTACGCAGACCTTACCCCTACTCTTTGATAGAGAGGCTATTTCCAGATAGACCCCCGGCATCCTTCCCTCCAAGAACTTCCCACCTTGCTCTTGGGAAGACTCGAACTCACAACCTCTCGATTGAAGTGGGGGTTGCTTACCATCAAAGCAACCCCTCTTGTCTTGTTAAATGTAATTCTTTAAATATCATCAATAGTGTGAGAGTCGTGTATGTCAGCAATTGTCCCACGCTAGGAAAGAGAGGTGCAGATTTTAGCAATTAGATCTCCAGGCTCAAGGCTTGTGCGTCTATATTTCTTTCTCTCCTCATGGAGTTCCATGAAACAAAGACGTGGGAAGAAGAGAATATGTGCTTCACTAGTTGGCGACAAAGAAAAGGTTTTTAGCAGTGAAACTCAGAGAGAATAATATAATCCGCAAGCCTTCTTAAAATGCACAAGGATGATGGTGCTATTTGTATTGGGAAGAAAGCTACATGCATGTTAGTAGTATACGTTTTTCTGTGCTACAGACTAAAACAGCTAGAGGCAGTATCGGCATTTCATACGTACTACATAGATTTGTGTGAGCAGCTAGCGTGTACATGTTATGATTAATGTCATTATCCCTTAGTTAATTAATTAATTCTGTTTAGTCAGTAGTTAGTCCCTATCATTTAATTCATAATCCCACCCGTGATCTCATCCCACACACAAAAACACATGGCCTTTACTTAACCCCAGTCTTGACTTATCTGTACCATCAAATAACAAGATTTCCATGAAAATTTAAAACTCTTGATCCAGTGACATGTCTATATTTTATTTTTTTATTTTTTTGCAAAAAAAAGGTTGTAATAGAAGGATTGGTGCCCTCCTGTGTTTTTTTTTTCTTCTTTTTCAATTTCCAGTCTTAAGCGTAGATTTGACAAGAAGAGAATAAAAAGCGGAAGGAGCCAAAAGGAAACTGTGGATCCTGAAGGAGGGGAACAGTAGTAAATCATGAAAGAGAGGAAGATATCATACTACTTTTTGCAGGACTTTCTTGGTAAAGTGATAAAAAATTGTGGCTGAAGATCCGTCAGTTTTGGACAGAGCATTTATTGAAGAAAATATCTCTATCTTTGGTCTGAACACTAAAAGATTGGTGATGCACATTTGCTGTAGAAAACGTACCAGCATGCATTATCTTGATTCAATTTAAGTTTTGTGCATATATAAATTAATATAATATACTCCCTTAATTTCAATTTATATGAACATATTTAATTGTTACGGAATTTAAGAAAAAATAAAAGCTTCTTAAAATTTATGGTCCTAAACAAGTCAAAAAAGGGTCCGAAGTATTTGTGTAGTTGTAAAAGCTTTTCATTTAGTGCAGAATTATAAGTTTTAGCTAAATTATTTTCAAATTTAAAAAGGGGTCACTTTTTTTAGAACAAACCAAAAAGAAAATAGGTTCACATAAACTGGAACGGACTTTATTGCAAGCTTGATATCAGGGGCAGAAGGGAACTCCCTTCGTCGAAAAGTTATATGATTTATATAAGATAAAATTTGATTTTTACCTCAATATATTATATTTTAAATTTCCTTACCATAGCATAAGAGTATAGCACAATGGTTAAGGAATATCAAAATCTTTGCAAAATTATTAATTCAATACCCAATAGCTAAAAAAATTTTTAACTTTTTTTCATTTGAACTCCTTTACAGGAAACCGTACCTCCGCCGCTTCTTGATATAATAGTAAAATTTACAGTGTTTTCTTTAGTGTTAATATATAAGAGAAGAGCATTTTGGCTATGCCATGGCATATCCTATTCGCACACCTGCACGACAAATGACAAATCCTTACTATTATCTAGCTAGCTAGCTTTACCCCTATATACCAACCCTATCCCATCCAATAAACCATAGCAAATACTAAAATCATGAGTTATGATTACGTTTATTACTTGCAAGTATAGGTGATATGTAAAGATCTACTAAGATGGCAAGAACTGAACCACTGCACCAACAAGGTAAGGTCAAGTTGGGAATAACAATAGAGTCAGTCATGTTTTGAATTATGGAAACACAAATGTGAGAATTAATAGTACCCATCATCTACTCATATTAGAACTATAATAGCATTTTTTATAAAAGGGATATATGGGACCAAGTGGTAACAGAAAGAAGCTAAGGGCGTGGGTTCAGCCTTTTAGCAAACCCATAAGGACCCTACCACCCTCCATACTTCTGCACCTTCTTGAACCGGCAACGCGTGCTTCAATGTCCCTCTCCAACTGCTATCATTTTGTTTTGATTTTATCATATGGACACACACATTTTTTGCATCTTTCTCTATTTTCCTTTTTTTTTCTTTTTTTATTTGAATTCTTCTACAATTATGATGTTACAAGTTTACTATGTACATCAATACCCTAAAATTTTATTTAGGTCTAAATATACTAAAGTAAGATGACCAGAGTCAAGAACCAAAATTTGAAGCTTATAAATATAAAATTTTATCCTTTTAATGTTATTAAGTTTTAAATTAATAATTTATATATATAAAATAAATTTTTTAAGACTTAATTCTCTCAATTATTGAAAGTGGTCACGTTATAAATCTAACAATAAGAGCCAAACAAAATGCATAAATATCGTATATACCTAGAAGTTTTTCTTAGAATTCAACAGTTTTTATATACTGTATTTGTTTATTTTTATTCTATTTGAATAGTATAACTTTGAAACGATCGACATTCACCTTTATTACATTTAGCTCGCTGGACGTTGATTTCACTTTCCTTTATACCAGTAGCGAATTTTACAGGATTTAAACATATATTTCAATTATTAAAATGGTAAATTACTAAATTCACCTTATTGGGAAAAAATAAATTGATCCTTTCCCGTAAACCCCGAGATCTCCGCCCTTTTTGTAAAGAGAAAAATTGAGAAATAAAAACAACACAAAAATTTAACGTGGAAATCAAAAACCGGGAAAAACCACAACCGTTGTCAAAAGACAACAACCGACCACTATGTGAAAATTTTTTACAATCACATAAACCTTAGTACTTTCTCCTAACAAAAAGTGTTAGAAATACATTTGGTTTGGTACATTTGAAAACATAACTTAAGCCTCCTTATATAGGCAAGCTTCCAAGCTACTCTTCAACATTTTTCCAATGTGGGACAATGACCATTCTCATTTTTAAGCAAAATCCCAACAAACTCCACCTTGATTAAAAATGATCATAGCAGCAGTTATCCGCCATACTCCACATTGATGAACACCTGTCATACTCCACCATAAAGAGTATCACCACTTGAAATAAACCATTCTAAGAATTTCCACTTCGGCTCATGTCGAAAAACACCTTGATGATTATTATGGTGCAACCTCCATTATTGGCTCTCCTTGGAAGTCCATCAGCTATCGACATAACTGTTTCATTACACACCTTGCATTCCTGCCAAACCAATGCCCGTGTGTAATTCCGCTATTAATCTCACATCCTTCACCATGGCAAAATAGCGGCATGCCATAAGGATGACACGTCTTTGGGTCATATAAGGTCATATGGGTCCCTATCAAATACCATATTAACAGCATCACTTGATTTTGAGGCTGTGGCAGAACCTGCTCCACCTGCTTCTGGTTTTCCCTTCAGAGCCTTGTGTAGACCTGATTGAATCAATATATCCCTGACTTGAACTTGTCATAATCCAAAATTGATTCTTTCATCAAATTTCTCAATATCAAACTTGATGCTTCCCATTGTAACCGTATTGCTGACCAATATCCGTGGATGAAAAACACTTGCTTAGAACCTCGTCTGTAGCTCGTGAACAGCACACCAGGTAAGTTTCCAGGAAAGAGAGGTAGGTCTGGCGTGATCACTTAATTATCAAGTCTTTCCTAGCCAGAGCTTACCTAGACATGTACCTCCACACTACCAGATCTAACCGCCAGAATTCACCACAAGCCTCGATACTCCAATTGCACCAACTTCCCCTCCTACAAGCTTCTTGAACCAGAAAATCTTTTCTGATGTGGAAGATCAGCCAAAGCTGCGGTCACAGAGCATACTAAGATTCCCCCCCTCAAGCTAGGCGACCTCGCTCTGATACCACTTGTGGGGAAAAAAGGAATAACTCTTTCCCGTAAACCCCGAGATCTCTGCACTTTTGTAAAGAGAAAAAAAATGAGAAATAAAACAACACAAGAATTTAATGTCAAAATCCAAAACCGGGAAAAAACCACAACCGTTGTCAAAAGATAACAACCGACCACTATGTGAAAAATTCTTACAATCACATAAATCTTAGTACTTTCTCCTAACAAAAAGTGTTAGAAATACATTTGGTTTGGTACATTTGAAAACATAACTTAAGCCCCCTTATATAGGCAAGCTTCCAAGCTACTCTTCAATATTTTTCCAATGTGGGACATGACCATTCTCATTTTTAAGTAAATTCCAAACAAAACCGGGAAAAAAAACCACAACCGTTGTCAAAAGACAACAAAAAACCGACCACTATATAAAATTCTTACAATCACATAAACCTTAGTACTTTCTCCTAACAAAAAGTGTTAGAAATACATTTGGTTTGGTACATTTGAAAACATAACTTAAGCCCCCTTATATAGGCAAGCCTCCAAACTACTCTCCAACATTTTTTCATGATATGTGTTGGAATATCTCTATCTTCTAATCCATCTGTACCAATTAGAACAGCTAAAAACACAACAAAGACAAACCCGGCTCTATTATTCTCTCCCTCTAAATAATTTAATCGAAGTCTATCCATCCAACTAAGTTTAGTCTTATAAATGTGCACGTGCTCTTATATATTCGAGGCCGGAGACCTACGAAACTTTTAACTTAGTCTTAATATAAACAATCTAATTGAACAATCAATCAATAAGCAATGGTTTCCATCACATAGTTATTTAGTTAAGAAGCTCATCACATGATCGCATTCAATGTCCAGGACATTATGTAATTAAGGTGTAGATGGTTGATGTGTCGGCCATTGTAGGGAGCTAAGGACAAGATCCAGTTAATCAGAATTGATGGATAATATATTATATTAGTATAATCATTGAGTTTAAGTTCTATTCATGGACACCGTATAAAATTTTCACTTTTAAGTTAAGCTAATTTATAGTAACAAGTACTTCATAACAATTGTAAATACGAGTTTTAATAATGAAAACTAACATATCACATTTGAGGTAGAATCATAAGGGATAAAATAAAGGAATCAATAAGCCCTATCATTCAAATATGGATTAAAGAAATAATCTATTAACGGGGGCTCAAAAATCAAAGCAAAAGGAAAAGTATCAATGATTAGAGATGAAAAAAGAAGAAGCGGCATAAATTGCAAAGAAGAATCAATCAATGATTTGATAGACGATTAACAGAAACTATTATAGGAAGGTCACGGGTGAAAGAAAATTGCGAAGCACTGCACTGGTGACCGTTGAAGCCCTAAATCAAGGGATCCATCGGCGATCACTCAAGTAACGTAAAAGATATGCCTAACGGATGAGCAAATCAAGGAAGATCAACGAAAATTTAATTTTATTCTTGGAAAGAATTAATTTATAATTTCTTTCAAAGATCAACTCTCTTGGGTTTGTAATCTCTTAAGATTTACATCAATCAAGAGTCAAGAAGACCTCACGAAGTATATATACGTCTTTGCTAGGCTTGAAGCAAACATACTTTGAACAAATCATAATCACTCTTTATGTTCTACTCTAAACAAGCGTTATATTTCTTTTTTAGATTTGTTGTATAATTAGTGAGAGAAGAAAAAGAGACAAACACTAGTGAGATATTGTATCAAGAAGAGAAAAGTGACATAAAGACTAAACTATTAGTGTAAAGCTACATCAAACATTTTGTACTCGAGAAACCTCAAACACTGAAAAAGATCACCCTTGCAATCCAAACAGACTGGAGTAGGATTCACATTAAATCTGAACCCGTATAAAATTCAGGTATTTTTATTTCCTACATTTTATTTCTGCATTGCTATTATTTTATTTGTATATCTACTCTACTAATTGGTAAACTTGTCAACTACTTATAATACTAAAAATAAAAATCAACAATATACCCTCTTCCCAGTTACTTGTACTTTCAATTGGTAACAGAGCTAGTCTCACACTTTTTGTTTAGCAACTTGTGAAAAAGTATTATGGAAAATCAAGTAACTGTCAGAGCACTCTTTCAAGAAGGAACGTCACAAGTCAGGCCACCATATTTCAATGGATAATATTTTTCTCACTTGAAAGTATGAATAGAAATATATGCAAAATCCTATCGTGTCAAAGTATGGCGCGTTATAAAAAAGGTAACTATCCACTACCAGCAGTAGCTCAACCACCCGTTGATCAGGAAGATATAGATGAATACACAGACGAACAAATGACAGTTGTTTAGGTTAATACTAAGGCACAAAATTTACTCTATAATATTATATGTGGAGAGGAGTATGAGAAAATCTTAAGTTATGATACAATCAAAGAAATGTGGGATAAACTGAAAGTTACTTATGAAGGAACCAACAAAGTGAAAGAAATTCACATTAACATGTCGGTTCATAATTATGAACTCTTCGAGATGAAAAAAGGAGAATTCATTGAAAAAAATATTTGTAAGGTTCAGCAAAATTATTAGTGATAAAAAAGTCTTTGGTAAACCCTACTCAAGTGGTGATCAAATTCGAAAAATTCTAAAAAGTCTACCTACAACTTGGCAGAAAAAAGTAGTTACACTCGAATCTCAAGGTCTAAACAAACTTTCATATGTTGAACTTCGATGAGATCTTATAGTATTCGAAAAACACATCCCAAGAAAATAAACCAGGAAGAAAAGAAGAAAACAGTTGCTTTCAAATCTACAACTGAAAGATCTGAAAATGATATTGATAATGACCCAGAAGCTCTTAAAGAAGAGATTTCCATGGTGTAAAATAACATGGATGGTTTAATGAGAAGGTAAAAAAACTCAAGAAGGGGAAGTATGCCACCCACGCAAATCAGGTAATACAATGAACAAGATAGGAATGATGAAAAATATTATGAGTGTGGAAGGTATGGGCATGTTCAAGCTGAATTCCCAGATCTTAAAAGAAAGGTCTCCAGAGGATTCAATAAAAACAAATCTTTCGGAAGATGGATTGATAAAGATGGTTCAGAACACGAAGAAATAGGAAATCTATTCTTCATGAACATTCTGGAAAACAACATGAACAAATACCCGGATTGTTGGACCGATAAAGATGCAGCAGTCGATGAATGCAAAGAAGATACTGAAATTTGTTTCATGGCATGAGGTGAACCAAGATAGTTATTTTTAAATGTCTTATAACTGTGATTGCTGTAATGAATTTCAGGATATTCTTGACCTTACCCTAAAAGAGTCTCAAAAATTGATGATGAACTAAGATGACCAATACGGAAAAGAAAGATTGGGAACTCAAGCTTGTCAGTGAAATCGAAAGAGATGTACTTCAAGATGAAGTTCAGAAATTGCAAATTCAACTTAATGGCATGCGAGAGTCTGCCTATCATATTTCTATCACTCTAACCAGGCGACTTACAAGTCAACTGAAAAATGGCTGATTAGAACTGATTCCACAAGTACTAACAAAAATGGCAGATCAAAAACTAGATAAGACCCTATGTGTCATTACTGTAACAAAATTGGAAATAAATATTCTTTTTATAAATTTAATAAATCTAATGCTACAAGATGGATTTAGAAACCCAAAAAAATTCCGATCCTAATAGAACTAACCAAGAAATACCTAAGCAAGCTTGGGTACCTAAAAGAATGCGATAATTTTATTCTGTAAGAATACCACAGATAGAGCCGCAAAGGACTGGTACTTGGACAATGTGTGTTCTAGTCACATGACATGTGGCAAAAACCTATTCAAAGGAGTTACAAAGATAAATTGAGGAAGTGTCAAATTTGGTGATGATTCAAGAGGAAATATAGTTGCCACCAGCATAGTTCCCTTCAATAAGAATTGAGATATTACCGAAGTATATTTATAGATAGACTCAATTGCAATCTCTTGAGCATAAGTAAGCTACGTGATCCGAGATAAGAAGTAAAATTCAAGAAAACAGGATGTGCCATTGAGGATGAAATAGGTAAAACTATTCTTCCAGGAAAAAAGTATGGAAATATTTATATTCTTGATGATATTGAAAATCTAGAAAGTCACATTTGTCTAGCATCCATTTCTGATGATCCATGACTTTGGCATAAAAAACTTGGTCATGCAAGCATGCATATCATTGAAATTGTCCAAGGATGATTTTGATATTGGTCTTCCCAAACTTAAGTTTTCTAGAAATTATGTGTGTGATACATATCAAATTGGTAAAAAAAACTAGGAACTTTTTAAAAACAAAGGATATTGTATCCACTATCAAGTCTTTACAATTACTTCATATGGACTTGTTTGGACCCACTAGAACTGCCAACATTGGGGGTAAACAATATGCCTTTACTATTGTTGATGATTAATCACGTTTTACATAAGTAATTTTCTTATCTCATAAAGATGAAACTCTGAATTCTTTTGAGATTTTATGCAAAAGAGTTGAAAGAAAAAAAGGTATCTCATCACAACCATCCAAAGCGATGCTGGATGAGAATTTAAAAGAAGATCCTTTGAATAATTCTTTAATGATCAAGGGTATACCAAAACTTCTCAGTCCCAATATCACCTCAAGAGAATAGAGTGGTTGAGTAAATAATAGAACTCTACAAAATATGGCCAGAACAATAATTTTGGAATATTCCCTACCAAATCATTTTGGGCAGAAGCAGTAAGCAGAGCCTGACACATTCTTAACAGATATCTTATACTCCTTCAGTTTCAATTTATGTGAATCTATGTACTTTTTGGTTCGTGCCAAAAAGAATGAAGCATTTTCTAATTTGGAGACAATTTATCTTTATGCAATAATTTATAGCCACATAAAATATATGTGCCTCATTTTACACCACAAGTTCAAAAGTCTTGTCTCGTTTCTTAAACTTTGTGCCCAGTCAAACGGGTTCACATATATTATAATGGAAGGAGTAAGACCTATCTTGAAGAAAACTCCACATGAATTATGGAAAGGTAAATGGCCAACATATGCTATTTTTATCCATTTGGTAGCAAGTGCTTTATCAACAATAATGATAAGGACAATCATGAAAATTTTGATTCAAGAAGTGATGATATTTCTGGGTTATTCCATAAATAGTAGATCTTTTATAGCTTATAATAAATGTACTTTATTTGTAGAAGAATCAATACTTGTCATGTTTTATGAAAATAACATTGCAACTGAGAAAGGAATTATTACAAGCGATGAAGATATCATCCAAGAAACATCACAGACAAGCAAATCACAAAAGTATATCGATAATATAGACGTTGTCACAGAGTTTACTAATGAACCTGTCATTAATCAACTAGAATCACATAAGAAGTCAACTACTCATACAATTGCAACACATCTAAATGAGTGGAAAAGTGAACCGAAATATCCGTAGAAGTTTATCAAAGGAGATCTAAGTGAAAAAATGAAAATCAGAGGATCTCTCAAGAAAAGGGCAAATGTAGCACTCATATCTCAGATCGAACCAAAGAAGGTTGAGGAAGCCTTAAAAGACTCCAGTTGGGCACAAGCAATGCAAGAGGAACTCGATCAATTTGATAATAATCAAGTCTGGGAACTTCTACATAAGCCTGCAAATGCTACCGTAGTTCGAACCAAATGAATTTTCAGAAATAAGCTAAATGAAGATGGAAAGATCGGGAGAAACAAAGCCAAGGCTACTCACAGCAAGAAGGAGTCGACTAGGATGAAACCTTTGCACCAATAAATCGACTAGAGTCTATATGGATTCTTTTTCATATGCATCCTTCAAACAATTTAGAATTTTCTAGATGGATATCAAAAGTGATTTTTTAAATGTCTTTAATGATGAGGAGGTCTATGTAAAACAACCTTCTAATTTTTAAGACTTAAAATTCCTTTACCATGTGTATATGTTGACTAAAGCTCTATATGGACTCAAACAAGCTCCACGAGCCTGGTACGAAAGGCTTAACTCATTTCTACTTGACCATGACTTTATAAGAGGTAAAGTAGAAACTACATTATTTATCAAAAGATCATCAGGAGGTAATCTTATTATTCAAGTCTATATTGATGATATTATCTTTGGAAGTACTAACCTTCTTTTGTGCAGGGAATTCGCCAGTCTTATGCAACGTGAGTTTGAAATGAGCATGATGGGAGAGTTTATATTTTTTCTTGGACTTCAAATTCAACAATGTAAAGAAGGAACTTTTGTATGCCAGACAAAATATACTAAGGAATTAATTCAAGAGTTTTGCATGAGTAGTGGTAAAGCCATTGGTACACTAATGAGCCCGTCAATGGGTCTCGACAAGGACGAAAAATGGAAATTGTGATTGGCTCTTTGCTTTACTTGACATCCAGTCGACCAAATATTATGTTTAATTGGTGTAAATGTGCCAGGTTTCAGTCAGCTCCTAAGGAATCGCATCTGACTACATTAAAAAGAATAATTCATTATCTCATCAGAACTATTTTTATGGACTATAGTACTCACGTTCTAACAACTTTAAGCTGGAAAGTTTTTCAGATGTTGAACTTGAAGGTGATAAGGAAGACAGAAAAATCACAATCGGAACATGTCAATTTATGGGAAAAGAATAATATCATGGAATAGTAATAAACAAGGTTCTGTTGCATTATCCACAACGGAAGCATAATATATTGTCATTCGGCAGTGCAGTGAGCAGTTATTATGGATGTCTAATCAACAAGGTGATTATGAACTATTTTTAAACATATCAAAATATTTTGTGATAACTCTAGTGCTAGACAAAATATACAAAGTAATTAATTCAAAAGTCTGGCATGAGCAGTGTTAAAGCAATTGGTACACCAATGAGCCTGTCAACGAGTCTCGGCAAGGACGACAACGGAAATCCAATTGATGAAACAAAATATCGTGGAATGATCTTTGCTTTACTTGACTTCCAGTCGACCAGATACTATGATTAGTGGGTGTAAATGTACCAGATTTCAGTTAGCTCCTAACGAATCGTGTCTCACTGCAGTAAAAAGAATAATTAATTATCTCATCAGAACTATTTTTATGGACTATGGTACCCGCGTTCTAATAATTTTAAGCTGGAAGGTTTTTCAGATGATGACCTTGCAGGTGATATGGAAGACAGAAAAAGCACCATCGGAACATGTCAATTAATGGGAAAGGAATTAATAACATGGAATAGTAAGAAACAAGGCTCAGTTTCATTATCCACGACGAAGATAGAATATATTGTCATTGGCAGTGTAGTGAGCAGTTACTATTGATGCCTCATCAACTGAGTGACTATGAACTATTTTTAAACTTATTCAAATATTTTGTGATAACTCTAATGTTATATGTCTCTCAAAGAATCTTATGCATCATTTTAGGGCTACACATATATACATTAAACATCATTTCATTAGAGATCATGTCCTTACGGGAGCTACAAAATTATTATTTGTTGGCACCACTGATCAATTAACAGACATTTTTACTAAGCCTTTACTTGAAGTGAGATTTTTCTTCCTACGAGAACTACTTTGCATTATTTCACTTGATCTATATATTAGGATCTATGTGTTAATTTTAATTCTTGGGTGTCTAATGTTTTTATTTTTATTTTCTCTATAAGTATGCATTAATTAAGCGCCTATGATTTTCCTCTCTTTTCCCATCAGTCACAGCTTTCAAGGAATAAAATTCAATCATCATGACCCTTGACTAACACCTTTCACTTTCCTGCACTCAACCACCAAAATCCTTTCTTTTTAATGCTATTAACCATTCTCCCTTGTCTTCCTTGTTCCTATCGCTCAGAAATCCGTCTTCAAAATCCTTCAATGGCTAAACACTCCAAAATTCTTCTGCCTCCACTAGAAAAAGTACTCATTCCAAGGGAAACCCTCTTTCGTCTCCAAAACAAGTATGAGGTATGTGTGTACCAAGGTCTTATAGGTGAAGAAACAGGAAGGTGAAGTCAAGAATGTTCAGCCTGATTCTAAGATCAACGCCTCTGTTTCCCATCATAGTATACGTGATCCTGATCTTGCAGAGGAATTGACTGCAATTGACAACAAGTTGACCATCAACAAAAAACTTCTTGCTGCAACTCTATATACAGACTACAGTTGGGTACATCCATGCCATCTCTAAAGAGACTAGGTCCGATGTTCCAATAATAAGGGTTAAAATTCTCGAACTTGTAGAAAACACAGTTAAAGCCTTCAAGGAAATACATAATAGGATTGGTGGGGTGACGGTTTCAGCAAATGCTAGCTTTGAGCGTCTGAAGGAGGCGATTTGCAACACTCTCACTTGTTTCTTACGTCATTATTTATGGATATTTCAGATAATTACTTTTTTCAATTTTGCTATTTGGACTGGATAACCAGTCGTTGGGTTTTTCTTTACTTTTGCTAGACTCTGCAGGCAAATAATTTGCAAATATTTGCCTATGCTATACCTTTTTCTACTTAATTTCAACTGTATATATGCATATTGCCTATTTACCGATGAAATAAAAGAGGGATATAAGAAGTCATATATTGCGCGACAAATAGATGCACTTGTTGAGGGGGAACCAGGTGAAGCATATGCAACATCTGTTGAGGGAGAGTCGACTGAAGCATATGCAGTACCTGTTGAGGGGGAGTCGACTGAAGTATATGTTGAGGGAGAGTCGACTGCAGCTGAGCAGGTTAACAGGGAAGTAAACTATTGTTTATATATAATCTTTTTATCATCGTTAGAATGGGAAAGATTGTTAAATATGAGTTTTAATGAAGAAGTCACGCACTAGCCAAAGACTTCCAGTCTATTTAACAATGAAAGACTGATTCTCGATCTTCTAGTGCTTTGGTGCGTAGGATTGGCTCCGGATCTTTGTAAAAGTCCTCAATGCTGCAAAAGTGAATTTAGGCATCTTGGTGCTCATTTTGTCTGGGCTTTTAGTTTAATGTTTCTATTCAGTGGACGTGGTTATTGGCAAGAACTTATTGAATCCATCGTTTGGGCTCATAATAAACTAAAAGTTGCTCCTGCTGATATATCACGTTTGGTGCAAGGTCACAAAAGAATCAAGAAGACCTATTATTCAAGTATAGATAAAGGAACTGATCCATTAATGGGAGCTCTAGAAGCATCGCAAAAAGAAAAGTATTGAAATTAGAGATGAAAAAGGAAGAAGCAATGGAGATCCGAAAGAAGAATCAATCAATGATTTAATAGATGATTGATGGATGCTATTGTAGGAAGGTTCCAAATCAAAGAAAAATAAGAATGCGAAGTGGTGCACTGGAGATCGTTGAAGCTCAGAATCAAGGGGTCCATCAGCGATCACTCAAGTAATGGAAAAGATATGCCTAACGGATGAACAACTTGTCAAGACCACAAATCAAGGAAGATCAATAGAAACTTGACTTTATTTTTGAAGAGAATCAATTCATGATTGCTTTCAAGGAGTAAATCCTTTGGATTTGCAGTCTGTCAAGATTCACATCAATCAAGAGTCAAGAAAATCTCACGAAATGAATATACATCTAGTCGAGGCTTGAAGCAAATATAGTTTGAACGAACCATTATCACTCCTTTTGTTCTACTGCAAACAAGTATTATATTTCTTTTTTGGATATGCTGTGTAATTAGTGAGAGAAGAAAAAGGGACAAATACTTGTAATGCATTGTATCAAGAAGGAGAAAGTGACATAAAGACTAAAGTGTTGGTGTAAAGCTACATTAACTATTTTATACTCGAGAAACCTCAAACACTGAAAGAGATCACCTTGCAATCCATGGGGACTGGAGTAAGTCTCACATTGAATCAAAACTATTTTATTTCCTGTATTTTATTTCTGCATTACTATTATTCTGTTCTTATCTCTACTAGACAATGAACTAGCTAACTACTTATAATACTAAAAATGCAAATTGACAATTCACCCCTCCTTTTGTGCTTTCAAATAAGACTAATATGATAACTTCAAAACTAATGTAATAATATGATATGAAAGATCGAATTCGACTAACAGTACAAACTTTTATACTGTTAGTATATATATGTTAAAATTTTAATCATGAATAAAGAAAACATAATTGTTTGTTAATCTACATCAATAAGTATCAAGCTTCATATGGTCACCTACAAATTAACAGTAATAATTATTGTGATGATCGATAAGATTATACTAATAGTAAAATAAACCTTTATATTGTAATGTATGTAAGTTAAATCTGTCATCATAAGCTAGGAACACATAACTGTTTTAGAAAAATAATATATCTTGTGAGTACAATAATTGAGGGGTAGCGTGATGTGGGTAAATATTCAAGATAAGTTGATCAACTTTTGGATCATACGAAAGGGTACCCACAAAAGGTACGGCCAGGATCAGATCTATTGTCGGCGGGCCAGGTGATGCCACCTCTTCTCCCCCCTCCCTCCCAACCCCCCATTTTAAGGCCACAAGATTGGGAAGGGGATTGGGGACAATTTTAGATACGACTCTATTACAAGTATAAGGTAAAGGTTGCGACAACTGTGTACAGAATTAAGGTTATATTGTATTCTTGTATTGCATGTGATTCCTAATCTGTTATTTTGATGATTGCCTTAAACTCCCCCTTTGTGGTGTGATCCACATATGTATATACAACTATATATTATTCTTTCCCCTGCATTATATGACAGTACAACTATATATGAAATTATCTAATATGTTATCGTGATTAGAAAATGTTTAAATATGATGTGTGTGCTGGACTTGTCTGGGGCATCTCTTTCACAAAACTCAAACCACATTGGCTGAGGCCACTGGATTTGTTTGGCATGCTTCCTCCCTACTTCCCTAGCTAGCTAATCTCTATCTCTTTTCCTCAAACTCCAAAAATGCAACAACATTTGCTTTGATTTCTGTGTTTGTAAAAAGAGAATCTTAAATTCTTCCTCAGCTCCTGATAATGCTATTTATTCTTTCCTCTTTTAATATATATATACAACAACAACCCAGTATAATCTCACTTAATGGGGTCTGGAGAGGATAGTATGTACGCAGACCTCACCCTTATCTTTGGATAAAGAGGCTATTTCCAAATAGATCCCCGACATCCTTCCCTCCAAGAACTTTCCACGTTACTCTTGGGAATGCTCGAACTCATAACCTCTCGATTGGAAGTATGGGTTGAGCAACCCCTCTTGTCTTTTAATATATATATATATCTTCGGGTCAGTATATACTGTAGAATGTAAAGGCAAAGGTGGGGTGTTAGCTCTTCTTTCAAAAGAAAGAAAGCCTATTTTCAAGTTTTTTCAAGCTCCTCAAAATTCTCCTCCTCCTCCTCCTATCTCTTCTGTTCTCTTCTCTTCATAAAAAGTACAATTACGTTACAGGTAAAGAAGCTCAATCGATCACTCGTATCGTTATTTTGTATAATCCTAGTTTCTTGTTACTGCTATGAGATATAATTAACTTCATCTACATGAAATTAAGGTTGCATGCATTAGTCTGGCGTATGATGCATTTCTTTATAGTCATCTAATTTGGTGATGATGCAAATTAATTCTAGTAACGATCTATCTGATTACGCACTTTGTTTGACACTCAAAAAATATTCTATCAACAAGTAAGTAGCTGGCTTCTGCAACAGTTATCTATCTTGATATGCTTCTTCCGTATAACCCAACAATTGAAGAAAGCTGAAATTTGGAAAGGAGTAAAAAAGTAGTGAAGCAGTCAAGGATAAGAACTGGCTTTAATTGGCGGAGATGCATGTGCATATTGTCTTGGCGAAAAATATATGTATGTTTTCTTGGTATGCACTTGATTTTAATTTACACGATAACATGATAGTGATATTAAGACATGGTCCGTAGGAATTTGTTATATTATTAATTATTGGCGTGGCCCGAACTGACAGTAATTATGTAATAACAAACAAAATCATACATGCCATAAAAGGTGTGCGTTAATTTCCTTCAGTCATCAAAAACATTTGTGCGACAAATTTGGAAGCCTGACCTGATAGCAGCCTTTGACATCTATCAACTTACTTTATACTACAAATAAATGACTACTACGTATTTCTTTATTCATTTTCTTGAAACTTACCCAGATTTCTGCTTCTTTTTTGTAGAGATTTAGAGGCGAGGATATACATTAATTCAAGATTCTGCGACATTGAGTGGAATCAAAGAAACTTCCCCCCTTCTTCTCCTCCTCCTCCTTCTTCTTCCTCCTCCTCCTCCTCCTCCTTCTCCTTCTTCTCCTTCTTCTCCTTCTTCTTCGAATTCTTCTTCTTCGAATTTCTTCTTCTTCGAATTTCTTCTTAGAATTTCTTCAGTTTCAAGCACTCTAAAATCCTAGGCAGCTGTGAAAATGGAGAAGCTTCTCAATCCATACGATAAGGAATACATGAAGATGGCCATGTTAAAGCACGAGGAAATCTTCAGAGAGCAGGTAATCAAAATAGTACTTACTACTATTCTCGTCCCTATATATATATATATATATATATATATATATATATATATATATATATATATATATATTCTTCTAAACTAATTTCAACTTTGACTCTAACTATGTGTGTACACATATATGCGAAAAGAAATTTAAATTTTCTATAATAATAATAAGATCACACTCATTATGATTAGTCATGACTCTAGATCTTATGTTGACTCTGGTAGGACGATAGTATGCATGAATATTAATTACATGTTTTCTCCAAACCACAGGTGTACGAACTTCATCGTCTATATCAAACCCAGAAATTACTGATGAAAAACATTTCAAGTCGCCGGCAACAAGTGAAAGATGAAGTGGTCAACCATCATAATATTCTTGATTCAAACAAGAAGACTCGTCAATGTTTTGACCTGGAAATAAGACCAAACAATGAAGAGCACATTGCAGAATCAGTTGGTCAAGATAATAATATTGAAGATGAGACTGAACTCGAGTTAACTTTAGGCCTGTCAAGTTACAACCGCAGGAGAAAAACAGCTAATTCTGATTCTGCACCAAGTTTTTCTTCTTCTAATTCCACGGGCTCTTCTAGCCAAATTATAAAGCCTTCAACTTCAGCAAGGAATCCAAGAAATGATCTAAATGGCCATAATTGGGGACTTGAGAATTTGCCCGTCTCGAATCCGAGTTTTCAGCTTGGTGCAAGACAAGGTAATCCGAATGTTGAAGAGCAATTTAGACAAGATTCATTGAATAATCCTCCTTGGCTTTTTCAAGTTTTGAGTTTGAATATGACTTGAAAATACCAAAACAAAAAAAGTACATTTCATCTATGAGCTGATTATCAGTCGGTGTGATAAGATTTTAAACTTCATCTCCTACCGACTACTTCTGTGATTTAATTTGTGTGAATTTTTAGTATATTTTGTTTCAGCTGCAGGATCAAATTTATGTTATGATTGGTCCTATTTGCTTCACTAACGGTATTTTTGGGATTTGAGAGCTGCCCAAAATACGTAGCTTAATTAGATTTGAGTTATTGGATATATAATTGACTAGCTAGTCGTCTGTACTTTAAGTCATATCAATATGGGAATCTTATGTGATTGCCCTACACTGCGAGAATTGAGTCTGTAATATCACATCAATTCCATGAAGGTTTCTTTGTTACGTTAAACTTGATGAGGGTGGTTTGTTCCCTTTATAATTTCATTCAATATATCTTTCCATTTTCTGAAATCGTCTTTAACTTGCTCCTGCAGATTAATGCTAGTCAAGCCAGAGATCTTTTTTCTTTCTTTTCTAATTAAATCATTTATTTCATCATATCATGTCCTGAAATTTCAACTTTGTCCTTGTCTATGATGGTAGTCTTGGTATGCCAAAGAGTTACGCCTTTGGTAAATAACATAAATGCTTACTATAAACTAGTCAAAAATCATAAGTTTGTCATCTTAACTTAGAACTTTTCAATTTATAAGTATTTTT
Organism: Nicotiana benthamiana; assembly: GCA_034376525.1. Lineage (NCBI taxonomy): Eukaryota > Viridiplantae > Streptophyta > Magnoliopsida > Solanales > Solanaceae > Nicotiana > Nicotiana benthamiana. The sequence continues at coordinate 57,012,932 of CM067324.1, read as the reverse complement.
GGTTTGATTAAAACTTTTATTATCTCCATTTATGTGACGTAGTTTGATTGGATATGAAGCTTAAGAAAGAAAAATGCGTTTTGGAATAAGTTGGTAAATCACTTCCACCTACGACCGTTAGGTTTTGGGTTCGAGTCACCAGAGAGTGAAAGTGTGGAAGCACTATAGATCCTCCTAATTTGGGAGAGATTTTAAAAAAATAAAAAATAATTAAAGGTATTTTTTTCAGTTCTGTCAATCAACCAAGCCAAATTGGCTCTATATGGAAGAGAACCACGTCAAAAGGGAATCTCAAAGTGCTTCAAGATATAAATATATAGAACAAGAGAAACACTCATCATCAATTATTCAGGTTCATTGTACTAATAGAGATTCTTCACTTTTATGACATAATCTCCAACTTGGATGTCATTTAACAAACATAAAAGGGGTTAGATAGAGCTAGATTTGTGATAATATATTTAATGAAGTTGATAGGAATCTGATCTAAACAGACTTTGTTAATTTCCACTTCAACGGGAGGGAAAAAAATAATAGAAGAAAAGCGAATAAGATGATTCTTAAAATTCTCTAATTAATTGTTAGTCGTTTTTCAGCAACCACATGGAAACTACTCCTACCAACAGTTGAGTAGGAATTGCTATAGTTTTGTCTGCCACCAAATGAACATGAGATTCTCAATCCAAATAAATAAGGCTTCTCTCTGCAATAATATATGTTGGTTTTATCTTTTTCTTGAATATTTTCTGATCTCAAAAGTTAACGAAGCATCAGTTATATGAAAGCATAGTACTACTATGTTTTGTGATCATGATGATAATTTGCCTCAGGTCTACATTTAGAACAATGCTTTCCCCCGCCTGTCCATTTGCTTTCTTTATGAAAAAGGAATAATCATTTGATTTCCGTCTAAGTCCCGACTCAACTCCAATTCTCTACTCCGCCATTCATTTTCACTCTCTCAAAGCAGAGGCGAGGCGGATTTAGGACGATTGTATTTATCGATTTCAGGCTCGAATTATGTGTACATAAATGTGGTAATTTGAGACCAATTCCATTTGACCCGCTCGACTTGCCTAAGGTTGGGCTTGTTATTGCCTTGCTTATTTATTAAGGGGGTTTTTATATTCATATGCCACATAGGAAATCTTTTTACCCTCAATGTTTAAGGTTTGACTTAATTACATTTAGTATGCCGAATTATCAATTTTATATCATAATTAATTAAGGATATAATTAATGAGATATATTTTACTCCTTAATTAAAGGATTTTCGTTTAATTCCAGTATCTCCACTCATCCCACGTTTCTCTCTCCTAACCCCTCAGCCCCATCCACGTTTTACCCATACCCACGTTCTTTTTATAGGCTTCCACTATTGACAGTCACTAAAAAGCTTGAAAGCTTTGAATTCAAATTTGAGTTTTCAAAAATCATTATTTGTTTTGATTAGGTATTGTTGTAAATAATTGAGAAATTGAGGGGTTTTGGTGAAGATTTAGACTTGTTTTTTACTGAATTTCAGATTGAAACTCGAAGAAGAAAAAGAAGACGACATATTGCAGAAATTGTAGATAAATTATAGAAAAATTATAGATAATTGTAGATAAATTATAGATTGTTTTTTGCAGAAGATTTATAGAAGTTGTAGTCGTTTTTTATTTGTAGAAAAATTATAGATTGGCTGAATTTCAGATTGAAAACGAACAAATTTGTTAATAAATTGAAGATGAGCGATTTCTGTGATATGATATGATCTTATTCACGCCAAATCTATTCCGAATATTCTGCTCCTAAAATTTAGCTTGCAAAAATAGGAAGATACAATTGCTATTAATTAGCTTTTAATGATTGGTACAAAACTGTAGAAATAATATGGACTGGGCGGGTAATTTAGAAATTATGCACATTTTTGGTAATAAAGTTTCATATATGGTATAGATAAAAAAATTCTTTTATTGAACTCAACTCATTTTGACATAATACTTCTCAGTCCAACTAAAGTTGGCCTGGTTTTAGTCCAAATTGATCCATAAATAACTTTGCTAAAATATCTTTAAAATAATTCTTTTTTTGTTTGATATGTTATATATGACTGTAACAAAAGAAAGAAATCTTATTTGATAATTAAACAATTCATAAGAAAATAACATTCATTTATTAAAGTTTAACAAGAGTTGAGATTTTATCCTCATTTTGACCTAACTCATGTCAGTCCATGTAATTTTTGCGTATGTACCCACTTATTTATCGAGTCAATGCATTTTGACCAACCCAAATTAGTCCAATCTGCCATTTGACACCCTATATATATATATATATATATAAATTTAAGACTGTGTATATAATAAGATCATGTTTATTGTGAACTCACTTACTATATATCTTGAATTCAATTTTTTTGTTTGCAACACTATGAATTACCATTGATAACAAACAATAAGAGTACACCTAGAAAGCAACTCGACCGCAAAACTCCTCATCTGGAGAGTTTCGGATCAGGTCTTAGGATCACTGATTACACATCAACCTCTGTATCAATACACTCCATCTCTGCCTTTCTTAGAATGTCTAAAAAAGTCAAACATTTCTATTAGCTCTTTCTTAATCTGCGTTACTATACTCTCCATATTTACAATTGTATTTCTGAATTTTTCCTAGTTTCTAGCCTTTCAAATATGATATACTATTGATGCCCATAATGCAGCAGCAACTTCCTTCCGAACCAGCTGCCCACTTCTATTATGTATAGAACCTTTTGTGCATCTCTCAATTGCATTTGAATTCCTACCCAGTGCATTAGTTCCTCTCGAACAGCTTTGGACCAAGGACACCCTACCAACAACTGCTGGTTTACTTCCACTACCTGATCATTACATAGCACACATTTATCATCCTTCACGTGAATATGCAAAGAACTCAGTCTAGCCTCAAGTCTTCTTTGAGTTGCTAATCACATGATGATCCTGTGCTTTGGTTGAGATAGCATTCCGGTAAAGAACAATTGTTGGCCTTCTCCTGTTAGGACCTTTAATGGCCAGGTAACTCCATGTGATTGTAGTAATCCTCATTGACACTTAGCTTGTAGGTGTCTCCATGGTACATGTTCCTTATCTCTTCCTTAAGAGAATTTGGTTTTCTCCAATACCAACTACAATATTGTGGAACCTAATGAGTCCAAATATTAACATCAGTCTTCATATAGACCCCATGGATCCATTTGACCCATAAAGACTCTTTTTTTATAACAAGTTGACACAGTAATTTCACAATAGAAGCTTTATTCCATTTCCTATAACTTTTAATGCTGAGATAGCCAAACTTCTTAGGCAGGAACACTTTTTCCCACTCTACTAGGGAAAGCTTCTTCTATTCCTCCAGTACTCTCTATACTTCTTGTCAACCTCCTTCATTATGCTGTTATCTTCTCAACTAGTTGATAGCAGTCTAACTTGCTCCACTTCTTAGGTGACAGTGGTAAACTTAGATACCTTATATGAAAAGTCCTTAGGGAGAAACCATTGTTACTTATGAGAACATCCTTCATATGATCATCAATGTCTGCCATAAATAGGCTAGACTTGTTCATATTAGCCACCAAACCTGATACACTAGTAAAATGTGCTAAGCCTCTAGGACTTTAGTTACTAAACTTATTTCACCCTTGTAGAACACCATTAGGTCATCAGTAAAACTAAATGTGTCAACTTCAAGTCTTGCACATGTGATGGAATTTAAAATCTGGGAGGCACTCATACAACCTACTATTCTGGACAAATATTCCATCACAAAATAAATACAGGGTGAGATTGAATCACCTTGTCTAAGACATCTTTTTCCCTCAAAGACTTCACCGTTTACACTAATTGAGAACTTGGTGGAAGCTACACATGCCATAATCAACTCTGTGAACTTGATTGGAAAGCCATAACCAATCAGAACCTCCTCTAAGAATTCCCAATTTACCATGTTATAATATTTCCTCAGGCCTATCTTCATAAGGCACCTAAGAGTAGCCTTCCTATTATATTGCCTCAGTATGTCGTGACATATAAAGCACATTGTGGAGCATAGATCTGCCAGGTACAAAGGTAAATTGGTTATCTTCTACCAGAAGTTGAACTGCCACTTTCAGCCTGCTACATAACAACTTTGAAATGCACTTGTACAATACATTGCAACCGGATATAGGTCTGAATTGGCTTGCATACTCTGGATTGCTTAGTTTAGGAATCAAAGCAATATTAGTTGCATTCAACTATTTCAGCAACTTTCCATTATTGAAGAACTCTAAAGCTGCATCTATAATCTCTTCCCCTGTAATAGGCTAGGCTGACTTAAAGAAGCCACACTACCATAACCATCAGGGCATGGGTTTAGTTGTTAGAACATGACCATTCTCTATAAATGCTTTAGCTGCTTTGGCTCTACTGCTTTCTTTCTTTCCCAACATTTCTTTATAATAAGTGACAAACAGTTGAGCTATATTGTCTGGATCTGTCTGCCAGATATCCTGATCATCATTCAATTGAGTAATTCCTGTTGGAGCCTCTTATATTTGATGACTAAATAGAAGTATCTAGTGTTGTCATCCCCTAACTTTATCCATGTAACCTTACTTTTTTTATGCAAGTATACCTCAACTAAGTAAGATGAATGTCTGAACTTTTGATATCTGAACTTTCAATAAAGCTTCCCTATCCTCCTTTGCTTCATCCTCGATATTCTTGAAGAAGTTCTTGTTTAAGCTTCTCGGAGTTTTCTTTAATAACTTTAATTTTCTAACCACTTTTTACATTTTACAACCATCGATCTCTATATTCTAACCTCTGTCAACCTGCTCCAAGTATTGTGGATGTTGAATCTATACATTGGAAAACATAAAAGGTTCCCTGCATCTGTCTCTTTTTCTTCAGCACAACCTTCACTAGATAATGGTCACTTATGCCTTCACGAAGAAATATAGCTTTACAATCAGGCATTGAATCAAGCAACCATTAAATGCATTTTTGTTCCAAAGCATTATCTTAATTTGAGGAACTACTAAAACACAAAAGATAGTACTAGTACTAACTAATACTACTAGTATTTTCAGCAGACAAATACAAAAAATATTATTGTTAATCGATAATCCATACTAATGTTGGATGCTGAAAGCCTTACAGATGGAGTGTATCAATTTCTACCAAAACCTTCAGTATATATAATTAAAATATTTTTTGAGCATGAAGAAGCATGAGCTCAAAGAGATTCACAGCCTACAATGGCGGAAGCAGTTTGAAGCTTCCAAGGGATCGAAGCTAAGACAAAATGTGAACTCCCAAATGAGTGAAAAGAGAACCACTTCTCAATTATGCATAAGCTGGAACATGTATACAAACGGATTAGCTAATGACATCTAAGAAATAGCTAATCAATCTCTAACCAATTAACTAACCGACCTCTAACTAATAGCTATACTAACTATCAGAATGAACAGTTAAACCGCTAACTAACTATCGGAAAGGAAAATAAAGTACAAATTCTTTCTCTTGTAATATTAATACCCGCCTCCCCCTCAAGTTGGAGGTGGAGAACACACTGCCAACTTACCCAAGATAGTGGAATACGTGATCCCAGTTAGGGATTTGGTGATAATATCAGCAAGTTGATCACCAGTTCTAATATGTTGAAGCAAGATGAGGCCTTCTGTGCGTTTTGTCTTGACGAAGTGGCAGTCAACTTCAATGTGTTTGGTACGTTCGTAAAATGCTAAATTCCTGGCAATGTGGAGAGCAGATTGACTTTCACAAACTACAGGGATAGGTAGAATATGAGAGATAGCAAATTCTGTCAGAACACGATGTAGCCAAACAAGTTCACCAACGACCTTTCTAATGGATCTGTACTCTGCTTCTGCTGAAGAAAGACAGATGGTTTCCTGCTTCTCAGATTTCCAACTGACAGGACTATTGCCCAAAAGAACAAGATATCTTGACATTAACCTCCTAGAGTCAAGGAATGCAGCCCAATCAGAATTACAACAGGCTTTTACTGAGAAATCATTATCACTAGACATGATGAGACCCAAGGTGGGATCCTTGAGTAGGTATCTGGGAATATAGTATGCTGCCTGAAGATGAGGTTCTCTAGGGTCTTGCATATATCGGCTTAGATGTTGGACCCTATAAGCTATGTCCAGTTTAGTGTTGCAGAGGAAGTTTAACTTCCTAACTAGCTGCCTGTAGAAACTAAGATAAGATAGAGGCACTCCTTCCTTAGCTTTCAACTTTGTTGTAGGATCAAGTGGAGAAGACAAACTGGGGGCATGGAGAAAATCATATTCTTTGAGGAGATTAAGAGTAAACTTTCATTTGAGAGATCAAGATTCCACATTTTCTATAGAGCACCTCAAGTCCCAAGAAGTAGTGTAATTTTCCCAAGTCTTTGATCTTGAATTGGTCATGTAAGAAGGTTTTTAGCAGTTAAGTTTCAGTAAGATCATTTTCAGTTAGTAGAACATCATCTACATAAGATGTTCTCTTGTAAAAGAGAGAATAATCATGCATAAAATAAATGTAGCCCTTGGAATACAAAGCTTTAGTGAGTTTAGCATATCATTGTCTGCTAGCTTACTTTAGACCATAGAGGGATTTGTTCAATTTGCAGACTAGTTTTGGAGAAGAAACTGCAAGCCCTTGGGGCAGCTTCATGTATACCTCTTCATGCAAATCTCCACAGAGAAAAGCATTGTTCACATCTAACTGAAATAACTCCCAGTTCTTCTTAGCTGCAGTAGTAATTAAAACTCCAACAATAGTCATCTTTACTACTGGAGAAGTTTTTGTGTAATCTATGCCAACTTTTTTTGTATAGCCTTTTACAACTAATCTGGATTTGTATCTTTCCATACTCCCATCTGCTTTATGCTTTACCTTGAAGACCCATTTGTAGCCTATGGCTTGTTTCCCAACAGGTAGAGGGACTAAAGTACAAGTGTTGTTTGCATGAAGTGCTTCAAATTCCTAAATCATGGCATTCTGCCAGGCATGATTGACTGCTGCTTCTTCATAAGATGAGGGCTCCATGTCATTACAGATGCTTTTCACAACTTGCTGACTATCACCATTAAGGACATCAAAAGCAATATGGTTGTTTTGGGTAAAGAGAGAATTGAGAGAAAAGGAAGGGTTGATCTGAGTGGCTTCAGCATGCTGATATTGTTTGAGGTTAGGCATATTACAAACGTATTCAGACAAATAAGATGGGGTCTTAGAGACTCTACTAGACACCCTTTGAAGGCCTTACAGCAGAAGATAAGGGTTGATGTACCCTGGAGGTGATTGAATGGATTAAGTCTGGTGATGTGGTATTAAGTGTAGGAGGTGAATGTATAGTATGATTGGGTGACATTAGGATAGTAGTGTAAGTGGTGGTACTAGGTGGTGGTGTAGTAGAGTTATCTGTCTGAGAAGTTAAAGGATTGGGGACTAGGTAAGAACTGCAGTCAGTAGAATGATCTTGATGTGTGACAGGATTAGGCAAGAGAAAAGAGAAATTTGGTATAAGTGGAGTGAAAAAAGGAAGATTGATTCATGAAAAATCATATCTTCGGACACACAGATTTTTTTAGTAGTCAAGTTTAGTACCTTTTACCCCTTTACACCAAAACGATATCCTATAAAAATATGTGGAGAGGTTCTTGGTACAAATTTATCTCTTTGAGGCTTAGAAACAGTCGGATAACATAGGCAACCAAAATTCTTTAAGTGTGATTAGTTTGGTTTCTTACCATATAACATCTCAAAAGGGCACTTGTTTTTCAAGGGTACAATAGGTAACCGATTGATGAGAAAGGTTGCTGTAAGTACATACTCTCGCCAGTATCTCAATGGAAGTTTCTTGGAATAATAAAGCTCTGGCAGTCTCCAATAAGTATTTGTGTTTCTCTCTACTATGCCATTTTGTTGGGGTATATTGGGGCATGTTCTTTGGTATTCAATGCCTTTTGACTAAAAGAATGAATTGGCCTTATTACTTGTGATTCCAAGCCATTGTCTGATATGATACACTTTATTTTAGTGGAAAATTGTGTTTCAACCATGGATATGAAATTTATGAGGGTGTGTAGTGCATTACTTTTACAACTAAGTAGATGAGTCCAAGTGGATCTACTAAAGTCATCTACTATGGTGATAAAGTACTAGAAATTGTCATGACTAAGCACATGATAAGGTCCTCACAAATCTTGTGTATAAGGTCAAATATGGAAACATTTTTTGTAATCATTAGAGGAAAAGGAACTCTGGCTTGCCTGGCCATAGGGCATATAGAACAAAAGAATGGTTGTCTTGGTGCAAGGTCTGCTGGGATATTGGATATCATTTCATCTTTGCAAAAGGTACACCACCAAGTTTATAGTGCCATAACATGTTCATATCATTCACATCATTTTAAAAGGAGTCAGAATTACAATCCTAGTATGTTTTATTGCAATGAAAATTATTTCTAGTAGGAAGTGGAGATAGTATTCACAGTAGAACTGAGATGACGGGGAAAAAACACATTGAGCATTTACATATGGACTAATTTGGTAGGAATAAGAAAAACAAGGTGTTGTAGTAGCATGGGCTGCATCCTTCTTTACTGTTATAAGATTTCCTTTATTCAAAAAGTCCGAGTAGAGAAGGTACAATCCCTCATGGACCTTACCAATTTCTAGAGGCCTCTTCATAGAAGGGGCCTGGAGAAAACAATATGTGTTAGAAAAGAAAGCTAGACACTTGAGATGTGTTGTCAAAGAGCTAATAGAAATGAGGTTGTATATGAAAGTTGGGACAAACAAAACTTTGTATAGGATTATTTTGGGTGTAAGAGTCATAGTTCCTATTTCTGTGACCTTGACTTTGTAGCCATTTGGCAGTTTCACAAATAAAGGATAGGGTAAGGTTACTATGTTCTGTAACTGTGTTTTGTTGAAGATCATGTGGTGTGAGGCTCCTGATTCAAGAATCCATACAGCCTTAGCTTGAAAATATTGCATGACAGTTTGTCAAAATCTATAGAAGAAGTACAAGTCACAATACCTGCAAAATTTTCTGCAAAATTCATTGTTGCATTGGCTCGATTTGTGTTTGAGATGTCTCCTGTTCCATCATTGTAAAAGTGCAGCAGAAGTCTCACCACTTGATCATATTGCTCCTTTGAGAGGTTTACAATTTGGTTGTTGTTGCCTCCTTGATTCTCTAGTTCTTCTCCTTGGTTTGACGTTGCATCATATGGCATTACTTGTGCACCAGCCACAACATTTGCTGTTATGTTCCTTCTTTTATTGTTTTTGGGATACTGACTATAGTTGTTCGAGTTGTAACTTTGGGCTCCTTGTCAATTTAATTGCTATGGGTATCCATGAAGTTTGAAGCATTTTTTCTTGGTCTGACCTCTTTTCTTGTAGAAGTCACAATAGGGCCTAGGTCTGTTGTTCATTGAGAAATTTGTTCTGAATGATCTTGGAGGTGTAATGCTGGTGTTCATTACGCTATACTCAAAATTCAAATGATTCCTTGGTCGAAACTCTCTTTGCTTTTCCTCTTGCACTAGAAGGGCAAAAGCTTGTGCCATTGATGGCAAGCGATTCATCAGAATACTCAATCGAACTACAGTGTAGACCTTATTCAAGCCCATTAGGAATTGTATCAATCTCCTATCTTGCTGAACTTTGTGCATGTTCTCTTTTGCACTACAAGTGCACTGATAGTTACATACTGATTTAGCACTCAAATTGGTCAATTCTTCCCATAACTTCTTCATTTTAGTGTAGATCCAGTAATGTCGAGCACTCATTGGCTCAAGTCATTAATCTTCTTTTGGATCTGGTATAACTTTGCTCCATTCGTTTGATCATAATAATCTTCAAGTTATCTCCATAGCTCAACTTAAGCGTTCACATACTCCACACTATCTGCAATTTCTTTTGCAAGTGAATTCAAAATTCACGAGGTTACCATATCATTACACCTCTTCCATTGTCTAAAACTCGACGAATTCGAATTAGGTTTTACACATTCTCTACTAATGAAGCGTAATTTGTTTTAACAAAGAGAGATCTCGATACACCTCTTCTCCATGACCAATATCCTAGTCCATCAAAAGGCACCAGAACCAAAACTAGCCAGGGCTATCAAAAGGATGAATGTAAAGTGGACTACTCATATCGATCGTCGATTGAATTTCTATTATGCCGTGTTTATATTGTCTGCATCACCTATCGCCATATTTGCTTTAGCTTGAGATCAAGATTGAATAACATGAAAAGTTAATTGACTGACAAAATGAGGACACAGAGATCCTCGATCGAATGAGCTGAAATGTGAGCTCTAACTTTGAATGTGAAGAGATCAATGAATTGCGATCTATGGTTTTAGTAGATCGTCTTGTCAAAAGAGCAAGCCTTTGATACCATGTTAAACTTGACGAAGCACGAGCTCAAAGGGGCTTCATAGCCTACAATGGCGGAAGTAATTAGAAGCTTCGATGGGATCGAAACTAAGACAAAAGGCGAACTCTCAAATGAGTGAAAAGAGAACCACTTCTCAATTATGCATAAGCTAGAATATACATACAATCAAATTAGATAATGACAGCTAAGCAACAACTAATCTATCTCTAACTAATTAACTAATCAACCTCTAACTAATAGCTACTACTAACTATAGGAATGAATAGTGCCATCGCTAACTAACTCTATTAACTATAGGAATGAATAGTTCCATCGCTAACTAACTATCGGAAAGGAAAATAAAATACAGATTCTTTCTCTTATAATCTTAATAATATTCTATTGCTGTTTGTCAGTTTTTAGTTAAGTCATTTTCTCCCATTTTCCACACCGATGGAGACCAAATCCAACCTGATTTGATCAAGTCCACGTTTCTTGCCCCCGGAAAGTGGCAGAAGCTAAATACCTAATAGATATAGATGAGAACTACTTTTTCCCGTGATACTTGTATTTTATTGCTTGTACATCTCAAGATTGCAAATCTTTCTTCAAGATACATAAGAGAAACTAAGATTACAAATCTTTCATAGATAATGTACTGGAAGTCGTCCACGTCCATCTAAATACAATTTTTGGATTAAAGCCAGACCAAATTTATACTTTATCATACAACTCGCAGGATTAAAATAAAAGCTAAAAATTGAATCCAGTATCATATATGTTCAGACAATGCAGTAATAATTCTTCAACCCAAGGACAAATATAGCTAGCTCAAATCAGGATATAGAATGACGCCTATCTTTACTTGGTTTATTTCGGCCTTTGTTTGCTGTGAGTCCATCGGCTCGAATAAATTTTCCAAGCTTTTTGGATACTGAGCTTATGAAATTAGATGGTTTTCTTGGCAAAGGAGGTTTATGAGCAGATGGATGAGTGATGACCAAAGGGCTGCTAGAAGCTGATTTGTTTGAAGGTTTTTCAATTTCTTTCAACCTCATTTTCATCTTTAGCAGCTCAAATTTCAGCTCCTGATTTTCTAGTTTTAGACTAGAGACCTCATCTGAAACAGGATGGATATCAGTTGAGAAGTGATTCATTTTAGAAGGAATTTCAGCTGCTACAAGTTGGCTCCCATCCATGACCTCACGAAGGCGTTGTTGCTCGTAGTAAAGTACTTGCACAACTGTCTGAACAGGGAGCCTATCATTTTGAGCAGCATGAGCACAAGCCTCTCTAGATAGCTTTTGACAGTCCATAACACCGCAAACTTTTTTTCTTTCCATGTCACTTAGAGCTGGATGTGCCTTCAAAGTTTGCAATACCAAAATCATTAGAAAGATGAAAGTTGTTTTAACCGATATGAAGATATATAATGCTGTTAGCATGGTTTAAGGGTTCCACACCTTTGTTCTGCAGTTTAGAAAGCTTAAACTTTCTGATGAAGTTCAACTCATTGTTCAAGAATATATTTGTTGTACTAACAAAATATGTGGAGACCCTCTGATTGAGCATAATTATAAGGAGCAGAACAAAGTAGAAAATCAATTAGCTAAATTTGGCGGTAGGATGAAGGGGTCTACTAGGATAATACATTTTGTATTTCTTCCTACGTTTGTCTTAGAGATGATGTAGGCAAACAAATTGTTATTATGTACTCAAGAAACACTATGCAATGAATGGATGCTACTTAATACCTTTTGGCACCAAAAGAAAAAAAAAATGATCAAATGGTATACATTGTTGAGATCTTGTTATATGTGACGTGACTGGATAGCAATAAGATTCAAAGCTTCTGTAGCGAAAGCCTATTGAGTCTATTTTTGCCTTCTAAATTAGAAAGTGTAACAGGGGGGTTGCAGTTTGCAAATGAGCATATAAACGAGCTTCTTTCTTTAGGATGAGATGCCATATACCAAGTATGTATTGGCACACAAGAATCTTTAGGATGTTATTATAAATATAACCTACAGCTAAAAGGAGAAAGTGAAGGGTCAACGAGCCGATACCAGATCCTTATTTCACCATGGCCAATATTAAGGTGTCAAATGATAGAAAAAGACCTCAAGTATGAAGACTTATGCACAGCAAGGCCTGCAACATAGACCAGAAAACAAGAGCCACCACATTGTAGCAATGATCCTATGCAAGCAAAAGCAGGCGGATCCAACATTTAAACTTAATGGGTCCAAGGTTCTGAGATTTTTTAGATTATGGGTTCAAAACTTAATGTCTATAATATTTTTCACACACACACACACACATACACATATATATGGTCTAAGCAAGCACGGTGAGTTGAATTGAACACATATTAAAAGTTCAAACCAGGTGCGGGATAAATGCACCATGAGATAGATGTTCAGGACAGGGGAAGAAAATGAGATTCGAAACTCCAGAAAACATCAGTCTCACAAAATGGTTGTGGGGTAAAGGAGTATAGGGCAGGGGCTTGGGTTAAAACCATGAGGCAGACCGAGCAACGCCAGCAAAAAAAAAAATAATAATTGAGGAGCAAGGATTTTGTGAAAATGACTGGTTCTTCATTGGTGACATATTTTCTGATTTTGTTTATTCCCATAGTCTTCTCTTAGTCATAATTATGCTAGGACCAAGAGGTACATTGTTGTAGAAGGCATTTCAATCAAGATTACTAAGTTTAGCATGCCAATTACCATGTAGCAGTCAGGAGCAAAAGTTTCTCCTTTTCTGAACATGATCTAAAACTATGAAAATGCTCCTGTATGTGTAAATATGCATAGATAAATTTATAACTAATCAAGTATTCATCGCGCATACCTTCAAATAAATATCAATTGCCCTGTACATCCCATCTTCAGTGATCTTTGCTTGCTCTGGGATGACTTCAGCGAGACTAATAAATTTTGAAACGGATAGATTACGGTCTGAGGCTATTTCAGCAAGGTAATTTTCCATAAGTTTCCCAACCCGCTCCATGTCACTTAATGAAGGAGACACATACTCTTCATCTCCCAATCGACTTCCATCCATTTCATTGTCAAGGAAATTCATGATGATACGCTGCACGGTTTCAACATCAAACAATGTATCCCCTGTGAAGGAATATGAAGGAATCAATAAATCATCTAATACAGCCTGTCCAAGCTGCAATGCCATCCTCTTCTCCAAGTCAAGCCTGCAAGCAACCGTGGTTTCTAGATATATTGCAGCTCGGAGCAGCATTGACAGAAAGCTAACTGACATTGCATTTTTCTCCCTTGGCAGAAGACTAACAATGGTTTCTAAAACAACCCTCTTTTCATGTTCTTGTTTTGGCTCAATTTTTTTCCTTCCCTTTCCAAATATTTCCTGTGATAAACAAAAAAGTTAACTATTTGCATAAGTATTTCATTTTAACCAAATAATCCAGATTATATTATAGGACAAGGCCTCACCAAACCTCGAAGAGACTTCTGTGCATAGAGCATTAATATTGGTCCAAGTGCATACTGCTTGAATCCTCTTCCCATCATTGCAATTAGAACCCTTTGAAAAAAATCAATTCTAAGGACAGTTAAATCTTCAGCCCACCAATCAACCATAGGCTTCGGGTTTGAAGACGTGGACGAATTCAATCCGTTAGTACCATTCTCTGCTCTACCTGATGTGCAGAATTGGTTATCCTTGCATGCAATATATGCAAATGTGTCGATACATCGACTAACCAGTTTTACTTTCTCTGCAATGGGAAGAAGGCTTTCTGAAGAATGCAAAATTGAAACTGCACCAGCTAGGCTTTTAAGAGCTACTTCATTTAAGTAGGCCTCAGTTCTTCCAACCAAATTCCCAACTGCATAGTCTTCTGTCATCTCAAGATATTCCGCTGTGCATCTCAGCAAGGCAATGTTTTCTGTGCTTATCTCAAAATTTATTCCATAACAAAATTTTGCGGCAAGTTCAAATGCGTCTGATCCACCGGGTATATCAGGGATTTCGACTATAGAAACATCAACATCATTGGACTCTGAGATAATCTTCCTTATGTATCCACTCTTTGAGACTAAAGGGAACTGCATGGAACACAATAAATCATTATTGAACCTTGTGATTCAATAATCAGAAAAGAGAAAAAATCACCAAATTCAGATTCTCATACCTCAGGGCTGATAACTCAATCCAAATAGGAACTTAACTAAAACCAACAACAATTTTGATTGAACCAGGAGTTTAGTTGTAACTTAATAATGACAAAAGTAGAGAGCGTAACGCACCTTGTGCAGTGAAAAGGCGGATCCGCCTGCATTTACAGTTACATCACTTGGGATCTCTTGGGAGAAAATCCTGTCAAGATTATACAGGTAACTCAGTTATCAATACCTACTATTACCTTTCCAGTGAGTATCTTGAGAAACAGATTAATAATAGTACATAAAAGAGGTTACTTTCACAAAGCACAATAAGAAGTCAAGGTATATAGAGGATACCAATCAGAGGTCCTCTTCATAGCAGTGGAAAGAATCTCCTTCTTTTTAGTGGACATATTGTTAACACCAGACGGTTGTTCAATCCCATCTGAATCAAGATCTACCATGATTGAAACTTTAAAGGGTCTTAACCATCTCCATCACATTTGGTCTATGGTAGAGGATTCTCTTAAGCTCTTTCCTTACGGAGAAATAACAAGAAAGAGATGTTCTTTTCCTTTGCTTCTGTTAGTTCAATGTCTGAGCATTTAATCAGCAGTATCTGGCCCCTAATAACTGCATTATTGTTATCATCTTTCACTATCAATCATGGCATTGGTACAATTCCCATTATAGGCCTTAATGTTAGCAGAACAAAGATCATATGTGAATGTGAGGAGCCCCTACAGCAGAGACATGCGAGTGGTATTACAGGTATTATGTGAATTATTGGGGTTAAAATAAAGTGGAAAAGGATTTAGTTCAGTGTGTGGACGTAGACACAAGAAGTTTTATAGTAGAAAAGAAGATGAGATAATGGCGCCAAAAGAAATAATAGCAATTGTTCAATTTGGGTGGGGACTATTCTCATCCACAGACTGGCAATACCTGATTTTTCGTTTTTCATCAATTTTCTTATTGCTTTTAAAAATTAAAATTCATTACATTTAAGAGATGTATGACTACTTGGAGTTTTTGGCTAAATCTTCCTTTAAATATGGCCTAAAGCTAGGGCAAGAATCATCCTTCCTTTAAGAAACTAACAACTGCACCCAAAACATGTGCCAAGCACGTGACTTCCCCTTCAACGAAGATTGGGCTTCAAAAACTTGATTTTTCTTCCAATATAATGAATATTAAAGAATAAAATTTTATAGTAAATTAAAAAACGAATTAGAACTTTGTAAATTCACAAGTTGATGTGAAAGCTATGAGGAAATTCAGTAATATCAATCCACAATATCTTGGTCTTTTGAGAATGAGGAAGATGTTTAGTTTAAGAAATAGCAAAAATACTACTCATAGAATTATATCAACGGACTTGCACAAACAAATGTCTTGACCAGACTTAATAATGATATCGATTTGGGGATAGATTATTTAATTTTCTTAACGGCTAATCCGTTAACCCGTTAAAAATATAAATATTATATATATATATATATATATATATATATAATTTATTTATATTTATATATATTAAATATAAAAAAATTAAAACCCTTGAAAATGATTAACAAAAGTTTATTTCTACTTCTAAGTATTTTTAATTTCGGGATCTAGAAATTTTTTGGTTCTATTTTTAATTTATTTTTAGTTGTAATCCTCCTGTTTGGCAACATGCCGGAGATGGTAAAGCTAATTTCTTAATCACGGGAATCAAATTGAAAATGAAAATTTAAAATGTAGATAGGGGAGACACGAACTTTGTTGCAGTATAGCTTTCTACTCAAATATCTGAAAATGTTACTAAATACAACTGTACTGTTTCTTCTAACTGGTTGCTACCAAAGACGCACTAGTATCAGCAACTTTGTTCAAGAAAACTTGCTCAGTGTCAATGAATTATAATGCTTGTCACACAATGGAGATCGATGTACATTCGAATTGCCATAAATTTCTACCAAGCATAGTATTCATCACTTGTGTCCAAAATTTCCATAGCTAATTTCTCAATCAGCAAAATAGTGTACAAGAATACAGTGATAGCACCTTCAAGAATACAGTATTAGCCAACTATTGTCAACCCAAATTTTGAAGGACAACGTGCAATACTGGGATTATTTTCAGATTCATGTATATCCAACCTTCCCCTAAGAAGTTCTATCTCCACAAAGTCTTGAGAGCCAAAAGAGTTATTTAGTAAACATGTATGTTAGGCCGATAAGTCGCCGAATAACCGCCCTATAAGAGCTAACTCGATACCAATTCGCTCAACATCTTATCGGGTAGGTAACAGATTAATACATTTAAAAGCCGATAACCATTAAGCCAAACCATTAAGAGTAAAAAAACCGCCCAATCCACCCAATAAGCACCCCTACTTTTACGTCTGCACAAAACCATCAAATATATGATTCAAAACCCATCTTAAAATACGTACTAACAATTTAGTGTCTGCAGCCAATTAATTAGAGGACAATATTTCCCCCTCACAAGATATTGTCCACCACAAACTACCTTTTACCATCAAAATCAGTGGGGAAGCAGGATATTCACAAAGAGAGTTCAAATTTTTTTTTTTGTAGCTAGTTAGAATAGAATCGATAATTTTATAAAGATTTTGAATCCACTTGATCACTAAATTACACTTTTAGGTTGTGTTAACATAGTTTAAAATTTAATATATAGAGATAAAAAAATAAATTTTGCCTTATATATATAGTGTAATATTTGCCAAGGGGGTTCGAGTAAACCCCCTTCCGCCCCCTAAATCCGCCCCAGATCAATACCCCAAACTTTGGGCTCAGGGCATAGAACAACAACAACAACAACAACAATCCAGTATAATCCCACTTAGTGGGATCTGGAGAGGATAGCATGTACACAGACCTTATCCCTATCCTGGGGTAGAGAAGCTGTTTCCAAATAGACCCCCGACATCCTTACATCCAAGAACTTTTCACCTTGCTCTTGGGGAGACTCGAACTCACAACCTCTCGGTTGGAAGTGGGGGTTGCTTACCATCAGAGCAATCCCTCTTGTTTGCTCAGGGTATAGAACGTTGGAGAAAAAATTTAATCGTTGAACTCAACAATAGGTTTTAATTTGCTAAATTACATATTTATATTTTCGGAACATCACATGAGGAGAATCACTTTACTTGAGATATATAATATGAGGTCAAGTGGTGGTGAACATGAACTCGGGCCGAAAATGCTAAAAATAGTCTATGTCGGATTTTGGACCCTTGACCTCACACCTGCGAAGTTTCAAAAATCAAAGCCCTTAAAGGAATATGAAGTGAACGTCTTCCACTAGCCACCTCGAGACCCCGATAATCAGAAATAAAAAGAGTAAACTCGATTTCAGTATTTTGCTTATATTTAACTGCAACGTATGGCTCTAATATTTAGAATTAGTGAGTTTTGATTGGATACAGTTTCTTATACAAATACATTCAAAACATATATGTGATCTAACTATGTGATCCAAGTAGGTGTGATCTCACCTGCTGATTAGGAGTAGATGGACTGAGTTGGTTTGATTTTTATTAAAACCAAACCAAAGTATTTATATCGGTCCGAATTGGTTTGATTTGTCGGATTTTTCCAATTTTTTACCTACATGAATAATATGTCAATCTTACTTTGTTTTATAAGTAAATAAACTTTAATAAAAATTAAAATAACTGACAAACATATGATCTATTAAAATATTCTTATGGGAGAATTTTCTTAGAAATATATGATAATTATTTTTTTAGTTGTCTGACAATTACTTTTCATTAACGTATACTTTTAAAGTTAACCGAATTTAATAATTAAACATAAAAATTAATATAATACCTAAATAATAATATGTTCTATTTAATTTTTAATTACCAAAATACCAAATCAAATTTGAAAAAGATATAAGAATATAATAGTTGTTGACATACGAAGTACACAGTTCAATTACATTTAATAAGAAATTGATCAAACAACACATTATTTAAAGTTAATAAAAATGGAGCACTTTATATTCTATACTATAATATTACATCCCATAAGAGAATATCAAATATTTTTAGATATTTTTTAAATAAAAAATTCTATATAAGCAAAAAAAGTATATATAAAAATTATATATTTATATGTTGGTTTCGTTTGAATTTTTTGCGTCAATAACAAATCAAATTAAACCAAATCTTATCGAATTAGTTAATTTGTTTGATTTGATTTTTTGATTTGATACGTTTTTCGATTCGATTTGTACACCCCTACTGTTGGTAACATAAACCCACCGTGGTCAAAATAAGTGTGTCGGTGTTGCAACCTGAACAACATGCAGTAGTAAGCTAGTTACAAGGATTAATTGGACCGATATCGGACCTAGCTTCATATAATTGGAACAGTATACCCACTGGACCTTGTCTATGAATGATTGCTGTGGCATTTGTCGATAATAAAATGGGATTTTTACATATACATATCATATAACAAACTTTATAACTACTCATGTTTAAGGTTTGTGTTTATTATATTTATGTATACCACCTTTTAATTTATGTACCAAAATTATATTTAAGGTTTAATGATCAACTTATTAATTATAGGCTTGATTTGTGGAACTGAAAATCTTTTCAGATTTTATTTTGCACGTTTTTCATCCTCCATTGTCATCCTCCATTGTCGAAGGTTGCACTATTTCATATCGAGAGTTTCATCCGCTATATTTTCAGTCCTACGGTTGCATCAAAGTCCCAAACCCTCTACAAAACCATTTTCTCTCTCTCACTGCTTCAAGTTCATCCGCCATTTCCGAACCCTCTGCAAAGTTTTCTCAAGAAAACACAGTTTCAGTCACTAAAATCGTATCCATAGTCAAAAATGGTGAAAAAAGCTAGTACTCCCAAAAGACAAAAAGTAGCCGATATTCCATCTTTTAATTTGGGTGTTTTAACACCTAAATCACCAGTAAAAAAACAACAATCTGTCCATGCAAGTGGAAAAGATAGGGTTCCTGCATCGCCAAGACAAATCAGAGCTGAAATGCGAACCAAACTTGCACGATGTTGATGCTACCGGTGTAGAAACAGAAGCCGATAAACAACGCAAGAGAAAGGGGAAAAGCTTGAGGGTCGATGATGATGATTTTGTGGACGATTCACCCAAACTTCAAACCACAAAAATACAAAAGGTGTCTCCTTCCCCCTCAAAACAAAAAAAAGATGAAACACTCTAAAAAACCTACAAAATTGGTTCCACAAGAAATTTCATTGAAGGTAAACAATTTTTTTTTCTCCTCAATGTTTTGTAGTTTAATATTTTTTTGCCAAAAAATAGTATGCAAGTGTTTTTTTGGTGTTTAAGTGTTTTTTGTCAAAATGTACTGTATTATTGCATACTAGGTTTGTTTATACAAATTGTAGTTAATTGTAGTTTTTTGTAGTTAATTTGTAGTTAATTGGCAAAATGTACCGTTGATTCAAATTTGTAGTTAATTGTAGTTTTTGTAGTTTAATGTAGTTTAATGTACTTTTTATTTGGAACTGTGACTGTTGACTCAAATTTGTAGTTAATTATAGTTTTTGTAGTTTAATGTAGTTTACTGTACTTTTTATTTGGAACTGTGGTAAAAATAAAGTGTATAAAAGTAGTTACATTGTACATGCTCAATAAATTTATAGTTACAGTATAGTTGCTTGTAGTTATAATGTAGTTAATGTAGTCTGTCACAATGTAGTTGATATGTGGTCTGCAATTTAATTGTGTTGTTTGGAACTGTGATTAGAAGACATGATATATATGTAGTTACAGTCTAGTTGATTTGTAATTTGTAAAGTAATTTTTAGTTATGCTTTTAGTAAAATAACTTGTCGTTAGAATGTATTCATGTATTCTGTCATAATGTAGTTTATCTGTGGTCTGCAATTTTATAGTGTTATTTGGATCTGTGATTAAAAGTCAGGGTATATATGTAGTTACAGTGTAGTTGATTTGTAATTTGTAAAGTAAATTCTAGTTATGCTTTTAAAACTATAATTTGTAGTTAAAATGTAGTTTCATATAGTCTGTCACAATGTAATAGATCCGTGTTCTGCAATTTTATTGTGTTATTTGGAATCCTGATTAAAATTCAGGGTATATATCTAGTTAGAGTGTAGTTGATTTGTAATTTGTAAAGTAAATTGTAGTTATACTAACCACAATTAATATACTTTTTTTTTTTGCAGAATGGACCTTACTATGCTCAACATAATGTTGATTATGGTGTGATCCGATTCCATAGCTTGTGCGATCTAACGATACGTAGCCAGATAAAGGCTTTATTATCCCCAAACCAATTACGTGGTTTCAAGAAAACATGTTTTGGTTATTTATTAGATATGCCCCCAATATGCATGCAGAACCAATCAATTCATCTTCTAATGAAGTATGAGTTATCAAAGTCTACTGACAACTACTTTTCTGTTCTTTTAAATGGACAAAAATTGGTTTTTTCCTTGAGAGATTTTTGTTTGATAACTGGTTTTAATTGTGTCGATAGTTTATCGGACTATGGTTACAATTCTAATTATGTTAGCCATTTAATGACTAAATATTTCCCTAACAAATCTCGGGTCGAGAAATGGCTTTTGAGAAATGTAGTGACATCCAAATCATGGACAAATGATTTGGATGCTGTACAGTTGTGTATCCTGTATATGTTGGAATTCTTTGTTTGTCCTTTTGATAAGAACAACGTTGGTTTGATAGACAAATTTACGTTTTTTCTTATAGAGAGTGGTAATTTTGATTCGTACCCATGGGGTACAAAATCTTTCAAGCAAGTTGTTGAATCTGTCAGACATCGTCTCAGTCCCAACGTCCATTCTTATCTTATATGGGGATGCTCGTTAGCCTTACAAGTGTGGCTATACGAGTGTTGTTCTTCTGTCAGCACCGAGCTTGCTACACGGTGCTCTGACTCCATTCTTCGTATTTTAAGATGGTCGTCTACAAAGGGACAGATTTGGTTAACTGTTCTTGAAGAAAAAATCATCAAGCCTGAGTGGCTCAAGGTATTCTTTTTAACCTTTGTATAATTCTTCAATTACTATTATAGTAACTACATGACATCTACAAGTTTCTTTTCAATTTACTTAACTGTCATTTCCATCTTTCAGTTCTCAAACATGGTTGCATCTGGGGAAGAGATTGGAGCGCTTAATCTCCCAGAAAAGATTAATTATGAAGATGAAGAGGTTAGTCAACCATCAAAAGTCCCAACTGTTGCTTCTCCGACAGTTGAACTTGAAGAGGCTAATTCCCCAAATGACATGGAATCTGTCAGTAGCCAGATCAGGAAGTTGGAACAGAAGCTTGAGCAGGTACTGTGAGAAAATACAGTTGTGTAGTCATTATTTAGTACCACTTGCCTTCATTCCTTCGACATTGTAGTTTCTTTTTATTTAAGTGTAACTAATAGAATATTCTTACCAACTAATAGACATAATTAATTTTTAGGTTGATGGAAAGTTAGATCAGTTAAAGAATGATGTTTTTGATGAACTCTCAATACTTCGAGAGTTCATAGATGAATCTTTGAAAAGTTTAATGAATGCTGTCAACAGGAGGAATGAATTGGAAGAGTCAAAGGTAAGAATTTACATATAATTTATTCTAACACTATATAATAGTTATGATAATACATCATTCTCAAACATTCCTCTCAAAATGTAGTTTGCTGCTAGTTCAACAAAATATAACAAACAAAATCAAGCAGACAAAAACAAACATTTTCAGTTCAATGTTGGTCCTCAACTCCGTGCAGGCACCAGTAAAACAGGTATCTACATAATTCCTACATACATATATACAAACTTCAAGAATTGCTAATAAATAATCAATTTTCCTTTTCAGCTCCCACTTCTCCTCAACATGTTGAACAACAAGTTGATTTGTATGATGACTTCCAACAAGCAGCTGATGTAGCAAAAGAAGGTATTGTTTAATAATGTAGTTTTTATTATAAAATAGTTGATTATACACTGTTCTAATGCTTTTAAGCATATGCATTATTTTTGTAGCATATGTTGAAGACAATGTTCCACAGTCACCAATTCATGGTGTAACTGTGACTGAAGTTGTCGAAGAAATGCCTTGAAAAAGAAGAGGAGATTGGAGTTATGCGTGGAGGAATTGAAAAGAAAGGTGTGACACTGGACGATTTTGAACTTCCGGAAAACCTATCACAGATGGTCATGTATGGTGAGCCAATACAATTTGATTCAACCTCTGTTCATCAAGGAAGAACAAGGTTACCCGGAAAACATGCACGATCACCATTCACTCCACTCTACAGTACTGAAGGCAGCACGTCTGTTAGGCCAAATTTTTTTTATCTAAAGCACCCATTCACAAGTCTCATTGGTGAAGATGTTGATCCTGAACTAATAGATAGTTTTACTACCTGGTTATACCATCGAACTGACAAATCATCTAGGAGGTATGGTGCTTAAATGTCTTATGTCTGTATGTACTTGTTTTCTATATCTTTGAACCTTTTTAGACTTTAAAGTTGTAAATATTTTTGATTTTTGTTTTTATTTATTTAATTCTATTATTATTACAGGAGGAAAGACTTCTATTCAAAGAAGGATAACCATCTCAATCCTTGGTTGGATTTGGGTTGCGAAAAAATTGATAAAAAGGACTGGTTCTACGCCCTTGCTCACCACGGACAAGTAATCAATTGTACAGTAAGTATATGGTTTATCATTGTAGTTTTGTCTTTGTCTATTATGTTTAAATGTAATTAATTGCTTAGGCTTCATGAATAGGAACTGCAGTCATTTTGCCTCCATATATCTCTGGTAGCTGGCTCACTGTTATTGTCAAGCAAGCTGATTTGTCTAATTGTAGATAATATGTAGTTATTCAACACTACAGTTAACTACAACTGACTATATTTAAACTACAAATTGCATTAATATACAGACTTGAACTACATATAACTAAAATTCCATATAATTACATTTGGATATAAGTAAATTGAAATACAGTTTAACTACAAATGTAGTTAATATGTAGTTATTTTTGTAGATGTTATTTGTCTACACTACAACTTATTATAAATTGCACTTTTACTTTTTTCAGCACATTGATGTTATAATATACTATTTGAGAAAAAAGGGGAAATATGGCCCCAACATCAAAAGTAGATTTACAATAACCGATTGCTTGTTCAAGACAAAAATTGAAAGTATCTACGAGAAGTTCACTACTGCTCCAATGGATCAAAGGAATTCTGTTGTTAAAGCCGAGAATGATATTGGAGAATACATTATGGGCTATAGAATTCTTGCTAATGTAGCATGGGATCTTGTGGACTATGTGCTAATGCCTGTTAACCTTGTAGAGAACTTTCATTGGTTGTTGTTAGTGTTTGACATAAAGGACCGTCAACTGTATGTTTATGATTCGTTGGTGAGGGCAAAGCGTAACCAAACTGTTCAAACCTTGGTTGAAAAATTTTCAGTCATTATTCCTCTTTATTTGTCATGCACCGGTAAAAGCAAAGACATTGACTTCAAGACTACAAAGTCATATATAGAGAAACCAGTTACGGACCCTCTCGACATATAATGGATGGTTGCTGAGATTCCACAACAAAAGGAAGGCTCACTGTAAAAAACTAATCTCCCTTTCTATATGTTTAATTAAATATTTTTTATGGTTTGGTATATAATGAAAAATTCTCATATTCTGCAGGGATTGTGGTGTATTTGTGGCTGCCTTTGTGGAGTATATTAGCAATGGTGATTTGTCTATACCAAAGGAAGATCTTACTGATATTGACAAACACCGTAGACGCTATGGAGATCTGTTGTGGGACTACGCCACAAAGAAGCTAACAGATGGTTCAATCAGTGAGAGTGAGGTTACTGGCAGGCTTGCAAGGAGGAAGGGTCCACCGGCAAAGAATGAGAGGACTAACGTTGAACGAAAGAAGAAGTAGAGTATACTGTTCATATTTGGTAGTTGGATTTGAAAACAATGTAATCATTAGGTCATTTTGGTTGTAATGAACAATTTTTCATGAATACATTATACACGAGTATTCGAGCTATCTAATAGCATATTTGCCGTAACAGCTATCTAATAGCATATATAATACCTTCAGTTGCCATTTTATATAACTGTCAGTTCTTATATAATTGTAGGAATAAATTATTTATGTACAATGACTACAATTAACTACAATTGCATATAACTATAAAACTGCACTACATATAACTACAATTGCATATAACTACAAATTGTTGGAAGTCCAATGCTACAAACTACTATTGCAGTACATTTGCGCTGTATGGATGTTTCGTCGATTCGGCAGCTGTTGTGTTTTCGGATAAAACTTCTTATCTTGAACAATGAAGAATCATGAATTGACGTTGCATAGAAATGCCATTTGCAGTTTTCAGCTACACATACCATCCAGTAGATGCAAAAAATACATTATTCAACTGACTACAATTAACTACAAAGTTCATATAACTACAAAAATTGTACTACATATAACTAAAATTCAATATAACTACATTTGCATATAACTAAATTGAAATACAGTTTAACTACAACTTCACATTAGGTGATTCCGAGTAACACATTTAGAACACACTTACAGTACATTATAACTATAATCTGCCAACAGTTTACATTACTCAAATATATGAGTAAACTTCTTTATTATCGTCAAAACGTAGAACAGTTACAAAATAAATTCCGATAATTTGGGATCACTAACATGTATTTTGAATAACTATTGTAGCTACATTATATTCATTTCTTTTTCGGCGCATTGTTGCAAGTTCTTTTTTTTATGCCCTTCACCTCCACAATTGCCACATGACACCTTGTACTTCTTTGAGTTTATTTCATCAAATGTTTTATATCTTTCCTTGTGAGGTCTACCTGGCTGCCTTTTATCTCCCGTCGGTGGCTTTGCTACATCATCCAAAATATATTGTGGAACATCCTATTTAGCTTCATCAGGAAGAGGATTAACTGGCAATTTATATGTAAGAAGAAGGCTCTTCGTTGTGTAATACGGTGAGCAGTAGTTGTCCGGCCTTTCATTCCAATGCCTTAATGCTGCCAAGGCATGTGCACATGGAAGTTCATAAATTTGGAATTGTCCACAGCTACATTTCTTGTTTTCTGAACATACAATGTACCGCTTCACACCATCTAACACAGTATGTATATGATATGTTGAAGCCCTCACCTACAATTCAAGACCAAAAAGAAAATAATAAGGTGTCAATCAGTTAACTATGTTAGCAACAATCCGTTAACTACAAATCAGCTACAAACAAACTGTTTATAAACGTTAACTACATTTACCCACATTTGACTACATTTTAACTACAAACTGGAAACACTGCAGCAGTTACTACTATTTTTGTTTTTTTTCCTGCACCAAACAAGAATATATTACCTTTAGTTTCTGGTATAATGTATTGTTATCTTCTAATTCTTTGTTGAATTTGTGCCCAAGTAATGTGAAAGTACCATTTGCCTTCAATAACTTATCTTTTGTCCAACGTTCTAGAATAGTCCTCATATACTCAAATAGATCAAATATTGGCAGCTCTCTTGCCTCTTTTGTTACAGCGTTCAACAACTCTGCAATGTTTGACGTCATAGTAAAAGTCCTATTCACCGTTGCATGTACTCTTGACCATCTATGATAGCCAATATCATATAGGTAAGACGATACACGTGGGTCTACCTCTTCAATCTTCATCATCCTTTCATGAATTCATCCAGAGTATATGACCGTGCTGTAGCAAGTACAATTCATGTAGTTGTAGATGTGCCTTATTGAATTTTGACCTTATATTTGTCCATATATGCCACATGCAAAAGTGGTGTGCCATTCCCGGATAGACAACTGATGTTGCCTTCGATATACTCTCATTCCTATCTGAGACAACACACATAGAAGGTCTTTCACCATATGCCTCCTTGAATTGTTCAAAGAACCACCTCCAAGACGCGTCGTTTTCAGAATCAACAACAGCATATGCCAAGGGCAAAATAGAACCTACAATTTGTAGTCATAAAATAAGACTAACTATAAAATACAAATATATATGGAGAATTTAGGCAATTTAACTACATTGATTTATCTAAATACAAACTAACTACATGCTAACTACAAAATTATTGCATCTATTACCTGCTGCATCCATGGTGCTTGCTGTCAGCATAATACCCCTATATGCTGATTTTAAGAATGTCCCATCAACCACTACTACCGGCCTACAATGTTGCCAACCATTTATTGATGTACAAAGAGCAACAAATGCATACAAGAAGCAATCATCTGCTGCCTTCTTCAATTTAACAACAGAACCGGGATAATTCTTCTCAAGAATATAAAAATATTTTGGTAATCTGTTGTACGAGTCACACGGATTCCCTCTCAAAAACTGTAATGCTTTTTCCTTTGCTCTCCATGCTTGCATATAGCTTAGGTTGACTCCATGTTCGGATAACATGTCAGTTTGTATGTCCTTTGGCGTGTAAACAGTCTTAGGATCACAAAACTTTTGAACGACAATGCTACCAACTACTGTTGCAGTACATTTGCGCTTTACGAATGTTTCGTCCATTCGGCAGCATGTGTGTTGTCGGCTAAAACTTCTTATCTTGAACAATGAAGAATCATGAATAGACGTTGCCTTGAAATGCCATTTGCAGTTCTCAGCTACACATACAAGCCAGTAGCTACAAAAAAAATTCAATTTTCAGACATATTTATTAAATACTACAATTAACTACAAACTGACTACAGTTAACTACAAATGACTACAATTAACTACAACTGACTACAATTAACTACAAACTGACTACAATTAACTACAAAATGGGTATCACGTCACTACAATTGACTACAATTAACTACAACTGACTATAATTAACTACAAACTGACTACAATTAACTACAAACTGACTACAATTAACTACAACTGACTACAATTAACTACAACTGCCTACCTAGCTTCAATAATACAGTAATTTTTCAAATCAATAACTAACTACATACCTTCTATTACTTGATCTTTTCACTCTGAACTGGAACTTGTGCATAACTGCATAATTCTTCATTGCAACAACTATCGTCTTCTTGTCCTGGTACACTTGTCCTTCTTCAGTACATGTTTGAGTAGATTCAATTATTATTTCACTTTGATATTCCTCAATAGCTGGTGAAGATGGAATTTCTATTAACCTTAGTGATCCTGAAGAACCTGCAGACAATACATTCACATTGTAGTTTCATTGTAGATAAATGTCGTCAAATTGTAGTTGATTAGAGAACACAAAAATCTCAGATTTCAGTTTCGAAGCAAACATACCTGTACTGATGCATTCATTGGTGATTGCCAATTCCATATTGAAATCTCTTACGCTAATACATAAGGGATACGAACTTAAGTTTTTATTCTCTTTTTTCGTTTCCATATATACACGAACACCCATATCATTCCTAATCTGCAACGGAGGACAGTTATCATTCACAATGTATTTTATTTCTATAATTTTATCTGATGTATCAATCGATAATTGTTCTGCAATTGTAGACTGGAGAATTCCGTTGCTTGCATTATCATCAACCAAAATGTCATCAACTTCAAAATCTCGGAACTGCCATAGTTATCCCAATAACCATTAGATTTCAGCATTATCGGAGTTTTTGACATTGTAGAATCTCCGTACTGATTGACTATCACGCTGTTAATTCTGATTTTCGGTATTTGATGTAGAAGAATGAGTGATTTCCGAAACTGAAATCTGGAAGAACTACAATTTTATTGACTATCACGTTGTAAATTCTAATTTTCAGTATTTGATGTAGAAGAATGAAAGATTTTCGAAACTGAAATCTGGAAGAACTACAATTTGATTGACTATCACCCTGTAAATTCTGATTTTCGGTATTAGATGTGGAAGAATGATTGATTTTCGAAATTGAAATCTGGAGAGATTCACGCTGGTTAAGATCTTTTTCCGTTTTTGATTGACCATTTAATTGGGACAGAATCAAATATTAATTGGGAGCCTTAAAAACATGCGCTATTTTAGGCTACAAAATCAGATTGATTTCGTTTGGTACATTTTTGGTAACGAAAACATGAAATACGCGGGTAATAACCAAACAAGGCACAATAATTGTAATAAGGTTTGCTATATGGCATATTTAAGTAAAAATCCCTAATAAAATAGCTAGTGTCAGTGGGCTCCTCTAGGTACGTTATTTCACATCATGCACCTAAAAGGTTTTCGTACATAATTGTATTGAAAAAAACTAAGTTATGTATATTGAATTTATTTTAAAGGTGACATGTCATGATATGTAGATTGGTCAAAGATCTAGGATCAGCAAAGAATAAAAATGCACGAGTTACAACAGACTCGAACAAAGATTCAAGAGACTCGATACTCGCACCTCTTTACAGACTCGATGCTCATACCTATTTATGGTCAAGAATCAAGATAAGAGAATAAACCTAATAGCAAAAGAGGGTACGGATACAGTATATAATATACATTAAATACCAAAAACGTTAGAGAATCTGTATTGAGTTACAATGATTACCATTTATAATGTAGCATTAAATGCCTTTAATTGTCTATAATGACCTTATTATAACAAAAGCAAAACGTATCATCTAGAAATAACTATAAAAGGGGAAGCTTGATCATTTTGTAAGGACACAAAATACCGTTAGAGTATACCGATTTACTTCACTTTTTTATTTACATCCATAATTCTCATTTCTATTTGATTATCAGTAACCTGGTTCTTCTAAAATAAGCTTTGGCCAAAATTCCACTTTTTTGTTAAACAAATTGGTTCCGTTGCCGGGAATCTGATAATCATTTTGCTTTCTTAAGTCAATTCTCTCAACAAATAACGTACTAATTCAAATATCAATGACAACAGTGAACAAGGTCTTCAACAACAAGAAAATAATGCGGGTAACAGGACTCCACCCTCTTCACCACGTGATTCACAATGTCAATAACGAGAAGGAACTCCAAATGGCTTTGAGACAAATAATGGGGTTGAAAATCAGAAAGAGTCAAGGCTTCAAAATGTTGGAGTTTTGAATGAACTAGCACTGGATGATGCCTTAAAAAATCTAATTGCTTAACAAGTTAGTAATTCTCTCAGTGCTTTTACTAGCCAGTTGCCAGCTGTGCCATCAACACCAACTCCAAATCAGAATACATTGGAAAACCCACATTCTGGGCTTGTTCATTCATGTACTGGTGGAACTCCAAGAGAGTCTCGTGATGGTAAACCAGGTGACATAGTTAATTTTGATTTAAAAAATTTAGTTCTAACCCCGCAGAAGCAGCTTATGGAACAAAGCGATCACATAGAGCAAATACCTGGAGTAGCACCTGTAATTGATGGGATAGACATGGACAAATACTTACAACAGCCTTGGAAGCCTAATGCTGCTCCAATGCCAATTCCAAAGAAGTTTAAAATGTCTGATATTCCAAAGTATGATGGCATAACTGATCCACGAGATCACGTGTCTGCATTCACGACCGGTGTGAAAGGCAACGATTTGACCAAATAAGAAATCGAATCAATATTTATCAAGAAATTTGGTGAAACACTCACCAAGGGAGCATTGACATGGTATTCTCTCTTACCTGAAAATTCTATAAATTGTTTTGCTGAGCTTGAAGATTCATTTATTAAAGCACATTCAGGAGCTCAAAAAGTCAAAAAAGAATGGAATTTATTTCAAAATCAAGCAAGGAGATTCAGAGTTACATAGAGAGTTTGTAGATAGATTCCAATGTGAATGAATGACGTTACCACGCGTACCAGGCAATTGGGCAGCTATAGCATTTACCGGTAATTTGAATGACCAAAGCTCAGAAGCCACGAGACCCCAAGGAAAGCCTTCGTGAATTTTCAGCAACAACTTGGAATGACGTTTACAACAGATACAACACGAAGCTAAGGATAGAAGAAGATATTATCTCGGGATCTCAAAAAGAGGAAAAAGTAAGTTCGAGACGTGCAGAAATCGAAAAAGATCCGGTAAAAACAGATATGAAAGATATATGGGCCCAACATGAATAAATTCAAGATCAAAGCAGGACAATTCAAGGTATGATCATAGATAAAGGAATAGAGAGCCTGCTTCATCATTAAGGTCTGGGAATAATTGTAACATGCGAAATCATGATAGAAACTTGAAGGTAAGATTTGGTTGTTATAGTTTTAGTATCAGCACTTCCGAGTTTGTAGCCGTATTAAGAAGCATGGGTGATAAGATGCGGTGGCCAAAGAAGATGAGATCAAATCCAAATAGGTGTAATCCTGATCACTGGTGCGAATTTCACAAAGATCATGGTCATAAAACAACGATTTTTGTAGATTGTTACAAGGAGAAGTTGACCATCTATTGAAGCAAGGGTATCTTACTAATTTATTTAGTAAAAAAGGTAAGCAGGTTTACATGAAGAATAGACAAGACGCCCTAAACCTCCTTCTTCGAAAAGGACCATTAATGTTATAAGCGGGGACGAAGAAGTTAATGGCATAACATATACGACAACCAATAAGGTTTCCAAAATTACAATTACCCACGGGAAGTGGGTTCGACACATTTTGGAGGAAGAAAGCATTACATTTGATGATGCAGATGTGGACGGCGTGTTAATTCCACACAACGATGCATTAGTAATATCTCTACTTATACATGATACTAATGTGAAACGAGTTTTGATTGATTTAGGTAGTTTCGTGAATATCATTTTACTGAGAGTATTAAGCAAGATGCAAGCTGAGGATAAATTTGTACCTATGGCACATACTTTGTCTATCTTCGACAATTCAAGCATTGTTACATAAGGGGAGGTAATACTTACTTGATTCGCAGAAGGCATGGTTAAAGATGTGAAGTTTCAGGTGATAGAGATGGAGATGGATTACAATATAATTCTCGAGAGACCGAGGATCCACCAGATGTATACTGTTCCATCTATCTTTCATCAAGTTATCAAATTCCCATCACCTTGGGGAGTACGCCAAATCCGTGGAGATCAATGGGATTCCAGGCATATCAATTCTGTAGCATATTTAAGTATGGAAAACAAAAAAAGTAACAATTATGGAATCCGGTTGAGGATACCACGGCTCAAACCTCAACTGAACAAGGGCAAATAGATTCTCAAGGCCCGATACATTCAAGAGCCAGAAGAAAATGAAAGTATCAAAACAACGATTGAAGAACTAGAGGATATAGAGTTGTTTGCACAATGGCCTGAAAGGAAAGTTTATATCCGGGCCAACTTAAGCCACGACATGAAAGGTAAATGAATTGAATTTTTAAAAACAAACATAGATAGTTTTGACTGATCCCATTCTGATATAAAAGGAATACCCCTGAAAGTAATGACTCACAAGCTAAATGAAGACCCATCATATCCACATGTCAAACAAAAGAAGAGAAAGCAGAGAACTTTCAAAAATCAGGTGATTCAAGACGAGGTTAAAAAACTATTAAAAATTGGGTCTATCCGCAAGGTAAAGTATCATAATTGGTTAGCGAGTACCGTATTAGTTCCGAAAAAGAATGGCAAATAGCAAGTTTGTGTAGATTACACCAATCTTAACAAAGCTTGTCCAAAGAATCTTTTTCATTACCACATATAGATCAATTGATTGATGCTACTACAGGACATGAACTGTTAAGCTTTTTAGATGCGTATTCAGGGTACAATCAGATCAAAATGGATCCTCTAGATGAAGAAAAAAATTCATTTATGACAAACAGAGGGACTTACTATTATAAAGTAATTCCCTTTGGTCTCAAAAATGCTGGTGCCATGTATTAAAGATTGGTGACCAAAATCTTCCAAGAACATTTAGGAAAAACTATGGAGGTCTACATAGATGATATGCTTGTCAAATCTCAACTAATAGGAGAGCATACATCACATTTGTATGATACATTTTAGATCTTACGAAAATTCAATATGAAGCTGAATCGCGAGAAATGTGCATTCGACGTTTCATCAGGTAAGTTTTTGGTTTTCTTGTGTCTAACTGTGGTATTTAAGTGAATCCTGTACAGATTAAAGCCATTGAAGAAATCCCTAGCATGCTTACCAATAAGAAAGGGGTTCAAAGACTAACGGGAAGAATTGCAGTACTGGAGAGATTTATTTCCAGGTCATTGGAAAAATGTTTTAAATTCTTTTCAGCTCTTGAAAAGCAAGACCAATTCAAATGGTCTGAAGAGTGTCAACAAGCGCTCAACACCTGAAGGCCTACCTGTCAAATCTGCTATTGCTCGCAAAATCGAAGCTTAGAGAAAGATTACTTATTTATTTAGCCGTTTTAGAAGTAGTGGTGAGTGCTGTTTCTGTTCGTGAAGATCAAGGTAAACAATCCCTTATTTATTATTTTAGCAAGTCATTATTAGAAGCGGAGACACAATATCCTAAATTAGAAAAACTTGCACTTGCACTAATCATGGCATTTAGAAAACTAAGGCCTTATTTTCAATGCCACCCTATTTCCGTAGTAACTACTTATCCATTGCGTAATATATTACACAAACATGAGTTATTAGGTAGATTAGCCAAGTAGGCTATTGTATTGAGTGAGTACGACATCACATATCAACCTAGGA
Source organism: Nicotiana benthamiana (assembly GCA_034376525.1). NCBI lineage: Eukaryota > Viridiplantae > Streptophyta > Magnoliopsida > Solanales > Solanaceae > Nicotiana > Nicotiana benthamiana. The sequence goes on along the minus strand of CM067324.1, from coordinate 56,979,670 downwards.
GCGCCATAATGTCTCAGGTGTTAGCAGATTTTTTAGTTGATTATAACCACGGGACGAAATTAGAAGCCGAAAAGGAATTAGAAGTGTTTAATGGGTTTAATCTAGGAATTTGGATCTCATTTACTGATTGACTCATCTAATGTAAATGGGGCAGGTTTAGGAATTGTTTTGATACCACCTACGGGTAAAATCATTCAACAATACGTAAAATGTCATCCTATAACTAATAATGAGGTAGAGTATAAAGTGTTGAAACACGTTTCCAAAGCACTAAACTAAACGTGTGTTCATATTTGTAGGTTTTGATAAATGACAAACGATGCGCAATTGACATATGACGAGGTCCAAGCACAAGCACGCAAATGTCACTTAACGAAGTTCAAGCACAAGACAAACAAAGATCAAGATTAAACAAAGTTATACATGAGTCGCTCATTAATTGTGATCTTGACCCGACAATTTAACTCAAGACTTGGCTTCTCTCGTAAAATTTTTTTTATCAAATCATGCATATTTAATTTAGAGCAAAATGATTTTAAATCATGCATATTTATTTTAGCAAAATGATTTTTAAACATGCCTCTAATATCTGGACAAAGATAATCGATTATGTACTTATGATAATCGATTATGTTAAGGCAGCTGCAAGACAATCGATTGTGTACCTTATGACAATCGATTGTGTTGAGGCAGTGTCATCAGATTATTGAAATCTGCATGACAATCGACTGTGTACCTTATGACAATCGATTGTGTTGAGACAGTGTCCATCAGATTTTTCAAAGCTACAAAATAATCGATTGTGAACTTTATGACAATCGATTGTGTTGAGGCAGTGTCTATCAGATTTTTCAAAGATACAAAATAATCGATTGTGAACCTTATGACAATCGATTGTGTTGAGGCAGTGTCTATTAGATTTTTCAAGACTGAAAATAATCGATTGTCCATATAGCATAATCGATTATGTAAATGACCGTTGCCAAAATATTTTCAAACTCCGTTAGATAATCGATTATTGGATTTTAATAATCGATTGTTTTAAGTAAAATCTGAAAAAAAAAATTTGAACGTTGCCAAGTAATCGATTGTATATTTCTGATAATCGATTATTTTAAGTAAATTCTGGAAATGATTTTTTGAACGTTGCCAGTAATCGATTATACGTCTTAGATAATCGATTATGCTGCGTAAAATCTGGGAATGATTTTTGGAACGATTGGAAAATAATCGATTGTGCCAATTAGACAATCGATTGTCGTAGCACAAAATCAGCAATTCTTAATTCGCAATTAGGCAACGGTTATGCATGTTTTTGACACTATAAAGACATCTTCAAATCAGTCTTCTAAACACAACAACTGATCATATTATTGCTAAAGCTTGCATACTCTCTTATTCATCATTTTCTATTCATTACATAAGTTTTTGAGAGCCAAATTCTTGACGAAAGTTGTTGCGTTCTTGAGCGTATTTATTTTACTCATATCTACTCTTAAGGAGAGTCTTGTTTTGAGTGCAAAGTGTTTTTATACACTTGAAGGGAAGTGTTAATCCCTTGTATTGTAATAAGGAATGTTGTGATTCCTTTGGTTGAAGTCTTGAAGTGTTGTATCTTCGAGGAAAGGTTGTTGAGGCTTGTGTGACTCAAGTTCTCAGTTTGTAACGGTTTGTTAAGCACCCGTAAGCTTAACGAAGTTAGTGGAATTCTCGAGAGAGTCTCTCGGGGACTTGACTAGCCACGGGTTGTGGTGAACCAGGATAACATCGGTGCGTTCGTTCTTTGTTATTTACTTATCGCACTTATTTCATTCCTGAAATTTTTAAATTCCGCAAGTTTACGCTGATTTTTATTATAACGCTATTCACCCCCCCTCTAGCGTTAAGCGTATATTCTAACAATTGGTATCAGAGCCCAACTCTCTGAAAAACTTAACCGTTTGAGAGAAACAATCCATGGCTTCTACTCATGATTCTTTTGCAGGAATAGGTGAAGGACAATGCTCCACCCGACCACCACTATTCGATGGCACAAACTATACGTACTGGAAGGAAAGGATGAGAATATTCATTCAATCGAATAGTTTTCATCTGTGGAAGGTTATAATGAAGGGAGAACAAATTCCAACCAAAAAGGTTGAAAATGAATGGGTTCCAAAATCCGAAGATGAATACGATGCGGATGAAATCCGAAAAGTGCAGAACAACGCTAAAGCCATCAACTTATTATATTGTGCTGTAAACGCTGATGATTACAGAAAAATATCATGTTGCACAACGGCGAAGCAAATGTGGGATAAGCTGGAAATCACGTACGAAGGTACGGACCAGGTAAGAGAGGCTAAAGTTGATTTTCTAACCCATGCATATGAACTGTTTCACATGAAGGAAGGCGAAAGGGTCGATGACATGTTCGAACGATTTTCAAAAATCGTTAATGACTTACATGCTCTTAAGAAGACCTTCACGGATAAGGAACTTGTCCGAAAAATTCTCCGAAGTCTCACTCCGGAATGGCGCTCCAAGGCCGACGCAATTCAAGAGTCTATTGGCATTTCAAATGTCACCATCGACGGATTAAGAGGCAATCTTAAAACTTATGAATCTACTATACTTAACCCTCTTGTTAATGATCAAAGGAAACAAAGAATCGCCCTCAAGGCAAGCACAAACCAACCTCAAAATAACGAGGACGGAGATAACGAGTTCGGACTCGTTAGTAAGAGATTTCAAAAGTTCATGCGAAAAGAGTATGAACGAAAAGGCAAACAACAAGGAGATCAAGTAAAGTGCTATGGGTGCAGAGAAATCGGGCACATTAAATCAAATTGCCCAAATGTCAAAAAGGAGAAGAAACCCTTCAAGAAACAACGAGCATACATATCTTGGGGAGGCGACTCCGGAGACGAGTCGAGTGAGGAAGAAGAAGACGAAACCGCAAATCTTTGTCTCATGGCTCACGAAAACAATCAAGAAGAGGTATGTCAAATTTCTTCCAAAAACTTCTATTCTCTTGAGGAAATGCAAAATGCCTTTGATGAGTTGTATAGTGAATTCATTAAAGCTTCCAAAACTGTTAAAAACATTAAGGAAAATGCTTCTTTGAAAGAAAAAGATCTTGAAAAACAACTCTCTTTGAAAGAAAAGGATTTGGAAAAACTGATTTTGGAAAATGAGAAGTTGAAAGAAGAAAACAATTTTTTCGGCAAAAGAAGCGCCGACAAACCCGAGAGTTCTAGTAAAAATTGTACTTCTTGCATGCATCTAAAAGATGAGGTAGAACGACTTAAGGGCACCTTAGATAAGTTTAATTGTTCTCATAAAAATTTGAATGAGGTTCTTGTTAATTTGAAATCGACCAAACATGGGATAGGTTTTAAAAACGAGCCTAAAGAAAAAGTTGAAGCCAAACCCCAACCACCTAAGGCTCAACCTAGAATAAATAAAATAAATGTTCATCCTAGAAATAACAATCCTAGAATCAACATGCATGCTAGACCAAACACTAGAAGAAACATTGAACATTTTAGGACACCTAGAAATGGCCTTCAACCTAGAAATAACTATTCTAGATATGATGCATATCCTAGTCCAAACACTAGAAGAAACTTTGAACATTTTAGGACACCTAGAAATGGCTTTCAACCTAGAAATAACTATCCTAGAAATGTTGCATATCCTAGAACAAATAGTAGGAGAAATTATTTTCATGAAATGCGCAATAGTCATATTGTCGAAAATAGAGTAAACAAATTTCGTCCGTCCAACTACTATCAACCTAGACGAATGCATAATCCTAATGTCATTTGTCATTATTGCAATCGAATTGGACATATTGCTCCTTCTTGCTTCACTAGACATAGACACTTAACTGCATGTCAAGCACAACAGCATGTTACACCTAACTCTCGAGGACCCAAAACAGCTTGGGTACCAAAGACTCATTAATTGTCTTGTAGGTATGTTTAAAGGGATCAAGTGTACTTTGGTACCTTGATAGTGGATGCTCCAAACACATGACCGGAGACGAATCCAAGTTCCTTAAACTAGAACACAAGGAAGGAGGAAGCGTTATTTTTGGAGATAACAACAAGGGAAAAATTATCGGCATTGGATCGGTCGGTAAGGATGAACCTTCTTCCATTAAGCATATATTGCTAGTTAAAGGTCTAAAACATAATCTCTTGAGCATAAGTAAATTATGTGACAAGGGAAATCTTGTTTTATTTGATTCGGATGAATGCTTAGTTTTTCGCCGTAGCGATTTTAAAATTATCCTTCGTGGTTTTAGAATGGATAACATCTATATGGTTGATCTCGAAAATTCTTCATCTGAGTATGTGAATTGTCTTATGAGCAAAGAAGATGATATGTGGTTATGGCATCGTAGAGTAGCTCACATCAACATGCATCTTTTAAACAAATTGGTTTCACAAAATTTAGTTATTGGTCTTCCAAATTTGAAATTTGAAAAAGACTCCATTTGCGATTCTTGTCAAAAAGGGAAGCAAACAAAAGCATCTTTTAAATCGAAAAATATTGTTTCAACTACTAGACCATTGCAACTTCTTCACATGGACCTTTTTGGACCATCTCGCATTGAAAGTCTTGGTAGAAATCGTTATGCTTTTGTTATTGTTGATGATTATTCTAGATTTACATGGACACTATTTCTTGCTCATAAAAGTGAAGCTTTTCATAATTTTAAATGTTTTCTTAAACGTGTTCAAAATGAAAAGGACACAACCATCACTTCAATAAGAAGTGATCATGGGGGAGAGTTCGACCACAATCTCTTCGCGGATTTTTGTGACGAACTCGGTATCGAGCACACCTTCTCTGCTCCACGCAAACCACAACAAAATGGAGTGGTGGAAAGGAAAAATAGGTGTCTCGAAGAGATGGCTAGAACCATGCTCGATGAGGCTAAGATTCCCTAACGTTTTTGGGCGGATGCCGTGAGTACCGCATGCTACGTTTTAAACAGAGTAGTCATAAGGCCAATACTCATGAAAACTCCCTATGAACTCTACAAGGGAAGGAAACCAAATATCTCTCATCTTAGAGTATTCGGTTGTAAATGTTTTATTCATAACAATGGTAAAGATAATTTGGGAAAGTTTGATACCAAATCCGATGAAGGAATTTTTATTGGTTACTCTTCACGTAGCAAAGCATATAGAGTATTCAATACTAGAACCGAAATTGTGGAGGAATCCCCTTATATTGTGTTTTCCGAAAATAATGCTCGCTTGGCGAGAAAGGATTCTGGTTTTGAACTTCCAGGTAGTTTAAACTCAATAAGTCCTCAAGACAAAGTACAAGAGGAAACTCCTAAGGAAATTCAAGATGAAATCTTGGAACAATTATCGGAGGAAGCGCCACAACTGGAAAAAGAAACGAAACTGCCTAACGCGTGGAGGACAATCAAAGACCATCCTCTCGAACAGGTAATTGGCGACATTGAACAACAGGTAAGTACTCGAAACACTCTTAAGAACACCTTAGGACACACTTCTTAAGAGATCACGTTCTCAATTGGCCAACATCTTCACAAAACCTTTAGAGAAAGAGTCCTTCTTCCGAATTCGTAGTGAACTCGGGATTCTTGACTCCACATTGATCTAAGTCATGCATTGCATTTTCCCTTTCACATGATTACTAACTTGAGCGTCGGAGGCGTCTAACGTATTTTTGCAGGTATCGCCCTAAAAGCAGGGGGAATTATAAAGATTGGTGCAGAATAATCGATTCCTCTTTGGAATAATCGATTTCTCTTTTGTATATAATCGATTATCAAGTATCAATAATCGATTATGTTGACATTATTTGCTTTATTATCCCTTTTATGAAGTTGAAAATTTTGATTAATCAATAAACAAGTTATTTACCAATTTTTTTGCTAATGTCAAAAGGGGGAAGAATAAGGGCTATGCACTTAATACTTATTGGCACAAATTGAGGGGGAATTCATATGTTGAGGGGGAACTAATTGCATATATATATACTTGTCTTGGATCGTCATTATGAATTACCTAATATGCATATCCCGATTTAGGTTTGCCATTATCAAAAAGGGGGAAATTGTTGAAACACGTTTTCAAGGCACTAAACTAAACGTGTGTTCATATTTGTAGGTTTTGATAAATGACAAACGATGCGCAATTGACATATGACGAGGTCCAAGCACAAGCGCGCAAATATCACGTAACGAAGTTCAAGCACAAGACAAACAAAGATCAAGATTAAACAAAGTTATACATGAGTCGCTCTTTAATTGTGATCTTGATCCGACAATTTAACTCAAGACTTGGCTTCTCTCGTAAAAACATTTTTATCAAATCATGCATATTTAATTTAGAGCAAAATGACTTTAAATCATGCATATTTATTTTAGCAAAATGATTTTTAAAATGCCTCTATAATCTGGACAAAGATAATCGATTATGTACTTATGATAATCGATTATGTTAAGGCAGCTGCAAGACAATTGATTGTGTACCTTATGACAATCGATTGTGTACCTTATGACAATCGATTGTGTTGAGGCAGTGTCCATCAGATTTTTGAAATCTGCATGACAATCGATTGTGTACCTTATGACAATCGATTGTGTTGAGACAGTGTCCATCAGATTTTTCAAAGCTACAAAATAATCGATTATGAACCTTATGACAATCGATTGTGTTGAGGCAGTGTCTATAAGATTTTTCAAAGATACAAAATAATCGATTGTGAACCTTATGACAATCGATTGTGTTGAGGCAGTGTCTATTAGATTTTTCAAGACTAAAAAATAATCGATTGTCCATATAGCATAATCGATTATGTAAATGACCGTTGCCAAAACCTTTTAAAACTCCGTTAGATAATCAATTATAGAATTTTAATAATCGATTGTTTTAAGTAAAATCTGAAAAAAGATTTTTTGAACGTTGCCAAGTAATCGATTGTATATTTCTGATAATCGATTGTTTTAAGTAAATCTGGAAATGATTTTTTGAACGTTGCCAGTAATCGATTATACGTCTTAGATAATCGATTATGCTGCGTAAAATCTGGGAATGATTTTTGGAACGATTGGAAAACAATTGATTGTGCCAATTAGACAATCGATTGTCGTAGCACAAAATCAACAATTCTTAATTGGCAATTAGACAACGGTTATGCATGTTTTTGACACTATAAATACATCTTCAAATCAGTCTTCTAAACACAACAACTGATCATATTATTGCTAAAGCTTGCATACTCTCTTATTCATCATTTTCTATTCATTACATAAGTTTTTGAGAGCCAAATTCTTGACGAAAGTTGTTGCGTTCTTGAGCGTATTTATTTTACTCATATCTACTCTTAAGGAGAGTCTTGTTTTGAGTGCAAAGTGTTTTTATACACTTGAAGGGAAGTGTTAATCCCTTGTATTGTAAGAAGGAACGTTGTGATTCATTTGATTGAAGTCTTGAAGTGTTGTATCTTCGAGCAAAGGTTGTTGAGGCTTGTGTGACTCAAGTTCTCAGTTTGTAACGGTTTGTTAAGCACCCGTAAGCTTAACGAAGTTAGGGGAAATCTCGAGAGAGTCTTTTGGGGACTGGACTAGCCACGGGTTGTGGTGAACCAGGATAACATCGGTGCGTTTGTTCTTTATTATTTACTTATCGCACTTATTTCACTCCTGCAATTTTTAAATTCCGCAAGTTTACGATGTTTTTTATTATAACACTATTCACCCCCCTCTAGCGTTAAGCGTATATTCTAACATAATTGCAGGTTTAGAACTAGCACATGAACTTGGCATCGATGAGATTGTAATCAGAAGGACTCCAGCTTGTGGTTAATCAGATGTTGGGGACTTATACGGCTAGAGAAGCACGAATGCAGCAATACATAGAAAAGGCACATGATTTGGTTAGACAATTCCAGATTTGGAAAGTTGCGCAGATTCCAAGAGAGCAAAATGTTGAGGTAGACGCCTTAGATAACCTCGCATCTGCGGTAGACGCAACGAATAACGAAAATGCTTCTGCAATTCATTTGTTTCATTCAACACGCGATCATGACAAAAATAAGGTAATTTTCAATAACTTGACTTGGGATTGGAGGAACGAGATTGTTTCTTTTTTGCAGTACAGAACCATACGCAAAGACACGAAAAGGTTTCACGCGCTTCGTAAAAAGAATGCTCGGTACTATTTAAAACAAGGCAATCTTTATCGAAAAATGTCTGGTGGTCCCTTAGTAAGATGCCTCAGACCATCTCAAACGGAATTTAATATGAGAGAGATACACGAGGGACATTTTGGAAATCACACAGGAGGAAGATCACTGGTAAGAACCATGATTAGAGCAGGATACTATTGTCCTAAAATGGAAGAAGAAGAGGAGAATTTCGTGGCTAAATGTGATAAGTGCCAAAGATATGGTAACAACATGCATAGACCCATATAGTTGCTATAGCCGGTCCTTACACCGTGGCCTTTTATGAAATAGGGATGGACATCATGGGTCCACTACCACAGGCAAAAGACAAGGTAAAATTCCTACCTGTACTCACTGACTACTTTACTAAATAGGTACAAGTAGGAGAATTTAAATAGGTACAGGAAAAAGGAAGTTAGAGATTTCATTTGGTGAAATATCATATGTCGATTCGGTGTACCAAAGGAAATTGTGTGTGATAATGCCCCACAATTTATAGGCGTACAAATCATAGAATGTTTTTCAAAGTTGGCAGATCAAAAGGATTACCTCAACACCTTATCATCTGGTGGGTAATGGACAAGCTGAATGAACAAATAAAGTTATTATCAACAATTTGAAGAAATGATTGGAAGAATCCAAAGGCAGTTGGCCAGAATTGTTACCTGGTATTTTATGGGCGTATCACACCAAAGAAAAAACAAGCACGGGTGAAACACCATTTTTATTTGTCTATGAGGCTGAAGCATTGATCCTAGTAGAGATAGGAGAACCTAGCATGAGGTATACACAAGCGCGAGGAATCAAATGAAGAAGACATGTGACTATATCTTGATCCTCGAAGGAAAAAGGGAAGATGCCTTAATAAGGATGATAGCACAAAAACAAGTCATGGAACGATACTACAATCGAAAAGCACCTCTAAGATACTTCAAGATTGGGAACTTCATACTCAAAAAAGCTTTTCAATTCACAAAGGCGGCTAATATGGGAAAATTAAGTCCAACCTAGGAAGGACCTTACAAGATTCATGGTATTGCGAGGAAAGGAGCGTACGAGCTGGAAATAATGGATGGCAAGATATTATATGCATGCTCGAATGTCGTTCAAAAGATACTATTTCTAAGAAGTACCCACAGACAAGTATCCTCATTTTAAAATTTTGTTTTTGAATTGTTACAATTTTATTAACAATTTTAGATGATAGGAAAAAAGTTAATCTTTACTAAATGATGAATCATGACCTGCAAGGCATGTAGAATAGATTAAAATTCATGGTCTAGGGTTACAACTCTTCTGATAGAAATTGAGACAGGTTAAGAAGTCGTCATCTATAATCGTACCTCCAGTCCTGTATGTTTTATTCCTTTACAGGAAAAAGACCAAATAAGAAGAATAGTCAAGTGCTCAAGACTTCATACCTCAAAGCACAAACACTTGGGGGACTATATGATATACATAGACATATGTATAAAGAAGGCAAAGAAGATTGAGAAATAATCAAAGTTCAAGCCTAAAAAGTTTACTTATTGAATGAGTCAAGTGCAGAGAAAAGTTACGAGCCAAAGCCAAAGAAAAACCTTATCATAGTTAGGATAAAATGCAATGTAATAAAAACTTTGTGTCTTACTCAAGTGAAATCAGTTATGAATGAGAACCTTTTTGTATTATTCAATGTACTGAAACAGGTTATAAATAAAAACCTTGTGTTTTGTTTTCTTTTTTGAAATCTATTGTAAGGAAAATAGTTACAGAAAAGTTATTGAAGTTATTTATATACATGTAAAGTATTATTTAAAATTTGACAAAGTTCAAATAAGAATTTGTCAAAGTTATTTCAAGAAACATGTGTATTCCTATTTCTTTTGTCGTACATTTACACCATTATGAAGTTGAGATATCTTCTTCTTTAAGTATCAAATATAAAAGGGCCATCTTTTATAAAATTCATGATTGATTCAAATATCCATGAAGTAAAACAGAGCATTTTGCAAAATAAAAATGCAAGTTATCCAATAAGTCCTTAAATATAAAGGCAGGAATAAGCAAAACAGAAGTTCAAGCAATAACAAAAAACTTCTTCATATTAAGTTTAGACTAAGTATGAACTTATTCATAAACTAAAAGTTGTTTATATAAAACGTCCTGAAGAAGGTCTGGGGATTTAATTTCTTCAACTAACCCTCAAAAACGACCAAGGGTTACAACCACTTACCACCAAAGAAAAGATAAAAATGAGTCAAATATCATAAACTTTTCAGTGAGAAGTTGAAGGAACTGAAGCAGGGTCATTAGCAACAGTAGATTCAACTTGACTTGAGGGAATTGGAGCATTTACCATACCTGTATCGTATTCAATATTTTCTGAAGTCTCAGCTACGGGAGAGGGAAAATCTTGGGTATGTTGAGTCTCCTCTTTGGTTTCTCTTATTTTAGCCAACTCAGCCTCAAAGTTAAAATTCTCTTGGCTAACTTCTACAAGGGTATAATGGTGAGTATTTAAAAATGGCCAACTAACTTCAATTGCGGTTTTGTCCTCAAGAAGCTCATAATCTTTTTCCCATTCAACAATCTCATTCTTAAGCTTCTCATACTCAACCAAGGTAGAATCATAAGAAATTTGAAGAGAAGCATGTAAACTTTCTAAGGAACAAACATTATTAGAAGATTTCCGAAGGTCTTCTCGAGTCTGAGTCAAAGTTTGTACGAGTTCACCAGCAGAAGCTTCCTTCTTACTTAAGAGAGCTATTAACTCTTTTATTTCTTCACTAGCCTTGGAGAGTTGCTCTGAAAAGGAAGCTTCAAGAAGATTTCTGTCTTTATTAGCTTAATTCGAGGAAGCTCTTTCAACCACCAATTTTGCAGAAAAATCTCAGAGCTGCTACTCTAAAGTGTGCCTATTCTCTTATAACGCTTCCATATCAATTTAAAGACGCTCATATTTCTCTCTCTAGTTATTTTCTTAATCTTGGTACTCATGCATCAACTGCTTCGTATGAGAAACCCTCTTCATCATTTTTGTACCAAGGAGGTTGATTTAAAAAAAGGAAGAGAAATGGTAAGAGCTTTATAAAAAGGGAAACAAATCATTAAAAATGAATACCTTTATTGATGATTGTATTATGTCGTTCATAAAAGTTAAGGAATTGTGGCTCTCAAGCTTGTCCTTCTCGGTTGGTCCAATTAGCTGTTTCAACCACATGTCAGCCCCACATGATTTTCTCAAAAGATTACCATCGGCAGAGACCTTGATGATAACCTGTTTCATGGCTCCACTTCTACTTAAGGAACCAACCTCAGTTTGTTGAGCAGTTGTAGGAGGAACTATAGAAGGAGTCAAAATAGCTGGGGGAGTAGTAGTAGAAACAGTAAAAATAGTTGGGGGAGGAGCAGTAACAACAACAATCACGACTGGCATAAGAGGTATCATATATGCAGACATAGAAAGAGAAGCAAATGGTGCTTCATCAAAAAATGGTCCTAAACTTTCACTACCGAACCCACGGGTAAAAAGCTATTCAATAGAATCATGAGTAGCAGGGAGAGAATCATCATTAGAAATCACCAACGAGGCTTCAACAGTCTCGGTGAGAGGAATAGAACGAGGGGGAGATGCTTCCTCATCAAAAATAATTCTTCTTATAGCCCGCAGCCTTCTTACCAAAGAGCCCCCCTCTTGTTCTTCCTCTTCCTCAGATTCTTGGTCAATAGTAGCCTTCCTTTTCGATAAAGAACCCAAGATTATCTCTTGGGCCCTTTCTAAAGAAATTCGGGAAGCTACGACTGCTTCAACACTTATGTCTCAAATGGGAAATCCTGATAAAAAGAAGGATTAAAATAATTTCGAGGGAAAGCAATAAATAAAGTCATATAAAAAAACCTTACCGTGAGTTTTAAATTTCCAACCAAATCGTTGAGAAAGAGTTTTCCAAGACCTACTCTCTTCTGGAGTAGTATGTAACAACATTCCTACCTAACCACGAAAATTGAGAATCTCACAACAATTCTTATGGTAGCTAAAAGAAAGAAAAAGAAGAAGGAAGTTAAAATGACAGTCATAAGAATTTAGAAAAAGGTATGGGAATGTTATTAGACAGAAAACTCACGTGCAAAGTTTCACTTATCCGAAAAGGGAACATTTTCTTCACCCACAAAACCAACAGTGGCGGCAACAACGAACCTGGCATACCAGCCACGGTCTATAACATCTTTTGGACTGACCAAAACTCTTTTACTTCCTACTACTAGAGTAAATACTACTTGGCGAAAGAGCTTGGGAGAGTAAACGTGAATTAAATAGGCAAAAGTAAAAGGCACACCAACCATATTGGTTAAATGCCTCAAATAGGAATAACTCTTCATAAAATAGGGCCAATTTGCCCCAAACAAACGTTGAAAAAATGATAGAATTCAAGAATAACAGGGTGAATAGCGGGTTTGAATCCTAAAGTAAAATGGTATGTATAACCAAAAGAAAACCCATTTAAATAAAGGTGATTCTTTGGTTCGCATTGGGGATTATGATGGGGAAGTCATGACTCCAATTACAGTCCCTACGAACTACAAAAATTAAACCCTCAGTAATCTGGGTTGGTAAATGCCAACACGTTCTAGTGAAGACATAGAAGAAACCTGATTCCTAATGGATTCTTTGTCGTTGTAAAAAGATAGTTCAATGGGAACAATCTCATCTACAGTGGGTTCATGAAGAGGCTCTGTGGGTTCTTTGCCTCTAGATGAAGACCTTTGAGAAAGGTAGCCTCTGGTTCTAAAAGGTGGAGTGGAACTTGATGAAGGTAGAGAAGAACCTCATACAAATGAAGAACCTAAATTATGATATTTGCCTCGTGTCTTGCTCTTGATAGGAGCAAGAGGAAGGTTATTGGCGATGGAAACTCTCCTAGGGTTAGGGTTTGACGGAGACATGATCATACGAGGGAGATGGGAACAAGAATTGAATATTCTAAGAACTTTGAACTTTATGTGAGAAAGAAAAAGATGAAAACTATATTTATACTTAGAAACAATCGTCAAAGGAAAAGTTACAATGATGGAAACGTCATGATAAGAACTATCATCTCGTAATTGGTGAATCTGTAAAAAAAGCCTTAAAAGGCACTGAGAAGTCGTAGAACCAATTAGAAGATGCCATGTGTAATCGGCATTAAAAGGAAGTGACAAATGAAGCATAAGAGGAATTAATGGTGGTAAATATTCTCGCTTTAGTAAAATCCACTTCCCAAATATTCTATTGATGAATAAATTGCAAGTGGGGGGACTATCTGTATTGGAAAAAATTTAAGTTTATGTATATTGAATTCATTTTAATGGTGACATGCCATGACACGTAGATTGGTCAAAGAACAAGGATCAACAAAGAATAAAGAGGCACGAGTTACAACAGACACGAGCAAAGATTCAAGAGATTCGATGCTCGTACCTCTTTATGGTCAAAAATCAAGATAAGGGAATGAACCTGATAGCAAAAGAGGGTACAGATATAATATTTAATAGACATTAAATACAAAAATGTTAGAGAATCTGTATTGAATTACAATGATTACAATTTATAACATAACATTAAATTCCTTTAATTATCTATAATGGTCTTATTATGACAAAGGCAAAACGTATCATCTAGAAATAACTATAAAAGGGGAAGCTTGATCATTTTGTACGGACACGAAATACTATTGGAATATACTGATTTACTTTGCTTTTTATTCATATTTATTTACATCAATTATTCTCATTTCTATTTGGTTATCAGTAACCCGAATTTTTCTAATATAAGCTTTGGCCGAAATTTCACTTTTTGATTAAATAATAATAAAGTTGTGATGACTGATATATCTCTATCCTAAAAAAGATTTGGTTGGATTTAGAACCTATCACAGGATTCATATTAAAGTGAGAGAGAGAGAGCATTGGGTCATGTTTTTCAGAGACCTGAGTAAGCGGCCATTAGGCGGCTACCCTATTTCTCCTGCATCAACATTGGCAGCTCATTGTGAGTCTTCAATAGAAACCTACACCAAAATAATTAATGCAATAAAAAAATGAAGCAACAATTTTTCTGCAGAAAAACGATTTAGATGGTTGGAATACAAGTTTGTGAAATACAAGTTTGTCCAACAGATATAGATCACAATTTTACAGAATCGGTATTTCAACATTAGTCCCCTAAACTCCACCCAAACCTGACTGTAATGAATTTAAAGTTACATGGGATATGAATGTTTGCTGTAATTTAATTATTTTAAAACAAAAAAATTGAAAGCAACTACAATATTGTCAACCTTGTTAATCTTTCAAGGGCTGCGAGGAACTTCACACTTGGGGATTTAGAAAGGAAATTCTAAATGCCATATCAAGATGTTTTATGCATAATTTGATGCATTCACGAAGCGATTTCAAAAATATATGGCATCCAATTGTATGGGTCAATATTAGGTCGAGCTTAGTGAATGCAAACGGACGAGCTGAGGCCGAGGTCGAAGTTAAGCACGAACCATTGGTGAGGAGTCGTCCATAGAGAGAAAGACTAGTGCGACTAGTGCTAAGGTCGAGTAAAGAATAAACATCAGAAATGATTAGAATGTTGTTAGGATTATGAATACAAACATTCCATTGAATATTCTCCTGATGGTACTTTTTTAGGGTTTTCTGTGAATATCACTTATAAATAGGAAGAAAGAGGGAACAAAAATGGAGCTTCCATACTTTTCTGAGAAAACAATCTTGTAAAGGATTGACTATCAAGAATATACGAAAAGCTTGTCTTGTCTCCTCTGTTTGATTCCATTGCTAAACATTCCTCTTTTAGTCACAAGATCCAAGAACACTTTGTTAATTTCCATAGTCTGCTTTCATGCGCTATAGTCAGAAGAAGGAAACATCCATCTCATTCAACATTTGAGTGACAAACTCCTTCTTATTAAATTTAATTCCATTTATCACATTTATTACATGTTTTGATTCTCAAATATATTGGCAGTCATTGAGCATTAACTTGGCATTCATTGAATCGAACACGGTCCTATACAATCAAAATTAATGAACTTGAGATCTAGGATTTTACTTATTAGATTGGTTTAACAAAAAGGGCCTAAAACATTTTGGTCAAACAATTTGGCGCTGTCTATGGGGAGTTCCTAGTTATAAAGATTAGTTTCTTCTAGATTTAGAAAAACAACAACAAAAGCTTTCTTTTTATTATTTGCACAAACTAACAAAGGCAGGAAAATGAGAGGAAATACTGAAAGCAGTGATGGGTGTCACTGCTAACCTCCTATGCACCATCAACGAGGTGGTCGGGGAAGACGAAGAGAATATGATGCCAAACGCCTTACCCAGGCAAAGTGACTCACCTTCTCTTCATGGGAATGCAACCGCATCACATGAGAAGGGAGCCTCCATGTCCACAAAAAGGAAGCATCGCCCATAGTGAAAATGTTATTGGAGGGTGTCTGAAAAGTACTCTAAACAATGTACTCGACAAACCCGATGAAAGGGCGAGTAGGAACAACGCACTAATGACACCCTAACAACCATCAATGAGCAACACGCTCCTCCTCTAACAGGTAACACTCACACTGTTATTGATATAGGTAACGACACCATCGTAGCTATTCTAAGGAAAATGGAAGAAATGGAGGATGAGAATAAAGCACTCCATGACCAAATGAGAGAGGACCAAGAAAATGGTTGATAAGATACTAGGAACCCCAAAACATTTGCCAAAGCGGGGCGTCTGCCGATTCCTGGAACAGCCATACATCGAGGCGGAAGCCCCACATGCCATAGCTAAAACCTTTAAATCCACTATATTTGAAAATATACGATGGCACGACAGACCTTGAAGACCAAAACATTCATTTCGTCACAACAGTAAAAGGCAACAACCTCTCGAAAGAGCAGGTATTGTCGGTACTGCTGAAGAAGTTTGGCGAAACCCTAATAGGGGAAGCCTTAACTTGGTATTCACAATTACAAGAACATTCTATAATAAGTTTCGAGGAATCAGCCGACAAGTTCGTCACCGTCCATTACGGGGCTAAGAAAGCAGAAGCCAAAGTAAATGACATATTTGCCATCAAATAATCACCTGGAAAAAGACTTAGGGACTTCCTTGCCCAGTTTAACAGAGTAAGAATAAGCCTGTTAAATGTGCCAGAGAGGATGGCAATAGTGGCCTTTCAAAATGGGTTAAACAGGGATGGGTCGAGGGCAACCAGAAAAATCTTAAGCAGACTCATGAAATACCTTCCCACCACCTGGGAAGAAATTCACAACGCTTACTGTGCCGAGGTGAGAGCATAAAAAGAAGACCTCAATGGTCCAACCCAATGGTTAAATACAGTCCAAATAGAACCAAGGAAAGGCTTCCAAAATGACCGGCAGAAAGATCACGCAGGTCCACACCTCAATCAGGAAAGGCACCAACCGTACATCATAGCGGCCATCCCACCATCTCCCTGATAAGACGAAGGGGCATCCAAGCCACAGACATGTATTAGAGCAGCCATCATACTACCTCCCTGCTTAGCCGAAGGGGCATCCAGGCCACAAATAGGGACTCACAGAAATGAAAGAGATATGCCTCCATTTTTATCTGCTCTCAATTTTTGTCTCTCCATCAGAAATAGTTTACGCCCTAGAGAAGCTCAGTCCTAAGGTGAAATGGCCGCAAAAAATGAAGTCAGACCGAAATTCTATCAGGAACGGGGCCTCATGACCGAGGATTGCATAGCCCTACAACAAGAAGTAATGAACATGCTCCACCAAGGACATTTAAAGGATTAGATGAGTGACCTAGGGAGAGCCAATTTTTCCCGTGGACGAGAACAACATCAACGCCCCCAAAGCAACCCTCCTCCCCCGCCCATACCATCCAAATGATCATTGCTGGAGGCAAAGAAGCAACAATCAACCATGTGAAGTTCACCACCACATACAAATCGAAGCGGTCGATCACCTATGAATGGTATGATGACCTTGAAGACAGTATCATATTCGATAAATCAGATACCCACTATTTGACCAATCTTCATTTCAATGCTCTTGTCATTACTTTATGAATTTTAGATACCGATGTAAAATGAATCATGGCAGACGACGGGAGCTACACATGTCTTATCTACCTCAAAGTTCTCACACAAATGAGACTCGAGGATAAGATAGTACCACGTTGTATAACACTAACAAGTTTTAACAATGCAATTGAACGAACCTCCGGAGAGATAACATTGCCCGTTCTGGTTGGGGGCGTCACCCTGGGAACAACATTCCATGTCATGAACCAAGAGACAACCTACAACGCCATTATAGCGAGACCTTGGATACACACCATGAGGGCCATCTCGTCCAGTTTATATCAGGTCATCAAGTTCCCCACCCCATCAGGAATATTCAACATCCGTGGTGAACAACACACAACTCAACAATGCTACCACATCGCCCAAGACTGCACGTACACTCACAATTAAGAGGGGAGGACTCAGGATTATAATAATTACCAAAGTCAGGGCACGAATCCAACAAACAGACATCTTCAAAGACCCCGACATCGTGGAAGTCATAGGGTCAGTAGTGAAAGATCTCGATCTTGTCCAACTAGACAAAAGCAATCACACAAATAAAGCCTACATTGGCCACAAACTCACAGAGTCATGTAAATTTCATAATTCTTTAACTGAGAATGCCGATCTGTTTTCTTTCTTCTATGAAGACATGCCAAGTATCCCGAAAGAAATTGCAACAGATAAGCTGAATGCCGATCCATTCTACTTGCTTGTATGACATATCGGAAGAAAGTTCAATGTTGCAATCAACGAAGCTGTCCGCAAAGAGGTAGAAAAAGTGCTCGCCGGCGGTTCTATTCAAGAGTCAAACTACCGCTAATAGGTCGTTAACGTGGTCATGGTGAAAAAGAAAAATAGAAAATGGCACATGTGCATAGACTTCACGGACCTAACCAAAGCTGCTCGAAAGACTCATTCCGTTGCCTCACATCGATTAGCTCATCGACACAACATTGGGGCGCAAGTTATTAAGCTTCTTGGATGCCTACTCTGGCTACAACCATATCCTTATAGAGGAGAAGGACCATGAAAAGACCACCTTCATCATCCACCAAGGGACGTACTGCTATAAAGTCATATAGTCGGGGTTGAAAAATGCAGGGGCGGCCAATCAGAGGCTGGTCACCACGATGTTGAAAGAGACACTCGTGAAAATGATGGAAGTCTATATAGACAACATATTGGTCAAATCAAAAAGACAAGTGGACCATATCAACCACTTGAGGGAAGCCTTCAACATATTTAGACGATATAACATGAAGCTGAACCCAAATAAATATGCTTTTGATGTGAGCTCAAGAAAGTTCCTTGGATTTTTTGTGTCGTAGAGAGGCATCGAGGTCAATCCCGACCAAATCAAGGATATAGAAGGAATACCTAAAATTTTGAAAAGCAAGAAATAGGTGCAAAAGTTAACTGGTCGTATTGTCACCCTGTCAAGGTTCATCTCACGATCCTCTGACAAATGCCGCTTAAAAACGACAAAGGATTCTAGTGGAATTCTGAATGCGTAAATTCCCAAAGAGAATTAAAGTCATACTTGTCCTCACCCCTGTCACTCGTTAAGGCAGGACCTAGCAATGTCCCTTAATCTACCTGGACGTATCTGACTTGCAGCAACCGCAACCTTGGTTCATGAAAACAAAGATACACAATATCCAATATATTACATTTGCAAAGCCCTGGTCAATATCGAAAAAGGTATCCCCACCTCAAAAACTGGCTCTAGCATAAGTCATAGCTTTACAAAAGCTTAGAACATATTTTCAATGCCACCCTATCTCGGTGGTCACAACCTTCCCCCAAAGAAGCATCCTACATAAACAGGAGTTTTTTGGTAGATTGGCAAAGTGCGTCATTAAATTAAGTGAGCACGCTATAACATATCAGTCATGAATAACAGTACATTCGCAAGTACTATCTGACTTCGTCTCTGACTTCATCGCCTAAATATTGCCTAAAATCAAGTAGGCATTCTCGTACCCTCCAAGTTATCCGAACTATGTGTCTTGTACACCGTTGGCGCCTCCATTGCATGAGGATCTAGATTGGGACTCGTGCTCGAGATCCCAATAGATGAAGTCATCCGCTAGTCCATACGGTGTCGCAAAATGACAAAAAATAAGCTGAGTATTAGATCGTATTGCAAGACTGAAACTAACTCTCAAGTGTGGAGCACGACGAGTCATCCTATAATGTGACTCATAACTCGTCATCAACCAAGTCATATGGACTTTCCAAATGAAAGAACAGAGGATACAAAAATATGAGTCAAGAATTCATAAGCTACTGTCCAAGTTCGAAGAGTGCCAACTCGATTAGATACCTCGACCACAAAACATCAAAGCAGACGACCTCACCAAATTAGCAGCGGCCACCAAGAACATAAGCAAAAAATAAAACGTAGTCATCCTCCTCAATTTGTCAATAGACCAAATTGAGGTACACACTATAAAATTGACTTGGGACTGGCACAATTGTATTATGTCATATTTGTAGGATGGAGTTCTCCCTCCAGACAAAAAAGAAGCCAAGAAACTTTGAATGCAGGTGGCCAGATACAACATCATCAACCATGACTTGTACAAAAGAATGCTTGGCGGTACCTTGGCGAAATGCCTAGGACCAAATCAAACTAGACACGTTTAGTAGCCTATGTTATGCGATGTAGATGCTATTTATGCTCTAAGTTAACCATATTTTATTGATGTATTAAGTGCTAAATGACAACAGAATGCTCTAATTAAGGTATTTATGCTTTACATGAGCTACTTCGAGTTAGGAGAAGGATATAGAGTGTTTGGGGTCAAATATGTAGATACAAGACCAATTAGGAAGAGAGTAGATGAAAATGAGAAAAAAAAGCGAAGAAAAGCTTGGCAACAGTCCACCGCGACCGTGGTAGGGTCGTGGCTGGAAAACGGTGAGAAAAGGCACAAAATAGAATAGTTTGAAACGATCGCGGTTGGCCCTCAACCGCGGTCGATCTGCAGAAGGCCGAAAAAGTACAGGGGCTAAAGTTTAAAGCATGGGAAACTTTTCCTAACCCTATATAAACTCAACAAACTCGCCCAGGTCAAGGTTAAACTTGTTTCTAAATTCGATCTAAGGAGACAAGAACACAATGGGAGCAAGACGGAGAATTCTTCCACGAGATTTTTACTTCCTTCTTCCTATTTTCATTATTGGTTATGAATTCTCGTATTTTATTTTTGCATACTATTATGAATAGCTAATTCATTTTCTAGGGTTTTGATGGAACCTTTTGTGGGATAAATACTTGTTATATTTTTATATAATTGAACCATTGAATTTCTCCACTTGTTCAACTACGTGTTTGTTGCTATTGATTGAATGGATATCAATTGACTGTACGTATTTAGTGTGTAGTGCTATAGATAGAGTACATATTTAGGTAGTATTAAACAATGTCACTTCTAACGTATGCGAGAAATCAATTCAGTGGGTTTAAAGGAATGTTTAGAAATAACAAAGCCTTGACGTGGTCATAATAAGCTGTTAGTAAAGCCAACTAGCGTAGTTCGAGAGAATATGTCTAGTAAATTGTTGTAGTTGATCGAGAGAGAACTATGGCACCTAAAGTGCGCACGATCAGTAGAGAATACATCAACAACATTGTAGAGAACATAGCTGTAAGGATTCCGACAATTGGGAAAATCTTAACTCTAGACCTCCTTAATTTAGTCTCCAACCCTTTGCTTCGTTAGTTGATAATTTTACCACTTTGTAGTATTTGCTAGTTAATTAATTAGAAATATAAATATCAATCTTTATAATTTAGAAAATTATTTAAACTTGTCTTCTTAGTGATATTCAATAGATATTGCTAAGCCTTAGTTCTCTGTGGGATTTGATTCTGGACTTTTAGACAGGATTATATTTGTAGAGTCCGCTTATCCTTTTTAGGACTAGAGTTGGACGAGTGTTTTCATGAGGAAGTGTTATGGGCATATTTCACCGCGCCAAAAACAAGCACATGAGAAACGCCATATTCACTAATCTCTAGGATTGAATCAATAATACCAGTCAAAGTCTGGGAACCAAGTTTGAGATACTCCAACGAGAGCGGACCAAGTAATGATGAAAGCACAAAGCAAGTCCTCGACGAAACAAATAAGTGAAAAGACGTGGCCTAGGTAAGAATGATAGCTAAAAATAACAAGCAGAACAGTAGTACAACAAAAAATCCAAAGTCAGACCACTCTAGGTAGGGGACTACGTACTAAAAACCAAAACACAAGCGAGCAAAGACCCACGAGAACGCAAATTGGGAACCAATTGGACGGACCATACATAATCATGGCAACAACAAACAAAGGGTCACTCCAACTAGAAACAATGGAGGGAAAACTACTAGCAAACAATTGGAACGTTGCCCACCTCAAATACTTCAACTTCGAAAGACGGATGTCCTCCAAGTCGTACTCTTTTTCCCTCACTCGAGTTTTGTACCAATTAGGATTTCTCGGGGAGGTTTTTAATGAGGTAACAAAGAGGGCGTCTCAAAGTTTAGGTATTAAGTTCATCGCCCCGGCCTGTCAACTACTTCTCTGGGCTGAGCGATAAAGGGACTAGATAGACTGGGACTCCTCGAATATATGAACAGACCAAACAGTAACATGTAATTTTCTCCAATGAATAAACAAAGTAGTATATGACATTCTTACACAACTCTACCAAAATTACACATCACGCCAATGCAAAGGAAATGTACACTCAACCTTTTTTGAACTAACTTAAATTCGACCTCACTCGAATTTAACTTACATTCGACCTCGTTCGAATCAACAAAGGAAATTTACATTCGATCTCACTTGAATTATTTTCTAAGTCTACATTCGACATTGCTCCAATTAACATACATTCGATCTTTCTCAAATTAACTTACATTCGATCTCGTTCGAACTAAAAAAGTAAATGTACATTCGATCTCACTCAAATTATTTTCTATGTAGACATTCGACCTCGCTCAAATTAACTTACATTCTACCTCTATCGAATCAATCTACACTTGACCTTGCTCGAATTAACTTACATTCGACCTCATTCGAAGTAACTTACATTCAACCGACCGAAAGTTAGGGACTCTCTCACAAAAGAAGACACTCACGGGAAAGAAAGAAGAAAGAAGATCCGGAGATACACAACAAAAGAAAATCGTTCCATTTCAATCATTACATTCCAATACATTTTACAAAGGGCTTGAAAGATGCACCGACAAAAAGAAAACTGCAAAACACAAAAAAACAAACAAAGACTTGACACAACTTTATCTCCCCTATCACCGACGTCACTGGCATACTCATCGTCGTACCAAGGGTCGAGTGTAAGCCCACCTAAGGCATCTTCATCATCGTCCTTGCTGGTTGTACCGGCATAATAACCACATGAGTCACGAGTTGCACGTGCCTTAACATGAACATCCTCAAATTCTCTCTTAAAAATCTTTCCAATCATCTTCAAAGACTTGTATATGTCAAGTTGGGCTTCGGCATGAACCCACATTTCATGCAACTCCCACAACACACAGGGATCAAACGAAGTATGAGAAAAAGATAGTTGGGCTTGCAGTTGAGCCTTCTTGACTCATAGGGCGACAACCAGCTCATTCAACTCAGACAGCTCCGCCTCCAAACCCTCAATCTGCTCATCAAACCTTGCCTCCTTGAGCATTGAAGTTTCCACCTAAGTAGCTCGCTCAAACATATAAACACGGTGGGTGACCCCTTGGCCTGCCGCGTCTGGAACGGCGACCATTCTGTCTTTCTCAGCTCTTTGACCCTGATGCTCAACTCACCCCTCAAGTTTATGGCCCTTGTTTTTCTCTGCTCAAGCTCGATCCACCTACGCCTGAAGGTCAGTATTTTCGGCCATCATTCCCTTTCTCACCTCAAGCTCATCCTCCTTAGCCCTCAGTGCCCTCTCAAGCGCGTTGTATCTATCGATGGCCCTCATAAGCTCCTTGTCCTTCTCTCACAGCTCCTCATCCTTCTGCTTGAGCCCATCGCGAAGCGTCTGAAACTAGACGTCCTCATTAAGTAAGTTAACTAGCGTGCGGTGCTTAGAATGGTACTCTCTGCACTTAGATACCATCTTCTTGAAGAGGGACGTACTTTTCTCTTCCCACCGATCATGCTCAATCTCCATGATGAGGGTCTGACACGCAAAAGAAGGAAACTCCATGAAAGTAAACTACATATGTAAAATGAACTAACTTAACATGGGAAAAGCAAGCTTACTCGTAAGGACATGTTAGATATACCCAATGAAAGATCCGCATTCTTCAGCATCTGCAACGTCTTATTTTTAGAGTCCACGCACAGAGAAGCAAAGGCCGACATCACCATTCCAAGTTGGCCAAGAGGTTATAATATACGGGGATGACTATCTTCCGATCAGGCCCATCCATCCTTATCTTTACTAGGGTGAAACTCTCCTCAAAGCCCACATCTCCTCAGGGTCGACATCGGAGCTCGACCCATCATCTTCTACGAGGATGGTTATATCCCTTCCGTCCGCTAATGATGAGCCAACCCTGGCTGTTCGTGCAGGCTTACCTCTATCGTAGGTCCTTTGAACCTCTAACGGCCTTAGTGATGATAGCCAACATGGGAGCAGCCTCAATGCCCAGTAAGGGCATATCCTCCACATCCAAAATAATTGGGCCTTTCTAGCTCAGCATCATCAACACTAACCCTTCTGGTCTCTACCTTCCTTCTTTTCCTTGGTACTGTCACCTCTTTCTCGTTATAAGATGACTTGTCAATTAAGTGCAATACGGGCGATCAAAGGTCTGAGTTGATGTAACAGCCGCCTGTAGGGCAGAATTGCCCAATGGGAGAGATAAAGTTTGACCTTCTCGTACGGACTCAGCTAGTATGATTTGTATTCCAGCCGAAATGACCTCCTGGAGAAATGCAGGCACTGGAGCCTGCGCTTTCTTCAAAGCTCGCCTACCTGGAACAAAAAAATCATGTTAAAAAAATAACAAGATAGTGATAAGCTATAACGAAGATGAAAGTCTCGTGGAAGTGAAAATTAGACTTATTAGTCGAGGGCTTGGGCCCAAACCGCTTGTTAAAGGACGCCCAGTCATAAATTCCTACAGCATGAGGTAAGAAACGAGTTACCTAGTCTTCAATGTAAAGAACCAGAGAGGGTGGATGCCTATTAGCTGAAAGTACAATGACATGAGCAAGCCAGAAACAAAAAAAGATGGGATAAACAAAATATATGACAAACAGTAAAGGACCCTTACGGTTGAAGTTACACTGCTTGGGGAACCCGGTTAGGTCCACCACTACGTGCTCGGTTTTGACAAAGAATTAACTACACTAAAACTGGCGGTTCACTTTATCACCCACCCCGTCACCAATCCTTTTGTACTACGATGGCATAGATGAATCATTGTGACTCTGTAGAAACTAGGTGAGAAGAGATGAAGTAGATGACAGATGGAGACTTCGCAGTTGGCCAAGTCTGTGAACTTTGCTAGCATAAAAAGACATTATATGATTAAGGGGAAAGCTGTGCCAGATAGAAGCCATAAAAGTGGCAGAACTCCCTAGCTTGTGGGGGAAGAGGAAGAAAGTGGCTCAACAGAAATGGTTAGGCATAGAAAGTGCAATACCCAGGCTAGTGGACTTGTATCACGTCATTCGCTGCAGGAACAATATCCACGTGAGTAGGGATGCATAATTTAGACCTTAGGGTGGATATTTATGTCGAACCTATTACAGATAGTACCTGCTCAGGAATAGGGGCAGGCTATTTTGGGAAGTTATTTCTGATCGACGAGTTCTCGAGAACAACCTCCTCCACGGTGGGAAAACTTTTGTCTTCCACAATCACCGGTTCATCACCACCGGAAGGCATGACCATCGATAATGGGGTGGTATCAGAGACTATGTTAGTGGTGAGATGGGAGTTTTTCATTTATGCAATAACGTGTATACACTAGAGTCAAAAATAGAGTAACAACGGGAAAAGAAACCAGAAGCTAGAGCCAAAAAGCAGAAGGAAATCGGAGACAAGGGTTAGAGAAGAAGCAGAAGAACTAGAAAAGTGAAAATAGAATTTGAAGTGCGAAAAGTTTCATTTGTGAATGCCTCCTTCCTCTATTTATGAGATATTATGGAGCCCAAATCGATGCAAAAAACCATCATTAACACCATAATCGAAGAAATAGAGGAACTGGAAACAATGCTCACATCAGGAAGATATGTTGTGATGACGCTCGTGGCCATGGCATCATTTGTTAGCCACGCGACCATAACATTTGAGCCGATTCGTCATCAATTCGATATCAACCAATTCAACTTGTTCACCATGGAAGAATTTCTAGTGATTAGATGCAGATAAAATCCGCTCATCGAGGACTCCTAAAAGGGTGACCTCAATAAGCGTAGGGACTAGTTGTATGGGTCTAAATTAGGTCGAGTTTAATGAATGCAAACAGACGAGCTGAGGCTGAGGTCAAAGCCAAGAATGGCCCAGTAGCGAGGAGTTAACTAGAGAGAGAAAGAAACTAGTGGTAAGGTCGAGTAGAGAATAAATAACACCAACGGTTAGAATAATCTTAGGATTATGAATAGGAATATTCCATTGAATACCCCCCCCCCCCTCCCATGTACTTTTTTAGGATTTTTTGTGAATATCCCTTATAAATAGAAAGAGAGAGCGAACAAAAAGGGGGCATCTAGAATTTTCAGAGAAAAACATGGGGTGATCCATATTGTTCATAAATCTAGGACCCCCTTCTCCTTTGCATGTTTATATTTGTTCAAATTATTTTTTCTTAAAATTCTACTTTCTCTATTTTCTTTAAACTCTCAATCCACCTGCAACATTATGTGAAAATCTCTTATATTTGAAACCTTTGTTTACTTACTTGTTGTTTAAAGTCACAATTGTAACATGGCCGGAAACTACACTAGTGGATCTTGAGTGGTGCCTAACACCTTCCCCTAGAGATAATATCTAGCTCTTACCCAAACTCTGGTTTCTTTAACTCAAAGCCCTTCTTAGTGTCCTAATGCACTTTAATCATTAGGTGGCGACTTTTCAACCCAAAAACCCAAATCCCGAAAGGGAATAGAGTTGTCCTCCCAAATGTCGTAAACCCGATTTCGAGAGAAAAAGGGGGCGTTGACAGCATGGCGATTCTGCTGGGGATATTTCTTTAGGCTTTTACCATTAAATGTTATTTGTGACTTTATTGCTTCTTTGCCGCTTTTCTTTAGTGTCTTTATCTCTCTTCTACTTTGACATTGACTTGGCTTTTATTTTCTTTCTTGCTTTTACCGCTCTCCTTTAATACTGTTGTAAATGCGAGCAATTATTGCAATTATTATTTTATGAACGTGTAAATACGTTGAAATTTGTTTCAATCTTGTAATCACATCTTCAACATCATATTCCACTCATGCCAAAAAAATACCATAGCAACGCTTATAATGAGTGGTTGCGCTCTTCCAGTATTATCACCCCCTAAATTTGGTAAAGGCGATTTGCGGTAAAACCAGCCGATCAGCGGTGCAGTCGACGGTTCCGTGCCTTTCCCTCTTGAGTTGTCCGCTCAAGGGTACCGGTCTAATACCCCATAGAAACCTCATTCTATTTAATTATGCATGCATCACTGTCAAACCTAATCGAATTAGTTATGCTGTCCACATAATGACTCTTTAAGATAGCCATGTACAAAGTCCACCGATTTCCCTTGGAACCCAAAACAAACATTACCATGTTCTGTGCATTTATTTGGAAAACTAATATTCTATCATGATAATTATTGGTTTAAATAGTCGAGTCCGGCAGGGTGGGGGTCTAATACTTTCTTTTGTAGAAAATGAGGCACAAGGTCACCAAATTCGGCATGGTAACCAACATTCACCCAAGGTTGCTAAGCTGGTGGGAAGACCTTCACTCCGGCAATCAGACTCTCGTCCACAAATATTTGGGGAATTTACCTTCTCTTTTGGAAATCTAGCCCGACAACAAAATCATAGAGGCTGCAACTTTATTTTGGGACAGTGATAGATCAGTGTTTTTCTTCAAGGACCTGGAAATGACCCCTTTGCTTGAAGAGATAGAAGGGTTAGTTGGTATTCTTTGGGAGACTCCATGTTTGCTTATGCCAGAAAATTGCAAGTGTAGGGGTATTCCCAAGATGATGGGATTGAAGAAAAACCCAGGCTTGGCTTTTTTGAAGGACTCTTACATCCCTTTCGCTTATCTATACCGGAGGTACGGCCATAAAAAGTCCTATCGCACCTACCCAGATGAATATTCACTTACCTCACTGGGAAATATTCACATGAGAGTCTTCATTTTTAAATTCTACTTCTTGGGGATGATAGTATTCCCCATGAATATGATCCTATGATCCATACCAAACTAGCCATGGTCACTAAGACTTTAATGGAAGGAATTGGCAGGCTGCCTTTTAGCATAGTACTTACGGTCATTGTAGAGATATACCAAGCCCTCGAGAATTGTCAACAAGGGGCCAAACACTTTGAGGGTTGTAACTTATTACTCCAACTCTGGCTCGTGGAGCACCTCCAAAAGGGTGAATATCGGCAAGAGATTCTACGCAAAGACCGGGATGATTATATTGCCTTCCATTAGCCAAGACGAATGAATTATATGCCTAACATGTTTGCTCAACCAGAAGACGCTAGGGGGTGGGTAGAGTTGTTTAAGAATCTGAAAGAGGACCAGGTACAGTGGATGTTTGAATGGTTCCCTACTGAAGAGTTCATCGTCCGTTCTAGAGACGCACCATTTCTTATACTCATTGGCCTGAGAGGAACTTATCCCTATGTCCCTCTTCGAGTCATGATATAGGCAAGAAGAAAGCAGGGTATACCAAGGTTGACAAAATGAGTCACCTCAGGGTCGATTTCCAAGACGACGATAGCCCATACAAGTGTTAAGCTCAACACACGCGGCATTACAAAATTATCTTGGGAAGGATTCCATAGAACAAGACAGGTACCGTGCTGGCTATACTTCATGATACGCCATGGTGGGTTAGGACAACCCGGGTTTGTTCGAGGCCACAGAGTCATCGACGAAAGGGTTGAAATAAAGGTTAAGTACAATCAATTACACAAGAGGATTCAGGAATGCGAAAGAGAGAACCAGGGAATTCAAGAGGCCCATTAAAAGCTGGTTGAAGAATGGAAGGATATGGCTGTCAGTGCCAAAAAATGATTAGGATATTTGGAGCGAGGTCTGGTAGAATTGGAAACGAAGTTCATCCAAAGGATCGAAAACTGCCAGAATGCTGAGGGAGACGAAGGAAGACGCTTAGCGAGAACCTACTTGATGCTGGGACGCCATGAGCTGGTGAAGCTGTTCGATGAAGCTAAAAATGCCGAGTCTGGGGAAGGTATTTCTGGGACCAAGTAGTTAGGAGTCTTTTCTTCCACTTAAAATGTAATAAGGCCAATGGCCATTAGTGGCATTTTATTTTCGCAAAATTTTAATGTCATTTTAGGAATTTTCTTACTTTTTATCAATAAAATGAGGCATTTAACATTATAAGTTCTCCAAATTAACTTGTCACTAGGCTTACATCGGGTACAACGAGGCACCCAAATTAGGACAAAATTTATATTCTTGCACTATGTGTTTAAATAATGCAACATTGTTTTCCTCATGATCCTTACTAACTTGTTACCTTTTGTTTTTACTTTTTGTTTTACTCCTCTTCCCCTAAAGGCTAGTCCGTTGGACTCTGGAATAATCATACTCAACGAGATCCAAGGGCCCTCCACCTCCTCCTCCTCCAAGTCCAACCAGAAACAACATCAAAGGAAAAATGCAGGTCTCCAAGGATAGTGCCTCCCAGCTTGAACAAAGGTTGTTGAAATTTCAAGAAGAACTAGACCAAGTCCGGAATTTGGCCAGCTTGTGATTCTCCCGGATGTCAACCCTCAAAACCCCGTACCTCCACAAAATATTCCAAAACCAAAAAATCAGTCCGCTCCCTATCACTGATCCAACACATGCCACTCTTCAAGTAACACCCCGTTACTTGTCCCTGAACCACTAACATCCATAAATGACCATTCCTACCATCGCAACAACCCAATGTATGTGGAAACCATGCCACATCCGATTCAACCAATTTCAAACACACCTGAGTCTGATGACAAAGAGTCTCTCCTCAAGAACCTGGCAGAAAAACGCAAGAAACTTACGAGCCGGGTCTAGGGTTTCAAAGGAAACAAAGGTATCGAGGTGCTGAATTACGAGGACCTTTGCATCCAACCAGATGTTGTACTCACGGAGGGCTACAAACCTCCCAAGTTTGAAATGTTTGATGGCACAAGAGATCCTAGAGTCCATTTAAGGATATACTGTGATAAGTTAGTCGGAGTCGAGAAAGATGAAAAGATACGCTCTTTATGAGAAGCCTAAAAAGGGATGCTCTATCTTGATACATTAGCCAAGACCCCAAGAAGTGGACAAATTGGGTTGGTATGGCATCTGATTTCATGGGCAGGTCCATATTCAATACTAAGAATACTCCAGATGTATTCTACATCCAGAATTTGAAGAAGAAACCTACAGAAACTTTCTGCGAGTATGCTACTCGTTGTAGGTTAGAGCCTGCTAATATTAGGCCGGCCTTAGAAGAAGGACAGATGAACAAGTTTTTTGTTCGAGCTCATGATCCCCAATATTATGAGAGGCTGATGATGATCAAGGGCCAGAAATTTTATGACATCATCAAGTTAGGGGAGAGAATCGAAGAAGGTATTAAAAGTGGTACAGTCACTAACTTTGATGCATTGCAACCCACCAACAAGGCTTTAAGTGTGGCGACACATCCAAGAAAAGGGATTTGAGTCCCGTAATGGTTGCACAGAGGACAAAATCTCTAGTCAGTTACTAAAACTACCATTACCTCCACTCACACATCAATCTATCCCAGGTTACCAAGCACCCTCACCTTCCTACCAAGCTTTACCGCCTACTTACCAATCATCTCCACCTCCCACATATCAGCCCAATTTCCCCAAACACTCCCAACCAGCACACGTCTACCAAGCCTACAGTATCCAACAAGCTCACTATCAATCACCTTGCCAAAATTTCCCTAGACCCCGGCCAAACTTCGACCGCAGATCTTCCAAATAGTAAACCGCCATTGCCGAACTGATCGACCAGCTGTATGAAAGGCTTAAAGACACTGGTTACGTCACCCTTATCCCTGCCATAACCCCAGAAAATCCTTCCCAATGGGTCAACCCGAACAAAACCTGTGCATACCATTCCAGCATGAAAGGTCATACCATCATGGAGTGCCTCTCCCTGAAGGACAAGATTCAAGCTTTGATTGACAATAAGATCATCATGGCGAAGGATCATGCTCCTTATGTTCGCAACAACCCTCTACCTTACCACAAAGGTGAGAGCATTTAGATGATAGAGATAGAAGATGATTGGGACCCCGAAGGGTCAATTAGGTTGATTGGGACCCCGAAGGGTCAACAGTCACACTTAACCCGATCGTTGTCTAGATTCAGCTTTTAGAATATGCTGAAGTAAACATGTCCACACCACTTGATATTGAATTACCATCTCCCACAAAGGCGCCAAGACCAATTGAGGTTGAGTTTGGGTCCCCTAAGGCACTATTTGAAGTTGTTGTATTACTTCACAAAGCGAGGGCACCCAATACTGTAGCAATGTCAGCCATAACACTATTCTATACACAGGCTGCTCTCTAGGACTACACAACCGAGGAAAGAAGGAAAGCGAAAACCAAATCTGGAAAAGCAATTCCAGCACAAGGTATTACCGGAACTGGCAGGGTTTATACTCTGGGGTATTTAGCCGAATCGAGAAAGCAGACCTCTGGACGGCTTATTAAAATTGGGCATGATGATCTATGGAGGAGGATACAAGCAAATGAGTACTCAGTCACTGATCAACTGAATAAAACACCGGTGCAGATCTCCATCCTAGCTCTGCTGCAAAGCTCCGATGCGCATAAAAATGCCTTGTTGAAGATACTGAGTGAGGCATATGTGCCCACAAACATATCCGGAGAAGAAATGGAAAACATGGTAGGGCAAGTATTGGAGAGTCAAAAAATCACATTCCACAAAGATGAGCTACCACCTGAAGGGTTGAGCCAAAACAAGGCACTGCATATCACTGTGCAATGCGAAGATCATTTCATCACTAGGATCTTGATCGACAGAGGGTCCAGCCTCAATATTTGCCCGTTGGTAATTCTCAAAACATTAGGCAAGATCCTGCATAAGATCAAAGATGGGGCCATCAATGTCAAAGCTTTCGATGGATCCCAAATGTCCACCATCGGGGAAATCAATTTATGTCTGCAAATGGGACCAACCTGGTTCAAAGTTGATTTTCAAGTAATAGACGTCCCAACATCTTAAAACTTGCTATTAGGACGACTTTGGATCCATGCCGCTGGAGCTGTAGGATCAACCTTACACCAAGCAGTGAAATTTGAGTGGAATCATCAAGAGATAATTTTTCACGGCGACGGTAGCAATCCTATGTACAGTTACCAAACCATTCCAGCAATTAGAGGAAGGAGAAAGATAGGTGGGGAAATCTACCATCATATTGAGCGAGTCAATGCCATGGAAAAAGATAAATGGTGGGATGACAAGAAAGCATACTGAATTGGAGTGGATATAAACTGGCAAGCAACACGGCAGGAACCTGCATGGAATCACTAAACCTATCAAGCTGAAAAAGCATGATACCACTTTTGGTGTGGGATACGAGTACACCTGGAAGGAATTCAAAGATCGGTCGCCACCCTAGCGTGGTCCTTACTATCCATTGGAGCATCTGATACCCCGTCTAGAGCAGATTTTCCTAACAGCCGAAGTCATTTATGGGTCAGAAGAAGAAGAAGCATTAACAGCAATGAGTAAATTGTTCCTGAAGGATGATAATATGGACTGTTGTGTCATTTTTGAGGAGGAATGGGAGGAACGTCCTTCCATATAAGCCGTGAGCCGAGGAGCACGCCTCAATAATTGGTCTATCAGAACCACTAGGGCCCGGAAGGCTACGGGGTAGCAAAGCTGAACAAAGCACCATGCATAACCTTTTTACTTTTTGCTAGCTGATTTTCTTTCTGCATTTTAATTCCGAAATAACAGCTCCAATGTTCAAAACACTTATGAAAATTATCAAAGCATTCAGTTTCTTATAAATCTCACTCTCATTACCTTTTTACCATTTATTTTATTTACACAACATTACTATTACTTGTCTTGATAAACCGACGACTATTATTTGCAACAAGGCAACACAAAAAACGGATATAGACTCAGAAGAGGATGATATACCAGAAGAGGTTGTTGAAGAAGTTGAGAACTTTGAGAATAGGCTTAAGTCTAACTTGGACGAAACCAAGGTTGTCAACTTGGGTGATACAGAGAATGTCAAGAAACATGCATCAATGTTCATCTGTCACTAGCGGAAAAGGAAGAGTACACAACATTTCTAAGGGAATATGAGGAAATATTCGCCTGGTCGTATAATGATATGACTGGTCTCAGCACATCTACTATAGCTCACAAACTATCAACGGATCCAGCATGTTTGCCGGTAATGAATATATTTTCTTTGTGATTTTGTGGTTAGAATCTAGAAAGAATCCAGAAAAAAGCTAAGAATTCACTTCGAATGAAGAAATTAAGAATATTGTTTCCTGATACTGATATCTCAAAATAGAAGCTAGTTCAAACATAACATGAGTTTGAAAATCAAGGAAGGGGTTACCAAGCAAGTCAAAGCCAAGGTTCTTAGGGTAGTAGAATATCCAACATGGTTAGCTAACATTGTACCAGTGCCAAAGAGGGATGGGAAGGTTAAGGTCTGTGTCGACTACCGGTAGCTTAACCAGGCCAGCCTGAAAGATGACTTGCTCTTACCAAACATACATATTCTAATTGACAACTGTGCCAAGCAAGAATTGCAGTCATTCATTGATTGTTTTGCTGGGTATCATCATATATGGATGGACGAGGAAGACGTTGAGAAAACAACTTTTATTATGCCATGGGGGATGTATTGTTACAAAATGATGTTGTTTGGGTTGAAAAATATAGGGGCCACCGACATGAGGTCCATGACTACTTTTTTCCATGACATGATACAAAAAGAGATCGAGGTATACAAAGATGATGTCATTATCAAATCCAAGTAATCCCCTGACCACATGGAGGATCTGAAGAAGTTTTTCAACAGACTAAGAAGGTACATCTAAAGTTGAATCCCGCCAAGTGTGCATTCGGGGTTTCCACTGGAAAATTACTAGGGTTCATTAAGATCCGTCGAGGAATAGAGCTAAAGTTAAGGCCATCCAATAATTGCCACTGCTAAAGAACAAGAAGGACGTGATGAGCTTCCTGGGAAGACTCAAGTACATCAACCATTTTATAGCTCAGTGCATTGTAATTTGCCAACCTATCTTTAAGATGTTGAAGAAGGATGCCACTACCAAATGGACCAATGATTATCATAAAGCTTTCG
Source organism: Nicotiana benthamiana (assembly GCA_034376525.1). Classification (NCBI taxonomy): domain Eukaryota; kingdom Viridiplantae; phylum Streptophyta; class Magnoliopsida; order Solanales; family Solanaceae; genus Nicotiana; species Nicotiana benthamiana. The sequence goes on along the minus strand of CM067324.1, from coordinate 56,945,825 downwards.
ACAAAATCAAGGAATACCTGTCAACACCGCTAGTTTTGGTTCCACTAGAACCAGGTAGATACCTATTGCTTTACCTTGCGGTATTGGATGGAGCATTTGGTTGTGTTTTGGGACAACATGACAAAACCGGAAGAAAGGAGCAAGCCATTTATTACCTCAGCAAGAATTTCACACCACACGAGGCCCGATACTTTCTATTGGAATGCACTTGTTGTTCTCTAACTTGGGTAACTCAAAAGTTGAGGCATTATTTATGTGCCTATGCCACCTGTGTCGTATTAAGAATGGATCCGCTAAAGTACATTTTTCAGTATCCCATGCCCACTGGCAAGCTAGCCAAGTGGCAAATCTTGCTAAGAAGGTTCGAAATTGTTTACGTTTCACAAAAGGCAATCAAAGGATAGGCCTTTGCATATCACCTAGCCAAAAATACTGTAAACGTAGAATACGAGAACGTATTTTCCTGATGAAGAGGTATTGTTCATAGAGAGGATATTGTAGAATCCTATGATGGTTGGAGGATGTTCTTTTGACGGAGCAAGAAACTTCAAAGGAGTTGGTATAAGATCAGTCCTAGTGTCAGAAACTAGTCAGCATTATTCGGTGTCTGTAAAGCTCAGATTCACGTGCACCAACAACATGGCCGAATATGAAACCTGCATCTTAGGGCTCAAGTTGTCCACTGACATGAACATTCAGGAGTTACTAGTAATTGGGGATTCAGACTTGCTCATACGGATGGTCCGAGAAAAATGGACGACCAAGAACTCCAAGATACTCCGGTATCTGTATCATGTACAGGAGTTAAGGAAGAGGTTTGCAAAGACAGAATTCAAGCATGTACCTAGAGTCTAGAATGAGTTCACCTACGCATTGGCCACCTTATTATCTATGATTCAACATCCAGATAAAAACCTCATTTATCCTATCCCGGTGAAAATTTATCATCGGCCAGCTTATTGTGCTCATGTTGATGAAGAAGCAGACTGAAAACCTTGGTTCTATGATATCAAGGAGTATCTCACAACAGGAGGATATCCAGAACTTGCAAATGATATTAAGAAACGCACACTTCGGAGGCTATCTAACAACTTCTTTCACAGTGGAGGAATCTTGTATAGGAGGACACCCAATTTGGGATTACTAAGGTGTGTTGAAGCAAATGAAACATCCAGGTTATTAGAAGAGGTTCATGCAGGGACCTGTGGTCTGCATATGATAAAGTTTCCTCCAAATGAGCTTACTGCAACAAGCTCGCCCTGGCCGTTTGTCACTTGGGGAATGGATGTCATTGGATCTATCGAGCCTAAAACATCAAATAGGCATAGGTTCATTCTAGTGGCAATTGATTATTGTACCAAATTGGTTAAAGCAGCGTCATACAAAGCAGTGACTAAGAAAATCATGACAGACTTTGTCCGCGACTGCATTGTTTACCGGTTCGGCATCCCAGAATCAATCATTGTTGAGAATGGTTCCAATCTCAATAGTGACTTAATGAAAGCCATGTGTGATACATTAAAAATCAAACACAAGAATTCTACAGCCTACACACCTTAGATGAATGGAGCTTTAAAAGCGGCCAACAAGAACATCAAAAAGATACTGAGGAAGACGATGGAGAAGCACAAGCAATGGCACGGGAAGCTACCATTTTCTCTATTGGGATACCGCACCACATTTCGCACATCAACTGGAGCGATTACCTATATGTTGGTTTACGGTACTGAGGCAGTCATCCCGACCGAGATAGAGATTCCCTCCCTGAGGATTATACAGGAGGTGGAACTTGAAGATGTAGAATGGGTAAAGAGCCGCTATGAGCAGTTAGCCCTAATAGATGGGAAAATAATGAATGCAGTTTTCCATGGTCAATTGTATCAGAACAGGATGTCCAGAACCTTCAACAAAACAGTCACGCCAAGACAATTCACACCGGGGCAGCTAGTGCTGAAGGAAATTTTCCCACATCAAGACGAGGCCAAAGGAAAGTTCTCTCCTAACTGGTAATACCCGAACATGGTTCACAAGGTCCTAATAGGAGGAGCCCTCATACTCGCTGAAATTGATAGAGAAGTCTGGCCAAAGCAAATTAATTCAGACGCAATAAAACGTTATTATGTGTAAACATTATGATTTCTTTATGATTTGAACTACATCTGACCTGATTCCCGTTTAAGAGGGGATACGTTGGCAGCCCTATGGGTTCAGCCACAATTTAATAAAAATTTTATTTCCCTAATATTTGAAACTGAGGCAGAATTTTGAGGAGGACCCTCAAAATTCCGAAGTCATCTTTCAGCCATTCATCGCACATAGCCGTCAGAAGCACCAGCCCAATAATTGGGGCATAATTTTGAGAAGGACCCTCAAAATTCTGGAGCAAAAAGGGTCGCAATGTCTTGAATCGCGTCGCAGTTGTCGGTCCATCTAAAAGAAAATCATATTTTATATTATGCATTTACATCTTTAAAAATCATGCATGACTACTATCAAAACTACTTTGTTTAGCGACGCTAACCCTAATGAAAGCAAAAGTCGAGCAGAACAAGCGAAGTCCACAGGAGGACGAACTAACCTTCCCCCCTTTTACAAAACTCACGATTTTTCTTTGGATGCAGACAGCGAAGGCATAAAATCATCAGACACGATTACAAACGCACACTTTTTAGGCATGCGACTCTTGAAATCAGCACCTATTTGTAATTGCTATCCATACACGACATAGCCAGCAGCCACAATAAACAATGAGCTATTGGTTCCCTTATATCAGCTAAGAGACTTCATTACTATTCGCCTTTACCTTTTGCATTGCATATGGCTACTATTTTGCCTTTCGAAACTAAGCACTGTCTCCACCTGCATCTCTGCATTTGCATAAGGCTACCTTTTTTCCTTCCGAGGTTAAGCTCTACCTCCATCTGCATTTCTCTGCACTGCATAAGGCTACTATTTTGCCTTTCGAGGTTAAGCTTTACCTCCATCTGCATTTCATAGCATTGTATAAGGCTACTTTTCTGCCTTCTGAGACTAAGCATAAGGCTACGTTTCTACTTTTTGAGACTAAGCATTGTCTCCATCTGCATTTTTCTTTCATTGCATAAGGCTACTATTCTGATTTTCGAAGTTAAGCTCTACCTCCATTTGCATTTTCCTTGCACTGCATAAGGCTACTTTTCTGCCTTCCGAGGCTAAGCATTGCCTCCATTTGAATTTTTCTTGCATTGCATAAGGCTACTTTTCTGCCTTCCGAGACTAAGCATTGTCTGCATCTGCATTTCTCTACATTTGCATATGGCTACTTTCCTGTCTTCCGAGATTAAGCACTGTCTGCATTTGCATTTCTCTACATTTGCATAAGGCTACTTTTCTGCCTTCCGTGACTAAGCATTGTCTCCATATGCATTTCTTTGCATTGCATATGGCTACTTTTCTACCTTCCGGGACTAAGCTTTGTCTCCATAATTGCATAAGGCTACCTTTCTGCCTTCCGAGGTTAAGCTCTATCTTCACCTGTATTTTCCTTGAATTTGATAAGGCTACCTTTCTGCCTTCCGAGGTTAAGCTCTACCTCTATATGCATTTCCCTGCATTTGCATTAGGCTACTATTCTTCCTTCCAAGGTTAAGCTCTACCTCGATCCCGCATTTCCTTTCATTGCATAAGGCTACCTTTCTACCTTCCGAGGTTAAGCTCTACCTCTATAATTGCATCAACTGAAATATCGCTGCTTCATTTAAATCTCCCATCGGCTGAAAGATTACCATTTATATTTACACTCTACCTCGGCTGAAATGTCGCCATTTTATTTAAAGCTTGCATTGGCTGAAAGATTTCCACCTTTTACATCTCATGGGCTGAAAGATCGCCAAATTATCCAAAGGCATCATTGTTCGGAGGCACCATCTTCGTAGCACGAGAATGCCATTCCATGGTTTGAGGACCCCATTTTATTCTTTTACATTTCATTATTCAAAGGCATCATGGTTCAGATGCATCATTCTCATAGCCCGAGAACACTATTTCATAACCTGCGAATCCTTTATTATACGTTTCATGGACCAGGACGTCATGGTCTGAGCACATCATCCTAGCCATCCGAAGACAACATTCATGGTGCAACGGGAACTTTCATCAAGTTTAAATTTGTGCATAATATATGATTGTATTTCTTATTTGTAGGCACACCGGCTAGCAACAACCATCATAGCAGGAGCGATCTCGCTCGTATTCCTGCAGCCCATCGGTCCTTGACTGTCATTTCCAACCCGAATATTGCGTCCGTCATTCAAACTCTCCATCGGCATGTTCCGCTGACCGATTCCCTGAACTACTTGTGGCTTGATTCCTGTAAGATCGGAGATATATAGGCAGCTCATGAGCTAGAGCTCGGCTAAAACCTTTTCAAAATCTTTTCTTTCGGTCAAAATTGGCCATCATATCTTTACCCGACAACTCTTTCATCCTCCCTTGGTAAAGAGGGGCAGTTGTTGATACACAATTTTTCTCTATGTAATTTAGTATGCAAAATATCTTCAAAACAACATATATAAGCGTACCCAAGTGTTTTGGTATGTTTTTTTTTCAATTTTAAAGTCAATTTATTATCCGTTTTAGCAGCACAAAAATCCAATAATTATCCCCAAGATTATCATTTTTGTGAATAACCTATTTTATTCTCATATTTAGCCCAAAATTTAATTAAGGTGATTCTCGTACATTTTTTACAAATTTATTCGGCATCCTAACAGTTAAATTGCATATAATTGCGATTATAGCCTATTTTACAATTAATAGAATTGTATAAATATAAATTGGTCCCAACATGTATAAATTAATATCTATATTTTATTAATTAGTTCAACGCTTTTAATTTCTTTTAAAATCATTTTACTAGTTTTTATAAATAAAAAAGGATAAAACTGGCTATTTAACATGTAGCCTCCCTTTATATCAATTGCAGCCTCTTTTGCATTTCGATTCTAACTTTTATTTGACCTAATTCTACCCCTTCTTGGACTAGCCCAGTTCCAATTTTAACCCGGCCCCAACCCAATCCAAAAATCCCTCCCGGCTCTTACTTTTAATCCAAGCCGTTGATCATTTTGATCAGCAGCTTGGATTCTCCCTTGTCATTTTTAATTCCCCACCATACCCTAATCCCAATTATTTGTTTAGATAATCGCCTTTGAATACTCCACTCTCTCTCAAACACTCCCAAACCCTAGCCGCCTTCCACCGTCTCCTACCACAACCTCACTGGAATCCATGACTTCTCAGGCCATAGATGACATATACTGACCTTCTATTACTCCTGTGTGCCTAATTCTTGAAGGTTCAAGATCAGACCTTAGCCGACTCAAGGTTTCTGGCCATCTCTGGCTTTACTCCGGCATATCCTAGCCTCCTGAGTCTGATTCTGACCTTATCCGGCTTAGATCGGACCTTTTCCAAAGCCTTTCTCACTCTAGGGTTCCTTTGAAACCCTAGCTATTTGAGGATTTTATTTGATTCTTTTTAGATCCGTTGTTTATCTATTCCATGCGTGAATTTTCAAACGATTTCCCTAAATTTTCCTTTGAAAATTACTTTCAAAACCCTTCTTTGCCGATTTAGGGTTTTTTGGAAAATGTTTAGGAGTTTTATGATTTTTCTTCTTTGTGTTGTGCTCTGCTGTGTTCTCGTATAATCTTTTGTGTGCTTCCCTTACCGTGTTTTCTATAATATGGTCTTGCGGATTTTTCTATTTTATTTTATCATGTTCTTATATGTTTATCATACTGTGTTTTCCTATATGCTTTCCTGCTATACCTTTCCCGGCGATTCCTGTGTTTTCTACAATACTTTCCTTGCTAAGTACTTATGGTTCTTTGTTCCTTCTATTGAGCATTGTTTAGGGTTCTACTAAGCGTGTTTCTTCTGTTGTTCTTATCAGTATTTGCCAGTGTGTACTTTGAATCTTTATACTGTGATTGCATGTTGCTTTGCTATACATGTTTTAATCCAATTGCTAGCTCTCTTTTGTGATTTGCCTGGACTAGGATTCTTATTTCAAAACCCCAACTCTTTTAGTATTATTACGGAGGTTCATATGATTCTGACTTTTGATAAACTTTTCTAAACTCTGCTATTGGATTTTTATGCTGATTTACACGACAGTCTTCTTTCATACTCACATGCTCCTTATGTATGACGAATTTACCTCTAATTGGTTTCCAAATTTGCAATTAGCGTGAACCTCCTTATGAATATAGCTTGATTGATTATCTTTCCATTTTTACTGATTTCCTAAATGAGTTGGCTTAGGTAAAACCCTCCTTTATTTTTGTGACTTGGTTCATTCATACCAAATTTCAGTCCTTTCTGATTTACTGACTATCAATTGATTCTCTTGCCTTATTTGCATAAACTGTGTACTGTCAAGATCTTGTCCTTAAATAATTTCCGTGTACCTTCATCTAATTTGCTTCTTTGCACAAAAAGGTTTGTTTAATTTCTTTCCTTAATTAGTTTGTACCGTTTAAATATTGTTAGATAATACGCTTAACACTAGGGGTGGGGGGGTGAATAGCGTTATAATAAAAATTAGCGTAAACTTACGGAATTTAAAAATTATAGGAAATAAATAAAAGCGATAAGTAAATAAATTAGAACAAACGCACCGATGTATCCTGGTTCACCACAACCCGTGGCTAGTCCAGTCCCCGAGAGACTCTCTCGAGATTTCCACTAACTTGTTAAGCTTACGGGTGCTCAACAAACCGTTACAACTTGAGGACACAAGCCTCAACAACCTTTGCTCGGAGATACAACACTCCAAGACTTCAACCAAGGAAACACAAGTTCCTTCTTACAACACAAGGGACTAACACTTCCCTTCAAGTGTACAAAAACACTTAGCACTCAAACAAGACACTCCATTAAGAGTAGATATGAGTAAAAAGAATACGCTCAAGATCGCAACAACTTTCGACAAGAATTTGGCTCTCAAAAGCTTATGTAATGAATATAAAATGATAAGCAATAAAGTATGCAAGCTTTAGCAATTGTATGATCAGTTGTTGTGTTTAGAAGACTGAATTGAAGCTGTATTTTTAGTTGAAAAACTTTGTATTACCGTTGCCTAATTGCCAATTAAGAGTTGCTGATTTTACTCTGTGACAATCGATTGTCAAATTACCACAATCGATTGTTTGCCAGTTCTTCCAACAATCAATCCCAGATTTTACGCATAACAATCGATTATCTAAGATCAATAATCGATTACTGGCAACGTTCAAAAAAACATTTCCAGATTTTACTTAAAACAATTGATTATAGGAAATCAATAATCGATTACTCAGCAACGTTCAAAAAATCCTTTCCAGATTTTAATTAAAACAATCGATTATAGGAAATCAATAATCGATTACCTGACGGTATTTGAAAACATTTTGGCAACGGTCAGTAATACAATCGATTATACTAAGTTAACAATCGATTATATATCAGTCTTGAAAAATCAATTTAGACACTGACTCTTGACAATCGATTGTCATAAGTTCACAATCAATTATTTAATAACTTTGAAAAAGTTTGGAAGACACTGCCTCAACACAATCGATTGTCATATGTTCACAATCGATTATTTTGTGACTTTGAAAAATCTGATGGGCACTATCTCTTCACAATCGATTGTCATTAGCTTCACAATCGATTATTTTGAGCTTTGAAAAACTTTGATGGACACTGCCTCATCACAATCGATTGTCATAAGGTTCACAATTGATTGTCATGCAGATTTGAAAAATCTGATGCTCACTGCCTTAACACAATCGATTGTCATAAGTTCACAATCGATTGTCAAGCAGCTGACTTAAACATAATCGATTATCATAAGTACATAATCGATTTTCTTAGTCCAGATTTTAGAGGCATGTTTAAAAATTATTTTGACTAAAGTAAATATGCATTATTTAAAATTATTTTGCTCTAAATTAAATATGCATGATTTGTTAAAAATATTTTTACGAGAGAAGCCAAGTCTTGAGTTTAAGTTGTCGGATCAAGATCACAATTATATACCGACTCATATAAAACTTAATCTCGATCTTTGTCTTGTGCTTGAATCTCGTTATATATCAATTTTGCGCTTGTGCTTGGACCTCGCATATTAGGCAATTCATAATGACGATTCAAGACAAGTAAAGATATGCAACAAGTATATAGATATGCAATTTGTTCTCCCTCAATATATGAATTCCCCCTCAATTTATGCCGATAAGTATTGAGAGTGCATGCATACCCATTATCTTCCCCCTTTTGGCATTAGCAAAAAAAGATAGAATAATTAAAAAAAACTTGTTTATTTATTAAAACTGCAATTTCAGACATAATAACGCAAATAATGTCAAGACAATCGATTATTGATACTGGATAATCGATTATATAAAAGAGAAATCGATTGTTCTGTGCGTCAAGCTTTATAACTCCCCCTGCCTTTAGGGCGATACCTGCAAAAATACGTTAGACGTCTCCGACGCTCAAGTTAGAAAACATGTGAAAGGGAAAATGCAATGCATGACTTAGATCAACGTGGAGTCAAGGATCCCGAGTTCACTACGAATTCGGAAGAAGGACTCTTTCTCTAAGGGCTTTGTAAAGATGTCGGCCAATTGATCTTTGGTTTCAACAAATTCAATTTCGACATCGCCCTTGAGAACGTGATCTCGTATAAAATGATGTCTAATTTCAATGTGTTTTATTCGCGAATGAAGAACGGGGTTCTTCGTCAAGCATATGGCACTAGTATTATCACATCTAAGAGGGATATGATCAAGACTTAGGCCATAGTCCAAGAGTTGTTGTTTCATCCAAAGGATTTGAGCGCAACAACTCCCCGCGGCTACATATTCAGCCTCGGTTGTGGACAACGCAACACTTACTTGTTTCTTGCTAAACCAAGAAACGAGAGAGCTACCGAGCAAATGGCAAGTGCCACTAGTGCTCTTGCGGTCCAATTTGCATCCAGCAAAATCGGAATCGGAATAGCCAACAAGTTGGCATGAAGAACCTTTGGGGTACCATAGACCCACATTTACAGTACCAACAAGATACTTCAATATCCGTTTCACCGCAGTTAGGTGAGACTCCTTCGGACACGATTGATAACGAGCGCATAAGCACACGCTAAACATGATGTCCGGACGACTAGCAGTAAGATAAAGGAGAGAGCCAATCATACCTCGATACTTTTTGATGTCGACTTCCTTACCTTTCTCATCTTTGTCTAGATGATCGGATGTGCTCATGGGGGTTGCCATTGCTTTTGCATTGGTCATTTCAAATCGTTTCAGCAATTCTTTGCAATATTTCGCTTGGCAAATGAACGTACCTTCTTTCATTTGCTTTACTTGTAATCCCAAAAAGAATGTTAACTCACCCATCATAGACATCTCAAATTCGCTTGTCATTAAATCGGAAAATTCCTTGCACAAAACATTGTTAGTAGCACCAAATATAATATCATCCACATAGATTTGAACTAATAAAATATCATTGTTTTTATGCTTAACAAAAAGAGTGGTGTCAACTTTCCCCCTAATGAAATTATTTTCCAATAGAAATTTACTCAATCTTTCATACCAAGCTCGGGGAGCTTGTTTTAAACCATAAAGAGCCTTTTTGAGTTTGAAAACATGATCGGGAGATTTAAAATCTTCAAAATCGGGGGGTCGTTCAACATAAACTTCTTCTTGAATAACACCATTTAGAAAAGCACTTTTCACATCCATTTGATATAAATTGAAATTCATAGAAGAGGCAAAAGCAAGCAATAAACGAATAGCTTCTAATCTAGCTACGGGAGCATATGTTTCTTCATAGTCAATACCCTCTTCTTGATTATAGTCTTTTGCTACAAGCCTAGCTTTGTTTCTAGTGATTACACCATTTTCATCTAGTTTGTTTCGAAAAACCCATTTCGTACAAATTATGGTATGATTTTCGGGTCTTGGCACCAAATCCCAAACGTCATTCCGTTTGAATTGGTTAAGCTCCTCTTGCATTGCCAAGGTCCAAAATTCATCCCCAATTGCTTCGGTGATGGTTGTTGGTTCAATTTGAGAAACAAAAGCAGTATGTCCTAAGGTGTTCTTAAGGGAGTTTCGGGTACTTACTTTTTCTCCGACGTCGCCAATTACCTGTTCGAGAGGGTGATCTTTGATTGTCCTCCACTCGTTAGGCCTTTTCGTTTCTTTCTCCAATTGTGGCGTTTCCTCCGTTGATTGTTCCAAGATTTCTTCTTGAATTTCCTTAGGAGTTTCCTCTTGTACTTTGTCTTTTAAACTATTTAAAATACCTGCAAGATCAGAACAAGAATCCTTTCGGAAAACACAATATGGGGGGATTCCTCCACAGTTTAGGTTCTATTATTAAATACCCTATATGCTTTGCTACGTGAAGAATACCCAAGAAAAATTCCTTCATCGGATTTGGCATCAAATTTTCCCAATTGATCTTTTCCATTGTTATGAATAAAAACTTTACAACCGAATACTCTAAAATGGGAGATATTTGGTTTCCTTCCCTTGTAGAGTTCATAAGGGGTTTCATGAGTATTGGCCTTATGACTACTCTATTTAAAACGTAGCATGCGGTACTCACGGCATCCGCCCAAAAATGTTTGGGAATCTTAGCCTCTTCGAGCATGGTTCTAGCCATCTCTTCGAGACACCTATTTTTCCTTTCCACCACCCCATTTTGTTGTGGTGCTCGTGGAGCGGAAAAGGTATGCTCGATACCGAGTTCGTCACAAAAGTCCGCAAAGAGATTGTGATCAAACTCTCCCCCATGATCACTTCTAATTGAAGTGACGGTTGTTTCCTTTTCGTTTTGAACACGTTTAAGAAAATATTTAAAATTCTGAAGAGCATCACTTTTATGGGTCCAAGTAAATCTGGAATAGTCATCAACAATAACAAAAGCATAACGATTTCTACCAAGACTTTCAATGCGAGATGGTCCAAACAAATCCATGTGAAGCAATTGCAATGGTCTAGTAGTTGAAAAAATATTTTTCGATTTAAAAGATGCTTTTGTTTGCTTCCCTTTTTGACAAGAATCACAAATAGAGTCATTTTCAATTTTCAAATTTGGAAGACCAACAACTAAATTTTGTGAAACCAATTTGTTCAAAAGATGCATGTTGATGTGAGCTACTCTACGATGCCATAACCAAGAATCATCCTCTTTGCTCATTAAACAATTCACATATTCGGGTGAAGAATTTGCAAGATCAACCATATAAATGTTATCCATTCTAAAACCACGAAGGATAATTTTAAAATCGCTACGTCTAAAAACTAAGCATTCATCCGAATCAAATAAAACAAGATTTCCCTTGTCACATAATTGACTTATGCTCAAGAGATTATGCTTTAAACCTTTCACAAGTAATATATGCTTAATGGAAGAAATTTCATCCTTACCGACCGATCCGATGCCGATAATCTTTCCTTTGTTATTATCAAAAAAATAACACTTCCCCCTTCCTTGTGTTCTAGTTGAAGGAATTTGGATTCGTCTCCCGTCATGTGCTTGGAGCATCCACTATCAAGGTACCATAGTACACTTGATCCCTTCAAACATACCTACAAAACAGATTAATGAGTTTTAGGTACCCATGCCATTTTGGGTCCTTGGGGGTTAGGCAAATCATAGTGATGTGATTGAGTGTTATGTCTATGTCGTGTAAAACAAGCAGGAGCAATATGTCCAATTCGTCTACAATAATGACAAGTCACGTTAGGATTATGCATCCTTCTAGGTTGATAGTAATTGGACGGATGAAATTCATTTACTCTATTCTTGAAAATATAACTATTGCGCAAATCATGAAAATCATTTCTCCTACCATTTGTTCTAGGATATGCATTATTTCTAGAATAGTTGTTTCTAGGTTGGAAGTCATTTCTAGGTGTTCCAAAAGGTTCAAAATTCCTTCTAGTGTTTGGCCTAGAATGTGCATTATTTCTAGCATGATTATTTCTAGGTTGCGATTGATGAAAACCATTTCTAGGTTTGTTGTATCTAGGATGAACATTATTTATCCTAGGTTGAGCCTTAGGTGGTTGGGGATTGGCTTCAACTTTCTCTTTAGGCTCGTTTCTAAAACCTATGCCATGCTTGGTCGACTTCAAATTAACAAGCACTTCATTCAAATTTTTATGAGAAGAGTTAAACTTATCTAAGGTGCCCTTAAGCCTTTCTACTTCATTTTTGAGATGCATGCAAGAAGTACAATTTCTAGAACTCTCGGGCTTGTCGGCGCTTCTCTTGCCAAAAAATTTGTTTTCCTCTTTCAACTTCTCATTTTCTAAAATCAGTTTTTCCAATTCCTTTTTTTTAAAAGAGAGTTGTTTTTGAAAATCTTTTTCTTTTAAAGAAGCATTTTCTTTTATACTCTTAACAGTTTTTGAAGTTTTAATAAATTCGCTATAAAACTCATCAAAAGCATTTTGCATTTCTTCAAGGGAAAAGAAATTTTTGGAAGAAATTTGACATACCTCTTCTTTGTTGTCTTCTTGTGCCATAAGACAAAGATTTGCGGCTTCGTCTTCTTCTTCCTCACTTGACTCGTCACCGGAGTCGCCTCCCCAAGATATGTATGCTCGTTGCTTCTTGAAGGGTTTCTTCTCCTTTATAGCATTTGGGCAATTTGATTTAATGTGCCCGGTTTCTCCGCACTCATAGCACTTTATTTGATCTCCTTGCTTTTTGCCCTTTCGTTCATACTCTTTTCGCATGAACTTTTGAAATCTCTTGATAACGAGTCCGAACTCGTTGTCTCCGTCCTCATCATTTTGAGGTTGGCTTGTGCTTGCCTTGAGAGCGATTCTTTGCTTCCTTTGATCATCAACAAGAGAGTTAAGTATAGTAGATTCATAAGTTTTAAGATTACCTCTTAATGCGTCGATGGTGACATTTGAAATGCCAATGGATTCTTGAATCGCGTCGGCCTTGGATCGCCATTCCGGAGTGAGACTTCGGAGAATTTTTCGGACAAGTTCCTTATCCGTGAAGGTCTTCTTAAGAGCATGTAAATCATTTACGATTTTTGAAAATCGTTCAAACATCTCATCGACCTTTTCGCCTTCCTTCATGTGAAACAATTCATATGCATGGGTTAGGAAATCAATTTTGGCTTCCCTTACCTGGTCCATACCTTCGTACGTAATTTCCAGCTTGTCCCACAATTGCTTCGCCGTTGTGCAACAAGATATCTTCCTGTAATCATCAGCATTTACAACACAATATAATAAATTAATAGCTTTAGCATTATTTTGCACCTTTCGGATATCATCCGCATCGTATTCATCTTCGGACTTTGGGACCTATTCATTTTCAACCTTCTTGGTTGGAATTTGTTCTCCATTCATTATGACCTTCCAAAGATGAAAACTATTTGATTGTACAAATATTCTCATCCTCTCCTTCCAGTATGTATAATTTGTACCATCGAATAGCGGTGGTCGGGTGGAGCATTGTCCTTCACCTATTCCTGCAAAAGAATCATGAGTAGAAGCCATGGATGTTTCTCTCAAACGGTTAAGTCTTCAGAGAGTTGGGCTCTGATACCAATTGTTAGATAATACGCTTAACGCTAGAGGGGGGGGTGAATAGCGTTATAATAAAAATTAGCATAAACTTACGGAATTTAAAAATTGCAGGAAATAAATAAGTGCGATTAGTAAATAAATTAGAACAAACGCACCGATGTATCCTGGTTCACCACAACCCGTGGCTAGTCCAGTCCCCGAGAGACTCTCACGAGATTTCCACTAACTTGTTAAGCTTACGGGTGCTCAACAAACCGTTACAACTAGAGGACACAAGCCTCAACAACCTTTGCTCGGAGATACAACACTCCAAGACTTCAACCAAGGAAACACAAGTTCCTTCTTACAACACAAGGGACTAACACTTCCCTTCAAGTGTACAAAAACACTTAGCACTCAAACAAGACACTCCTTTAAGAGTAGATATGAGTAAAAAGAATACGCTCAAGATCGCAACAACTTTCGACAAGAATTTGGCTCTCAAAAGCTTATGTAATGAATATAAAATGATAAGCAATAAAGTATGCAAGCTTTACCAATTGTATGATCAGTTGTTGTGTTTAGAAGACTGAATTGAAACTGTATTTATAGTTGAAAAACTTTGTATTACCGTTGCCTAATTGGCAATTAAGAGTTGCTGATTTTATTCTGTGACAATCGATTGTTTGCCAGTTCTTCCAACAATCAATCCCAGATTTTACGCATAACAATCGATTATCTAAGATCAATAATCGATTACTGGCAACGTTCAAAAAAACATTTCCAGATTTTACTTAAAACAATCGATTATAGAAAATCAATAATCGATTACTCAGCAACGTTCAAAAAATCCTTTCCAGATTTTAATTAAAACAATCGATTATAGGAAATCAGTAATCGATTACCTGACGGTATTTGAAAACATTTTGGCTACGGTCAGTTATACAATCGATTATACTAAGTTAACAATCGATTATATATCAGTCTTGAAAAATCAATTTAGACACTGCCTCTTTACAATCGATTGTCATAAGTTCACAATCAATTATTTAATAACTTTGAAAAAGTTTGGAAGACACTGCCTCAACACAATCGATTGTCATATGTTCATAATCGATTATTTTGTGACTTTGAAAAATCTGATGGACACTGTCTCTTCAGAATCGATTGTCATTAGCTTCACAATCGATTATTTTGAGCTTTGAAAAACTTTGATGGACACTGCCTCATCACAATCGATTGTCATAAGGTTCACAATCGATTGTCATGCAAATTTGAAAAATCTGATGCTCACTGCCTTAACACAATCGATTGTCATAAGTTCACAATCGATTGTCAAGCAGCTGATTTAAACATAATCGATTATCATAAGTACATAATCGATTATCTTAGTCCAGATTTTAGAGGCATGTTTAAAAATCATTTTGACTAAAGTAAATATGCATTATTTAAAATCATTTTGCTCTAAATTAAATATGCATGATTTGTTAAAAATAGTTTTACGAGAGAAGCCAAGTCTTGAGTTTAAGTTGTCGGATCAAGATCACAATTAAATACCGACTCATATAAAACTTAATCTCGATCTTTGTCTTGTGCTTGAATCTCGTTATATATCAATTTTGCGCTTGTACTTGGACCTTGTCATGTGTCAATTTGCGCATTGTTTATCATTCATCAAAACCTACAAATATGAACACATGTTTAGAATAATGCCTTGAGAATGCGTTTCCAACAAATATGAATCCCTTAAATAAGGGGAGTCACATGTAATTGATTGACAATTAGGCTTATATTATTTTCTTACCTTATTTTCTCATGGCTTTCACACTATAAATACACGACTCTTTAACACAAGACACACGGATTTTTAACAATCACACGATAAAACACACTTTAAACTACACAATCACAATTCTCTTCTGAACTTATACTTAGAGTATTCTTTCTTCTTGTTTGCACTTTGTCTTTTTACAAGGCTACCGCTTCTCTTCACTTGTCTCTTTGAAATTGGTATGGTCTAACTTAATTTTCAGCATCACCCCATTGTGTTTATTAACAAGTCTTAATACCTATATCTACTTTACTTGCCTGTAAAGTGTTAAACTTGACTTATAGTGCCTATATGATATTGCATGCTTCTCCGCTTTGTGAAAAATTGCTCCTAATACCATTATCCCCTATATGCTTGATAGTGGGGACTTGGGGCATGGCAACAAGAATTATTGTTCATGACCTAAGTTTTTGACCCCCACCTTACCTCTAAGTAGGCTGGAAGATATTCCAGTATGTCTCATTGCTGGTACGCCCCTTTTCTGGCTCTTTCATTGCATCCTGCTTTTATATGAATCCTTATACCACATTCCTCTATGTGTGCTAAGTTAAGGTATAGCCTGGTAACATCCAAATTGTTGTCCATGGCTGAACCTGACTTTTAACAGGTCTTACTCCTCAATTTGAATTAATAAGATGGTCAGGGGTGTGCCAGCACCCCGAATTGCTAGGCATGACAACTAGCTTGCCATTTCCCACTCTACTGCACTTGCACATACTCTTAGACCCTAAGTTCTACCCCTTCCTATGAGCCCTGATTGGGAACCTTGAGTTTCCCTCTGAACTTGGACATTTGAGGGCTGGCCCTTCCACACTGCACCATATATCTTGGTGTAAGCACTGCCTGGAATCTATTTGAGATTATTAGGGAACTCTAACACATCCCAAATAGGAGAAACGCTTTGGAAATCTGATCTTTGGAAGTTTGTTTATGTCATATTTCAGACCTGGGGTCTGAATTAGGCTCTCTGGGGTTGGGATCTTCAATTTCTAATGTATTTTTTTTATCTTTTCTTATTCATTCTGGTCTGTAATAATCTTGTAATAAACTGATGGGGCGTTAATGAAAAAGGGAGGGTCAATCATGCATGCAAAGGGGTAGATACCATGTTCATAGGGAATTACTACTGCTGAAATTCTGCATTTCATATAGATACCATGTTCATAGGGAATCACTACTTCTGAAACACTGCATTTCATATCGATATCATGTTCGTAGGTAATTACTACATGTGAAGTACTGCATCTCATATGGATACCATGGCCATAGGTTTTTCTGCACTTCATATAGATATCATGTCTATAAGTCATCTCTGAAATTCTACATATAGATGATATGCCTATTGGACTTCCGCGGTTTTGCATATGTATATGTCACTAGGCAAACCTGTTATAGGATTTGAATAACCAATTGCATATAGATGACCTCCCTATAGGATTTCTGCATGATAATAGCCCTTAAAATCAGTGATGCCTAGAAAGCATACCTATAGAAGCTATCTACCAAACCTGAGTCGTCAAGTCTAAAACAAATCAGCATCAATAACGTTCCTGCAATTGAAAATTCTTTCTGCAATCAGTTTACTTGTTTCTGAACTAATAGACATCATGCCAATAGGTTCGGTTTAACACCTAGGCAAGCTTTAGGGTAAAAACTAGACCTGCATCAGTTTTTGATAATTACAACCAACAGGCAGGCCTAATTCTGACTTCTTATCTTAAAATATATGATAAATCAGCCTGCCTTAACGTTTAAGTTTTATTTCAGACCATAATCAATGTGTGTAAGGCATGCTAAACTATATGCTTTCCTTTGATTTAAGGAGGTTTATTTGAGCCGTATCTGCTTAATTGCTTTCCCAATACCTGCTATATATGTTTTGATTGTTGTCTTGGCATTTTATCCTTTGAAGACTCTCAAAAGCCTCCACTCCCTCCCTTTTAGGATTAGTAATCTCATATACCTCAGGGATTGATAGGATCGGGACGGATAGTATCATGCGATAGGTAACGATATCATTCCACGCTTTAATACCTTAACAGGGTGGGAATGGCAGAAATGGATATGATGACCACGCGATAACACCACGTGTACAAATATTTACCGGGTGTAATGTGGGGTGATCCATATTGTTCATAAATTTAAGGACCCCCTTCTCCTTTACTTGTTTATATTTGTTCAAATTATTTTTTATTAAATTTCTGCTTTCTCTATTTTCTTCAAACCCTCAATCCACCTGCAACATTGTGTTACTATTTGAGACCTTTATTTACTTACTCGTTGTTTAAAGTCATAATTGTAACATGGCCAAAAATCACACTAGAGGATCTTCAGGGGTGTCTAACACCTTCCCCTCGAGATAATATCTAGCCGTTACCTAAACTCTGGTTTCTTCAACTCAAAACCCTTCTTAGTGTCCTAATGCACTTTAATCATTAGGTGGAGACTCTTCAATAAAAAAAATCCCAAAAGGGAATATAGTTGTCCTCCCAAATGTCGTAAACCCGATTTCGCGAGAAAAAGGGGGTGTCGACATAATGTACTAAGTATGTATGGCAGAAATGAAATATAACCATGAATAAACATTAATTAAAGACACATAGAATAAATCTAAACATATATATATATATATATATATATATGGAGAGAGAGAGAGTTTCTCTTTGATACTATTATTCATATCTCATGATGCAATATTGACCAATTGAACAGTGCTAACTGCCTGACCAGCCGTCACACGATGGTAAATGTATGACTGCCCAACCGATAGTAAATAATGATACATAACCGCTAAGCCAGCGTAAATGCCCGACCGCCCATAGCTCGATGGTAAATGCATTCCTGCCTGATGGGTCATAGCAAGGTGGTAAATGAAGATGCCTGACTAGCAAACCGACCATAGCACGGTAGTAAATGAATATGCATTAGAGACTTAGGAACATACTGAGACATCACTTCACATGAATGAATAACATACACATCCTTAACTTCTAAGAGTACATTCACTTATGAAATAGCATTACGTTTACATATTTCTACTTGAATTATTCCAAAAAGAAAAAAGGGATAGTCTTAATATACTTTAATTTCTCATACGAGCATGAAAGTCGTAGATGAAGAATCAAACATGAATAAAGAATTATCCACAAAGTGAGAAAGTTGCTGCCAACGCTTCCTTATACCAAATTACCTGTTCTCAAGATCAAAATATGAATATTTCCCAAATAAAAGAATGAACTCCTAGCTAAAAGTGCTGCTATATTTGGTTGGTACAAAAGTAAAGCTCAGGAAAGATATAAAATTGCTTAGCACTCCATTCATCCCCGAACCCTTGCAAACGAATGTGAAAAATACCTATTTTTGTTTGCTCTCTAACTATGTCACCCTTAAGTTTCGTAGCATATATATACAAAATAAGAGAGAAGTGAACTCTCAAATGATGCCACATGTTTATGGACAATGAGGTCCACCTAGCAAGCTAAGTTCCTATCCTTTCAAATATATCACTTAATACCCATTAAATGCTTATTTACTTTGTTACTTTCCCTCATAGTGACATGTGGAGATATCTCCCCTCACCAATTACCCAAATATAGATTTAATAAGATTCTATGACATATATATCACTTCCTCCTCCTTACACGTGGAATCCTCGCCCATCTATATTTCCCTTAATTGATGATATATGTGCACGTGCCACCCTTAACAAATTTTATGCCATGTGGCAGCTCCTTAACCGTCCTTGCTCAATTAATTTAATAACCATTTGTAGTTGAGTCGTAGGAAGTGATACTAATATACCTACACGTATATAGTACCTTAACCAAGTATCTTTCCCTCTTAAATGATGTATAATAATCTCTTATTTTTGAGGTTTGTGGGCCCCACTTTTGGGGATAACTTAGCCAACTCTTTTTTTCCTTCACCGTAATTCATTTTCTTCGGTTCATTTACCCTCTGACCTTTATAATACTTACTTATCACCTATTTGAAATATCACAACTATTTATAACCTCAAAAATAGTCTTCGCCATGAACTTATGTCGATATCTTACGATATACCCAACGTATAAAAGTATGGGATGTAACATCACTATTGATTGTGCTATAAAGCGGCTAATACAATTGAGGCATCCTAGAAAACTCATCACATCTTTTATTTTCTTCGGCGGCAGCAAGTCCAAGATAGCCTTGATTTTTGACGGGTCTATCTCAATATTCCGGAGGCTGATATTGAAACGTACCAACTCCCCAGTCGGAACTTCGAATGTATATTTTGTGGGGTTCAACTTGAAAATATATCTGCACAATCGGTCAAAAAGCTTCTTCAGGTCTTCTGTCTGGTCTGAACTTCTTTTAGATTTGATGTTAACATCATCAACCAATATCTTTATTTTCTTGTGTATTATATCATATAAGATAGTCATCATGGCCCTCATCTAGTTGGCCCCAGTATTCTTCAAACCAAACGGCATCATTTTGTAGCAATATATCCCATATGGTGTGATAAAAGTTGTATTTTCGGCATTATCTTCGTCTAGCTATATCAGGTGATATCCTGCAAAGAAATCCACAAAGGATTGTAGTTCATGTTTGGCATAGTTGTCAATCAGTATGTGTATATTACGCAATGAAAAACCATTCTTAAGACTTACACTATTAAGATCTCAGTAATCAACCCAAACCTTGACTTTCCCATTTTTCTTTGGAACTGGTACCATGTTGGCCAACCAGATTGGATACCCAACCACTCGAAGAACCTTGATTTTGATTTTCATAGTAAACTCCTCCTTTATCTTTAGACTCATATCTAGCTTGAACATTTTGATCGTCTACTTTACAGGTGGACAAATGGGATTGGTAGGTAGCTTGTGAGCTACTACGGATGTGCTTAACCCAGTCATATAATTGTAGGACCATGCAAAAATAAACTGATATTCCTTTATAACCCTGATATACTCTTCCTTCTTGGACGCTGATGATGAATGCTTATGTGAGTTTCTTTGACTGTTTCAGAATCCCCTAGGTTAGCAACCTTAGTTTCCTCCAAGTTTGACTTTGGTTTATTTTCAAAATTCTCTACTTCTTAGACAATTTTCTCAGGTATTATACTATCTTCTAAATCTTCTAAATCACAATCCTTATGTTGTGTTGTGTCATTATAGGTCACAGCCGTAGGTTAATCGGGATATGTAATAATTATGCTGCAAATAATGTGTAAAGATAATAATAAAAAATGAAAATAAATAATGCATTAATAAATCTTAAAATTTTCAGTAAGTATTACTCGATGTCTCGAGTAATTATTCCAAAACAAAATACTGAAAACGTTTTAAATGCTAAAAAACAATTTTAAAACAAGTCATGCTAATTTCGCCAGGGTACCCAGGTACTCGGTGAGCCCAGGATGGTGAAGCAGTCCAGATCTTGAGAACATCTCCTTCTACTGCTGTCTAAATGGTATGGTCTTTCTCTTCCTTCTCCTCCACAATTGCACTACATTCCATGTCTTCCCCGTCCAAAAAACAACTTCCTTATACCTTCCAAAATCTTATCTTCCTCGGATCCTCGCATCATGTCAGCATGACGGAATGTCTGGTGCAAAGGTGGTACGGGTTATTCCAATAGATAGTAATTGGCACACAATGGTAGTATTTGGTCTTGGTGTTTTACATGGTATATTCATATTCAAGTCTAAAGGGTCTGTCATAATACTGTGGTTGTATGGGTTTTGTGATCCCTTGAAGCATTAGGCCAAGACCCTTGCCTGGTTCATATCTCGTCTATGACAATATGCTTTTTATATTATTGCTCTACAATTAATCATTTTCAATTGCGTTAACTCGCTCAATCCAATGTTATGTTTCTTTGCTAATTTCCTCTTGTTGTTGATGAATAGAACGGTCTGGTAAGTGTAGTAGGGTTTCTTACGTCTCCATGAATTATCACCACCTAATGATTCCACTTGAACTTCACAGCCTGGTGCAGAGTAGAGGCCACATCCCCAGCTGCATGTATCCATGGTCTTTCCAACATTAGGTTGTATATTGCATATATATCTAGCACTTGGAATTTGACATAAAACCAAGTCAAGCCCATCTGTAGATCAATGTTGATTTGTCTGATAGTGTCTCTCGGAGATCTATCGAACGCCTTCACATTCATGCTTCCCATTCGTATCTCATGCAGTCTTTCACCTAATCTTTTCAGAGTGGTCAACATGTATATGTTCAGGCTCGAACCTCCATCTATCTGGACCCTAGCAATGAACTTGTCCCCAAATTGTACTGCAATGTGCAATGCTTTATTGTGACTCAACCCTTCTGGCGGCAAATCATCTTCATGGAAAGTAATTTTGTGACTCTCCATTACCTACTTGACCATGTTGGCTATCTCTCCACTACCGATGTCGCCGGGTACATAAGCTTTAGTTACCACTTTCATCAAGGCATTCTTGTATGCGTTTGAATTTTACAACAATGATAAAATGAATATATGGGTGAGAGTCTTGTTTAGGTAGTGAACAACAGAGTATTCACTTGCTTGTATATTCCTCCAATGATCACCAGTGCATGTCTCAACGGTAGGCAGCTTAGATGCAGCGTATTTGCTCGTTCCTCTCAGATTCTCAAGTGTGTAAACTGTTCAAGTTTTAGTCGTGCCTTGTGAGGCACATGTCATTTCCATCTTGTCTTTTCCCTTTATTCTCGCCTCCACAATATAGTCCCATATGATGGTATCATACTTGTAAGATGGTATGTGGGCTACCATTATAGTGAAAGGTGTTTGTACCACAATCAGAGTGAGGATGGCTGGAGATGTTTTCGGAGTATCTCCATCTCGAATAAATTCGATAGATCCTTCTTGATCCTATTCCTAGTCAGTGTCTATCATGTTCACTCCATCACCCTATGATCCGGGAGAGAGTAATTACATACATTTGGTGCGGCTTATTTTGCTTGTATAACCTTAGTACCGATCAGTGTCAAAATCTTGTCTTTAAACTTGCGAAACTCCTCCATGGTATGACCTTTCATTCCTGAGTGAGAGGGACAAATATTTTTGGGGTTAATCCGCTGGGAACGTTTCTCAAAAGAAGCAGCTAGAATATGAGTAACATAACTAGCTTCCTTCAATCTCTCACACAGTTGGGCTATGGTTTAAGCAATCGGGTGTATTCTCTAGCAGTTTGGTCGTGGCTTTAGGTTGTTTTTCTGGGCAGGTGGAGGTAAATGGTAATATGCATGTTGAGTGATATAGGTATGGTAGGTGGTGGCAAGGTATTCATTTTTGGAAGTGAAGGTTGGTATATGGGTGGATATGTTTGGTATGTGACATTAGACAAAGGGGCTGGTGCTACCATCACCATACCAACTTGTTTCTTCATTTAAATACCTCCTAATTGCAATGAGTTATTTGTGGATTGCAGTGCCTCAAATTTGTCACTATCACGCTCATGACTCCTTCTTCTATTCATTCTCCTAACTTGATGATGTTTGAGAACTTGTGATTTTTGATGACCATCAACCTTTCATAATGCTGCTGATCTTGAGCTCCAACAAAACATTTGTTCACTTGTTCTTGTTCAACTGATGGCCTTACCTTTGTGGTCTCTGATCTTCGACGAGTAGAATACTCGCGGAAGGTTTCTGTCGGTTTCTTCTTGAGGTTTTGAATACAGAAAACATCTGGCACGTTCTATGTATTGAACCTAAATATGTCCATAAAATGTGATGTCATGCTTACCCAATTTTCCCATTTCTTCGGGTAGGTTCTGTGATGCAACAGTTTCATGCGGATTTGTTCATTATTACCCACTCCAAAAAAACTTGTCGCAGTAGGTTCTCTAATATACCTTCGGATCACCAGTGCCATCGAGCATCTCAAACTTGGGAGGCTTATAACCCTCCAGCAGTTCTACATCTGGCTGGATACTGAATTCTTCATAGTTTAAACCTTCAACGCCTTTCCCACCTTCAACAGTCTGGACTCTCCATGTTAGTTTCTTGAGTTCCTCTACCATGTTTCTAATGAGCAAGTTCTTCTCAACTGGCAAAAATACATATAGGACTTGCTGCGGGGCATGAGGTAATACTTTTACGTATATCGGGTTGCTTTGATGAGTTCCTAGAATTTGGGTATATAAGTGATCGTTAATTGAGTTTCACGGATTGGGAGTAGGTTGTGGTGCATTTTTGGGAGTGTGATAAATGGTGCTTTGTGGATATTGAGTTGGTTTATGGTAGTGATGTAGGGGATTCACACTGGTGGTAGGTTATGGTTTTAGGGAGGTGCGCGATTATGATACTGGTAGGTGAGGTGGTAGATTTTGGTTTTCTGTGTTATATGGTGGCATTTGGTTTTGAGTGGTTGGGTTTTGCCGGTTGATGTCGGGAATATTGAGAGTAAGGGAAAGGTTTTACATATTTCAGGCTTGTTCAAGCTCACCCTGTAGCTCCAAGATCTTTTGCTCCAAACGTATGACCAACTCAATTTTTTCCTGGAGTGCTTCTACCCTCTAATGCTTCAACATTTGTTTCTATAGTAGCATTATCTTTTTTGATATCACTTAAATCATCCATCTTCCCATTGCCTTTGCCTTTGCATTTTGGGTTGCTAGGTGGAGAAGGATGCTGAGGATCTTTAGATAAAGTGTGGTATGCTGCTGATTCCAGTAAGCACAAACCAACCTTTGGAAAGGGGGATAAATAAAAGAAATAAAAGCAAAAGGTAACCAAGTCAGTAAGACAAAGTAAAAGAGTGTTCGCTATATTTAAACATGCATCATAAATGTCATGCAGTAATTCACGTCCTAATTTGGGGATCTCATTGTGCATGAGGTAGGCCTAAGTGACATATAGACTTGGAGAATTGATGCAAATGTTTGCTTCATTTCATTTGTCATAACCAATTTCCACCGTGATGGCGCCCAACGTCGTCGCCAGGCAAGCCAACAATGAACTAGTGATGTATTTATTTCTTTTTAATCATTCGAAAGTAGTTGATAATTATTTATTAAATAGGTGAGAATTGAAAAAATTATAGTATAGTAAAGTTTGAGCTAAAGAAAGAGTAAATATAGTGAAATAAATACTCAAACCATAAAGTATCTACTAGCATGTTCCCAAAAACTGGTGTCACAAGTGTATAAGCAACTAGTAGGATATACAAACACCTATGCTACTGTCTAAATAAGATAGAAAGAAAGTAAATATGAAAGAGAGGTTGTGGGTATTGCAGAATAGGCTCAGAAATCAGCTCATAACTATGCCTTGGGGTAACGAGGGACGTGCCTAAATGACTAGATGATGCACCTGCCTTAGATCCAACACGATTAGTACATAAGTGTAACAAGAGTACATAAACAACATGTACCAAGTAATTACCCAGTATTGCCTCGAAGAAGTAGAGAAGAAGAATCAATAGTGACACTTACTACAGGCCAATAATAAAAATACATAAATTCTAAATAAGCATGGAATACATTAATAATAATAACACAATAACCAACAATGAATAAATTGTTCTTTAACTAATAGTCAATTTAAAAGTATCCAATTGTTACCTACTAACTTTCACGATTTCGGTCATAAATAAAATATATGCTCTTAAGACATAAAATAATAACAAGTGTAATTGGGCTCCGAGTATCATCACACACGATTTATGTCGAGATCGTATAGCCCGATCTAATATATTATATGCAATGTCAAGGGTGCATCTATATACTGCGAGGTGAACGGCCCACTCCCATGAAAGTAGGAAAGTTTACGTCACTCGCAGAAGTACTTGCGATGCGAGAGAACGCGGATCTCTCCAAATTATTATGTATTCCTCAACTCTTCCGAAAATAAGATTCCAAATCGAAAATTTGCAACTTAAAAATCCATAGTTTCAGCTATATTGAGACAATTAATATGCATAATAAACACAATAGCAAAACTAAAGAATGATGTGGATCTAAGACTACTGTACATATCATGGAATATAGCTACGCACAGACTCTCGTCACTTCATGCGTACATATCTCCCCACACAAGTAATACATAACAAAGATACACACGTATTGGGATGAGTTCCCTCTTACAAGATAAGGAAAGAGAATTACCACGTTCTCAAGCTCACTTTTGGTCCACAAATTTGTTCTAAAGCCTCAACTTTGTGCTATTTAATTTGAAACTATCCAGATGTTATATAAATTAATCACAACACACTCACAAGTTCATAATTTAGACATTAGAAAAATTACCCAACTCAAATTGAAAGATCCCTAAAATTCATCCCCCGGGCCCATGTGCTCGAATCCTAAAACATTTCAAGATAAACTTTATCCATAATCTCATGAACTCAAATATATGATTTCTACACAATTTCATAATCATTTTCATGGTTAAATCCTATAGTAATCAAAATATTGGGTTTTCAACTAAATCCAAACTTTCCACAATTTTCATGTTAATATCTACCCACAATCTATGTATTAAACTTACATTGGGTATCCATCATTCTTTGGAAAATTGTAAAGCTTTCGGATCTGCTGTGGATAATTTCAGTTCCAAATTGATGCTCTGTCGGGAACAGAAGGAGCGAATCTCTTTCTCTTAACTTACGCAATTTCGGAAGAGTCTAGTTGATAGGATTCACTGACAGGAAGGTCCTCAGGCAAACATCGAAAAGGGGGTGAAAATAGTTTATTTACCTTTACAATATATTGGAATAGACCATGGCTCTATCTATTCATTAAAAAAAGAGTTCTGCATCTCGGGTGAACAAATAGGCATGGGAAGAGTGAGAGGGGGGGGGGGGGGCTAGGAGATTACTTAAATTGAATAGATAGGTGAAAACCCCTCTTCATAGAGCTCTAAAATCAGCCAAGGAGATGATAAATGAGAGAAAATGGTATAAGTCAGGTTTTTAAAACAAGTCACTGCCTAGGCATTACTTCTTCAGAATTGTGGAAGAGGCCCCAAAATTGCGAAGGCAAACAACCTAGGCCACAAAAAATTACAATCGCGAACACGACAAGAGACTCGTGAACACAACGGCTTTCCTGGCCTTACTACACGAACACATGGGCTTCTTTGTGAATGCGAAAACTAACATCTACCATCCAGCTACAGCCTCCTCTACGTGAATGCGGGCCACTTCACGCGAAAATGAAGGTTGCAGGTCCCTGACATTCGCCAATGCGGACCGCCTGTTGCAAATGCGTAGCACAAATTTCTAGCCCCCTATTTTCCTCCTTCGAGAACGCGGCCCCTCCTTCGTGAAGGTGAAGAAGGAATCTAGAACCTATAGTGATAACATTTTGGGCTTAGCTCCAGGTGGTATGAAACTCACCCGAGCCATCTGGATCCACGTCCAAATGCACCAACAATTCCATAAACATGATACAGACGTCCTCGAACTCTCAAATGTGTAAAACAACATAAAAGCTAAGAAGCACACTCTTAAACCAAATTGAATCAAATTATAAACTTCATGTTTCCAACTTGCTCTGAATGCGCCCAATCATACCTTGATAACTCGGAATCACACCAAAATTTGTGTGTAACTCAAAAATCACCATACGGAACTATTCCCAGGCTTAGAATCCCAAAGGGACCTTGATAACACCAAAACCTACTTCAAACCAAATTTAAAGAAACTTGAAAACCTTCATGTGCCAACTTTCAACATTATGCGCCGAAACGTTCCCGGATCATCCGAAACCTGATATAAACATAATCCCAACTCCAAAATCATCATACAAATCTATTAGTACTGTCAAATCCCAGTTCTGCGATCCTTTTCTCAAAAGGTCGACTCAAGTTAAACTTAACCATTTTATACTACTATTAAGGATATAAGTGTTCCGATTTAAATTTGAACCCTTCCAAACCCGAACTAACCATCCCCACAAGTCATAAAATAGTAAAATCATACACGGGAAGTCTTATGTAGGGGAACGGGGATCTAGAAATTCAAACAATCGGTCGGGTTGTTACATTCTCCAACTCTTAAATAAATGTTTATCTTCGAACGAGTCTCGAATCATTCATGGACTACCGAATAGGTGTGTGTATCTATTTCACAAGTACTCCTCGGTCTCCCAAGTCGCCTTCTCTTGTGGTTGACCCCTCCACAGAACCTTTATTAGAGAAATCTTCTTGGAACTCAACTGGTGAACCAGTCTGTCAACAATGGCAACTGGATCCTCCTCATAACTCAGGCTATCATCTATCTAAACTGTGTTATAGTCTAATACACGCAATCTATCAGCGTGATACTTCTAGAGCATCTACACATGAAAAAATCAAATGAACTCCTGATATAATGGGAGGAAAAGCAAGCTCATATGAAAACTCCCCGGCTGTCCTCAATACCTCAAATAGACCTATGAACCTTGGGATCAACTTGCCTTTCTTCTCAAACCTCGTGATCCCCTTCATAAGCTAGACTTTATGTCACGACATAAATTGATGGCCATGACGGGCACCTATTACCTCACTCAATCGAGTACCAACTTAACGTATCTTTCTGTATCATACTATCATAGATAACTAAGTCGTAGAGGCTTCCATGAAGTAGGTATAACACAACACGTAATGGCAACTTATACACAAGAAAAATAGGTCTCTAAAACCAAAATAACCAATTCATACACTAATCATAGCCCGACAAGGCCATAAAATCATTTACGTAAATGACATGTGTCTACAAGCCTCTAAGGATACATAATTGTCAGAAAGGCTGAGATAGAGCCCCGCCGTACCAAACAATACACATCTAAATTATACTAACAAAATAAGCAACTCCGAAGCAAATGAAGTGCACCAACACCTTCTGCTGAGGTTTTTGCTTACTTGGAGGACTCTCGACCTATCTATCAAGACCTACAGGCATGAAAGGAAGCATCCCCGAGAAAAAAGAAAGTTAGTATGAATAATATACCAAGTATGTAAGGCACATAAATAAATATATTAAATATATGAAAGAAATATAGAATAAACAACTCAACCTGTAAGTTTAGATAACTCTATAAATAATGAAATACTTATTGTGTCATGTATATGTGTATGAATGTCATGTCATTCATAGGTGCATATGTTCATAATGTCATCAAGCCTCTGAAAACATCACATCATATCATCTCGACCACTTTGAGCAAAATCATCAAAGTATACCAGTTGATCAGGTGGCGGTGTGTTATAACACCATAACCTTTTCCCATATCTCATATATATATATATATATATATATATATATATATATATATATATATATATATATATATATATATATATATATATATATATATATATATATTATACATATATACGTATATATAACGCCATATGGTCATGGGTCAATATACATGTATAAATGCATGAAATGTATAAGAAATAAGTTAATAAGATTTCCTCAGATAGCCATAAAAATCAATATGCCTTTCGGATAAACTTTATCAAATACATATTTTTTTTGAGACCCATAAATAGAAGATATAATAATAATTCACATGGGAAATTAAGAACATAAGCTTCACTAGTATTTCTAAGAAGACAACCATTTATGAAAATTATGTGTTTTCTCGTTTAATTTATGTTGTATAAATCATGTCAAAAGGAAAAAAGAAATAGCTTATCATACCTGGAGTAGAAAAAAATACATATGATGTTCATAGAAAAAATTACAAGAATTCACGTTTTTGTTGAAAACTTGAAGAATGACTAACGTTCTGATTGTAGTACTTCATAATTTTCACTTGAAGGCCAACGTATTTGGATTGAAAGAAATTTTTTTGTTGAAAACTTTGTAGGCATTTCTAACGTTCTGTTTGAAGGAATTTCTGTACAACTTTTCTAAGAGATTTTGGTTTTAAGGTGCCAAACCTCCATCTGATTGTAGTATTGAATATCTTAGCAACAGAATAGTGTGTAACTAGCATATTTATTTGCCACATAAAGAAACTTGATAGAGTCACAATTTGGACATTGTATTTCTGCCACGTGACATCCCCGTGACTTATCCAAATATCTTAGACAACTATCAATTTCTTTATTAATTTGGTAATTCTTTACTAATTAATAATTAATTAATTACATATATAATTATGAATTATCTTAAATTACTTAAATTCCACTTATTTTTAATCACTTTATATATCCTACTATCACGGTTATATGGTAACTTGTATGGTACTAGTCCATAAATATCGGGTATTACCGCTCCGCCCGTATTTTATCTCAGCATGTCAAACTTGGACGAAATTCATTTTCTTTGATTTGCTTACTCTTTCACTTTCACAAAATTACTTATCACTTGTTTGAAATAGCGTAATACTTATAATCCCAAAAAAAATCTCATTCCCGAATTTATGTCGATTAATCTTACGATGAAGTTTTAACATATGACGATGCTTTAACGTATGAAAATGCAAAATATAATATCTTATTTTAGGACATTCATCACTTTACTTATTGTGTACTTTTACGCACGAAAACGTGTGGTGTAACATCATTCCCCCTTTGGAACATTCATCCTCGGATGTTGACTGATGCACTTATTATTTTTATAACTTATGTCTTCCGATGACTTTGTACTCTTATTCCATCTTGGCAACAATTCTATAAGTAATCCTAATGACAGGACATTCCTCCTTTTAGGCCTCTTTCTCATTCCATAACTTGTGTTGAAATTCGTCCAATCTTGTAACTATTTCTACCTTTTGTCATGCAACTCGTACGACTTCTTCCTATTATGTGTGCATATGGGACTCTTTCCTTTAGCTTTTAGCTAATCGTCTTTCCTTACTTTGGGAACACACACAAAAATTGACAAGTTGTTTCTCTAGGTATTTATAGGTGTATTGAAGTTATTTGCTCGGTACTTTGTTGAACTTACGAATGTTGTTATATCTTATTTCATAGACCCAATTATCTATCTGTATGATTTTTCTGCATCTAGATAGGTCATACTATCAAACTCCATGTTACTTTCATCATTTATCCTATAAGTATAAATCTAAGTCCTTTAATGTTCATCTTAAGAGTGACGTCCTAATCTCATCCCATACCTTTATAATTTTTGTCCATTCAATGTTGATCTACAATCTTTTACTAATACTTGAAACTTCTTACGTAATACATTGCCACTAGGGCTTACATTGCATCGAGGAATATTTGAGTATTTTCCATAATCGTATTTCGTAGTATCACGATGTTATTCAGCTTATTGGGATATTATGATCTCATACCATCCGCAAATCTTTTCTCCTTATCCGATTTTCTATTCAAATCATTATTAAATCGAAGTCTCAATCATTTTTTTTTGTTTGTCATAATTACACCTTTATTTCACTACCAGAGCAACATTCCTTCTCTTCTAAATGCTGCTAGTATTAGTCTCATTTTGAGTTCATTCAGCTATACTGAGCCTTCCATAACTTAGAGAACCCATCAACTCTCTTGTTTCATGGGCTTAATCCCGAGAATTTATGCATTCTTGTCACTTTCTAACTAACCCTTTCTTATTCTTACTCTTGTCTTCATAAAACCTTGTCGCTTTATCATACTTTAGCTTGCGACTTACATATATCCATTTATATTTCTTGTAATATTTGTTTACAATAGACTTCCTTATATTATTTTTGAACATCAAGCGAGACATCTCATCATCTCTATCTCTTCTTTATTCTCTTGACTAGGCCTCTCGATACATAGACCATAGGCTGGAAGATATGCTACTGATGGTGCCACTATTATTCATGGTGTCACGACCCAAATTTCTCACCCTCGGGAGTTGTGATAGTGCCTACTCGTGAAAGCTAGGCAAGCAGAGTATTATACATTCATTACCATTTTTATTAAGCATGTTCAACAGTTCAATATAATAAGTGATCAAACAATGAAATAGCTAAAACAACAAGAAATTCGGAAGACAAAAACTTAACAGCTTAACCAAATATTATTACATGAATCTAAAATACAACACTACCTAGAATTTGGTGTCACAAAGTCAGGGACGATCTAAGAATACTACAAATAAAGTCTGAACAGAAATACACGAATCTGTATCTGAACAAGTAAAAATAGAAGACGATGATAGAAAGAGACGTCAGGGACTGTGGACACATGCACGACTACCTCGGGTCGCTTGAACGGGCTAAAGACAACACCCTCATTGCGGTCCAAAAGTCGCCGCATCGGGATCCGTACATAGTGCAGAGCATAGTATCAGCACAACCGACCCCATGTATTGGTAAGTGCCTAGCCTAGTCTCGGTGAAGTAGTAATAAGGCTAGGACCATACTACAATATAAAACTTTGCAACTAAATCATATACAACGGAAAAATAAAAGCAAATATTTATAGCTAAAGATGCGAAGGGAAAAACATGTTGCAGAGAATATCAGGTAACAACCAAGTGCCAAAAGAGGAATATAAATAAACAAAATTCAATTGCTAACAGGATAAGCAAAACAAACATACCATTAACTTTCATTTCTTCCTTGTTGCAGGCGTGCAACCTGATCCCGTTTCATATATCTCGTTGCAAGCGTGCAACCCGCTCATATTTCATATATCTCGTTTCAGGCATGCAACCCGGTCACATTTCATGTATTTCATTGCAGGAATACAACCCCCTCCTATTACGTGTCTCGTCGCACACGTACAAACCCGCTCCTATTTAATGTATCTTGTTGCAAGCGCACAACCCGCTCCTATTTCATATATCTCGTTGCAAGCGTGAAACCTGCTCCAATATCATATATCTCATTACAGGTGTTGAAACCCGTTCTCATTTCATATATATCTTGTTGCAGGCGTGCAACCTACTCTCATTTTATATATCTTGTTTCAAGCATTCAACACGCTCCCATTTCATATATCATTGTGGCGGCATGTCACCCGATCCAATTTATAAGTGAACCTCAATCAAAGAAGAATCCCGTCAAGGGAATAAGAGTGTAACCATTACATCCCTGCAAGGGAGACAATATCGTAAACAATAACCTCCCGGCAAGGGAGATAATGTCATAACAATAACATACCGACAAAGGAGACAATATCATACACAATAACATCCCGACAAGGGAACCAACAATGGTAATCGATATATTTGTCATGAACAAATCAAAATGGAGTCACGACAATTACTAAACGAGACGCACAGTTATGCTTGAAACCGATGTATCAATACTCGTCGACATGCCTATACATCGTACTCAACAATTAACATATAGAAAAATAGATACAACTCCTAATCCCTCAAGCTAAGGATAGGCCAAACACTTACCTTGAAGCCACGAACATAATTTAGGCCTCAACTACCGCTTTATCTCTTGATTCCACCATCAATTCACTCGTATATAGTCACAAGTTATCTATATCAATAAATGCTAAATGAATAAATTCTTGTCACGCCTTTTTTACACGGCTACCCCGAAGGATAAAATGCATAAGAGAGTTTTTCCAATTAAAGTGACATTATTCGAAATGAGATTATTTATTTCTTTCTATTCAGAGTCGCCACTCGGGATAATTTATTTGGTGTCCCAAGTCACCAATTTATTATAAATCCAAAATCGAGGAAAATTCAACTTTCCTTTTGAAGTCTGCGAACTAGAAATTTTGAATAAGGAATTCTGTTAACCCGAGGGAAGATGTTAGGCACCCCCGAATTCCGAGGTTCTAGCACGGTCGCTTAAACTATTACTATTGGTCATCTATCTGATTTGAATACATGTTTTAGCTTATGGGCATTTTTAATTTTAACTGCTTTCTTCATTTTTAGGAATATTGCAACGTTATTAAAACATGTCTTGAACCATGTCACATAAATGCACCCACAATTTTCGACATATTTTAACTTTGTTGAGATTTGAATTTAGGTCACATAAATGCGCACCCGAATTTAGGAAGATAAGTTATTAAAATAACGCGCATTTTTAAATTTGTGAGGGCCATGAAAATTCAACTAAATGGCACGCCTTGAATTTTAAGGGTGGAAAGTCAATTAAGTGAGGACCATGCAATTTATGACATTATTTGGCATGGCACGCCTCAATTTCTTTCTAAAGATTTTATTGTTCAAAATTATTATAATCGAGTCACATGAGATGCAACCCGATTACTTGATTACTTACCAACAATTGTTCTGTTATTTAAATGAACTAGAAGTCTTTCACTGACAAGGGCCCAATTTGGGTACAATCCAAGTGACTTACAAGGTAAACAAAAGGTCAAATAATTTTTGGACTAAAAAAGATTATCTATTATGTGTCCACAAGTGGAAATAACCTATATGTAACGTGATTTCTAATTAACAATGCTAGCAATTAATCACAACAATAAGTGAACTGAATCATCCTTGGCTTGCTCTATTTACACACATCACCTATTTACAGAGAAATAGACTTTAAAGCCTTAAACTAAGTGTTAATAAAAAACCATTAATATGTTAACTAAATTAAATAAAAAAAAATACTCTTCATAATCACAAAAATGAAGAAATTGACCCGAGAAATAAACAAAGTATTCAAGTGAAGGAAGCCAACTAAAATAAATTTGACATTGACACAATGTATAAGCAGATGAAGCATACAAAGCACCCAACGAGAATACTTAACAAAATTTCGAACAGAAAATGACATAAATTGAAGGGAAACCTGAAATGGACCTTTATTCCTGAAATTCTTCTCAACTATGTACAATGAACCCAAAGCTCCAGAAGCAAAATCTTTCAACGAACTATCAACTAGAACCTCGAACCAGTGAACTCGAACATCACCTCACTTTAGCGATGGCTTTGGGACTGATTTGACCCTGTTTTGCTGGGTGATTTCCAGCTGCAATTAGCAGATTTTGTTGGCTAAATATGATGATATTTGAACGAATTTGAGGGTTATTTTGGGGCTTGATTTCAGGATGTTTTAGGGGAACTTGGGCTGTTATTGAGCTACTTTTAGGGAGTAATTTCAGCTGTGTTTTTAGCTAATTTTGATAAGCTTTGGAGCTATTTTGAAAGGAGGAATACAGAGGCGTTTTTTATGGTGTTGATGGCTTTTATTTCGGTGGAGAAGATGACTCCGAATTTGTGTTTTCGCCCATTTTCTCACACTACTTAACTTAAAAGCAAAAGAAAAAATGCTGATTTTAAATATTAAAAGATAAATATGTAATAACTATTATTAGGATTTTTCTATAATTTAAAAATGTTAAAAGCGCATGAAATGTAAATAAATAAATAAAAATTCCTAAAATTAATAAAAACTAGTTTTGGTCTATTATTTAAGGAGTTATTCTCATGTAGGGCAAATATTACGTGCTCACAGCTGCCCCTCTTTGTTCGGAAAGACGAAAAGTTTTCATGCAAAGATAAAGTGAGCATGTATGAGCAATTTTTGCCAGTTTGAATACTCCATGGGAAGCATTTTTAAAATAATTGAACGCACCCTGCTTCTGAGGTTGCCTACATATCCTTGGCTATAAATGAATCAGGCCAGTGTAGTTCCAGAAGTGAATGAGATAAAGGAGTATGCCGAGGTGAAGATCCGGTCGAGGTTCCGTCGAGGTTTCGGTCCGCGGTCCCGTTTATGACATCAAAATCAAAATTAAAAAGACTAACTGAGCCTATGAGCTACGAGTTACAAGGTTCTTATCTATAAATCTTTTGAATCTAGATCTTGAGTTTTGGCTAGGTCTTGCTGCAGACTCTGGTTTGAATCTTGATGCTCGTCAGCTGCATGTGCTGGTTCTTTCGTCAGCACTTGGATCAAGGTGGGACATGCAAAACTTGTGATTTTGAATCAAATTTGAGCAGTCCGCATCCTTTTCTTCTTTGAACATTTTGAGTTCGCTTCTTTTTGTTCTTTTTTCCCCTTTATTCTGGATTGAGACTCACTCTTTCGGTCATCCCGAATCCTGTTCCTTGAGGTAAAACCTGTTCAGACACCAAAATAAACAAACGAACAAAATTTTTTCTGCCCCACTTTTCACTAGAAAAAATTCGCGAGTTATTTGCAACATAAATTTAAAAACAAGGATTTTGTATCCTTTGGAAAGATTGCCAGGTTATGCTGGGAAGGAGAAATGCTCCCTGCCGGGGATAAGAGGAGGATCCACGGGTTATGTAGGAATGGAAATGAAGGCCCCCTACTGGGAATAAAAGGAAAAAGCCACGGGTGATGCCGAGATAAAATGAAAAAAGATTCCTAGGTTCTGCAGAATGAAAAAGGTTCCTGGGTTATGCCAGAGGGTCAGCGGGTTATGCCGTGAGAAGAAGGCTCCTGGGTTACGCTAGGGGATCCAAGGATTATGCCGGGATAGGAGGAAAATAGGTCTACTGGGGATAGAAAGAAAATGATCATTGGGTTGTGCCGAGGAAGAAAAGAAAAAGACTCACAGGTTATGCTGGGGATAAAAGGAAAATGACCATCGAATTATGCTGGGGGGGGGGGAGCAAAGACCCTCAGATCATGGTAGGGAGGAAAAGAAAAGACCCTCAGGTTATGCTTGGCGAGAAAAAGGAAAGATGATCATCGCGTTATGTATAGGAGGTCCACGAGTTATGTCATGATAAAAGGAAAAAGGTCCTATGTTACCATGATTTTGGATTTTTTTTGAATTATTCTAGGAGAAAAATGATCAGACTAGATTTTCTATCTTAGTAGAAAGATTCATCAGACTAAGATATTTATCTTAGGAGAAAATTCATCAGACTAGGTCACTTTTAGGTATCTTAGGAAAATGATTCATCAGACTAAGATTTTGATCCTAGGAGAAAGTTCATCAAACTAGGTCTCTATCTTAGGAGAAGATTCATTGGACTAAGATTTTGATCCTGGGAGAAAGTTCATCAGACTAGGTCACTCTTTTTTCGTATCTTAGGAGAAAGATTCATCAGACTAAGATTTTGATTCTAGGAGAAAGTTCATCAAACTAGGTCACTCTCTAAGGAGCAAATTCATCAGACTAAGATTTTGATCCTAGGAGAAAGTTCATCAGACTAGATCTTCCCTCTTTTTTTTTGGTATCCTAGGAGAAAGTTCATCAGACTAGGCCACTCTCTAAGGAGCAAAATTCATCAAACTAAGATTTTGATCCTAAGAGAAAGTTTATCAGACTAGATCTTTCCTCTTTTTATTTGGTATCTTAGAGAAAGATTCACCAGACTAAGATTTTGATCCTCGGAGAAAATTCATCAGACTAGGTCTTCTATCTTAGGAAAAAGATTCATCAGGCTAAGATTTTGATCATAGGAGAAAGTTCATCAGACTAGGTCTTCTATATTAGGAGAAAACTTCATCAGACTAAGATTTTGATCCTAGGAGAAAGCTTTTTTTTTATTTAATTCCACTAGGCATATGCCTAGGGTTAGTTTTCATTATATTAAAATAAAATACAAATACAATAAATAGGAAAATAAAATAAGGGAGGTAGTACCGAAATTGTTCCCCATATAACAACACCGGCGAACACCTTACCTTATTAATCCTATTGGGGCCACTGCAGGCCACAAGAGAAAAACTAGCATGCAAAATGAAAGAAACGTTGATCATCACGGAGTTTATGTCACTCTGTGATGATATTACATAGGGAAATACTAATGTGTTGGAATAATAACAATTTGAAAAGCTGTTGAAACTGTTCAGTTATTACCGAATCCGTGTACAGTTTTTGAAGATTCATGCTTTGTTCCTCAGTCGAGTTGACTTTGTGATATTTATCTGATTGGCATGTTTTTGTTTTGCATTTCTCATTGGGGGTCTCCTTTTGATGGCGTCTTCAGAAACCTTTTTGGAGTTTATTACTGTTTTCTGGATTGCTTTACAATTGCTCGTGATTGAATTCCACTTAAATTTTGATTGGAACTGACCATCAGAGTCTTCTGATGTGCAGTCTTCATCGTATTGTTTTTCATCTTCAGGAGATGAATAAACAGCCAATCTTTCTCCCCAGCCCTCATCCTCGACATATTGTCGTTGGTCACTCCACAGCTTTGAATCAATGATCCTCATCTTATCTGCTCGAGACATCTGTTTCTTGGCAGGTTGCAGATTCTGTCCATTGTTGGTTCCAATTTCATTGTTAGCATTGTAAGGCAATGAAATTTTAATTGTATGTGAAGCTGGACTGTTATCTGCAACTTGGATTATGTTTTTTGATTTTGGAGATGGCTCACTGTTGGACTTTGATGTGCAGTTATTTGCATTATGTTGTTCCATTTGAAAGTTTTGTGGATCAGCATAAAAAAATGTATATCTGATCCCCCACTGGATGAAGACTCCTCTGAAACAGTTGATTTTTCATGTGTGTTTAATCTAACATTGCTTCGTTTAAAACTGTCTGGCTGATTTGAGATATCCTGTTGAATTGAATTCTGCTCAACCTTATCATTTGAAATCCTTGCTGTTAAATGCTTTACAGCATCAGGACTTTCATTCTCAAGTGCAGGTCGATCACTATATTGCTGTCCAGTCTTGTTCAAGTCACCAGTGATATTTGAAACTGAGGATTTCTCTGTTGGTTGCAATGACACAGCAGTGTAATCTCTGTCCAGGGCCTTTATATTATTTCCATTTGCTTGAATAATCAAAGTAGCATTGTCATTGTTAGGCATCTGCTTAGTTTGCTGCTGTTCCCTCAACTTCTGCTTGCTACTTTTTACATTAGCTATTTGTGTCTCAGTAGAAAGGTGTACAAATTTCAATTTTGATGACATTTTCCCATTTACTTCAGAAACATATCCCAGCTGCAGATTACAACTGTGCTGCTGTCCTTCGAGACCAGACGTATGCCCATCCTGTGCACTGTTAGTGTTATGATTTACCTTGGCCTGCATTGTCCCAGAATTATCTACAGTTGATGTTGTCCTTTCATTATCAACCCTGCAATGCGATGTTGATGTAACAATGTTCTGCATTTTACCATCACAGTCAGAAACATCCTGTATTGTTGGGATATTTTCTGTAGATGTATCAGCAGCCAAAAAATGTTCTTGCTGCTGCACGTTGCCCTTGACAAGCTGTGCATTATTTTCAGGCAATTCCTCAGCTCGTGCACTGGAATTGACATGCCCTGCAGTTGTCTGATTGTTCTCAATAGAGTCACCATATAATCGATCATGAATTGTAGAATTATGATTGTCTACATTCTGCATCTCATTCATAGGCTCAACTGGAGCTGGTATATGTAAGGCTTCTACCATATCATCTATTACAGCTGACTTCGACTGAATTGCATCATTCCTATTCTTCACATATGTTCGATTAGTCTTTAAGTCATCATTCTGTTTTATGACATCTGTATTTATACCCTGTTGTAAAGTTGAATCAAGATCCCCAGAATTTTCAATCAAAACTACATTCTTCTATGCAGTCACATGTTCATCCACTAGTGCAGTGTGCTGTGCATCTTTTGGTAATTCAGCCCCTGAATTATTATCTTTTTCTTGTAGATCCTTAGCTCGTTGAGCAGCTCGTTTATCATTTAGATAGTCCCTTGCATCCCCTTGTAGTTTGGCAACTTCATTCCCATCATACCAAAGCAGATCATCACCTAGATTGTCCTGTCTCTCCACATATGCTCCAACTTTGTCTTTTCGGATTATACATGCCTTTACATCATGCCCTTGATGTTTGCAATAGGCACAATATGAAGGCATATTGTCAAAAACAATTTGTTGATGGAATTCAGTAGACTCACCAGAAGCAGAATCTAAAATCTGCAGCATAACCTTTTTTGGATGTTTATTCAACAGGTTCACTATAACCTTAACTCTTGCCGCACTAGGTCTCGTTCTGTCCTGCATCGCCTTATCAATTGCAAGAGGATTTCCCACTGCTGAGGCTATAGACATTAGCGATCTCTTAGCAAAGAAATTTTGAGGTAGGCCTGGCAGTGATATCCACACGACTGCCATTGATGTCTCTTCCCTCGGATTGAAATCGAAAGACCATGGAAATGTTCCGAAGAAGTATTCTTCACCTTTAGATTTAAGATATCCAGTCGACTTTGAAAGGAAACGCACATAATCATCGTACAGGTCAAATCTAATTAATAGATGCCTATATTCCAAATGCCCTACATTACAATGACCTTGAATATCAAATTGCGACGAGAAAATCTTTCGCACTTCCGCTAACTCAGGTCTGCCATAAGAGAATTTTAAAATCACTGCCTGATGCAATCCTTCTTCCTTTGTGAAATTGTTAACTTCTTCCATTGTGAATTGTATTATAGGTTCTCCATTATCATAGATAACTGGACACAACTCTATTTTAGTCGGGACCTGCTGTTTAGCTTGTATAGTTGAAGCATACGATTATTCCAAACTTTCATTTGCATCAGATTTTGTGAAATTTTGGACAGCCTCTCCCACAGCCAAAAGCTGGGGAGATGTTCGTGCAGTCATGGCTGCCAATACACTAATCGACGACACAAATCAAGAGATCATCCATTGATCTAGATCGCCAAGCAGAGATGAAGAAATCTGGAAATTTCTTCAATCTACAGTGTTTCCTACTCAGATTAAGATCTTGACTACTAAGATGAATTAATGGAGACAAAAACAGTTGGGGATTAACCACAATGAGAATGAGGTTATTTTTGATACCTCGATTGCTATTATCCCTCGCTGGAAACCAGTGATATGCCTAGTGAAGGTTTCGGAAACACTGTTCCAGTTAACTCTTCATGGAGAATACTCTTTAGCTCCTCTAGAATCGTCTCTTTACTACTAGGAGAAAGCTTATCAAACTACGTCACTTCTTTTTTTTTCTTTTTTTTGTTTTTTATATCTTAGGAGAAAGATTCATCAGACTAAGATTTTGATCCTAGGAGAAAGTTATCAGACTAGGTCTTTTTTTTATTATCTTACGAGGAAGATTCATCAGACTAAGATTTAGATCCTAGGAGATTCATCAGACTAGGTTTTCTATCTTAGGAGAAAGATTCATCCGACTAAGATTTTCATCGTAGGAGAAAGTTCATCAGACTAGGTCTTCTATCTTAGGAGGAAGATTCATCAGACTAGGATTTTGATCTAAGGAGAAAGTTCATCAGACTAGGTCTTCTATCTTAGGAGAAAAATTCACCAAACTAAGATTTTGATCCAAGGTGAGAGCTCATCGGACTAGGTCACTATCTTAGGAGAAAAATTCATCAGACTAAGATTTTGATCCTAGGAGAAAATTATCAAACTAGGTCTTTTTTTGCTTTTGGTATATTAGGAGAAAGATTCATCATACTAATATTTTTATTAGGAGGAAAATCCATCAGACTAGGACTTTTTATCCTAGGAGGAAAAAGAATGTGAAAATCAATGGCAAGATTTTATGCCCATGCAGACAAATAAATACCAGGATTTGAGAAACTTACCTTTGTCGGCTCTACTCTTCCTTTCTTTTTCTTCTCTTTTTTTTGTTGTTTTTGTTCGCTTTGTTTTTTTTTTCTTTCTTTTTTTTGAACCACTTTCCTTCCGCTGCTTTGCTCTTGTTGCAAACAAAGAACAATTTGTCACTTTTGAAAATGGTGGTAGGTTTGTGGCCTTGAGTCTTGAGCAACTTGGCTTTTGCTCGATCAGCGCGAGTCGGTCTTAAGAGACCTTTATTCTGCACCAACTCTGATTGTTTCGCACCCAGAACCATTTCTATTTGAGGCTCAATCAACCCTGCCTCGATTGGAGATCTTGGCTCAGGTGACCTTTTCTGACAGTAACAGCTGAGTACGCTGGCCAAATTTACTTTGCGCAACAGAAAAGCTGGTAGAAGATTTTGAAATCTTTTCTTGCTTGTTTGACGAGGACAGACTCAGAGTGAAGGACTCAATGACACAAAGAAACAAATATTGACATGAAATGCCCCCTGTCGGAAGGACAGAAGGAAGATTTTTTTAGTAACTAGCCTTAATGATCATGACACGCATTTTGGAATTAACGGCTTGATCTATCCAACTAAT
Source organism: Nicotiana benthamiana (assembly GCA_034376525.1). NCBI lineage: Eukaryota > Viridiplantae > Streptophyta > Magnoliopsida > Solanales > Solanaceae > Nicotiana > Nicotiana benthamiana. The sequence continues at coordinate 56,904,474 of CM067324.1, read as the reverse complement.
CTAATCTTTGTGTTTCCTATTGTTGTGACCTTTGAAGTCGAGCTTGTTTGTGCCAATACTTTGCATCAGCTTCATGACTCACTTTCGACTAGTGGTGCCCCGAGGAGTTTTCACCAACAAGTCTCTCTCATTTATTTATCTCTTCTCACCATCGCCTTACAGTGCTCATGAGGATTTTCACTAGTAATACTCTCTCTTTTTTTTTCTTTTTCTTTTTCTTTCCCCTTCTTTTTTTTTTCGAGCAACTTGACGGTGTTCTATGTCGCGTGACAAACGTTGCTCATTGACTATTTTTCTTGACATTCTTGAGAGCATATCGGGAGGTCTTTATTTGGAAGGTTTTTTGGATAGGTTAAACAGAAGGGTCGGCATGAAGGCTCAAAGTGGACATAAAATGAAGGGTTGTGGACTTACAACTCTTGGAATCGAGTCTTTCAAAAGTGAAATAAAATCTTTGCCCCAGTTTCAACCATTGAGGATTTATTTCTCTAGAATTCTTATTTGGTTGGACTGAACTGTGAGGCTGGCTACGTATCTTTTTTTAAGGAATCAGGTCTAACGTAGTTCATACATCTGACCTAACTAATCATTCATATTTCTTTCTATTTCTCTTTTTTCTTTCTCTATTTTTTTTTCTCTTTTTGCTTTTTTTTAAAAAATTTTTTTGCTTCCCTTTTTCATTTTCATTTTTTTTTCGATTGCCCCAGCTTCTATTTTTTGAGGGCATGGGTCTTTGATAATTCTTTTCTTTTTTTTTACACTTAGAAATTTTTTAAGGTGCCCCAGTTTATACTCTTGGGACATGGACTTTCTTTCTTTTTACTTTTCTTTTCATTTCTTTCGACTCTTGACTCTAAACTTGATTCCAAAAGAGCATGGTCAAAGAAAATAACACAGGCTCAAAGGGTAGCGAGGGATATTAAGTGTTTGGGCAGCAAAAAAGGGCATTCCAGCCTCGAGAACGCCCAATATAGTATCTTCTCGCGATCACAGCATTGAAGAACATGTCTGTCTTCTTGGTATGTCATGGTCACATGACACTTTCCATCCCTTACTTTCCAACAAACTTCAATTGATTAAACATCCTTAAGCCCAATCTTCACAATAATTGAAAGTGAATTTTACTTGGCCTTAATTCCCAAGTATTTTAACTCTTTATTCATCGTCAAAAGTGTTTCTCTCTTTTTTAGTTATCCAATTTCACATTAAATCAGTTTCCAAAATCTTGCCAAAATTTCCGCATGCATTTCATGTTATTAGAACTAGCGCAAAAAGAACTAAGAACAAAATGACACAAAAGGACAAACTAAATTTTATTGAATAAGGATGAAATGATTTGACAACTAAACAAGCAACCTACGATCCTAGTTACAATCCTAAAATAACCCGAATAATGAAAATAATAATAGAACAGATGGAGATGACTCATAAAAATAAAATAGAAGGATAGAAGAGTTTGACTCAATAAAGCAAATAAAATCTAGATCACAACCCTGAAATAACCCAGATAAAAGGAAAAACATCAAAACAAGCTACCAAAATTCCTTCCTAAGTGAGGAGGGAATGACTTTTCAATTGCTAAGCTTGATTTGGCCACAAATTTGCTCATCACAAATCATCATGGCCTTCTTCAATTTCAGTCGACAAGTTCTTGAGAGGATTCTTATGCTCCATGTCTCCAGGAATCATCCTCACAAAGTATACGTCATCCTGTGCAGGTAATGAATTTTGCGTGATATTCTGGGTGTCACTATCTTGAATCACAATCAGGTTTTCCTGGATCATCCTCTCTATTTCTCTTTACAAATCCTGACAACTTTCAACATCGTGCCCCGGGGTTTCAGAATGGTATTCACACCTTTTAGAAGGGTCAACATGATTTGAAGGAATGGGTGCAATAATTCCATAATGCTTTAACTTCTTAAATAGGCTTGCATATGACTCCCCTATCGGTGTAAAATAATATTTCAACTTTTGTTCCCTTCTATACCCCTGGCTTGGATGTGGGTTATAAGGCACTTGAAAATTTGGGGAGGCTGGTGGAGATTTTGTGATACTCGTGCTCGCCTTCTTGGGTGATTTGGTGGCTGGACAACATACTGAGGTGGATCAACAGAGTATGGTGGGTTCTGAGGTGGATAATAATACTCAGAGGAGTCATGGAAAACCTCATGAGGCTGCGCATATCTTCGAGGTGTTCTCCTGGGACGTCTTCTCGACCCTGTTGTCATCATGATTTCTTCATCCTTATCATTTATGTCACTAAAATTATCAGATTCAACCTGGACAACCTGAGTTACGGCTTTAAGAACTGCATGACTTAAATTTTTCCTGTCTTAAGACCATTCTCTACCATTTCTCCCATTTTGATTGCTTCCTAAAAGGATTTGCCAACTGCAGACATAATGTTTTGAAAGTAATACGGCTCTTGCGCTTGAAGGAAGAAAATGATTAGCTCGTGGTCATCCATGGGTGGCTTAACCCTAGCTGCTTTCTCTCTCCATCTAATGGCATATTCCGTGAAACTTTCGTTTGATTTCTTCTTCAGGTTTGAAAGGGAATTACGGTCTGAGGCAATGTAAATGTTGTATTGGAACTGTTTGACAAAGGCCTGTGCCATGTCATCCCAGACGTACCAGCGAGAAGTGTCTTGATCCAAAAACCATTCGGATACTACTCCCGTGAGGCTTTCCCCAAAATAAGCATTCAATAATTCTTCATTCCTTCCCGTACCTCTTAGCTGATTGCAATACCTTTTCAGGTGGGCTATGGGGTCTCCATGTCCATCATACTTTTAAAATTTGTGAGTCTCAAAACCAGGCGGTAGGTGGACATCGGGGAAAATGCATGGATCATTGAAGGCAACACTCTTTTGACCTGACAACCCTTGCATGTTTTTTCAACCGTTGTTCTAAGCTTTTCACTCTCTGAGTCATTTCTTCATGTACCATCTTTCGGGCAACCTTCTCATTGTTTGCAGGAACATCAAACGAGTACGAGTGGTACTCAGGAGAGTTGTACTGCTCTTGCTGTGTAGCAAATTGTGACTCATGATAAGGTTCTCCTTGGCCACTGGCCCATGCTTGACACATTTTGGTCATTGTTGTTTCAGTATTTTGTTTTCCTCAACCACAGTAGACTCTTGTCGAACTCTCTGACCCTCAGTCTCTTGAGACCTTGTAACAGCTTCGGTGTCATTTATCATTGTTCCTTGAATCTTGTGTTGTCTGTTTACCACAAACCGACCACCTCAACTTTCTTCACAATTCAAAATAAAAGAAATGTTAGAATGGACTTAGTCAGTCCTTATTATTATCAACATTTTTTCCTTTTTTTTCATTTTTCTTTTCATTTTTCTTATTTTCCTTTTCCATGGTTGATCGAACCTGATGTGGGTTGCCTATGTATCATGAAGCCGAATGAATCAATTCTTGCGTAGTTCGGGAAGATTAGGAATAGAGGAAATAAACTAAATTTATGTTTCTCTGGATTTCGAACTTTCTCTGTTTTTTTTAAATTTTTTTTTCAAAAGAAAGACTTATAAAGAAGGAAGATAATATTTTTGGATTATGATTTTTTCTTTAGCAAAAGAAGAAAGATTGTTTTTTTTTTAAATTCAACTTTTTTTTTTATTTTTCGAAATAATAACTTCTAAAGAAGAAAGAAAAATATTTTATTTGCATTTATGGATTTTATTCTGAAATTAGGAAAGAAGTACTTCTAAGGAAAAGAAAGCATTTTTGAATCTCGATTGTTTTTCCAATTTTTGAAAGAAGAAATAAAATATTTGTGAAGAGAAGAAATTCTAATGAAGAAAGAAAAATATTTTTGAATTTTGGACTTTTTTGAATTTTTAAAAGAAATACTTCTATATAAAAGGGGAGATATTTTTTTAATCTTGAATTTTTCTTATGAATTTTCGAAAGAAGAATGAAATGTTTTATGTTTTTTTGGGGGATTTGGAGAAAAATTAGAAGAATTTCTTTTATAGGATTTTTGAAAATAGTGACTCAAAAAGAAACTTCTCTAAAGAATAAATTCTTTTTTTGAATTTTTTAAAAATTAAGGTTCTAAAAACAAAATTCTAAAGAAATAAAGAAAATTATTTTTGAATTTTTGGTTATGGTTTTTTTTTTGAAATAGAGTAAATATACAAACTCCCTTTTTGAATTTTTGAAAAAAATGCTTTAGAAGAAGAAAAAAAAAACAATTTTTTTTTATTTTCGTTTTATTTTTGAAAGAGAAGCTTCTAAAAAAGTTCATTTGCGTTTGATTTGAATTTGGGAATATTTTGTTTGAATTTTCATTCGTCTCCTCTTTTCTAAATAAGAAAGAAATAATATTTTTTTTGGATTTTGAAAGTCGCCTCTTAATTTTTCAAAGAGAGACTTTTAAGAAAATATCTTGGATTTCAAAAAGACATATATATTTATTTTTTCTTACTTATTTACAAAAGTACTTCTAAAGAAAACAATTTTATTATCTCTTTTTTTTTTAAATTTCTAAGGAAGTATTTCTAAAGAAAGAGCTAAAAGAAAATATTTTTGGATTTTTAAAAATTGGGGTCGGAACCGATGAGGTTTGCCTACGTATCTCACATCCGGTGAGAATTAGACCCGCGTCGTTCGGGAAAATATTTTTGTCAAACTAGAATTTTTTTAAGAAGTCTCTCTTTCTTTTTTTGCTTTTATTTTTCAAAAATCCGGCAGCATTTCGGCGATATTTGAGCATTGGTTTTTCAAGGCAAATGATGAATCTCAGCCAGCCCTAATACCACTTATTTTCTAAATTTTCTTTCCTTATCCGCAGGCCGGTCAACATGCAAATCCCAAGCAGCTAAATGCACAAGTAACACGTAATATGCAGCAGGATAGTCTTTTGATTTCAGGTCACATGTCCTAGACGGACCCAACCCCTGTGTTGTGTCCCCCAAGTCAAATGCATGATGCAAATAAGCGTTCCTACTAGGGATCCGACATGAGGTCAAGTAATTCTAAGTTAAAAACCTTGACATAGGGTCTAGACTGTGCACCCGAGCGGACAACTCGAGTCGAGAAGGGGGCTACGTACCCCGAACCAAAAGATCATCCAGCTTAGTAACTTGTCCGACCTCTTTCTTATTTTCAGGTATGACACTAATAGAATAGAGAGTCTCAACCAGTAAGCACATCCCCAGAGGTGAGAAGTGAAGGGTTTCGTAGCAGTTTATATGTACAGTTCAGATAATTTCAAAGCGGTAAAAACATCATCTTGCACAACAAGACAACATGTAATAAAATCAAATAATAAACAAAGCCAAATACAATAATTATTTCAAGCTCGAATTCTTGAACCCTGAACCAGAGATTCTGGGTTCATGTCCCCAGCAAAGTCGCCAGAGTTGTCACACCTCCTTTTTTACACATCTACCCCGAAGGATAAAACGCATAAGGGAGTTTTTCCAATTAAAGTGGTCCCAAATCAAAGAAAATTCAACTTTTCTTTTTAAGTCTGCGAACCAGAAATTCTGAATAAGGAATTCTGTTAACCGGAGGGAAGGTGTTAGGCACCCCCGGCTTCCGTGGTTCTAGCACGGTCGCATAAACTATTACAATTGGCCTACTATCTGAATTTAATACATTCATTAACTTATGGGCATTTTTAATTTTAACCACTTTATTCATTTTTAGGAATATTGCAATGTTATTAAAACACGTCTTGAACCACGTCACTTAAATGCACTCGCATTTTTCGACATATTTTAACTTCATTGAGATTTGGATTTGGGTCACATAAATGCAAACCCGAATTTAGGAAGATAAGTTATTAAAATAATGCACATTTTTATATTTGCGAGGGCCATGGAAATTCAACTAAATGGCGCGCCTCGAATTCTAAGGGTTGAAAGTCAATTAACCAAGGACCATGCAATTTGTGATATTATTTGGCATGGCACTCCTCAATTTCATTCAAAGGATTTTATTGTTCGAAGTTGTTATAATCGGGTCATATGAAATGCACCCCCTGTCTTTCGGAATTAAGTATCGCAGAGAGCTTTGGCTAAATTCTTTACAAAATTACATTAGTACTTGATTACTTACCAATAATTGTTCTGTTATTTAAATTAACTAATGTAATAATGTAATTCTTTACAAAATTACATTATTACATTAGTACTAGAATTACTTACCAATTTACTTACTATTAATCGTCAACAAGTGGAAATAACCTATATGTAACGTGATTTCTAATTGTACCCAAATTGGGCCCTAGTAAGTGAATAGACTTCTGGTTAAATCGCAACTCTTCGTTCCGAGAGAGTGGGATATATTTCTAGAAATAAACGTATGAACTGGTCCCAAGTCAGGGTAGGAAAACCTGCTGGTCTACCGAGAAAATAGGACAACCACCGTCTACGGGTCCTACCCTCCAGATGAAAGGTGGGAAAGTCCACCCTGTAGGACTCTAGTTTCCTCATGTTGTGCTGTTTGTCCCTAAAACGCTTAATAGAGTCCTACGAGTCCTCATATTGCTCACCTCTAAAAGCAGGGGGATGTAGCCTGGTCCATCTATCCAATAGCTTATGTGACTCGCCCACTTGTTTTGGGCTCCGTATAGTCGTTGCAATAGGCAGAGCCCCACCTATGGGTAGTGCACTTGGGGCCTAATATATTGTAGCTGTATGCCCAGGAGCCTGAGTGGTAAGGGTCTGTTGGAATTAAACCATCATGCATCTAAGAATCCATGAACCGAAGCATACGACCCATGACCTCCTGGAATCCTGGTGCAGCCATAAAATCCACTAGGTTTGGCTCTATTGCAAGCACCTCATCCTACTCCTCAATAAAAGAATCCTCCACCAGGTCTAATAATTGCACAGCTGCAATAACTCTAGGACGCTCGCCTTCTCTACCATAATCTGGAGCCCTCCCTTGGCCTCAACTTCAGTGTCTAGCAAAAAGGAGAGCAGCTCATCCGCAATCGGGTACATCTCCCACACGTTTTCTCACCATCTGTGAGAGAATAAGAGAAAGATACTTAGCATACCATCAATTGCATGACAGGATATGAAGAAAGAGATGTTTTCTTACAGCCTATAGCCTCACGAAGATAAGTATGGATGTGTCCACACCGATCCACAAGACCATATTAGGCATGCTAATAACTTGTGAACTTATGTGAACCTAGTGCCCTAATACCATGTTTTCGCAACCCAATTTCCCCTATAGGCTGTGATGGTGCCCAAAGTTGTCGCTAGGCAAGCCAGTGATGAACTAGTCATATATTTATTCCTTTTAATACATTCAAAGTAGTTCATTCTTATTTTGACGTAGGTGAGAAGTGGAAAAATTATAGTAAATTAAAGCATAAGCTAAAGAAAGAGTAAATATAGTGAAATAAATACTCAAACCATAAAGTGTCTAGTAAGATGCTCCTAAAATCTGGTGTTACAAATGTATGAGAAACTAGTTGAATATACAAATACCTATGCTACTGTCTGAAATAACATAGATAGAAAGTAAATAGAAAAGAGAGACTGCGGGTACTGCATAATGGGCTCAAAAAGCAGCTCACCACTATGCCTCAGGATAACGGGGGTGTGCACCTAATTGACTGCTAAATGCACCTGCCTCAAATCCTACATGATTAGTGCAGAATTATTGCATGACTACGTAAATAAAATGTACGCAGTAAATATCCAGTCTAGCCTCAAAGTAGTGACTACGAGGGGTCGACATCAACACTTATTGCGGGCCAATAATAAAAATACAAAAATTCTAAATAGGCATGGAATACATGAATAATAATAATAACACAATAACCAGCAATGAATAAATGGTTCTTTAGCTAATAGTCAATTTAAAAGTCTCCAATTTTCACCTACTTACTTTCACAATTTTGATTATTAAATAAAAGATAAACTCTCAAGCCATAAATAAAAATCAATTGTATTTGGCCTCTAAGTATCATCACACATGATTTTTGCCGAGGTCGTATGGCCTGATCTAAAATACTATGTGCACTATCGAGGTTCGAACGACACGAACCATAAATACATCTATTATACTGCCGAGGCAAACGGTCGCTCCTATGAGGGTAGAGAAGTTTACCTCACTCTTAGAAGTACTTGCGATGCGAGAGGACACGGATCTATCAAAGCTATTATGTATTCCTTAAATTCTTCAAAAAATAAGAAATCTAAATAAAAAGTTTGCAACTTTAAAATTCATAGTCCCAGCTCTATTCAAGACAATTAATAAGCACAATAAACACAATAGAAGAATTTTCATAATATGGATATAAGACTACCCGAACATATCATGCAATGTAGCTACACATGGAATATCATCACCTTGTGCGTACGTAGCTCTCCACACTAGTAAAACACAACAAAGGTATACCTAAGGGGCAGATTTCCCTCTTACAAGGTTAGGCAAGAGACCTACCTTCTTCTCAAGCTCACTTATACTCTATAGTTCCGCTATAAAGCCTCAACTTGGAGCCAATCAATCTGAAACTAGTCAAATTCAATGTAAATTAATCAATTCACACTCACAAGTTCACAATTTTGCCACTAGAGAAATCACCCTACCCAAATTTGAAGATCCCTAAAATACACCCCTGATCCCACGTGCCCGGATTCTTGAAATATTAGAAGAATAATGTTACTCATATCCTCATAAACTCAAATATATAATTTCTACCCAATTTCATAACCATTTTCGTGGTTGAATCCCTTATTTAGAAAAACCTTGGTTTTTCAACTAAACCCAAAATTTCAACAATTTTACATGTCAAATACCCACAATATATGCATTAAACTTACATTGGATAGGAATTACTTACTGATCGAGTTGAAGCCTCCACTACTATTGAGTAACAAGGGTGGTCGATGCAGTTTTACCCAACTAGGTCGGGATCGAATTGACGGAGAGTTAATTTTTTTGGAATTAGATTTATATCTAAGTCTAGATGCAGGTTTTGCTCTTAATTACACTTCCACACATGCTTGGTTTGATTCTACTTCTTATATTATTCTATAGTATGCAATATTTGAAACTAAGTATATTGTTTTTGTTGTTGATCTTGAAGGGTTTAAAGGGACTAGGGTAGTGACTTTTACCTAGGAGGATATCTAATGGTAGCAAGAATCTAGGGAAATCATGATATTAATTAGGGTTGTAACATAGCTATCACACTCGGGTATTCACTTTGTACCTCTCGGTAGTTTAAGTGATTTTGCTCAATTTGGCTTTCTCAAGTCCAAATGGGTATTCATGCAATACAAGTGATATTAGCTCAAGTCGGGTATTGCTATCTCTAGGCTTAACCCTTTAATTAGGGCTATCAATTCTTGATTTCACCCCAATTCCTTGTTAGCCTAGTTTTCCTAGACTTAGTACCTCATTCTCAAGCAAAGACTAAGTCGTAAAGGCATGAACCAGTGTTTGCAACTACTAGTTCTATACTTCTAGGAAGAACTAGGCAATATACCACTAACCTATACACATTCAAGCCCTAATATTCAAGACCCATCAAATATCCACACTAGGTTGGGTCACAACCCTAGCTTTGGGTTTGGCTACTAATGGAATTAACAAAAATCAAAGATAAAGAGAAAATAAATTTCACAATTCTAGATTAAACGGTTAAAATCTAATGTTGAAAGATAATTCTAGTACAAAATTGCCCAAAATGAAATGTACAGCAGTCTCACGTGCTCAAGTAATCCATAACATGGTCTAAAAATGTCAAAAAGATCTATTATACTAAGCTAGAATTCTGGTCAAAAATACCCATATAGAGGTTGTGTGGCCATGTAATTTTGAATGTGGCTGCATTCTTGCTTTTAAGGCCACTTAATTCTGATAGAGGCAAATATGGATCTGGGTTAAGCTGAATTCTGCGGACTACATAATTTCCATCGCGACCACGGGGAGACTTTTCCTACCGCACATTTCTGCCATGGACTGTACTTCTCTCTTTGGCTCAAGTTGTGAGCTCTCTGAACTTCATGCACCCTGATCCACATAATTTCCATCGCGGTTGCGGTGAGGCTTTCGCTGATGCATATTTCTGGCGCGGTCCTTGCTTATCATTTGTCCTTAAATACAACTATTTGAATCCCTTTAATAGACCATGCACTTTTGATTGCGTTCGGATTGTGGCTTTCGCTGCTGCATAATGTTAGTGTCATCCACGTTTCAGATCTCTTAGCCCATTCTTGGTTTTTGTCAAGTTTTGAATCCTTTATTACTACATTATAACACCTTTTTCTCATTTTGAACATTTCTTGCAAGCAAGTACATTACATTAGTTTCCGGGAATACCTTCACTCATTTTTGGCCTAAAACTCAAGTAAAAGAGAGCAAATAAATTGTCAAAATCCCTACTTATGCACTTACCTTCAATAACTAGGTGAAAACCCCTCTTTAAAGATCTTTATAATAAGCCAAGAAAATGAAAAATGATAGAAAATGACCTAAGTCCCGTTTATAGAACAAATCACTCCCCAAGCATTCCTTCTTCGTGATTGCGAAAGAGGCCTTGCGATCGCGAAGGCAAAGAGCATATACACTAGAAAATTGACATGATAGGAGCCTCGCGAACACAGAGGCTTTCTTGGCCTACCCTACACGAACACATGGGTTTCTTCATGAACGTGAACAATAAAAGAGTCCAACCAGCTCCAGCCTTCTCCACGCGAATGTGGGCCACTTCACGCGAACACAAAGGCTGTCGCACCCCCTTTTTTTCCTCCTCGGAGAGAGAGGTATGGGTTTTGACATTCCATGTGGTATGATAACTCATTTCCATTTGGGAATTGGGTATTTGAAGAGTCTGAACCTAAAGAGTTATGGTGCATTAGGGCACCTAGAGTGATTAACTCTTGGATTGGTTTGTATTACCAGACATTTAGGGTAAGCGCTCGAAATAACCTCGAGGGGAAACTGTTAGTCACCCCTCTTGGTCCACATTTGTGGGTTACCGCCAAAATTATATTCAAAAATTAGTTCATACAAATAAGTGGTTGAATCAAATAGGTTACAAGTAAATCACGTTGGGTAACTCAAGTAATAAGATAAAGATTTTTCGAATAAGATGTAAACAAAGGTTTTAAATAGAAAAAAGAATTTTGGTAAAGGAGAAGTCCTAGGCTCGTTAGCCTATAGGATCACCCCACATAATCTCCAGTAAACACTCCTCGATGAGGGGCTACACGTGACATTAGCATGTAGTAATCATATCCCATATCTACCATTCCCATCCCTTTAGTGGTCATTCAAAGTGAGTGTTTGGTCAGCGATCTCTATTGCGTGTTGTTACCCGTCCTTTCTTAATGATCCCGGAGGTATTTAGGATCTCTACCTATAGGTGGTTCTAGACTAATCCCTAAGGTTTTAAAGGTGAAAATTCTAAGGCGGCAGGCAAAACAATTAGGACTTTTAGCACATAAGATAAAATGGAGCAAGTAGTGTCTTAATGTTTCCTCCTCAAATAAGGAACATAAACATCATGACTCAAGCACAATTAAGGGCTTTTCATTAAACAGTATCCTAAGGCTGGATGTCTTGGTGAATATGCAGAAAACAAGCAATTTTAACTCAGGAGTAATGACCCTAGCAATTGCCTATTGATTTTTTAAAGCCTGTTAGGATTAGAAAAAACATTAAGTCATACAAATAGTTTCAGAATTACCTGTTTTGAAAACGCCCTACAGGCTTGCCTATACGCGTAATACTGATGACTACATTTTATAGCAAAACAATGCAGATTTTAAAATAGACTTTTAAATCCCCATGGGCTTGCTGTCTAATAACAGATAAGGTAATTTTTAATAGTAATCGTTAAGGGAAATATAAACCACTTAATTAAACTAATTCAGAAGTGAACTAAATATTAACCGGATTGAGTTATTTAAACTAAACCTAGACGAGATCCATAGGCAGGATTTGATATTGTTCCCTATAGGCATGATATCTAAGTTTAATACTGATTTTAATGACTTGCAGGCATGGAAAAATACATAAGAACTTGATATAACAGAATCTGGATAAAATCCTATAGGCATGGCAGCTATTTGTAAAGATGATATTAAGACTTGCAGACATGATTCCTATTACGAAAATATTTTTAATTTATAGGCATGATTTCTAGCATAGTGAGATAAACATGACAAGATGTAAATCCCTACAAGTATTATTTTTACTTGGTAAGGCAATCAGATTAAAATGTAAAGTCATATAAGCCTGATTTCTACCTGTATTAGCCCATAAACATGTAGCTACCCATCCCTTTCACTAATTACCCCAATATTTATTTACAAGTTATTAATGAATTACAGAAGTAAATAAGAAAATAAGAAGTTATTCTATAGGGAGCCTTCAATTAGACCCAGATTTCCAAATCCTCCAACAGCCCCAAATGCCTCAATTCCATAGACAATGACATAGTCTAGGTGCATCAATGTTCCTTGAGGATCTCAAGGATCCCGGGCAGTGCTTACACCTAGACTTGGTAACCAAAATTGAATAAGTGCAGTGTGGAAGGGCCAGCCTCAGTATGCTAAAGTTCAAAGGGTTCTCAAGAGAATCCCAAGGCAGTACTCATACTGGAGTGGGCAAAACTTATTCACTTAGGAGTAGAGTAAAAGTGGTTGAGACAAGTTGAATGGTTTTAATGGAAAAACTGTATTAAAAAGAAGTTTGTTTGAAAATAATTCAGTAAAACAACGGAGACGGTTCTAAAAGAGATTGGAGTAGTGAAGCAAAGTCAAAACACAACACTTTTAAGACAGGTTCATACACAGTTAGGAGTCACTGAATCAAAGCAAGTTCAGTAGTCACAAACAAGGGTCAAGGGATTTGGGATACATAGAACACTTGATTGTAAACACATAATCAAGCAAAGGTCTACGAATTAGTATAGACATGCTCAAAAACAGCTGACCAGGCATAGTCACAGAACAAGACATAAATAATGAACTTACATAACAAGGGTAATAAGGATTTGGGGATACATGGAGCACATGGTGGTAAACACATAATAGGCAAAGATAATTGGTGCAGACATGTTCAGAAACAACACGGATGGGGTAATATACTGATCTTAAGGAAGGGGAGTACATAAAATGCTATTAATGTAAACATCAACTACATGTTTCACAACAAAAACCATAAATAGAAGCAAACTAGAAACAGGATGAACGGAAGGAATAAAACAATCGTATTACTGTTGGAACTTGAATTGAAACTAGAACATACCAGTAAAGAAGACAGTATGAAAAGTAAAAGAGTAGGAGAACACAATGGTTAGCTTTGGTTTACAGCCGGCTAACTTAGAATAGTAACAAGTAGCACAAAGGAGAGCAAAAAGTTTAAGTGTGAGAGAGAGAGAGTGAGCTTTTGAACCAAGAGTGTTCGTCTTTTGGCAAACAAGAGAGTGTGTATATATAATTTGAAACCAGGTAGCAAATAAGGTAAAAAAAATCAAAGTTCATCAGTAATTACGGGGACTCTGAATCTATCAGTCACAAAATCAAGGTAAGTACTCCCTTTAATTGAGGAGTTAACTTCAAATGGTAATAAACATGTAACAAATAAGGAAGAAAAATCGTATAAGACTGAGCATAACGAATAAGGAAATATTTTTAGCATAGTACATGTACACAACACGTAATAGAGGTTAGGTCTAGCATATTTTAATCAAGGAAAGGACTTAAGAAATTAATTATTAGTATAATTGACCGCATAATAAGGTCAATAAATATTTTATAAGGTTAAAAGTTAGTAGAGATATCATGCAAAATCAGTGAAAGATCAATCAAAAATATTCAAGGATCCAAAATAGATAATAGCACTATTTTGGCAAAACTTTACAAGAACAAGCACATGCAAGCAAAAACCCAGAACTCTAAGAGGTCGAGTAGGTAAAAAATTGTACATAAATTGGGGATTCATATAGAGCATAGTTTGAATTAGTAGAACAAACATGATACAGGTAGGAAAAGTGAAGAATCAGAAACATTGGTGAACAAAGTAGGGCAAATCATATAATAGGCAGAGATGACCATAATTAGGAACTTTTAACAAGCATTTATAGTGTAAAATCACAGAATCATAGAAACATATGGATTAACTGAATACGTTATCAAAACCAAACTCATAAACCTAATATTAGAACTAAGAAATTAGGGTTTTCAATATAGGCGAGTTGAAAAGGGAGTAAAATCATAAAATCAGTCGTAATATGCAAGAGATAGAAGTTTTAAACATAAAGAATTTGTTTAAACAAAGTTCTAGAAGAAGTTCCAAAAACCCTAATTTGAGAAGAAGGTAAAAAAAACTTTGAAATCGATGATTCTTGTAAAAAGTTACAAGGATAGTGTAAAACATCAAAGAAACAAACTCAAATCATTTAAAAATTGTACAGATCAAGGAGTTGTAAGGAAAATTAGGGTTTCAGAAGAAACCCAAGTATAGATGAAAGAGCCTATCAAAATATCAAGGATCGTAACAATTATAACAGGATTTTGCTTGGAATTATACTGAAGTGGTCAAGAATAGACCAGATGGTAAACCTTAGATGCAAGTTAGCGTGGCCCAGGGCCCTTGAAGACCTCAGAGATGGTGAACATGGCAATGAAGGAGCCATTGAAGACTTAGGGGTTGGAAGGTGGTCATCGGAGAAGGGAGGCAGCGGTTGAAGGAACTAGGGTTAGGTTAAGGATATCACAGGTCGGCACTAGGCCCCAAACACGACACAGAGCCCAATAATAGTCATCACAGTGTGCGTATCATAGGCTGAAATAGTATATTTCTTACTCGGGATGGACCACGTCACAATCCCTCAATAGTATCCGACCCCGTACTTATCATGGAGTGCGTGTCATGCCTCAACATAGCATTACGATGTGAAAGTCCGGGGTTTCAAACCCTCAGAACAACATTTACTTGCATTCCTCACCTCTTGCCGGCCGTAGACTTGCTCGAAATGCCTTTCCCTCGAGAATGTACCTCCACAGATACCAAATATAATCAAAACCAATAGGAATTCATCAAAATAGGCTAATGGGACGCAACCCAATCGAAATAACTCGAAATACACCCAAAATACGAAGTTGGCAAAACTTGAGCCTCGGGCCCACTTCTCGAAAAATTATGAAATTTACATTTTTAGAATCCTCATCTCGCCAGGAGTCCATACATATCAAATTTACAAGAATCGGAATCCATTTGACCCCTCAAATCATCACTTTAAGGTTCACTTGGGTTTCAAGCCCTAACCACCATTGTTGACATTAAAAACCTTGATTTCTTTGTGTCTAATCCATGATTTTACAATATTTTGACATACTATAGGTCCTATAGTTCTTACCTGAAGAATCTCCTCAAAAACCTCTCCAAAAATTGCCCACAATCGCATTAACTCGAAGTCCAAATGTCCTTCTCTTTTGAATTTTTCAAAACCTACTGTTTCATTAAACCCAGGCCGTTTTCCGCTTCCGCGGCACTTTTTCCGCTTCCGCGATCCCGCTTCCACGACATTTTGACCGCTTCTGCGATTTTCTTTGAATTTCCAGCAACCGCTTCTGCGGTCCACCAATCGCTTTAGCGACTTTGCTTCTGTGGTCACTTGGGCGCTCAAGCGGTCCCACCTCCGCTTACGCTTCCTAGCCGCTTCTGCGGTCACCGCTTATGCGGCTCCCCTTCCGCAAAAGTGAAAATACCAGAAGGCAGATCCCAAAATCTGATGCAATTCAAAACTTCTTCGTTTCATCATCCGGAATCAGCCCGGGGCCTCGAGACCCCACCCAAAACCACCAACCTAATCAAAAACATCATACGAACTAGTTCCAATCATAAAAACACGTCCTTAAACAAAAAAATCATCAAATCAAAGTGGATTCAAGCCTAAGTTCAACCATAACTTCAAAAACTAACATTCGATCAAAAACCCAGCCAAACGACACCCGAATGACCTGAAATTTTGCGGACATGTTTAAAATCACCTAATGAAGCTATTGCAACTCTTGGAATTCCATTCCGACCCTCAGATCAAAATCTCACCTATCAGCCGGAATTCGCTGAAATTCAACTTTATCCAATGCAAGCCTAATTCTTCACCGAACTTTGAATTAACTTTTGATTTCTCTCCCAAGTCATAAAGCACCATCAGAAACTATTCGACTCGTCGGAAATCCATTCCAAGCCCTCTAACTCACAAGTCAACGTCCGGTTGACTTTTCAAACTTAAGCTTTCCTTAATGAGACGATTGGTCTCATTTCTAACAAAATTCAATCCAACACATCTCAAACTCACCAAACACATATACTAACATACGGGGAAACATAATACGGGTATGTCGTGGCTGAAATGCAAGAAACGACGGGTAGAGTCATTACATCCTCCCCAAATAGAATAAACGCTCGTCCTCGAACGGGTCAAGAATCATACCTGAAGCAGTAAACAAGTGAGGATATCTGCTCCGCATCTCCTGCTCGGTCTCCCAGGTAGCCTCCTCCACGGGACAACCTCTCCACTGAACCTTCACGGATGCTATATCCTTATATTTCAACTTGCGAACCTGACGACCCAAAATGGCTAATGGCTCCACCTCATAAGCCAAATCATCATCTAGCTGAATCAAAGTGAAGACCAATACATGGGACGGGTCCTCGACGTACTTCCAAAGCATTGAAACATGAAACACCAGATGAACACCCGATAGTCTGGGTGGCAAGGCAAGTTGGTAGCCCACCTTCTCAATCATACAAAGTATCTCAAAATGACCTATGAACCGTGGAATCAACTTCCCTTTCTTGCCAAACCTCATATCGCCCTTCATAGGCGATACCTTCAGCAAAACCTTCTCGCCAACCATGAAAGATAAATGTTGAACTCTCCAATCTGAATAACTCTTCTGACGCGACTGAGCTGTATGAAGTCACTCCTGAATCACCTTCACCTTCTCTAAGGCATCCTGAATCTCATATGTACCCAATAATGTGGCCTCACCGGGCTCAAACCAACCGAACGCAGATCTACACCGTCTCCCATATAAGGCCTCATATGGCGCCATCTGAATTCTATATTGGTAGCTGTTATTGTAAGCAAACTCTGCAAGGGGCAAGAACTCCTCCCAAGAACCACTGAAATCAATCACACAAGCACGCAACATATCTTCCAATATCTGAATCGTGCTCGGACAGTCCGTGTGTCTGAGGGTGAAATGCTGAACTCAACTCAACCTGAGTACCTATCTCTCGATGAAAATCTCTCCAAAACTGAGAAGTGAACTGAGCACCTCTATCCGATACAATAGAAACTGGGACACCATGCAATCGGACAATCTCACGAATAAAAATCACTGCCAACCGCTCTGAAGAATAGGTAGTACAAACTTGAATGAAGTGTGCGGACTTGGTCAGCCAATCCACAATCACCCATATAGAATGAAACTTCCTCGCTGTCTGAGGGAGACTAGTCACAAAATCCATCGTGATCCTTTCCCATTTCCACTAAGGAATATCCATCTGCTGAAACAAACCACCGGGTCTCTGAGACTCATATTTGACCTACTGACAATTTATACACCTAGCCACATAACTCACAATATTCTTTTTCATTCTCCTCCACCAATAATGCTGCCTCAAGTCCTGGTACATCTTCGCGGCACCCAGATAAATAGAATACCGCGAGCTGTGGGCCTCCTCTAATATCATCTCCCGGAGCCCGTCCACATTGGGCACGCAAATCCGGCCCTGCATCCACAACACACCATCGCTACCAATAGTCACTTCTCTAGCATCATCATGCTGCACCCTATCCTTCAGGACAAGCAAACGCGGGTCATCATACTGGCGCTCCCTGATGCGATCATACAAATAAGATCGGGAAACCACACAAGCCAACACCCGTCTAGGCTCAGAAATATCTAACCTCACCCTACGATTAGCCAAATCCTGGACATAAACAACAAGCGGCCTCTCCCTAACTGGAATGTACGCCAAGCTACCCATACTCACCGCCTTCCAGCTCAAAGCATCGGCCACTACATTGGCCTTCCTTGGATGATACAATATGGTAATATCATAATCCTTGAGCAACTCAAGCCATTTCTGCTGTCTCAAATTTAGATCTTTCTGTTTGAACAAGTGCTGGAGGCTGCGATGATCCGTATACACCTCATAAGATATGTCGTAGAGATAGTGCCTCCAAATCTTCAAGGCATGAACAATAGCGGCCAACTCTAAATCATGAAAAAAGTAGTTCGTCTCATGGGGCTTCAACTGCCGAGAAGCATATGCAATCACTCTACCCTCCTGCATCAGAACACAACCAATACCAATCCTCGAAGCATCACAATATACCGTATAAGAACCTGATGCTGCTGGCAATACTAACACTAGAGCCGTCGTCAACAATGACTTGAGATTTTGAAAGTTTTCCTCACACTCATCAGACTACACAAATGGTGCATTATTCTACGTCAACTTCGTCAAAGGCGAAGAAATAGATGAAAAACCCTGAACAAACCTGCGGTAATAACCCGCCAAATCGAGGAAACTCCGAATCTCAAAGGCAGAGGATGGTCTAGGCCAATTCTGCACCCCCTCAATCTTCTTTGGGTCAACCTTGATACCATCACGGGACACCACGTGTCCCATAAAAGCCACAAAACTGAGCCAGAACTCACACTTGGAGAACTTTGACAACTTCTCCTCTCTCAACCTCTGCAATACTACCCTCAAATGCTGCGCGTACTCCTCCTGGCGACGTGAGTAGACAAGAATATCATCAATAAACACGATCACAAATGAATCCAGATATGGTCGAAATACACTGTTCATCAAGTGCATGAATGCAGCTGGGGCATTAGTCAGCCCAAATGACATAACCAGAAACTCATAATGCCCATATCGCGTCCTGAAAGCTGTCTTCATGATGTCAGAATCTCTAATCTTCAACTGGTGATAGCCTAATGAAGATCAATCTTCGAGAATACCTTTGCTCCCTGAAGCTAGTCAAAGAAATCTTCAATACGAGGTAATGGATGCTTGTTCTTCACTGTCACTTTGTCCAACTGTCTGTAATCAATGCACATTCTCATTGTGCCATCCTTCTTCTTAACAAATAACACCGGTGCGCCCCATGGCGACACACTTGGACGAATGAACCCCTTATTTAGGAGTTTCTGCAACTGCTCTTTTAACTCTTTTAACTCTGCTGGTGACATACGATAGGGAGGAATAGAAACGAATGAACCCCTTACTTAGGAGTTCCTGCAGCTGCTCTTTTTACTCTGCTGGTGACATACGATAGGGAGGAATAGAAAGGGGCTGAGTGCCTGTCACCAAGTCAATACCGAAGTCAATATCCCTGTCCGGCGTCATGCCCGGCAGGTTTGCTGGAAATGCATCAAGAAACTCCCTCACCACGGAACCGATCCCAGGCAAGGAGTCTCAGCTCCAAAATCTCTCCCAAATGCTAGATATTCTAAACATCCATTCCCAACCATCCGCTGGGCCTTTAGGAAAGATATTACTCGGCTGGGTACATAATCAATCGAACCACACCCCACAACTCTCGGAATACCCAGCATAGCCAACGAGACTATCTTGGCGTGACAGTCTAAGATAGCATGTCACGGTGATAG
The DNA here is from genome assembly GCA_034376525.1 of Nicotiana benthamiana. Classification (NCBI taxonomy): domain Eukaryota; kingdom Viridiplantae; phylum Streptophyta; class Magnoliopsida; order Solanales; family Solanaceae; genus Nicotiana; species Nicotiana benthamiana. The sequence continues at coordinate 56,884,835 of CM067324.1, read as the reverse complement.
CCAATCCATGCCCCGAATAACATCAAAATCAACCATGCTCAAAAGCAGCAAGTTCGATCGGGTCTCCAGACCCTCAATAGTAACAAGACAAGATCGATACATGTGGTCCACAATAATAGTATCACTCACCGGGGTGGATACATGCACAGGAAACGCGAGACACCCTCGGGTAGTCCCCAAATGATGGGCAAAGTAAGCAGACACATAGAATATGTAGACCGGGATCAAACAAAACTGAAGCATCCCTGTGGCAAACTGAGATAATGCATGTGATCACTGCATCTGGAGCAACAACATCTCTCCTATCTGGGAGTGCAAAGAAATGAGCCTGACCACTGCTGGACCGGTCATCACTCTTGGGGCGGCCTCCAGATGACTGACCCCCACCCCTACTAGACTGGGGTAGTGCTGAAACAAATAGAGAAGAAGAGGAGGGCTGATCTCTCTACTGAAACCTACCACCACAAAGTCTAGGACAATACCTCTTAATGTGACCAAACTCTCCGCACTCAACGAAACCGCCTAAAGCTGGAGAAGGGGACTGAAGGGAACCCCTCGCACCAGAATGACTAGCCGATCCAGCCGGCGCCGAAGAACCCTGAGCTAGAGGAGCATATGATGAACCCTGTGCTAGGAGTGCACTCTGTGAAGAATGAACCCACTGCATACCCTGATGACAACGGCCTGAAGGCGCCCCGCGATACTCGGGACGGGCTGGCTGCTGATGCCTGAAAGAGCGGCCTCTGGTCTGCTTAACCTGGCCCCTAGACGGAGCACTGCTGGAACTACCTGATCCACGAGACCTCTTGGCCTCCCTCCCATCTCTCTTTCGATGGCGATCTGCCTCAATATCTCTAGCAATGTCGACAACATCCTCAAAAGTATGGCTCAGAACCCTCTCTCGCGACATTAGAATACGGATGCGATAAATGAATCAGTCGAGACCATCCGTGGAGCAAAACGGGCTAACTATGAGAACCTCATCTCATACTGCATCATTGTCATATCACCCTGACGAAGAGACTCAAAGTGTCTCCGCAGCTCCTCCCTCTGAAACCGCGGTACCCACTTCTCCAAAATGAGAGTGGAGAACTCCTGCCATGATAAGGGCACTGCACCCATCGGCGTACGCTGCTCATAACCCTCCCACCAATGGAAAGAGACACCCAAGAAGTGAAATGTAGTAAAAGAAACACCACTGGACTCCAAGATCACTGCGGTCCGAAGCATACGTCTACACTTATCCAGAAATCCCTTGGCATCCTCGCCCTGAGCACCATTAAAAGTAGGAGGCAACAACCTGCTAAACCTCTCAAGACGACGCTGCTCGTGTCAGACATAGCTGGAACCATAACCTCCTGAACTGGAGCAACTGGCGGAACAGGAGCAACCTGTGGAACTAGCGCCACTGGCTCAACTGGGGCTGCATCTGGGGTCTGCAAGCGCTGAACAACCTGCTCTGGAGTGTGAGCTTCAGGGGTATGATGTCCAGCCCTTGTCTGAGATGTGGTTGTTGTGGTAGAAGCTGATACCGCCTAAGCAAGGCCAGTGCAAACCGATAGAATCTGGGCTAGGGCCTCCTGAAGACGCGGAATCACAATAGGCACAGCTGGTGCCAGAGCAGGTGCTGCTGGAGTCTCAACAACTCGGGATTGATCCTGAACAGGAGCAACATGCGGGTCAACTGGTACTGCCCTTGCTGCTCTCCCATGACCTCGGCCACGACCATGTCCACGGCCTCTAGCTGGTGGCAAAGGGGGCCATCTACCACGTCCGGTAGCGCGGGTTCTCGCCATCTGCGAGAGAATAGAATTAGAAGTTGTAGTTCTCAAATCAACATAGCCGCACGATAAAAGTCCAAGAATATGAAGTGTTTCCTAAAGATTCTGTAGCCTCCCGAGGATAAGTACGGACATCTACGTACCCATCCGCGAGACTCTACTAAACCGGCTTATGACTCGGGAGACCAAGTAACCTAGGCTCTAATACCAACTTGTCACTAATCAAATCCGGTCGTGGTGGCGTCCAGCCGCAAGGCTAGGAAAGCCCAACCTTATTATCAATAATACCATATGAAAGACAATAATGAAATGATAACTCCGAAACGAAAGAGATTTCAAAACCAAAACAGAGCAGAATATACTGAAACCAACAATAAACCACTAGGGAACAAGTGTCAGTAGTCAGAGCCTCTAACATGTAAAACCCAATTTGATACAAGTCTGTTTGTAACTGAAAGTACAAAGGAAAGATAGGAAAACTAAAGATAGGGGAAGGAGAGTCAATGACTGTGAACGTCGTGCAGCTACCTCGACATTCCGAACTGCTGAAAGCTGACCACCGCTGGATCTACTCTGCCTGGGACTGCCCTAGATCTGCACACGAGGTGCAGGGAGTAATGTGAGTACTCCGACCCAGTGAGTAATAATAGTAAATAAGCTCTGAAAGCAAGAAAAATCCAATAATTACTCGAAGTGGGCTAAAACAGTCTATGACAGTAACTGCAATTGAACAACTGAAAAACAATATATATATATATATATATATATATGTGTGTGTGTGTGTGTGTGTGTGTGTGTATGTGTGTGTGTGTGTGTGATGCAAATGCAGGGATGAAATGCAATGCATATGATGGTACAATCCACTAACCACTGCGGTGTGCAGCCCAAGCCACCCATATCATTTATCCTCGACGGCGCTCACTAGGGGTGTGTACAGACTCCGGAGGGGCTCCTCCAGCCCAAGCGCAATAACCAGCCATCTCGTGGTGAATAATCAAATCAGCCATCTCGTGGCGAATAATCAAACCAGCCATCTCGTGGCGAATAATCAAACCACCCATCTCGTGGTGAATAATCAAACCAGCCATCACGTGGAAAAAATCAATAACCAGGCCAGTCCATGTTACCTGACCGCTCATATCACACAGTGTGTGTGTTAGCACTGTTTCTAATCACCACTGCGGCGCGCATCCTGAGTCACCCAAAATCAGTCCAGAAAATATATCATAAGCCCCTTGGGCAGTTATAAACAATGATCCTCAGCCGAAATACATTTAAAATATAGCATATGAGTTCTGAACATTTGAAATACGATTGGGTTTTGAAAAAAATGTTTTAAAACCATGGACTGATTGGGTTTTGAAAACAATGTTTAGGTTTTGGTATGGGTTTTGAAATACGATTGGGTTTTGAAAACAATGTATTAAAATCATGCTAAAACAATAATACCAATTCCTGAAGGATATCACAGGTCGGAACTAGGCCCCAAACACGGCATAAAGCCCAATAATAGTCATCACAATGTGCGTATCATACACCAATACAAATAATTCTCACTCAGGATGGACCACGTCACAATCCCTCAATAGTATCCGACCCCGCACTTATAATGGAGTGCGTGTCACACCTCAACATAGCGATACGATGTGAAAGTCCGGGGTTTCAAACCCTCAGAACAGCATTTACTTGGATAACTCACCTCTAGCCGGCCGTAGACTAGCTCGAAATCCCTTTCCCTTGAGAATCTACCTCCACGGATACCAAATATAATAAAAACCAATAGGAATACATCAAAATAGGCTAATGGGATGCAACCCAATCGAAATAACTCGAAATACACCCAAAACACGAAGTTGGCAAAACCCGAGCCTCGGGCCCACTTCTCGAAAAATTATGAAATTCACATTTATAGAATCCTCGTCTCGCCACGAGTCCATACATCTCAAATTTACAAGAATCGGAGTCAATTTGACCCCTCAAATCATCACTTTAAGGTTCACTTGGGTTTCAAGCCCTAACAACCATTGTTGACGTTAAAAACCTTGATTTCTTTGTGTTTAATCCATGATTTTACAATATTTTGACATACTATAGGTCCTATAGTTCTTACCTGAAGAATCTCCTCAAAAACCTCTCCAAAAATTGCCCACAATCGCCTTAGCTCGAAGTCCAAATGTCCTTCTCTTTTGAATTTTTCGAAACCTACTGTTTCACTAAACCCAGGCCGTTATTCACTTCCGCAGCCCTATTTCCGCTTCCCCGATCCCATTTCTGTGGCATTTCGACCTCTTCTGCGGTTTTCTTTAAATTTCCAACGACCGCTTCTGCGGTCCACCAACCGCTTCAACGACTTCGCTTCTGCGGTCACTAGGCCGCTCAAACGATCCCACTTTTGCTTACGCGGCTTCCTAGCTGCTTCCGCGGTCAATGCATAAGTGGCTCCCCTTCTGCAAAAGCGAAAATACCAGAAGGCAGATCCCAAAATCTCATGCAAATCAAAACTTCTTCGTTTCATCATCCGAAATCACCTTGGGGCTCTCAGGACCCCACCCAAAACCACCAACCTACTCCAAAACATCATACGAACTAGTTCCAATCATAAAAACACGTCCTTAAACAAACAAATCATCAAATCGAAGTGGATTCAAGCCTAAGTTCAACCATAACTTCCAAATCTAACATTCGATCAAAAACCAAACCAAACGATGTCTGAATGACCTGATATTTTGCGGAAATATGAAAAATCACCTAACAAAGCTACTGCAACTCCCGGAATTCCATGCCGACCCTCGGATAAAAATTTCACCTATCAACCGGAATTTGCCGAAATTCAGCTTTAGCCAATTCAAGCCTAATTCTTCACCGAATCTCCGAATTAACTTTTGATTTCTCTCTCAAGTCATAAATCAGCATCCAAAACTAGTCAAATCGTATTCAATTCCGAGCCCTCTAACTCACAAGTCAACGTCCGATTGACGTTTCCAACTTAAGCTTTCCTTAAAGAGACTATTGCTCTCATTTCTAACCAAATTCAATCCAACACATCTCAAACTCACCAAACACTTATACCAACATACAGGGAAACATAATACGGGGATGTCGGGGCTGAAATGCAAGAAATGACGGGTAGGGTCATTACAATAGATTGGATATATTTCATACCATGATGTGCAATAGTGATGACATTATCAAGAAAAATTAGTCTTGTGAAATGGAAGGCAGAGCTTAGTTCGAGTAGAAAGCAAATAGATAGAATAATAGAGCAATATCTGTGCAAAAGGGACAGTGCTTAGTCCCATGCGAATGTTGAGGCAAGGGTTAGCCTCATGCAAATAGGGAAGTAGGGATTAGCCTCATGCAGGTGTGGAGTCAAGGATTAGACTGATGCAGGTGTGGAGTCAATGATTAGACTCATGAAAATATGGAGTCAAGGATTACACTCATGCAAATAGGGAGGCAGGGATTAGCCTCATGCAATATGGAGTCATGGGTTAAACTCATGCAAGTGGGCAGGTAGGATTAGCCTCATGGAGTCGAGGATTAGACTCATGCAAATAGGGAGGCAGGGATTAGGCTCATCGAGTCAAGGACTAAACTCATGCAAATAGGGAGGCAGGGATTAGCCTCGTGCAAGTAGAGAGGCAAGGATTAGCCTCATGCAAATGGAGAGGCAGGGATTAGCCTTATAGAGTCAAAGATTAGACTCATGCAAATAAGGAGGCAAGGATTAGCCTCATGCAAATAGGGAGGCAGGGATTAGCCTCATGCAAGTGGTGTCACACCTCCTTTTTACACATCTACACCGAAGGATAAAAACGTAGAAGGGAGTTTTCCAATTAAAGCGATATTATTCAAAATGGGATTATTTATTTATTTAGAGTTGCCACTTGGGATAGGATTAGCTTTTCATATCCTAAGTCACCAGTTTATTTAGAATCCCAAATCGAAGAAATTTTCGACTGCTCAAATGGAGTCTGCGAACCAGAAATTCTAAATAAGGAATTCTGTTGAGCCGAGGGAAGGTGTTAGGCACCCCCGGATCCCGTGGTTCTAACATAGTCTCTTAAACTATTATAATTGGATAACAATTCTTACTTTTGTACATGCTCAACCTATGGTGTAATTTTAAATTATTTTATATCGCTTTTTTATATTTTTTAAGAAAATTTACAATGTCGTTAAAACATGTCGCAAACCATGTCCCATAAATGTGCACGTAGTTCTAGACATATTTCAACTCCATTGAGATTTGGATATGGGTCACATAAATGCGCACCCGTACTTGAGGAGATAAAATTATTAAAGACGTGCCTAAAGCGACTAACGTGTTATTATCTTTGCGGGAAGTCGTGAAATTCTCCAAACGGCGTGTCCTAAATTTCATAACTTTTGAATATAAGCGTCTCACGAGGGCCACACAATTATATGGGTTCCATTAGCGCGGTGCACCTCTTTTTTTATTTTTAGAAGGTCAATTCCAAAGCAAACTAAGGTTTTCTATTAGATTTGTCTCTATTTGGGAAATGAATTGATACTACATTATTTGGAAGGTCTAAACTTATAAATCCGTCTTTTACATTAGCTGAGCGTCAATAAATATGCTATGCAACATTTCAATTTGTTTGACTATGCCTCAGAATCTGAGCTCAATCACAACCTAAAGGCTTTATTTACACAAGAATAAGGTGTCGGGCTCACAACAGGCCACAATCGAATAGACTTGGGTTGTTAACGTGTGTGTTACTAATATACAACGTCTGGTAATTTAGATGACTATAAACAATGATTCCCACATTAACGTATTGTCACACCTCCTTTTGTCTTACACGTGGTTACCCCGAAAGATGACACATGTATAGGAGTTTTTTCAATTAAAGTGACATTATTTGATATGGGATTAATTATTTATTTCAAGCGTCGCCACTTGGGATAGGTTTGGCTTTTGGTGTCCCAAGTCACCGGTTTATTTAAAATCCCAAATCGAGGAAATTTTAACTACCCGATTGGAGTCTGCGAACCAGAAATTTCTAAGTAAGGAATTTTGTTGACCTGAGGGAAGGTATTAGGCACCCTCGGATCCCGTGATTTTAGCACGGTCGCTAAAACTCCTTATAAATGGCTAGAGATCTGATTTTCTATACATGTTTAAACCTATAATGCAATTTTAAGTTATTAACCGCTTTTGACATATATTTTTAGGGAAATTTGCAATGTTACTAAAACATCGCGAATCACATCACCTAAATGTGCACGCAATTTTAGACGTATTTTAATTCTATTGAGAATGGTATTTGGGTCACATAAATGCGCACCCGAGTTTTAGGAAGGTATTTTATTAATAACTTCGCGCCTATAGCAACTACGTCTTCAAAATTCATAGAAGGCCGTGAAATTCGCTAAACGCCACTTCCTTCTTTTTATGTATTTTAATGAATTAAAGAGCCACCGCATCGTATTTGATTAGATTAATGTGGCTCAACTTATTTTATGAGGACATTCTAATGCATATCAAATTTCCTATCACGTTTTGTGTCTAAGTATCCCAATCGTTTATACACATGTAACATATTCTGGGAAAATTAATACTTGCAATTTTAGCCTCATTCATGGCTGATTGTACACGATGGGCCTCAAGTTTTGGCCAGCCCAGAGACATACATCGTATCTAGCCACTACTGGGCCTTTCAATTAGGTCCAGAGTTAATTTGGACGGAGGAGTCCATTATGAACAAATCTCAATAATGTTTCTTTTGGTTTGAGTTTATACACAAGACTAACTATTAAATATATTTATAATGTTCACGTGGAAGTTACTAGTGATTATTTTGTATTACTTTTTAATCTTAAGTCTGGATTAAACGATTCATGATACTCGTCAATCGGAGTACACGAATTCAGCTTCAAAACTTCAATTACAAATCCGGTTACTATACACTGAATAGATCTGAAATGAATTATTGCGGATATATTGAAACTTAAATGAATTAAAATACAATACAATGTTTCAATTTTTTTGAATGATTACCAGACTGACATTTCCTAAATCAGATGTTTCGCAGAAAAAAAAAAGGAAAACATTTGAAATAGCTTTACCACTAGCTAATATTACTATTACTAATTGTACATACCTAAAATAGCAGTTCAAATGTCCAGATATTACAAAAGAAGTCAGTCCCAATGTCCAATTATTACAAAAATTGAATCAATCCAAATGTCTAATTACTACAGGGCAATCATCTTATCATTATGTAGTTAAAGCTAAAGAAGGGGAGAACAGGGTGGGGATTCAAAGGATAAAAAACATACTCAAATCTTCACACTTAGGAACATATTTTACTTGAGCTTCATACATTAATAGGCATCGAAATGTACCTAGAATTATCAAAGAAAAGAAGCCTATAAGTAAATGAGGTTAATCAACAAGCAAAATAGCAGCCAATCGAGCAGTACACCCAGGATCTCAGCAGATTTTTGAGAGAATTAAAATCTCAAAGGAATAAGAACATCATTCATCGTTTATCATAGGAGGAACTTGTTAGAAACACGTTCTCAATGCAATATACTAAACGTGTACTCTTTTGTAGGTTTTGATGAATGACAAACGAAGCAAAAATTGATATATGACGGAATTCAAGTACAAGCGCACAATGGTTGCGAATAAGATTGAAGTTCAAGATATAGCTTTTAATTGTTATTGAGTTGTTCTAAATTGTAATCTCGATCTTATAACTTGACTCATAGTATGGCCTCTCTCATAAAACTATTTTCCAAAATCATGCATATTTAATTTTGTGTCAAAAAGATTTTAAATCATGCATATTTACATTAGACAAAATGTTTTCTAAACATGCCTCAAAAATCTGGGCTAAAATAATCGATTATGTACTTATGATAATCGATTGTTTCTGAGCCAAGACTGCATGACAATCGATTATGAATTAATGGTAATCGATTGTGAGTAAGACAGTGAACATCAGGTTTTTCCAAATCTGCATGATAATCGATTGTGAACAAATGACAATCGATTGTTGTTGAGGTAAAGTTTTTCAATACTCAAAATAATCGATTATGAACTAATGGTGATCGATTGTGTTGAGTTGATGTCTTCCAGTGATTTTAAATTTAATTAAGTAATCGATTATGTCTTTAGATAATCGATTATCACTGAGACAATAAGTTTTATGATTTTCAGAAAATAGCAAGTAATCGATTGTTGCAAAGGACAATCGATTGTTGAAGCTGGCCGTTGTCAAATGATTTTCAAAGACCATAAGGTAATCGATTATTGATTCTAGATAATCGATGTTCTGCTTAAAATCTGGAAATGATTTTTAGAACGTTGCTGAAGTAATCGATTATAGATTTTATATAATCGATGTTTTGCTTAAAATCCGGAAATGATTTTTAGAACGTTGCTAAAGTAATCGATTATGAACTTAGTGTAATCGATTATCTGATTTTGAATATTGCCAGTAATCGATTATAGATTATGTATAATCGATTGTGAAGCGTTAAATCTGGGATTGATTTTTAAACTGACTGGCAGATAATCGATTGTTTGGTCTTAATAATCGATTATCACTGAGTAATTTCGGCAACTCTTAATTGGCAATTAGACAACGGTTGAACCAACTTTTTCAACTATAAATACAGCTTCATTTCAGTGTTTTAAATACAACAACATACACAAACTGATCATTACATTGCTATAAGCTTTCATTCAATTGTTCTTCATTTTCTACTCATTTCATAAAGCTTTTGAGAGCCATATTATTGCTTAAAGTTGTTGTGATCTTGAACATATTCTTTTACTCATATCTACTCAATAAGGAGTACTTTAGTTAAGTGAGTGTCCAAGTATTTGATATACTTGTAAGAGAATTGCGATTCTCTTGTTTCAAGGAACTTGCGTTTCCTTGGGTGAAGTCTTTGAGATTGCGATCTCCGAGCAACTGTTTGAGGCTTGTATCCTCAAGTGTGTAACGGTTTGTTGAGCACCCTTAAGCTTAACAAGATAGTGAAAAATCTCGAGAGAGTCTCTCGGGGACTGGACTAACCACGTTGGTGGCCAACCAGTATACATCTTTGTGTAAGTTTATTTTTCTGCATTTATTTTACTTCCTGCAAAGTTTAAATTCCGCAAGAAAACGCTAAATTCTATTAATACGCTATTCACCCCCCCTCTAGCGTAAAGCCTAGTTTCTAACAATTGGTATCAGAGCCCAACTCTCTGAAAACTTAACCGTTTGAGAGTACCATCCATGGCTTCTACTCTTGACTCTTTTGCAGGAATTGAAGAAGGACAATGCTCTACACGACCTCCTCTATTCAACGGCACAAACTACTCATACTGGAAGGAGAGGATGCAAATCTTTGTGCAATCAAATAGCTTTCATTTGTGGAAAGTATTCACCAATGGAAACCAAATTCCGACCAAGAAGGTGGAAGACGAATGGGTTGCAAAGACCGAAGAGGAATATACCGCGGAGGATATTCGTAAGGTTCAAAATAATGCCAAAGCTATAAATTTATTATATTGTGCTGTTAATGCTAACGACTACAGGAAGATATCATGTTGCAAAACAGCAAAAGAAATGTGGGATAAGCTTGAAGTGACATACGAAGGAACCGACCAGGTACGAGAAGCTAAAATTGATTTCTTAACTCACTCTTATGAACTATTCCACATGAAGGAAGGAGAGAAAGTAGACGAAATGTTTGAGCGATTCTCAATGATCGTGAATAATCTACACGCCCTCAAAAAGACGTTTACGGATAGAGAACTTGTCCGGAAGATCCTCAGAAGTCTCACTCCGGCATGGCGATCAAAGGCCGATGCAATCCAAGAATCCATTGGCATCACAAATGTCACAATTGACGCATTAAGAGGTAATCTCAAAACCTATGAATCAACTATACTTAACCCGTTTGTTGATGATCAAAGAAGGCAAAGGATTGCTCTAAAGGCTAGCCAACCACAAATTGATGAGGAAGGTGACAACGAGTTTGGACTCGTTATCAAAAGGTTTCAAAAATTCATGCGCAAAGAGTATGAACACAAGAACAAAAAGCAAGGCGATCAACTAAAATGCTATGAATGCGGAGAAACCGGGCACATAAAATCAAATTGCCCTAACATCAAAAAGGAGAAGAAACCCTTCAAAAAGCAACGTGCATACATCTCTTGGGGAGGAGATTCTGGAGATGAAGCAAGCGAAGAAGAAGACAATGAAGCAGCAAATTTATGTCTCATGGCTCAAGAAGACGGCAAAGACGAGGTAAGTCAAATCTCTTCTCAAAATTCCTTTACTCTTGATGAAATGAGAAATGCTTTTGATGAACTATATGCTGAATTTATCAAAGCTTCAAAAACTGTCAAAAGTGTTAAAGAAAGCGCTTCTCTAAAAGAAAAAGATTTTCAAACACAGCTTTCATTAAAAGAAAAAGAATTAGAAAAACTGGTTTTCGAAAATGAGAAGCTAAAAGAGGAAAACAAGTTTTATGGAAAAAGAAGTGCTGATAAACCTGAAGGTTCTACTAGAAACTGTTCTTCTTGTGTGCTTCTTAAGAATGAAGTAGCTAGACTTAAAGGCACATTAGATAAGTTTAATTCTTCGCATAAAAACTTGAATGATGTGCTTGTTAATCTAAAACCAACTAAACATGGAATAGGATTCAAGAATGAAGAAAAGGTTGGTGCTAAACCACAACAACCTAGAGCTCAACCTAGGACTAATAACCAAAATGCTTATCCTAGAAGTAGAAATCCTAGAAATAACTTGCATGTTAGACCAAATAGTGAAAATGCTAGAAGACCTAGAAATGATGCATATTTTAGGCCAAACCTTGAACAATTTAGAAGATCAAGAAATGACCCTCCACCTAGAAATATATATTCTAGAAATGATGCATATTTTAGACAAACTTGTGAACCTCCTAGAGCTCATAATAGGAGAAACAATGGTGTTCAAAGTAGAGTAAGCAACCTTCATTCATCTAGTTACTATGTACCTAGAAAAATGCATAATCCCAACGTGACTTGTCATTATTATAGACGTATTGGTCATATTGCTCCCGCTTGCTTTACTCGTCATAGACATATAAATCAATTGCATCATTATAACATGCCTAACCCTCAAGGACCCAAGATGGCATGGGTACCTAAAGAACATTAATTTGTTTTGTAGGTGTGCTTGAAGGGATCAAGTGTACTATGGTACCTTGATAGTGGATGCTCCAAACACATGACGGGAGATGAATCCAAATTCCTTCAACTAGAGCACAAAGAAGGAGGAAGTGTCACATTTGGTGATAACAATAAAGGAAAAATCATCGGCATTGGTTCGGTCGGTAAGGACGAAAACTCCTCTATTAAACATATACTACTTGTGAAAGGTTTGAAGCATAATCTCTTCAGCATAAGCCAATTATGTGACAAGGGAAATCTTGCTCTATTTAATTCGGATGAATGTCTTGTATTTAGACGTAGTGACTTCAAGATCATACTTCGTGGTTTTAGAATTGATAATATCTATATGGTTGATCTTGCAAACTCCTCACCCGATATGTTGATTGTTTAGTAAGCAAAGAGGATAACTCTTGGCTATGGCATCGTAGAGTAGCACACATGAACATGCATCTTTTGAACAAGCTTCTTTCTCAAAACTTAGTAGTTGGTCTTCCCAGTTTAAAGTTTGAAAATGATTCTATTTGCAATTCTTGTCAAAAAGGGAAGCAAACCAAAGCATCTTTTAAATCCAAGAATATTGTTTCAACGTCTAGACCTTTGCTATTACTTCACATGGATTTATTTGGTCCCTCTCGTATTGAAAGTCTTGGTAAAAATAAATATGTTTTTGTAATTGTTGATGACTTCTCTAGATTTACTTGGACTCTATTTCTTGCAAATAAAAGTGATGCTTTTCAAAATTTCAAGTATTTCCTTAAGCGTGTTCAAAACAAAAAGGAATCGACCGTCACTTCGATTAGAAGTGATCATGGGGGAGAGTTTGATCACAATCTCTTTGCGGATTTTTGTGACGAACTCGGAATCGAACACACCTTTTCCGCTCCACGGACACCACAACAAAATGGGGTGGTGGAAAGGAAAAATAGGTGTCTTGAAGAGATGGCTAGAACCATGCTCGACGAAGCTAAGATTCCCAAATACTTTTGGGCGGACGCCGTGAGTACCGCTTGCTATGTTTTAAATAGAGTAGCAATTCGGCCGATACTCATGAAAACCCCATATGAACTTTATAAGGGTAGAAAACCCAACATTTCTCATTTACGTGTTTTTGGTTGTAAATGTTTTGTTCATAATAATGGCAAGGACCAATTGGGTAAGTTTGATGCTAAATCGGATGAAGGTATTTTCATTGGTTATTCCTCACGTAGCAAAGCATATAGGATCTTTAACAAAAGAACCCAAATTGTGGAGGAATCCCCTCATGTTGTGTTTTCCGAAGATAATACTCGCTTGGCGAGAAAGGAATCCGGTTTTGATCTTGCAGGTATCTTGGATAGCTTGAAAGATAAAATCCAAGAAGAACCTTCAAAGGAAAACAAAAATGAAATTGGGGAACAACCAACGGAAGAAGCGCCACAATTAGAAAAAGGAATAAATACGCCTAACCAATGGAGAACGATCAAGGATCATCCTCTCGAACAGGTAATTGGCGATGTTGGAGAAAAGGTAAGTACCCGAAACTCTCTTAAGAACACTCTAGGACACAATTCTTAAGAGTTCACGGCATTACTTGTTAACACTAGTGTAATTTATCAATTTCGCTATAAATTACTAACTTGAGCGTCGGAGACGTTTAAATCTATTTTGCAGGTACCACCCCAAAGGTAGGGGGAATCATGAAGTTTTAGCACAAAATAATCGACTATTTCAAGCCACTAATCGATTATTTCTGTGCAGTACATCGATTATCATTATCAATAATCGATTGTTTATGACTGATTATTACTATTATGCATCTGTGTTTAATTTTTTACTTCCTAAATTGCATAATCGATTTCCGCCTCAGTCATTCAGCAATGCTTTCTACAACAATCGATTATTTTTTTCATACAATCGATTATTTGACAAATTCTGATATTCTCCAAGTTCACTGTATCAAATTAGTTCCCTAAATAATTGATTACCAAGAATTGACAAGCGATTACTTCATATTAATTTTTTGTTACCGTTTGGCTCCTCAATCGATTCCTGTCATGTCTTAAATGCTCCATAATCGATTACCAAAATTTAACAATCGATTATTTCATTCAAATTTTTTACCGTTTGACTCAAGAATCGATTTGTCAGATTCAAAATCTCAATCAAACAGTAAATACAATCGATTATTTCAGTTCAATAATCGATTATCTAACGGTCAGTAATTTTAATTCTTACCATTTTCTGACTGCTCCTAAACCAAAATCTCAGCAAATGTCTCCATTCAATGCTTGATAATCCTTTCCTCTATAAATAGGCATCATAAGAGCTCACATTCACCCACTCAAGCACTATCTCTAGTATTCAAAAGCTAAATCTCTTCTATTTTCTTTGCCAAATTCCAGCAGTCTTTCTCCTAACATGTCTGGACGATCTTCAAAACGTTCCCGATCCAAACATGGCGCATCAGCCTCAACCGCCCCTCCTCCTTTAAATTTTCCATACCAAGACGGTTCCGTCTTGTTCTTTGAAACTGAAAATGAACTCACAAGGTTCCTATCAAAATTTGAGAAACGCACCATTCTTCCTCCTCGGTTCTCAAATAGTAAACTCCTTGAGCCTTTCACCCCTGCCGCAAATATGTTAAAGGAGTGTCAACTATATGACTTCTTGCTTCTCACTCATCCTCACATAAACACAACTCTCGTTCAAGCTTTTTACTAAAACCTCCATAAAGATGAAGATGGCGAACTTGTCACCTCCATTAATGGGGTTCAAATTCTTCTCTCTGAAGAGAATCTCCAAACCATATCCGACCAGCTTGCTCAACTCACTCATGAGATCCATGGATACTTTGATCATGTCAATTATCCATATGCAGCTCTCGTTCCTTTTGAAGCAGCGCCGGATAACGAGGCGGACAACGACGGAAATGAATAAATTTTTTTGGTTTTGTGTGGTTTTTGCTGTTGTTCTCTTTGGTTCCCATTGATGTACCCTCTTTTTTTCCAATAAATAAACCTTGTTTATTTCATCTTTTTGCATCTTTCCTTACTATTTTTTTGCTAATGGCAAAAGGTGGAAGAAAACGGGATATCGGGTATGCACCACCTCTTAATTCATTGATTGCTTATAAGCTAAAATTGAGGGGGAACTCTTAAATTGAGGGGGAACAAGAACAAAATTGCATAATTATTACTTGTCTTGAATTGTCAATATCTTTTGCCTAAATTGCATATCCCGCTTAATGTTTGCCATTATCAAAAAGGGGGAAATTGTTAGAAACACGTTCTCAATGCAATATACTAAACGTGTACTCTTTTGTAGGTTTTGATGAATGATAAACGAAGCAAAAATTGATATATGACGGAATTCAAGTACAAGCGCACAATGGTTGCGAATAAGATTGAAGTTCAAGATATAGCTTTTAATTGTTATTGAGTTGTTCTAAATTGTAATCTCGATCCTATAACTTGACTCATAGTATGGCCTCTCTCATAAAACTATTTTCCAAAATCATGCATATTTAATTCTGTGTCAAAAAGATTTTAAATCATGCATATTTACATTAGACAAAATGTTTTCTAAACATGCCTCAAAAATCTGGGCTAAAATAATCGATTATGTACTTATGATAATCGATTGTTTCTGAGCCAAGACTGCATGACAATCGATTATTAATTAATGGTAATCGATTGTGAGTAAGACAGTGAACATCAGGTTTTTCCAAATCTGCATGATAATCGATTGTGAACAAATGACAATCGATTGTTGTTGAGGTAAAGTTTTTCAATACTCAAAATAATCGATTATGAACTAATGGTGATCGATTGTGTTGAGTTGATGTCTTCCAGTGATTTTAAATTTAATTAAGTAATCGATTATGTCTTTAGATAATCGATTATCACTGAGACAGTAAGTTTTATGATTTTCAGAAAATAACAAGTAATCGATTGTTGCAAAGGACAATCGATTGTTGAAGCTGGCCGTTGTCAAATGATTTTCAAAGACCATAAGGTAATCGATTATTGATTCTAGATAATCGATGTTCTGCTTAAAATCTGGAAATGATTTTTAGAACGTTGCTGAAGTAATCGATTATAGATTTTATATAATCGATGTTTTGCTTAAAATCCGGAAATGATTTTTAGAACGTTGCTAAAGTAATCGATTATGAACTTAGTGTAATCGATTATCTGATTTTGAATATTGCCAGTAATCGATTATAGATTATGTATAATCGATTGTGAAGCGTTAAATCTGGGATTGATTTTTAAACTGACTGGCAGATAATCGATTGTTTGGTCTTAATAATCGATTATCACTGAGTAATTTCGGCAACTCTTAATTGGTAATTAGACAACGGTTGAACCAACTTTTTCAACTATAAATACAGCTTCATTTCAGTGTTTTAAATACAACAACATACACAAACTGATCATTACATTGCTATAAGCTTTCATTCAATTGTTCTTCATTTTCTACTCATTTCATAAAGCTTTTGAGAGCCATATTATTGCTTAAAGTTGTTGTGATCTTGAACATATTCTTTTACTCATATCTACTCAATAAGGAGTACTTTAGTTAAGTGAGTGTCCAAGTATTTGATATACTTGTAAGAGAATTGCGATTCTCTTGTTTCAAGGAACTTGCGTTTCCTTGGGTGAAGTCTTTGAGATTGCGATCTCCGAGCAACTGTTTGAGGCTTGTGTCCTCAAGTGTAACGGTTTGTTGAGCACCCTTAAGCTTAACAAGATAGTGAAAAATCTCGAGAGAGTCTCTCGGGGACTGGACTAACCACGTTGGTGGCCAACCAGTATACATCTTTGTGTAAGTTTATTTTTCTGCATTTATTTTACTTCCTGCAAAGTTTAAATTCCGCAAGAAAACGCTAAATTCTATTAATACGCTATTCACCCCCCCCCCCTTCTAGCGTAAAGCGTAGTTTCTAACAGAACTAATATGTATTTATTTTCTATTCTAGAATTCAAAAAAGAGGTCCAACTCCTTCAAAAATGTTCAGATGGTTTCTTTTTATAGTGGAGCCTTAGAGCTCCACTTTTTCCTTGATTTTCCTTTTAGTCCCTGATTCAGATTTCAACTTTTTCCTAAATGGTCCTTCATTTCCTGACTTGTGCCTCAAGTTTGAGGCTGAAATTGTGCCTAAGTCCCTCACTAGAATGTTCTAGGGGTTATTATCGTATTTTTAAAGCTCAAATACCCCTTGTACCCTATATCTTTTCCTAATTAACCAACCTGAAGTTTTAACCTTATTTTGTCATCTGGTCTGGTTATAATTGACCCAGGTCAATTATGTTCAAGTTTGGATCAAATTTAGTCTTGGACTAACAGGCTTAATAGAGTTCAAAATTAGCCAAAACTAATCAGGTTTTAAAAGAAGTGCCTTAATGTGGATTTTTCTGTAACCAAACATTATTCAGGATGATCATTCAGTATAAAAACAATGAATCAAAATGACCAGGAGAGAGAAACCTTCCATTAACACATAACTTGGAGAAATAGCTCGATTAAAGTACTTAGAAAAACTTGAGAATTAGAAGAACATAGCAGTCATTGGACACTTCGTTCATGAATCAAATCAGAAAAGTAAAAGCTAATATTAGTAATTAAAGGTTTAGCAAAACAAATCAGCCTAATCCATGCAAGTATTGAAGATGAAAAAAATTACTCAGTGACATAAACATGATCCAAAAGATAAACGCCTACCGAAAACAATTGAGGTATCAGGGAATGAAGATCAGGAGATGAATATCAACAAACATTGCTGAAGAATCATCAAACCAGGATTTCAGAATCACGGGGCTAATGTTAACATGATATCAAACCAACTCAAGAGATTTCAGACCTAGTGACAACCAAAGGCATATGACTATTTAACCTATTTCAGACGAAATTGTGGAAAAACAAACAATCATTCAAAAGAAACGACTAACAATTAAAAGACATGAAGAAAATATAGAGGCAAAGATATAACACTTAGCTTTTATACAGGCCAATCTATATTGAGATAACTCCGTTGGTTTCTGACCTCTTCTATAGAGGTTTCTAAACCTCTAAACAAACTTATTTTGGACTGATGGATTTTAGGGGTTCGGGATTGGGGTTCTGTGATTCTGAGACCAAGTGAGGTCTCAGATTTGAGTTTTCTCGGTGATTGGTGGTGTTTGAGAGTTGTGAGTGGCATGGTTGGGGAGGGGAATGGCCGTAGATTTCCTGAGACAAGTTTGACCAGATTCCGACAGGGTTTGAGTTTTAGGGTTAAACTTCAAATTAATATTCGGGATGTTTCATAGGGATTTGAAGCGTGTAGCATACACGGTGGGAAAGAGGAGGATGAGATGCTTCAGGGTGTAATTTTGGAGGAGTTTGGGGTTGGGTTGCCGGAGATGGGGGTTCCGACGTTCTTCTTTTGAAGATTCGAGATGATGGGGAGTCGTTTGAAGGGGATGGATTGCAGGACGGGGAAGGGGAGGTTCTGGTGGTACTACGGTGTAAAGTTGGGGAGGTTTGGAATAGGGTCGCTGGAGACGGTGGTTCCAACGACCTTACTTTTGAATATTAGAGACGGAGGAGACTTATTCGACGGAAATCAACCATAGGACGGGAAAGGGGGGGTAGTGGTGGTTTGATGGTGTAAACTTGGGGAGGTTTGGTGATAGGCCGCCGCCGTGAGGCGATTTCCGATGGCACCGTTAGGGTGGCTACTAGGTGGTCAAGGGGTTGTCAAAGGTGGTCAAGGGATGGTCAAGGGTGGTCAAGGGGTGGTCGATACACCAGAGTGGATGTACGGGGAAGGGGGTTGTTTGGTCTATGAGTGTATTAGGAATTTTTGGACATATCTTTATTACTTTGGTGGGAGTTTCCTGACCGTTGGATGATCAGCCGATCAGTGGTTGTGATGGCCCTTCCTGGGACGACGTAATTTTGGGTTGGTTACAGGTAGGCTGGGTTAGGGAGTTGTTTTTTGGGTTGGATCTATGTGTTTAAAGGGAAAAGGGTTTGGGCCACCCAGGTCTGGACCAATTGTGGCCAGCCTGGGTGGCTGTATGAATGCATGTATATTTTTGTGCTTTGTTTTCTTCTCTTTTTTTTCTTCTTTTTTTTATTATTTTTTAATAAATTAATTCCCTATTTTATTTAAAACAAAAATTCTTAATTAACACAAATAAAAATGTAACAAGTTGAAATTAAACAAAAATAATTAAAAATGCCGGAAGTACGACTTGCACATATTTTTGTATTTTCTATTTGTAAAAATGACCCTAATTAACAATTATTTCGACAAAAACATGAACTTAAATCCTAAATGATTTTAAAGCACGCATTGATGAAAACACGCTGACACGCAATTAAATTCTAAAATGAAAATCCTAAAAATAAATATTTAAAGAAAATCCTAAACTTTGAGAGTCCTGTAGGAGTCGTCTCAACAGGGTAAAAATCATATGCTCACACCTGACCCTCTTTGCGCGGGAACACGAAGAGTTTTCGTGCAAAGACAAGTGAGCAAATATGAGCGATTTACATCCAATTGAATACTCCGTGTGAAGCATTTGAAAAATTTCAGACCGAACCTTGCTTCAAAGGTTGCCTACATATCCTTGGCGATAAAGGAATCGGGTTAGTGTAGTTCTGGAAGTTTTTGTAGTTGGGACTACCGGGAAACTGCGATTGGCTGTTGTTGCTGCTGTTTCTTCTTGCTAAGCTCCTTATTACGCCAAAGAAAATCAAAAGCTGAGCTAGCTAAGCTTATCAACTACGAGTTACGAGATTCCTATCTATGAGTCTCTTGAAGCTTGATCTTGAGTCTTGGCAAGCCCTTGTAGCAGACTCTAATCTGAATCTTTGTGCTCATCAGCTGCAAATTCTGGCTCATTCTTAATTTTTGAGATAGAGCAGGACATGTGGAGCTTGTGCCTTCAATTAAACTTTGGACAGTTCGTGTATTTGTCCGCTTCATCATTTGAATTCACTTTTATTTCCTTTTTTCTTTTCCTCTGTTCTGAATTGACACTCATGATTTTAATCATTCTGAATCTTGTGCCTTAAGGGGAAACCTGCTCAGACACCAACACAAACAAACTAACAAAATTTTCTGCCCCAGTTTTCACTGAAATATTTCGTGAGTTATTTTCAACACACACCTATGCTATTCTTTATTGAAAACAATAAAAATCGGAATTTTGTATCCCTTGGAAAAATTTCCAAGTTATGATGGGAAAGAGAAAGGGTTTCTGCTGGGGATAAGATGCGAGTCCACGGGTTATGCCGGGATAGGAATGAATAGGGGTCTCCGTGGGGATGGAAAGAAAAGATACGCGGGTTATACCGGGATAGGAATGTTTCTGCAAAGGATGGAAGGAGGGTCATGGGTTATGAAGAAATTCCTGGGTTATGCCAGGGGATCCACGGGTTATGCCGGGATGAATGAAAACTTCCTAGGTTATGCTAGGGAGATCCTCGGGTCATGCCGTGAGAAAAGGGATCCTGGGTTATGCCAGGGGAATCCGCGGGTTATGCTGGGATGAATGAAAATTCCTAGGTTATGCTAGGGAGATCTACGGGCTATGCCAGGATGAATGAGATCCTGGGTTATGCCAGGGGAATCTGCGGGTTATGCTGGGATGAATGAATAAACCCTAGGTTATGCTAGGCAATGCAAGGCAGTGGAGAACCGCAACGACCTTTTGACTGTACCGGGGATGGAGGAGGAAAGGAACGACCCTTAGGTTACGCTAAGGGTAGGGGAGAGTTAACTCCTAGACTATGTTGGGGAGTAGAAGGTGTAGGGAGGGAATCCTCTGGTTATGCTGGAATGTGGAGGGAAACTTCCCGGGTTGTGCCGTGATGTGGAGGAAGGAGACTTCTTGGTTTATGCAAGAGGGGGTGGAATGCAATACATAGGTAATGCCTAGTAAATCCACAAGCTTCACAAGGGGGAAACTAAGGATTTGAATCCCATGCTATCATGATTATTACGAATTTGCAGGAAAATGAAAAAAAAACCGTCCCTTTTGTCATTGACGCAGCACCATCTTTGGTCCTCATGCCCATCCTTTGGTTGTTTAGCCCTATGTTCCTTCTGCTCTTCCCGGTTGTACCTGCGTCTAATTTCGCTCAGAAACAAAACAAAATGTTTGTTTGAACAGTGATTGGTTTTGCGGACTTGTCACGCTTGATTTCAACTTCCTTTGTGTTTAATAGCAAACCCTTGACTTTCAATCCTTGCTTTGTTGATAGGCCAGGGGGTCCTCATTTCGGATTGGTCTTTGTTTTTAGGACCTTGGGTTGTGATTTTTGTCCCGCCTTTAATTTTGTCCGATTCTGCTTCACCTTTTTCTTTTATTTCCCTGCTTTTGAGGCATTAACCGTCATGATCGACCGGGATATGCTAGGTGCGTTTTACGATGTCGGACATTCCCTTAGTTCTCGTCAGGAGAAACCTGCGAGGACGGCCCTGCTACCTTTCTTAAGGAATGGTCAGGACATGAAAATTAAATTGGAAAGGAGTGAAGCATGAATTTAGGGAGGTATGTTCTTTTGAGGGTAAAGAGGGAACTTATCTTGAAATATAAGTCGGCTTTACATGGCGACGACATGCTTTTTGGACTGGATACGTGGCCCAGGTCCATCTCTACTTTTTGACTTCAACTTTTCCAAAACCAAAGAAACTTATTGGCCTGGGCAACAATAGTTCCTCTCTTCGGTCGACAGCGTCCTTTTTAGGTTTTCGCCAATCGGCCTCTCTTATTTCTCTTCTTCCGTCGCCTGATAGCGCTCTTTGCGAGTTTTCGCTAAACGGACTCTCTCATTTTGTTTTTCTCTTCTCGTCGTCGCGATATGGTGCCCGAAGGTTTTTACTGATAACACTCTCTCATTTTATTTCTCTCAAAAAATTTGATTGGTACCGAACCCCAACAACGATTTTTTTCTCCTCGGGGATCTATAACTTTATAACCATTCAGACGGATTTGCAACCAAACCGATACATTTCTGCCCTAGTTTAGATTTTTGTGTGTGAATGGGATTTTTATTTTGATATGACTGAACCTCAGGTAGAGGCTGCCTACATATCCTTTCGGAATCAAGTCAAACGTAGTTCAGGAAGTTTTCCTAAAAAAATTTTGTTTATATTCTTCTTCTTTTTTTCTTTTTTTTTCACAGCACTTTTGGGTTACAAAGAGGGTGGGGGTAGCGGGAAAGCAAAGTCTTCGTCATTTCAATCCACCGGGGTTATTGCTGCAGGAGATTCAAACATAATACCTCTTTACTGCATCTGCATTTACTGCTGCCTCGGGCTCATCTCCTTTAACATCGCCCATGTACAATGCTCCCGTAGGCAATATCTTTCTGATGACGTGCGGGCCTTTCCAGTTTGGGGCAAATTTTCCTTTGGCTTCTTGATGACGAGGTAGTATTTGTCTTCATACCATCTGGCTGACCTCGAAATTCCTGGGGCACTTTCTTGTTGTACGCACGGGCCATTTTTTGTTGGTACAACTGCCCGTGGCATACCGCGGTCATTCGTTTTTCATCGATTAATGCCAGCTGCTCCAAACGCGTTTTGACCCATTCACTATCCTCAATTTCTGATTCGACAATCACTCGGAGCGAAAGGATTTCTACTTTTGCGGGTATAACAACCTCAGTTCCATAGACCAGTAAATAGGGGGTTGCTCCTACCGATGTACGTACTGTGATACGATATCCCATCAGTGCGAAAGGCTCATGTCATTGCCTGGAGCTTTGAATCATTTTCCTCAACATCTTCTTGATGTTCTTGTTGGCTGCTTCGACCGCTCCATTATCTTTGGACCGGTAGGGGGTGGAGTTTCGATGCATTATTTTGAACTGTTCACATATCTCTCCTATCAGTCGACTGTTTAGATTAGATGTGTTGTCAGTAATAATGGTAGCGGGAATCCCAAAGCGGCAAATGATGTTGGAATGCACAAAATCCACTACCGCTTTCTTGGTAACAGACTTGATGGTGATGGCCTCAACCCATTTTGTGAAATAATCAATGGTGACCAATATAAATTTGTGCCCATTTGAGGCTTTTGGCTCAATCAGCCTAATGACGTCCATAACCCAGGCGGAAAATGGCCAGGGTGCTGACATAGGGTGCAGTTCATTTGTTGGTGCATAAATCAAATCGCCGTGCACCTGACATTGATGACATTTTCGGACAAAGCTGAAGCAGTCTTTCTCTATGGTCATCCAATAATAACCAGTTCAGAGTATCTTCTTTGCTAGTACATAACCGTTCATATGGGGCCCACATACGCCCGCATGTACTTCGTGCATGATTCTCCCGGCTTCTTTGGCATCAGCACATCTCAACAAATTAAGATACGGAGTCCTTTTATACAAAGTGTCGCCACTTAAGAAGAAATTGCTTGCATACCGTCGAATGGTTTTCTTTTGTTCTCCGGTGGCTTGCTCAGGGTACTCATGTGTTTTCAGGAATCTCGAGATGTCGTAATACCAAGACTTTGGGCAGGGCTCTGCTTTGGTCGCATTACAATACCCATGTCTTTCTTTGATTTGGATTTGTAAAGGATCAACGTAGGCATTCCCAGGGTATGGCAATATGAAGGCCAAGGTTGCAAGTGCATCTGCTAACTAATTTTGGCAACGGGGAATGTACTTGAACAGTACCGACCTGAACCATTTGCTGAGGTCTTCAACATGCTGTCTGTATGTCAGGAGCTTAATGTCCATTGTCTCCCATTCTCCTTGAGCTTGTCAGATGATCAGATCGGAATCTCCTATGAATAGGAACTCTTCGACATCTTGGTTAATAGCCATGTTCATGCCCATAATGCAAGCGTCATATTCAACTGTATTATTGGTGCAGAAGAACCGGAGTCTGGCTGTAGCTGGATAATGCTGACATGTGGGTGAGATAAAAATTGCCCAAATCCCCACGCCCTTTGCGTTTGCTGCTCCGTCGAAGAAAATTTTCCGGACGGGGTACCTTCGGCTTCTACTTCCAATGAATTCACTTCTTTGTCAGGGAAGTAAGTGTTTAGAGTCGTATATTCATCATCAACGGGGTTCTCCGCCAGATGATGTGCCATTGATTGAGCTTTCATCGCAGTACAAGTGACATAAACAATGTCGAACTCGGTGAGCAAGATCTGCCATTTGGCCAATCGTCCCTATGGGAATTAGAGTTCAAAATATGGACCTTAGCGGATCCAGCCTGGTTATGAGGTACGTGGTATGAGCTTGCAGATAATGCCTTAACTTCTGAGCCACCCATGACAAGGCGCAGCAAGTTCTTTCTAACAATGTTTACTTGGCCTTGTAACTGGTAAACCTTTTGCTCAGATAATAAATAGCCTGCTCCTTCATTCCTGTGGCGTCATGCTGCCCGAGAATACAGCCGAAAGAACCTTCCAAGACTGTTAGATAGAGAAATAATGGCCTTCTTGGTTATGGTGGATTGGACAAGTGTAATTTGATTCTATCAAAATCTTCCTGACACTCGACCGTCCACTTAACTGCCACATCCTTTTTCAGTAGCTTAAATATGGGCTCACATGTTGAAGTCAACTGGGCGATGAATCGGCTGATGTAATTCAATCTTCCCAATAGACTCATTACATCCTTTTTGGTCTTTGGCGAGGGCAGCTCCCGGATGGATTTGATCTTAGTTGGATCTAATTTGGTGCCCTTTGGATGACGATGAACCCCAGAAGTTTTCCCAACGGAACTCCAAATGCACATTTTGCTGGATTTAGTTTCTGATCATATTCTCGGAGCCAATCGAAAAACTTCCTCAAGTCCTTTAAATGATCATCTTGAGTCTTGGATTTGATGATCACGTCATCCATGTACATCTATGTTTCCTGATGCATCATGTCATGGAAGATGGTGGTCATAGCCCTCATGTATGTTGCCCTGACGTTTTTCAATCAAAAAGGAATAAATATATAACAATATGTTCCCCAAGGTGTGGTAAAGGCGGTTTTCTCAGCATCTTTCTCATCCATCAGCACTTGGTGATACCCTGCGTAGCAGTCTAAAAAGGATTGAATCTCATGCTTGGCACAATTATCGATAAGGATGTGGATGTTGGGCAGAGGGAAGTTATTCTTAGGGCTCGCCTTGTTCAAATCTCTATAATCCACACACACTCAAGTTTTCCCGTCCTTCTTTGGCACCGGGACCACATTGTCCAGCCATTTGGTGTACCGAACTACCTAGATTACCCCCGCCTCAAGCTGTTTTGTAATCTCCTCTTTGATTTTATCGTTGACATCAGGCTTGAAATTTCTTTGTATTTGTTGGATTGGAGGGCATTCGGGGTATGTAGGCAACAAATGAACCACCAAATCCATACTCAAACTAGGCATGTCGTCATAGGACCACGCAAATATATCTTTGAATTCCAGCAGGAAATGAACCAATTAATCTCGTATTTATTTATTCACGTGGATGCATACTTTAGTTTCTTTGATTTCATCGAGATTGCCCAAGTTAACCGGTTCAGTATCATTTAAGCTAGGCTTAGGTTTGTTTTTAAAGTGTTCCAACTCTCGGTTGATTTCCCTAAAAGCCTCTTCTTCATCGTATTCTGGTTCTTGGTTCATTATTTCACAGATGGGAAGCAAGTTTGGGTCGTGGCATGAAGTCCGAAAGCATGTCATTTTATTTAAAGCCACATTATTGGGACTGAAAGAAAATATGAAAAATAAAGAAAGACAAAAATCAGAGAAAGGCAAAGAGGGGTGAATGACAAAATATTGATTTTATTTCTTTGAACTTATAAGATAACAAGGTTTACAATTGAGATTTAAAGTGCTAATAGGAAAAAAACAACTGAGCTACACCCTGAAATAGCTCGTGATGTGGGAACAGGTAGCAAGGCGAGACTACCGGGTCCCCCGCCTTACCTGAAAAGGTGTGGCTTTCCAGTTTTGAAGTTTGGCATCTAGCCCCATATAAAGCACTTCAGCGGCACATGAACCTCTCCCGGTTGGTCGATGTTTACTTCGTAGAGCAACTCCCTCATAGCCCCGCAGATCTCATCAATTTCTTCTGCCGTGAAGGTTTCTTCTTCTTCCTCCTCACTGTACTTTGTTTTTGCAAAGGTTTTGTACAAGTGGGGTAAGGGTCATGGTAAGGCCCATCCCTGGCGCTTTCTGCAATTGGCCCAGGTGATGTCTTCTGAGGTGGGATGAAAGCCCAATCCAAAGAACTTTTCTGCGACTGGCAAGGCGACTGGCTCGGTTATGACTTGTAGGGAGCTTCCGTGTCCCTTGCCTGGCTTGAAACCTTGGCGCGTCATTTCCTTCTCTACCATATTTGAAGCATTTGATTGGAAAGGCTGGGGGAGCACCTTGCCCTCTTCATGTTGATCGGCTACTACGACTTCAAAGGCCTGATAGATTATGTGTTCATTCCCCTCTTGGCTTCAAGACAAGGAACAGAGGGGTCCCGGTAAATCGATTGCTCGTCCTCTCCAGAACTACAATCTCCTTATTTTCATACTCAAATTTCATTATTTGGTCGAAGGCGAGGAATGTAGACGGGTTTAAGCTGTGGTATTCTGGGGTAGTGAGAAGTAAGAATCAAGTGGGCATCTTGGCAGATAGGGATCTAAGGGAGTCCGTGGTCGAGGTTAGGCGAGTGAATGATAGGTTAATGTCTATTAAGTTGGTTATTGAGGGTTGCATCCTCAACGTCATCAGCGCTTACGCGCCGCAAGCAGGCTTAGACGAGGAGGCTAAGAGGCGCTTCTGGGAGGGCTTGGATGATCTGGTGAGTAGTATTCCCCAATCTGAGAAGCTAGTTATTGGAGGAGACTTCAATGGTCATATTGGGGCTAATGCTGGTGGTTATGGTGAGGTGCACGGTGGCTTCGGCTTTGGGGTTAGGAACGGAGGAGGCACGTCTCTGCTTGATTTCGCTAGGGCTTCCGAGCTTCTGATTGCGAACTCGTCAATTTCAGAAGAGGGAAGAGCATTTGGTCACCTTCAAGAGTTCGGCGACGCGGACTCAGATTGATTACCTACTCCTCAGAAGGAGCGATAGGGGTATGTGCAAGGACTGCAAGGTTATTCTGGGAGATTCCCTTTTGACTCTTCATAGACTCCTAGTGATGGATGTCAGTCTCTGGGTGAAGAGGAAGAGGAGGGGTGCTCAAGGACAACCGCGGATTAGATTGGGTGTTTTGACTAAGGAGAAAGCACAGGAGTTTGAGAAGAGGTTAGCTGAGGGCGGAGGTTGGAGAAGTTCTGGGGAAGCGGACGCTATGTGGTCAGAGACGGCGAGCTTGGTTAGGGATGTAGCAAGGGACGTGCTCGGGGCAGCTAAGGGATATTCAGGCAGACATCAGGGTGACTGGTGGTGGAAAGATGTAGTCGAAGGAAAAGTGGAGATGAAGAAGGTGGTGTTTGCTAAGTTGGTAGGGAGCACAATCGAGCAAGAACGAAGAGCGAACAGGGAGATCTACAAGGTGGCGAGGAAAGAAGCAAAGCTGGCGGTTACGGAAGCTAAAAATGCGGCGTTTGGTCGCATGTACGAGGAACTAGGGGAGAGAGGCGGGGACAGGAAGTTATTCCGGTTAGCTAAAGCAAGGGAAAAGAAGGCACGTGATCTTGACCAAGTTAGGTGCATCAAGGGAGAGGATGGTGGAGTATTGATGGGGGAGTCTCAAGTCAAGCAGAGGTGGCAGGCGTACTTTCGAGACTTACTTAACAAGGAGGGGGATCATAACATAGAGCTAGGGGAGTTGGGGCATTCAGAGCAACACAAAGACCTTAGGTACTGCAGGCGCATTAGGGCGGAGGAGGTCATAGGGGCTTTGCGTAGGATGAGTAGGGGTCAAGCGACCGAGCCTGACGAGATCCCGGTGGAGTTCTGGAAGTGCATGGGTAGGTCAGGAGTGGAGTGGCTCTCCGGGTTGTTCAATGCGGTCTTCAGGACCAAAAGGATGCCGGATGACTGGAGGTGGAGCACAGTGATGCCTTTGTACAGGAACAAAGGGGACATCCAATACTGCAAAAACTGTAGGGGTATCAAATTAATAAGTCACACCATGAAGGTCTGGAAGCGGGTGATCGAGGCAAGGGTGAGGGATATGACATCTATATTTGTAAACCAGTTCGATTTCATGCTAGGTCGCTCCACTACAGAAGCTATCCACCTTGTCAGGCGGCTGTTGGAGCAGTTTAGGGATAAGAAGAAGGACATGTGCATGGTGCTTATCGACTTGGAGAAGGCGTATGACAAGGTCCCAAGGGAGGTGCTATGGAGGTGCTTGGAGGCTAAGAGCGTGCCGGATAGTGGGTGGCGACTCACACCATTTTCCAGTGGTTATGGGGCTCCATTAAGGATCGGCGCTTAGCCCTCTCTTGTTTGCCTTGGTGATGGATGCTCTAACCCGACATATTCAAGGGGATGTGCCTTGGTGTATGCTATTTGCTGATGACATAGTCTTGATAGACGAGACGAGGGTCGGTGTTACTGAGAGGTTAGAGGTATGGAGATAGACTCTCGAGTCTAAGGGTTTCAAAATAAGCAGATCTAAGACAGAATGCTTGGAGTGCAAGTTTAGCGCCGAGCCGAGCGAAGTAGGTAGGGACGTGATGATTGGATCTCAGGTCATCGCCAAGAGGCACAGTGTCAAATATCTTGGGTCGGTGATTTGGGGGGGCGGAGAGATTGACGGGGACGTCACTCATCGGATAGGAGCAGGGTGGTCAAAGTGGAGGCTTGCATCGAGAGTCTTGTGTGACAAGAAAGATCCACAGAAACTCAAGTGGAAATTTTATAGAGCTCTGGTTAGACCTGCAATGTTGTATGGGGCGGAGTGATGGCTAGTGAAGAACTCTCATGTTCAGAGAATGAAGGTTGCGGAGATGAGGATGCTCAGGTGGATGTGCGGGCTCACCCGGTTAGATAAGATTAAGAATGAAGTTATTCGAGAGAAGGTGGGGGTGGCCCCGGTGGATGAGAAGATGCGAGAAGCGAGACTGAGGTGGCTCGGGCCTGTGTGGAGAAGATGTCCTGATGCCTCGGTGAGGAGTTGTGAGCGGCTGGCGATTGTCGGCTTTCAGCGAGGTAGAGGGAGGCTTAAGAGGAATTGGGGAGAGGTAATTAGGCATGACATGGCTAGAATGCGGGTTTTCGAGGACATTACCCTTGATTGGAAAGTCTAGAGGTCTAGTATAAGAGTTGTAGGATAGGGCCCTAAAGTTTTTTGTACTCCTCACCTGGGGTTGGGTGAGGCTTGGCAGGGCTATCCATAGATGCTTTGTGTTTTGGTTTGTGTCTCCCTTAGGGTAGTTATTTATGGTAGTTACTGTATGATATATTGCATGCTATGTTATTTATGGTTCTTATGGTTCTTATGTTTAGATAATTATTTACGCTATTTCTACTGGAGTTACTAATGCTCTTTTGTTTTTGTTTTTGTTTTTGTTTTTCCTTTCCTTCACTGAGCTAAGGGTCGATTGGAAACAGCCTCTCTGCCCTTTCGGGTAGGGGTATGGCTCGTCTACATATTACCCTCCCAGACCCCACTTTGTGGGACTATACTAGGTAGTTGTTGTTGTTGTTGTTGTTGTTGGTGCAAGGTAGAAGGCACTTCCCCTGGTGCCTGAATCCACGACCTTCCTAAGAGGTAGTTGTAGGAGGTGTCCATGTCCAACACTTGGAATGTTACTTCGAAGTCGACTGGCGCAATAGTGAGCACCAAATCAATTTCACCTATGGTGTCCCTTTTGATTCCATCGAAGGCAGGGACACATACGTTGTTAGGACGTATCGTCCCTGTCCCGATTTCCATTATCTGCAAGGTAGACAGGGGGCATATGTCTACTCTGGAACCTCCGTCGACCATTACTCTGTTGACATAATATCCCTCACACTTGCCAGTAAGGTGCAAAGCCTTGTTCTGAGCACCTCCCTCCGGGGGTAAGTCATTCTTACTGAACGATACCTGGTTAATAGCGAAGAATCTCTCCGCCATTTTCTCTAGTTTCTCTACAAAGGTCTCAGCTGGTACATAAGCTTCGTTCATAGTTTTGGCCAACACCTGCTGATGCTCGGGAAATTTCATTAAGAGTGACAACAAAGAAATCAGGGGATTTTCGGAGCTGATCCACCACTTCGTACTCCGGCATTTTCATTTTGTGGAAGAAAGCTTCTTCCTCCGCATCATTCACTGGCCTCTTCAGCGGAATTTGTCGTTTCGTAGCGGCGTTCACCTCTTCCATATTTGAGTATTTCTTTGTGGGACAACCTTTTTGGGCTTCTCCGAGGACTTCTTTACCCTTGTATGTAATGATGGTTTCCTGATAATTCTAAGGGACGGGCTTCTATGGCGCGTGACCGATAACCACAAGCTCATTCAGCAGCGGTGGTTTAATCGATCCCCGTACCACATAGGATTTCTTGGGCATATACATGGTTTTGTTCAGCTCGAACCTTTTTGGAGGGCTTAAAGTGGGCACTTTTCTTTACGTCATCGTGGGATATAGAGTATTGTTTCCTTTGTAGGGGTCATCTCAGCTTCGACTTCAGCCTTCTTTTCTGCTTTGGGGCATTTGGCTTCATTCAATTTCTTTTCTTCCTTCTTTTTTCGTGTGAATTTTTGTTTTCTATCTGCTTGGCGATGGCTATGATGGCTTTCAGAGTGGGATCAAATTCTTTGTCCTCGCAGATCATTTCGATGACCGGCTCGTTGTTGTGAACCGGTAACGGGTTATCAATTACATTTGGGACCTCTTCATCTCTTAGTACTATCTTCATTTGATCTATCAAGACCTTCAATGCTCGTTTTAAGTTACAATGCACACCCCTTTGGTAAGAAGGTGATTCGGGGTTCTGTTTGTTTGGGGATACCGGCTGGAGGAGACCCATATGGACCAACTTTGGGAATAGGGTGGTGTAGGATTCTCTTATTGGGGTGAAGTTCTATCTCATGGGTGGTTCCCTGGGACGATAATTATTTTGCTAAGGGCGGGTACTGTAGTGATTCTGAGGAGCCTGATTTCTTGGGGCTTGATTTCTATTGTTCTGCTGTTGAGGTGGAGTAAAGGGCTGAGCGTTCATGATTGCATAGGGTTGATGGACATAGTGCATGTCTCGGTGAGGATAGTAATGTTGAGGTGCCCTTTCAAAGAATGCATTCCTGTGAGTATGTTGTTTCCTCATCCCGGAGGTTACCATGGATGCTACCTCTTTTTTCTTGTTCCTTGGGATTCCTCTCGCCCCTCCTTGTATGGCCCGGGAAGTGGCTCTTATGGCAGATTGACTCAAAATCCTCCTTGTTTTGAGGCCATTCTCTACCATCTCCCTAATCTTAATTTCCTCTGCAAAAGGTTTACACATGGCCGACATTATACTCTGAAAGCAATCTACCTCTCGTGCTTGTAGAAAGACGATGACCATCTCTGTTTCGTCCATCGAAGGTTTTGATGCTTGCTCTCGCCATTTAACAGCATGTTCTCTGAAGCTTTCAGCAGGTTTCTTCTTCAAGTTGGCTAGGGAATTCCTATCCGGGGCGATGTCGATATTGTACTGGAATTGTCTTACAAAGTCCTGGGCGAGGTCATCCTAGATGTGCCATCGGGTAATGTCCTGAGCTATGTACCATTCGGATGCAATGCCGACTCGGCTCTCCCCAAAATACGCCATCAAGAGTTCTTCCTTCCCACTGGCTCCACGTAGTTGATTGCAATACTTTTTCAAATGGGCTATGGGGTCGCCGTGGCCATCGTATTTTTCGAATTTCGGCGTTTTAAACCCCAAAGGAAGATGTACATGGGAAACATGCATAGGTCAGAGTAAGATACACTTTTCTGTCCACTTAGTCCTTGCATATTCTTTAGGCTTTGCTCAAGACTCTTCTTCCTTCTTGTGATTTCATCTTGTTCGGGCGTTTTGGAAGTTTTTCTTGCACAGGGGTAAGTTCATATGCTGGCTGAGGGTAGTTGTATGTAGGATACGGGGGAGGCTCATTTTGGTAGTTAGGAGTTTGGAATGTAAAGGCTGTGGGATCAAACACGGGCCTTGGTACCGCAGGCTCTGTGGTAGAAGCGCACGGAGGGGCTGTGAAGATGTTGGGAACTGGCCCAGATGTAAACATCAGAGGCCGGGTTTGAGAGGGCGCCCCAAGAAAATTGGTTGATATGGTGAGCTGCCCCAGGAGAATAATTGGGTGACTGATAGGGATGGTGGAGGTACCCCTGACCTTGGAAATAGCTCGGGAAACCCATGGATAGTGCTTGGGGTTTTTTCCCCATTGGTCCAGTCATCCCACATTTCCATGACTTGGAGCCGCAGGATCCTGTTCTCTTCAGCCGCTGCAGATTATGAGGTTGGTACTCCTGTAATTGGGTTGTCCTCTGGAATAGGGATAGCTGGTAGAGTCATTTTGGTGGATATTTCTATGCTTCCTTTTGACCTAGTGAAGTATCCGTGCGAAGCCAGCTTACCGTAAACCAATCATTGTTCCTAAAACACCTGAACTGGATACTGGAAAATGCAGTTTGTTCGGGGTAGATAACAAATAGGAAATCACACGTTGGGCATGATGCACCTACGCAGATAACGGGTTTCTATATGCTTGCCATGGTCTCATGTGTCATCCCGACATTTATTTCAATTTCCTTTTGTTTCCTACTTCTTATTCCATTTTTTAGCTTTTTAAAGAATACGGTCGAATCCTATAGAGATTGCTTACGTATCATGACTTTGCATGAATCAGACCGAGCGTAGTTCATGGAAATAAAAGGTTAAGTACACAGCAAAATATTTTTTTGGGATTTTCAATTTTGATAGAGATATAAACTTTGATTACAAAGGCTAATAGAACGAAAATCAACTACCAGACTGGGACTTAATAACCTTGCAGACTCAAAAGGACATACAAGCAGATTTTTTTTCCAGAAAAATACAAATTTATGAGTACATTAGAACTTCCAATGTCTTTGGAGCTTGCGGGGCATCATTCGGCCTTGCCGAAGGTTTGCGCACCAAACTTTCCTGGAGGTAGTGTAGATCTTCCATTACTTGACGGACAAATGTCATGGCGGCTGCAAAGAACATAGATTTTGTCATGTCTTCACATTGATTGCATTTAGTCATAATATATTCTGCAATTACCCGCACCTTCTCCCTGATAACCCCTTTTTCTTATAGTAGACGCCTATTTGTTCGGCTCGTACTTCTAAAGTCCGTGCAGCTGCCTGCCTAAGCTTATGGAACTGTCGCACATCTCTTTCCAATCCCGCTATTACTGCATAGCAATGCTATCTCTCGACTTTGAAATCTCTGGCTTGTTTGGCCATTTTGTTTTCAGCTTTAACAACCTTCTGTTATAAACCAGCGTTTTCATTGCCGCTTCCATCTTTTAACTGCTCCACTATTCGTGCTCTTTCCTCTGCATTAAATTAGTTTCTTCTGAGCTCTAGACATTTCGCCCTCTGCCTTATTCTAGTCGAAACCCTATTCACTTACCTTTCGACGCAGGTTCTCTATGAGCTTTTCATCTCTTGTACTCCCCGGAGGATTTTCTGCGGCTGCCTTCAGTTTCTGAATCTGGGCTTACAGGGCTTCGTTCTCTTTAAACAATACCTTCTTTTCTCCCTCGCTGGCTCCAATTTGCAGATTGTTTTTTAATTGTAATTCTTGAATTTTCTTTTCCAGCCTTCCTATAGTAGCCCGGTATTCATTTTCTTTTGCTAACCAATACCACTGCTCTTGTGATGTCTCAGTAAATTCCTGGATATGGGGTCTCTTTGCCAGCCTCCCGGGCTCTATATCCCTCTTGTGCCAAGTAACATACCCCAGTGCAACCTTACCCTCAGATACGTCACGCACTCGAGTATCGGCTGTCAAATATTGGCACTAGCTCCGAATTCGGCGTACAACAGCTTTATGGAATTGACCATTTGGGCTTATCTCCACTACATGGTGACTGATATCCTCGTCTCTAGGAATCATTTGGTATCTACCCAATTGCCTGAGTGCTCTATACGGCGCATAGGGCTGGATGCTTCGGATACCCATCAAAAGGAAATGAGGTCCGGTGGCGGGCATATACACGATTTTGTCCATAGAGAGACATCCGAATGTCCATTCTATTTGATATGTAGTAATAACCCGGAGATGCGACACCCACTCTGCGACGCCTTCTGTTAATTTAAACCCATCCACCCTGTTGTCAAATACTTCTATACAACCTTTTGTTGGCAGCCCATAATTCATGAACCGAGGCCTGTGACATAAGTGGTCAATCAGTCAGATTTGTAGCAGCAAGTTACAACCCTCAAAGAAATCCCCTCCTTCTTTACAAATGGTAAGAACACGGACGATGTAAGACAAAATCATTCGGGCGAGAGTACTCTTAGCTTGGGTCATTAAAGTGCTAACGGCTCCTGCTATGTGTATGTCGATGTTCATGTCCTTTCGCAGGAATACTAAAAGACCCATGAAAGACACCACAAATGCGAAGCATCAATGATCTTCCCACTTGAGCCGATTACCCTTGCTACAAATAAGGTTTTCAGGGTTGTAGAATCCTCCAATGTGGCCATATCTTTGGTATATAAATTGCAGGGCGCAAAAGCCAGCCGATAAGTCGGGATTGTGAACTTTTCTGCTGATTTTCAAAGAATCCAGGAATTTATGCACAACGAGGGCTCTGGGTGCGACTAAGTATTGATGCCTAAAATGGAATCTATGGGTCCCGATATATCCGGTTAGTTCTTCTAAAGTTGGGGTTTGCTCAAAATCCGAGAAGTGGAAGGTGTTGCGGGCTGGGTCCCAGAAAGTGAATAAGGCCTTTATGATGTCTCCCATGGGGTTAATTTTCAACAAACTAGTGAGACCTCCCAGGTGTGTGTTGACCTTTTTCTATCCTGCTTCCCCGAGAACGTTCCACCATAGTCGCAGCTCCAAGGGAATATTGTTCATTATCGTGCTCATTCTGCATATTTATTAGGGCGAATTAGTATTCTCAAAACATTAAAACTGACATTTTATGAAATTTATTTTTTAAACTAAGACCTGCTTTGCGAATACGGCCTTTCGACACTTCGGCGAGAAGGTTTTTCAGGCTGTGCTTTCTTACCAGTCAGAATAAAATTTAGAGGTGGCCATTTGTTCAAGATCAGCCTTTCGGCGTCCCTTCTAGCAACATTCGTCTATTAACGCAATAATGGCACCATCTGACTTATTTCAAAACAAGTGAATAAACTTGGGCATTTTTTTACAGATTTGAAAAAGGGGTTGGACCTGGGCAAAATAAAAACCCGCAGACATTATAGCAAACTCCAAAATTGGTACCTTTTCTTGTTTGTTGTTTCTATGTTGTTTCCTTTTTTTGAAAAATCCGGCAGCATATCACCGCTATTTGAGCATTCGTTTTAAAGGTGATTACCCTAGCACTGCTATTTTTCTCAATTTAGTCCCTTTGTTTACAGGTCGGTCAACGTGTGAATCCAAGGCAAATAAACGCGCCTGTAGAACGTAAAAATGGATCAGGATGGTCTTTTATTTCAGGGCACCTGTCCTAGACAGACCAAACCCCTGTGTTGAGTCCCCTAAGCCAAAATGCATGATGCTGATAAACGTTCCTACTAAGGATCCGGCATGAGGTTTTGTTATACTAAGATTAGGACCTCGGTGTAGGGTCTAGACTGTGTACCCGAGTGGACAACTCGAGTCGAGGAGGGGGCTACGTACTTGAAACCAAAAGGCCACCCGGCTTAGTAACTTGTCCAGCCTCTTTCTTATTTCAGGGTATGACACTAACAGAATAGGGAGTCTCAACCAGTAAGCACATCCCCAGTGGTGAGAAGTGAAGGGTTTCGTTGCAGTTTATATATACAGTTCATCCAATATCAAAGCGGTAAAATCATTTAGCACAGAACATGTAAGCAAATCAGAAGAAGCCAAATATAACAGTTATTTTAAGCTCGAATTCTTTAACCCTGAACCAGAGATTCTGGGCTCGAATTCCCAGCAGAGTCGCCAGAGTTGTCACACCTCCTTTTGGGCTTACACATGGTTACCCCGAAAGATTATACGTGTATAGAAGTTTTTCCAATTAATGTGACATTATTAGATATGGGATTAATTATTTATTTCAAGAGTCACCACTTGGGACAGGTTTGGCTTTTTGTGTCCCAAGTTAACGGTTTATTTAAAATCCCAAATCGAGGAAATTTCGACTACCCAATTGGAGTCTGGAACAAGAAATTTTTGAGTAAGGAATTCTGTTGACCCGAGGGAAGGTTTTAGGCACCCTCGGATCCGTGATTTTAGCTCGGTTGCTTAAACTCATTATAAATGGCTAGAGATCTGATTTGCTATACATGTTTAAACCTATAATGCAATTTTAAGTTATTAACCGCTTTTGACATTTATTTTTAGGGAAATTAGCAATGTTATTAAAATACATCACGGATCACGTCACATAAATGCACACACAATTTTAGACATATTTTAATTCCATTTTGAATGGGATTTGGGTCACGTAAATGCGCACCCGAGTTTTAGGAAGGTATTTTATTAATAACTTCGCGCCTATAGCAACTACGTCTTAAAAATTCATAAATGTCCGTGAAATTCGCTTAACGAAACTTCCTATTTTCTATGTATTTAATTAATTAAGGAGCCACCGCATGGTATTTGATTAGATTAACGCAGCTCACCTTATTTTATATGGACATTCTAATGCATATCAACTTTCCTTTCATGTTTTGTGTCTGAGTATCCTAATCGTTTATACACAGGTAATATATTCTGGGAAAATTAATACTTGCAATTTTAGCCTCATTCATGGCTGATTGTACACGCTGGGCCTCGAATTTTGGCCAGCCCAGAAACATACATCGTATCTGGGCACTACTGGACCGTTCAATTAGGCCCAGAGTTAATTTGGACGGAGGAGTCCATTATGAACAAATCTCAATAATGCTTCTTTTGGTTTGACTTTATACAAATGACTAACTATTAAATATATCTACAATGTTCACATGGAAGTTACTAGTGATTATTTTGTATCACTTTTTAATCTTAAGTCTGGATTAAACGATTCATGATACGCGTCAATCGGAGTACACGAATTCAGCTTCCAAACATCAATTACAAATCCGGTTACCTTACAGTGAATAGATCTGAAATGAATCATTGCTGATATATTCAAACTTAAATAAAATAAAATACTATACAATGTTTCGATTTTTTTTAATGACTACCAGACTGACATTTCCTAATGAGATGTTTCGCAGAAAAAAAAAAAAGGAAACAAACATTTGAAATAGCCTTACCACTAGCTAATATTACTACTACTAATTGTACATACCCAAAATAGCAGTTCAAATGTCCAGATATTACAAAATAAGTCAGTCCTAATGTCCAAAATAGCAGTTCAAATGTCCAGATATTACAAAATAAGTCAGTCCTAATGTCCAGTTATTACAAAAATTGAATCAATCCAAATGTCTAATTACTATAGGGCAATCATCTTATCATTATGTATGTTAAAGCTAAAGAAGGGAAGAACAGGGTGGGGATTCAAAGGATAAACAACAAAATAAGTCAGTCCTAATGTCCAGTTATTACAAAAATTGAATCAATCCAAATGTCTAATTACTATAGGGCAATCATCTTATCATTATGTATGTTAAAGCTAAAGAAGGGAAGAACAGGGTGGGGATTCAAAGGATAAACAACACACTCAAATCTTCACACTTAGGAACATATTTTACTTGAGCTTCATATATTAATGGGCATCAAAATGTACCTAGAATTTAGCAAAGAAAAGAAGCCTATAAGTAAATGAGGTTAATCAACAAGCAAAATAGCAGCCAATCGAGCAGTACACCCAGGATCTCAGCAGATTTTTGAGAGAAT
The DNA here is from genome assembly GCA_034376525.1 of Nicotiana benthamiana. Taxonomy (NCBI): domain Eukaryota; kingdom Viridiplantae; phylum Streptophyta; class Magnoliopsida; order Solanales; family Solanaceae; genus Nicotiana; species Nicotiana benthamiana. The sequence goes on along the minus strand of CM067324.1, from coordinate 56,846,984 downwards.
TAAAATCTCAAAGGAATAAGAACATTAGTGATCGTTTATCAAGGATATAGGAAGAACTAATATGTATTTTTTTCTATTCTAGAATTCAAAAAAGAGGTCCAACTCCTTAAAAAATATTCAGATGGTTTCTTTTTATAGTGTAGCCTTAGGGCTCCACTTTTTCCTTGTTTTTCTTTTTAGTCCCTAATTCAGATTTCAACTTTTGACTAAATGACCTTCATTTCCTGACTTGTGCCTCAAGTTTGAGGTTGAAATTGTACCTAAGTCCCTCACTAGAATGTTCTAGGGGTTACTACCAGATTTTTAAAGCTCAAATACCCCTTGTACCCCTATGTCTTTTCCTAATTAACCAACCTGAAGTTTTAACCTTAGTTTGTCATCTGGTCTGGTTATAATTGACCCAGGTCAATTATGTTCAAGTTTGGGTCAAATTTGGTCTTGGACTAACAGGCTTAATAAAGTTCAAAATTAGCCAAAACTAATTAGGTTTTAAAACAAGTTCCTTAATGTGGATTTTCAGTAACCAAACAATTTTCAGGATGATCATTCAGTATCAAAAACATTGAATCAAAATGACCAGAAGAGAGAAACCATCCATGAACATTTAACTTGCAGAAATAGCTCGATTAAAGTACTCAGAAAAACTTGAAAATGAGAAGAACATAGCAGGCATTGGACACTTAGTTCATGAGTCAAATCAGAAAAGTAAAAGGTAATATTAGCAATTAAAGGTTTAGCAAAACAAATCAGCCTAATCCATGCAAGTATTGAAGATGAAAACAATTACTCAATGACATAAACATGATCCAAAAGATAAACGCCTAGCAATACTAATTAGGGTATCATGGAATGAAAATCAAGAGATGAATATCAACAAACATTGCTGAAGAATCATCACACCAGGATTACAGAATCAGAGGGCTAATATTAACATGATATCAAACCAACTCAAAAGATTTTAGACCTAGTGACAACCAAATGCATATGACTATTTAACCTATTTCAAACGAAATTGTGGAAAAACAAATAATCATTCAAAAGAAACGACTAACAATTAAAAGAAACGAAGCAAATATAGAGGCAAAGATAGAACACTTAGCTTTTATACAGGCCAATCTATCTTGAGATCACTCCGTTGGTTTCTGACCTCTTCTATAGAGGTTTCTAAACCTCTAAAGCAACTCATTTTGGAGTGATAGATTTTAGGGGTTCAAGACTGGGGTTCTATGATTCTCAGACCAAGTGAGGTCTCAGATTTGAGTTTTCTTGGTGATTGGTGGTGTTTGGGTGTTGTGGGTGGCATGGTTGGGGAGGGGAATGGCCGGGGATTGCCTGAGACAAGTTTGACCAGATTCTAACAGGGTTTGAGTTTTCGGGTTAAACTTCAAATTAATATTCGAGATGTTTCAGGTGGATTCCAAGGGTGTAACATACACAATGGAAAAGAGGAGGATGAGATGCTTCAGGGGTGTAATTTTGGAGGGGTTTGGGGTTGGGTTGACGGATATGGGGTTCTGACGGTCTTCTTTTGAAGATTCGAGACGATCGGGAGTCGTTTGAAGGGGATGGATTGCAGGACGGGGAAGGGGAGGTTTTGGTGGTCCTACGGTGTAAAGTTGGGGAGGCTTAGAACAGGGACACCGGAGACGGTGGTTCTAACGACCTTACTTTTGAATATTCGAGACGGAGGAGACTTATTCGACGGAAATCAACCACAGGATGGGAAAGAGGGGGTTGTGGTGGTTTGATAGTTTAAACCTGAGGAGGTTTGGTGACCGGCCGCCGCCGTGAGGCGATTTCCAGCGGCGAAGTTAGGGTGGCTACTGGGTGATCAAGGGTGGTCAAAGGTGGTTAAGGGGTGGTCAAGGGTGGTCGATACATCGGAGTGTATGTATGAGGAAGGGGCTTGTTTGGTCTCTGAGTGTATTAGGAATGTTTGGACATATATATTATTTTGGTGGGAGTTTCGTGACCGTTGGATGATCAGCCTCAATGGCTGTGATGGCCCTTCCTGGGACGACGTCGTTTTGGGTTGGTTACAGGTAGGCTGGGTCAAGGAGTGGTTTTTAGGGCTGGGTCTGTGTGTTTTAAAGGGAAAAGGGTTTGGGCCACCCAGGTCTGGCCCAATTGTGGCCAGCCTGGGTGGCTGTATGTATGCATGTATATTTTTGTGCTTTGTTTTCTTCTCTTTTTAACTACTGCCGGGAATTTTCTGAGATTATAGATTGTGTAAAAAACTCTTTTTTTTGAATGAATTGGGGTGTCTTTTTATCGCCAAAGGCTTGGGCAACCCCTTTATTTTGTTTTAACTACTAGTCCCTCTTTTAATTTTCAGATTTTACCCACTTGGTCCTTTATTTTCTGACTTGTTTCCCAAGTCACTGCACTAAAACTACTGAATTTTAGACTAATTTCCCATTCTAGAAGAGTCTAAATGGTTCTAGCATTGTCTTCTATTTATAGACTACCTATACTACCCTTATTTTATTCTGAAATTACCAAAATCAAACTGAACCCTAAACTACCCTTTTATTGTACTAGAATTACCATCCTTTACTAAGCTAAGTCTTAAAAACTAATTATTTCTAACAGCTATAACCAAAACCATAATCAAACTGAACTACTAATCAGGAATAATCAAAAATTCAACATAAAATTCTAAAAACTACCGGACCACAAATTCAAGCAAAAGGCTGAAATTAACATGATGCAAAGCTGCAACTAAACATGCAACAAATTATCAATTCAACACTAAACTAAGCTAATGAAAAAGAACAGGAATCAGAAATTGACTTGATTAACTAATAAAATGAATGGTTCCAAAAACATGGTTGGAAACTAACTCATGAAATCATTAGGAAAGGTAAAATACAACCGACACAAATGGTAACCGAAAACCAAAATCAAATCTGAGTAGAATTAGTCAATATTTTCTAATTAAAGAAAATAATCAAAAATAAAGCAAGACAAAATCGTCAACAAGGAATTAAAATAAAATAATCAAAAGAAAATGAATAACTTACTGATTTGTCTCCAACTAGACTGCTTTCGAAATTGATTTTTCAATTAATGTTATATGTTTATTTTGTCCGAAATAATTATATAACATTAATATTAAAATCACCCAAACACTTGTAAACCCAAATGAATTGGGGTTCTTCAGACCTCTTTTTTTAGGTTCGTGGGCTTCCACTTGGATTTGAAGGGTTCTGACTTGAAATTTATAATGAGGAAGTCGAGGAAAGCTTGGTGCATGATTTGGGGGCTGATTAGAGGCATTAGGGTTTGGATTGGGATTTTGATCTAAAATTCGAGCAGATTCAGGCCTGTTTGAAGAAATCTAGTTAGGGATTGGAGATGAAGAAGGTTAGGGGAGTATACGGTGTATTTTTGGCGGCCATTGGAGCCGGCGCCTCCGTGGATGGCGGAGCAGCCGCTCCTTTGGAGGAATATTCGACATGGTTGGCCGGGATTCGAGGGGTTATCTTCAGGGGGGTGGAAAGAGGAGAAGAAGAGGATTAAGGGGTGTAAATTTGGGTGGATTTGTAGTTACGCCAGCGGCGACGGCGATTTCCGGCTGGCAGTCGGCGGTGGAGAGACGGCGGGGATACAGTGGTGTTACACTAAAGGTCAGTTTGGTACGAGGAGGATGATTTTTGTCTTTGAGAGTTATGAGTGTCATTCAAACACTTATATTAAAATGTGAGGCTAAATCTGGGCCGTTGGATCAAAAGGAATGGATGGTTGAGATCAAATGGATGTCAAACAACGTTGTTTTGGTGCCTCCTCTGGCTGGACCAGGTATGGGGTCTAGGTTTATGTTAAATTGATGGGTCTAGTGATTTTAGGCCAAGGTTTATTGCTAGAAATGGCTTAATTCATTGTCTTTTAATAAAGACCCAAGTTATATGTATTTTTCTCATTATATTTTTTATTATATTTTTCAGACTTTAACAACAAACAAATAAAAATAAGCCAAAACATATTTAAGTTCTACAAAATAAACCAATTTACTTTTAAAATAACCAAAATTCTAAATTTTAAAACAAAATTAAACAAATGTAAGAATAACTAACTTTTTTGTTATTTTTAATATTAATTAACTAATATCCTAAAAGAGAAAAAATGTATAATTTAAGTCCTACATGCAAACATGCTATTTTTTTTGTATTTTTGTGAATTAAAGTAATTAAAAATGCATATTATGCAAATAAACATAGAATCATGCAATTAATTCCTAAAACACAAAATCACGCAATTAATTCCTACAAATTGAAATAATAAAAGGAAAAATGAGAATAAGCACAAAATCACGCAATTAAGTCCTAAAAATTTAAATAATAAAAGAAAACTCCTAATTTTGATGAATTTTATATGAACATTTCGAGCAAGACAAAAATCACGTGCTCACAAGTGGGGAGGAAAGGATTAGCCTCATGCAAGCGTGGAGCGACTCATGCTAATAGGGAGGCAGGGATTAGCCTCATAAAAGTGGGGAGGCAAGGATTAGCCTCATGGAAGAGTGGAATCAGGGATTATACTCATGCAAATAGGGAGGCAAGGATTAGCCTCATGAAAATGAAGAGTCAGGGATTAGACTCATGGAGTAAAGGATTAGACTCATGCAAATGTGGGGAGGCAAGGACTAGCCTCATGCAAATGGGGAAGAAAGGATTAGCCTTATGGAGAGAGAAAGTAGTAAGTAAAAGTAGCATAAGTCTTAGCTGGAGATGTACATTCGGTGTCTGGTGGCCGGCTGGATAGTACGTTGCTTTGCGTATATGTGTTTGCGAGTGCTATCGTTATGTCAATCGTACTTGTGTTCAAAGAAAAGTTCTATGATTTTTCTAGGGGGAGCTTGTATCGTGCTTTTGTCCGCTGGCCTTGCTTTACTTCGTTCTAAAAGCCTTTCGAGTTCCCATGGGTGACACTGGACTATTATGGAAGTAGAGTTTTTGAAAATATGCAATATTAAAAAAAAGAGTTATTTAGAAATACATTGATGAATCAAATAATTTTGATGAACTAGTGACTATGACACATCTCAAAAAAATTGAAATTTCCTTATGGATTTTTGAGGGTCCTACTCAAAAATTTTCTCGAGTTTAGTAGAAGATCATTCGGCTGTATGCGGATAATAGGCCTTGCTGAACCTTCTTTCGAATTTTGAGAATTCTTCTCAAACTCTGCCCCCGTTTTCTTCACTTATTATTGACTATCTGATGCGTGTTGGCTTTGGCTGGACTTTTTCTGGAATTTTAAGGACCCTCTTCAGAATTCTGCCCCAGCTTTTGATCTTGGGCGAAATGAAATTTTTGTTATAATATGACCGAAACCATAAGGTTGCCTATGTATCCCCTCTTAACGGGAATCAAGTCAAGCATAGTTCAATTGCATCAAATGAGGAAATGTAAAATATCTAAGCTTAGTATCTCTTGACTGCGTCTGAATTTATCGGTTTTGGCCAGACTTCTCCATCCATTTCTACAAGTATGAGTGTTCTTCCTATCAGTACTTTATGAACCATGTATGGACCACGCCAGTTGGGGGAGAATTTTCCTTTGGCCTCATCTGTATGTGGGAAAATTTTCTTCAATACCTCTTGCCCTGGTGCGATATGTCTTGGCTTGACTCTTTTGTTGAAAGCTTTGGACATTCTGTTCTGATAAAGTTGGCAGTGACACGCTGCATCCATCCTCTTTTTATCGATAAGGGCCATTTGTTCATAGCAACTCCTTATCCACTATGTGTCACTATGTCCAGCTTCATGTACGAATCTTAAAGGAATCTCCACTTTGACCGGGATGACAGCCTCGGTACCATAAACCAATATGTAGGGAGTTGCCCCGATCGATGTACAAACCATAGTGCGGTACCCTCAACAAATAAAAGGGTAACTTCTCATGCCATTGTTTGTGGTTCTCTACCATTTTCCTTAGTATTTTCTTAAAGTTTTTGTTGGAAGCTTCTACAGCTCCATTCATCTGAGATTTGTAGGCTGTGAAATTTTTGTGCTTGGTTTTGAAAGCTTCAAATATAGCTTTCATTAGATACCTATTGAGATTGGTGGCGTTGTTAGTAATAACGGACTCAGGTACTCTGAATCGACAGACAATATGATCCTTAAAAAATATGCAACGACTTTCTTCGTTATTGCTTTGTAATATGTAGCTTCTACCAATTTTATGATGTAATCAATGGATACCAGAATAAAAATGTGTCCGTTTGAAGCCGTGGGCTCAATTGGACCAATAACATCCATTCCCCGAGTGGCGAATGGCCAAGGTGAGCTTGTTGCATTGATATCACTTGGGGGCACTTTTATCATATTGGCATGCACTTGACATTGAAAGCATTTGTGGACGTACTGAATGCAATCCGTCTCTATAGTCATCCAAAAGTAACCTGCTCTGAGTATCTTCTTAGCCAAGATGAAACCATTCATATGCGGACCACGGTCCCAGCATGTATCTCTTCAAGTAACTTAGAAGCCTCTTTTGCATTGACACATCTCAGTAAACCCAAATTAGGAGTTCTTCTGTACAAGCTCCCTTCTGTATAGAAGAAGTGATTTGACAATTTTCGGAGTGTGAGTTTCTGGGTATGATTTGTATGTTCCAAGTATCCTCCTTTTGATAAGTATTCTTTGATGGCATGGAACCAAGGTTTTTTGTCTGCTTCTTCATCGACACGAGCATAGCTGATTATAGATCCTCATCAGAATAGGATCATAGTAGCTCTTACCTCGATATTGTATCATAGATAACAAAATGGCTAATGTGTCGGCAAACAAATCTGAATTCTGGGCACATGTCAAAATTCTATCTTTGTAAACCCATTTCTTATTTCCTCCATATAGTGTAGATATGGCAATATCTTGGTATTCATGGTAGCCCACTCTACTTGTACCTGGTGCATAAGCAAATCTGGATCCCCGATCACCAACAACTCTTGAACGTTCTTGTTGGCTGCCATGTTGAGCCCTAGTATGCAAGCTTCATATTCTTCCATGTTGTTAGTGCAGGAAAATCTGAGTTTAGTAGATACCCGATAATGCTGACCCATTTCTAATACCAAAACTACTCCAATGCCTACTCCTTTGAAATTTGCAGCCCTATCAAAGAACATCCTCCAACCTTCATAGGCTTCAGTAATGTCTTCACCTACGAATGATACGTCTTCATTAGGAAAATACGTTTTCAAGGGTTTGTATTCTTCTCCCACCGGATTTTCAGCAAGGTGATCTGCCAATGCTTGTCCATTGACCGCCTTTTGAGTTGCATAGATGATATCAAACTCACTTAATAGAATTTTCAACTTAGCCAACTTTCCAGTAGGCTTCGGTTTTTCAAATATATACTTTAGAGGATCTATCCTGGATATGATATATTTAGTGTAAGCATAGAAGTAATGCATCAGTTTCTGGGCAGTCCAGGTCAAAGCGCAGCAGGTGCATTGAAGCTGAGAATACTTTGCTTCATAAGGTGTAAACTTCTTACTCAAGTAATATATGGCTTGCTCCTTTTTCTTGACTCATCATGTTATCCCAAAATGCACTCGAAGGCTCTATCCAATACATACAGATAGAGTAACAAGGTTCGTCCTGGTTTTGGCGGGTCAAGAACTGGTGGTGTGGACACGTGTGAGCATGTGAATTTTTCCCTATATAGATTACTCCCATAAATTCAAAACAAAATAATTTCCTTTGTCTATTTGCAATTTTTTATTTTTTGTGGCATTTTCTGTTAATGGTTTGCATTTGTTGTGCATATTTATTTTATCTTAATTAATGGAAAATACAAAAATATGTGGTATGTGCATTTAGGATTCAGTCTTGCATTTTGAGAATTAATTAGTAATTGGTCCATTTTATGAAAAAGGAAATTGAAAGATAATTTAATTTGCACTTTAATTCTAATTTGGATATTTAGGTGATTTCTTTTTTTAATTATGATAATTACTATTTATGGTTAATTATCACCTCTTATATGTCAATTGTGTATTTATTTTGCTTTAATTTAGGATCTCTAATTTAACTTTGAAAATAATAATAATAAAAACAACAACTAAAGAAAGAATAAAATCTAAAAAAGGGATATAAAGAAACAAGGAGGAAAATATATTTGGGCCAGTCTTTATAATATTCCAAGCCAAATACGCTACCCAAACCCAGTCGAGCCCAGTCCAAGTTTCCCTAACCCGGTCCGTCTCATGCCCAGTCAAACGACGTCGTTGTATCCATTAGATATAGCCATTCGTGGGTGAACTAAAAACAACTGTTAGTGGATTTTTTTCTTACTAAGAACATACTATTATCAGTAGTTCGAATTCACCCTTTGGCTCGACAATCTGAGTTAATGATTCCAGTGTCGAAGAGGTTGTTCCAGGTAATCCTCTTTTCGTTTTCATCATTTGATTTTGGTTTTTCTGCATTCTATCATAATTTGGACTGTATAATTAGCCATTAAGTTTTTGTGTTGTTTTTTTTTTCTTTCTTTCTTCGTTTTCTTATTTCTGAAATTTATTTCTCATATGTTTAAGGATTGATTTGGTTTAATTATTTGTTCATTAAGAAAACGGAAATGGCGGCATGTTATGGTCCAATTAATCTAGTTCATTCGTATTAGTTTCTGAATAGATTCAAGTGTTCCTGAGTGTGTCGTTTTAATTCCAAGTTCTTTGAGCAGTAGATGCAAGACTAGAGATTCAATATTGGTTTGTTTGATCTTCCTTGCTCCTTCAATTATGAAACCTGTTGTTTATCCTAGTTGTTAATTTGTGGGAACTCTAGGGTGTTAATTGCATCAAAGGAAACTTTAAGGGGTCCTAGGGGTCAGGTATGGATTGTAATAACCAACTAGGCCAAGGGCAATTTAGGAATTCTAGGTGGGGGAAGGAATCATTTATGTTGGGTAGAAGTTTCCAAAGATAGGATAAGTGTGAGTCTGGTAAGAAGCATGATTCTTGAGATGGGTAGGAAGGTAAAAATGATTTGGTCAAGAGGGGTAAAATGGAAAATGGTAAGTTAAGATAAGGTGCCCAAATCCTTTGCATATAAAAGCACCCTATACTTTCTTTGCAAGGCAGGAAAAAAATTGGTGAAATATAAAGTTAAGATTTCCAAAAGTTAGAGGGGAATCCAGAAAAAAAAATAGGCTAAAAATTAGAATTTATTGTTCCATCGAGTCTCTCCTTTGAACTTTAAGGATTTGGACTTAGTGAAGTCATTTGTTAGTTCCTGGGGGATTCTCAAACGGATTGAAATTAAATTTTCTCAAACCTAATTTCAAGCTTAGAGGACGAGGCCAGGGTTGTTTTGCTTCACTGGTGTAACTAGTACAAGTTTTAAGTATGATTCTTTTTGTCATACCTGCTAGTTGCCTTCATGTTTCATCTTAGTAATGTGACTCAATCTTTGGTCCTAAGTAATTCAATGACCAGATTTGTTTTATGTTTGAGAATTGATATGTTACTTGGATATTTCTGATTGCCATAGTAAATCTTGTTTTGCCGTTGATTTCAATAGAATAAGTGTTTGGATAGAAAATAACATTACTATTTCTGATACTAAGAAGGTTTAGGCTAAGTTTATAAGACCACTACTTATTAACTTATTTGTTGGCCTTCAAATTAAGTGATTCACGTCAGTTTCTGCTGACAGTGAAATGGAAGGGTACTTCTTTATTTATCTAACACGAATCGCAGTAGCCTAACCTTGCAGTTGACATCAAGAGTATTTTTTCAAAAATAACTTCTGAACATCCGTAGTTTGCTATAAGTTGAGTGCGATGTGTCAAAATGGAATTGAGGCGCGCTATGCCAAACAAAATAACAATTGCATGGCCCTCGCTTTATTTAATCTTGAATTGATCCTTAGATTCCGAGGTGTGCCATTTAGCAAATTCCATGGCCCTCGCAAAGTGCGAACATGTAGTTGCTTTAGGTGCGATTTTAATAATATTACTTTTCTAAATTCGAGTGCACATTTATGTGACCCAAATCCAAATCTCGAGGAAGTTGAAATGCGTCAAAAGCCACAGGTACATTTATGTGACGTGGTTCGAGGCATGTTTTAACGACGTTTGCAATTTTCTTTAAAATTAATAATAAAAACGGCTAAAAGTTATAATTCGCACATAGGTTCATAATTGTTTAAAATCAGCTAATTTAATCCGAATATGACAGCTAAGCGACCATGCTAGAATCATGAAACTCGAGAATTCCTAACACCTTCTCCCGGGTAAATAGAATTCCTTACTCAGATTTCTGATTCGCGGACTGTTAAATAAAGTCATTCTTTTCCTCGATTCGGGATTCTAAACTAGTGATTTGGTACACCATTAATTATTGCAAGTGGCGACTCTAAATCTCTCAAATAAATAAGTCCTGTTTCGATTGTCTTTAAATTAGAAAAACTCCTTATCTTCGCCCTTCGCAGGGTGTAGTATTCAAAAGAAGGTGTGACAGCTCTCTCGACTCTGCTGGGGACCGAATCCAGAATCCCTGGTTCAGGGTTCAAGAATTCGAGCTTATAATAGTTGTTATATTTGGCTTTGTTTATTATCTAATTTTATTACATGTTTGGTCTTGATGTGCTAAATGTTGCTTTTTACCGCTTTGATATTATCCGAACTGTATATAAATTACCGTGAAACCCTTCTCTTCTCCCCTCTCGGGATGTGCTAGCTGGTCGAGACTCCCAATTCTGTTAGTGTCATACTTAGAAATAAGAAAGAGGCTAGGACAAGTTACAAAGCCGGATGGCCTTTTGGTTCCCGGTATGTAGCCCCTCCTCGACTCGAGTTGTCCGCTCGGGTACACAGTCTAGAACATATACCCAGGTTTTGAACCTGGAATAACTCAGCCTCATGCCGGATCCCTAGTACGAATGCTTATTTGCATCATGCATTTGACTTAGGGGACTCAACACAGGGGTTGGGTCCGTCTAAGACAGGTGTACCTAAAATAATGGAGCTTCCTGATGCATTTTTTGCGTGATACTTGTGCATTTATTCCGGGTTTTGCATGCCGACCGGCTCATGAATATTGGGGAGAAAAGTTGAGAAAAGATAAATAGCAGTGTGAGAGTAAAGAGAGTCGATCACTTGTTTTGAAAATACCAATGTCCAAATACTGCTGAAACTCTGCCAAATTTTTTATAAAGAACAAAAAACAAAAACAGAAAAAACAAAGAGAGTTTGTTTTATTCGCCCAAGAAAAGAGAATAAGCCTTATTTCCAAAAATAGTTTGTTTATTTATGAAATGACAAAAGGAAAAAGGTCTTGTTTTTCAAAAATTGTTTTGTTTGCCGGAACTACGCCAGTTTGATTCTCGCAGCGTGTGAGATACGTAGCCAACCCCCATCGGGCTGAACTTCATTGTTAGAAAGAATGACCAAAAAACATGGTTTTATTTGTGACCAATAAATAAAGCAGCTTTGTCAAAATTAGCGGAGTGCCTCTAAAAGGGCGCTGGAAGGCTATTTTTGCAAGAACAGCCACCTTGGCTTATTTTTAGGCCGATAGTAGGCACAACCTTAAAATATTCGTACTTGCAAGGCTGGGATTTAATCTTTGAAATGAACATTCGAAAAATCAATTTCTTTTTTGAGTCCAATAAATCTTGATTTTTGCCTAATCACCCTAATAAATGTGCAGTATGAGCATGTATCAGCATTTGCCAATAACAGTCATGAACAAAATTGGAGCTACACATGTGGTGGAATGACCTGAGTGAAGCGGGACAAAATAGGGTCCACATGCACTTGGGAGGACTTACCGGACTGTTATAAATTAACTCGAGGAGAGACATTAATCACATTCTGGGACCCGGCTCACAATGTATTCCATTTCCCGGAACTGGATATATTGGGGCCCCTACGATTTTTCTATGGCAAAAGTACTTGATTGCGCCAAGGGCCATCTCCGTACACAAATTCTTGGACTCTTTAAAGATCAGCAGGAAGGTTCACAACCCAAACCTATCAGCCAGCTTTTGTACCCCACAGTTTATATATAAGAGGTATGTGCATAGGGGGATTGAATGACCCGGAAAACCATATTTGTAGCAAAGGAAATCAACTCAAATGGGAGAAACACCGATGTTTCGCATTCATGCTATTGCTCGGGCCTTTTTGAGTTTTCGCAGAAGGACAGAAATATTGACATACGGATAGTAGGGGTTGTCAGCACTCTAATAACTTAAGCCAAGAGCAGCCTCGCTTCCATGATATCATCTGAAATCTTCCATTCTCTCACAGCATGTAAAGCAGGGGGAGACTTCTTCGAAGGATGTAGCCTGTTGTTACAAATATAGATGATCGAACAGTTTTTCCATCAGCCTCAATTCATGAGTTATGGGTCGTCAACAAAGAGCTGCATAGAGGAATTCTACAACAGGGTTGATGATCTTAGATTACCCGAGGGTTCTATAGAATGGGTGTCACGTCTCCAGGTTGTAATTGCGAATCAAATAGAGTGGACGTTCGGGTGGCTCCCTGTGGATGAAATCCTGTATATGCCAGCCACCGGACCTCATTTCCTTCTGATAGGTCTCCAAAGTATCCAATCTTACGCCCCGTCCAAAATTCTTTATGGAGGTGCCAAATGATTCCCAGGGAAGAGGACATTTGTCGCCATTGGTTGAGATTAGTCCTAATGGTCAATATCCCGAAGCCGTCGTTCGTCAAATTTGGAGCGAATGTCAATATTTGACAGTGGACACTCGAGTACGTGACTCATCTAAAGGCGAGGTTGCACCAGGGTACCTGCTTAGTATAAGAAAGAAATAGAGTTCGGAAGGCCGGCTAAGAGGCCACATCTCCAAGAATTTGCTAAAACATCACAAAAACAATGGAACTGGCTAGCCAAGGAAAATGAATACAGGGCCACGATAGGAAAATTGGAAAAACAAGTGAAAGACCTTCAATTTGAAAATGGTTTGCAAGCTGTTGTAGATGAGGGGGAAAAGGAAAGATTAGCTAAAGAAAACGAAGTGTTGCGATCCTAAATCCAGAAAATGAAAACAGCAGCGGAAAGTCCCGCTAGGAGCGCTATAGATGAAAAGCTCATAGACAATTTGAGGCAAAAAGTAGCAGAATATGGGTTTGACTTGAATAAAGCAGAAGATGAGCTATACAGTGCTCGAAAAAAATTGTCCAAAAATACGGAGGAATGAGCCCACATGATTGAACAATTAAAGAAAATGCATGACGACAAGGTTGCTGGATTGAAAAGGAAGGTCATAATGGCTGAAAACAAAATGACCACGCAAGCCTGGGACTTCAAAGCTGAGAGAGAACATTGTTACGCAGCAATAGAACGGTTGGAGAAGGATTTGAGGCAATTCCAAGAACTAAATCGGGTAAACAAACTCTGGAGGCAAGGGCCCAACAAATTGGGCGGCTATTGCAAGAAAATGGTGCTATAAGGGAGAGAGTACGGATGATCACATACTACATCACCACAAAGTGCAGCCACTGTGAGGATATGACAAGATCCATGCTCTTTGCCACCGCCATGACCTTTGTTCATCAAGTAATGGAAGACCTCCGTCACCTCCAAGGGGATTTAGCACGCAAGCCTGAAGCAAGGCCGAACGATGCCTCACGGGTCCTAGGAGCAATTGAAGCCCTAATGTATTTGTGATTTCTTGAGATTGTATTTTCCTTAAAGTCTTTCAGTTTGTCTGGAGTCTGTATTTTCTTTTACGCAAGGTTAGTTATTCTTTGAGTCTGTTGTTCGTCTTTCATCAAAGTCCATTAGTTTCTTGTTTAAATTTGTCAATTTTTTGAGTCTTTGTAACCAAAATTTGTTATTATGAAAATTGAGAATTCCAAGATATTTTATTGTTTCTTCACTTTTTAGTTGCCAGAACTACGCTCGCTCTAATTCAGGCGGGGTCATGATATATAGGCAATATACATAGGGTCTGACCGTAACCAAATAAAAGAAAAGAAAAGAGAAAAGAAACGAAGAGGGAGGGAATATGAGAGAAAAGCAGGGGAAAGGCAAGAAACAAACGAGGAAAAACAAGAGAGATAGTAAGAAGATAAAGCTAAAAAAGGGCATTACAAATGAAGAAAAGGGAAAGACGGGATGACGCAAGCAACTGATGCATGTAGTAACCAATAACTATTTAGGTGCATTCATTCCCATAATATGTCCGCTTACATGTTGAAACCTAACCATTAACAAGTTTTGTGTTTTTGTATCCAGCCTAGACATGTGGTTAGCACTTGCGGCATTCTGGCAACCTACTCTTACAACACGCGGTCTAAGAGTAAGCAAGTCATGGTCAATCAGGAAACCGATGTCAGCATTATTGACCCCTTGAAAGAGGTCGAGAAATTGGACGTTAATGCCATGAAGGAGGAAATGAACAAACTGAAACACCAAATGGCTGAGATGTACCCGGCATGGGCGAGAGGACAGTCACTGCCAACCTATCCTGCTAACCCAATCTTCATCCTGCCACTAGCCTAAGCCCATGACCATTCCACCACTGATCTACCACCAAGTTTTCCTGTGTACTCGCAGCACCAGGGTACGACCTCTCAACCACCCCCGGCTTCACTACCCAAAGTAGTTCCTCATCCCCCTCCACCAATTGCTCCCATTTATGTGGCACCTCCTTCTCCCGCACTCCATAGATAATCAAGTGAGCCCTTGCTTCAAGCTTATGACAACCAATATTATCCACCAGAACCCACTTACAAAGCCCATGAACCTTATTCATATGCTCCTCATTTTTAAATCCTTGCGGGAGTTGAAAAGCCAATCAAAAATCCTGAGCAAGAGGAGGTGCTCAGAAAGGTCAAAAGTTTAGAACAATCGTTCAGGAATATGCAAGAGTTAGGTGGCCAGGTGAGCGTGGCATTAAAGGACCTTTGTTTATTTCCAGACGCGCTTTTGTTTTTCTCCGGGTTTTAAGATTGTTAAATTTCACTTATATGATGGACATGGCGATCCGATCGCGCATCTAAGGGGGTTTTATAGCAAAATGAGAGGAGCAGGGGGAAAGGATGAATTGCTAATGGCCTACTTTAGCCAAAGTTTAAGTGGGTCGGCATTGGAGTGGTACACTCGGCAGGATCACAATCGGTTGTATACTTGGGATGACCTGGCACAAGCGTCCTCCTGTCACTTTCAATAGGATATTGTCCCGGATCGTCTATCTTTGACAAAATTGGATAACAAACACAACTGGAGCCTCAGAGAATACGAATTTCAGTGGAGAGAACAAGCAGCCAGGGTTGATCCTCCAATGAAGGAGAGTGAGATGCTGGATTATTTCCTGCAAGCTTTCGAGCCTACCTATTTCAGGCATGTGGTCTCGGTAGTAGGTAAATCTTTCAATGAGGTAGTTAAAATGGGGAGTCTTGTCGAGGAAGGCCTCAAATCTAACAAGATCATGAGCTACTCTACAATCAAGGCGACCACTCAGGCCATCCAAGGCAGAGTTGGGGGAACATTTGGAAAGAAGAAGAAGAAGGAGAAAGTAGCAATAGTTGAGTCATGAACTTGGTTCAGGCCTCGAGTCTAATCCCATTACACCCAACCCCGTCCTTACCACAAAACATACCCACACACATCATACAGCCCGCCACAACATTACTATCCACCGTTAGAACCTCGCTTCTCAGTTCATCACGCACAAGCGTATACCCAACCTCCCGCCCACACACATGGGCATGCGCCATCCCTACAAAATACCTACCCAACTCCATAAAATAATTACCCACCGCCAAGAGCCTACCAATAACCCCCGAAACTCGCCTTCTGAGCCAATCCAGTCTTGAGAAATGAAAGGGTGCAGAAGAAGAAGACTTTCACTCCATTGGGAGAATCCTAAACTAGTTATATTCCACATGTTGCGACAACTGGATATGTTGAGACCAATCGAAACAAAATTGCCAAATCCTCCCCCGAAGAATCTAGATTATTCCATTAGCTCTGAATATTGTTCTGGTGCACCGAGGCATGATACCGAAAAGTGTTGGCATTTAAAGAATGCTATCCAGGAACTTATTGACTCCCATCGGATTGAGGTGCAGGCTCCAGAGGCACCCAACATTAACTAAAACCCATTGTCGACCCATCATGAGACCAACATGATTGAGATCGTGGAGAAATTTGGGAGCCTAAAAAGCCCTCACAAACAATAATGATGATCAAATCCAACGAGTCAAGCCAATTAAGAGTATGAGCAATGAGAAGTCAGTGATCGAGATGAAGGGAAGAGACTGCAAACCTGTTGTGGTTCAAGGGAGGTCATCAGGCATGATTGCAATAAAACCAGAAAAGGCAAAAGTAATAGTGCACGGGGAATCTAGGGAACCCGTCATAGTCGTGGAAGGTGCTCGCATAGAGCCTGTCATTGTAAAACAAATAA
Organism: Nicotiana benthamiana; assembly: GCA_034376525.1. Taxonomy (NCBI): domain Eukaryota; kingdom Viridiplantae; phylum Streptophyta; class Magnoliopsida; order Solanales; family Solanaceae; genus Nicotiana; species Nicotiana benthamiana. Next base: position 56,830,591 of record CM067324.1, on the reverse strand, counting down.
TCCAGCCTCCAGTCGTCAACGGTAAAATCGTTCCTTGGAGATATGAACAAGCAATAGTGATGTACAAAGGGAAGGAATTTAGTGAGGAAGTTTGTGAAGCCCGAGGTTTGACTCGGTTAGGGAGATACTTCGCCCTCGAGAAATTGAGGAAAAGCAGGTTTCCTAAGGATAACCCAAAATCGGTGAAGAAAGCTGTATCAGAAGAAGAGGAAGAAGAATTCCTGAAGAAAATGAAAATGCAGGACTACTCCATCATAGAGAAATTGAGGAAAACACCTGCTCAGATCTCCCTATTGTCCTTATTAATCCATTCGGATGAACACCGTCGGGCGCTTTTGAAGATTTTGAACGAAGGCCATGTCCCTGACAAGATAATAGTTAAACATTTGGAGATGATTGCAGACAAGATACTCGAGGTAAATCGGGTCACTTTCTCTGATGATGAGCTTCCCATGGAGGGCGCTGAGCATAATCGGGCCCTTTATTTGACGGTGAAGTGTGAAGATGTTATGGTCACCCGAGTTCTAGTTGATAACGAGTCCAATGCAAATATTTATCCACTCTACATATTGATTAAGCTGAAGGTGGAGAATGAAAGGGTCCACATGAATAACATTTGTGTTTGGGGTTTCGATGGCGGAGGCAAAGACTCAGTAGGTATAGTGCTGGAACTGACAATAGATCCCGTTAAGTTCACAATGGAAATTCAAGTGCAAGACGTGGTAGTTTCATACAACCTGTTGTTGGGCAGGCCGCGGATTCACGCAGCCAAGGCAGTGCCATCTACTTTGCACCAGAGAGTCAAATTTGAATGGGACAGGCAAGAGATTTTGGTACACGGTGAAGATAATCAGTGTGTTTCAGGTGACGCTATTGTACCTTTTATCGAATCTGAAGACAGCAAAGGTCCATTGGTCTACTAGGTATTCGACACGGTTTTAGTTGAGAAGATCCTGGAAGGAGAGGTTGTCATAACTCCAAGGATAGCAGCCACGTTAGTCATGGTGGCTTCAGAAATGTTGAAGAATGGTTTCATGCCCGGGAAGGGATTGGGTGCTTCTCTACAAGGCATCGTGCAACCAGTGTATCTCCCCTAAAATGTGGACACTTTTGGTCAAGGGTTCAAGCCTACAGATGCGGACATAAGGAGAGCCAGAAAGTTAAAGCAGAAGGCCTGGGCCCTCCCAAAGCCTATCACAAGGTTGTCCATATCATTTTTCAAGCCCAGTACTAGCAAGTGCCCAGTGCCAAAGATTCCCGATCCGCTGATTGATGCGGATGGGGATTTGGATTATGGATTAGAAAGGTTGTTCAACAAGGTAAATATAGTTGAGGCAGGTGAAGGACCGAGTAGGGCAGATGTACAGTTTGTGGGAGTATGTGTAAAAGTCAACAACTGGGAAGCCACCCTTCTTCCCACCCGGAGGGAGTCGTGGTAGTCGGCTTTGATTTTTCTTTCAGTCTAGTTTGGATTAGCTTCAAAGTTGTTAATTCGGTTGCTATTTCCATCTGTTTGGATGTATAAACTCTATTATCTTTTTTATTCTAATGAAATGCAATTTCTCTTCCAGCAATGCTGATAGTTTCCATTTTTCTTTGCTTCTTTTCTTTTCTCTTTTGTTCAGTTATTTTTATGATGGTTCTAATGATTTGACATGCATAAGGACACTTCGGCCCAGTCCTAAAAATTGGACTAGTTCAGAAATAATAATTCTAGAAATAGAATATGAGGATGAACCAGAGTATGACGATGAAGGAGCATGCGATGAAATTAGTAAAGATTTGAGCCAGTAACCTGAGCGATACAGAGGCAGTCAATTTAGGGAGCCCAGATAACGTTAGAGAAAACAAAATAACGTTAGAAAAGAGATAATTGAAGTGCTACTTGAATACAAAGATATCTTTGCATGATCATACGAAGACATACCCGGGTTCAGCACTGACTTGGTGGTTCACAAATTGCCCACCGACCCAGCCTGTCCTCCCGTCAAACAAAAGTTGAGAAAGTTTAGAACTGATCTGAGCATGATAATCAAAGAGGAAGTGACAGAGAAGTTTGAGGCAAAAGTTATCCGAGTCACGCGATATCCCACCTGGTTAGCTAATGGTACGCCGGTGCTAAAGAAGGATGGTAAAACTTGAGTGTGTCTCGATTATCGTGACCTCAACAAAGCAAGTCCAAAGGACAACTTCCTACTGCCAAACATTCACATATTGATTGACAATTGTACGAAGCACGAGGTTGGGTCATTCGTAGATTGTTACGCAGGTTACCACCAAATCTTAATGGATGAAGAAGATGCATAGAAAACAGCATTCATCACGCCATAGGGGACATATTGCTACAGGGTCATGCATTTTGGTTTAAAAAATGCTGGGGCGACATATAATAGGGCAATGACAACCAGTTTCCATGATATGATGCATAAAGAAATTGAGGTCTATGTGGATAATGTGATTGTGAAGTCCAGAAAGCAATCCGATCATGTAAAAGATTTAAAGAAATTTTTCCAGAGGCTCCGCAGGTATGATGCCAAACTCAAATCGACAAAATGTGCATTTGGGTCCCCTCAGGGAAGTTTCTAGGGTTCGTAGTCAGCCGACGAGGCATTGAACTAGACCCATTGCAGATCAAAGATATACAAGAGCTACAGCCACCGAGGAACAAAATAGAGGTGATGAGTCTATTAGGAAGATTGAATTACATCAGTTTGTTCATTGCTCAGCTCACAACCATCTGTGAGCCCATCTTTAAACTATTAAAAAATGAGGTTGCGATGAAATGGACGAGAGAGTGCCAAGAGGCTTTTGATAAGATAAAGGAATATTTATCAAACCCACATGTGTTGGTCCCGCCAGAACCAGGAAGGCCCTTGATCTTATATTTGACAGTCTTGGAAAACTCATTTGCATGTGTGGTGGGTCAGCGCGATGTCACCGGGAGGAAAAACCAAGCCATATACTACCTCAGCAAGAAATTTACGACCTACGAGGTTAAGTATACTCATCTTGAAAAGACATGTTGTTCCTTGACGTGGGTAGCCCAGAAGTTAAAGCATTACTTGTCATCATATACCACTTATCTCATCTCACGTCTTGATCCATTGAAGTACATTTTCCAGAAGCCCATGCCCATGGGAAGGCTCGCGAAATGAAAATCTTGCTCACTGAGTTTGACATTGTCTATGTGACGAGGATTGTAATGAAAGCACAAGCATTGGCTAATCATTTAGCCGAGAATCCAATAGACGAAGGATATGAACCTCTAAAGACATACTTCCCGGATGAGGAAGTAATGCATATTGATGAAATGGAACAAGGCGAGAAATTGGGATGGAAATTGTTTTTCGATGGGGCTGCCAATATGAAGGCATCGGTATAGGAGGAGTGCTCAATTAGGAAGAATGGAATCATTACCCAGTCACAACTCAACTCCGTTTCTATTGGACCAACAATATAGCAGAATATGAGGCATGTATTTTGGGTTTGAGGTTAGCAGCAGACATGGGTGTCTAGGAAGTCTTGGTCTTAGAAGACTCGGACCTCCTGGTATACAAAATTTAAGGGGAATGGGAAACAAGAGATTTAAAGCTCATACCATATTGGCAATGTATGCATGATCTTTGTAAATGATTCCAGTCAATAGAGTTTAGCAACATCCCCAGAATTCACAATGAGGTTGCTGATGCCTTAGCTACTTTGGCGTCAATGATACATCATCCGGGTAAGGCCTATGTTGGCCCGATACATATCCAGGTCCATGATCAACATGCTTATTTCAACATGGTGGAAGAAGAGCTTGATGGTGAGCCTTGGTTCTACGACATCAAAGAATATATCAGGATGGGTGTGTACCCGGTACAAGCCACCAATGACCAGAAAAGGACAATCTGTCGCTTGTCAAGTGGTACGCCGTATCTTGGTTTGTTATGATACGTAGATGTTGGGTAGGCCACAGCCATCATGAGTGAGGTGCATGCTGGAGTCTGCGGGCCGCACATGAGTGGATATGTTTTGGCAAAGAATATTCTCAAGGCAGGATATTATTGGATCACTATGGAGCGGGATTGTATCAGTGTCGTGCGCAAATGCCATCAATGTCAGGTGCATGAAGACTTGATTCACTCCCCGCTGTCTAAGTTGCATACGATGTCTGCACCATGGCCTTTCATTGCTTGGGGCATGGACGTCATCGGGCCCATTGAGCCAGCATGATCCAACGGACACAGGTTATCCTAGTTGCTATTGACTATTTCACCAAATGGGTTGAAGCCAAAACCTTCAAAGCAGTGACCAAGATAGCAGTAGTCGACTTCATACATGCAAATATTATTTGTCAGTTTGGAATCCCCAAGATTCGCATCGCTGACAATGGGGAAAATCTCAACAGTTACTTGATGAAAGAGGTACGTCAGTAGTTCAAGATTACACATCACAACTCCACCCCGTACCGCCCCAAGGAGAATGTAGCGGTCAAGACAGCCAATAAGAACATAAAGAAGATACTTTGTAAAATAGTGGAAGGTCTAGGCAGTGGCATGAGAAGTTACCCTTTGCACTGTCAAGCAATCGCACTACCATCTGCACTTCGGCAGGAGAAACCCCATATTTGTTGGTATATTGCACATAAGCAGTAATCCCGGCTGGAGTTGAAATCCCCTCCCTTCGGATCGTTGATGAAGCAGGAATCGAGGACGAAGAATGGGTTAGAACTCGTTTGGAGCAATTGAGTTTGATTGATGAGAAAAGATTAGCAACAATGTGTCACGGCCAGTTGTATCACCAGAGGATGGCCAGAGTATATAACAAAAAAGTGCGTCCAAGAAAGTTTGAAGTGGGTCAATTAGTGTTGAAACATATCCACCCTCACCATGCCGAGGCAAAGGGCTAGTTTGCTCCAAACTGGCAAGGACCGTTTGTCGTGTCAAAAGTGTTGTCCAATGGGGCATTGTATCTAACAAATGTGGAAGGAAAATGTGTAGAAATTGCTATCAATTCAGATGCATTCAAAAGATATTATGTTTGACTTTCTTTCGTTTGAATCATTGTCTATACTTGGCATGTTTTTTATACTTGGCATGTTTTAGAGATTGAAATGACGAAGGCATTTTATTCAGTTATTTAAATATTTTACCCTTTATTAACCCTCTTGAGCTTCAATTATTTTCTTTTCATATCCCTCGTTAAGAATCAGTAACGGAAGTCAGAAACGTAATTATAAGAAGTCAATGAAAGGACAAGAATGAAAAGAGAAAAGAAAGCAAAACAAATAAAGAAAAGAAAAGGAAAAGAAAGAAAAGAAAGAAAAAAAAAGAAAAAAAGGAAGAAAAGAACAGCAGAAAGATAGAAGGAAAAGAAAAACGGACAAACAACAACGAAAATAAGGGATCGGCAAGAACTATGTTTGACCCGATTCCTTTTAAGGATACATAGGCAGCCTCACGGCTCGGTCATATTAAAATAAAATCCAAAGACCCCAAGCAAGAAACAGGGCAGAAATTGCGCTGGTTATGATAGATTAGATTTCGAAAGTTGTAAATTTTAAACCCACAAGAGTGATTTTTGAGCATTTTATACCATTTTATTTCTAAACTTTATCCAAAATCCTACATTACAGTCTAGAGAAAGACTTTCTGATCATTCTTTAAGAAATGCCGAAGCAAGCAAGGAAAGATGGACCGCATCTGGGGACGGCACTCTAGTTCAAGCACAAAATAATATAAAGGAGAGTCTTATTGGTGAAAACCCTCACGGGCACCGTAAGGCGGCGAGAGTTGAGAGAAATAAAAATGAGAGAGTCTTGTTGGTTAAAACCCTCATGGGCACCATGAGGCAAAGGCAAGGCAAGAAGCAACAACTGGAAAAGGCTATTGGTGGAAATTGTTCAGAACACCGTAAGTCAAGCAAAGTTAGGGTCTGGTTAAAGGAATTGGGATAAAAATGGTCACGACAACAAAAGCATGGCAACAGAAGGCCGGTCATCAGGACATATTAGGTCGATTAGGCCGAAGTGCATGTGATGATCATGAAAAACCAATTGTTTTTTCCTTAGATAAGTTTCTTTTCTTTCCCCCTCAACAGTAATTAAATGTGGAATTCTTTACCCTGAATATAGTTCTGAGTCATTACATTTCATTTTCCTTTCGAGTCTCTAAAGTCTTTTTGTTTAAGAAAGCGGGAGAAATTTCAAAACTTACTATCAGCTCCCAAAGGGATGAAGCCCATGATACCCAAAAAACGTAACAAAGGTAGTAAAGTTTGAAATAACAAGGGGAGGGATTCACAAGAGCTTCAATGATAAAATTGATTGAAGAGACAAAGTTTGGCAAAGGAGCACAACACAAAGATGGGGAGCAAAATAAAACCATGTGGGTCAGGGGTCAGCCGAGCATAACACACTGACCGGGTAATCTCAGGAGGGATGCAAGGCCTCTAGTGAGAGGGCCAGAAGCGCAGCACAAAGATGTGAAAGGTCGCAAGGATTAACCAAGCATAATATATTGACTTGGTAATCTCACGAAATGTGCAAGAATTCTGGCAAAAGGGCTAGAAATGTAACACCGTAATGGGCAAGTAAGGTAAAGCCACAAAGGTTTGGGGGTTAGCCAACCAACTCAGGCAGCTCATCATCAACATAGAAATTTGAACACAACGGAATACGATAGTGAGGAGGCCGCTTCCAACAAGAATGTCGCAAGCTAACCACCACTTTTCAAACTAACAAGTTTTCTTTGATTGAAACAGGGGCAGGAAAATTCCGGAAGATCCTAAGGAAGGCCATTCACATGGGAAGGCAAGCACATGGCAGGTATGATCAAAATCCAAGCACCCACCTAGAAAATAGGACCCAGTCAGTTAAAACTTAGTAAGGAACATAATCCGGCATAGATGTTCTCCCCAGCAAGAGTATAATGGGACAAAACTTTAATTAGCAACCCCCAATAGAGAGAATCGAGAGTTACAAGGGGCATGCAATTTGAAATCCTCAAAGACCCCCTTTGAAATGGAACCCAGTTTAAAAGTCAAATAGGTACGGGCACCAATGGCAGGCACAAACACCTTCCCAAGTAAGAGTAATTGAAACCCTCTTGAACAATTATCCCCCAGCAGAAGCAAAAGGAAGTTAGAATTGGCAAATAATCTGGAACCCTCAGAACCTTCACGAAAAAATTAGACTTAGCCTAAAACACAAACAAGCACGGGTAAAATGGGAAGGAAATAATATGTAACCAACAAGAGTCGTCAACACCCGCTTGAATAACGGGATGTAACTCTAAATACTTACCCCAGCAGACACATTTTGTCATCTAATTAAGAGTTGTCAGGACCCGCCTAGATAATGGGAAGTATTTTTAATCACCTGTCACTAGTAGATCCCCAATAGACATAACTCAGATAACAAAAACATAGTGGAAAATAATACCTCTTAAGAATGCAGCCTAACTTTTAAGTTGTCACGGGATTTAATTAACACTTACAAATGCATCCAGCGTCAAACTGGGGCAGAAAAAATTTCTTTTGTTTTGTTGCGATCAGGTACACAAGGCAGCAGTCTAAGGGAATATTTTTTAAGAATCAAGTTTTGATAATCAGGCGCCCACTTGTCAGAACAAGGGAATATTTTTCAAGATACAAGCATTGGTAATCAGGAGCCCACCTGTTAGAACAAGGGAATATTTTCAAGATTCAAGTTTTGGTAATCAGGCGCCCACCTGTTAGAATAAGGGAATATTTTTCAAGATTCAAGTTTTGGTAATCAGGCGCCCACCTGTCAGAAAAAGGGAATATTTTTCAAGATTCAAGTTTTGGTAATCAGGTGCCCACCTATCAGAACAAGTAAATATGTTTCAAGATTCAAGTTGGTAATCAGGCGCCCACCTTTTAGAAAAGGGGAATATTTTTCAAGCTTCAAGTTGGTAATCAGGCACCCGCCTACCAGAACAAGGGAATATATTTTATGATTCAAGTTGGTAATCAGGCACTCACCTGTTAGAACAAGGGAATATTTTTAAAGATTCAAGTTGGTAATCAGGACCCCACCTTTCAGAACAAGAGAATATTTTTTAAGATTCAAGTTTTGATAATCAGGTGTCCACTTGTCAGAACAAGGGAATATTTTTCAAGATTGAACCTTTGGTAATTAGGAGCCCACCTGTTAGAACAAGGGAATATTTTTCAAGACTCAAGTTTTGATAATCAGGCACCCACCTGTTAGAACAAGGGAATATTTTTCAAGATTCAAGTTGGTAATCAGGCGCCAACCTGTCAGAACAAGGGAATATTTTTTAAGATTCAAGTTTTGATAATCAGGCGCCGACCTATTAGAATAAGGGAACATTTTTCAAGATTCAAGCTTTGGTAATCAGGCGCCCACCTGTAAGAACAAGGAAATATTTTTCAAGATTCAAGTTTTAGTAATCAGGCGCCCACCTGTTAGAACAAGAGAATATTTTTCAAGATTCAAGTTTTGGTAATTAGGCGCCCACCTCTCAGAACGACGGGATATTTTGAGAGATTCAGGTCTTGGTAATCAGGCGCCCACTTGTTAGAACAAGGGAATATTTTTCAAGATTCAAGTGTTGGTAATCAGGCACCCACCTATTAGAACAAGGGAATATTATTAAAGATTCAAGTTTTTGTAATCAAGCGCCCACATGTTAGAATAAGGAGTATTTTTCAAGATTCAAGTTGGTAATCAGGCGCCCACGTGTCAGAACAAGGAAATATTTTCAAGATTCAGGTTTAGGTAAGCACGCGCCCACCTGTCAGAATAAGGGAATGTTTTTCAAGATTCAAGTTTTGATAATCAGGAGCCCACGTATGAGAACAAGGGAATATTTTTCAAGATTCAAGTTTCGGTATCTAGGCGCCCACCTGTTAGAACAAGGGAATATTTTTCAAGATTCAAGCTTTGGTATTCAGGCACCCACCTGTTAGAATAAGGTAATATTTTTCAAGATTCAAGTTTTTTTAATCAGGTTCCCACATGTCAAATTTGGGGAATATTTTTCAAGATTTATGTTTTGGTAATCAGGCGTCCACCTGTCAAAGAAAGGGAATATTTTTTAAGATTCAAGCTTTGGTAACCAGGCGCCCACCTTTCAGAACAATGGAATATTTTTCAAGATTCAAGCTTTGGTAATCAGACTCCCACCTATTTGAACAAGGTAATATTTTTCAATATTCAAGTTGGTAATCAGGCATCCACCTATCAAAACAAGGGAATATTTTTCAAGGTTCAAGTTTTGGTAATCACGCACCCACCCGTCAGAACAAGGGAATATTTTTCAAGATTCAAGTTTTGATAATCAGGCACCCACATGTTAGAACAAGGGAATATTTTTCAAGATATCATGCGCCCACCTATTAGAAAAAGGGAATATTTTTCAAGATTCAATTTTTGGTAATCAGACACCCACCTGCAAAAAAAGGGAATACATTTCAAATTCAGCAATTCGGCATCAAACATAGAAGAAGAAAAAACAAGAAGTCAACAAATAAAACAGGGAGTTCACATGAAGAAATACAAGGATACAAAGCAACAAGGATCAAGAGCATGATTGAAGACATAAATATGTTCTTTTGTAATCCATAGATCATTGCTTATGTATAGCTTCCTTATTTTTCACAAGGTGTAATAAGGGGGTCTAGCAGTAGTAGTAGTAGTAGTAGTAGTAGTAGCAACAACAGTGAATTCACAGCTTCAGTAGTCCCAGCTACCAAACACTCCTGAACTACACTGACCTAAAACCTCATTAGCTGAGGATATGTAGGCAACCTCTGAAGCAGGATGCAGTCAAGCTCTTAAAAATGCTTCTCACGGAATATTCAAACGGGAAAAAATAGCTCTTATCCGCTCACTTATCTTTGCACGAAATCTCTCTGTGATTCCGCGTAAAGAGGGGCAGCTGTGAGCACGTGATTTTTGCCCTATATGAATTACTCCCATAAATCCAAAACAAAATAATTTCCTTTTACTATTTGCAATTTTTTATTTTTCATGGCATTTTCTGTTAATGGTTGTTGTGTATATTTATTTTATCTTAATTAATAAAAAATACAAAAATATGTGGCATGTGCATAAGAATTCAGTCTTGCATTTTTTAGAGTTAATTACTAATTTGTCCATTTTATAAAAAAGGAAATTCAAAGATAATTTAATTTGCACTTAAAATTTTGGATATTTATTTGATTTCTTTTCTTTTTAATTATGATAATAACTATTAATGGTTAATTATCACCTCTTATATGTCAATTGTGTATTTATTTGTCTTTAATTTAGGATCTCTAATGTACGTTTGAAAATAATAATAATAAAAAAACAACAACAAAAGAAAGAAGTAAAATCTGAAAACGGGATATAAAGAAACAAGGAGGAAAATATAGTTGGGCCAGTCTTTATAATATTCCCAGCCCAAATACGCTACCCAAACCCGGTCGAGCCCAGTCCATGTTTCCCTAACCCGGTCCATCTCATGCCCAGTCAAATGACGTCGTTGTAGCCATTAGATCGTAGCCGTCGAGGTTTTCCGATCTAACGGCCCTAAAGCTTGGGTGCATTTACATATAACTGTCTGAAACACCTATCCACCCCCAATCCTCTCTCACTCTTCTCCTTCATCTCTTCAGACACCAGCCATACACCACCGTCTGTCGGCGGCAGCGGCGAGTCTCCAATGTCACCCAAAATAACACCGCCCCACCCTCTCGACCTCCTCTTACCAACCCCACCATCCATTTCCTTCAAACATTCCCTAGTATTGTCGAATAAAGCTCTAAAATTTGGCAGCTCCATCGCTCACGGCGGCGGTCGGCCACCAAACACCCCAAATTTTACACCATGGACTCCTCTCACCTTCCCCAGTCTGAATTCCCAACCCATTTTCTCCAAATCACCCAAATGCTCTTTGAACTTTAGATCGAAATAGAACACCAAAGCCCTACATTACCCAACCAGTCCTAAGTTAACACTATACAACTGCCTTGACCCCCTCATACCAATATATAACTAATTTCCCTCCAATCACTATCAAACGCTTCGAATCTTGGATCTAAAATATGAATCCCTAGTCCTTGTTTTCCCTTTTACATATTTGGGTTTTGAGAGGCTTGGGTGAACTCAAAACATATATTCGTCAATTTGTTCTTATTAAGAACAGATGATTAATGGTAGTTCGAATTCACCCTTTGGCTCGACAATCTGAGTGAGTGATTCCAATGGCGAAGAGGTTGTTCCAAGTAATCCTCTTTTCTTTTTCATCATTTAATTTGTTTTTCTGCATTCTATCATAACTTGGACTGTATATTTAGCCATTAAGTTTTTGTGTTGTTTTTTTTATTTCTTTCTTTGTTTTCTTCTTTCTGAGTTTTATTTCTCATAGGTTTAAGGATTGATTTTGTTTAATTATTTGTTCATTAAGAAAACATAAATGGCGGCACGTTAGGGTCCAGTTAATCCAGTTCATTTGTATTAGTTTCTGAATAGATTCAAGTGTTCCTGAGTGTGTCGTTTTAATTCCAAGGTCTTTGAGCAGTAGAAGCAAGTCTAGTTATAAGTTTAAAGTGATTCAATATTGGTTCGTTTGATCCTCCTTGCTCCTTCAAATCAGAAACCTGTTGTTTGTCCTAGTTGTTAATTAGTGGAAACTCTAGGGTCTTAATTGCATCAAAGAAAACTTTAGGGGGTCTTAGGGGTCTGGTAAGGATTGTAATAACCAACTAGGCCAAGGGCAATTCAAGAATTCTAGGTGGGGGAGGGAATTATTTCTGTTGGGTAGAAGTTTTCAGAGATAGGAAAAGTGTGAGTCTGTTAAGAAGCATGATTCTTGAGAAGGGTAGGAAGGTAAAACTGATTTGGTCAAGAGGGGTAAAATAGAAAATGACTAATTAAGATAAGGTGCCCTAATCCTTTGCTATAAAGGCACCCCATACTTGCTTTGCAAGGAAGGAAAAAAAGTGCTAAAATATAGAGTTAAGATTTCCAAATGTTAAATGGGAATCCAGAAAAAAATCGAAATAGACTAAAAATCATAATTTACTGTTCCATCGAGTCTCTGCTTTGAACTTTAAGGATTTGGACTTACTGAAGCAATTTGTTAGTTCCTGGGGGATTCTCAAACGGATTGAAATTCAATTTTCTCAAAGTTGGTTTTATAAGCTTGATTTGGTGATACGTCTGGGGGGTTTCAAGCTTAAAATTGGGTTTGGATCTTGAGTTATTGCTGTTGATTCCAACTACTACTGCTGACTCTTCCCACTTCTCATTTTCCTTACTCTATAGATACTTGTTTACAATTCTGCAGATGTATTCCTCCATTAGTAGGTTAAATAAGAGTTGAATCATGAAAATTCTCCCCATTCCTTTTTTTTCTTTCTTTAATTATCATCGCCATTAGCATTTCATTAAATTAGCTTTTATATATGGTTTGTAATAATCAGTACTCGGGCTAATGTTTTGTGTATTAGATCTAGTGTCCCAAGCTCATTAGTGTCTCATGTTTTAATTTCATGTATTCATGATTAACTCTAATGCTTTTAAGTTTGTATGCAATTCTGTTAGAGGACTAGACCAAGGCTGTTTTGCTTCCCTAGTGTAACTAGTACAAGTTTTAAGTGTGATGCTTTTTGTCATGCATGCTGGTTGCCTTCATGTTTCATCTTAGTAATTTGACTCAATCTTTGGTGCTAAGCAATCCAACGACTAGATTAGTTTTAGGTTTGAGAATTGATATGTTACTTGGATATGTCTAATTGCCATAATAAATCCCATTTTGGTGTTGATTTTATTAGAATAAGTGTTTGGATACAAATAACATTAATATTTTTGATACTAAGAAGGTTTAGGCTAAGCTTGTAAGACCATTACTTATTAACTTATTTGTTGGCCTTCAAATTAAGTGATTCACGTCAGTTGCTGCTAACAGTGTAATGGAAGGGTCCATTTTTATTCATCTAATATGAATCGCAGTAACCTAGCCTTGCAGTTGACATCATGAATATTTTTTCGAAAATAACTTCTTAAAAATTGTAGTTTGCTATAAGTTGAGTGTGATGTGTCGAAATGGAATTGAGGCGCGCTATGCCAAACAATATAACAATTGCACGGCCCTCGCTTTATTTAATCTTGAATTGATCCTTAGATTCCGAGGCGTGGCATTTAGAAAATTTCATGGCCCTCGCAACGTGCGAACGCGTAGTTGCTTTTGGCGCGAGTTTAATAATATTACTTTCCTAAATTCGGGTGCACATTTATGTGACCCAAATCAAAATCCCAACGAAGTTGAAATGTGTCAAAAACCACAAGTGCATTTATGCGACGTGGTTCGAGACATGTTTTAACGACGTTTGCAATTTTCTTTAAAATTAATAATATAAGCGGGTAAAAGTTACTGTTTTCACATAGGTTCATAATTGTTTAAAATCAGATAATTTAAGCCGAATATGACAGTTGAACGACCGTGCTAGAACCATAGAACTCGAGAATGCTTAACACCTTCTCCCGGGTTAACATAATTCCTTACTCGGATTTCTCGTTCGCAAACTGTTAAACAGAGTCATTCTTTTCCTCGATTCGGGATCCTAAGCAGGTGACTTAGGACACCATTAATTATTCCAAGTGGTGACTCTGAATCTCTCAAATAAATAAATCTTGTTTCGATAGTCCTTAAATTGGAAAAACTCCCTTTCTGCCCCTTCGAGGGGTGTAGTATTCAAAAGGAGGTGTGACAACATGTATACCTTGATTTTATCAAAAGCTTTCTTACAATCCTCTATCCATCTTGTTTCAGTGTCTTTCCGCAGTATCTGGAAGATGGGTTCACATATGAATATGGACTGTTCTATGAAGTGACTAATATAATTGAGACGTCCTAGGAAGCTCATTACGTCCTTTTTTCTCCTAGGTGGTGGTAACTCCTGGATAGCTTTGACTTTAGTCGGATCTAGTTCAATCCCTTGACTACTGACGATGAATCCTAATAATTTTCCCTAGGGAACCCCGAATGACACTTCACGGAAATTCAATTTCAAATTATTCCTCATTTGCCTATCAAAGAACTTCTCACATCCGCTATGTGATCTACAGCCCTCTTGGATTTGATAATGATGTCATCTAGATACACCTCTATTTCTTTGTGTATCATATCACGGAAGATGGCTCTTTTGGCTCTCATGTAGGTGGCCCCAGCATTCTTCAAACCGAATGCCATCATCTTGTAACAATATACACCCCATGGTGTGATAAAAGCTATCTTCTCTACATATTCTTCATCCATCCAAATCTAGTGATATCCTGCGAAGCAATCTACAAAGGTTTTGAGTTCATGCTTGGCGCAGTTATTGATCAGGAACTGAAATTTGGCAATGGAAAATTGTCTTTGGAACTTGCTCTGTTTAAATCTCGATACTCAATACATACTCTGACCTTCTCGTCTTTCTTCGGAACTGGCACAATGTTAGCTAACCAGGTAGGATATTCAACCACCCGGAGAACCTTAGCTTTGATCTGCTTGGTAACTTCCTCCTTGATTTTCAAACTCATATTTGGTTTGAATTTTCTGAGTTTTTGCTTGATTGGTGGACACATGGGATTAGTAGGCAACTTATGAGCTACTATTGAAGTGCTCAAACCAATCATGTAATCATACGGCCATGTGAAGATATCCTCATATTCTTTTAGGAAATGAATGTACTCTTCCTTATTTCTTGGTTACAAGTGAAGGCTGATGCGGATCTCCTTGATGGTCTCGACGTCTCCCGTATTTACTGCTTCCGTCTTGTCCAGATTAGACTTAGGATTATTCTCAAGATTTTCCACCTCATTGAAAATATCATCGGGTATCTCATCTTTTTTCTCTGAGTCACTATTCTCATATTGCGTTTCCTCACTATATATAGCGTAGTGGAAACAAAAAGTTTAATGATATTAGTGAATTATAAAGAGCAAATGCATTTAATTAAAACTTGAGAAACTGTTCAAACGAAGCACGGCTTAATGAATCGAGCATTTATTTTTAAACATGTAAAGATTAAAATGAAACTACAAGAAATTTTAAATGCCTAAAACGACTATAGAAGTAAATTCTGCCAAGCTACCCAGGGACTCGGCGGGATCAAGATGGTGTGGCGGTCTAGTTTATGAGAATAACTCCCTTCGCCACAATCTAAATAGCACGGCCTTCTTCCTCCTCCTCCTTAACTATGGCACCGTAGTCCATATCCTTATCCTCCAAGAACAAACTCTTCAACCCAACTAGTGTTTCTTCTTCGGCAATCCCCCATATTGTGTTGGCCTGGTGGAAAGCTTGTTCCAAATGTGGCACTAGTTGCTCAAGAGGGTAATATGGTCCACACCATGGAAGCGACCAATCCCTGTACTCTTGCCATATGTACTGGTATCCAAGCGCAAAAGTGGTACCATAAATTTTTAGCTGTATTGGCATGGGGATACCTTAGAGGCTCTTTCCTACCCCTTTGTCGGGTTCATATCTAGACCATGCTAGAATACTTTCTATCTTGTTACTCGACCACTTATCCTTCTCGACGGCATTGATCTATTTGATGTGATGATATGTTTCCCCTCCTAGCCTTCTTCTATGGCCAATGGTCGGGATGGTTTGACTTCTGTAGATGGGTTACTCCCATATCTGTGGATGATCACCTCCTGACGGTTCCATTTGAATTTCACATCTTGATGTAATGTGGAAGGCATGGCTCCAGCAGCATGGATCCATGGTTGGAAACAAAAGATTATATGAGGCTGCAATATGAAGAACCTGAAATTCAACATCGCACCAAGTTGGCCCCATCTGCAAGCAAAGGTTTATTTTCCCGATCATGACCCTCTAGGACCTATGGAAAGCCTTCATATTCATGCTTCCTGTCCATAATTCATGGAAACCTTTGTCCAAACTTTTCAGGGTGTCCAATGAACAAATACTTAGGCTCGAACCTCCATCAACCAGGACCCTAGCAATGAACTTGTCTTCAAATTGCACTTTGATATGCAATGCTTGATTTTCATTCAAACCCTCGGGCAGTAGCTCATCTTCATGGAAGATAATCTTATGGCTCTCCAGAACTTGCCCAACCATGTTGGCCATTTCTCCACCAGTGATGTTATTGGGCACATAAGCCTCACTCAGCACTTTCATTAAGGCATTCTTGTGTGCCTCTGAATTCTACAATTATGACAGGATAGATATCTGAGCATGGACTTTGTTCAGATGGTCAACAACAGAGTATTCCTTTGACTGCACTTTCCTCTACAGGTCATCTGGCCCAGTCTCAATGATAGGCTACCTAGTAATGGCCTCCTTACTCGAACCTCCTAGGTGTTCATGTGTATAGACTCTTCCAATTCTAGTCATTCCTTGGGTGGTGTTAGATTCCTATATCTTCACTTTCCCTTTCTATCAAGCCTCAGCAACATAATCCCAGGGTATTGCTTTTGAGTTGAACGGGGGCGTGGTTGACACTATTACAGTAAAAGGTGTGACCATTTCTACTTAAAATGGAACGGTGGTGGCTGCGGGCGGAGCTACTTCTACCTCAAATGGAACTGATGCAGTTACCTCAACATCAATTGGGTTCCTGAGTCTGAACCACATTAGGACTAAGTGCGACTGCAACCTTAAAGTCATCACCTTCTCGAATAAGTCTTATTAATCCCTCAGGGTCCTATTCTTCATTTCTCTCTATCACATGTACACTGTCATCTCAGTGATCAGAGAAAGGATTACTATGGACATTGGGTGTGGCTTCCTTTACTTTTATGACCTTATTGTCAATGAGTATCTGGATCTTGTCCTTCAATGTTTGGCACTCAACTGTGGTGTACCCTTTTCTATCAGAATGGGACGTACAATTTTTGTTCGGATTGACCCATTGGGATGGATTTTATAATGCTACAGCAGTAACAGGAGTGACGTAGCCTGCGACTTTTAACCTTTCATACAGTTGGTCGATGGGCTCAGCAATAGTGGTGTGTTGTCTGGGTTTCTTACGGTCGAAATTGAGTATTAGTCTTGGATAATTCTGGCGAGTTGATACTGATTGGAAGTGTGATGGTTGGGAGTTGTAGGTGCGGTGGACAGAGGCTGGTTGGGAATATCTAGGAGATGAAGGCTAATATGTAGGTGGTCATTCTTGGTATATAGGTGGTGATGCTTGGTATGTGGGTGGAGATGCTTTATATATAGGTGGCGGTGTTTGGTATGTGGGAGTTGTTTTATATATGGGAGGAGGTGTTTGGTATGTGGGAGGTTTTTATATATAAGTGGAGATTTTGGGCCCTGAGTCACCATTACCGCCCCAATATCTCTTCTTCGATATGCCACCTAATTGAAGTGCCTTATTTGTGGCTTGCAGTGCCTCAAAATTTGTTACCACCACCACTCTTGATTCCTTCCTCAATCATTTCCCCGAGTTTGATGATATCAAAGAATTTGTGATTTTTGATGACCATCAGTCTCTCATAATACTGTCGATCTTGTGCCCTGACGAAGAATTTATTCATCCGTTCTTCGTGTATAGAGGGCCTGACCTTGGATACTTCCGACCTCCAATGAGTAGTGTACTCATGGAAAGTCTCAGCAGGTTTCTTCTTAAGATTCTGAATGTAGAAGACATCCAGTGCATTCTCTGTGTTTAACCTGAACCGGTCCATGAACTCTGATGCCATGCTTACCTATTTAGCCCATTTCTTGGGATTATGGCTAATAATACCAAGACAAAGCATCCCCGGTAAGGTTCCTCATAAAGAGCTTCATTCGTATCTTTTCATCTTTCCCAACCCCGACAAGGTTGGCACAATAGGTCTTTAGATGAACCCCGGGATCACCTGTACCATCGAACATCTCAAACTTGGGAGGTTTGTATCCCTCTAGTAGTTTGACATCCGGTTGTATGCACAGATCTTCATAGTTCAAACTATTGATTCCTTTGTCGCCTTCAAAACCTTGAACTCGGCTTGTCAATTTCTTAAGTTCATCAGCCATGTTCTTAATGAGCAGGTCCTTCTCAGAGGATTCCAGTGCATAGGAGATTGGTTGGATAGAATGAGGTAGTTTCCACATATATGGGGTTGTTTTGATTGGCGCCAGAAACTTAGGTGTAGTGATAGTCATTGGTGGAGTTTTGTGGATCAATAATGGTTTGTGTGTTTTGGGTAGTGCGGTAAGTGGTGTTTGGTGGACACTAAATTGGTTGATGATGATGTTGTAGTGGAGTTGGCATTGGCAGCAGATTGATATTTGGGGGTGGTATTGCATATTGATTTGGTGCAGTAGGATTTTGTAGTTGTTGGTTGTGTTCGTTTTATGAAGGTGTTGGATTATTTGTGTTTTTTAGTGTATGTCAGGGACATTGAGGGTAAGTGACAGGTTTGCCAATTTATGGACCTACTCAAGTTCTCCTTGAAGTTCTAGTATCTTTTGTTTCAGTCTCAAAACCAGGTCACTCAGGGCGGAGTACTACGGCCATTTGAAGTCTATACATTCTCAACATTTTTCTTTCGGATTCCTCTTAAGTCGTCCACCTTTGTCTTTCCTTTTCCTTTTATATTTCTTGGAGGAGGAGGACGTGGAGGGCCTCTGGATCTGGTATTATATGCTGATGAGGCCAGTATGAGTGAACCAACCTACGGGGATGGGAATAATCAAAAAATTAAAAAAAACAAAAGGTAACAAGTCAGTGAGGATCCTGAAATGTTTGCAGTATTTAAACACATATTACAGAAATGCAAATCCGCGTCTTAATTTGTGAGCCTTAGTTTTCCCGAGGTAGGACTAGCGACAAATAAATTTGGAGAACTTTAAATGCCAATACATGCTTCATTTCATAATTTAAAAATAGTTAAAAAGACGCTAAGATAATAATAAAGTAAGTCACTATTGGCACGTGGCCTTATAACATTTTAGGAAAGCAAGAAAATCTAGCATATTTGTTCCCGGAAGGGCCTTCCCTGGATTCGATCTTCCAGACTACATCGCATAGATCCCTTAGCTCGCGCAATCCCAACAGCAAGTAGGCTTTGGCCCAATGTCCTTCCTCAGCTGCCTCAACATTCTTCCAATTTTCAACTCTCTTTATGACTTTGCCTTCCAGCTCCACTATTCCTCGCTCCAGATATTCTGGTTTCCAGCATTCCACTCCTCGATCAACCTCAAATTCCTCTCATGTACTTACCGATGTTCATTCTCAGAGCCGTGGACCCTCTTGCGAAGCCTATTGTACGTGACTTGAGCTTCAACTTCCTCATCTATGATTACGTTCCCTCGACCAGCCTTGGTATCACCATCCCTTTTTGAATGTCCTCCAACCATGACCGGCATAGAGGCTCGCACCCTACCTGATTCCTTTCTAGCTCTATGGTATTCTTCTCCAGAATGATTTTTCAGTGCCACATGTGCTGAGCTTGGAACTTGTTAGGGACATCATCGTCTTGAAAGTCTGTCCTAAAATGACTCATCTTGACAATACTTAGAACAAGTTGTTTCTTACTTGCTTGCCTTATAACTCTCATAGGGACATATGGGTATATCCCTTTCAATGCGATCAGCACCAAGAGCGGATCATCCTTGGACCTGATAATAAACTTGTCTGTTGGAAACCATTCAACCATCCATTACATCGTTCCTCAATCAGATTGTCGAAGAACTCTACCCATTCTCTGGCGCTTTCTAGCTAAGCAAATCTATCTGTAATGTAAGTCATCTACTTAGGGTGATGAAAGGCAATGTGGTCATTCCAAGCCCTTCGCACAAATTCTTGATGATAGCAAGCCTTTTAGAGATGTTCCAGCAACCATAATTGCAGCAACAAATTACAACTCTCAAAATGCTTACCCCTCTTTGACAGCACTCCAAGGCCCTATAGATGTCGTCTATGATCATGGGGACTATGGTATATGTCAGTCCATTAATCCCTTCCATCGGAGTTTTGGTGACTATGGCCAACCTAGTGTGGATTCTTTCCTTTTTCATTAGGAACACTATCAGGCCTAGGAAGCACATAATGAATACAAACACAATGTGGTGTATGTGGCCTAGAGAAGTGAGAGAGATCTCATCATGGTAAGTGCGGAAAGACTTGGTATGGCCATACATCTTGTATATATATTCTAAAGGTATGTAGGAATCCTTTAAGCACACTAGGTCGACATTCTTCTTCAGCACTATCATCTTCAAAAATCCCTTGCTCGTATGGTTTTCTGGTACCAATAGCTCGAGACTATCCCAAGTTAATCCTGCAATCCCTCCTATATCCTTTAGAAGTGGTGTCATCTCTATGCCACTGAAATGAAACTCAGCTCTTTCACTATCCCAGAATAAAGTGGCAGCTTCAATCAATTTGTTGTTTGGCTCAATATCTAGCAAGGAAGGCAGGTTACCTAGGTACTTTTTCACCTGTTTCTTGTAACTTGAAGAAAGGTCCTCCCACCAATCTAGCAACAATGGTGGGATGTTGCTAACCATAACAAATCTGGGGACCTCGTGCCTCATTTTATGAAAAACAAAAGGTTAGACCTTACCCGCATCAAACTCAACTATTTATTCATTCATGATCAACATATCAGCATTTAGTTCTCCAAATTAATGCACAGAACATGATCGTGGACATTGGGATTGTGGAAAACCCGATGGTCTTTGGATAAGGCTTATCTTAAAGGATCATTATGCGGATGACATAACTGATCTTGACTAAGTTTAACCACGATGCATGCATAATTTAACCATAGTAAGGTTTCTATGGGGATTTAGACTTGTACCCTCAAGCAAACAACTCGATGGGGAAGGCACGAAACCATCGACTTCATTATTGATCGACTGGTTTGTACCGCAAATAAGCCTTTTCAAATTTAAGGGTAGTAAATAGTGTTAGAAACTACGCTTTACGATAGAGGGGGGGTGAATAGCGTATTAATAAAATTTAGCGTTTTCTTGCGGAATTTAAACTTTGCAGGAAGTAAAATAAGTGCAGAAAGATAAACTTACACAAGGATGTATACTGGTTGGCCACCAACGTGGTTAGTCCAGTCCCCGAGAGACTCTCTCGAGATTTTTCACTATTTTGTTAAGCTTACGGGTGCTCAACAAACCGTTACACACTTGAGGACACAAGCCTCAAACAGTTGCTCGGAGATCGCAATCTCAAAGACTTCACCCAAGGAAACGCAAGTTCCTTGAAACAAGAGAATCGCAATTCTCTTACAAGTATATCAAATACTTGGACACTCACTTAACTAGAGTACTCCTTATTGAGTAGATATGAGTAAAAGAATATGTTCAATATCACAACAACTTTAAGCAATAGTATGGCTCTCAAAAGCTTTATGAAATGAGTAGAAAATGAAGAATAATTGAATGAAAGCTTCTAGCAATATAATGATCAGTTTGTGTATGTTGTTGTTGTTAAAACACTGAAGTGAAGCTGTATTTATAGTTGAAAAACTTGGCATTACCGTTGCCTAATTGCCAATTAAGAATTGCTGAAATTCCTCAGTGATAATCGATTATTAAGACCACATAATTGATTATCTGCTAGTCAGTTTAAAAATCAATCCCAGATTTAACGCTTCACAATTGATTATACATAATCTATAATCGATTACTGGCAATATTCAAAAACAGATAATCGATTACACCAAATCCATAATCGATTACTTTGGCAACGTTCTAAAAATCATTTCCGGATTTTAAGCAAAACATCGATTATATGAAATCTATAATCGATTACCTTATGGTATTTGAAAATCATTTGACAACGGTCAGCTTCAACAATCGATTGTCCTTTGCAACAATCGATTACTTGTTATTTTCTGAAAATCATGAGACTTACTGTCTCAGTGATAATCGATTATCTAAAGCCATAATCGATTACTTGTTATTTTCTGAAAATCATAAAACTTACTGTCTCAGTGATAATCGATTATCTAAAGGCATAATCGATTACTTAATTAAATTTAAAATCACTGGAAGACACTGTCTCAACATAATCGATCACCATTAGTTCATAATCGATTATTTTGAGTATTGAAAAACTTTACCTCAACAACGATCGATTGGCATTTGATCACAATCGATTATCATGCAGATTTGGAAAAACCTGATGTTCACTGTCTTACTCACAATCGATTACCATTAATTCATAATCGATTGTCATGCAGTCTTGGCTCAGAAACAATCGATTATCATAAGTTCATAATCGATTATTTTAGCCCAGATTTTTGAGGCATGTTTAGAAAACATTTTGTCTAATGTCAATATGCATGATTTAAAATCTTTTTGACACAGAATTAAATATGCATGATTTTGGAAAATTGTTTTATGAGAGAGGCCATACTATGAGTCAAGTTATAGGATCGAGATTACAGTTTTAGAACAACTCAATAACAATTAAGAGCTATATCTTGAACTTCAATCTTATTCGCAACCATTGTGTGCTTGTACTTGAATTCCGTCATATATCAATTTTTGCTTCGTTTGTCATTCATCAAAACCTACAAAAGAGTACACGTTTAGTAAATTGCATTGAGAACGTGTTTCTAACAATTTCCCCCTTTTTGATAATGGCAAACATTAAGCGGGATATGCATTTAAGGCAAAAGATATTGACAATTCAAGACAAGTAACAATTATGCAATTCCGTTCTTGTTCCCCCTCAATTTAAGAGTTCCCCCTCAATTTTAGCTTATAAGCAATCAATGAATTAAGAGAGGTGGTGCATACCCGATATCCCGTTTTCTTCCCCCTTTTGCCATTAGCAAAAAATAAGGAAAGATGCAAAAAGATGAAATAAACACGGTTTATTTATTGAAAAGAAAGGGTACATCAATGGGAACAACAAAAACACACAAAACACAGAAAAATTTATTCATTTCCGTCGTTGTCCGCCTCGTTATCCGGCGCTGCTTCAAAAGGAACGAGAGCTGCATATGGATAATTGACATGGTCAAAGTATCCATGGATCTCATGAGTGAGTTGAGCAAGCTGGTCGGATATGGTTTGGAGAGTAGGCTCTTGAGCACGACGGGGTGGACGACTTGAAGACGGAGCTGGAGCATGGTCACCATCATGATGGAAAGAAGACTCCGAGATTTCCCAAATTTTGGTACTCCTTTTGAGAGGACCATTTTCCGTGACAAATCCGGATGCTTCAAGGAAGTTCATAATGAGGAGGGCATAAGGAAGAGGCATGTCATCACCGATGGCATCGAGCATATGAATTTTGATGAGCCGACACCAATTTATTTTGGCTCCGATGACAATGGCATGCAGAAGTTTGGTATCCTCCTGGGAGATGGTGGTGTGATTGTACCGTCTAGGCTTGAGGACTCGGGTGATGAAGTAAAGAATCAACCGGTAGTTTGGATCCATTCCCGTTATGGTAGGACGACGGGTAGAGATAGATGGATCATAGGAAGTTATACCGGCTTGGTGGAGAAGGGTGGTTTCATCAAAGAGAGCCCCGGCCTTATCAATATACCGGTAAAGGTCTTCACCTTCATTTGGAAGGCGGGCAATGGTGTGGAGATTCTCTTCAGAGAGAAGAATTTGAACCCCATTAATGGAGGTGACAAGTTCGCCATCTTCATCTTTACGGAGGTTTGAGTAAAAAGCTTGAACGAGAGTTGTGTTTATGTGAGGATGAGTGAGAAGCAAGAAGTCATATAGTTGACACTCCTTTAACATATTTGCGGCAGGGGTAAAAGGTTCAAGGAGTTTACTATTTGAGAACCGAGGAGGAAGAATGGTGCGTTTCTCAAATTTTGAGAGGAACCGTGTGAGTTCATTTTCATTTTCAAAGAACAAGACGGAATCGTCTTGGTATGGAAAATTTAAAGGAGGAGGGGCGGTTGAGGCTGATGCGCCATGTTTGGATCGGGAGCGTTTTGAAGATCGTCCAGACATGTTAAAAGAAATCTGCTGGAATTTGTCAAAGAAAATAGAAGAGATTTAGCTTTTGAATACTAGAGATAGTGCTTGAGTGGGTGAATGTGAGCTCTTATGATTCCTATTTATAGAGGAAAGGATTATCAAGCATTGAATGGAGACATTTGCTGAGATTTTGGTGTAGGGGCAGTCAGAAAACGGTAAGAATTACTGACCGTTAGATAATCGATTATTGAACTGAAATAATCGATTATATTTGAGATTTTGAATCTGACAAATCGATTCTTGAGTCAAACGGTAAAAAATTTGAATGGAATAATCGATTATTAAGTTTTGGTAATCGATTATGGAGCATTTAAGACCTGACAGGAATCGATTGAGGAGCCAAACGGTAACAAAAATTAATATGAAGTAATCGATTGTCAGTTCTAGGTAATCGATTATTTAGTGAACTAGTTTGACACAGTGAACTGGGAGAATATCAGAATTTGTCAAATAATCGATTGTATGAAAAAATAATCGATTGTTGTAGAAAGCATTGCTGAATGACTGAGGCGGAAATCGATTATGCAATTTAGGAAGTGAAAAACTTAAACATAGATGCATAATATTAATAATCAGTCATAAACAATCGATTATTGATTATGATAATCGATGTACTGCACAGAAAATAATCGATTAGTGACTTGAAATAGTCGATTATTTTGTGCTAAAACTTCATAATTCCCCCTACCTTTGGGGTGGTACCTGCAAAATAGATTTAAACGTCTCCGACGCTCAAGTTAGTAATTTATAGCGAAACTAATAACTTACACTAGTGTTAACACGTAATGCCGTGAACTCTTAAGAATTGTGTCCTAGAGTTCTTAAGAAAGTTTCGGGTACTTACCTTTTCTCCAACATCGCCAATTACCTGTTCTAGAGGATGATCCTTGATCGTTCTCCACTCGTTAGGCATGTTTATTCCTTTTTCTAATTGTGGCGCTTCTTCCGTTGGTTGTTCCCCAATTTCATTTTTGTTTTCCTTTGAAGGTTCTTCTTGGATTTTATCTTTCAAGCTATCCAAGATACCTGCAAGATCAAAACCGGATTCCTTTCTCGCCAAGCGAGTATTATTTTCGGAAAACACAACATGAGGGGATTCCTCCACAATTTGGGTTCTTTTGTTAAAGACCCTATATGCTTTGCTACGTGAGGAATAACCAATGAAAATACCTTCATCCGATTTAGCATCAAACTTACCCAATTGGTCCTTGCCATTATTATGAACAAAACATTTACAACCAAAAACGCGTAAATGAGAAATGTTGGGTTTTCTACCCTTATAAAGTTCATATGGGGTTTTCATGAGTGTCGGCCGAATTGCTACTCTATTTAAAACATAGCAAGCGGTACTCACGGCGTCCGCCCAAAAGTATTTGGGAATCTTAGCTTCGTCGAGCATGGTTCTTGCCATCTCTTCGAGACACCTATTTTGCCTTTCCACCACCCCATTTTGTTGTGGTGTCCGTGGAGCGGAAAAGGTGTGTTCGATTCCGAGTTCGTCACAAAAATCCGCAAAGAGATTGTGATCAAACTCTCCCCCATGATCACTTCTAATCGAAGTGACGGTTGATTCCTTTTCGTTTTGAACACGCTTAAGGAAATACTTGAAATTTTTAAAAGCATCACTTTTATTTGCAAGAAATAGAGTTCAAGTAAATCTAGAAAAGTCATCAACAATTACAAAAACATATTTATTTTTACCAAGGCTTTCAATACGCGAGGGACCAAATAAATCCATGTGAAGTAATTGCAAAGGTCTAGACGTTGAAACAATATTCTTGGATTTAAAAGATGCTTTGGTTTGCTTCCCTTTTTGACAAGAATCGCAAATAGAATCATTTTCAAACTTTAAACAAGGAAGACCAACTACTAAGTTTTGAGAAAGAAGCTTGTTCAAAAGATGCATGTTCATGTGTGCTACTCTACGATGCCATAGCCAAGAGCTATCCTCTTTGCTTAATAAACAATCAACATATTTGGGTGAGGAGTTTGCAAGATCAACCATATAGATATTATCAATTCTAAAACCACGAAGTATGATCTTGAAATCACTACGTCTAAATACAAGACATTCATCCGAATCAAATAGAGCAAGATTTCCCTTGTCACATAATTTGCTTATGCTCAAGAGATTATGCTTCAAACCTTTCACAAGTAGTATATGTTTAATGGAGGAGTTTTCGTCCTTGCCGACCGAACCAATGCCGATGATTTTTCCTTTATTGTTATCACCAAATATGACACTTCCTCCTTCTTTTTGCTCTAGTTGAAGGAATTTGGATTCATCTCCCGTCATGTGTTTGGAGCATCCACTATCAAGGTACCATAGTACACTTGATCCCTTCAAGCACACCTACAAAACAAATTAATGTTCTTTAGGTACCCATGCCATCTTGGGTCCTTGAGGGTTAGGCATGTTATAATGATGCAATTGATTTATATGTCTGTGACGAGTAAAGCAAGCGGGAGCAATATGACCAATACGTCTACAATAATGACAAGTCACGTTGGGATTATGCATTTTTCTAGGTACATAGTAACTACATGAATGAAGGTTGCTTACTCTACTTTGAACACCAATGTTTCTCCTATTATGAGCTCTAGGAGGTTCACAAGTTTGTCTAAAATATGCATCATTTCTAGAATATCTATTTCTAGGTGGAGGGTCATTTCTTGGTCTTCTAAATTGTTCAAGGTTTGGCCTAAAATATGCATCATTTCTAGGTCTTCTAGCATTTTCACTATTTGGTCTAACATGCAAGTTATTTCTAGGATTTCTACTTCTAGGATAAGCATTTTGGTTATTAGTCCTAGGTTGAGCTCTAGGTTGTTGTGGTTTAGCACCAACCTTTTCTTCATTCTTGAATCCTATTCCATGTTTAGTTGATTTTAGATTAACAAGCACATCATTCAAGTTTTTATGCGAAGAATTAAACTTATCTAATGTGCCTTTAAGTCTAGCTACTTCATTCTTAAGAAGCACACAAGAAGAACAGTTTCTAGTAGAACCTTCAGGTTTATCAGCACTTCTTTTTCCATAAAACTTGTTTTCCTCTTTTAGCTTCTCATTTTCGAAAACCAGTTTTTCTAATTCTTTTTCTTTTAATGAAAGCTGTGTTTGAAAATCTTTTTCTTTTAGAGAGGCGCTTTCTTTAACACTTTTGACAGCTTTTGAAGCTTTGATAAATTCAGCATATAGTTCATCAAAAGCATTTCTCATTTCATCAAGAGTAAAGAAATTTTGAGAGGAGATTTGACTTACCTCGTCTTTGCCATCTTCTTTAGCCATGAGACATAAATTTGCTGCTTCATCGTCTTCTTCTTCGCTTACTTCATCTCCGGAATCTCCTCCCCAAGAGATGTATGCACGTTGCTTTTTGAAGGGTTTCTTCTCCTTTTTGATGTTAGGGCAATTTGATTTTATGTGCCCGGTTTCTCCGCATTCATAGCATTTTAGTTGATCACCTTGCTTTTTGTTCTTGCGTTCATACTCCTTGCGCATGAATTTTTGAAACCTTTTGATAACGAGTCCAAACTCGTTGTCACCTTCCTCATCAATTTGTGATTGGCTAGCCTTTAGAGCAATCCTTTGCCTTCTTTGATCATCAACAAACGGGTTAAGTATAGTTGATTCATAGGTTTTGAGATTACCTCTTAATGCGTCAATTGTGACATCTGTGATGCCAATGGATTCTTGGATTGCATCGGCCTTTGATCGCCATGCCGGAGTGAGACTTCTGAGGATCTTCCGGACAAGTTCTCTATCCGTAAACGTCTTTTTGAGGGCGTGTAGATCATTTACGATCATTATGAATCGCTCAAACATTTCGTCTACTTTCTCTCCTTCCTTCATGTGGAATAGTTCATAAGAGTGAGTTAAGAAATCAATTTTAGCTTCTCGTACCTGGTTGGTTCCTTCGTATGTAACTTCAAGCTTATCCCACATTTCTTTTGCTGTTTTGCAACATGATATCTTCCTGTAGTCGTTAGCATTAACAGCACAATATAATAAATTTATAGCTTTGGCATTATTTTGAACCTTACGAATATCCTCCGCGGTATATTCCTCTTCGATCTTTGGAACCCATTCGTCTTCCACCTTCTTGGTTGGAATTTGGTTTCCATTGGTGAATACTTTCCACAAATGAAAGTTATTTGATTGCACAAAGATTTGCATCCTCTCCTTCCAGTATGAGTAGTTTGTGCCGTTGAATAGAGGAGGTCGTGTAGAGCATTGTCCTTCTTCAATTCCTGCAAAAGAGTCAAGAGTAGAAGCCATGGATGGTTCTCTCAAACGGTTAAGTTTTCAGAGAGTTGGGCTCTGATACCAATTGTTAGAAACTACGCTTTACGCTAGAGGGGGGGTGAACAGCGTATTAATAAAATTTAGCGTTTTCTTGCGGAATTTAAACTTTGCAGGAAGTAAAATAAATGCAGAAAGATAAACTTACACAAGGATGTATACTAGTTGGCCACCAACGTGGTTAGTCCAGTCCCCGAGAGACTCTCTCGAGATTTTTCACTATTTTGTTAAGCTTACGGGTGCTCAACAAACCGTTACACACTTGAGGACACAAGCCTCAAACAGTTGCTCGGAGATCGCAATCTCAAAGACTTCACCCAAGGAAACGCAAGTTCCTTGAAACAAGAGAATCGCAATTCTCTTACAAGTATATCAAATACTTGGACACTCACTTAACTAGAGTACTCCTTATTGAGTAGATATGAGTAAAAGAACATGTTCAAGATCACAACAACTTTAAGCAATAGTATGGCTCTCAAAAGCTTTATGAAATGAGTAGAAAATGAAGAATAATTGAATGAAAGCTTCTAGCAATATAATGATCAGTTTGTGTATGTTGTTGTTGTTAAAACACTGAAGTGAAGCTGTATTTATAGTTGAAAAACTTGGCATTACCGTTGCCTAATTGCCAATTAAGAATTGCTGAAATTCCTCAGTGATAATCGATTATTAAGACCACATAATTGATTATCTGCTAGTCAGTTTAAAAATCAATCCCAGATTTAACGCTTCACAATTGATTATACATAATCTATAATCGATTACTGGCAATATTCAAAAACAGATAATCGATTACACCAAATCCATAATCGATTACTTTGGCAACGTTCTAAAAATCATTTCCGGATTTTAAGCAAAACATCGATTATATGAAATCTATAATCGATTACCTTATGGTATTTGAAAATCATTTGACAACGGTCAGCTTCAACAATCGATTGTCCTTTGCAACAATCGATTACTTGTTATTTTCTGAAAATCATGAGACTTACTGTCTCAGTGATAATCGATTATCTAAAGCCATAATCGATTACTTGTTATTTTCTGAAAATCATAAAACTTACTGTCTCAGTGATAATCGATTATCTAAAGGCATAATCGATTACTTAATTAAATTTAAAATCACTGGAAGACACTGTCTCAACATAATCGATCACCATTAGTTCATAATCGATTATTTTGAGTATTGAAAAACTTTACCTCAACAACGATCGATTGGCATTTGATCACAATCGATTATCATGCAGATTTGGAAAAACCTGATGTTCACTGTCTTACTCACAATCGATTACCATTAATTCATAATCGATTGTCATGCAGTCTTGGCTCAGAAACAATCGATTATCATAAGTTCATAATCGATTATTTTAGCCCAGATTTTTGAGGCATGTTTAGAAAACATTTTGTCTAATGTCAATATGCATGATTTAAAATCTTTTTGACACAGAATTAAATATGCATGATTTTGGAAAATTGTTTTATGAGAGAGGCCATACTATGAGTCAAGTTATAGGATCGAGATTACAGTTTTAGAACAACTCAATAACAATTAAGAGCTATATCTTGAACTTCAATCTTATTCGCAACCATTGTGCGCTTGTACTTGAATTCCGTCATATATCAATTTTTGCTTCGTTTGTCATTCATCAAAACCTACAAAAGAGTACACGTTTAGTAAATTGCATTGAGAACGTGTTTCTAACAAATAGGAAGAGTGCAACCACTCATTAAAGCATTTCTATAGGAGTTGAGATGTACGAGTGGAATATGATGCGGAGAATGATTTATGCAGCACTTAATAATTAGTATTTGAATGTATGAAGAAAAAATAAATACAGTATCTAAATAATTGAAAGACAGTTACAAGAAACGAAACAAAGAGACAAGTTTCAGGAATAAAGAACCATAAATGATTAAAAGAAAATTTGCGGTTAAATTCAAATAAGGTAGAAAGGTACGGGGTAAGCATGCTTGGATTAATTTTTAAAAGGCAAGTTCATTGTGGTAAGAGCCTAAAAGATGTCCCTAGTAGAGTCACCATGTTGTCACGCACCCTTTTTCCCTCCTCGGTGAGAGAGGTCCGGGTATTGACATTTCATGGGGTGTGATAACTCATTTCCTTTTAGGAATTGGGTATTTGAAGAGTTTCCACCTATTGAGTTATGGTGCGTTAGGGCACCTAAAGTGATTTACTCTTGGATTGGTTTGCATTGCCAGAGATTTAGGGTAAGGGCTCGAAATAACCTTTAGGGAAAGGTGTTAGACACCTATTTTGGTCCACAACTGTGGGTCCCGGTCGAACATATATTTATAAATTAGTCCATATAAATAAACAGTTGAATCAAATAGGTTCCAACTAAATCACGTTGGCTAACTCAAGTAATAGGATAGTGATTATTTTAACACGTTGTAAACAAAGTTTTTAAATAGAAAAAGGAATTTTGGTAAATGAGGAGTCTTAGGTTGGTTATCCTATAGGATCACCCTGCCCAATTTCCGATAATTACTCTCCGATGAGGGATGACTCGTGACATGAGCACGTAGTCATCATATCCCATATCTACCATGCCCATCTGCTTAGAGGTCATTCAAAGCGAATGTTTGGTCAGCGATCTCTATTACGTGCTATTGCCCATCCATTCTT
The DNA here is from genome assembly GCA_034376525.1 of Nicotiana benthamiana. Lineage (NCBI taxonomy): Eukaryota > Viridiplantae > Streptophyta > Magnoliopsida > Solanales > Solanaceae > Nicotiana > Nicotiana benthamiana. The sequence goes on along the minus strand of CM067324.1, from coordinate 56,799,708 downwards.
AATGGTCTTGGAGGAATTTAGGACCTCTACCTATAGGTGGTTCTAGACACACCCCTAAGGTTTTAAAAGTGAAAATTCTAAGGCGACAGGCAAAACAATTAGTAAATTTAGCATATAAGATAAAAGGGAAAAATTAGAGGCTCAAAGTTTCTTCTCCATATAAGTCAAATAAACAGCACGACTCAAGCACAATTAAGGGCTTTTTATAAATCAATATCCTAAGGCAGGATGTCTAGGTGAATATGCAGAGAATAAGCAATTATAAACTCGGGAATAATGACCCTAGCAGCTTCCTATTTGTTTTTAAAATCCTGTTAGGATCAGAAAAACATTAAGTCATAAAAACAGTTTAAGAATTGCAAGTTTTGAAAATGCCCTAGAGGCTTGCCTATACGTGAAATACTGATGACTACATTTTATAGTAAAACATGACAGATTTTAAAATCAACTTTTAAATCCCTATGGGAGTGTTATCTAATAATATATTAACGCAGTTTTAAAAGAACTCGTTTCAGGGTATTATAAACCACTTAATTAAACAAATTCAGAAGTGAACTAAACGTTAACCGGATTGAGTTATTTAAACTCAACCTAGGCGGGATCCATAGGCAGGATTTGACATTGTTCCCTATAGGCATGATATCTAAGTTTAATACTAATTTTAGAAACTTGGAGGCATGGAAACATACATAAACACTTGTTATAACAGAATCTGGATTAAATCCTATAGGCATGGCATCAATTTGTGAAGCTGATTTTAAGAGTTGCAAACATGATTTCTATGATGAAATTATTTGAAATATATAGGCATGATTTCTAGCATGGCGAGATAAACATGACAAGATGTAACTCCCTATAAGCATGATTTCTATTTGGTAAGGCAATCAGATTAAAATCTAAAGTCCCATAGGCATGATTTCTACCCGTATTACCCCATAAACATGTAGCTACCCATCATTTTCATTAATCAACCCATATTCGTTTACAAGTTATTACATACCATATAAATGAATTACATAAGTAAATAAGAAAACAAGAAGCTATTTCATAAGGAGCCTAAAATTAGGCCCAGATTTCCAAAGCCTCCAATAGCCTCAAATGCGTCAATTCTATAGACAATGTCATAGTCTAGGTGCATCAAAGTTCCCTAAGGATATCAAGCATCCCGGGCAGTGCTTACACCTAGACATGGTAACCAAAATTGAATAAGTGCAGTGTTGAAGGGCCAGCCTCAGTATGCTAGAGTTTAGAGGGTTCTCAAGAGGATCCCAAGGCAATAGACATACTGGACGGGGCAGAACGTATTGACTTAAGAGTAGTGTGAAAGTGCTTGACACAAGTTTAAAAGTAATAATGTAGAAACAATATTAAAGGATGTTTTTTTGAAAATAATTCAATAAAACAACATAGACACTTTGAAAATAGATTGGAGGTAATGAACAAAAATCCAAACACAACACTTTTAGGACAGGTTCATACATAGCTAGGAGTCACAGAACCAAAGCAAGTTCAGTAGTCATAACATGGGTCAAGGGATTTGGGATACGTACAAAACTTGATTGTAAACACATAATCAAGCCAAGACATGCTCAGAAATAGCTGACCAGGCATAGTCACAAAACTAGACATAAAGAACAAACTTACAATCATGGATGATAGGGATTTGGGAATACATGGATCACATGGTAGTAAACACACAACAGGTAGAGATAATTGGTGCGGAAATGTTCAGAAACAACGCAGAGGGGGTAATATATTGATCTTAAGGAAAGGGAGTACATAACATGCTATTAATGTAAACATCAACTACAAGTTTCACGACAAAACCATAAATAGAAGAAAACTAGAAACAGGATGAACTGGAGCAATAAAAAACAATATCGTTGTTGGAACTTAAATGGAAACTAGAACATAGCAGTAAAGAAGACAATAAGCAAAGTGAAGGAGCATGAACTTAAAATAGTAGCAAGTAGCACAAAGGAGAGCAGAAAGTTTATGTGTGTGTATGAGAGAGAGAGAGAGAGAGAGAGAGCTTTTGAACCAAGAGTGTTTGTCTGTTTGTGCTAACAAGAGAGTGTGTATATATAATTTGAAAGCAGGTAGCAAATAAGGTAAAAAAATCAAAATTCATCAGTAGTTATGGGGACTCGGAATCAATCAGCCATAAAATCAGGGTAAGTACTCTCTTTAATTTAGGAGTTAACTTCAAATGGTAATATACATGTAACAAATAAGGAAGAAAATCATATAAGGCTGAGTATAACTAATAAGGAAATATTTTCAGCATAGTACAACTACACAACACATAATAGAGGCTAGGTCCAACATTATTCAATCAAGGAAAGGACTTAAGAAATCCATTAGTAGCATAATTGACAACAGAATAAGGTCACAAAATAATATACAAGGTTAAAAATCAGTAGTGATATTATGCAAAATCAGTGAATGATCAGCCACAAATATTCAAGGATCCAAAAATAGAAAATAGCACTGATTTAGCACAACTTTACAAGAACAAGCACATAGCAAGCAAAAAACTAAGAACTCTAAGAGGTAGGGTAGGACAAGAATCCTATATAAATTAGGATTCATATAGAGCATAGTCTGAATTAGTAGAATAAGAATGATACAGATAGGAGAAGTGAAGAATAAAAAACATTGGTAAACAAAGTAGGGCAAAATCACACAATAGGTAGGGATGACCATAATTAGGAACTTTAACAAGCAATCATAAGGTAAAATCACATAATCATAGAAACATATGGATTAACCGAACACGTTATCAAAAGCAACCTCAGAAACCCAAGATTATAACTAAGAAATTAGGGTTTTCAACATAGGTCAGTAGAAAAAGGAGTAAAATCATAGAACCAGTCGAAATATGTAAGATATAGAAGTTTAAAACATAAAGAACCAATTTAAACAAAGTTTTAGAAGAAGTTGGCAAAACCCTAATTTTAGAAGAAGGTAAAAACACTTTGAAATCGATGACTCTTGTAAAGTGTTACAAGGATAGTGTAAAACATCAAAGAAACAGACTCAAGTCGTTTTAAAATCTACAGATATAGGAGTTGTAAGTAAAAATTAGGGTTTCAGAAAAAACCCAATTATAGATGAAAGAACCTGTTGAAATCTCAAGGATAGTAGGAAGTACAGCAGGATTTCGCTTGGAATCATACGGAAGAGTCCAAGAACAGACTAGATGGCGAACCTTAGATTCAAGTTAGTGTGGCCTAGGGCCCTTGAAGACCTCAGAGAAGGTGAGCATAGCAATAGAGGAGCCATTGGAGGCCTAGGGGTTTGAGGGTGGTCATCGGAGAAGACCAGGGAAGGGAAGGAGTAGTTGAAAGAACTAGGGTTGAGAGAGGAGAAGATATAAGAGAATACAGAGATGGCGCATTTGAGAAATGAGATAGGGCTAAGGGGATATTTAGGATAAAAAAAGGAAAGAACTCATGAGGGTCGTTGATATTTTAGATCAATGGCTAGGATTTAACGAGTCTTGGGTCGAGTAGGCGGGTTTAAGGCTTGGGTTGAGGTTATGGCTGCTTATCGAGCAGATTGGGCGGTTGTTTACTCTTAACAGTTTGGCTTAACTGTTATCGGCTTTTAAATATATTAAGCCGCTAGCCACTCGATGAGATATCGGGCGGATTGGTATCTGTTTAACTCTTATCGGGCGGTTTTTCGGTCTAATTCAACCTATATTGCGTGCATTAATTGTTTGTTAACAACCTAACATACAAATTCAGAAATCAAAATTACACATTGAGTCTACATATAGAACTCGAAACTACTGGTCTGCCTACCTAACAATGAGTGAAAAAGCAGAACACATTTGTAAATTACTAAATTGTACGCTAAAGTTTATTTAAATGAACATTGTCCCAAAGCAAAGTATTAAAATTGTACACACTTGCTATCAAGAACACTTTTGTTTATGCAAATTTGTACTATTGTACACCGTCCAGTACATCCCAAAGTAGAGTATTAAAATGAACATTGTCTATTTTAAAATTGTACACATTTATTTTCTGCAACTATCTCTAAATCCCACAGTGTCCGGTTCCAGCTTCCATCTCTAGTTTTCTCCTATTTCAATTACATGTAGGGTCAAGGGGTTTTATTTTTTTATATTTAATATGTATATAATAAAAATAAACTATATATATATATATATATATATATATATATATATATATATATACATATATATTCTTAACGGGTTAATGGATTATCCGTTAAGAAAATTAAATAATCTGCCTCCAAACTGATAAGCCGTTAATAAAAAAAATTTCAATTTGTTCCCCGTTCGTTAAGCTGTTAATCTGTTGCCAATAAGCCATTAAGCTTCAGTTCGGTTTGGTTTTTAATTTCGGATCGATTTTAAACATTCCTAGTTGGGTTGGGTTTAAATTGGGCTACAACTGAAAGCAAGTTTGGGTATATTTTAAATAGCCACTTTTTCTTTATTTAATTTATAATAAATAATAAATAATTTTGGAAAAATAATTTTGTGTGATAAAATGATTTAAAATAAATATTTAACATTTTAAAAATATAATAGATCAATTTTACACATATAAAGGTAGTGATACATTAAATGGCTAATATTGCGATTATATACAATGTAGTTTAAAATACCAAATACAATTATAAAAAATGCATAAAAATATTTTAATCATATTTTGGCATAAATATAGAAATTAAATTACTAAATCACCATAACAATTATTTGAAAAATAATTATTTGGAATTTTATGAATAAAAGGGAAGGAAATAAATCAATTTAAATCCCTAAAATTACAACAAAAATTATAAAAATCTTGTGCATACTTATATATGCATGTATATGCTATTTTGAAGGTATTATACATTATCTAAACTATATAGGAAAAAATTGGGTATCAACAAAGGCCACAGGTTCCTGCCTTTCACAAACACGGACTTGCTGTCGCGAACACGTAGCACAAATTTTCATGTCCCCCATTTTCCTCCTTCGCGAACGCAGCCCCTCACTCACGAACACGAAGAAAGAAACACAACCAGCAGTGATAGCATTTTGGACTTAGCTTCGGGCGGTCCAAAACTCACTTGAGCCACCTAAGACCCCGTCCAAAGACACCAACAAGTCCATCAAAATGATACAGACCTCCTCAAACTCTTGAAACACGTAAAATAATATCGAATCTAAGAATCGCACCCCAAAATGAAATTGAATCTAATTATGAACTTCAAGTTTTAAAGTTGCTCCGAACGCGCCGAATCATACTTAGACTACTCAAAATGACACCAAATTTGCGTGCAAGTAAGAAATCACCATATGGAACTACTCCGAGGCTCTATTCCGAGCAGACCTCGATAACACTAAAACCTACTTCAAACAAAATTTAAGGAACTTGAAAATCTTCAATACGTCAACTTTCAACATTATGCTCTGAAACACTCCTGGGTCATCTAAAACCCGATCAAAACATATGCTCAAGTCTTATATCAGTATACGAACTTATTGAAACTATAAAATACCGGTTTGGAAGTCATTTACTGAAAATGTTGACTCAGGTCAATCTTAATCATTTTATGCCACTATTGAGGAACTAAGTGTTCTAATATCAACCCGAACTTTTTCAAACCCGAACTAACCATACCCTCAAGTCATAAAATAGTAGAAGCAGATACTTAGGAGAATAGAGATCTAGAAAGTAAACGACCGGTCAGGTTGATACATCATTAGTGCAATAATAAGCCAAAACAATCTTTCACTAAAATTTACAATAATAATGACAATAATAATAATAATAATAATAATAATAATAATAATAATAATAATAATCATAATAATAATTATTATTATTATTATGACAATAATAATAATAGTAATAATAATAATAGTAATAATAATAATAGTGGTAAATAATAATAATAATAATAATAATAATAATAGTAATAGTAATAATATAATAATAATAATAATAATAATAAAGTCACTAATGGCATTAAGCCTTATTACATCGAAAAATAATCTAAGCCGGAAAGCAGAAAAGAATATTATCTCCTACTTGGTCCCTGAAGGACCTTCTCCATGCTTGGCTCTCTTGACCCCATCAATCATGTTTCCTAGATCGGGTATGTCCAGTAGCAAATAAGCCTTTGTCAGCCCTCTTCTCCCCATCGTCGTCCATGCCTTGATAATCCCAAAGTCTCTTGTTTATCTTCCCTTCTAGCTCTATCAATCCTTTCTCTAGGTGTTCTAGTCTCTCCGTCGACTTAGTGGAAATATCTTTCCATTCCCTTATCACCTCCATGTCTATTTTATGTATTTCTAGATGCTTAGTTTCGGACTCGAACACCCTTTTTCATAGCCACTTGTACTTCACATGTGCCTCTGCCTTTTCATCTATGATCATATCCTTCGGATTGATTCCTGGTTTAATGTCCCCAACTATGTCGTCTTCCAACCATTATAGTGTTTACCTTGAAAATGGTATTGATAATTATATTTGATTTTTTGGTTCTAAAAATACATGATTTATTTCAACAGTAGTTGTTAGGCCATAGATACTAAGTGTAAATAAAAAGAACAAGGAACGGAAACTAAAGCTATCACAAAACTAGGCTTCGAGCTGGCTGGAACAGGGGCTTCGGGGTAGTTGGGGAGGTTAATAATGAAGAATTAATGAAGAAACAAAGATAATGAAGGCCTCAAAGATATCCCTTTGTGGTTAATGATGGATAATAAATGAGAACAATAAATGAACAATGAACGGACAATGAAAGAATAAGCAATAAATATGTAGAACAATTGTTTAAGCAAAGAGCCAGAGAATGTTATCTTGTATTAAATGTGTCCTGCGTTTTACAAAATGACAAGGGTCCCCTTTATATAGGAGGGGTAAATCCCCACACAATACATGTCTAATAATGACATAGAAATTCTATCAATACCGTTGTACAATGGCTTAGTACGGATATATACTACTTCTCGCAAACTTTGTCAGTCCTCGTCGCGTTACCTCAAGAGTTCCCCACCATTCTATGACGGTCATCAATTTTCATGATGCCTCGAAGTACGCCATGATGAGTCTTCGATGTACGCTTCCAAGGCGAGTGCTTTGGGGACGAGCCTTGGACTGTGCTTTGACCCCATCGAGGCCGGACTTGAACTACCACAAAAGCCTTAAAATCGGCATTCCCTGATTTTAACCATATATAGATAGTCCATGCGTGTCTTAGAATGGAAAGATAAGAAACAATCTTGACCTAAATTTTCTCGAACCTCTCGTGATGACATCATGCTTGTGATATAGGTGCTCGAAACTATCATAACGTTCCATCAGTTTATTCCCCGATAATTATTGAATGCACCGTCGGTGTGTATTCCCAAACATATTGAATGCGCCATCAGTTTCGTCGACATTTCACTATAAATAAAGGATTTCTGGAACCAAAGCTTCACTCATTCTTTCTTCAACAATCTTTAGTCGTTTCCCTTCTCTGTATACTCTTCTGGTCTTTTATTCTTATAGTTCAAACCTGTGACCATGAGGTCATAAGGCACCAACCTTATTAGTTAAGCCATGGCTCTTTTTCAATGCCTTTCCCCTCTAAGTGGAATTATGCTGAGTTGTTGTTATTGTTGTTTTTGTTGTTGTCATTATTATTATTTGCTATAATGGATGAGAGGAGGACACAAACTCCTTCCAATATCATAAGATATGTGGACTGTAAATCGTTGCTCATCTCTCTTAAATTTAACCTAGTGTGGCGTTTCATTCATTTCGCTTTCCATGGAGTGGGGTGACACTATTTGCTAATTTTCGCATCCCACACCGGTGCAATGTCTCAAGAAATGGCTTCATAATAGTAGTGCTGACGAGACCCATACTCGCCAAGCTTTTCACCATGCCACATTTTCTTTGCTTGTCAAAAGATTTTGCTCTTTGATAGGCTGTAGCCTTTTCATGTATTGCTATTTTGCAGGAGGTTCTCTGTAACACTCCTAAAATCTATAAAATTTTCAAGACACGCTAAATTTAGAATTTGATTTTCCCCCTAAAATTATACTTCTAATACGGATTTAAACTTTTGTGAGTGATTTTGAGTTACATCTATGTTTATAAATAAGTGGCTACGCAATTATGGAATATTAATAATTTTAATGTTATTAATTATTACAAGTGGGTATCATTAATTATTAGTTAAGTTATAAAAAGGGGACAAATAACCAAAACCCTTAAGCCCAAAAAAGAGGGATGTTGAAAAGTGTAAGGCAGGCTTAAAGCCTTAAGCCTTCGAACGAAAAAGAAATTCCAAGAAGACTTATGCGTATAAGAAACAGCTGCACGTCCCAGCAAAAATAGTCACGCAAGTAAGCATAATTCTAGGTTTCTTACCAATCACTAATTCTTGAACTCAAAGGTACATAGAATTTTCTATTCTCAATTATCCTAAAGTAGTGTAGGTAAGAATAGAATAGTTAATTTCCTTCATCCTCTATATCAACAATAAATTTCATATTTAATTATGAAACCTTAAAATTTATTAAAATGCACTGATTGTTGTAGAATCGATCATTTGACCGGTGTCAATTGGACCGGGGTCTACGTATTGGCTCAAAAAGTTTTGAGGTGAGTTGATACAACTCTTTTGTAAAGTGGTTTAACTCACAAAAGCACGCATACGGGTTTGATGAATTGCTTAACAGAGTTTATATTTACTTAATTGGAGCTAGTGTGTACCTATTAACTTAGTTTGTTCTAGTAAAAATTTAGACAATTTATTATAATATACGTGCAAAAAATTTCAGATTTTTGTATTATTCTTATATGCTATTTTCATGTTGAAAATTATGAAGAAGCAAGAATCTTTAGAAATACTTTTATATATTTATTTCATTCTTATGTAATGCTTTACATTTAATGATACCAGCATGAGCATGTATATGATGTTCTATAAAGAAAAGATCTAGACTTGAAAAGTCACAAGAAGGAGTTTTAGAAAAAAAAGATTTTTGGGAGTACCCTTTATTTTGAGAAGGAGTCATCGTCCAGGCCGAGGGTCCTGACCAAGGCGTTGACTTCCTAAAACTACTTGTGCCAAAGTAGGGAGCACATGAGTTGAGGGTCTCGTTGCTGAGAATTTACTTAGCCATGCTAAGATATGAAACATGAGCGTTGAGAATCATGAAGCGAGTGGCACCTCGTGGATTGGGCCTATTCGATCAGATTGGGATCGAACCCCTTCCGATCACACGGTGACTGAAACAAAAATAAGTCAGGATAGTTGGAATTCCCAAAGTCTAAAGTGAAGTATTTTTTTTATAAGAAAGAAAAAGAAAATTATTTCTTTTGGAATATTCATAAACTGCTATTATGTAGTTATTTTAGAATTATTCTTATAAGCTTTATGTTCTACGTGCATTTAGAAGCTTTGCTCGTAATATATATGTTATTAAAGTTTTGCCCCTGTTGTTGACACTCACTGAGTATAATGGATGGTACTGACGTTCTCTTTTAAGAACCTACGTTGGTCTGCTGTACAACGTAAGAACCGGTTTTGCAGGCAAGCAGGCTACTGGTTAGGACTTCCTTCTCTTAAAGTGCTAATGGTGTGCTCCGCTTTTGTTCGTGTAATATTCCTTAGAGTCACTTTATTTAGTTATTTCTTTGTTTACTTAGAGAACTGGCCAGAAAATCTCATGTCCTGACCAGTGTGTCAGTTTATCAGTAGAGGCTTCACAGACATAGTCATTAGGTTAAGATTTAGATAGTTTTGATAATAACTTAGCACTAATTAAGTAGTTACTATGAATAAATTTTTGGAGTTGATTTAATTAAATATTTAAATTAATCAAAAATATTTAATTAGAGTATTGCCTTGTTGTATATAAAGTTTGGAGTTATAATAGATTTGATAAGCAGAGATGGTTTGCTCGGTCATATTTAGTGATCGAGTGCCAGTCTCGGCTTGTTCAAAAAATGGGTCGTAACAAACTTGGTATCAGAGCCAGGTTTATGGAGTCCTATGGGTCTATGAAACCGTGTCAAGTAGAGTCTCATTTACGGGTATGTTGTGCACCATACTTATCTTTGGGAGGCTGCATGACATATTAGGAAAATTTCCTTATTTTGAATCATAGATCGTGCGTTAAAGCTTAATGTGAGAATTTAGTTCACTTCTGCTAATCTCATGAATTATTGATATACTTAATGTGATATAGTGTGCAAGATTCAATACATGACAAATAACCTCTGCTTGAGGTACAGCTAAGTTAAGGAGATGTCCATTATACCTCAAAATGAGAACTACATGAAAGACATGCGGCCAAGAAGGAGGTTATCGTAATCCTTATATTTTTCAGTTAAATGACATGGGCAAGTCGTAGAGGAATATGAGTTGACAACATCATCAAATATTGAAATTAAGAATTGTACCAGGGACTGGGGAGGAGTTGATAACAGTGAAAGTAGTGTGGAAATATTGAAAAAAAAACATATCACGAGTTAAAGTTCTAGTTAAGTGTTATTTGCAATGCCATGGGTAGTCACTATGATGGTACCATGGAAGGGATCAAATATGATAGACCAGTAAATGAAAAGGTTAAGAGCCAACTAGGAAGGATTGTATCTCAAGTGACTACTTCAGAACCCCGAGAATGAATAAGGTTTAATTGGTCAAGGATATGCAAAATAGCCAATGTGCAATGCGCACCTTACGACTTATCGAAATAAGTTATGATTGGAATAGTAGCAGACACAATTATGAGTATGATCAGTAATGTGGAGGTAAAAAAAAGGCATACCAGATTGTGCAATCTTAAGATTTAGGAGGGATTAAACATACTTGGTCAGATCCACTAAGTCGTAATCACAACCACTAAAAATTTTATATTATTAGATCGTGTCACTTATATCCAAAATAGAATAAATCTATAGTTAACTATATGATGCAAAGACAACAACTTGCATAATACTACAGTCCGTCAATGACATGATAAAGTAAGGTCCTCGAACTGAGATCACAGAAAATTGTCTTCTTAGTCCATTACAGTGATGTATGAAAAAGCATAGTTTTCCAGGCCTATGGGCTCCATGTGTAATAAGAAAAGTAGACTTTTAAAGGCCCACAGTCATAAGATATATATTAGATAAGCTCTTCCTAGCTCATGCCTCATGTTTGAAAAATGTCCGAGATGTAATGAACTTTAGGACATGTGAATGGGGTATTTGGATGTAATATATCCAAATGCTCATTAAGTATATATTATATGAGAAAGTGTGCATTAAATGAAATACACCTATGTTTATAGATTTGTGTGCAGATTGTGAGCACGTAATTTTTACCTCGCTTGAATTACTCCTATAGAATTCATAAAATTAGGATTTTTCTTTTAATTATTTAATTTTAGGGAATTAATTGCATAATTTTTGTGTTTGCATGCATTTTTTTGTTTATATTTAATTGATACAATTTATATAAAATACAAAATATGTCGCATGCACATTTTAAAATAGATTTGACATCTTCAAGCATTAATTAGCAATTAAGCATTTTAATAAAAGGTAAAATCAAAAATAGGTTCAACTTGCTTGCTTTTTAATATTTAGGTAGATTCTCCTTTAATTTTATTTTTCTAGTAACTACATAGAATTGATTTATATTTTTTAGGTAAAATTTGAATTTGTGATTAATTTAGAATTTTAATAATTTGTGAAAATGAAAGGAAAAAAATGAAAGAAAAATGAAAAGAATTGAAAAAAATAAATCTGAAGTCAGAGAACCCAAATTTGGGCCACCTTTAAATAAAAGTCCAGCCCAAAAAAAATCCCTTCCCATAACCCATCTAAAACCCAAGCCCAAACACCCTAACCCGGTCCAGCCTCTTAACCCCTCAAAACGACGTTATTTCAGTTGCAATCAATCCTGATTGTCTAGGTTGTTTGATTCGACGGTTAGGAACTGATGGCTTTTTAATATATTGCTGTCCAAACGCGTCCCCCCCCCCCTTTCGTCATCTCTCATACCCTTAATACACAAACCCTAATACCGTCATTCCTCCACCGTCTACCACCAACAAAAAAATCACCTTCGCCGGTAGCGAGTCACCGATGGCTCTCAAATTTACACCATATGTTCTCCTTCTCCTCCCCATTCCATATCCATCCTTAGTTTTCCTTCAAATCTCACCTAAATGCATCGAATATTCGAAACAATAGCTGCTGCCTCCGTCGTGTACGGTGGCGCCGCCTCCAAACCTCACCAAAATTACACCCTATAGCCTCCTCACCCTCCTCTTTCCGAATCCACAACCCATAGCCTACGAGTCATCCCTGCATGGCTCGAATTTTAAATCGAAATCTAGAATGGAACCCTAATATTTTTTTAGGTTGGAGTTTCCTGATTTTGGACTATAATAGCCCTTAATCATGTGTTTTCTTATGAAACACATGATTAAGGACAGTTTTAGTTTCAATAATTCTAAGAAATTGGCCGGAGTTCCGGTTTTGAGTTAGGTATTTCCTTCCGTCCTTTTCTGTTTTTCTTTTATTTTTCTGTTCTTGCTCGTTATGTTATTTATTTTTTGGTTTGATTTAGGGTTCTGATTTCTTGTCTACATTACAGCTATATAGTTTAAATCAATTTGATTGTTTGTTACATGATATTATAGGTTTAGTCTTATTTTTTTGTGTTCAATTGTCCATTTACTGTTTTATTAGTTCAATAATAAATTACTCTTACGGTACTTTTAATTAGAACTAGTTTGGTTCTCTTTGCCTTTGTTAAGATCTTCTGATAAGGAAGTAGGTAGTTGGGCTTTGTTTGAAATCAGTAGTTTCATTAGAATTGGGTCACTTGGCCCAGATTTAGTTAGTTGACATAGGTTAGTAATTCAGGGGTGAGGCCAAGGGTAGAATAGGCATTTTACTGTAAAAGAATCTTGCTTAGAACCCCCTAGAACCTCTTGGGGTTTTAATTTGAAATTCAGGAACTTGGTAGCATAACTTGACTAACAAGTCATTAAATGAGGGGCTTAAGTAGCTAAAAATAGAAAAATAAAAGGACTAAAGGCTGAAAGGCTAAATTTGAGCTGCCCTAATAACTTGTCTATAAAGGCATTGTTACTTAGAGCTGAAGGGAGGGATTCCAGGCATTAGAATAGATTAAAAAATTCTTAGAATTTTCAGGCAAAAAAGACTCCAAAGCATCGCTATTCCATTGAACTTTTAGGGTGATCCTGAAACTCTAAGTCCTAAATCAAATCTCCAGCTTTTTTAAGATCGAAAATAGCTTGAACTTTCCTTGTGTTTTGGTAGTTGAAGTTTCTAAAGTTCCTGGGTTTATTGCGAGTCTATTTTGGGTCATTCAAGTATGTTTTTGGTTGTTTGCAGGTGATGTTCCTTTGCAATTAACTCCTGGGTTGCTTTCATATTATTATCTGGGTTTTAAAAATGATCTTAATATTGTTGTTCCTTGTTGCCTAGCTGACCCTCCATTTCCTATTTTATATTCAATTCCAGGTATACATCCTGAATCCACTTTGATGTAACTCTCAAGTTTGGAAATGAAATGAAGAGTGATGCATGCTTTCTCTGTTGATTTTACTTTTAGTTAGTTATTGTATTTCAAGTAGCTTCATGAATTAGTTAAATCTTCAATGTAATTAACTTGGACTTCAACTATACCTCATCTTGCTCATTCATGATAGTTCTAGTAGTGTAAATTAGCTTCACATGCTATGTTAGTTTAAAGGTAGAAATGAGTTAGAATTTGTCAAATTTCATTACTGTCCATAAACTTTCAAAGGATTGTTATCATGTCTCCAGGGTGGTTGGCATTCTACGAAAGTTTGAAAGTACTTAGTCGTACATATTCTTATTTTTTGAACATGTTAATTAATGCAGCTCATCCATTTATTTGCCATTAAAAATAAAGCATAAGAGTTTGGTTTACAAATTGAATCACTGTAAAGGAATGTCAGAGTTTGTTAATTCAGGAAATCAAATCCTTCAGCTAACTATTCACGTATCAGCACTGGTTTACTTGCATTACTACCTGGACTGTTTGGGACCATAAGGATTGGGCAAAATGTGGCCCAGCTATATAATAGCAGGCTAAAATACCTTTAGCCCTTTTAAATCAATTAACATTACCTAATTAAGAGCCTTTGGAGACTTGATTTTGAGTCCCAGCTCCTACCTGCTTTCGATTTGGGCCTATTTTAAGGACCGAGCTTTAAACAGTTTTGACAAATAAAACTAGATGAATTTTTGAGCTGGCTTCGGGGCCCGACCTGCTGAAAGCTCTATTTCAATTATTGAAGTTGTTGGATATGATGATTTAAAATTGAGTTATAGACTTTGGGCCTTTCAAGTTAGGTACCAGACTTGAATTAAGGGGTTTTCATATAGTGAAGGTCCTCTTGTATGAGTTTGGACTTGATCTTGAGGCCCAAGCTTTCTTGAATGCTTTTAATAATATTAACTCATAATGCTTATTAATTGAGCTTTTTCCTTTTTTAAAGACAATCCCAAAAGAAAATAATAGTTTCTCTTTGGTATGTTCTTTAAAAATAAATTGAGGTGCGCCACGCCGAACAAAATTCACAAATTGCATGGCCCTCATTAATCATATAAAAGCCTTAGAATTCGGGACGTGTATATAGCTAATTTCCATGGCCTCCCACAAAGTTATCAGTGTGCTAGTTGCCTTAAGTGCGTTATTTAATAATTTTACCTTCCTAAAATCGTGTTTTCATTTCATGTGACCAAATCCAAATCCCAAAATGTTTAATAAAATGTGTTTCGGATCCGGGTGCATTTCATGTGACGTGATCCGAAAACACATTTTAAACGACATTCAATCTTCCTCAAAAATTCAATTAATAGTGGTGAGTAATTTTAAAATGGCAATACAGGACAAACATGTTTTAAAATCATATGTTAGGCTAATTATGATAGTTTAAGCGACCGTGCTAGAACCACGGGATCCGGGGGTGCCTAACACCTTCCCTCGGTTCAACAGAATTCCTTATTCAGAATTTCTGGTTCGCAAACTTCATTTGGAAAGTCGAAAATTTCCTCAATTTGTGATTTAAATTAAACCGGTGACTTGGGACACCAAAAGCCAAACCTATCCTAAGTGGCAACACTGATAAATAAATAATCTCATTTTAAATTATGTCACTTAAATTGGAAAAACTCCCTTATACACTATCCTTCGGGATAGGTGTGTAAAAAAAAAGAGGTGTGACAGCTCTGGCAACTCTGCTGGGGATCCAAACCCAGAATTTCAGTTCAGGGTTTAAGAATTCGAGCTTAGAATAGCTATTATATTTGGCTTTATCTGATTTTCCTACATGTTCCATGCCTAATATGCTAAATGCTCACCCTTCCTCTTTCTTAGTCTTCTAAATCATGGAGAAGGGTGCACTTCGTGTGACTTCTCTTCTGTTTAGAGTCTTATCCCAATTTAGAACGAGGTTGAGACAAGCTGCTAAGCCGACGGAGCTTCTGTATTTCCGGTAAGCTGCCCCACCCCCACCCCCCACCCCCGGCTCAAGTTGTCCGCTCTGGTAAGCCAGGTCTAGATCAATATACCCAGGTTTTAAACCTAGTATAACAAAATCTCATGTCAGATCCCTAGTAGGAATGTTTATTTGCATCACGTGCATTTGACTTAGGGGACTCAACACAGGGGTTAGGTCCGTCTAGGACAGGTGTACCCAAATTAAAAAGACCATCGTAATGCATCCTACTTGCTACTTGTGCATTTATTTGCTTCGAATTTGCATGTTGATTGGCTTGTCAATAAGGGGAGAGAGTTGAAAAGAAACTAGCAATGTTAGGGTAAATGAGGGTAATCACCTGTTTTGAAAAATCAATATTCAAAATAGTACCGAAATGTCGGATTCATGAAAAATATAAAAGAGTGAGTTTGTTTTTCAAAATTTGGTATTGACAAATTTACCCGAACTAGCCAATTTGATTCTCACCGGATGTGAGATACGTAGGCAACCCCCACCGTCTCTAACTTCCCTTTTGCAAAAATAGCACAAAAACAACACAATTTTAATTTTGTCATAAATAAGCCAGGTGATGCCATTCTTGTTTAAAATAGGCCAAATATCCCCAAAAGGGCGCCGGAAGGCCTTTTTTGCAAGAACATCCACATTGTTCATGACCAATGGTTAGCGGTCACAGCCTTAAATTGTTCGCCCACGAAGTGCTAAAAGGTCGTATCTGCAATGCCAAGATTTTTGTCTTTTAAAACTGAAAAAAAATTGTTTTTTTTTTGTTTCTATTTTAGAATAAAGTAAGTCATTAAATCACCTAAGTAAACTTGCAGGATGAGCACGAATGAAATTGAACCCTTCACAATCCTTAATGAGATCCCCTTGAAGCTCCATATATGGTGTGATGATCTACGAAAAGGCAATAGGGAAACAGTGACAAGAGTTTTGGGAGGCCTCGTCGGATTATTAAACATCAAGCCAAGGTCGGAGATAATTAAATCCTTAATACCATTTTGGGACCCAACTTGCAATGTGTTTTGTTTCTTTGAATTCGATCTCACCTCGACATTGGAAGAAATATCGGGTTATGTGGGTCTAAATGGATATCTTAGAAGTCGATATCCTCTATCACCAAGACCAGTGTCCCCTTACAGAATCCTAGATTTGCTAAGCATTAGTGGGGATGTCCAAGACAGAAATCTAGTCGAAGGGTACTGCACACTTCAGTTTTTGTATCTTCGATATGGTAACCCTCGAGGTTTTGGAGAACCAAACATCGGTCTAACCCATGCTAAAAACAAATAAGTGGGAGGCAAGGTGAAGTCTAGCTTTCATGATAGCCTTTATATGTGTTGTGGTCTGCCCACGGAAGGACGGAAATGTAGAGATAGGTCTGGTAAGAATGATCGACGTGGCAATCAAAATGCTACCATCACGTGGTTCCTTTAATTGTGTCGGAAATCTATCGAGCCCAAACTATTTGTCTGGAAGGAGGAAAATTTTCCAAGGTTGCAATTTATTACTCTAGTTATGGATATAAGAATATCTCTGTCACCGAGTTAGATACATGAATTACGGTTTGACCGGTCTAAATTGCAGTGAAGAATATTGAAATCGAGTAGCGGAAATTGAATTCCCTACAGGTACGGAAGCTTGGCTTGCATGTCTGAGGGCCCTGACTGTTGATAAAATTGAATGGGCATTTGGATGGCTCCCTGGCACTAAGGTAATATACACAACAGCTGAAGCGTCTTATATCCTCTTAGTGGGCGTTCGGAGCATTCAAATCATATGCTCCCTACAGGGTGCTGCGTCAACTAGAGAGATTCCAAACCGTCCATAATGATGAAGATCTAAGCAAGCATGCCATTGAGTTGCGGCCAAAAGCTGCATTTCCCGAAGGAAAAATTTGCCAAATGTGGAATGAATGTAGATTATGGAACCCAAGACCATTGTGCGAAATTGAATCAGAGGTGAAATGGACCCCAAATATGTTGAATGGTTCAGCAAGAGATATCAAGTTCCTGAAATATCCATGAAAATACCACATGACCAATAATTCACTATTGAGGCCCAACCACAATGGGACTGGCTGACTAAAGAAAATGAATACAAGGCCAAAATTAGTAAATTAGAAAGGAAACTCATGGAGCTCCAATTTGAAAATAGTGTTCAAGCCACAGCAGATGAAGGAGAAAAGAAATAACTAGCCCAGGAAAATGAGGCACTCAAAGCTCAGATCAGAAAGATGAAAACAGCCTTCGACAACCCATAAAGAAGCCGAGCCGACGAAAGGCTTATAAGTGGGATAAGAAAGAAAGTCCTCGAATACCAATAAGACTTGGAAAAGTCTGACGCCAGTCAGGTAAAGCTACAGGAACAGTGGAAAAAGAAAGCGGAAGAGCAGGCATGATTTTTGCAACAAATGAAAAGAAACTATGAAGGGACTATCACTAGTCTAAGAAGAAAAGTGACTAATCTTGAGGATGAAGCAACCAAACGGGCTAAAGATTTTAAGGTTGATAGGGAAAATTGTTATAAGCTGATGGCCCAAATGGAGAAAGACATGCAGCAATTGCAAAATCAGCACTTTCACGACTCCCAAGTGTTAGAGGACCGAAACTAGCAGATAGGGAAGTTACTTCAGGAAAAGGGCAAGATCAGAGAAAGGATCAGAGCCATCACTGATTACATCACCATGAAATGCCAAGCATGCGAGGATATAATTCGAACTACCTTCTTTGCTGCAGTGATGGTCTTCGTCCATCAAGTAATGACTGATTTGGAGTGACTGCAAGGGGTCTCTCATATAAGCCCACAGCGAGGCCGAATGATGCCCCGGGGGCCCCAGAGATAGAAGCTTTAATGCATTCTTGATTTTTCAAATATTGAGTTTGTATTTTGTTTCATTTTGAGTCTGTATTTTATTTCCAAGAAACTGATTAATTTAGCATCTTTGTAATAGAAGTTTTATTAATGAAATTTGAAAATCCTCAAAAAATGTTCCTTATTTTTGTATTTGTTTCAAGAACTACGCTTGGTCTGATTTATGTGGGGTCATGATACATAAGCAATCTCCATAAGATTTAACTGTATCCTTAAAATAAAAGAAAGAAAAAGTAAAAAAAAAAAAAAAAGAGAGAGAGAGAGAGAGGAATAGAAACAAAGAGAGGGGAAATGAGAAAACCAATAGATAAACATGGCAAAAGCAAAGCCGAGAAAAGAAAAGAGTGAGGGAAAAGAAAAATGAAAAGAGAGTGGAAAATAAAAGAAGGAAATAGGAAGGGACTAGAAAGAAGACGGGATAAAGCATGCAACCGTTGCAAGACATGTAGATACTCGTTTAACTGCATAGGTGCATCATACCACAACGTGCGATCACATGTCTGTTATCTGTCTCAAACTAACCATTTGCTGCTTGTAACTGTGAGCACGTGATTTTTGCCATACATGAGAACAACTCCTAAAAATAGACCAAAAATAATTTTTATTAATTTTAGGAATTTTTCTTTGTTTATTTATATTTCATGCGTTTATAAGATTTTTAAAATCATAGAAAATCCTGAAAAAAGGTCATTTTTACATATTTATCTCAGTCTTTAAATTAACATTTTTCTTTAGTTTTAAGTTAAGTAGTTGTTTTAATGGTAAAAATAAAAAAAGAGTTTTAATTTCTAAAAAAAATAGGTTAGATTAGAATTTTTAATTTCTATGATCGTTAATTAAAAAAATAAAATAAAATAAAATAAGGATTTAATTGCAATCGGATTTTAATTTAAGCAATTTGGCCATTTTTTTAACACCAAACTAGCCAAACTATAATTTTCCTACCCAAATTTGCATAATCCAAGTCCATTCCCTAACCCATAATCCGTAGACCCATACCCTTAACCTAATCCCTACCCTATATAATATTATCTACACAAACACACAAAATACACATTCTAATACAATCAGCCACACAAACAATGGGTCTGCTTAAAAAGGAATCAGTCATTTTCATGGATTCCTCTTAAAGAAGACAACCGCCATTTCCATTAGAAAAGGAACCAAATTCCTAACACCTGGAAAAACCAATGAAATTTTCCAGAAAATCACCCCAAAATCAACCATTAACCACCCAAAAATCCTGCTGAAAATAAGTTCCAAACTCAGCTAAAAAACTTATGGAGAACAGGCCTAAAACCAGTTCTTCAACAGCTTCAAAACAGCCCTGAATAAGCCCCCAAATCACGCCAAAAATCAACTTAAAATTAGCTACAAAACCAGCTGAAAATTGTCTCAAAACCAACACAAAATACAGCTACAACGCAGCTACAAAACAGCTCCAGAATCCTCAATTAATCCCATTGAAGTCTTGAGCTCGAGGTTGTCGCTGACGATGTTTCCGTTCAACAGGGCAGGTTCAGTTCGCGAGAGAGCTGCATCCATCCGCAGGACTAAAGCATATTTCCTGTCATATTGAATGTCAAGGAAATAGCAGGTAAAGTTTTTTTTATCTCAAATACATAAAGTTTGCAGGATATTTGATTCTCATTGGTGTTTATTGAATGTGATAATTACATAGGATTTGATTCAATTTTGAAATGCATAATTTTATATATTATTGGGTTAAGAACTGTAAAACAAACGTATATGCATTCCTATGTGATTCTTATGTAATTATCACATTGCTTTAACTTTTGAGTTTTTGACATTACTTGGTCATTAGGATTCGGATTAAATATGGGATTTACTGATGAAGGCCTTGCAATTTTGTAATTAGTTAATAAAATTACTAACCTTTTAGATGATGCCAATTTGATTCCTAACTGACATTTTCATATGGAAACAACGTGGGTAGTGCTAAATTAGTGATTTGTTGGATTTTACGATTTAATTTATAAATGGGTTATGGGAATTTTACTTGAATCGTAGTCCGTATTAGTTGAGTAAGATTTTTTGAAATAAATAGAGGTGTGCCATTCACGGAAAAAATCCCCAAATCCATAATCATTACTTAATTATTTTAACTCTTTAGAAATCGAGGTGTGGCATCAGTTAAATTTTTCATGACCCTTGCAAACCTTGTTATTAACTTGGAAGTGTGTAGTTGTTTTAGGCGCTCTATTAAAAATTACCTTCCTAAGTATGGGTGCGCATTCATGTGACTCAAATCCAAAACTCAATGAAGTTGAAATATGTCAAAAATTGTGGGTGCATTTACGTGACGTGGTTCGCAGTGTGTTTTAACGACATTGCAAATTTCTTTAAAAAAATATTAAAAATGGTAGAGAAATAATTTAAAATTGCACTATTGGATGAGTATATACAAAAATTAGAATTATTAGCCAATTATAATAGTTTAAGTGACTGTGCTAGAACCACGGAATCTGATAGTGCCTAACACCTTCCCTCGGGTCAACAGAATTCCTTATTCAGAATTTCTTGCTCGCAGACTTCACATGGAAAGTCGAAATTTTTCTCGATTTGGGATTCAAAATAAACCGGTGACTTGGGACACCAAAAACTATCCCAAGTGGCGACTCTGAATAAATTGAATAATAATCTCATTTCGAATAATGTCACTTTAATTAAAAAAATTCCATTATACGTGTCAGCCTTCGGGGTAGCCGTGTAAAAAGGAGGTGTGACAGCTCTGGCGACTCTGCTGGGGAGTAGAGAACCCAGAATCTCTAGTTCAGGGTTCCAGAATTCGAGCTTAGAATAACTGTTATATTTGGCTTCTTCTGATATGCTTACATGCTAAGTGCAGAATGCTTTACCGCTTCAATATTATCTGAACTGTAGATATAAACTATTACGAAAGCATTCACTTCTCATCTCCGGGGATGTGCTTACTGGTTGAGACTCCCTATTCTGTTAGTGTCATACCTGAAAATAAGAAAGAGACCGGACAAGTTACTAAGCCGGATGGCCTTTTGGTTCCCGGTACGTAGCCACCTCCTCGACTCGAGTTGTCCGCTCGAGTGCACGGTCTAGACCCTATACCAAGGTTTTTAACTTAGAATAACTTGACACTAATGCCGGATCCCTAGTAGGAACGCTTATTTGCATCATGCATTTGACTTAGGGGACTCAACACAGGGGTTGGGTCCATCTAGGACAGGTGTACCCAAATTGAAAGACCATCCTGACGCATCTTATGTGCTACTTGTGCATCTGTTTGCTTCGGCTTGCATGTTGACCGGCTTCCAAAAGAAAGAAAGAAAATCAAAAAAAAAAAAGAGTGAGAGGTAGGTATCTAGAAAATTCTAAAACTCTACCGGATTTTTGAGAAAATAAAAGAAAAAGAAAGGTTATCAAAAATAGTTGGTTTGCCTAATTTTTCCCGAACTACGCGGGTCTGATTCTCACGGGATGTGAATTTTTTTAGAAGCTTCTCTTTCATAAATATATATATATATATATATATATATATATATATATATATATATATATATATATATATATATATATATATATATATATATATATATATATATATATATATATATATATAAACGAAAATCAAAATCAAAAGCATAAAAAAAAATTCCCTTTCTTCTTCTAAAACATTTTCTTCAAAAATTCAAAAAAAGGGAGTTTGTATATTTACTCCATTTCAGAAAAAAAAAAACCAAAACCAAATCCAAAAATATTTTTATTTATTTCTTTCGAAAAGTTTTTTTAAGAATTTAATTTTCAAAAATTCAAAAAAGAATTTATTCTTTAGAAAAGTTTCTCTTTGAGACATCATTTCCAAAAATCCAAAAAAAAAATTTCTTCTAATTTTTCATGAAATTCAAAAAAAAAAACATTTTCATTCTTCTTTCGAAAATTCATAAGAAAATTCAACATTCAAAAAATATCTCCCCTTTTATTTAGAAGTATTTCTTTCAAAAATTCAAAAATATTTTTCTTTCTTCTTTAGAAGTTCTTCTTTCGAAATTTCAAAAATATTTTCTTTCTTCTTTCGAAATTGAAAAGAAAAGTCAAGATTCAAAAATGCTTTCTTTCTTAGAAGTACTTTTTTCCTAACTTCAGAATAAAAATCCATAAATACAAAAATATTTTTCTTTCTTCTTTAGAAGTTTTTTTTGCGAAATTCCAAAAATGCAATAAAAGTCAAAAAAAATCTTACTTCTTTAGAAGTCTTTCTTTGCAAAAGTGCTGGAGAAAGATCAAAATCCAAAAATATTCTGTTTCTTTTTTATAAGTCTTTCTTTTGAAAAACAAATGTGAAAAAAAATAGAGAAAATTTGAAATCCAGAAAAATATAAATTTAGTTTATTTCCTCTATTCCTAATCTTCCCGAACTACGCAAGATCTGATTCATGCGGCATCATGATACGTAGGTAACCCACATCAAGTTCGATCAACCATGGAAAAGGAAAATGAGAAAATGAAAAAAAAATGAAAAACAAGAAGAAGAAAAGAAAAACAAGAGTGATAAAATGTTGATAATAATAAGGACGGATGATTCCATTCAAACATGTCTTTTTCTTAATTGTGAAGAAAGTTTGAGGTGGTCGGTTTGTGGTAAGCTGGAAACACAGGACTCAAGGAAAAATGATAACTGACATGGAAGCTGTTACAATTGCTCAATAGACTCAGGGTCAGAAGGTCCGACAAGAGTCTACTATGCTTGAGGAAAATGGAATACTAAAACAACAAATGACCAAAATGTGTCAAGTATGAGCCAATGGCAAAGGAGAACCTTGTCATGGGTCACAATTTGCTACACAACAAGAGCAGTACCATTATCCTGAATACCACTCCTACTCGTTTGATCTTCCTACAAACATTGAGAAGCCTGTCCGAAAGATGGTACAGGAAGAAATGACTCAAAGAGTGAAAAACTTAGAGCAACGGTTGAAAAACATGAAAGGTTTGACTGGTCAAGAGTGTTGCCTTCAAAGATCTATGTTTGTTCCCCGATGTCCACGTGCCGCCTGGTTTCAAGATTCCCAAATTTGAAAAGTATAATGGACATGGAGATCCCATAGCCCACCTGAAAAGGTATTGCAATCAACTGAGAGATGTGGGAAGAAATGAAGAATTGCTAATAGCTTATTTTGGGGAAAGCCTCACGGGAGTTGCATCCGAATGGTTTTTGGATCAAGACACTTCTCGCTGGTATGTCTGGGATGACATGGCACAAGCCTTTGTCAAACAGTTCCAATACAATATTGACATTGCCCCAGACCGCAATTCCCTTTAAAACCTGAAGAAGAAACCAAGTGAAAGTTTCAGGGAATATGCCATTAGATGGAGAGAGAAAGCAGCTAGGGTTAAGCCACCTATGGATGACTACGAGCTAATCACTGTCTTCCTTCAAGTGCAAGAGCCAGATTACTTTCAAAACATGATGTCCGCTGTTGGCAAATCCTTTTCGGAAGCAATCAAAATGGGAGAAATGGTAGAGAATGGTCTTAAGACAGGCAAAATTTTAAGTCAAGTAGTTCTTAAAGCCGTAACTCAAGTTTTCCAGGTTGAATCTGATAATATTAGTGACATAAATGAGAAGGAAGAAGAAATCATGATGACAACAGGGTCGAGAAGAGGTCCTAGAAGAACATCTCAAAGGTATGCGCAGCCTCATCAGGTTCCCATGACTCCCTTGAGCATTACTATCGACCTTAGAACCCACCATACTTTGTTGATCCACCTCAGTATGTTGTCCAGCCGCCGAATCACCCAAGAAGGCGAGTACGAGGATCACAAAATCTCCACCAGCCTCCACAAAATGTTCAAGTGCCTTATAACCCACATCCAAGCCAGGGGTATAGAAGGGAACAAAAGTTGAAATAAAATTTTACACCAATAGGAGATTCATATGCAAGTTTATTTGAAAAGTTAAAGCATTATGTCCTGATTTCACCCATTATTCCAAATCATGTGGACCCATTTGCAAGAAGCTTTGACCCTTCTAAATGGTGTGAAACCATTCCGATGCCCGAGGGCACGATGTTGAAAGTTGTCGGGATTTGAAAAGAGAAATAGAGAGGATGATCCAGGAAAACCTGATTGTGATTCAAGACTGTGACACCCAGAATATCATGGGGAATCCTTTAACTGCACAGAACGATGCATACTTTGTGGGGATGATGCCTGGTGACATGGAGTATGAGAATTCTCTCAGGAACTTGCCGACTGAAATTGAAGAAGGCCATGATGATTTATGGTGAGCAAATTTGTGGCCAAATGTCAATCTTAGCAATTGATAAGTCATTCCCTCCTCACTTAGGAAGGAATCTTGTAGCTTGTTTTGATGGTTTTTCAGTTATCTGGGTTATTTTAGGGTTGTGATCCAGATTTTATTTGTTTTATTGAGTCAAACCCTTCTATGTTTCTATTCTGTTTGTATGAGTTATGCTTGTCCGTTTTGTTGTTGTTTTTATTATCTGGGTTAGCTAAAGGTTGTAATTCGGATCTTAGGTTGCTTGTTTAGTCGTCAAACCATTCCATCCTTATTCAATAAAATTTAGTTTGTCCTTTTGTGTTATTTCGTTCTTAGTTCTTTTAGTGCTAGTTCTAATAACATGACATGCATGCGGAAATTTTGGCCAGATCTTAGAAACTGATTTAATCTGGAATTGGATAACTGAAAAAAAGGAGAAGTACTTTTGAGGATGAATAAAGACTTGAAATACTTGTGAATTAAGGTCAAGTAAAATTCACCTTCAATTCATTGTGAAGATCGGGCTTGAGAATATCTAATCAATTGAAGTTTGTTGAAAAGTTTTCCATCAAGGGATGGAAAGTGTCTTTTGACCATGACACACCAAGAAATTAAGCATGTTCACCAGTGCTAGGATCGTGAAAAGATAACATGATAGTCATTCTCTAGGCCGGAAGGCCCTTTTTCTGCTATCCAAATACTTCATACCCTTTGCTACCCCTTTTGAGCGTGTGGTATTTTCTTTGACCACCCTCTTTTGGAATCAAGTTTGGAATCAAGTTTAGAAAGAATGAAAAAAAAAGTCCATGTCCGAAGAGTATAAACTGGGGCACCTTTTAGAAATTTCTAAGTGAAAAAGAAGAAAAGAACTGTCAAAGATACAAGCCCTCAAAAAATAGAAGCTGGGGCAAACAAAAAAAGGAGAAAACAAAACAAAAAAACAAAAAAAAAAGAAAAATAAAAAGAGAAAGAGAAAGAAAGATGAAAAATAGTTTAGATTAGATGTTTGAACTACGTTAGACCTGATTCCTTTAAAAAAAGATACGTAGGCAGCCTCACGGTTTGGTCCAACCAAATAAGAATTCAAGAAAAAATCCCCAATAGCTAAAACTGGGGCAGTGATTTTATTTCACTTTTGAAAGAGTGGATTCCAGAGTTGTATGTCTACAACCCCTAATTTTAAGTCTACTTTGAGCCTTCATGTCGACCCTTCTTTCCAACCATATCCAAGATCCCACCAAATAAAGACCTCCCGATACGCTTTCAAGAATGCCAAGAAAAGAAGGCAATGAGCAACGGTTGTCACGCGACATAGAACACTGTCAAGTTGCTCGCAAAAAAAAAAGAGAAGGGGAAAGAAAATAAAAAGCAAAAGAAAAAGAAAAAAAGAAAAAAAAGAAAAATAAGATAGTATTACTAGTGAAAACCCTCACGAGCACTGTATGGCGATGGTGAGAAGAGATAAATAAATGAGAGAGACTTGTTGGTGAAAACTCCTCGGGGCACCACTAGTCGAAAGTGAGTCATGAAGCTGATGCAAAGGATTGGCACGAACAAGCCCGACTTCAAAGGTCATAACAATGGGGAAAACGAAGATTAGATTAGTTGGATAGATCAGGCCATTAAGTCCAAATGCATGCCATGAGTTACTAAAAGAAATCTTCCTTCTGTCCTTCCGACAGGGGGAATTTCTTGTCAATATTTGTTTCTTTGTGTCATTGAATCGTTCACTCTAAGTTTGTCCTCGTCAAAACAAGCAAGAAAAGATTTCAAAATCTGCTACCAACTTTTCAGTTGCGCAAAGTAAATTTGGCCAGCGTACTCAGCTGTTACTATCAGCATGCCTTGAGGATTCATGCAAGGGCTCCCCCAAAAGACTCTTGTCAGCATGCTTGGCGCAAGAAAAGATAACTTGTGATTCTCTCTGACAGACAAATTGCTTAAAAAGCAGAAAGTCATTGAAGATATCAGAAAAGGTCACCTGAGCCAAGATCTCCAATCGGGGCAAAGTTGATTGAGCATCAAATACAAATGGTACTGGGTGCAAAACAATCAGAGTTGGTGCAGAACAAAGGTCTCCTAAGACCGACTCAGGCTGATCGAGCAAAAGTTAAGCTGCTCAAGACTCAAGTCCACAAACCGACCACCATTTTCAAAACTGATAAATTGTTCTTTGTTTGCAGCAGGAACAAAGAAGTGCAAGGAAAATGGTTCAAAAAAAAGAAAGAAAGAAAGAAACAAAACGAACAAAAACAACAAAAAAAGAGAAGAAGAATAGAGCCGACAAAGGTAAGTTTCTCAAATCTTGGTATTTATTTGTCTGCATGGGCATAAACTCTTGGCATTGATCTTTACATTTTCTTCCTCCTAGGATAAAAATTCCTAGTATGATGGATTTTCCTCCCAATACAAATCTTAGAAGACCTAGTCTGATGAACTTTCTCCTAGGATCAAAATCTTAGTCTGACAAATCTTTCTCCTAAGATACCAAAATATGACCTAGTCTGATGAACTTTCTCCTAGGATCAAAATCTTAGTCTGACGAATCATTCTCCTAAGATACCAATGATGAACTTTCTCCTAGGATCAAAATCTTAGTCTGATGAATCTTTCTCCTAAGATACCGAAAAAGAGTGACCTAGTCTGATGAACTTTCTCCTAGGATCAAAATCTTAGTCTGATGAATCTTTCTCCTAAGATAGAAGACCTAGTCTGATGAATTTTCTCTAAGAATCAAAATCTTAGTCCGATGAATCTTTCTCATAAGATACCAAAAAAAGAGGGAAGATCTAGTCTGATGAACTTTCTCCTAGGATCAAAATCTTAGTCTGATGAATTTTTCTCCTAAGAGAGTGACTTAGTCTGATGAATTTTTCTCCTAAGGGAGTGACATAGTTTGATGAACTTTCTCCTAGGATTGAAATCTTAGTCTGATGAATCTTTCTCCTAAGATACCTAAAAGTGACCTAGTCTGATGAATTTTCTCCTAGGATAAATATCTTAGTCTGATGAATCTTTCTCCTAAGATAGAAAACCTAGTCTGACGAATTTTCTCCTGGGATAATTTTAAAAAAAAACAAAAAAAAGAAGAAAATCCAAAATCATGGTAGCGTAGGACTTTTTTCCCTTTTATCCCGGATTAACCCGTTGAATTCCTCGACATAAACCGAGGATCATCTTTCCTTTTTCTCCCCAGCATAACCTGAGGGTCTTTCCTTTTTCTCCTCGACATAACCCGAGGGTCTTTTCTTTTCCTCCCCATCATAACCTGAGGGTCTTTTCTTCCCCCCTCCCCTCGGCATAACATGAGGGTCATTTTCCTTTTATCCCCAGTATAACCTCACGTCTTTTTGTTTTCTTCCCCGGCATAACCCGATGATTAATTTCTTTCTATCCCCAGTAGACTCATTTTTCTCTTATCCCGGCATAAACCGCAGATCCTCTGGCATAACCCAGGAGTCGTCTTCTCTCGGCATAACCCGTGGACCCCCTGGCATAACCCAGGAACCTTTTTCATTCATCCCGGCATAACCCGCGAATCTCCCTAGCATAACCCAGGAATCTTTTTTCATTTCATCCCGGCATAACCCGTGGATTTTTTCTTTCATCTCCAACAGGAACTCTTCATTTCCATCCCGGCATAACCCGTGGATCCTCCTCTTATCTCCAGCAGGGACCCTTTCTCCTTTCCAGCATAACCTGGCATTCTTTCCAAAGGATACACAATCTTGACTTTTATTGTTTTCAATAAAGAAATAGCTTAGATTTGTGTTGCAAATAACTCACGAAATTTTCCCAGTAAAAGATGGGGCAGAAAATTTTGTTCGTTTGTTTGTTTTGGTGCCTGAGCAGGTTTTACCTCGAGGCACAGGATTCGAGATAGCCGAAAGAGTGAGTCTCAATCCAGAATAAAGGAAAAGAAGAAAAGAGCAAAAAGAAGCAAACTCAGAATGTTCAAAGAAGAAAAGAATGCGGACTGCTCAAATTTGATTCAAAATCACAAGTTTCGCATGTCTTGCTTTGATCCAAAGTTTAAGAAAGATCCAGCACCTACAACTAACAAGCATCAAAGTTCAGATCGGAGTCCGCAGCAGGACCTAGCCAACACTCGAGATGAAGCTTCAAAAATTTATAGATAGGAATCTTGTAACCCGTAGCTCATAGGCTTAGTTAGTCTTTTTAATTTTGATTTTGATGTAACAAACGGGACCGCGAACCGGAACCTCGACCGAATTTTCACCTCGGCATGCTCCTTTATCTCATTCACTTCCCGAACTACATCGACCTGATTCCTTTATAGTCAAGGATATGTAGGCCATCTCAGAAGCACGATGCGGTCAAATCTTTTAAAAAATATTTCCCACGGAGTATTCAAACGGGAAAAAATTGCTCATATATGCTCACTTTATCTTTGCACAAAAACTCTTCATGTTTCCGAGTAAAGAGGGGCAGCTGTGAGCACGTGATTTTTGCAGTACATGAGAACAACTCCTAAAACTAGACAAAAAATAAGTTTTATTAATTTTAGAAATTTTTCTTTGTTTATTTGCATTTCATGTGTTTTTAACATTTTTAAATAATAAAAAAAAATTGGAAAAATGTCATATTTATATATTTATCTTAGTCTTTAAATTAATATTTTTCTTTAGTTTTAAGTTAAGTAGTTGTTTTAATGGTAAAAATAAATAAAGAGTTTTAATTTCTAAAAAAAATAGGTTAGATTAGAATTTTTAATTTCTATGATCGTTAATTAAAAAATAAAAGAAAAGAAAATAATGATTTAATTGCAATGGGATTTTAATTTAAGCAATTGGGCCATTTTTTAAAACCAAACTAGCCCAAACCATAATTTTCTTATCCAAACCCACATAACCCAAGTCTATTCCCTAGCCCATAATCCGTAGGCCCATACCCTACCCTATATAATACTATCTACACAAGCACACAAAATACACATTCTAATACACAATCAGCCGCACAAACAATGGGTCTGCTTAAAAAAGAATCAGCCATTTCCATGGCATCCTCTTAAAGAAGACAACCCCCAATTCCATTAGAAAAGGAACCAAATTCCTAACACCTGGAAAAGCCAACGAAATTTTCTAGAAAATCACCCCAAAATCAACCATTAACCACCCCAAAATCCTGCTGAAAATAAGTTCCAAACTCAGCTAAAAAACTGATGGAGAACATGCCTAAAACCAGTCCTTCAACAGCTTCAAAACAGCCCTAAATTAGCCCCCAAATCATGCCAAAAATCAACTTAAAATTAGCTACAAAACCAGCTGAAAATTGTCTCAAAACCAACACAAAATACAGCTACAACGCAGCTACAAAACAGCTCCAGAATCCTCCATTAATCCCATTGAAGTCTTGAGCTCGAGGTTGTCGCTGACGATGTTTCCGTTCAACAGGGCAGGTTCAGTTCGCGAGAGAGCTGCATCCATCCGCAGGACTAAAGCATATTTCCTGTCATATTGAATGTCAAGGAAATAGCAGGTAAAGTTTTTTTTATCTCAAATACATAAAGTTTGCAGGATATTTGATTCTCATTGGTGTTTATTGAATGTGATAATTACATAGGATTTGATTTAATTTTGAAATGCATAATTTTATATATTATTGGGTTAAGGACTGTAAAACAAATGGATATGCATTCCTATGTGATTATCACATTCATATTCCTTCTGATTCTTATGTAATTATCACA
This sequence comes from Nicotiana benthamiana, assembly GCA_034376525.1. Classification (NCBI taxonomy): domain Eukaryota; kingdom Viridiplantae; phylum Streptophyta; class Magnoliopsida; order Solanales; family Solanaceae; genus Nicotiana; species Nicotiana benthamiana. The sequence continues at coordinate 56,769,324 of CM067324.1, read as the reverse complement.
TTGCTTTAACTTTTGAGTTTTTGACATTACTTAGTTGTTAGAATTCGGATTGAATATGGGATTTACTGATGACGGCCTTTTTAATTTCGAAATTAGTTAATAAAATAACTAACCTTTTAGATGATGCCAATTTGATTCCTAAGTGAAATTTTTATATTTAAACAATATGGGTAGTGCTAAATTAGTGATTTGCTGGATTTTACGATTTAATTTATAAATGGGTTATGGGAATTCTGTTGGAATCGTAGTTCGCATTAGTTGAGTAAGATCTTTTGAAATAAATGGAGGTGCGCCATTCACTAATAAAATCCCCAAACTCATGGCCATCATTTAATTATTTTAACTCTTTAGAAATCAAGGTATGCCATCAGTTGAATTTTCTATGGCCCTCGCAAACCTTGTTATTTACTTGGAAGTGTGTAGTTGTTTTGCGCTATTAAAAATTACCTTCCTAAGTATGGGTGCGCATTTATGTGACCCAAATTCAAATCTCAATGAAGTTGAAATATGTCAAAAATCGCGGGTGCATTTATGTGACGTGGTTCTCAACGTGTTTTAACGACATTGCAAATTTCTTTAAAAAATATTAAAAGCGGTAGAGAAATAATTTTAAATTGCACTATAGGATGAGTATATACAAAAATCAGAGTTATTAGCCAATTATAATAGTTTAAGTGACCGTACTTGAACCACGGGATCCGAAGGTGCCTAACACCTTCAGTCAGGTCAACAGAATTTCTGGTTCGTAAACTTCACAGAAAAGTCAAAATTTTCCTCAATTTGTGATTAAAAATAAACCGATTACTTCGGACACCAAAAACTATCCCAAGTGGCGACTCTGAATAAATTGAATAATAATCACATTTCGAATAATGTCACTTTAGTTGGAAAAACTTCATTATACCTGTCATCCTTCGGGGTAGCCGTGTAAAAAGAAGGTGTGACAGTAACATCCAGTCTAGGATTTTTTAATTGGTGGTTGGTTTTTGTGGAAACCTGTCTTTACATCCATACTTCACCAGATTGAAAGGAAGCATCAGAATGTCTTCAGAAATCACTCCGCCAGCAATTCCCATCATAGACGAGAGCCCAATTTCGGGCATCCCGGCATTAGAATCAGCAAATGCCGAGGAAAACAGCCTATTGCGTCTCCGTATGATGGAGATGTGGGACGCCAGGTCAAATGGAAAAGAGCTACCTAGTGCAATTCTCAGATTTCCTGACCTTTTCCCTAGAATGGGTGGAACTTCCACTATCTCAATCAGTCATCCTAGTATCCCACTAGTACACCCAAAAATCTTAGCTCGTTTTATGGGAACAGCTTCAGAGGTTCGCCCCCAGATGAACATATCCAATGCAGTCCCAAACATCTTTACTGCTCCTTTATGCTAAGCTACAGCGCAGCCTACATTGCCTAGACCAACTTTTGATCCCTCAACCTTTACATTCCAAACACTCACCCCCCCCCCCCAAATGGAGCCTCTTCAGTACCCCACCTATACTTATTTGCAGCTACCTCCATTTGAGTTAACAATGGGACAGGAAAAGATTCCCAAAACTTCGGAATAGGAAGAAATGGCAAAGAGGATGAGAAGCCTGAAGCACAGCCTCAAAAACATGCATGGGCTGAGTGGGCAGAAAAGTGTGTCATATACTGATTTTTGCGTGTTCCCTCACGTGCACTTGCCTATGGGATTCAATACTCCGAAATTTAAAAAATACGATGGGAATGGTCATCCTATTGCCCATCTTAAGAAATGCAGTAATCGATTGAGCGAAGGTGGAGGAAAAGAAGAATTGTTCATGGCTTACTTTGGGGAAAGTTTGGTGTGTATCACCTCGGAGTGGTACATGGATCAGGATATTTCTCGACGGAACATCTGGGACGATCTTGCTAGAGACTTAGTTGGACAGTTCCAATACAATATAGACATTTTTCCATACTGGAACACGCTGGAAAATCTAAAGAAGAAGCCCTCAGAAAGGTTTTGGGAGTATGGGATCAAATGGCGTGAACAGGCGTCAAGGGTAAAACCTCCCATGGACGAAGTGGAAATGGTCACGGTAATTCTTAGCTTAGGAGGCTGATTAATTCCAGAATATGATGTCAGCTATGGGCAAGCCATTCATAAAGGCTATTAAAATTGGTGAAACGGTGGATAATAGATTAAAAGCAGGTAGAATTCTGAGCCAATCAGCTATTAGATCAACTTCCCAAGCCATCCAAGGCGGGTCTGGAGGAGTGGCCAAATTTAAGAAGAAAGAAGAAATATCTATGGCGGTCTCAGGTGCAAGGATACAGCATGCTCCCAGACCCATGTTCTCAGAAAAGTCCCCTCAGCATTATTACCCTCATCAAGACATGGCATATCCTCATCAACCGTATGTGGTCATGAATGCTCAATCTTTTATACGACCGCAGCAACATGCCAATGGAAACCAAGCTCCATCTCCAAGAAATCAACCTCCTCCACAAGATCACTATAATCCCCATCCTCCACAGAATAGTTTTCCTCCTTGTGAGCCACCGAGGAGGCAAACTTTTACTCCAATTGGCGAGTCTTACTCCAATCTATTTCCAAAACTTGTCCAAATGTGTCTGTTGTAACCAGTTCCTCAAACGAGGCAAAATCCAGCATCGCCCGCCTATAGAGCCGGTGTCAGATGTGCCTATCATTAAGGAGCAGAAGGGCACGATACAGATGATTTTTTAACCCTGAAAATAGCAGTGTAAAACTTGATAGATCAAGGTAAAATAGTGCTAAGGGGTGAGGATTCCCCAACTTGACTAATAATCCATTACCAGCCCACAACAACGGGTCAGTGACTGGGATGATTTGTGAAGATAAAGAATTTGATCCGACACTAAAGGCCATAATTGCCATCACGGATGTAGAGAAAAAGCAAAAAGGTGCCCCGATGCAAGATAAAGGGGGAAAAAAGAACAAAGTCACAAAGACAGAACCATAAAAGAAAGTTGAAATAGGAATAGAGGTAATGCCTCCCAAATATGGGATTCTCTACGTCCCACGAGGCCGTAAAAGCAACAGACTTTGAGCCCTCCAAAGAGGCTTAAACTGAAGAAGGTAACCCAAATGTACGTGCCCAAGGGAGCTTATATGGTGGAGGGCAACTAATCCACCAAGACTGACAGAGCCTGTGGTTATTGGCTGCGCGCCACAGAAGCCCATGATTGACCCTACTGCAATACCGTGGAATTATCATAAAACAATGGTTACGTATATGGGCAAAGAGATCTCAGAGGAGCTTCAAGAAAACCCTCATGTTGAGAAGTACTCCAACGTGGAAGAAGTAAACAATTCCACTAGAAAGTGTTTCCCATCTAAGAAACTTGTAAGTCCCGAAGAGGCAGAAGCTTTCTTTCAGAAAATGAAGATGGCGGACTATGAAGTGGTTGATCAGCTGCGAAAGTATCCTGAACAAGTGTCCTTGCTGTCATTATTGATGAAGTCTCCCGAACACTAGATGGTTTTAATGAAGACCTTGAATGAAGCTTATGTGCCTGTTGAAACTTCGGTGGAGCAGTTAGAAAGAATGGCGGAATGATTCTTTGCTATCAATCAAATTTCATTCAGTGAAAATGACTTGCTCCCAAAAGGGTATACTCACAACAAAGCTTTGCACTTAACTGTCAAATGTGATGGATACTATGTGAAGAAGGTCATGGTAGACGGAGGTTCTGGGATAGACATTCTCACTCTCTATACTCCAACTGATGGAAATTGGGACTAGAAGGATTCATCCCAACAATGTCTGTCTATGAGCTTTGAAGGTATCAAGATGGACACAATTGGAGAAATCGAACTAATTCTGACCATTGGCCCGGTGACTTTGAGGTAACCTTCCAAGTGCTGGACATGGAAACATCTTACAACTACCTTCTGGGGAGGCCAAGGGTCCACGCAGCAGGGGTTGTACCTTCCACTCTTCATCAAATGGTAAAATTTGAACACGAGGATCAAGAAATCGTGGTCCACTGGGAGGATGAGCAATCAATTTATCGAGATCCCTTCATTCCTTGCCTCGAAGCCAGAGAAGGCAGCAAGCATGTAGTTTATCGGGCCTTTGAAGTTGTAGTAGCCGACAAGTATGAAGAGGGAAAACCCTTCCCCCAGCCCTTCCTTTTTAATGCATCAGATATGGTGGCTAAGGAGATGATACAGCATGGATATAAGCCGGGAAAAGGACTGAGAAAATCTCTGCAAGGGGTAGCTGAGTCAATCATCTTGCCTACCACTGAGAAGTTCTTTGGGTTGGGTTTCCACCCAACGCCAGATGATATAACCTGGGCAAATGATAGAAAGATTGATGGGTGGGTTCTACCTCAACCAGTGCTACATTTGTATGAGACATTTATGAGGCCAAAGTACAGTGAAGAAGAAGAGGATGAGGCCTTTACAGCCGAAGAAATTGAAGAAATGTGTGGGGCGATGAGAGAGATGCTATATGAAAACCCACATGGTTCAGCCAGGAGAGGGCACAAGAACTGCTGAGGTGTTGTACATAGGACCAAGCGCTAAGCTCCAAAATTGTAAGGTTGCGTCGTTTCCAATCAGGCGGGAGTCCCGGTAGACTTGTCTTGCTACGTTTTCTGCATCCCAAGTTATTCTAGGGTGTAACTTGGATGTTTTCTTTAGTTTCTTGTCTTTAAATTTCCAAATGTAAACCTTGTCATCTTAAAATTCCAAGAAATTAAATTAATATTTCATCTTTCATTTTTCTTTATTCTTTCTGATTTTGCTATTTTTCTCTTTCATTTCTTCTTTTCAGTTCTAATAACGCGGCTTTAAATAACATGACATGCTTGCGGACTTCTCGCTCAGATCCAAACATGTTGTCTAACAGAAAAATAATGAACCAAGAACCGAAATATGATGAAGAGAGGCCTTTATAGAAATAAATCAAGAATTAGAATAATTTGAGAATAAACCTAAGCCAAACTTGAATGATACTGAGATGGTTAACTTGGGAACCCATGAAGAAATCCAGGAAACCAAGATAAGCATCCATATAGACGAGAAAACACGGGATGCCACAATCCAACTCCTGTTTGAGTTTAAAATGTGTTTGCGCCTGGTTGTATGACGACATGCTAGGACTAAGCGTTGATCTCGTGGTGCACAAATTGCCAACTTATCCTGAGTGCCACCCAATCCAAAAAATAGAGAAAATTTTAAACTGATGTCAGTGATAAAATCAAAGAAGAGACCTCAAAACAGTTGGGAGAAAGAGTGATCCCAGTGGTCCGGTACACCACATGGCTAGCCAACGTAGTTCCAGTGCCAAAGAAATATTGAAAACCCTAGTATGCGTTGCCTATAGAGAATTGAACAAAGCAAGCCCTAAAGATAACTTCCCCTTGCCCAATATCCACATCCTTGCTGATAACTAGGCGAAACGTGAGATACAGTCTTTCGTGGACCATTACGCAGGATATCACCTAGTGTTGAAGGATGAAGATGATGCAGAGAAAATAGCCTTCACCACACCTTGTGAAGAAGAGGCTTTTATAGAAGTAAATCGAGAATCAGAACAATTTGAGAATAAACCTAAGCCAAACTTGAATGATACTGAGCTGGTTAACTTGGGAACCTATGAAGAAATCCAAAAAACCAAGATAAGCATCCACATAGACGAGAAAACACGGGATGCCATAATCCAACTTTTGTTTGAGTTTAAAATGTGTTTGCGCCTGGTTGTATGACGACATGCTAGGACTAAGCGTTGATCTCGTGGTGCATAAATTGCCAACTTATCCTGAGTGCCCCCCAATCCAAAAAATAGAGAAAATTTTAAACTGATGTCAGTGATAAATCAAAGAAGAGATCTCAAAACAGTTGGGAGCAAGAGTGATCCGAGTGGTCTGGTACACCACATGGCTAGCCAACGTAGTTCCAGTGCCAAAGAAATATGGAAAAACCCGAGTATGCGTCGCCTATAGAGAATTGAACAAAGCAAGCCCTAAAGACAACTTCCCCTTGCCCAATATCCACATCCTTGTTGATAACTAGGCGAAACATGAGATACAGTCTTTCGTGGACCATTACGCAGGATATCACCAAGTGTTCATGGATGAAGATGATGCAGAGAAAACAGCCTTCACCACACCTTGTGGAACCTATTGCTACAGGGTCATGCCTTTCGAGCTAAACAATGCTAGGGCAACCTATATGAGAGCCATGGCTACCATCTTCCATGATATGATGCATCAAGAAATAGAAGTGTATGTGGACGGCGTAATCGTCAATTCCAAAACTCAAGATGACCATGTGCGGGATATGAGGAAGTTCTTCGAAAGACTGCATAGATATAATTTGAAACTGAACCCAGCCAAATGTGTGTTTGGGGTCCCGTCGGGCAAACTTCTGGGATTTATAGTGAGCCGGAGAGGTATTGAGTTAGACCCAATAAAGATAAAGTCTATTCGAGATTTACCTCCTCCGAAGACCAAAAAAGACGTAATGAGCTTGTTGAGAAGATTGAATTATATTAGTAGATTCATCACTCAGTTGACTTTCACATGTGAGCCCATATTCAAATTGCTAAAGAAAGATGCAGCGGTAAAATGGAGGATGAATGTCAAGAGGCTTTCGATAAGATTAGAGATTACTTGTCCAACCCATCGGTTTTGGTTCCACTTGAGCCAAGGAGGCCACTGTTTCTATACCTGACAGTCTTGGAGAGTTCCTTCGGTTGCGTTCTTGTACAACACGACATTACTAGAAAAAAAGAGCGGGCAAGCAAGAAGTTTACCAGCTACAGGCCAAGTACACTTTATTGGAAAGAACCTGCTGTGCTTTAACTTGGGTTGCTCAGAAACTGAGGCATTACCTGTAGGCCTACATCAACTACCTCATAACCAGCTTGAATCCTTTGAAGTACATATTTTAAAATCCCAATGCTCACGGGGAGGTTAGCAAAATTATAGATCCAGATCACCGAGTTTGACAGTCTATGTCACTCGTACAACAATGAAGGCCCAGGCATTAGCGTATCATTTAGCCAAAAATCCGGTTGATGATGAGTACCAACCTCTAAACACTTATTTCCCATATGAAGAGGTGAACTAGATGGAGCCAATATCTGAAGATACCGCTACTTGGAAGATGTTCTTTGATGGAGCGGTACACGCAAAAGGTGTGGGAATTGGGGCAGTTTTAATTTCACCTACCAGTCAGCACTATCCAGCCATAGCTCGACTTCGGTTCTTATGAACGAACAATGCAGCTGAGTACGAAGCTTGCATCATGGGTATGAACATGGCAGTCGACCGAAATATCGAAGAGGTTGTTGATTTTAGGGGATTCAGATCTAATCATCCGGTGAGCCCAAGGAGAATAGGAAACTTAAGATGTCAAACTTATCCCTTACCGGCAATATGTGGAAGATCTTAGCAGCGATTCAAGACGATAGACTTCAGGTACACCCCTCGCTGTCATAATGAACTAGCTGACGCACGTGCCACTTTGTCCTCGATGTTGCCCTACCTAGGAAATGCCCACATTGATCCCTTGGAAATCCAAATCAGGAAAAGGCATGGGTATTGTAATACGGTTGAGGCAGAACTAAACATCCAGCCATGGTACCATGACATCAAGATATTTATAAAAAACCAAGAATATTCTGGGAGAGCAACAAAAAGAGAACCATCAGACGGCAACCAAGTGGTTTCATTTTAAGGGGTGAGGTTTTGTACAAAAGGTCCCCGAATCATAATTTGTTAAGATGTGTCAACGCCGAAAAGGCTGGAAGGATCATGCATGAAAAGTACACGCTGTAGTATACGGACCGCACATGAATGGGTATGTGCTCGCAAAGAAAATCATCCGAGCAGGCTATTATTGGATAACCATGGAAAAGAATTGTTTTAGCTTTTTCTGAAAATGCCATTAGTGCTAGGTGCACGGTGATTTGATTCATGCATCTCCCAAGGAACTGCATCCCATGTCGGTACCCTGGCCATTCATACCTTAGGGCATAGGGCCGATCGAACCAAAAGCCTCAAATAGACACAGATTCATACTGGTTGCCATTCATTACTTCATGAAGTGGTTCGAAGCCATCACTCTTAAATCGGTTATTAAGAAAGTTGTGGTCGATTTCCTGCATTCCAATATTATTTGCCATTTTGGCATTCCAGCAACTATCGTCACAAACAATTCTGCAAATTTGAAGAGTCGATTGATGGGAGAGGTATGCGAACGATTCAAGATAACACACAGGAACTCTACTCCTTATTGTCCAAGGATAATGGTGTCATCGAAGAAACAAATAAAAACATCTAGAAGATCTTGAGAAAGATGATTCAGAGCTCCAGGCGATAGCATGAAAAGTTGCCTTTCACACTACTGGGATATCGCATCACAGTGTGCACGTCAGTAGAAGCGACCCCATACCTCTTAGTTTATGGAACTGAGACTGTGATACATGTGGAGGTGGAAATCCCTTCTCTCCAGATAATCGTTGAGGCCGAGATTGATGACACTGAATGGGTCAAGACTCATTTGGAACAGTTAACCTTAATTGATGAAAAATGAATCGTTGCAGTCTGCCACGGTCGGTAGTACCAACAAAGAATGGCCCGTGCTTATAACAAGAAAGTATGCCCTAGGAATTTTGAGGTTGGACAACTTGTATTAAGGCGCATTCTTCCTCACCACCAGGAAGCAAAAGGAAAATTTGCTCCTAATTGGAATGGCACGTACATCATCAGAAAGATATTGCTGAAAGGAGCATTATATCTGGGTGACATCGAGGGGGATGATCCCGAATCAGCCGTGAACCAGACGCAGTAAAAAGGTACTATGTTTAGGCTCCCTGTAACAATGATATGTCTAGTTGGGATGAAGAAGGCTTTCATTCCCGCTATCCTAACACTATCAACCCTTTTGCAAACCCATTTGAGCTGGTTACTCTTCCTTGATTACCCTCTTTGGAACCTAGAAATGTTATAAAAAAAAAAAAGAGAGAAGAAAAACAAGAGAAAAGCAAAAGAAAATAGAAAAACAAAAGAAAAAAAAAAGAAAAACAGCAAAAAGAATACCAAAAACAAACTTTCTGAACTACGTCTGACTTGATTCCGAAAGGATACGTAGGCAGCCTCTTTCTGGGGTTCATTCACACTAAAACAAAAATCCCAATTTCCCCAAAAAGTGAAACTGGAGCAGATGATATAATGGATCAGCCATGAGCCCATCAAAATGGTTCCAAAGTTGTAATTCCGTCCTAATTTATTTTTACCCAAAAACCTTGTTCAAGTCTTTTTGATCAATTGGCAAAGGCGTGGAGTTGAGAAACATCATTGTTGGAATATGATGCAGCCCAAATTGAGAGAAATAAAATAAGAGAGTTATCGGTGAAAACCTATGGGCACCATAAGGCGACGGTGAGTAGAGAAATTGAAAATAAGTGGTCCATTTGGTGAAAACTCGTGAAGAGCACTATCGGGCGACGGTGAGAAGAGAAATGAGAGAGGTCGATTGGCGAAAATCCACAAAGGGCGTCATCGGCTGAAAACAAGGTACCTCCCACCACAAAAAGAGTTCTGGCAAGGTTCCTTGGTTTTGAAATACGGGTCAACGAGCTTACGAGAAGCTGTGGAAGTTTGTGCAGGAGTCGAAGAAGCATGTCATGTCAATTTGAAGCATGCATGCACCCCCAGAAAAGTCATTCTCTATCCTCGAAAGGGACGCTTCTCTCTAAATTCACCTTCTTTCCTTTGATTACTTTTTCCTTAAATCCCGTTTGGTTTAATTTGATTCCAAAAATATCACAAAGAAAAAGTGGCAAGACTGGTTTTACAAGGCTCTTCCTAGCAAGAGCTAAAGAAAGGTACCCAGCCTCAGCGGGTGCATTAAGCTAATCCCAAGTGGCCATGACTGTTGATACTTACAAAGCGAAGGTATTAAAAGGAAAGAATGTCCAAAGATAAAGGTCCTAAGAGCAGAATAAAGTGAAAGGCCGGAGCCCCACACGGGCGAGTTGTCATGAAATCATGAAGGTTGAGGCCCTTGGTTTGAATGAGAGAATAATCTTCAAAACCAGCAAGCAACAAAGGTTCTGGACAGAAGTTGGGCCGGGATCAAGCAATCAAGGCCACAAAACTAACCATTGTTTCAAAATAACAATTGTTCTTTGTTTGAAAATTGAAACAGGTGCGATCTAACCAACCATGCAAAAGCAGGTGCAGCCAAAAGAAAAACGCGCAAGTGTTAAATGGCTTTGCAGCAAAATAATCAATGCAAAAGGGAAGTTTCCTCCAAGTTCTTTCCTCCATCTTATGAAAGAAATAACAAAAGAAGAAAATCCCAAAACAGGATAATTTAGAATTCCCAATACCAACTTGGTACCTTTTAGCCAACATTATGGCTCCAATCTCTGAGTTGCGCCTTTTAGATATAAGGCCTCCATTCCCTAGTCACCTTTTGCCAATATTAGGGCTCAAATCCCTGAATTTAGCTTTTTACCTTTTAGCCAACATTAGAGCTCCAATCTCTGAGTTGCACCTTTTAGACATAGGGCCTCTGTTCCCTAGTCGCTTTTTGCTAATATTAGGGCTCCAATCCCTGAAGTGAGCTTTTTACCTTTTATCCAAGATTAGGGCTCCAATCCCTGAGTTGCGTCTTTTAGACATAGGGCCTCCATTTTCTAGTCGCCTTTTGCCAATATTAGGCTCCGATCCCTGAATTGAGCCTTTTACCTTTTAGCCAACATTAAGGCTCCAATCCCTGAGTTGCGCCTTTTAGACATAGGGCCTCCATTGCCTAATCGCCTTTTGCCAACATTAGGGCTCCAATCCCTGATTTGACCTTTTTGCCTTTTAGCCAATATTAGGTATCCAATCCCTTAGTTGTGCCTTTTAGACATAGGGCCTCCAATCCCTAGTCGCCTTTATCCAATATTAGGGCTCCAATCATAAAGTTGAGTTTTTTTCTTTAGCCAACATTAGGGCTCCATTCCCTAGTTGAGTTTTTCTCCTTTTAGCCAACATTAGGGCTCCAATCCCTGAGTTGCGCCTTTTAGACATAGGGCCTCCATTCCCTAGTCGCCTTTTGACAACATTAGGGTTCCAATCCCTGAATTGAGCTTTTTACCTTTTAGCCAGCATTAGGTCTCCAACCCCGGAGTTGACATTTTAGCAACAGGGATACACCCCTAGTTTGTTCTATCATAGACAAATATAATTCATGAAAATGAAAACCAAAGAGAAAATGAGTTCAGACTTTTGTCAGAAAACTGGGGCAGAAAAATTTTGTTCGTTTGTTTGTTGTCTGAGCAGGTTTGACTTCAAAGCACAGGGTCTGAGATGACCGAAAGAATGAAGTCTCAATCAAGAATAAAGAAAAAAATAAAAAGAACAAAAGAAATGAATTCAAAATGCTGAAGCGAATATAGATGCGAGCTGCTCAAAACTTGATTGAAATCACAAGCTGCGCCCGTTCCACTCTGATCCAAAGCTTAAGAAAGAACCAACACCTACAGCTTGCAAGCATCAAGATTCAGATCGAAGTCCACAGCAAAAGCAGCTAAGACTCAAGATCAAGCTTCATGAGATTTTTATATAGGAATCTTGTAACTCATAGTTCTTAGGCATAGCTAGCTTAGCTTTGATTTTCATTTTGGTGTAATAAGGAGGTCAGCAAGCAGTAGCAGCAGGAACAGCAATGAAATCACAGCTCCTGATAGTCCCAGATACCAAAACTTCCAGAACTAAACTGACCTGATTCCTTTATAGCCAATGATATGTAGACAACCTTTGAAGCAAGGTTCAGTCAGATGGTTTTCAAAAATGCTTCTCATGGAGTGCCAAGCAGGCAAAAATCCCTCATAATTTCTCATTTATCTTTGCTCGAAAACCCTTCGTATCCCCGAGCAAAGAGGGGAAGCTGTGAGCACGTGATTTTTGCCTCGCTTGAATTACTCCTATAGAATTCATAAAATTAGGATTTTTCTTTTAATTATTTAATTTCAAGGAATTAATTGCATAATTTTTGTGTTTGCTTGCATTTTTATGTGCATATTTAATTGATACAATTCATATAAAATATAAAATATGTCGCATGCACATTTTAAAATAGATTTGACATCTTCAAGCATTAATTAGCAATTGAGCGTTTTTATAAAAGGTAAAATCAAAAATAGGTTTAACTTGCTCTCTTAATTTTAATTTCTAGGTAGCTTCTCCTTTAATTTTGTTTTGTTTATAATTACATAGAATTGATTTAAAATATTTATAGGTAAAATTAGAATTTGGTGATTAATTTAGGATTTTAATAGTTTGTGAAAATGAAAGAAAAAAATGAAAGAAAATGAAAAGAATTGAAATAAATAAATCTAAAATTTGAGAACCCAAATTTGGGCCACCTTTAAATAAAATTCCAGCCCAAACAAAATCCCTTCCCATAACCCGTCGCAAACCCAAGCCCAAACACCCCTACCTGGTCTAGCCTCTTAATCCCTCAAAACGACGTCATTTCAGTTGCAATCAATCCTGACCATCTAGGTTGTTTCATCTAACGATCAGGAACTGATGGCTTTTTAATATATTACTGTCCAACCCCCCCCCCCCCATTTTCGCCATCTCTCATACCCTCAATACACAAACCCTAACGCCATTGTTACTCCACTGTCTGCCGCCGGCGGTTAGTCACCAATGGCTCCAAATTTTACATCCTATGTTCTCCTTCTCCTCCCAATTCCATATCCACCCTCAGTTTCCTTAAAATCCCACCCAAACACATCGAACATTCGAAATAGTAGTCGCTGCCTCCGCTGTGTACGACTGCACCGCCTCCAAACCTCACCAAAACTACACCATATAGCCTCCTCACCCTCCTCTTTATAAATCCACAACCCATAGCCTTCAAATTATCCCCGCATGGCTCGAAGTTTAAATCGAAATCCGGCTTGGAACCCGAATTTTTTTGTTGCGGATGAAGTTTCCCGATTTTGGACTATAATAGCCCTTAATCATGTATCTTCTCATGAAAATACATAATTAAGAATAGTTTTAGTCCCAATAGTTCCAAGAAGTTAGCGAGAGTTCCAGTTTTGAATTAGGTATTTCCTTTCGTCCTTCTTTTGTTTTTTTCTTTCATTTTTTCGTTCTTGCTCGTTATGTTATTTTTATTTTTGGTTTGATTTAGGGTTCGGAGTACTTGACTACATTACAGCCATATAGTCTAAATTCGATTTGATTGTTTGTTTGATTTTGGTCGCAAGATTTCATGTTTGTCTTATTGTTTTACAAGATATTATAGGTTCAATCTTATTTGTTTGTGTTAAATTGTCCATTTACTATTTTATTAGTTCAATAATAAATTAGTCTTAGGGTACTTGTTAATACGAATTAGTTTGGTTCTCTTTCCCTTTGATAAGATCATCTCATTAGTAAGTAGATATTTGAGCTTTGTTTGAAATTAGTAGTTTCACTGCAATTGGGTCACTTGGCCCAGACTTAGTTGACATAGGTAAGTAATTCAAGGGTGAGGTCACGGGTAGTATAGGCATTTTACAGTAAAAAGAATCTAGCCGTAACTGAATTGGAACCCACATAGGCATTTTACAGTAAAAAAATCTTGCAGTAACTGAACTGGAGCCCCCTATAACCTTCTAGATTAGGGTTTTAATTTGAAATTCAGGAACTTGGTAGCATAACATGACCAACAAGTCATAAAATGAGGGTCTTGAGTAGCTAAACAGAAAAATAAATGGACTAAAGGCTAAAAGCCTAAAATCTGAGTTGCCCTAGTAACTTGCCTATATAGGCATTGTTACTTAGAGCTAAAGGGAGGGATTCCAGGCATTAGAAAAGATTAAAAAGTTCTTAGAATTTTTAGGCGTAAAAAACTCCAAGGCATCACTATTCCATTGAACTTTTAGGGTGATCCTTAAACTCTAAGTCCTAAATAAAATCTCTAGCTTGTTTAAGATTGAAAATGGCTTGAACTTTCCTTGTGTTTTGGTAGTTGAAGTTTCAAAAGTTCCTAGGTTTATTGTGAGTCTATTTTGGGTCATTCAAGTCTGTTTTTGGTTATTTGATGGTGTTGTTCCTCTGCAATTAACTCCTTGGTTGCTTTGATATTATTTTTTGAGTTTTAAAACTGATCTTATTGCTGATGTTCTTTGCTGCCTAGCTTACCCTCCATTTCCTATTTTCTATTCAATTCTAGGTACACATCCTGAATCCACTTCGATGTTGCTCTCAAGTTTGAAAATGAAATGAAGAGTGATGCATGTTTCTCTGTTGATTTTTCTTTTAATGAGTTATTGTATTTCAAGTAGCTTAATGACTTGGTAAAATCTTCAGTGTAATTAACTTGGACTGTTTAACTATACCTCATCTTACTCATTCATGATAGTTCTAGTAGTGTAAATTAGCTTTGCGTGCTATGTTAGTTCAAAGGTAGAAATGAGTTTGAATTTGCCAAATTTCATTACTGTCTATAAATTTTCAAAAGATTGTTATCATGTCTCAGGGTAGTTGGAATTATACGAAAGTTTGAAAGTACTTAGTCATTCATATTCTTATTTTTCAAACCTCATACTTAATGCAGTTCATCTATTAATTTCCCATTAAAAACAAAGAAGAAGAGTTTGGCTTACAAATTGACTCACTGTTGAGGAATGTCAAAGTTTGTTAAATCAGGAAATTAAATCCTTCAGCTTACTATCCACGTATCCGCATTAGTTTACTTGCATTACTGCCTGGACTGTTTGGGACCATAAGGATTGGGCCTGATGTAGCCCAACTATATAATAGTAGTCTAAAACACCTTAACCCTTTTAAATCAATTAACATTACCTAATTGAGAGCCTTTGGAGACTTGATTTTGAGTCCCAGCTCCTGCCTGCTTTCGATTTGGGCCTGTTATAAGGCCCGAGCTTTAGACAGCTTTGACAAATAAAACTGGACGGATTTTGGGCTGGCTTTAAGGCCCGACCTACTGAAAGCTCTATTTCACTTATTGAAGTTATTAGATTTGATGATTTAAAAATTCAGTTATAGACTTTGGGCCTTTCAAGTTAGGTAGCAGACTTGAATTAAGGGGTTTTCATATAATGGAAGTCCCCTTGTTTGAGTTTGGACTTGATCTTGAGGCTCAAGTTTTCTTGAATGCTTTTAATAATAATTAATTCATAATGCCAATTAATTGAGTTTTTCCTTTTTTAGGGACAATCCCAATAGATAATAATAGTTTCTCCTTAGGATTTCCTTTAAAAATAAATTGAGGTGCGTCGCGCCGAACAAAATTCACAAATTGCGTGTCCCTCAATAATCATTAAAAAGCCTAAGAATTCGGGACGTTCCATTTAGCAAATTTTCATGGCCTCCCGCAAAGTTATCAACGCGTTAGTTTCCTTAGGCGCGTTATTTAATAATTTTACTTTCGTAAACTCAGGTATGCATTTCATGTGACCCAAATTTAAATCCCAAAATATTAAATAAAATGTGTTTCGGATCTGAGTGCATTTCATGTGATGTGATCCAAAACACGTTTTAAAGGACATTCAATCTTCCTCGAAAATTCAATTAAAAGCGGTGAGTAATTTTAAAACGAAAATATAGGACAAACATGTTTTAAAATCATATGTTAGGCCAATTATGATAGTTTAAACGACCGTGCTAGAACCAGGGGATCCGGGGTGCCTAACACCTTCCCTCGGGTCAACAGAATTCTTTATTCAGAATTTTTGGTCCGCAGACTTCATTTGGTAAGTCAAAATTTCCTCGATTTGGGATTCAAATTAAACCGGTTACTTGGGATACCAAAAGCCAAACCTATCCCAAGTGGCGACTCTCATAAATAAATAATCCCATTTTGAATAACGTCACTTAAATTGGAAAAAACTCCCTTATAAACTATCCTTCCGGATAGGTGTGTAAAAAAAGAAGGTGTGACACGGATATGTATGTTTTCCGGATAAGCCTCATTCGCTCATGTCTATTCAAGCATTAATTTAAGAGGATAAGCATTGGAGAGCCATGACAAATAGATCAATAAGGAGCGGATGGAATAAGTGAATATCTGTATACGGTAAGAAGATTAGTAACTTTTAGTATCATGATCAGCACTTGGGAGTCGTCTTGCTGTTTAGACGATGTATATTGAGTTTGAACGATACTAAAAATTAGATTTTTACCTTACGGTGTACAATGCTTAGGGAATACATTACGCGATGACTTTCTAGTGAAAATATGAAGTTGAAATGCATGTTTATAGCTGAATGGCCAGCAACCAGCGAAGAGATTTGGATGCTTATACATGTGGGTAGCATAATCTTACTGGCTCTTAGTACTCAGGTGGTTAAATGTCATAATATGACAGGTTAAGGTGGATTTAAGGATGAAAATGTAGGAAGGAGGTTGAGATCTGAATAGCCGAGGGTCGTTTCTTCCTCTGGTGAGATATAAGAGGTGATATCTCCCCTTTCGTATGAGACAATGTTGTACGGTCACCTTTGTATCATAATAAAAAGTTAGCATAAAGTGGTCCCATTCTATTTCAAGTAAGTTAAGTGGTTAATGGTTCTTGAGTGATAAAGTAAAAAGAAGTAGAGGAAATATCTTTCTTGCATGTATTAGTAGAGTGTAAAAGAATATTAAAAGACAAGGAATTTTGCTTAAGATAAGTATCTCCTACTAGCCATTTAATACAAGCAGCTTCCGATGACTTAAAGGGAACTCTAAAGCTCAATTAAATTCATACCCTCACATTAAATTGTTAATTCAAAAGGTAATTATTGTAAACTAAAGTAGCCTCACTTTTGTAGTTTAACCAAGCTTATGGAGATCAAGAACAAAAAAAAAGAACTGGTAATCTTGCAAGAGAAGTTTTGTTAATATAAGATAAGCTTTATTTTCTGAAGCTGACTATTCTATTCATTGATCAATTTAAGAAAAAGAGAAGAAATGAAGTTTATCAAAGGATGGATTAAAGAGCGCGGTTCAAAATTATCAACAGTCTTAGGAAAATAAAAAGGCATCGAAAACATGATTCTAGAGCAACAAACCTTGTGTTTTTGAAATTATCTCCAAGAAAGGGTGTCAGGAAACTTAGGAATAAAGGAAAATCTAGCTTGAGCGAGGTTTATTGGGCCGTATGACATTATTAGAGATATTAGGAAGTAGCATAACTTGCCTGCTCTTAGAGTTTCCTTTCTACCCCAGTTTTCACTAGGAAAATTTCGTAAGTTATTTGAAACACAAAATCTAAACTAACTTTTTATTAAAAGCACTTTAAATAAGGATTGTGTATCCTTGGGAATGAAGCCTTAAATTTGGAGGATTGTCAGGTTATGCTGGAAAATGACCGGGTTATGCCGGAAAACCAAAAGATCCTCGGGTTATGCCGGCATTAAAAGAAAAAAGCTCTGTGGGTTATGCCAGGGAGATCCACGGGTTATGCCGGGATGAAAGATAAAGGGTCCTTGGGTAATGCTAGGAAAATCCACGGGTTATGCCTTGAAAAAAAAAGAAAAATGATCCTTGGGATATGCCAGGGAGATCCACGGGTTATACCGAGATAAAAGAAAAAGGATTTTGGGTTATGCCAGGGAGAACCACAGGTTATGCCGGGATAAAAGAAAAAGGGTCCTAGGGTTAGGCCGGGGAGGTCCATGATTATGCCAAGATAAAAGAAAAGGTTCCTTGGGTCATGTCAGGGATGCCCATAGGTTATGCCGAGATAAAAGAAAAAGGTCCCTGGGTTATGACAAAGAGATCCACGGGTTATGCCGGGATAAAAGAAAAAGGGTCCTTGGGTTATGCTAGGGAGGTCCACAGGTTATGCAAGGATAAAAGAAAATGGGTCCTTGGGTTATGCCAGGGATGTCCACGGGTTATGCCGGGATAAACGAAAAAAGTCCTTGGGTTATGCCGATATAAAAGAAAAAGGGTCCTTGGATTATGCTAGGGAGGTCCACGGGTTATGCCGGGATAAAATAAAAAGGGTCCTTGGGTTATCCAGGGATGTCCACGGGTTATGCCGGGATAAAAGAAAATGAGTCCTAAGGTTAGCTAGGGATGTCCACGGGTTATGCCGGGATAAAAAAAAAGGTCCTTCGGTTATGCCAGGGAGATCCAAGGGTTATGCCGAGATAAAAGAAAAAGGGTCCTTCGATTATGCCAGGGAGGTCCACGGGTTATACCCAGGATAAAAGAAAAAGGTTCCTTGGGTTATGCCAGGGATGTCCACGGATTATACCGGGATAAAAGAAAGAGGTCCTTGGGTTATGCCAAGTATGATCCATGGGTTATGCTGGGATAAACGAAAAAGGTCCTTGGGTTATGTCAGGGATGATCGACGGGTTATGCCGGGATAAAAAAAAGGGTCCTTGGGTTATGCCAGGGATGATCGACAAGTTATGCCGGGATAAAAGAAAAAGGGTCCTTGGGTTATGCAAGGGATGTCCATAGGTTATGCCGGGATTAAAGAAAAGGGTCCTTGAGTTATGTCAGGGATAATCCACGGGTTATGCCAGGATAAAAGAAAAAAGTTCCTTGGGTGATGCTAGGGATGATCCACGGGTTATTCTAGGATAAAAGAAAAAAGGTCCTTGGATTATGCCAGGGATGTCCATGGATTATGCCAGAATAAAAGAAAAAGGTCATTGGGTTATGCCAGGGATGTCCACGGGTTATGCCGGGATAAAAGAAAAAGGTCATTGGGTTATGCCAGGGATTTCCATGGGTTATGCTGGGGTAAAATAAAAAGGATATGCTGGGATAAAAGGAAAAAAGATCCTCGGTTTATGCCGGGGAGAAAAGAAAAAGATTCTTAGGTTATGCTGGGAGAAAAAGGAAAATGATCCCCGGGTTATGCTGGGGAGAAAACGAAAAAGATCCTCAGGTTATGTTGGGGAAAAAAAGGAAAATGATCCTCAGTTTATGCCAGGGAGAAAAGGAAAAGGATCCTCAGGTTATGCTGGGGACAAAAAAAGATAATGATCCTCGGTTATGCCAGGGAAAAAAGGAAAAGGGATCCCCATGTTATATTGGGGACAAAAAGGAAAATGATTCTCGGGTTATCCCGGGGAGAAAAGGAAAAGGATCCTCAGGTTATGCTGGGGACAAAAAGGAAAATGATCCTCAGGTTATGCTGGGGACAAAAAGGAAAATGATCCCCGGGTTATGCCGGGGAGAAAAGGAGAAGGATTCTCAGGTTATGCTGGGGACAAAAAGGAAAATGATCCTCGGTCAGAAAGGATGCAGCTAGAGATTGGAGGCCCTATGCTACCATTTTTTTTCTTTTCTTCTTTCTTTTCTTTATAGAATACTAGAAATAATTTAGAGGAAAACTTCCATTTTGGGTTGATTATTGCTGCGAAGCTGTTCCTAGCTCCTGCGTATTTCCCTTTTTGGTTGCACCTGCTTCTTGCACGACTGCTTTGGGTTACACCTGTTTCAAATTTTCAAACAAAAAAATTGTTAGTTCGAAACGGTTGTTGGTTTAGTGGCCTTGATTGTTTGATAACTGGATCTTGGCCCAACATTTAGTGAGAACCTCCGCTGCTTGCTGGGTTTTCTAAAGATTGATCTCTCCTAAAACGAGGAACTTAGATTTTCAGTTTTTCATGACGACTTTCCTGCGTGGGGCTTCAATCCTTTCAATTTATTATGCCTTTAGGACCTTTGTCCTTGGATTTCTTTTCATGTTCAATAATTTTGATTTCAGAACATCGGGATTCCTTGGCTTTTCAAATCCTTGCCAAGATAGTTAGCCATGAGGGACTCAATCCTTTTAACTTCATTTTACCTTTGTGGGCATTCGACTTTCATTTCCTTTCTTTTCAAGAGTTTTTCAAAACATCAGCCATCATGGCCAGTCAGGATCAGTTTGATGCACCATTAAGGCTGGGTACCTTTCTTCAGCTTTTGTCAGGAAAAACCCTGTAAAGCTAGTCTTGCCACCTTCTCTCAGTTTCAGAAACAGAGTTAGACCGAAAGAGATTCAACGAAAAAGTAATCAAAAGGAAAGGGTATGAATTTAAAGAGAAGTGTCCCTTGCGGGAAGAGAAGAAGGACTTATCTAGGGTGCATGCAGGCTTCGAATAGATATTACATGCTTCTTGGACTAGGTGCCCGACCCCCACAAACTTTTCCGTCTTCTTATAACTCCCTCACCCATGTTCCAAACCAGGGAATCTTGCCATGACTCTTTCAGTTGTGGAATATGCTTTCTTTTCGATCGACGACGCCCTTTGTGGGTTTTCCCCAATCGAACTCTCTTATTTCACTTCTCACCATCACCCGATAGTGCCCTTTACGAGTTTTCACTAAAAGGACTCTCTCATTTTCAATTTCTCTGCTCACCGTCACCTAATGGTGCCCGCAGGTTTTCACCAATAAGACTCTCTCATTTTATTTCTCTCGGTTTGATTGCATCAGATTCCAGGTATGGTGTTTTTCGATTCCGATGCCTTTGCCAATTGATCAGAAAGATTTGAACAAGGTTTGGGTAAAAAGAATATGGATGGAATTACAACTTTGGAACCATTTTAGTGGGCTCCTTGCTGAGCCATTATATCATCTGCCCCAGTTTCACTTTCTTGGGGGACTTGGGATTTTTGTTTTAGTGTGACTGAACCCTAGAGAGAGGCTGCCTACGTATCCTTTCGGAATCAAGTCAGAAGTAGTTCAGGAAAAATATTTGTTTTTTGGTTTTCTTTTTGTTTCTTTTCTTTTTTCCTTTTTTTTTGTTTTTCTCTTTTCTTTTCTTTTTTGATTTAGCATTTCATTTTTTTTTTCAGTAACACTTTCAGGTTCTAAAGAGGATAATCAAGGAAGAGTAACCGGCTCAAAGGGTTTGGAAAGAGTTGATAATGTTTGGATAGTAAGAATGAAAGCCTTCGTCATCCCTATTGAACAAAGTCATTACTGTAAAAAGCCTAGACATAGTACCTCTTTACTCATCTGCATTCACAGCTGTTTCGGGATCATTCCCCTTGTTAACGCCTAGAAAAAATGCTCCTTTTGGCAATATCTTTCTGATGATGTATGGGCCTTTCCAATTAGGAGAAAATTTTTCTTTCACTTCCTGGTGATGAAGAAGAATACGCCTTAGAAAAAGTTGCCCCACTTCAATATTTCTAGGCCGTACTTACTTGTTATAAGCACGGGCCATTCTTTGTTGGTACAACTGCCCGTGGCAGATCGGTGCCATTCGTTTTAATCGATTAAGGTTAGCTATTCCAAACGAGTCTTGACCCATTCAGTATCATCAATCTCAGTTTACGATGATCTGGAGAGAAGGTATTTCCACCTCCGCGGGTATCAGGGCCTCAATTCCATAGACTAAGAGATATAGGGTTGCTCCTACTGACGTGTGCATCATGGTTTGGTATCCTAGTAATGCGAAAGGAAATTTTTCATGCCATTGCCTGGAGCTTTGTATCATCTTTCTCAAGATCTTCTTGATGTTTTTATTTGCTGCTTCGACGACACTATTAGCCTTGGGTCGATAAGGAGTAGAGTTCCTATGTGTTATCTTGAATTGTTCCATCAAACGACTATTCAAGTTCGCCGCATTATCTGTGATGATGGTTTGAAGAATTCCATAGATAAGATTGGCATGCACGAAATCTATTACAGCTTTCTTGGTGACAGATTTGAGAGTGATGGCTTCAACCCACTTTGTGAAGTAATCAATGGCAACTAGTATGAACCTGTGCCCGTTTGAAGCATTTGGCTTGATTGGCCCAATAAAGTCCATGCCCCGAGCAGCGAATGGCCAAGGTTCTGACATGGGATCCAATTCCGTGGGCAGTGCATGAATCAAATCATCGTGCACCTGACACTGATGGAATTTTTGGACAAAGCTGAAACAGTCCTTATCCATGGTTATCTAGAAATATCCTGCTCGAGGGATTTTCTTTGCAATGCATGATCCTTCCAGCCTCTTCAACATCAACACATCTTAACAAATTGAGATCCGGGGTCCTTTTGTACAAGATATCACCACTCAAAAAGAAACCACTTGCATGTCATATAATGGTTCTCTTTTGATCTCCAGTGGCTTGCTCAGGGTATTCTTGTGTTTTCACAAATATTTTGATGTCATGGTACTATGGCTGGATATTTGGTTCTGCCTCAATTGTGTTACAGTAATCGTGCCTCTCTTTGATTTGGATTTCCAAGGGATCAATGTGGGCATTCCCTGGGTAGGGCAACATTGAGGCCAGAGTGGTGAGTGCATCAGCTAGTTCATTATGACAACGAGGGATATACCTGAACTCTATTGATTTGGACTGGTTGCTAAGATCTTCCACGTGTTGTCGATAGGGAATAAGCTTAACATCTCGGGCTTCCCATTCTCCCTAGGCTTGCCGGATAATCAAATCTGAGTCTCACATAATCAACAACAGTTTAACATCCTGGTCGATCCCCATGTTCATACCCATGATGCAGTCTTCATATTCGGCTGTGTTTTTTATGCAATAGAAAAAATCGAAGTCGGGCTATGGCAGGGTAGTGCTGACTAGTAGGTGAGATCAAGATTGCCCCAATTCCCATACCTTTTGCGTTTACTGCTACATTAATGAAAATTTTCCAAGAGCTCGTATCCTCAGATATTTCCTCAATTGAGTTTACCTCTTCATCTGGGAAGTAAGTGTTCAAAGGTTGGTATTCATCATCAACCAGGTTTTCAGCCAAATGTTCCGCTAATTCCTGGGCTTTCATTGTCGTGCGAGTGACGTAGACTATGTCAAATTCAGTGAGCAGGATCTGCCATTTTGCTAATCTTCTTGTGGGCATTGGCTTCTAGAACAGGTATTCCAATGGATCCCACCTAGTTATGAAGTAGGTGGTGTAGGCTTGCAGATAATGTCTCAGCTTTTGAGCAGCCCAAGTTAAAGCACAGCAGGTTCATTCCAGTATAGTATACTTGGCTTCGTAGCTAGTGATCTTCTTGCTCAAGTAGTATAATGCCTACTCTTTCTTTCCGGTAATGTCATGTTGCCCAAGGACACAACCAAAGGAATTTTCCAAGACCGTCAGGTACAAGAACAGAGGCCTCCCTGGTTCAGGTGGGACCAAGACTGGTGGGTTGGATAGATACTCTTTGATCTTATCAAAAGCCTCCTGGCATTCATCCGTCCATTTCACTGCCACTTCTTTTTTTTGTAATTCGAATATGGGTTCACACGTGGAGGTTAGCTGAGCAATGAACCGGCTGATATAGTTCAAGCTTCCCAATAAGCTCATCACATCTTTCTTGGTTTTTGGAGGAGGTAGTTCCCGAATAGATTTTATCTTTGTTGGATCTAATTCGATACCTCTCCGGCTGATTATGAATCCTAAAATTTTACTCTAACGGGACTCTGAACGCGCATTTGGCTGGGTTTAGTTTCAAATCATATATTCGCAACCCTTCAAAGAACTTCTTCAGATCTCGCACATGGTCATCCTGAGTGTTGGACTTGATGATCACGTCCTCCACATATACCTTTATTTCTTAATGCATCATATCATGGAAGATGGTGGTCATGGCTCTAATGTAGGTTGCACAAACATTCTTTAGACCAAAGGGCATGACCCTGTAGTAATAGGTTCCCCAAGGTGTGATAAAAGATGTGTTCTCTGCGTCTTCTTCATCCATCAACACCTGGTGATATCCTGTGTAACAGTCCACGAAGGACTGTATCTCATGCTTGGCACAGTTATCAACAAGGATATGGATGTTTGGCAAGGGGAAGTTATCTTTGGGGCTTGCGCTGTTCAGATCTCTATGATCCACACACGCTCGGGTTTTCCCATCCTTGTTCAGCACAGAAACTATATTGGCAAGCCATGTGGTGTACCAGACAACTCGAATCACCCATGCTTCCAACTGTTTCATGATCTCTTCTTTGATTTTATCACTAACATCAGTTTTGAATTTCCTCTGCTTTTGCTGGATTGGGGGGGGGAGAAATCAGGATAAGTTGGCAACTTATGAACCACCAAATTGACGCTCAATCCCGGCATGTCATCATATGACAAAGCAAACACGTCTTTCAACTCAAACATGAGTTGGATTAATGCATCCCCAGTTTTCTCATTTGCGTGAATGCTTATTTGGTTTCCCCGATTTCTTCGAAACTATCCAAGTTAACCGGCTCAGTGTCATTTAGGTTTGGCTTAGGTTTATTTTTTGCCAGTTCTCGATTTATTCCTGTAAAAGCCTCTTCTTCATCGTATTATGTTCTTGTTTCATTATTTCATAATTAGACGACATGTTTGGATCTAGACATGAAGTCCGCAAGCATGTCATGTTATTTAATGCCGCATTATTAGAACTGAAATAAGAAATAAAAGAGAAAATAGCAAGGATCATAAAGAATAAAGAAAAATGAATGATGAAATATTGATTTCATTTCTTGGAATTTGAAGATAATAGGGTTTACATTTGGAAATTTAAAAAATATGAAACTAAAGAAAACTTACGAGTTACACCCTCGAATAACTCGCGATGCAGAAAAAGTGGCAGGACTAGTCTACCAGGACTCCTGCCTGATTGGGAATGGCGTAGCCTTCCAATTCTGGAATTTGGCCTCGGGTCCTATGTACAGCACCTCTGGGGGCTTGAGCCCTCTCCTGTCTTAACCATGTGGGTTTCATATAGTATCTTTCTCATTGCCCCACATATTTCCTCAATCTTTTCGACCGTAAAGGTCTCATCTCTACTTTTTTCATTGTATTTTGGCTTGACAAATGTCTTGTACAAATATGGCAGTGGTTGAGGCAGGACCCGCCCCTCATGTTTTCTGTCATTTTCCCATTTTATTATCATCTATAGTAGGTCGGAAGCCTACCCCGAAGAACTTCTCAGTGGATGGAAGAGCAACTGGTTTAGCTATTCCTTGCAAGGACATCCCAAGTCCCTTCCCTAGTTTGAAACCATGTCGTATCGTTCTTTAGGCACCATAATTAATGCATTGAAAAGGAAGGTTGGAGGCAGGGGTTTCCCTCTTTGTACTGGTCTGCCCCCACAACTTCAAAGGCCTGATAAACTATGTGCTCGCTGCCTTCTCTCGCTTCAAGGCATGGGACTGAGGGATCTCTATAAATTTATTGTTCATCCTCCCTATGGACCACAATTTCTTGATCCTTATGCTCAAACTTTATCATCTGATGGAGAGTGGAAGGTACAACCCCTGCTGCGTGGATCCATGGTCTCCCCAAAATAAGGTTATAGGACGTGTCCATGTCTAGAACTTGGAAAGTCACCTCAAATTCAACTGTAGCAATGGTTAGAATTAGATCGATCTCTCCAAACGTTTCCCTTTTGATACTATCAAAAGCTCGTACGCATACATTGTTGGGACAAATCCTTTCGGTCCTAATTTCCATGCGTTGTAGTAATAAGAGTGGACAGATGTCCACCCCAGAGCCTCCGTCTACCATAACCCTTTTCACAATACTCTTTACATTTGACAGTTAAGTGCAGGGCTTTGTTATGTGCAACCCCTTCCAGAGGCAAGTAATTTTTGCTGAATGAAATCTGGTTGATAGCGAAAAATCTTTCTGCCATTATTTCTAAATGCTCCATAGAGGTCTCAGCTGGCACGTGGCCTCATTGAGGGTCTTGATTAATACCTTCTGGTGTTCTGAGCATTTTATCAACAGAGAGAGCAAGGATACTTGTTCAGGAAACATTCAAAGCTGGTCAACCACTTCATAATCCGCCATTCTTATTTTTTGAAAAAAAGCTTCCGCTCCTCGGGACTCACTTGTGTTTTAGCTGGGAAACGCTTCTTGGTAGCGTTGTTCACTTCTTCCAAATTGGAGTACTTTTCCACAGAATAGTTTTCTTGATCTTCTCCTGAGATTTCTTTGCCTTTATATGTCACCCCTATTTTATGGTAATTCCAAGGCACTGCGGAAGGATCTGTCATGGGCGTCTGTGGTGCGACGCTAATAACAATGGGCGCACTCAGCCTTGGTGGATTAGTTGGCCTCCGCACTGCATAAGATCCCTTGGGCACATACATCTGGTGGTCTTGTTCAGTTTGAATCTCCTGGGAGGACTCAATGTCAACCATTTTTCCTTGCGGACCCATGGGACATAGAGAACGGCGTCTTTGGCAGGCGTTGCCCCAGTTTCTGCCTCAATTTTCTTTTCTGGTTTGGCGTGTGTGGCTTTGTTCTTTTTCTCCCCTCCATCTTGCTTCAGGGAAGTTTTTGGCTTTCTCTCCATATCAGTAATGGCAATTATGGCCTTCAATGCCGGGTCGAATTCCTTGTCTTCAATGATCATTTCGATTACCGATCTATTGTTGTGGGCTGGCGGTGGGTTGTTGGTAACATTAGGATGTCCTCATCCCTTAACACTATCTTCCTTTGTTCTATCAAATCCTTCACAGCTCTTTCAAAGTCCAACATTTTCTGTATCATGCCCCTCAGCTCTTGAGTGATAAGCGCATCTGTTGTAGGAGGGTGACTCCGGGTTTTGCCTATTTGGAGGTACGGGCTACAGCAGGCCCATTTGGACAAGTTTTGGAGACATGCCGGAGTAGGGTTCACCGATTGGTGTATAATTTGTCCTTCTGGGTGGTTCACGAGGACGGAAGTTATTTTCTGGAGGACGGGGGTTGTAGTGGTTTTGGTAAGGAGGCTAATTTCTTGGAAATGGAGCTTGGTTCCTGTTGGCTTATTGTTTTGTCTGGACAAAAGGTTGAGCATTCATGACCGCATATGGCTGAGGAGCATCGGCCATGTCCTAGTGAGGGTAATAATGTTAAAGGACTCTTTCTGGTAACATGGATCTGGGAGCACGATGTCTTCTTGTACCTGATGCTACCATGGATGTTTCCTCTTTCTTCTTGCCCCTTGCTACTCCCCCAGACCCACCCTGAATGTCTTGGGAGGTTGCTCTGATACCGGATTGGCTTAGAATGTTGCCTGTTTTTAATTCATTTTCCACCATTTCCCCGAGTTTGATAGCTTCCGCAAATTGTTTACCCATAGCTGACATCATATTCTGGAAGTAATCGGCTAATTTAGCATTAAAAAAAACTATGACCATCTCGACCTCATTCATCGGAGGCTTTACTCTAGAAGCCTACTCACGCCATTTGATTGCATTTTCCCGAAAGCTTTCTGAGGTCTTCTTTTTCAAGTTAGCCAATGAGTTTCTATCTTGAGCAATGTCTATATTGTACTGGAATTGTCTTACAAAGTCTCTAGCAAGGTCGTCCCA
Organism: Nicotiana benthamiana; assembly: GCA_034376525.1. Taxonomy (NCBI): domain Eukaryota; kingdom Viridiplantae; phylum Streptophyta; class Magnoliopsida; order Solanales; family Solanaceae; genus Nicotiana; species Nicotiana benthamiana. Next base: position 56,742,121 of record CM067324.1, on the reverse strand, counting down.
AATGTGCCAATGAGATCTGTCTTGATCCATGTACCACTCGGAGGCAATACCAACCAGACATTCTCCAAAATAGGCCATGAGTAATTCTTCCCTTCCTCTGGCCCCTCGCAACTGGTTGCAGCACTTTTCGAGATGAGCGATAAGATCACCGTGCCCATCGTATTTTTCAAACTTTGGAGTTTCGAAGCCCAATGGTAAGTTCACATGGGGGAACATGTATAGATCTGCATAAGACACATTTTTCTGCCCACTGAAACCTTGGATGTTCTTGAGTCTTTGTTCTATACTCCTCATCTTTCTTGTGATCTCTTCTTGATCAAGGGTTTTGGGAGTCTTTTCTTATCACGGAGTGAACTCAAATTGAGGTGGTTGAGGGTAGGTATAAGTGGGAAATTGAGGAGGCTCCATTTGGAGGGTAGGTGTATGGAATGTGAAGGCTGAAGGATCAAAAGTGGGCCTAAGCAGAACAGGTTGTGTTGTGGCCGAGTATGGGGGAGCGGTGAAAATGTCTGGGGCCGCACTGGATATAAACACTTGGGGGCGGACCTTAGAAGATGTTCCCATTAAATTGGGCTGATATAGCTAGTTGTCTCAATGGGATATTTGGGTGACTAATTGGGACATTGGAGGTACCACTCGTTCTAGGGAAAGGTTCGGGGAATCTCGGGATTGTGCTTGGTGGCTCTCTTCCATTTGCCCGAGCGTATCATATTTCCATAACACTAAGACGCATGATTCTATTCTTTTCGGCAACTACTGATTTAGAGGTCTGGATGCCCGAGATGGGGCCATCATTTGCAATGGGAAACGTTGGTAGAGACATTTCTAAAGACATTATGATGCTCCCTTTTGATCTAGTAAAGTATGGGTATGAAGCCAGGTTACCACGAAAACCAACCACCGTTCGAAAAATCCTTGGATTGGTTGGAATAGCAAATGGTAAGTTTGTGACAAATAACAGATAGGTAATCGCACGTTGGGGTGTGATGCACCTATACATTTAAATGGTTTTCTACATGTTTTACAATGATTGCATGCTTCATCCCGGCTTTTCCTTATTCTTTCCCATTTTCTCTCCTTTTGATTTCACTCTCTCTTTTGCTTTTCTTTTCCTTTGCCCATTTCTTACTGCATACTTTTCTCATTTTCTTTTCTTATTGGAGTTATTTACAAGGTTATGACCAGAGAGGTTACCTATGTATCACGATGTCGCGTGAATCAGATCATTACGTAGTTCAAGAAAAATAAATACGAAAAGTAAAGAAACACATTTGGAATTTTCAATTTTCATTAATAAAACTTCTATTACAAAAGATGTTACCTACTCTTTTTCTTGGAAATAAAACTACAGACTCAATGATTGAAAACTCAAGAATACATTAATGCTTCAACTATTGGGGCCTGCGAGGCATCATTCGGCCTCGCCGTAGGCTTATGTGCGAGGCCCCTCTTGTAGTATCTCCAAATCACTCATAACTTGCCGGACAAAAGTCGGCACTGCGCCGAAGAAGGTGGTACGAGTCATTTCCTCACACGCTTGGCACTTCGTGGTAATGTAGTCAGCGATGGTCCTGATCATTTCTCTAATTCTTCCTTTTTCCTGAAGTAATCGCCCTATCTACCGGTTCTGAGCTTCTAACACTTGGGAGTCATGAAAGTGTTGATCTTGCATTTGTTGTATTTCTTCCTCCATTTTAGCCATCAGATTATAACAATGCTCCCTATCAACCTTGAAATCTTTAGATCATTTGGTTGCCTCATCCTCAAGAGTAGTTACCTCTCTTCTTAGGCTGGTAATGGTCCCTTCATATTTTCTCTTCATTTGCTACACAAATCATGCTTGTTCCTCTGCTTTCTTTGTCCATCGTGCCCATATGTTTACTAGACTATCTTCATAATTTTCCAGATCTTCTTGACATTCGAGGACTTTTTTTTAGTCCACTTATAAGTCTCTCATCATCCCGACTTCTTTCCAGGGTATTGGCAGTTATTTTCATCTTTCTGATCTGAGCTTTAGGGGCCTCATTTCCCTGGGTCAGTTTCTTCTTTTCTCCCTCGTCGGCTGCGGCTTGAACACCATTTTCAAATTGAAGCTTCATGATTTGCCTTTCCAATTTGCTTATTTTTTCCTTGTATCCATTCTCTTTGGTCAACCAGTCCCATTGCGGTTGTGCCTCAATTGTGAATTGTTGGACATGTGGTCTCTTTGTAGGCCTTTAAGGAATTTGGAATTTCTTGCCGAACTAGTCAATGTACTTAGATTCTACTTTACCTCTAGCTCGGTCTCGCACTATGGTCTTGGGTTGAAGAAACCTACACTCATTCCACACTTGGCGAATTTTCCTTTCTTGAAATACAGCTTTTGGACCAAATTCAATGGCATGTTTATTTAAATATTCATCATTGTGGACGATCTGAAATCTTCCTAATTGGCATAACACTCTGTAGGGAGCATAAGGTTGGCTCCGAATGCCCATCAAGAGGATATAAGACACTTCAACTGACCTATACACTGCTTCGGTGACAGTAAAGCCATCCAAATGCTCACTCAATTTTATCGACAGTCAAAGATCTCAATGTACAAGCCAAGCTTCAGTACCCATAGGGAATTCAATACCTTCTACTCTGCTTTCAAATTCTTCAATGCGGCCCAGACCGATCGAACCGTAATTCATGTACCCTACCCGGTGACATAGGTGTTCTTGCATCCATAATTGAAGCAGCAAATTGCACCCATGGAAAACTTTCATCTTTCCTAACAGATTGTCAAGGCTTGGTAGATTTTAGCAATGATCAGAGGAACCACAGTGTTGTTGGCTTTCTTGATTGCAACATCGATCATTCCTACAAGACCTATCTCTATATTTCCATCTTTCCGGAGATAGACCACAACACCCAAGAAAACTACCATAAAAATAAACCCCGCCTTGCTTCCCATTTGGCTTTATTTCTGGCATGGGTTAGACCAGTGTTTGGCTCTTCAAAACCTCGGGGGTTACCATATCGATGATATAAAAACTGGAGTGTGCAATGCCCTTCAGATAAATTTTTGTCCTGAATATCCTGACTAATACTTAGCAAATCCAGAAACCTGTGGAGGGACACTGGTCTTGGTGGCAATGGATACCGGCTTCTAAGGTTTCCATTGAGGCCCGCATAACCCGCAACTTCCTCCAATGTCGGTGTGATCTAACATTGCAAGTCGGATCCGAAAAAGGTATTAAAGCTTCAATTATGTCCGACATCGGGTTGATGTTCAATAGCCCAACATGGCCTCCCAGAACTTTAACCACTGTTTCTGTACTGCCCTTTTCTAGATCATTCCATCACATATGAAGCTCCAATAGGATCTCATTATGTGAAGGGTACAATTTTATTTGTGCCTATCCTGCACATTTATTAAGGTGATTTAATAACCCATTTTGTCCTAAAAGGAGAAGTAACAAATTTTTTTTTTCAAAAATTTCCATTTCCTTTTTTTTTTCAAAAACAAAACCCTGGGTTCGCAAATACGGCCTTTTAGCACTTCAGGGAAGAAGATTTTATGCCTGTGCCTACTAACCGTTAAAAATGTTGCAAGGTGGTTGTTCTTGCAAAATAGCCTTCCGGTGTCCTTTTGGGGACATTCAGCTTATTTTAAACAAGAATGCTATCACCTGACTTATTTGTGACTACAATTAAAATTTTGTGGTTTTTGGCTATTTTTGCAAAAAGGGAAGTTGGACTCGATGGGGGTTGTCTATGTATTCCAATCCGGTGAGAATCAAACTGGCGTAGTTCGGGCAGATTTGACAAAACCAACTATTTTTGAAACAAAACTTTTCTCTTTTTTTTTTGTTCTTTTTATTTTCACCCTTTTTAAAATTTCGGCGGAGTTTCGGTACTATTTGGGTATTGGTAAAACAGGTAATTACCCTCATTTTACCCTAACATTACTATTTTCTTTTCAACTCTCTACCATTATTTACAAGCTGGTCAATATGCAAATCCAAAGCAAATAAGTTCACAAGTAGCAAGTAAGATGCATCAGGATGATCTTTTCATGTCAGGTCACCTGTCCTAGACGGACACAACCCTTCTGTTGAGTCCCCTAAGTCAAATGCACGTGTTTCAAACAAATGCTCCTACTAGGGATCCGGCATGAGGCTTTGTTATACTAGGTTTAAAACCTGGGTTTACAGTTCTAGACTTGTGTACCCGAGCGGACAACTCGAGCCGAGAAGGGGGCTACATACCGGGAACCAAAAGGTCATCCGGCTTAGTAACTTGTCCGAGCCTCTTTCTTATTTCAAGGTATGACACTAACAGAATAGGGAGTCACGCCAGCGTGCACATCCTTGAAGATGAGAAGATAAGGGCTTCATAGCAGTTTATATATAGTTCAGATAATAACAAAGCGGTAAAAGCAACAATTAGCACATTAGGCCCAAACATGTAAAAATTAGGTAATAAACAAAGCCAATTATAAAAGTTATTCCAAGCTCGAATTCTGAACCCTGAACCAGAAGTTCTGGGTTCCTTTTCTTCCCAGCGAAGTCGCCAGAGCTGTCACACCTCCTTTTTGTTACACACTACCCCGAAGGATGGTGTATAAGGGAGTTTTTTCACTTTAAGTGACATTATTCAAAATAGGATTATTTATTCAATTTCATTCAGAATCGCCACTTAGGATAGGTTTGTTGCTGGTGTCCCAAGTCACCGATTTATTTTAAATCGCAAATCAAGGAAAATTTAACTTTTCTTGTGAAGTCTGCGAACCAGAAATTTTGAATAAGGAATTCTGTTAACCCGAGGGAAGGTGTTAGGCACCCCCGGATTTCGTGGTTCTAGAACGGTCTCTTAAGCTATTATAATTGGCTTATTATCTAATTTTAATACATGTTTCAAACAAGTCAGGGTTAGACCTGCGATGTTGTATGGGGCGGAGTGCTGGCCCGTGAAGAACTCCCATGTTCAGAGAATGAAGGTTGCGGAGATGAGGATGCTTAGGTGGATGTGTGGGCACACCAGGCTAGATAAGATTAAGAATGAAGTTATTCGACAGAAGGTAGGGGTGCCCCGGTGGATGAGAAGATGCGGGAAGCGAGGCTGAGGTGGTTCGGGCATGTACGGAGGAGGGGTCCCGATGCCCCGGTGAGGAGCTGCGAGCGGCTGGAGATTGTTGGAGGTCGGCGAGGAAAAGGGAGGCCTAAGAAGCATTGGGGAGAGGTGATTAGGCAGGACATGACTAGAATGCAGGTTTTCGAGAACATGACCCTTGATAGGGGAGTCTGGAGGTCTAGAATCAGGGTTGTAGGCTAGGGGCTCATAGAGTTCTTCGTACGCCTCACCCGGGGTTGGGTGTGGGATAGCAGGGTCACCCATAAATGATTAGTGTTTTAGCTTATGTCCCCTTATGGTTGTTAGTATGGTAGTTACGGTTTGTTATTATTGCATGCGACTGTATTTATGTTTCTTATGTTTACATAATTATTTACGTTATTTCCGCGGGATTTACTAATGCTCTATTGTTTTGTTTTATCTTGTTTTTGTTTCTAATTTTGTCTTTGTTTTTGTTTTTGTTTTTGTTTTTGTTTTAATGTAGCTTTTCATTTTATCCTATGCGCCGAGGGTCGAATGGAAACAGCCTCTCTACCCTTTCGGGTAGGGGTAAGGCTCGTCTACATATTACCTTCCCCAGACCCCACCTGGTGGAAGTATACTGGGTAGTTGTTGTTGTTGTTGTTGTTTCAAACCTATGGTGCATTTTTAAATTATTTAGCGCTTTTAATTAATTTTTAAGTAAATTGAACGTCGTTTAAAACATGTCTTTAGATTGCATCACATGAAATGCACCCGCAATCCGAAACATATTTTATTCAACGTTTTGAGACTTGGATTTGGGTCAAATAAAATGCGCACCCGAGTCCAAGAAGGTAGTATTATTAAAGAACGTTCCTAAAGCGACTAACGCATCATTGACTTTGCGACAGGCCATAAAAATTTGCTAAATGGCACGTCTCAGATTTTAAGCATTTTAAGAAACTAATTTAAATGAGGGCCACGCATTTGTGATTTTATTTGGCGCGGCGCATCTCAATTTTATTTAAGGACATTCGAACTAAAATTGGGAGGGCCAATGAGCTATTATTATCTATTATAGTTCAACTCCTATTCTAATTAAAGTAATTAAATAATTAACACGAACTATAATTAAAGTCCAATAGGATCAAGTCCATATTTAAACAAGGATGACTTCAATTATTGAAGAAGCCCTTAGCTCAAATCAGCCACTTAACCTGGAGGACTCAAAGCTTAATTTTTTTAAAAAAAAAAAACATCAACCAAAAGGAACAATGATCCAGGTTTTCTAAGTCTTAGGCCCGAAATAGGCCCAGTCTTGGACAAAGGGAAAGGCAACGGAGTGCTGGGACTCGAGATCGAGCCCCTGCGAGAACATGAGAATGCACACGAGTCCATCACAAAGATTGGCCCCATGAAGCACACATGCTAACAGGGGGTGTTATTGTCTATTTCCAAGTGACTTCAGGATATTGGGCCCAGGTTGAGCCCAAATCTATCAAGGGAAGGGAGTTAGCTCAAATGAAACCAAGTTATGGAAATTGAAAACTTATTATGCTAATTTTTAAAGGGTTCTTCGATTGAAGAACTGATCTGGGATGGACATCAAAACAACTGATAGGCAAATCAAATTACATCTTCCATGATTGCTTGACTAAACCTTACGCAACAACCAATTTTGCATCTAACAGGGGATAACCATACTTTAAATACAATCACCTACACATCATTCACTTTCATCTCTAACTCATAATTATCAGGATAACTATTCTAAACAAAACCATTTGTCGAACAAGAAAAAGCATACGTCAATCAAAATTAGAGTTAAGCTCATATGTTTGAGGAAAAATATGGATGTAGTACATTAATAGTCCCATAATAACATATATTTAACTAACATGGCCTACAATACTCAGCTGATGGTCAGCATTTTTTAAGTCTGTTGCCTCAAATAGTCCAAAACCAGTTTCAACAATAAGAATCAGTAGCAAATGAAATTATTACAAAGACCATACCAACTTTAACAGTGACAGGTTCATATTGAGTACACAATACATCAACTAACTAAATGAAACAACTAAAACCAAGCTAACTGATTTGAATATGCAGAAACCATGTTTGGAACTCCAGATTTCACTTCATTTCAATACCAAAACTTCATGTAATATGGGTTTAGTAACGTGTACCTAATTACAAAAGTAAACTGGGAAAACTATAAGTTTAGGTGACATCAGTAGTAGTAAATCAATAGCAGAATTAAACAGTACCAGATAAAAGCCAGCAGCAATGTATCAACCTATAAATGAACAAGGAAAACCAACTTTGGAACAATTTTAAACCAGTAACAATGTTAAATAACACCTAGCAATCAAAAATCCAATCAGAAGCTAACCTAAACACTTGAATACCGAATAAAACTCAACTCAGTTTAACCCTTGAATATTCAGGAATGATTTTAACAATGAAAATTTTAGGAATCTCAGGACAACTTCAATGGAACAATAGGTTTCTGCAGAGTTTAGTTTCTTGGCATTTTCATATTTTTACATCTTTTTTTTATTCTCAGAAATTTTTTGCAAATCTAATCTCTCTTTTTTTTTCTTTTTAACCTTGCCTTGCAAGGCAAGAGTGGTATGACTTTATAGGCAAGGAATTAGGACAACTTTCAGACCTTATTTTAAATTTTTAAGTGCTTTTTAATTTCTATTATTGCTTAAGATATCCCAGAATTACTGACTTGCTACCCAAGTTAATAATCTATGCAGCTTCTAGGAAGCTTCCTAGGTATTGCACCTAAGATTCCCTAATTAAATTACCCAAATTACCCCTAGCTGTCCTGTTAGTTACCCTCTAGTTTTGGATGGCCAATTAAACTCTAAACCATTCGAAATATAACAAACAAAATTAAATAAAACAACTTAGCATTCAAACGGATCAAACCATGAGCAATTTTTTTGGGCTGTCTCAGATGGGGGACCGTGTTAGGCAACGGGTTTGGGCCGGTTCAGGGGGAATTTGGACCGGGTTGGGGATTTAATTGTTTGCTTGGGTGTTTTTGGCCCAAATTAGGGCATTTATTATAAGACCCAAATTTTCTTGATTTTCTTTTCTTTTTTTTCAAAATTAAAATTAAAATAAATTAATTCCTAAAAATTAAATTAATTTACCTAATTATATTAAGTTCTAATTAACAATTAACTCAAATAGTTAAATACCAATTTAAAGGAAACCAACGAGATTCAAAGCTAAAAACTAATCAAAGCAGACATAAGTCAACATTTTGATTTTGTTATTTTTGTAAAATCCTATTACTAATTAACCAAAAAATATGTAAAATCAAATCATAAATTCAAATGCAATATTTTTTGTATTTTTTATGAATTATCTAAATTAAAAATGCACACAAAAATGCAAACAAACACGAAATTTATGCAATTAATCCTAAAAATCAAATAATTTAAAGGAAAAATCCTGAATCTAAGAATTTTATAGGAGTAATTCACGCGAGACAAAAATCACATACTCACAAGTATGTGTACAACTCAAGTCATGTAATTCCTTCTCAAAATGTATGAGTTGATGAGACACTATCCTATGAAGAGGTTCCAATTGCTATACTTGATAGATACGTTCAGACATTACACATCAAAAATGTTGTTTCAATAAAGGTATTATAGAGAAATCATTCAACTAAAGGAACCTAAATAAACAATGGAGAAATACTCCTTTATGGTTCCATTCCACAGGATTATAATTTATTTATTCTTCCGAGTGATGAAATGTAGCTAGGTGCATATATGTTCAAAGTGGTGAGATAATGACATCTGATATTGTATAGTGGAAGTATCATGTTGTTCTTCTAGATTGAGTAGTTGGATGTGCAACTGTTGTTATTGCGTGGTTATGATAGGTTGAAAATTTGACTTAATAGAAGAAGCAGTAAAAGTTCTATCAAAAATTTTAAGAATTAACAAGCCAAATTTTAGGGTCTTAAGAGATAGGTTAAAATAGAATAGACCTAAATCACTCATAGACTTAACAATATCTATGACACAACATTCGCGGAAGAATGTTCCTAGGAGAGAAAGAATATAAATTTCAGTAAGTTTCAAGGCTTAAAATTTGAGCACCGATTTCTATCCACAGACCGATGACCAGGCAAAAAGAAAAATTCAGACTCTCAAATATACAATGTGAGCATCTGTTATAGAATTTGGAGGTAATTTTGATAATCACTTGTCACTTATAGAATTTGCTTACAATAACAACTATCAGATTAGCATTGGTATGACTCCTTATAAAGAGTTTTATGGGCGGAGATATAGGTATCCAGTGGGTTGGTTTGAACTAACATATGTACCGTTGATTGGTCCAGAGTTTGTTTGTGAGGCATTAGAGAAAGTTCAGCTAATCAAAGAAAGACTGAAAGTAACTCAGAGTCGTCAAAAGTCTTATTCTGACAAGAGGCATTGTGAATTAGAGTTCATGGTTAGTGATAAGGTATTTTTGAAAGTTTCACTAATGAAAGGAGTTATAAAGTTTGGTAAGAAAGGGAAACTTATCCCTTGATTTATCGGACCTTATGAAATTTTAGAAAAGAAAGGAAATATAGCTTATGAACTAGCGTTATCCGTTGAGTTGTCCTCTATTCATCCTTTCTTTCATGTGCCTATGCTTAGAAAGTACATCCATGATGAGTTGCATATAATACCTGTCGATACCATAAAAATTAAGGAAGGCCTGACTTATGAAGAGGTACCGATAGAAATTCTCGATAGGCAAGTAAGAAAGTTGAGAACAAAAGATATAGCATCGGTAAAGATTTTGTGGAGTAATCATGATTCAAAAGAGGCTACGTATGAGGTCGAGGAAGATATGAGGAAGAAATATCCATATTTATTTGAGAAAAAGATATGCGAACCTAATTGGATTGAAATTTATATTTTATTTATTAAATACAAGTTAGAATATGTTTATGTCCTTAACAGATTATACTTAGTTGTGAAAAAAATAGTTTTATCAGAGTATATTTAGTTATTTAATAATTTAGTGTCATGCCATAGTACAGTTAACTCATTAAAGTGATTTACTTTTGCTAAAGTGTTGTGCTTTAGATTGTTGTTGGTTATAATGGTACCTCTTTGTCGGAATGTGAGTAATTAATTTATAAATTATGTATGGTGCCTAAGAATGGCCTGTTATGGTATATTTCATTTTTGTTGGTGTAGTTGTGGTATTTATGACAGAGATAAATTTTTTGGATAGTCCAATTTACAAGGGAAACTCTACTAAAATTTTTGAAAATTTAGGGAGTTAGCCAAAACTTTGAGTCTCATAGAAGAGTGAGTAGTGCTAAGAAAACTTAAGAGGTTTAAGGACTTAAAGAATGATTGTTAACTTAAGAATAAGGTCCTAGAATTATTCGAGGATGAATGTTTTTAAGGAGGGAAGATTGTAACACTCCTCATATCTATAAAAGTTTCAAGATACGCTAAATGTAGAATTTAATTTTTTCCCTTAAATTATACTTCTATTACGGATTTAAACCTTTGTGAGTTATTTTAAGCTACATCTATACTTATAAATAAGTGGCTATATTAGGGAATATTAATAATTTTAATATAATTAATTATTACAAGTGGGTATCATCAATTATTAGTTAAGTTATAAAAAAAGGGGACAAAATAACCAAAATCCTTAAGCCCAAAAAGGAGGGCTGTTGAAAAGCGTAAGGCATGCTTAAAGTCTTAAGCCTTCGAACAAAAAAGAAATTCCAAGAAGAATAATGCGTATAAGAAATAGACGCACATCCCAGCAAAAATACTCATGCAAGCAAGGAAAATTCTAGGGTTCTTACCAATTACTAATTCTTGAACTCAGGTACATAGAATTTTCTATCCTCAACTATCCTAAAGTAGTGTAGGTAAGAATAGAATAGTTCATTTCCATCTTCCTCTATACCAACAATAAATTTCATGTTTAAGTGTGAAACTTTAAAATTTACTAAAATACACTGGTTGTTGTAGAATCGCTTGTTTGATTGGTGTCAATTGGACTAGGGTCTATGTATTAGCTCAAAAGTGGTTTAACTAACAAAAGCACGCATACAAAGTGTTTGAAGAATTGCTTAACAAAGTTTATATATACTTAATTGGAGCAAGTGAGTACCTCTTAACTTAGAATTATTCCAGTAAAAGTTTAGAGATTTGATACGATATACACACAAAAATTTTCAGATTTTTGTATTATTCTTATATGCTATTTTCATGTTGAAAACTATAAAGAAGCAACAATCTTTAGAAATACTTTTACATGTTTATTTCATTCTTATGTCATGCTTTACATTTAATGATACCAGCATGAGCATGTACATGATATTCTATAAAGAAAAGATCTAGACTTGAAACATCACAAGAAGGAGTTTTAGAAAGAAAGATTTTTGGGAGTATCCTTCGTTCTGAGAAGGGGCCATCGTCCAAGCTGAGGGTCCTGACCAAGGCATTGACTTCCAGAAACTACTCGTGCCAAAGTAGGGAGCACACGAGCCGAGGGTCTCGTTTCTGAGAATTTACTTAGTCATACTAAGGTATGATACATGAGTGTTAAGAACCATGAAGCGAGTGGTACCTAGTGGACTGGGCCTATTCGATCTGGTTGGGATCAAAACGTGTCGATCATACGGTGACTGAAACAAAATTAAATCAGGATAGTTGGAACACCCAAAGTATAAAGGGAAGTATATTTTTACAAGAAAGAAAAAGAAAAGAATTTCTTTTGAAATATTCATAAACTGCTATTATGCAATTATTTTAGGATTATTCTTTAGCTTTATGTTCTATGTGCATTTAGAACCTTTTCTCGTAATGTATATGTTATTAAAGTTTCACCCCTCTATGTTGAGACTCACTTAATACAATGGATGGTACTGACGTTCTCTTTTGGGAACCTATGCTGGTCTGCGGTACAATGTAAGAACGTGTTTTGCAGGTAAGTTGCGTACTGGTTAGGACTTCCTTCTCTTCCACTGCTATTGGTTAGCTTCGCTTTTGTTCATGGAGTATTCCTTAGAGACATATTTATTTAGTTATTTCTTTATTTACTTAGAGAACTGGCCAGAAAATCTCATGTCCTGAGCAGTGCGTCAGTTCATCAATAGAGGCTTCATAGACATAGTTGTTGGGTTAAGATTCAGATATTTTTGATAATAACTAGCACTAATTCAGTATTTACTACGAATAAACTTTTAGAGTTTATTTATTAAAATATTTAAATTAATCAAAAGTATTTGGTTAGAGTATTTCCTTGCTAATTTTGGAGTTAGAATATATTTGATAAGCAGAGATGGTTCGCACGGTCATGTTTACTGATCGAGTGCTGGCCCGTCTTGTTCAAAAAATGGGTTATGACATTCTCAAATACAAGCTCTAAAGATTGAAATAAAGTCCCTGAGGAAAAGATTCTCGAGGATGTTGATTCTGAGGACATTCCCTCGAAAGCAGATTAGGCCTTTGGCTGTTGTTTTATACTTCTTCATTTCTGTATAAGGGCCCCCCATGAGCTTTGTAAAAATCTTTTATTAATATAAGTATTTTCTTCATTTTGCCTTCGATTTGTGAAGATTCCAAGTTTATGACTCTAACTATTAGTCCGAATACTTGATCTGAAACATAATAAACCCTTGGGTTTTTAATTGATTAATATGAAGTTTCATAAAGTCCTTTGTTGTCCCTCAGACTAATGTTGGATTAATTTTGAGACTTCTAAGTCCGAGTTGAGTGAGAGCTGGGTCTCAATTTTTGAAATAAATCTAGCCTTTTTAGGCTTCGTTGATAGTCCTCGTGTGTGAATTTTGTCGAACTCAAGCAGTCTTTGGATTCAGCAACCAGGGGACGTTCGCTCAATCATCTGAAAATAAAGATAGCCCTTAGACTTTTACTAATAGTTCCCCAGTGAGAGTTTGCTCGAGCTCGAGTAGCCCCTATTAAGTGAAAGTTTGTTGTAACTTGAAATAAAGATAGCCCTAAGGCTTAATAGATAGTCCCAGAGTGAGAACTCACTCGAACTCGGGTAGTCCATGGGCTAAGTAATCGAGTGAGCATCCGTTTGAACTCTAAATAAAAATAGCCTTGAGGCTTTATTAATTGTCCTCGAGTAAGAACTAGCTCAAAATCGGGTAGCCCTATGGCTTAATAGTCGAGCGAGCATTCGCTCAAACCAGAAATAAAGATAGCCCTGATGCTTTATAAATAGTCCCTAAGTGAGAACTAGATCAAACTAGGGTAGCCCCGAGTGAAGATTGCCCGGAGGCTTTATAAATAATCCTCGAGTGAGTTGGCTCGAACTCGGGTAGCCCTTGGGTTTAATAGTGAAGCGAGTGTTTGCTCGAACCCGAAATAAAGATAGCCCAAAGGCTTTATAAATAGTCCCCGAGTGAGAACTGGCTCAAACTCGGGTAGCCCTTGGTCTTAATAGTCGAGCGAGCGTTCTTTTGAACCCAAAATAAAGATAGCCCTTAGGCTTTATAAATAGTCCCCGAGTAAGAATTTGCTCGAGCTAGGGTAGGCCTTGGGCTAATTAGTCGAGTGAGCATTCGCTCGAACGCTAAATAAAGATATCCCTTAGGCTTTATTAATAGTCCCCGAGTGAGAACTGGCTCGAACTCGGGTAGCCCTTGGGCTTAATAGTCGAGTGAGTGCCTAGTCAAACCCTACTCGTAGATTGTTCTTAATCATTTCTAACAATTTGATTTCCGATGCCTGGGTCCTAACGTCAACATCATGACATAAGTGGTTAAAGTGACTGAAGGGTTGCTATTTGTGTGATTCCCAAAATCATAAATTGTAGGTGGCCAACGGTCGGCCTTTTGGCTTCCTCTACACGTTTAAATGTTCTTTATAAATAGACAAATCTCATAACCTTGCAGATATTACTCTCTTGGTGCTTCCAAAATTTCATTTAGCCCTTTTTCAATTTTCTTGAACTCTCCCTTCTCTTTTAAGGATATTTTCCATCTTCTCAGATCTTTCACTTTAGAGATGGCTAAAACATCTAATACCATTCCTCAAAAGGAAAAATCTTCATCATCTTCCCGAACAATCAAAGGTAAACCGTTAGTTCCTTTTTATATCGAGGAGTGTATTCTTGGGCCATGTGATACATCTTCTAATATCTAGGTTGAAAACCCTTCTGGTAAAATGTGAACCATGTCTCGATACATCATCCTAATAACTCAAATTGAGAAAGTGAAGGTCGACTGCTATTGGGGGAGGAGGTGCAAGTAGAGATTCCTTCACGTGGAGAAGACATAACCAAGAACAAAGCTCGTTTTCTTAGTGTATGCACATAACCTTTCACCTTAATCCTAGTAGGAGCCTCTTATCCACCGATAGACCCAATGATCCTTGATTACTACGGACGATATCAGGTGATGTCTGGACAAATCTATCTATCATTGTCGCGCATTGTTTATTTGATTATATTTCTCAAATATTATCGAGGGATGCCTTTTACCCTTGATCGTCTAATTAGATTGTATAGCCCCCGACCTTATCAAGGTGGCCTGATTAAGTTAAAACATAAATCCTCGAAGGCCTTTTTTACTAGCATCGATCAAGATAAGGACCGATGGTGGATGGGCCGCTTTGTCCGAGTCAGGACCCCGAACATGATCCATGTTGAGAGAATGCCATTCCCTGAGGAATGGAATTTGAATTGTAAGTAAACATATTTTGCTAATCAGATATCTTTCTTACCTTCGAATTAACTCCCTTGGAGATACATCTGCCGAGTAGTAACCCAATGTTGTCAAGGATATCTCGGACTGGGTCCGATAACTCGATTCGACCTGCCCATATACTAAGTGCGTGTGGAGGATCTAGCTAAGACCCGTTGGGAGCCTAAAAATCACTGTGAGTTTTATTTCTGTCATACTTGAGCTCCTTAGAGAAGATATCTCTCGATAGTACTCTCATCCTTTGGGCCTATGCAGACCTTGGAGAGGCCGTTTTGATGAGGGAACCCCCGTCTGAGGAAGCAGATACCCCAAAGCCTACTAAGGAAAAAAAGAGAAAGACGGAATCACCAGCTGAGTCCTTGAAGCCAAAAAGGGCTAAAGTTGAAAAGCCTGAGGTCCATTCAGTGGCCTTAACTCAGGAACTAGCCGAAAATCTTTGTGCCGAGGGCGATGAGAACGATGACTGCCAGCTGGCACTTAGGGGGAGAGGAAGAGTTGTTGCCTCGAAGTTTACTGAGCTGAAGGTGGCTGAGTCGGAGGCTGCTGGAATGGAGGCCGTCGAGGTGGTCCCGACCCGAGCTGAAGGAATTATTAAGGGGAGGTTAGACGAAGTCCTTGAGTCGATCGATGCCAAAACACATCAAGTGTTGATAGGCACTTATTACAAATCGAAGAAAGCAATAACAAAGCCCCTTGAAGGGGGGAGGGATCCCCCGCCGAACCTTCGAGATGATCAATGTAGATGAGCCTCTACCGGGTGCATCATTAGGCCGATATGGGATACCCAAGATATGAAAACCCTCATCGTGGGGGTATCCCCTGGAGAGAATGGTATGTTTGATTGTTAACTTTCCGGGTTGAGGAAGGCCCCGATATCGATGTGTCATTGATCTTTAAAGAAGTCGAGAAGCTTCAAAACAGGTAATCTTCACTTGACCATTGTAATTGAGTTTTGATTCTTGCTTTTTTGACTCCCTTCCTCTATGTTTTTAGGCCTTGATGCTCTCCAACCAAGATTTTCCAAGTCACAAGCTGAGTTGGCTCATTTCAAGGACGAATTTAGGAAGTTTGCTTCTAAATTGAACCAACATAAAGCCATTTATGCCCAAATAAGGGGGAGCTAGGTGACCATCGAGCACATTTGGAGAGGATGTCCCGAGAGTATGCCGATCTTGATGAGCATGTAATACGGCCTTTGTGGTCTTATTTCTGTGCTTTAGTCATTTGAGCGTTAAATACCTTAATTGATTCTTTCAACTTAAGCAAAAAGATGATCTACTGCGAGAGGAGCATAAAGTCAGGGATATTGAAATCCTTGGGCTAAATCAGCGCATGGATGAAGCATTCTCTGAGAAAGAAACTCTTCGAGAGAAGTTGACCTTGGTTGAGCATCAACCCCAAGGGGTAAATGGAGAAAGCCGTAAGTACAAAGATATGTTGTATCAATTGTTGAGCTATCTGCAGCTAAGTCCGAAGCTGATGCACTCATATCCTCATACCAAGAAGATGCTACTGCTGCAAATGCTTGAGATAGGAAGGTATCCGAAGAGGCTGTGTTAGAACTGACTCGAGCCTTGGAGCATGCAAAATGAACAGAATGAATTTCAAGCTAATGTCTTCATATGTGCAAGTAGATAACCTTTGTTGAAAATGCAGTACGGATGAAAATGAACTATGTTGTTTGTTTCGTTTGTATCGTATAGATCATGTCAAAATGAAGAAAGGGCATAATCTTAACATACCTGGCATAGGGAAAATTCCGTATAATATTTAGTTGGAAAATCTCCGTTGATTGAACGAAATATGCCTCTGATCCTCAAAGATTCACGAATAAAATTTGCTTCTGATTCTTAAAATTTTGGAACGAAATCAATGTTTCCTTGAAATATTTGAGAGGGAACGCTTCTATTTTTTTGCAATTTGGAAAGAAATCTTAAAACCAACATCCCTTTTGGTTGGATACTTCAAAAAGGAACATATATCTGATTTCCCTTTAGGATTTGAAAGAATTCTTTGGATTTGTTTTAAAATTTCAAGGAAAAATTTTCTGCTCCTCAAGTGTCTTGAAAGACTAGCTCTTTCTGGAGTCACTTTTTTTGACTCAGAAGAATTTTTTGGCAGAAAACTTTAATACTCAATCTTGTTTATGCCTAGGTGGCATAATAAGCGACTACTTAGTCACTCTTATTTTGGTGGCTTCTTGCCACGTATGTTTGAGGATAATTATTAAATTCTTATCCGTTTATTCGTTAATTAGGTAATATCTTATTACCCGGTAATTAATTAATTACCCACAAAATTGAGGATTATTCTCACTTACTTGAGATATTACATACTTTTTACATATCTTTTACCCTTTACTATTATGGTCATGCGGTATTCTATATGGTACTAGTCCAAAAATACCGAGTATTTTAGCTTGAGCTATATTTTATCCCAAAATATCAAATTTCAACGAAATTCATTTTCTTCAACTTGCTTCCCCCCTCACCTTCACTAATTTATTCATCAATTACAATCCATATAATCTCCAAATAATCATTTCCTTGGATTAATGTCAATTACCTTATGACAAATTCAACGTAAAATACTGCAGTGTGCAACATTATCGTAACTTATAACTGCGAAGCGTTATCATAATTTAAGCTACTGGGTACAACACTATCATAACTTATACTGCAGGACATAACATTAAATATAATATATTATCGCAGTGCACAACACCGACGTAATACTGCTGGGTGTAACATTATTCCCCCCTTTGGAATATTCATCCTCGAATGTTGACTGATGCACTTAACATTTTTATAACTTACATCTTCTGAATACTATAGAACTTCCCTTGCCATTAGACGAATGTCATGTGAATAAGTCCAAATTTCAGGGCATTTCCCCCTTAGGTTCTCTTTCTCACACCACAACTTGTTGTCAGAATCCTTCTAATCTTGTAACTATTACTACCTTTCATCATGCAGCCTATACAATTTTGATTTTATAAGTGTACCCAATATCTAGGATTCATATGTAGAGCTTGATAAGATATCCCTTGGGCATAAATGAGTATACTGAAGTTCTTTGCTCAGTACTTTGTTAAATTCACGAATATTGCTATATCTCATTATATAGGTCCGTTTAGCCATCCGTATGAATTTACTGCGATAACTCTTACTTTAATTTATTGATGTTGCTGCTGCTACCAAATCCCGGCTTACTCTCGTTTCTTATTCTATATTTATAAATTTAAGTCATTTAATGCTTCCTCATTACTGCTCATTTTTAGAATGACGGCCTAATCCCTTCTCATACTTCATAACTTTTGTCTATCTATTGTTGATTCACCTCAATACTGATCTACGATATACCACTTATAACTTGAAACTTCTTACGCAATACTTTTCCACTAGGGCTTACATTACATCAAGGAATATTCAAAGTAATTTTCCTGATCCACTTAGCAGCGATATTGTACTTTACTAACTGTATTCAATAGCATCCCAAGGTGATTTTCTTACGTGGGTATTTTAATCCTGCAATATTCCTGAACCCCTTTTCTTTCTCTTTTTTTCCCTCAAATCATTTCTTCTAAATGCTAGCGGTTTGAAAACATAGTAGAACAAACATTAGTGAGAATAAACGGATACACAATTTTCAAAATTGCTTCAAAATAGGGCAGGAGTTTTAGTAAAACAGATTGAACTTCAGAGAGCCAAAACTAGAAGCAGAGTTCAGGATGTTAAAGGGAACTGATTGGTCATAAGCTGGTAAAACATGATTAATTGATTGTATATGCATTTGGCCTAAAGTTTGCCTAGGCGTTGCATACATTTCCTAATTATCGTAAAGGATGAACATGCATATTAATCTCCAGTTTAAAAAAATGTACACATACAGTACTTGTGTTATTAAATTAGACATGCTAATAGGCATAATTGTAATTCAGACGAGTAGAGAACCTCAAATAACAGGATGTCTAATGCACATAGAAGTTCCTGAAACATGATTTCTAATATTGATGAGAATGAAAATGCAGCCGCTGCCTTACAACAGTTATTAGCTTATTACGATTATTAGCTGATCATGGTTACGAAATGAGTATAAGAACAAGCTGAAAGTAAAGAACCTAAAGCAGGATCTCTAATGAAGGAGACGCATGTCCTACACAGGATATCTATTGCACAAATAAGTAAATAAAATACTATAAGCATGTTTTCTACCCATTACTTAAACTACGCATGCGTAACCCCCCCATATTCACTATCCAGCCCCAATAATTCATTTACAAATTATTAAAACCAAGGATAGCTGAACTAAAGTAATAAAGAAAAGAAGAAGTTAGTGTATAAGGAGCCTTCAGTCAAGTCCATTCTTCCAACCTCACTCCTTTCGAGTTTTACAATCTTCGACATGGTCTAGGTGCGGCAAAGCTCCCTAGGGCCCCCCATTGTGTCCCTAGCCAATAGCAGCACCCAAACACTTACAAAAAAAATTATTGGCCAGGTGTAGTGTGGAATTACGAGTCTTGTGCATCAAAGTTCAATGGGCACTCAGGGGTACCCAAAACAATGCTTACACTAAGAGGGTAGAACCTAGTCTCTAAAAGTAGTGAAAGTGCGTGATATAGTTTTAAAGAAATTAGCTTGAGGAAATTTTTTTGGAAATGATCCCTATAGAATCACCTTTTTGAAAGAAAACAGTAGCAGAGTGTGATAGTTTTGTAAGAAGGTGAGTAAGGCAATCTCAGAACTAGGATTTCACCCATAGTTCATGGAAGCAAACACAAATAGGAAAAGGGGGATGAGACAAGTAGTTTACATGTAAGAGCCTAGTTGCATTCAAGGGTAATGGGTAAAGGGGACAAACATATTACATGCAAACTCACAGAATCCAAAGATAAGAGGCCTAGAAATAGACATGTTGAGACACACTAGTAAGTAGTAACAGCATGCCGTCATAACAGGTAAACAGTAGTCATGAGCATGTAAATATCAATAGGCAGACCAGGAATCAGTCATATGTTGTACAACAGAAGCACAAGTACAAAATAATTAGGAATAAAACATACTGAAGTAGCAATAACCACATTGGTTTGGAACATAGAATTTAATCAGGACATACCAGCAACAAAGAGAGCATAGCATAATGCAAGAGCCAAATATGAGCACAATATTAGCCTTGACTTTTCAGCCGGCTAGTAATAGTCAAGAGCAGGGAGCAACAACAGCACAATAGAGAAAAGTAGAGAAATAGCACAAAGGCTAGCAATGTGATTATTGTGTGTGTTTGTGATATACAGTATGTCAGTTGTGTCTGTGTGTCTCAAAGGAGGTACTTATAGTACTGAAGACGAGTAACAAACAAGGTAGCAATCCACAATTAAGGAACTGGGTATCAATTATAATCAAATCGACATATGAACTCTCCTTTAATTAAGGAATAAAGGTCAAACGATAATAAGCAGTTATTTCAAAAAGGAAAGGAACCACAAAGCATTGTATGAACTTATAAGGAATCGGAATAGTATAAGGTATACGATAAAGACTAGGTGAATGATACTTAATTAAAGAAATATGTCAGGCAAATCAATCAACATAGTTGTGCACACATATAGGGCAAACTACCATTTTAATTTCAAAAAAAAATAATTTTCAAAATAATGAACGAGACTGAAAACTTAAGAGATCAGTGCTGATTGAGGAAGGTGTCCCAAAAAAAATTAAGGAATCAATTCAAAAATGTACCAAACTATAGGAGAATACACAAAATCACAATTTAAGGCGAGTAATCATAGTCTTAAAGAGAGATTGTGACAATTAGTATAAAAGCACCATGTAAACGGTCATAGACCATAAGCAAAGAACATAGAATGGTAGGGGAATGAAATGTTTGCAACAAAATTAAAGCAAAGAGCGCAAAACTCAGAAAAGAACCTAGAAGAACACACAAACGAGCAAATAATACAAAATACAAACATATAAGCTAGGGTTTCATCAGACTTGAGCAAAACGTTTAGAAATAATACTGAAAATCATGGATTAGTACTTAAAATTAGAGGACAAACTATTTTCGAAAAGGGTTAAGAAATCCTAATTTCAGAAAGGAACAAAAAATGTTTTAAACTTGAATAATCGTAAAGATCGAGTAGAGAATAGTTCAAAACATAAAGATACGAATTAAATTAAAAATTAGAGGTTTGAGAGGTTTGGATCAAGATTAGAGTTTCATAAGAAACCGGTGAGAGAAACAAGAGGAACCTGGCTGTGAAACTCAAGAATAATGGTGTTTATAGCACCATCGGACCAGAATCCATTGGGAGAAAGGCCAGAAACGAACCCCAGCAAAGCTCCAGTGACCGTCTTGCATGGTGGAGACTCATGGGGTCTCAAATGTGGAGAGAACCAGTGAGGTAAGGCTTCACGACAGCTGGTGGTCGAAAGAGGTGAGGCTAGAGGTGGTCGGAGAGACGGTGAAAACAATCGGAGAGGGTGAACCAAAAGGTTCTAGAGAGAAGGAGGAGAGACATATAGAGAGAGAGAGAGAGACCGGTCTCTAAGCAAATGAGGGGTCGAATGGGGTAGTTAGGATTTTAATTAAGGAAAACAAATCTGGGCCATTGATCATATTTGATCAACGGCTCAGATCAGCTCTGAGCCCGGTCGGTTTGGGTTTAGATATTAGGATGGTCCGAAATTGGGTTCAAAATTTGGTCAATTTAGGCTATTATAGAAATACCATATGGGTTGCAATTGCAATAAAAGTAGGCTAAGTTCTAAATAGCCAATTTTCCCCTTTAAATTTTATAAACACAGTTAAAAAGATTTTTTAAACAAATTAAAAGAACTGAACTAATTAATAATATAATTACATTAATAAAAAAATACTGGAAATGATTTTACAGTTGTAAAATGCTGTTAATTGTAAAAATATGTTATAATTACAATTATATGCAATTTAGTTTTAAAAATACTAAATAAAATTTATAAAAATATGAAAAAATCAACTTAATTATACTTTAGTGTAAATATAAGAATGGAAATAAATTATTCACCAAAATGATAATTTTGGGAATAATTATTGGATTTTGCACTACTAAAAATAGACAATAAATTGATTTTAAAATCCTTTAAAATTAGGGGAAAATACCAAAATTCTTGGGTATGATTAAGTATGCCACACTATTTTGAAAGTGTTTTTAGTATAAAAATACATAGGAAAAATTGGATATCAACAGAACCCATGAACTGCGGTGCGTTGTCACAAGAAATCTCCTTGGGTATTCCAAATCGGTAAATTATGTGGTCTCATATGAAGTCAACCACTTTGAGTTCTCGATTTTTTGGTAAGGACCTACTTCAACCAAATTAGTGAAATAATCAGTTAAACCTAAGAGGAATCTTACCTTCCTAGGGCCCAGTGGTAGGGGACCAACTATGTCCACCTCATTT
The DNA here is from genome assembly GCA_034376525.1 of Nicotiana benthamiana. Taxonomy (NCBI): domain Eukaryota; kingdom Viridiplantae; phylum Streptophyta; class Magnoliopsida; order Solanales; family Solanaceae; genus Nicotiana; species Nicotiana benthamiana. The sequence continues at coordinate 56,719,885 of CM067324.1, read as the reverse complement.
CGTGAATGGCCATGGTGACACCACTGAATGCAAAAATTATGCTGGTTGATGCACTAACTAGGCATGACATTGATATTTATTGAATTTTTATACGAATGTCTTTGCGTCCTGCTCCATCCGGGGCTAATAATATCCTTCCCTAGTCAACTTGAGAACCAATGTATCTGCACCAAAATGATTCCCGCAGACTCCTTCATAGTCCATGGAACAACCTCCCGTGCAATTGTCCATCAATAAGGCAATAATGAGATGCTTTGTTTCACAATGTCAAGGACGCTTTCGGGTCTGCAGTAAATTTTCCATGTTTGAGATATTCAATGAACTTGTTCCTCCAATCCCATATCAAGTTAGTCGAGTTTACATCGCATTAGTCGCCATATACAAAACCTAATGTAGCAATTGGACGACTATATTAGAATCAGATCTTTTCATCTTCATGGACCACCTCAAATTAGCCAATGCATCCATTTCCACATTTTCTTCCCTCAGAATATGGATAATAGACCATTCTCTAAACTATGCAACTAACCTTTGAACCTTGTTCAAGTATTATTGCAGGTGCTCCTCCTTTGTGTCGAAAATCGTTTATACTTGGTTTACCACCAACTGGGAGTCACTCTTTATCTCGATGACCTTAGAGTCTATCCCCAGATCTAATTCAAGTTCTGCAACCAAAGCCCCATACTCGGCTCATTGTTAGTTAACAATACCATCTTAATGGCCTGCCTCAGGGTCTCCCCCTAAGGAGTTATTAGAACTATTCTAAGACTAGACCCTTTTACATTAGAAGTTCAATCTGTAAAAACAAAGTCCAATCTCCTAACGTCATTCCAGACACCAACACTATTTCCTTAATAGCTAAAGACATTAATCTCGGAATGAAATCGACAAAAACTTATGACTTAATTGCAGTTCTTGGTTTATACTTAATGTCAAATTCTCTAACTTTGACAGTCCATTTATCCAAACGGTCTGACAATTCAGTCTTGTGAAGGACATTCCTTAAGTGAAAGGTTGTCATGATAGTTATCGGGTGACATTGAAAATAAGGCCTGAGCTTTTGAGAGAAAACTACGAAAGCTAAAGCCAAATATTTTAGGTGCGGAAAACGAGTCTCCGCTCTTGACAATATCATACTAAGGTAATAAACATAACATATTGTGCCTTTTTCTTCTCAAACCAAAACAGACTTACTGCCACTTCTGAAGCTACTAGATAGATTTACAATTGCCTGCCTTCCCTCAGTTTTGACAATAATGGAGGACCAGACAGGTACCTTTTTAGGTCTTTCAATATATGTTGGCATTCCTGAGTTCATACGAAGATTTTCTTCTTTTCAGAAGTGAAAAGAAGTGACACTTTTTTGAGGACCTTGAGATGAATCTGCTGAGAGCCGTCAACCTTCTAGTCAATCTTTGCACTTCCTTCACACTTGTCAATTGGTCCGGGATGTCTTCGATAGCTTTAGTGTTGTTGAAATTTACCTCGATACCTCTTTTAGAGACTAGGAACACTAAGAACTTACCGAAACCAACCCCAAATGTGCACTTTCTCAGGGTTGAGTTTTATGTATGTTTTCTCTAGATGTCAAAAGTTTTCTTGAGATGTTTTAGATGATCTCCTCTTCTTTAGCAAACCTGTTCTTGACCTCTACTTCGGCATTTTTTCTGCCTTACCAATGCGAAGTTTGGATCCGAATTTAGCTTATGGACTACAACCTTCAATGGGATACCTGTCATATCTGAGTGCGAATACTCAAATCAGTCAATGTTAGCTTTAAGAATATTTATAAATCCTAACCTGACCTCGGGATTTAAAATCGATCCCAAATGGAACTTTTTTTCCAAAAACTCCTCGAACAAATCCACTTTCTTACATTCTTCTGCAATCAATTTAGTCGCATCCATCTCCTCTAGCACCTGAAAGTATCTCGGAACCTGATAGGATTCCGATGACTCCTCGCCCTTATTGCCTTCATTTGAAAAGAGAGAAGGCATTGGTTCCTGTAATTGCTATTTGCTGGACCTTTTTCCCTTTCTACAGGAAACGATCATCACGTTCATCTCTATTACCACCGGTAGGTATCCTCTTATTTGCTTGAAACCTTATGGATTCTGAAATTTTAGCAATTGGTGATATGTTAAAGGCACGACCTTCATCTCATGTATCCTTTCGTGGATCACATTATAGCTTATGTCGCCATCTACAACTTCGAAAATGGTGGTCTTTGTTACACCTTAGGCATGAGTAGGTAGCAAAATCTCTTCATGGGTTGTCATGCTTGTCAAGTTAACGCCAGTTAGGAGCTTGGTCGCTGTAATGATATTCCCTAATGATTTCGCTTTCTCCACAACTCTCTATTGTATGATGTTGGCTGAACTTTCCGGATCAACCAAAACACACTTTATTGTAAAATCTAAATAATGATATATATTACCAAAGCATCATTATATGGTAGAAAAAGTATGTCCTCCTCCTCCTCTGAGACTTCTCGGACTCTCTCGTTATGAGTCACCGATATCTTTGTTTTCTTTGTTGATGAAAATGTTACCCCATTGACTTATTTGCCTCCAAAGATCATGTTGATGGTCATCCAAGGTGAACCTTATATTGTATTTGATGGCTCCACATTGTCTCGGTTTCAACCGTAATTGCTCTTGGCGTGGTTACTTAAAAACTCTCTAAGATGGACATTCTTTAACAATGTAGCCACCTCTTGTCGAAGTTGTCGGCAGTCCCCAACTCTATGATCATGAGTCCCATGGTACTCACACCATAAACTAGGATCCCTCTAGCTAGTATCCGATTGGATAGGATTTAGGAATCGGGAATTTTTGATATTTCTCGTTGCCGATACTAGTTCTACCATTCTCATAATAAAGTTGTAATCTAATAACCTGGGATATGTGGAGTCTCGGGCCCCCATCTTCTCTCTTTCCTATAATGACCTGTTGTTCCCACTATGATTCACCCTTCTGTCAGGAACAAATCTATCTAATAACAGAAATGCTTTATTGTTGTGCCCATTGGTCCTCTCATATGGTAAGAAATGGCCTCTGGACGACCTTCGATCATCATCATAGTCATTTTAAGCTTATCCTGATTTTTATCATGGCCCTGTCCCTCAGTTGCCACCAAAGAACCAAGTTGGTCATCCTCTATCTTTATCTTTGACTCGTATAGAATTATGGACATCCACCCATGCAGTTTCTTGAAACTTGAGCAAACTCTCCATTAGTTTTCGGGACGCATATGAACTTAGTGGGTTTAGACCATTCACGAATGCATCCGTTTTCCACTCAACTGGAACCGCCGGTTGTAACATCTTTTCCTTTTGGAACCGGATCACAAATTCTCGCAACAGCTCGAACTTGCCCTACGGAATTTTGAATATGTTAATCATTCTTGATAGAACCTTTCTTGCTCCCGCATGGGTCTTAATGAATGAATCTGCAAACATTTCAAATGAATCAATTAAATGCTCAGGTAAGAGGGAGTACCACGTCAGGACCCCCTTCGTGAGGGTTTCACCAAAAAATTTCAACAAAACCGACTCAATCTCGTGTTGAACCAAATCATTTCATTTCATCTCCATGGTATAGGTTGTGATGTGGTCTTGTGGATCTGAGGTCCCATCGCATATTAGTATGTCCGGCATCTTGAATCTCTTCGAAATTAAATCTGGTGTTGCACTCGGCTTCAACACAACTCGTGTACTTCTTTTAATATGGCCTCTTTTACACCGGCGGCGCGCTCAAAATTTAATCCATCCAAGTGTGAAACTTTTTCGCATTCTAATCCATTCATTCTTTTATTTCTCTCATGTATCTTATGAATTCAGTTTTGAAGGGATAACTCCCGTTATTATTTCCAGATCCGCTACCCGTCCTCCAGCTTTGTTGAAACCGACTTAGCCTCTTGGGGTGTTGTTATCGGTCCTCTAAGACGCTTGATTCGCGGGAAACTAGGAGGAATATGGCCTATTCCTTTTGCATTATTTGAAGCACATGTCAATGCTTGTTTTAACTCTATCATCACCCGACTGTGCCTTGAGAGACAATCCATGATTGTTTTCTATCATTCCTTTAGGTGTTTGACCGTCTCTATGACATGTTCCCCTTTGCATCATCAAGGGTTGGGTTCCCCACATGCCGAGGATACTGACCTTCGTGAATGGGAGTTGTTTCGGCCCCTTGCCCTATTACCCTTGTCCTTTCCCCCAATTACTCATTCTGACCAACTACACCCTAGTTCTTATCAAGTTGGTCAAAAGTTGAAGTGATAAGCATTATTTAACCCTGACCCAACCCAGTCTGATTATCACCCCAACTAAACTGAGCCAAAATGTAATAATAAACTAGACACTAGATGTAAAGGAGACTGCAATTATATCAATTATTTTAACCAAAAATCAAAAGCAAACAAAATCACCAAAATTGCAGACCTCAATACTGACTAAATGCTGAACATGAAACATATAATCACAAACCCCAAATTAATCCTAAAACATGATAAAATAATCACTTCTTATCAAACCAACTCAATCCTCAAATTCAATTCGAATTACTCAAACATGTTGTTCATGGATCAATACAGAATGACTCAATTTAAAAAGAAAAATCTAGAAGTCTAGTCGATAAGGAATCATTCAAAATGGATTAAACAGAGGAACATAATTCTGAATAAACCAAAATACCAAATAACTAACAGAAGATCATTATCAGATGAGCAATAACAAATAACGTAGAACAAATACACAACAATCAAGAGGAAAAGAAAAATGAACCAGAGAACTTAGCTTAAAGACCAGCATAACCCAAAACCCATGACCTTTGCATTTTAGGGTTTCCGGCTATCTTTGATTTCGAATTTGAGAGGGTCTTTTGACATTTGAGAGAGGTTGAACAGAAATTTGAGAGGAAGATGGTGAAAACAGTACCGGGTATAGGATTGGTTGGGTTTGGAATGGGTTTGGGCTTCAGACCAGTTTTTTTATTTGATTTTTAACAAGAACTAGTCGTATTCGAGGATCACTGGTTACAGATTTATGGAGAGGGAGGTGAGGGGGTTGTGTGGTGTCAATTTCAAGGGATTCTGGGGAAGTTGAGGATTTGGTCGGAGCTTTAGATGAATATTCGAGGCGATTGGCTAAGGTTTGAAAGAAATTGAGGCTGGATATGTTATGGGGATGGGGTGAGGAACCTGAGGTGTTATATTTGGAAGGTTCCGGCGGAGGCGGCGTCTACAAATTCCTATATTCGAGAGGTTTGGCTCATAGTTGGAAGCTGGTGTTTAGGGTATTGGAAAGAGGAGGGAATGGTGGTTCAGGGGTGTATTTTTGGGAGGCATTGGAGCTTCGCCGTCGCCGGCGACGATTTCCGGCTGGTGGCTGTGAGGCGGAGTTTTGGCAGGGATGAAAGGTACGAGGAAGGGGGAGTTGGTGTCTAGGGTTTGTGTTATATTCAGACAGTTTTATGTAATGCTCTCATCACACCCAGGCCATTGGATCATGGTTTATGAATGGTTGAGATCACTGGCCCCAAAACGACGTCATTTTGGGGCGTCTCTAATAACAGACCGGGTCAGGGACGGGTTTGGACAGGTTTTAGGGTGGTTTGGACGGGTAGGGGGTGTTTGGGTCATCCAGCTTTGGCCCAATTGAGAGGCCAAGCCTGATTCATCTCTCTTTTTTTTCTTCAATTCTTTTCTTTCAATTACCTATTATTCTATTATTGTTTCAATCTTAAAAAAAATTCAACTATAATTAAACCTGAAAATTTATTCAAAACTATTAAACTACTATTATTCAAAAAGAAAATTAAAACAAATCAAAGTGATTTTTATATTTTGTAAAACAAAAACCTAATTAGTAATTAATTCTAACAAAATTATGTAAAAATCAAGTCCTAAAATGATCATGCAATTTTTGTATTTTTTATGACTTATCATGCATGCACCAATAAAAATACACACAAACATGCACAATTAAATGCTAAAAATTGAATAATAAAAGGAAAACCCCTAACTCTGGAAATTCTGTATGAGTAATTTTAACGAGGCAAAAATGACGTGCTCACAGACACAAAGTGTTAATCCCTAAAATGATTCTGTTAAATTTATAACATGATTTATATAAGTGAATCGATTTGATTCAAAAGTAATAAAAAAATGGGACAAAAATAAGATTAACAATTGAAAATAAAGAAAATAACAAGCATGAGTCTCATCTCGGGCTTTCTTGAATCAAGAACAGCAATAATGACATAGCAGTGATAAAATTATTTATGTTGAGCGTAGAATAATGAAGTACAATTTTTGTGTGCGAAATGTTTCATATCCTATAATGGTTGTTAACCCCGCTATTTATAGCTCTGCCTAGGAAACAAAATCCTAAGATCAAGTTCATCTTAATGAGAATAAAAGTGTCATTGATGAATATATAACAACAATGCTAGCAAATATTCCTTACAACGGATGCTCATTGAATGCTATCAGATGTCAAACCTTTGAAATTCTATCACGGACTATGTTCCATTCGGAATTCGCCTGGCATCGATCACACACGTTACATCCGGTATTAGTTATTTTTCGACTCATATTTTGCTTATATTCAATTTCACATGTCATTTTACCATTCGACCACCTGATATCAACCAATTTTACCCCGTACACTAGCCATTGTTAAGTTCTTTTAGAAATCACAACTATGATGCTACGAAGCAAATAGTATTGATTAGCTAATGTTAAATAGTATAGTTCTCCCTCTAGTTCATAATAAGTGACCCATTTATTTTAGGCACACCTATTAAGAAAATATTAAATTCTAGACAAAAGTAATTAGTATGACTAAATTATCCTTAATTAATATTACATCATAATTAATACGAAGAGTAAAAGACTTTTTAGGGATATGTAGGATAATTTTAAAAAAATAAATTAAATTATTTCTTGGTTATATAAGTGGATAACAAAAAAGAAATTAGTCACTTAGGACGAATCGCTCACCAAACACCTCAAAAGAAAATAAAAAATAAAAAATAAATAGAATAGTGTTATAAAATAATAAAAGAACAAGAACAATATTGCAGAGAGAGTAGGGAGAGGAGTATTCTTATTGATACCTTTTGGGATGATTTACAATGGGGTAAGACCCCTCTATTTATAGGAAGAGAAATGAGTTAGTCTCAAAGTAAAACTCTTCTATAAGATAGACATTCACCCTAATTAGAGTTCTATTCTTAACACTCCCCCTTGAATGTCTACTCAATAAATAATGTGCCTCGTTAAAACCTTAACTGAAATAAAATCCAATGGGAAAAAAATTCTAGAAAAGGAAAAAGAGTACACATATTTAGAAATGCGCCTATTGGTTGCCTCGTTAAAAACCTTGCAAGGAAAACCCAGTGCGACAAAACCTTGTAAGGGAAAAAAAGTGCAACGCGCATTAACTCCCCCTGAAGAGAGCATCAATTCACATCCTTGAGTCTTCGCATCCCAATCTTGTACACTAGCTTCAAGAGATCGTTAGTAGAGATTTGATAAATAAATCAGCCATATTAACTATAATGAATATTTGCACCTTGAATCATAACTCGTGATAGATATATAATGTCTTCACAAATATCGTGGAATGGCTCTTCAATATTTCCATAGAGATATCCTCGCCATCACATTATCATAGTTATAGCAAGATATATTTGTGCATAAATTGCATTAAGGAAGTGGTACATCAAGATCAAGAATTGTAGATTCTTCAAGCAACTTAAATCCTTCATGGGTTGTCATATAAGTTAAGTCATATAATAGACTTTAGATGCATATCAAGTTTTCATGTCATGCTAAACAAATAAGATATCGAAAACTGATTACACATACCATTGACTTTATACTTTCAAGTATTCGAACTACATGTCCAAATTTACATGTCTTTCATATGGAATCAATTCTACTTGAATTGTATCTCTTCCATTTGGCCAATATTTTTGTTTGTATTCGACAAACATAAGATCCTCATCAATATTTAGCGCTATCATAGATGTCGTCGACGAACATTTTATATCGGTTCCAGTAAATTTTCATAAAGACATAACATGGAGATCTCTTCATTCATACATTCAGGTACCTGAATCTCTCATGAGATTTTATGAAGTGTTATGTCATGTGATCTTCTAGATCACTTGCCTCCTTATTATGATCACTTTGATAATTTGCTCATCTTCTTTATTAAGAAGTTCTTTTGAAACCGATTTGTCTATACGCTTTAAGCGTATCAAAGACTTTGTCCTTCTAGGACTTAATATGAGCATTTGCAGTGAGAATATAGTTACTTTCTTTGGGTCAGCAAATGCGTATGGCATGCTTTGCAATATGTTGCAATTGAATTATCCTTTTATGAACTTCAGGTTCATATTATGATATTCGAGGATCTATATATACAAATGATAATTCATCCCATGTAACCTTTTCTCAAGTGTTTATCATGTCTCCCCCTCATGTTAGGAAAACTAACTTGTTTCCTCAACTCTGGGAAATCATCTTTGTGCATTATCATGTTAATATACACAGCACATTAATAATAATAAGATGAAATTATTTGGTTCCTGACCCTGAACCACTTGTGAGGGGAGAATATAATATACTCTCGTGTATAACGTATATCAAATTGATATAGATAACTTTGTTCTCATAGGCAATAATTTAGCTATTAAATGGAGGCACTCAATAAATTATTTTGCTAAACCAACTATGATGTAAACCAACTTATCAAGATGAACTATCTTGAATAGAAAATCTGGAAATTATGCTCGAAATTAGATTACTGAGCGATTTACCTCGCAAGCACCGGCCAGGCTGCAGGTTAATAATAATCGCACATGTAACCATATCATAGATGCATCATATGTGGTATACATGGCAGGTGAATGAGCTCATATTCACTTTTGATATTTCCAGACTTTATGGGATTCAACCCCAACTTTAGTTGGTCAATTAATTAATGAGAACAAGTAATATAAGAGAATTCGTAAAGAACTTTCAAGTTCTTTAATATTTACCCATGTGAATTCTCTATTATTGTTGCACATCATACTTAAATTGATATGGCTAACCCGAATGCCAATTGAATAAATTATCAATATGATAAGTTCATGTTTACACCATGACATGTGCAATTCTCAATAAACCCCAAGTTTATTATGATATGGGTTTTTATATCAATAAACATCTACTTTATTGTGGTATTCGTTTATTTGTGTAGTACAAACTGGAGAATAAAGCGGGTAGCTTTTCATATACAGATTATCCCGCTACAAGTTGTAGTAATAGAAGATATCAAATCTTTCCTTTATTTATTGTCTCAATATAATCAACCGCTTTCACATATACTTTGGAAACTGAATAAGTTTCTTTGAGACTTACTACAACACAATACCTTATTGGTAATCAATTGTGTTTCTCCAACATAGTAATAATTGGCTCTTCTAGAGCTCTCAATTAATTTTGTACTACCACAAATTCATCAACATCCATGTGGTGATTATCTTTTTTAAAGAGAAAGTTATACCATTATGGTCATGGTCAAAATTATATGCAAGATATGTTTCTTGTATTATCGTTGTCCTTTAATAATCATATTTCCAAAATATTTTTGCGTACAATAGGTACGTGACCAATGATCATTTATGCCATAATAATGACATTATTTTCATATATCATCTCAAACCTCCTTTTAGAGGTGATGTGGTATATTCACTACCACTAGCACGTTCATATTCTTCCAAGAATGAATATGTATTCATAAATCATATGTTGTCACATTCACACCATGAATGGATCATAATCATCTGTATGTGTTATATAAAATCTCATGTCAAATATTACTTTCATAAAGTGAAAGATTATTTTGAGAATCTTTATTATTCTCATTATCACAATGATGACGATTATAATTCCGTCTATTGCCACGTCCATATTCATTGATACCTTCACGGTAATAATTTTGTCTTCTTTCAGACTTATCACATACTGCTATCACATTCTCTGCGGGGATATGTAATTTTGTTATCCTTTTCAAGTCCGTGAATGCGTCAGGCATTTGATTTGCTATTCTTTGCAAATGGATAATATTTTGCACCTCTTTTTCACAAATAGAGGTACGTGGATCAAGATGAAATAATTGATGGATTTTTCCACAAAATTTCCCGTTTGGTTTCGCCAACTTCTCCCCCTAATTTTGGGAAAAGTGTCTCATCGAATCGACAGTCTGCAAATCGTGCAGTGAACAAATCCCCTGTCAATGTTTCGAGGTAGCGAATAATGGAGGGCGATTCAAACCCAACATATATTCCTAACCTTCTTTGCAGACCCATTTTGGTGCGATATGGCGGTGCTATAGGCACATATACTGCGCATCCAAAAAATCTTAAATGGGATATATTAGGTTCATGACCCAAAACTAATTGCAACTGCATAGAAAATGGCGTGACCCCAAACCGAAGTGGGCAGCCTCGTTTTCATGAGTAATGGTCTTGCAATCAACTGCAGACGTTTAATTAAAGATTCTGCAAGACCATTTTGAATGTGAACATGAGCTACAGGATGTTCCACTTTTATCCCAATTGAACATTGCATTCTCTATGATAAATATTGTTCCTTTAGGCAGAGTTATAGTTGCTCTTCCGGAGCCTTCAATCAATTTACTACTACCAGAAATTGTAGTAACATCTGCCTTACACATACTTAAATGAGAGAAATATTTCTTCTCTTTGAAACCAGAAATTGTAGTAACATCTGCCTTACACATTCTTAAATGAGAGAAATATTTCTTCTCTTTGAATATCGTATGTGTGGTACATGAATCAATTAAACAGATATTTTTACAATTGGACGTTGATCCAAGTTTGCTTTGTGAGATATCCAATTTTCAAACCTTCATCAAGGTGATGGCGCAAGAAAATCAAGGCCTTAGCACAGTCTTGGGTGAATGCATTATTTCGGTCTTTAATGGCGTCTCCAAGACTCATTGCATCCAAATGGATTTCAGCATCCAACACACATGTCATGTAGTTCTTGCTAACACATATATTATGCAGAGTAACAATATGAATTAATGAAAAAAATAAAACTATGTGACTTACTGTAAATTCCATACAAAATAGAATATTTCGTTGTCATTTTTCTGTTAATCAATCGTATTACAATTCAACTGTACTTTCAATAAACAAAGTTAAATTGCATTTTAGATTGTTAGTACACACATGCAAAGTGCATATTTGTTATTAGTCTGTGATAGCTTCTGTTTAGACTTGTTAAGTATTCGTAACACACAGTAACTAAATTTTCTCGCTGATTTGTTCAAGTTCTTCATTCTCGGACCATGATAGTTTAAGCTAGTGATGAATATAAACTCACAATAGGGCAAACACATATTCCTGTTACAGTTTCTCCAAAGTCAGCAAATATCAACGAAAATAGTAATTGTACCAATCACAAAGACATATATATATATATATATATATATATATATATATATATATATATATATATATATATATATATATATATATATATATATATATATATATATATATATATATATATATATATTTCACTTAATTTATTAGTTAACCAACATACCATACTCCTTGCACATCCAGAATAGTTGTGTTTGTATCAATGTACTTTTAGGTTGCCCCTGTATAACTTAAGTAAGGAGAATAAGATGGTAGATCAACCAAGCAAAAGATTACCTTCTATTAGAATGTTGTATGCCCTTGTATAACCTGATCCCTTTTGACCTCAGGCAGTACCAAATTCATATCAACAGCTTCCAATTTGCTGTGCTTCCTCAATGGAAATATCGTAGGGTAATGAACCATATGTTTCTTCTTGATTCAACCAACTCACTTTCCTGCACAAATAATATTGTATGTTTATGTAATATGAACAATATCAAATATTAAATCTCAAATATTAAAGTGAGAATTTATAGGAAAAATGAAAAAGACACTCCCTGGACAATTGAAGCAAATTGATTCACATAAAAAATACTCGAGCTTCCATCATCAACGTAATTGATTCTATATTTGTTTATCTCGGCTAAACAAGAACAATATTGCAGAGAGAGTAGGGAGAGAAGTATTCTTATTGATACTTTTTGGGATGATTTACAATGGGGGTAAGACCCTTCTATTTATAGGAAGAAAAATGAGTTAGCCTCAAAGTAAAACACTTCTATAAGATAGACATTCACCCTAATTAGAGTTCTATTCTTAACAAATAGAATGATAGCCACTTGAGTTGACACCGACCATATAAATTAACCAGATATTTCTGTAGGGAGTGAAGGGTCCCATACATACAGAACACAGAGCAAAAGGGCTTATTCAATTCAAATGTATTGCTTTTCTTAAAATGTTTTGTGCGTTGTACCAGTAAAGTAGTAGTGTTACTGGCGGTGGCGTGTACAGTAGCTGGGTCCAATTCCTCCTCGAGCCTGCGCCTTCTTCGTTGCCCTGCACTACGGCTCCGAATTCTGACACCTCAATCAACAACTCTCAGTCTCTGATTTCGGATAAAGTCATGTCTAAATCTCGAGTATACACCGATATCAATGTTCTTCGGCCTAGGGAATATTGGGATTACGAATCCCTTACTGTTCAATGGGGGTAAATTTCCTTACCTAACCCTAATTTCCTCCGATTATGTTCCTTTTTTATTTGGGTTTATATACTGGATGATTATTGAAATTCTAGGACTATATGGTGTTTGCTCCTTTTTAGATTGTGACATTTCGTAATAACATCCATTTCCGGCATCCAAGAAAAATCTTGTTATTTTCGTCTGTTTGATGTGTGTGTGTATACACACACACATCCCTCAAGGCATACCCAAAAAAAAGCTCAGTTTTTTCGTTATGTCTAATCTTAAAGAAAATTAGGTGTTCAGTATCTATGTTATTTCGGTAATTTTTTTGCTATTTCGAACAGAAAAACCTATTGAAAGCTTTTCATGTTGCACATTTATTTGGTTAATGCAAATTTATGCCGATTCTTGTTGAGCTGAGGGTCTATCGGAAACAACCTATCTGCCTCCCCAGGGTAGGGGTAGGGATAAGGTCGCACACACTATCCTCCCTAGCCCACACTTGTGAAATTTTATTGGGTTGTTGTTGTCTTGTTGAGTTGAGGTAAATGTTTTATCTTATATGCCTTGTTGCGCTTCGAGTGTTTCTATGTGTTTTTTACTTCTCTATTAGCCTTCACATGATACAATTGAAGGAATAATTTAAATATAGGATTACCAATTTGTTGAGATTAAAGATTAGTCGTGTTGGTACACATTAGGTATGTTTGTGTAATGTGAGACTTAGAACCCTTAAGTTGTGTTAAAAGATGAATTGTTGAGTATGGAATTGGAAGGCATCAATTGGAGCGCATAACTATAAAATTCCATTTAGCTGACATCAGTTAGTTTGGTTTTGTTGTTAATTGTATGTTCTGCTACATTTGTCAATCTGAGAGCTTTTGGTTTAATGAGAAATGGCTATGGCCTTTACTTAAGTGAGAGCATATCAATTTTTAATCTTGGCTCTAGACTGTCTTGGTCCTTAGGTCAATGATTAATGTCATCTTTCACGAGATTTGGTTTCATGTTTGATCCTCAATTTGACCTACTCAACTTTAATGCACCAGCTAGATTGTATTACCTCATCAGCATCTGTCATATTTATTGTTACAGTGATCAGGATGACTATGAGGTTGTTCGGAAAGTTGGAAGAGGAAAATATAGTGAAGTTTTTGAAGGTATTAATGTTAACAGCAATGAGAAGTGCATAATCAAGATCCTGAAACCTGTTAAGAAGAAAAAGGTATGACATTTATGTTTGAACTTATGTAACAGGTACTGCATGGACGTGGTGGCCACACATTTATTTTTGGCTTAATACTTTTTCGTTTTCTGCTTCAAAAGGAAAAAAATTAGAGTTTTGCTGGAAGAGCTCTTATATACTGCAATACTTGTTTTTGCCTGACTTATTCTATAGAAAATCATCAAAATTAACAGCGTTAACAGAAAAATGAGTATTTGACTCATTAAAAAGTTTACTCTCAATTACTCTTATATAGAAAAAGGTCTACTCTCAATTATTAGTTCATCTGTGGATAGGGTGTCTACAGAGAAATAAGTCACGTCTCTTTTCTGGAACTCTGGAAGAAATGGTCAGTTCTGTTCATACAAAATAGAGAATGTCTAAAATTGGTTACTTTCTTACATATGTAGTGTCTGGTAATGGTCGTTCTGCTCATACAAAATAGAGAATGTCTAAAATTGTGTACTTTCTTACATATAGTGTCCGGTAATGTTAGCCGGTAACAACAACAACAACCAGTATAATCCCACTTAGTGGGGTCTGGGAAGGGTAGTATGTACGCAGACCTTACCCCTACCCTGGGGTAGAAAGGGTGTTTTCAAATAGACCCCCAGCATCCTTCCCTCCAAGAACTTACCACCTTGCTCTTGGGGAGACTCGAACTCACAACCTCTCGATTGGAAGTGGGGGTTGCTTACCATCAGAGCAACCCCTCTGGTAATGTTAACCGGTCTCAACAATATTTACTGCATCTGATAGGGTTATCTCTTGATTGTGTTTCTCTGTCAGTTTGGTAGTACTGTGTATCCTCTGTTCATATACATTTTTTGGCTCCTCTCCTTTCTCATAAGTTTTCAATTAATAGTTTAGTCTGGATTTACTTGCTTCGAGAAAAACAAAAATGAATGTGCATGCCCTTGAATTGACATTAGTGGTGTGTATGTATAGATCAAAAGAGAGATAAAGATATTGCAAAACCTCTGTGGTGGACCAAACATTGTCCAACTCCTTGATATTGTCCGAGATCAGCATTCAAAAACTCCAAGCTTGATTTTTGAGTACGTGAACAGCACTGATTTCAAAGTTCTGTACCCAACACTAACGGATTATGACATACGATACTACATATATGAGCTTCTCAAGGTAAGAGATAAATCCAGTTGATGTCAGTCAGTGATTACAAGTACATATGCTCTGAGTTGTATTGTCTTTCTTTTCTATATTGTCTTTCTTCTCTCAGAACTTAAAATAGAGATGTATGTATATCTTAACTTTTATCCGTCCAAAATTTCATCGGCCCACTTCTTTCCTACTGCAACTTCTTTTTCAAGGTTTTTATGAGTATGAGGAGTCTGGGAGTCCCCCAATTTTCTTATGCACGCTCTTTCTGAATTCGGAAGCACTTGCCAGATATTGAGTGGATGCATCCTCGTATACTTTTGATCAAATCTGAGTTCAAATTCAATTCATAACTCCTAGGCTTATGTCAAGTGGAAACTTTGAAATCCAAGTGTTGATGCCGTTAAAGTGGACTAATTTGGATTCAACCGAAACCTATATTCAGATAATTGGAAGTCTGTCAAAAGAGTCTCGTAATCTTGGGTTATTGGAAATGATTAAGATTGAAAACTTGTTTTAGTCCACCTTATCCTGCATGCCAATGTAGCAAATTTCAAATACAGCTATTTAGTTGACTGTTTGGGACCTATTCTTTATGTACATTGCTAGACATACATACCAATTTATGGAGGTGGTGGGGAACTAAACTTCTTATCGACCTGCAGGCACTAGATTATTGTCATTCACAGGGAATAATGCATAGAGATGTCAAGCCCCATAATGTTATGATAGACCATGAACTGCGGAAGCTTCGCTTGATAGATTGGGGTCTTGCTGAATTTTACCATCCAGGGAAAGAATATAATGTCCGTGTTGCTTCAAGGTAAGAGATAATCTGCTGACAGTATGTGTGGACCTGGTATAGTTGCTTTGCTAGCAACAGTTTCCTATATATAGCTTCTCTATCTGCAGATCCATTCTGTACTTTCGAATTGTTCTCTGGACGGGTCATGAGTTTTTATTAAGAAAGCAAGTGATTTTACCATATTGCTTTTTAAGTTAGAAGAAATGGTATTTCAGGTCCACACTGAGTCAAAGTATTGTATAGTTGACTTTTACTTTTGGACTTGATATTATTTTCTAGCTCCTCGTCAAAAACTATCTGAAGACTCTTCTAATGGAACCTCAGTTACTTAGTTATACTAGCAGAATTAGGCTGCATTCGTTTTTGTTTAGGTGAAAAAGAACTTTTGTACTGTACCCATTTAGGCCCGTCTGTTAGCCTTTACAAAGGAACGAAAGCCGCTCCTGCACCACACACAATAAAATAATACAAAAATAATGAATCGTGTGGTAGGAGAACGTTAGGAATCGTTTCTGTTCAGTCTAACTCTATATCAGCACATCTGGTAAATGTGTTTCATACTGTAAGTCGAGTATTTGCACTTAAAATCTCTTGACTCTGGTTCATAAAGCTTGCATGGAAGTTGGAAAAGTTGGATTTCTTGTTGTTTGTGTGCTTGTGTACTTGTTTTGTCTTTGATTTCAAGGCTATTGCAGCAAGTCTGAAGCCTTCTTTTCTTGCGTTTCAGATACTTCAAGGGCCCTGAACTTCTAGTTGACTTGCAAGACTATGACTATTCTTTGGACATGTGGAGCCTTGGCTGCATGTTTGCAGGAATGGTGAGAGATTTATGATTCACAATATAAGCTGTCAGTTCGTTTATAATTTTAGGCTATCAGTTGTGGGGCCTGGGAAACTGTAAACATCTGAAAGGAGTTGTTAGAAGATTGTATTTGCTTGTTTGAATCATTTTTCTTTTTCCCCCTTTTTCTTTTGTGGCTAACTTATGCCTATTATTCTCTTTTTGTAGATCTTCCGCAAGGAACCTTTCTTTTACGGTCATGATAATCAGGATCAGCTTGTCAAAATTGCAAAGGTAATGCCTAGTAACTGACCAATGTGTTATTGGTTTTGTTCTTTGAATGAGAGAGAGGAGGTTGATCAAGTGAAAAGAACCAACACAATAGTTACTTGTAACTAAACCCTAAAATGTTGTATAAAAGTAATGTTAGCTGCTTGACATGGGGTTGATGGAGTATTATTGTCATAGGTACTTGGGACAGATGAGTTGAATGCATATTTGCACAAGTATCAATTAGAGCTTGATCCTCAGCTAGAGGCTATGGTTGGGAGGTATGCTCTTTGCTTTCCT
Source organism: Nicotiana benthamiana (assembly GCA_034376525.1). NCBI lineage: Eukaryota > Viridiplantae > Streptophyta > Magnoliopsida > Solanales > Solanaceae > Nicotiana > Nicotiana benthamiana. The sequence goes on along the minus strand of CM067324.1, from coordinate 56,702,743 downwards.
TCACCTTTTGTTAGCACTCTTATCAATGAAATAAAACTAAGCTAAAATAATTACTAAACAATTAAGAGCTGTGACAAAATAGGGTTGCTAAGTTCATTTCAATAGCTAGCTTTATCAGAATTGTGGCCCCTCTGATTTATAGTCAAAATTCTTAGCTATTGAAGATGAATACGATCTTCTTTTTCCCGTGCAGACATAGTAGGAAGCCGTGGTCCAAATTTATTAATGCAGACAATCAGCATCTAGTGTCACCAGAGGTATTGCGCTCTCTCTCTCTCCCCCCCCCTCCCTCCCTCCCTCCCCCCTCCCCCCTATCCCTATACACACATCACAGAAACTCCATCCCGATTTGTTAGTTAGACTCTATCCTCTTTAGTCAGTCCCTAAAAGATCGTCAGCTTGCTATATTTAGTAACAGTTTAACTTTGAACTTCCTATTTTACCCTTAATGAAATGATTTATAGCCACACATTTCTCTATAATTTGTTTTAGACCACAAGGTTCAAAAGTCTTTCTTTTTTCTTTAACTCCGAACCCAGCTAAACACTCTCACATAAACTGGGAAGGAGGAATACATATATATGTCTGAATAAGATGAAACCAACGGCAAGGATGACAGCTACGCTTAACCAGCTATATGAGTCTTCACTATCCAATTCACTGAACGATTTGATCTTTAATTGCAGGCTATAGATTTTCTTGACAAGCTTCTTCGTTATGATCATCAGTCTAGACTTACAGCAAAAGAAGCAATGGTAATCCTTTTTTGCCACTCTTTTGAAATGTTAAATTCTGGGCTTCATCTTTATTTTTCCTCGGTTTCTGTCTTCTATAGCCTTTTCCAGTACAAGAAACCAATTATAGCTTCTTCTTTTTTCCCCAATTTTAACTTATTAAAGAAATGCTTTTGAGAACAATTTCTTAAAGCTATATTATATATATTTTAACATATATATGGCATCTGTATTTTCTCTGGAATCAATCTACTCTCTCCCCTACCGCGGTTTTTTAATAATGTACATTATATATGTATTTGTTTGCTTTGCTCAACTAGAGCATTGTACACATGTATCTGTGTGTGCAAGATCTTTAATACTCAACTTTCCATTAGCATCAGGTTGCGTAACCTACTAACTGTTTTCTCTGGCTTTTTCTTAGGCCCATCCATATTTCTTGCAAGTGAGGGCTGCAGAAACTAGCAGGATGAGGACACAGTAGCTTTCTTGTCTTGCTTGCTGCCAATGGGAAGAAAGAAAAATATGGCGTGATGTACCATTTGTATCCTTGTTAAGTAACATTTGTGGAAACTCGTAGTTGAACTTGAGTATTAACATCTACCAAATTTGGGGAAATGCAGAATTTTATAGTCAAAATTTACCTTTACGTGTAAGGTTGTTCATTGGTTGGTTTAATTCGTGCGGTTTTAAGATGTTATACAAATACCATATTGCATTTTTTCACTTGGTTTCAGATGATTCAAGAAGAACAGGATGTGAATGAAAGATAAAACTATGAAATTGGTGTCAGAAACAAAACGATAGAAAGAGAGAATACCTCTTTGGGCTTTCATCTTCTCGAGGTTCCTCTCGCGAGCCATCTTGGCTTTCTGACCGTTACCTCCACCCATGGTTGCTGGAAACGGAGTGAATTGGACTCCTAAACTAAGGCTCTTATTTTTCAGGCGATAAACAGTGGCGGGGAAAGGCAGCTCCAACCTCCAGCTGATACAAAGGGGCAATACCATATAGTATCACAACTCACGAGGGCAGGTTTGAGCTTCTGGAAGTTTCCTCCGGATCTCTTGCAACCCACCAATATTCAATGAACTTTAATTATTTTTCAGTTAATTTCAATGAACTTTAATTAACCTTTTAAATAGAAATATAGTAACAGTTACTATTATTGTCGTAGTAGAATGTTTTGATTTCTGAATACTTAAACATCAAATTAATCTATCCCTTACTAAAAACTTATAGTATGTACTTAATTGCCAAAATATTTATTATTTCCTCGGTCCAAGTTTGTTTCTTCACTCATTTTGAAAAATCAATGAATAATTTTATTTTATACATCTTTTACCTTTATTATTTTCAAACATTTATAATAGTAATAATTATGAATAATATAGTAAAATTACTATATTATTATTTCCCATGTGATGGGTAATTCTCGAATCCCACCTATACGAGCCTGTGAAAGCATAAAGTGGATGAAGCACGGTAGACCTCAATAGAGCAGGAAAGGTAGGACCTTTCCTATAGCCCAGGCCAACAAACTTGGGACTAAGGCAAGAAAATTGAGAAATCTCATCTTATAAAAATTCAAGTCCAAATTATTTATTATTTCTATCTATACGTTCCAAATTATTTACCCGTTTATCACGCGTTTTAGCCACTCCTTTTTTTCATAAGTTTTAAACAGTTCACTCTATTCAATAATCTCAGTGTTCTCAATACCTAATTTCCACTTCAGCTCCTCAACATTCACCAATACAACAACAACAACAACAACAACAACAACTACCCATATAGTCTCACAAAGTGGGGTTTGGGGAGAGTAATATGTAGACGGGCCTTTCCCATACCCGAAAGGGCAGAGAGGCTATTTCCAATCGACTCTCGGCTCAGTGAAGGAAAGGAACAACAAAAAACAACAAAAGAGCATTAGTAGCTTCAGCAGAAATAGTGTAAATAATTATCTAAACATAAGAACCATTGAACACCCCTATCCTTGATGATAAGTTCTGTTGGTTATTCTTATTATTCTAGGTACTCTTTTGAACTTTAAATGGCAAATGGAGCTTTGAATATGTGTGTATGGGAGATATGGTTCTGCTGAAGCTTAATAAGGATCATTCTTTTTTGGTTTTGTTTTAATTTTTCATGTTTTGGTTATTCAGTTTTCATTTCATTTCCTCTTGTCTAGTTCTTTTCTTGTAATGTTTAAGCTTATTGTGATTTTTTTTGGTTAATGAAGTTGTTAGTAGAATATATTAAAAAACTCGTACTGATGTTAGAATTCTGTGTAACAGTTCTGTTAGCCTGTTGTTCATTTAAATGGTGATATGAATGTTTGTAAGGGTTTTGGGGCTTGCCTGCCATTTTGAGGGATGAATTCCAAGCTCATGTTGTGTGTATTTTAGAAACGAATCCATGTGACTACATGAACACTGTCTAGATAGGTTATATTAGAAGTCAAATATTGTTATGGGTATTTGAATTTATGCATTTGAAAATTTAAGGTTATTTGGTATTGGATCTAATGTTTGGAGTAGACAGGTTTAAATCCATGTTAGTAGATGAAGCCTTTTTGAAATTATGCTAGTGATTTGTTTGAAATTCGAATTTTGTTATGTTAAATGATGAAATAATTTTTGGATGAGCTATTATTACATTAGGAGTTGTATTTTCATTATAGAACGTGATTTGATATCGAAAATATGCTTTGCATTTGTTAAGGACTATCAATATTTGTTTCATTTCAAGATTTTTATGAAGAAATGTAGTTTGCCTCAATTATTTGGTGTTGAATCACGTAACTGGGCCTTTGGCGTTGGCCCAGTTGTGTCAAATGCCCATTTGACATTCATTTGCGCCTCTAGGCTTCATGCGAGCCCAGTTCCCCTTTCGTATTTTGACATGTAAACTTTCAAAAGGCAATTAGGTATGCTGCCAGCTTGGGCCTTTCAAATAACCAAATGCCAATTTCTTTTAAAGCAAATCCTTTATTTTATTAGGTTTAGTTTGAACGTTAGCTTAAAGATAAATTAGAATTCCCTTAGTCTTTTAATCAATTAATTAGACTCCTTTAAAATTAGACTTGAGGCGTACCATTTCAGTAAATAACTCATGACCCTCATTTAATTATTTTAACTATTAAAATTGGAGTGTGCCATCAATTAAACTTTCTCTGGTCCTCACAAACTTAGTTATTCATTCAAACTTTCGTAATTGCTTTAGGTGCGTTCTTAAATTGATTTTCATTTAATGACTAATTTCATATGTGCATTTCATGTGACCTAATTTAAATTCTTAACAACGTTAAACAGAACGTGTCACAAACCGCGGGTGCATTTTATGTTGTGTGGTTCAAGGCATATTTTAAATAATGTTGAATCTTCCTAAAATAATTAAAAGAGGTTAATAAATTTAAAAATGTACAATAGGTTTAAACATGTAGTTAATCAGATAATTAGGCCAATTTTAATAGTTTAAGCGACCGTGCTAGAATCATGGAACCCTAAAATTTTCAATTCCTTCTCGCGGGTTAACAGATCTCTTTACTTAGAATTTCTGGTTCGCAAAGTTCGAAAGGAAAGTTGAATTTCCTCGATTTGGGATTTAGAAATAAACCGGTCACTTGGGACACCAATTAAACTATTCCAAGTGGCGACTCTAAATTGAATAAATAGTCTCATTTCAAATAATGTCACTTGAAAGTGAAAAAACTCCCTTATATACCCTTTCGGGTGTGTAAAAAGGAGGTACGACAGCTCTGGCGACTCTGCTGGGGATCAAAACATAGAATTTCGGTTCAGGGTTTAAGAATTCGAACTTAGAATAACTATTATAGTTGGCTTGTTTTATCTGATTTTTACATGTTGAACCTAATATGCTAAATGCCGTTTTTACTGCTTTGATACTGTTTGGATTGTGAATAAATTGTTGCAAAACCCTCTTCTCTCTAAATCATCTTGGAAGTGTGCACTTCGTGTGACTTCTTTTCTGTTAGAGTCTTATCCCAATTTTAGAACGAGGTTCGGACAAGTTGCAAAGTTGGTGAAACTTTTGTATTCCCGGTACGCTGCCCCCCTCGGCTCGAGTTGTCCGCTCGGGTAAGCCAGTTGTAGAACAATACACCTAGGTTCTTAAACCTAGTATAACAAAGCCTTATGTCAGATCCCTAGTAGGAATGCTTGTTTGCATCACGTGCATTTGACTTTGGAGACTCAACGCAAGGGTTGGGTCTGTCTAGGATAGGTGTACCCAAAATGAAAAGACCATTTTGATGCATTTTACTTGCTACTTGTGTATTTACTTGCTTCAAATTGCATGTTGACCGGCTTACGGATAATGGAAAAAAGTTGGGAAAGAAAAAAAAATCAATTTGAGGGCTGAGAGTGATAATTGCATGTTTTGAAAAAACCCGATTATCCAAAAGTAATGAAACTCTACCGAAATTTTGAAGAAAAAGAAAGAAAATTTTGTTTTAAAAAAATATTTGGTATGTCAAAACTACCCGAACTACGGGGGTTTTATTCTCACCGGATGTGAGATACATAGACAAACCTCATCGGTTCCGACCCCAATTGTCAAATTCAAAAATATTTTCCTTTAGTTCATTCTTTAAAAATCTTTCCTAAGAATTCTTTTTTAAAAAAAGTATTTTTTAAACTCAAAAAATGGTTTCCTTCTTTTTAATGTCTTTCATACGAAAAAAATTAATTAAAAAATCAAAATCTAAAATATAGGTTTTTCTTTATTTTGAAGTATTTTTCCCAACAAAATCAAAAAACATAAAATAAGAATAAGAATAAAAAATAAAAATATTCTTTTCCTTCTTTAATTGTCTTTCTTGCATAAATGTCATAAGAATTTTGTGAAATTGAAGTCTAAAAATATTTTTTTCTTTTCTTTAGAAGTATTTTTGTAAATAAATAAAAAGCTCAGAAATTCAAAATATTTCTCTTAAAAAAATGGCAAAATACATAAGTTACCACCTAATCTTTGGTCCAAATCCCCCTTACACATTTTCTTTGGACGATAATGATATTACATACGTAACCTTTCTAAAGTATATCTAATACACACCTCTTTTGGCCAAGTAAGTCTCATGCAAAAGGAGCGTGTGAAGAGGTGAAAAAGGAGAATCTATATGATTATTTAAACACTGTATATTTAAATTAATTGATCCAATGGTCTAAATAATTTTTTCTTTTTATTCTTTTCTACCTTTTATTATTTCACACAAAATACAAAAAAAAAAAGATAAAAAAACATATGCACTAATACTTTCGTTACCAACCCCTCTTCTGGCGAGCTGACCAACTGGACGACTTACAATTAAGGCAAATCACCACAACATCACAAACTGCATTCAATCCAAGTTTATGAACAACATAAAATAATCCATCAAAATATATAACATCCTCAGCAAAAACCCGCTCTTCACCAATAAATTTTCACGAATTTTCTCCATTTTTGCAGTAGGCAAGCTCGTCTGTTTCATTAAGGATCACTTCCGCAATAAAATTCAGGGCAAGATTTTGATTTCTATTTGCCGTGTCTTTTAAATCTCTAAGTGTGTTTTTCTCTAATTCCATGGGTTTTACAGTAAAACCCTCTTCTTTTACGCCTTTTGCTTGTCGGAAATGGAGTTTTGCTTACTCAGGTCGGTGAAACGTTTGGATAGAGGAAAAATAATTGCACATTTTTACCAAATCAGAAGTAAGATTAACATAATCAATAACCAACGAATTCCAACTAGTAGCATCTTTTAGACCAAGCACCAGTGAAATTAGGAGACCAATCCCTAATAGTAGCATCATATTTAGGGATTGTAGTTGAAGAAGAAACAACGGCAGATGTGATGAGGGGTTTTGTGGGGGAGGGGGGAAGATAAGAGATGGATGGGTTAGGTGGGGTAGTAAATAAGGGTTAAATTAAAAATAAATGGGTCGGGTTTAATAATTTCAAACGAGCTAAAGTCAAACGCGTGCATTATACGAATATACTTTTTATTTGTCCTGGTCAAAGAAGGTGTGTACTAGATACAATTTTAAAAAGGTTGCGTATGTAATATTATTATCGTCTACAGAAAATGTGTAAGAGGTATTTAGGCCAAAGGTTAGGTGGTAACTTATGTATTTTGCCTACAAAAATTCAGTTTTTGAAAATTAAGAGACAATATCCAAATTCGAAAAAAAATTATTTTTCTTTCTTCTTTAGAAAAAGAGAAAACAAATAAAAATTCTAACAATTTTTTTACTTTTGAAATTCCCAAAGTTCCAATCAAAAGAAAAGGAATTTTGAGAAATCTTTCTTCCAAAAAATAAAAGAAAAATCAAGATAAAAAATCGTAAATTTTTTTTTCTTTTAAGCATTTCTTTCGAAAATTCCAAAAAGAAAAATAAAAAGAAGAAAAAATCAAAAATATTTTTCTTTTGCTTAAAACTTTCATTGTGTGAATTTTATAAAAGAGTAAAATAAAGTTAGTTACTCCATTCCCAATCTCCCCAAACTACACAAGATTTGATTCATGCGAGGTCATGATATGCAGACAATCCCCATTGGATTCGATCATAGCCATAGATAAATTGAGTGAAAAATAAATTGAAAAAAAAAGATAAAGAAAAATTGAGTGAAAAATAAATAAAAGAGTGAAGAAAAATGAATGAAAAAAAAAGAAAAAGAAAAAAGAGTGCCAAAATAAAGGAGCGGCAAAAACAAAACAAGAAAATCAAAAGTGATTAAAGAGAGGCAGACATTAAACGAAAAAAGGTACATACTGAAAGGTTTAGTTAAGAGCGAGATGAAACATGCAACCATTCAAACACATGGTAGAGGCGTTTAAGTGTTAGGCGCATTGCATCCCAACGTGTGATTTCCTATATGTTATATGTCTAAAAACTAACAAGGTTGTTGGTTGTGCAAAAAAGCCAGGTTCTATTCAGGTGGTTAGTTTTGTTGGTAGCATAGCCTCCCCTCTTTCACAAGATCCAAAGGTACATATGGCCTCCGCATGCAATCTACCAATCATCAATCATGAGGATAGCCCGACATCGGCTATTCTGCAGCTGGAATCAGCGGCTGCTGAAGAGAATAGAATGTTGCGTCTCCGCATATTGAAAATATGAGACACTTGGTCCAATGGTAGAGGACCGCCAAGTGCAATCCCGGGTTCCCTGAATTGATCCCCAGGTCAGGTAGGTTACCAAAGCCTCAACGCCCAACCCGCTTATCCCATGCGGGCACCCTCCAATGCCCTCCAATGACCCTGGCATGCCTTCTGTGGTACGCCCCCAGGCACATGCTTCAAGGGAACCCATCCAACGTTGATCTTTCAGGGTCCACAACTTCTTCTAGAAATAACATATGTGACCTCGTACTCATTGACTCAACCTCCACAATATGATCTCTCGAGGGAGAAAGAAAAAGTTGATATTAATCTCGAGCCAGAGGAAATGGTTCGGAAGATGAAAAGCCTGGAAAAAAGCCTGAAAAACATGCAAGCTCTAAGTGGCCAAAAGAGTGTCTCATACTCTTACCTCTATATGTTTCCCTATGTACACTTGCTAGTTGGCTTCAAAATGCCAAAATTTGAAAAGTACGACGGGTATGGAGATCCGATTGCTCATATGAAACGATACTGTAACCAGTTGAGGGGTACTGGTGGAAAAGAGGAGCTGCTAATGGCCTATTTAGGGGAAAGCCTCAACAGAATCGCTTCTGAGTGGTATACGGATCAAGAAACTACCCATTGACACGTGTGGGGAGATATGGCCCGAGATTTTGTTCGCCAACTCCAGTATAATGTGGACATCGCTCACAATAGAGACACTTTGTCCAAAAATTTAAAAAGAATGTTATGAAAAGCTTCAGCGAATATCTTGTCAAATGGCATGAGCAAGCTGCTAGGTAAAGACTCCAATGGATGAAATTGAAATGGTCACCATTATTTACAGGCCCAAGAGGCTGACTACTTCCATAACATAATATTTGTTGCAGTTAAGACGTTCACTAAGGCTATCAAAATTGTGGAAATGATTGAAAATGGTTTAAAACAGGTTGAAACTTGAGTCATCCTGCTTTTAAGGCCACATCATAGCAGAATGGTTCGGAGGGTTTGATAAACAGAACTGGGAGTGAATAGGGAGTCATGATGGTTTCAAGCTCGAGGGAGCCTCGCAGGTCGTTCAGCCATCATATATGCCTCATATGGTCCCACCACACTATTATCCCCTTCAAGATGATGCTTATACTGTGGCACCGCCTCCCTATATGGTGATGAGCACGCAATCTTACACCCAGCCACAATATTGTACATAAAACCAAGCTCCACCTCTCTGAAATGCCCATCCTTACCAACCTCCATATAATCCTCAACCAAATGATCCCCAATACAATCCTCGCCCAAGAGAGCTTTTCAGAAAGAATCAGTTCACCACTATTGGTGAATCGTATTCAAGCTTGTTCCAAAAGCTAATCATGCTAGATCTATTGCAGCCAGTAGCCCCGAACCAGCCAAACCCCGAGTCCCCTTGCACCGAGTTGATGCTAGATGTGAATACCACTCTGGAGCAGTGGGACACAGTACAGAGGTCTGTGTGACCCTCAAAAGGGAAGTTGAAGATTTGATTGAAGCTGAAAGAATCATTTTTCAGGACGAAGAAGCTCTTGATATGATGAACAATCTGTTGCCTTCCCACAACACCAGGCCAATATTCGGGATGATTTGTGAAGCTGAGGATTTTGATCTGCCACTGAAGGCCATTGCAGCCATTGCCGAGGCAGAAGAAAAGCCAAAAAACGGTAGCCAATCCTAAAAGTTCCCAATCAGACGGGAGTCTTAGTAGCCAGTCTTGTTATCATTTCTACGTCCAGATTATCTCAAGGTGTGATTCGGATGTTTTACCTTATTGTCGTACTTTCTGATGTAAACCCTTCTATCTTCAAAAAATTGAAAAAAATAAGAAATCAAAATAAAAAAATAAAAAAATAAAATGAAATTAATATTTTGTTGTCCAGGAATTTCTCTTTTCTAAAGCTTGTCTTTTTCTTTTGCATTCTTTTTTAGTTCTATTAAATGAAGATTACAATAACATGACATGCTTGTGGACTTCATGCCCAAATCCTGAAATCCGTCAGACCTCAAAATAATGAATCAAGGATTAGATCGCAATGAAGATTAAAGTTTAAGGAAATAAAATAAAGAGTTGAAACAACTGAAGAAAAATTAGTTCCCAGATTGGAAGAGTCCATACATTGAAACAAGAGTACTACCAAAATAGTGCGTTGTACTTGGGACACATCAAAGGAAATGTCCCTGAAATAACTATCAATGCAAATGCAGTCAAAAGATACTATAGCTCTAATATTCTCTTGTTGGGATGACAAAGACTTCCATTCTTGCTACCCAAACACTATCAACCCTTTGCAAACCTTTGAGCCGGCTCCTATTCTTTGATTATCGTCTTTGGAACTTAAACGTGAAAAAAAAGAAGAGTGAAATAAAAGAAAAGAAAGATACAAGATGAAAAAAGAGAAGAAAAAGAAAGATAAAAAAGGGGGAAGAAAATACAAAGAAAATGAAAAAAAACGAAAAGGAGAGGAAAAAAGGAAAGAGAAAAGATAAAACAAAGCAAGACAAAAGAAGGACAAAAGAAAATTAGAAAAACAAACAAACAAACAAATATTTCCTGAACTACGTTCGACTTGATTCTGAAAAGATACGTAGGCAGCCTCTCTCTGCAGTTCAGTCACACAAAACAAAAATCCAACTCTCCCCAAAAGTGAAACTGGAGCAGATGTTATAATGGTTCGGTGATGATCCCACCTGAATGGTTCCAAAGTTGTAATTTCATCCAAACTCTTTTACCTAAACCTTATTCAAGTCCTTCCAATCAATCGGTGAAAGATATTCAAAATCGAAAAATGCAGTTTTTTTAACCCGATGCAATCAAGATAAGAGAAATAAAATGAGAGAGTCTTGTTGGTGAAAACCTACAGGCACCGTAAGGCGATATCGAGCAGAGAAATTGAAATAAGAGAATTGTTAGTGAAAACTCGTAAAGAGCACTATAAGGCACCCGTGAAAAGAGAAATGTGAGAGGTCGATTGGCGAAAACCCGTAAAGGATGCCGTTGATAGAAAAGAAGAAATCCTTCACCACCATTGGCACTGAAAGATTCCTGGAAAGGTTTATCACTTTTAAAACACGGGTCGTAATGGGTTTATGAGAAGTTGGATAGTTGTGCAGATCGAGTATCCAGTTCAAGAAGCATGTCATGTCTATTAAAGTCTGTACGCACTCCATATAAGTCCTTCTTTCCTCCCCGAAAGGGACACTTCTCTTTAAAGTCATTTACTTGTCCTTTGTTTACTTTTCTTTGAATCCCTTTCAGCCTAAATCTGTTCCGGAACTAATACAAAGAATAGGTGGAAATATTGATTTTATAAGGTTCTACTTAGCAAAAGCCAAATTCAAAGAAAAGCTCAGCCTCAGCGGGTGCATCAAGTCAATCCCTACTGGCCATTATGGTCGATGCTTTGAAGTTAAAATTATTCAAAATGAAAGAAATCCAAAGTCAAGTGCCCAAAGAGGAAAAATAAGATGAAAGGGCTAAAGCCCCATATGGGTGAACCGTCATGAGAAATTTTGGAAAGTTGAGTTCCTTGGTTTTAGAAGAGAGATCAATCTTCATAAATCCAGCAAGCAACATAAGTTCTTACCAAAAGAGTTGGGCCAAGATCAAGTGATCAAAACAATTAAGGCCACAAAATCAATCACCATTTTAAACTAATAATTGTTCTTTGTTTAAAAATATAAAACATGTGCAATCCAAAGCAAAAAGCAAGTGCAACTAAAAGAAGAAAATGCACAAAGGCTAGAAACAACTTTATAGCAACAATCTATAAAAAGGAAAGTCCCCTCCAAATTTTTCCAACATTTACTCAATTCATGAAATAAAAAAGAAGAGAGAAGAAAAAAACGAAAAAAAGAGATAAAAAGAAAAATTCAAAAAAAATGGTAGCTTAGGGCCCCTAATCTTTATTCTCATGCTTTTCCAACATAGGGTCTTCATTTCTAAGTTGAGATTATTTTAGACATAGGGAATCTACTCCGTAGTCGCCTTTTGCCAACATAGGGTCTCCACTTCCTAGTTGAGATTATTTTAGACATAGGGTCTCCACTTCTTAGTCGCCTTTTGCCAACATAGGGTCTCCGTTCCCTAGTTGAAATTTGAGACACGGGGTCTACACTCCCTAGTCACCTTTTTCCAACATAGGTTCTTCACTCCCTAGTTATGATTTTCGATATAGGGTCTCCATCCCTAGTAGCCTTATTCCAACATAGGCTCTCCATTCCTTAGTTGAGATTTTAAAAATAGGGTCTCCACTTCCTAGTCGCCTTTTTCCAACATAGGGTCTCAACTCCCTAGTTGAGATTTTAGGCATAGGGTCTCCACTCCTTAGTCGCCTTTTTCCAACATAGGGTCTCAGATCCCTAGTTGAGTTTATTTTTTAACATAAGGTCTCCACTCCCTAGTCGCTTTTTGCCAACATAAGGTCTCCACTCCCAAGTTGAGATTATTTTAGACATAGGGTCTCCACTCCCTAGTCGCCTTTTGCCAACATAGGGTCTCCACTCCCTAGTTGAGATTATTTTAGACATAAGGACTCCACACCCTAGTTGCCTTTTGCCAACATAGGGTCTCCACTCCCTAGTTGCCTTTTGCCAACATAGAGTCTCCACTCCCTAGTTGAGATTATTTTAGACATAGGATATCCACTCCCTAGTTGCCTTTTGCCAACATAAGGTCTTCATTCCCTAGATGAGATGATTTTAGACATAGGGTCTCCACTCCCTAGTCGTCTTTTGACAACATAGGGTCTCTACTCCCTAGTTTAGATTATTTTAGACATAGGGTCTCCATTTCCTAGTCGCTTTTTGTCAACATAGAGTCTCCACTATCTAGTTGAGATTATTTTGGAATACGGTCTCCACCCCCTAGTTTCCTTTCCAACATAAGGTCTCCACTCCCAAGTTGAGATTATTTTAGACATAGGGTCTCCACTCCCTAGTCGCCTTTTGCCAACATAGAGTCTCAATTCCCTAATTGAGTTTATTTTTAGACATAGGTTCTCTATTCCCTAATCGCCTTTTGCCAACATAGGGTCTCCATTCCCCAGTTGAGTTTATTTTTAGACATAAGGCCTCCACTCCCTAATCGTTTTTCCAATATAGGGCCTCCACTCCTTAGTCGACTTTTAGTATAGATATAGGGCTCCAGTCCTCCATCTTTTTTTTCCCAAGGATACACAATCCTAATTTATTGCTTTCAATAAATAAAAAGTTTAGATTTTGTTACAATAACTCACAAAATTTTCCTAGTGAAAACTAGGGTAGAAAAGTTTTGTTCGTTGTTTGTTTTGGTGCCCGAACAGGTTTTTAGTGTGAGGCACCAGGTTTGAGATGACCAAAATAAGAAGTCTCAACCCAGATAAAAGAAAAGAATGAAAAGAATAAAAAAGAAGTGAACTCAAAGTGTAGGAGCGGAGAAAGATGCAGACTTCTCAAGATATGATTCAAGTCACAAGCTTCACATGTCCCTCCTTGATCCAAAAGTAGGAGAATGAATTGGTAGCTGCAACTAACGAGCATCAAGATTCAGGTCAGAGTCTGCAGGAAGAACCAACCAAGACTCAAGATCAAAGTTTCAGAAGATTTATAGATAGGAATCTTGTAACTCGTTGTTAATAGGCTTAGCTAGTTTAGCTTCTTTTTTTTGAACTTTTGTTGTAATAAGGAGTTCATCAAGCAGTAGTAGCAATGGCAAAAGTGAAAGCACAGCTTCCTGGTGGTCACAACTACCGAAACTTCCAGAATACATGTCACGACCCTAATTTCCCAGCCTCGAGGATCGTGATGGCGCCTACTAATAGGAGCTAGGCAAGCCAAACTTAATTACTTTTCATTAAACACATGTCCCTTTAAGTAATTTAACAGCATAAAAAATAGAATCAACGGGATTAATATCATAAGCGGAAGTCTTAAATTTAATTAGCTGAATAAAAATACGGAATTTCTAACATAAATCTCTACCCAAGAACTGGAGTCACATACTCACGAACATCTAAAAATACAAAATACAGAGTCTGAAAGAAACATAAATCTGTTTATCTAGAATACAAGGAGATGATAGTCTAAAGTAAGGATAGAGAAGACTCCCGGCCTACGGACGCCTGCAAGTCTACCTCGGGTCTTACTGGGCTGAAGGTATGGTCCCACGCTACTGCTACTGCTACTTGAAACCTAGATCTGTTCAAAAAAATAGCATAGAGTATAGTATCAACACAACCGACCCCATGTACTGGTAAGTGTCTAGCCTAACCCCAGTGAAGTAGTGACGAGGCTAGACTGGACTACACATAAACATGTGCAATTATAAATATGTAGCAGAATCGAAATACAAGATAGGTAAAAAATATGGGAAGGGAAGCATACTGTGGGGAGATAACAGTTTCAAGTAAAATTTGACTAACATGAAGGACAAACACAACTCATACAACAAGGAACAGATCAACAAGTGCATGGCATCGCCCTACGTGCTTTTACTCTCATCCTCACCAAGCAACAGTATAACAAATGTGCACAGCATCACCCTTCATGCTTTTACTCTCATTCATCACATATATATAATCAATGAATATCAGTACGAAATGGCACATCGTACGACACGACATTACCCTTCTTGATTTAACACTCTTCCTCACCCAAACAACAATCACAAACAAGGGCAATGGGAATAGACGAAACAAATAATAATAGAAATCCCAGCAAGGGAAAAACATCAATAATCTCAACATCGCGGAAAAGGAAAATAATCAATAAATAACAATATCCCGGCAAGGGAACATTTTAGATATTCTTTCTCTTTCTTTAACTTTTATTCCTTATCTCACTTTACCACTTGAGACATTGCTCCAAAGGGTTCGACCATTTCATATAAATTCACAAGTTTCAATATAACTTGAGCCAATGTTCCTCGTTGTTCATAGGTCACAATCTCCTTTCATAACTTTTCTCAACAAAAAGGAATCATCACCAAGGCTAGAGAAATACAATGAAATCAAGATATTCGTAATTTAAAGACTCACAAACATGCTAGATGACCCACGTATAGATACTCGTCACTATGCCTATACATTGTACTCGAAAATTTAGCATGTAGCAAATAAGACACAACACATATTCCCTCAAGCTAAGGTTAGACCAAACACTTACGTCAACTTCCACGGCCAAATCAATCCACATCAAACGCTTTCCCTCTCGAGTTTGGCTCCAACTCAATCAAATCTATACAATAATGACTTTATAATATCAATATATGCTAAACAAATCAAACCCAATGCCTAAATATAGATTTTAAAGCTTTCTTTCCAAAATTCCAAAAATTGAACTCGGGGCCACTTGGTCAAAACACGAGGTTCGGACCAAATTCATATCACCCATTCCCTCACGAGTCCGAATATATAAATTGTTTTCAAATTCGACCCCAAAACGAGGTCTAAATCAAGAAAAATTAAAAAGCCTGAACTCTATCCATTTTCCCCAATTTCTACCGTAAATTTCATGATTTAAGCTTAGGAATTCAATGGAGATTTCTAGGAAGTGAAGGAAACTAGTCAAGCAATACTTATCCAAGAAGCTTTGGTGAAGAAGTGCTCCCAAAATCGTCCTAAGGTTATGGAGAAGAGAGGTTTTTATGAAATATGGGAGGAATCCTGAATGGGTTCTGTTTTAATACTGCAAAAAAAATCGCTGGGCAAAATTACCCTACGGGTTTGCAACAGTAGGGTCGCATTCACGAAGGACAGGAGCTGACAACCATCGCGTTCGCAAGTGGAGTACTGCGAACACGAAGAGGAAAATACTGGGGGTCCAAAGTTTGGCCTACGCGAACGCGTGAGGCGTTACGTGAATGCGTTGAAGGAGGACTGTAGGCTTACGCGAACGCGAGAACTGATACGCGAACGCGATGAAGAAAAATTTGAGGCTTTGCGAATGCGGGAGAGAGGGTGCGAATGCGAAGAAGGATTGGCCTGTGCACCTATTGCAGATTTCTGCAATTTCTCTAAGTTCAAAACCTCCCCGGGACACCTCCGAAACACTCCCGAGCCCTCGGGGCTCCTAACCAAGCACACACACTAACTCCACAACATCCTACGAACTTAACTGTGCGATCAAATTACCAAAATAACATCAAAATCAATGAATCAAACCTCAAAATCACTAAGTTTTTCATCAAACTTCATAAACTTTCAAATTTAGAGTATTAGGTCCGAAACACGTCAAATGACGTCCGATTTAAATCAAACTTCACAGAAATATCTTAAAACACATATAAGACCTATACCGAGCTCCAGAACCAAAATACAAGCTCGATACCAACACGTTCTAATCAATTTTCATTTGAAATTTCCTTAACAATTTCAGAAAAACAATTCTTTTAAAATTTTATTTCTGGGCTCGGGACCTCGTATTTTGATTCCGGGCATACACCCGAGTCCCATATTTTCCTACAGACCCTCCGAGACTGTCAAATTGCGTCTGGGTCTGCTTACCAAAAATGTTGACCGAAGTCAAATTTATTCAATTTAATATCAAATTTTAACATTTTTCTCACATAATTCATATTTATCCTTTTCGGCTACGCGCCCGGACTGCACACGCAAACTTGAGGCAACTAAAATTGAGGTTTTTAAGGTCTCGAAAGCACGAAATGAGAAATAAAACAGGTGATGACCCCTGTGGGTCGTTACATTCTCCACCTCTAAAACAATCGTTCGTCCTCGAACAGACAAAAAGAATGAAGTACCTCAATCGGAAAATAGATTAGGATAACGTCTCTGCATATCAAACTTGGACTCTCAGGTCGATGCCTTAGGGGGCTTACCTCTCCACTGAACACGAACAGAAGGAAAACTCTTGGATCTCAACTGACAAACCTGTCGGTCTACATAACTCTTTTATCTAAACTATGCTGAACGAAGACTATCCTGAATGATCTTAACCTTGTCCAAGGTCTCCTAAACCAAATCTATACCCAACAACCGAGCCTCTCCCGGCTCAAACTATCCAACCGGAGATCGACACCGTCTACCATATAAATCCTCATAAGGGGCCATCTGGATGCTCGACTAGTAGCTGTTATTGTAGAAAAACTCCGCTAAGGGCAAAAACTGATCCCACGAGCCTCCAAAATCAATGACACAGGCTCGGAGCATTTCTTCTAAACTCTAAATAGTCCTCTCGGACTGACTGTCCCTCTTGGGATGAAATGATGTACTCAACTCCACCTGAGTGCCCAACCCTCGCTGAACTGCTTTCCAGAAATGCGAGGTAAACTGCGTACCCCTGGGCGAAATGATAGATACTGACACACCATGAAGGCGGACAATCTCCCGGATATAAATCTCAGCTAATCTCTCGGATGAATAGGAGACTTCCACATGGATGAAATGTGCTGACTTGGTCAGCCTATCAAAAATGACCCAAACTGCGTTGAACCTCTTCCGGGTCAATGGAAGTCCAGTAACGAAATCCATGGTAATCCTCTCCCACTTCCACTTGGGAAGCTCAATACTCTGGAACAATCCTCCAGTCCTCTAATGCTCATACTTAACCTGCTGATAGTTCAAACATCGAGCCGCATACGCTACAATATCTTTCTTCATTCTACGCCACCAATAATGCTGCCGCAAATCTGATACATTTTCGTACTACCCGGATGAATAGAATATCGAGAACTATGGGCCTCAGCTAAGATCAACTCTCGAATCCCATCAACATTAGGCAAGCAAACTCGCCCCTGCAATCTCAAAATACCATCATCACCTAAGGTCACCTGCTTGGCACCTCCACGCTGCACCGTGTCTCTAAGGACAGACAAATGGGGGTCATCAAACTGCCGATCACGGATACGCTCCAATAATAAATATCGAGCAACCGTGCAAGCTAACACCCGACTAGGCTCAGAAATATCCAACCTCACAAGTCAATTGGCCAAGGCCTGAACATCTAAAGCAAGCGGTCTTTGGCTAACCAGAATATAAGCAAAATTGCCCATACTGGCTGACTTCCTACTCAACGTATCGACCACCACACCACCACATTGGCCTTTCCCAGGTGATACAAGATAGTAACATCATAATCCTTCAACAACTCCAACCACCTTCTCTGCCTCAAATTCAATTCCTTTTGCTTGAACAAGTACTGAAGACTCATGTGGTCAGTGAACACCTCACATGCCACGCCATAAAAATAGTGCCTCCAAATCTTCAAGGCATGAACAATAGCTGGCAACTCCAAATCATGCACTGGATAGTTCTTCTCATGAATCTTCAACTGCCTCGAAGCATAGACAATGACCTTGCCCTGCATCAACACTGCACCAAGCCCAACATAGGAAGCATTGCAATAGCCTGTGTAAGGTCCTAAACCTGTAGGAAAAACCAACACCAGTGTCGTGGTCAAAGCTGTCTTGAGCTTCTGAAATCTCGCCTCACACTCCTTCAACCAGCTGAACTGCGCACCCTTCAGGGTCAATCTGGTCATCGGGGCTGAAATAGATGAAAACTCCTCCACGAACTGACGATAGTAGCCTGCCAACCCCAAGAAACTCCGAATCTCTGTAGTTGATGCTGGTCTAGGCCAGTACTTGACTGCCTCAATCTTATTTGGGTCCACCTGAATACCCTTTGCTGATACAACGTGACCCATAAATGCTATTGCACTCAGCCAGAACTCACACTTGGAGAACTTGGCATACAACTGACTATCCTTCAGAGTTTGAAGAACCACTCTAAGGTGTTGCTCGTGCTCCTCCCGGCTGCGGGAGTATACCAAAATATCATCAATAAAGACTATCACAAACATGTCCAAATAAGGCTTGAATACTCGGTTCATCAACACCATGAATGATGCTAGGGCATTGGTCACCTAAATGACATGATCAAGAACTCATAATGCCCATACCGGGTGCAGAAAGCTGTCTTAGGGAAATCGGATTCCCTAATCCTCATTTGATGGTAGCCAGATCGCAAGTCAATCTTAGAGAATAACCTGGCACCTTGAAGCTGATTGAACAAATTTTCAATCCTCGGTAGTGGATACTTATTCTTGATCGTTACCTTGTTCAATTGCCTGTAATCAAAACACATTCTCATTGACACCTTCTTCTTAACGAACAACACCGGCGCACCCTAAGGCTACACTGGGCCTAATGAAGCCCTTCTCCAACAAGTTCTATAACTGATCCTTTAACTCTTTCAACACAGGCACGGCTATACGATATGGCGGGATAGAAACGGGATAAGTGCCCGGAGCCACATCAATGCAAAAGTCGATATCCTTGTTAGGCGGCATACCCGGCAGGTCTGAAGGGAACATATTAGGAAATTCTCGAACAATAGGAACAGAATCAATAGAGGGGACGTCAGCACTGGAATCACAGACATAAGTCAAATAAGCCAAACACCCCTTCTCGACCATTCGTCGAGCCTTCACATACGAGATAACACTGTGAGTGGAATGACTAGGAGTCCCTCTCCACTCTAAACGTGGAAAATCTGGTAATGCTAACATCACGGTCTTGGCATGGAAATCCAATATAGCATGATACGGGGACAACCAATCCATGCCCAATATGACATCGAAGTCGACTATGTCTAAAAGAAACAAATCGACACGTGTCTCAAGACCCCCAATCACTACAACACAGGAACAATGAACTCGGTCACGATAGAATCACCCACCGGTGTAAACACATAAACAAGAATACTCAATGCATCACTAGGCATGACCAGGTACGGTGCAATATAAGATGACATATACGAATACATAGACCCTAGATCAAATAGCACTGAAGCATCTCTATCACCAACCAGAATAGTACTTGTAATAACTGCATCTGAAGACTCAGTCTCTGGCCTGGCTGGAAGAGCATAACACCGGGGATGTGTCGTACCTCTCTGAGCCACATCTCTAGGACACACGGCTGCTGGCTGACTCCACCCTTGGTGGCCTAAGATCCATCTGTAGGACCTCTACCTCCACCTCTAGTTGGCTGGGCGGGATGTGGAACACCTGGTTCCTATACCATGGTGCGAGAACCCTGTTGTTGCGAACTACCTGGTGCTCGAGGGAAAAATCTGGCAATGTCTCCAGGATCACCACATGTGTAGCAAGACCTCGGCTATGAAGCTTAGTTTGATCCTGTCGACCCAAATAACCACCACAGAAGCTCTGAAGTGGAAGTGCATTGATGGAAGCTGGCGATGCACTGAATGGCTGCTGATCAGAATAGAGCCCACGGAAACCATGATCACCTAGGGCGCCCTGAGAAACCTAGAGGGCTGACCGGAAAGGCCTAGAAGGCTGATCCCTATCATAAGAAACCCTACCTCCAGATGAGGCACCACTGAATTGGCCTGAATGGCGGGGTCTCTTATCTGCTCTATAAACACCCCCTGTGGCAATACCATCTCGATCCTCCGGGCCACATTGGCCGCCTCCTGAAAAAGTAATATCACTCCTCGCCTCTGTAGCCATCTCGAGACAAATAGTCTGGATGAGTCCATCAATAAACTGTCTCACTCTCTTCCTCTCGGTGGTGTGTATGACAGTAGCATGGCGAGCCAACTCAATAAACTTGGTCTCGTACTAAGTGACTGACATGGATCCTTGATGGAGACGCTCGAACTGCCTCCGATATGCCTCACACTGTGTGACAGGGAGAAACTTCTCCAGAAATGAATGTGTGAACTGCTCCCAGGTTAAGGCTGGAGACCCTACTGGTCTAGCTAAAAAAAAATCCCTCCACCAAGTCTTGGAGGGTCCAGATAGGCGAAGTGTAGCAAAATCAACTCCATTGTACTCAACAATACCCATGTTCCGAAGAACCTCGTGGAAACTGTCTAAATAATCCTGAAAGTCCTCGGTGGGTGCATCGCTGAAGGTAGTAGTGAAGAGCTTGGTAAACCTGTCCAGCCTCCACAAAGCATCTGCGGACATAGCCACTCCATCGCCGGTTTGAGCGACCATCCCCGGCTGAACTGCCATAGCTGGCTGAACTACTGGAATTTGAACCTGGGGAGCTACCTGCTCTAGAGTACGCGCAGATAGAGTATGGACCCCTCCTCCAGCCTGGGAGACAGCTGGTGCTACAGGAAGCAAAACTGTTTGGGTCACGCTCTCCATAAGACACACCAATCGGACCAAAGCGTCCTGAAGAACTGGGGTAGCAATAAACCCCTCAGGGACCTGAGCTGGGCCCACCAGAACTGATGGGGCTGGAACCTCCTCCTCAAAATCCACTTGAGGCTCTGCTGCTGGTGCTGCTGCTCGGGGCTGAGCGTTTCCCCTACCTCGGCGTCTACAACGGCCTCTTCTACTTCCCCTAGTGGGAGCTTCCTGGGGCTCGGATTGCTGATAAGAAGATCAGGAAGCGTGTGTTCTTGCCATATGCGAAAGAATATAGAAAAAAGACAATCAGTATTTAACAAACAGAACCACACGACAAAAAAAGAACAAATGTGAAGTTTTCCTAACTCTATTGCCTCTACGGGATAAATATATACGTCTCCGTACTGATCCCTCAGACTCTACCAAGTTTGTCCGTGAGTTTGAGACCGATGGAAGCTAGTGCTCTAATCCCAACTTGTCATGACCCGGATTTCTTACCCTCGGGGATCGTGATGACGCCTACTAATAGGAGCTAGGCAAGCCAAATTTAATTAATTTTCATTAAACACATGTTCATTTTAGTAATTTAACAACATAAAAAAATAGAATCAACGAGATTAAAATCATAAGCGGAAGTCTTAAATTTAATTAGTTGAATAAAAATACGAAATTTTCACCATAAGTCTCTACCCAATAACTGGAGTTACATACTCACGAATATCTAAGAATACTAAATACAGAGTTTGAAACAAACATAAATCTGCTTATCTCGAATACAATGAGATGACAGTCTAAAGTAAGGATAGAGGAGACGTCGAGCATGCGGACGCCTGCAAGGCTACCTCGGGTCTCACTGGGCTGAAGGTCTGCTCCCACGCTACTACTACTGCTGCTCGAAACCTGGATTTGTACAAAAATAGCACAGAGTATAGTATCAGCACAACCGACCCCGTGTGCTGGTAAGTGTCTAACCTAACCCCAACAAAATAGTAATGAGGCTAGACTAGACTACCACATAAACCTGTGCAATTATAAATATGCAGCGGAATCGAAATACAAGACAAGTAAACAATATGGGAGTGGAAGCATACTGTGTGGAGATAACAGATTTGACTAACATGAAGGAAAATCACAACTCATACAACAACAAGGAACATATTAACAAGTGCACGGCATTACCCTTCGTGCTTTTACTCTCATCCTCATCAAGCAACTATATAACAAACGTACACGACATCATCCTTCGTGATTTTATTCTCATTCTTCACATATATATAATCAGTGAATATCATTACGGAATGACACATCATACGGCACGGTATTACCCTTCGTGCTTACACTCTTTTCTCAAAATATCAAACAATGCACGGCATCACCCTTCGTGCTTTAACACTCTTCCTCATCAAAACAACATTCACAATCAAGGGCAAGGGAATAAACAAAACAAAATAACAATCGAAATCCCTAAAGGGAAACAACATTAATAATCTCAACGTCCCGGAAAGGGAAAATAATCAATAAATAATAATATCCCGGCAAGGGAACATTTTAGATACTCTTTCTCTTTCTTTAACTTTTATTCCTTATCTCACTTTACCACTTGAGCCATTGTCCAAAGGGTTCAACCATTTCATATACGTTCACAACTTGCAATATAACTTGATCCAATGCTCCTCGTTGTTCATAGGTCACAATTTCCTTTCACAACTTTTATCAACAATAAGGAATCATCACCAAGGCAAGAGAAATATAATGAAATCAAGATATTCGTAATTTAAAGACTCATGGTCGTGCTAGACACCCATGTATAGACACTCGTCACCATGCCAATACGTTATAATCGACAATTTAGCAAGTAGCAAATAAGACATAACACATATTCCCTCAAGCTAAGGTTAGACCAAACACTTACCTCAACTTCTACGGCCAAATCAATCCACAACAAACGCTTTCCCTCTTGAGTTCGGCTCCAACTCAATCAAATCTATATAATAATGACTTTATAATATCAATATATGCTAAACAAATCAAACCCAATGCCTAAATATAGATTTCCAAGCTTTCTTCCCAAAATTCCAAAAATCGACCCCGGGCTCGCTTGGTCAAAATACGAGGTTCGGACCAAATTCATATCACATATTTCCCCACGAGCCCGAATATATAAATTGTTTTCAAATTTGACCCAAAAACGAGGTCTAAATCAAGAAAAATTTAAAAGCCCTAACTCTACCCATTTCCCCCAATTTTTACCCAAAATTGCATGATTTAAGCTTAGGAATTCAATGGAGATCAATGGGAAATGAAGGAAACTAGTCAAGCAATACTTACCCAAGAATCTTTGGTGAAGAAGTGCTCCCAAAATCGTCCCAAGGCTATGGAGAAGAGAGCTTTTTGTTAAATATGGGAGGAAACCCGAATGGGTTCTGTTTTGAAACTGTAAAATAAATTGCTGGGAAAAACTACCCTATGCATTCACAACAGTAGGGTCGCGTTTGCGAAGGGTAGGAGCTGACAACCATCGCGTTCGCAAGTGGAGTAGTGAGAACGCGAAGAGGAAAATACCAGGGGTCCAAAGTTTGGCCTACGCGAACGCGTGAGGCCTTACGCGAACGCATTGAAGGAGGACTGTAGGCTTACGCGAACGTGAGAAATGGTACGCGAACGCGATGAATAAAATTTTGAGGCTTCGAGAACGCGGGAAAGAGGGTGTGAACGCGAAGAAGGATTGGCATGTGCACCTGTTGCAAATTTTCTGCAATTTCTCTAAGTTCAAAACCTCCCCGGGACACTTCCGAAACACTCTCTAGCCCTCGGGGCTCCCAACCAAACACACACACTAACTCAAAAACATCCTACAAACTTAACCATGCAATCAAATTGCCAAAATTACATCAAAATCAATGAATGAAACCTCAAAATCGCTAATTTTTTCATCAAACTTCATAAACATTCAAATTTAGAGTTTTAGGTCCGAAATACGTCAAATGACGTCCGCTTTCAACAAAACTTCACAGAAATATCTTCAAATACATATAAGACCTGTACCGGGTATCGGAACCAAAATACGGGCCCGATACCAACACGTTTTAATCAATTTACATTTCAAATTTCCTTAACAATTTTAGAAAAATAATTTTATTAAAAAAATTATTTCTCGGGCTCAGGACCTCGAATTTCGATTTCGGGCATACGCTCGAGTCTCATGTTTTCTAACGAATCCTCCGGGACCGTCAAATCGCGGGTCCGGATCCGTTTACCCAAAATGTTGACCGAAGTTAAATTTATTCAATTTAATATCAAAATTTAGCATTTTTCTCCCAGAATTCATATTTAGCTTTTCGGCTATGCACCCGGACTATGCACGCAAATCGAGGCGGCTAAAATTGAGGTTTTCAAGGTCTCAAAAGCACGTAATGAGAAAGAAAACACAATACACTGACCTGATTCCTTTATAGCCAAACATATATAGGCAACCTCTGAAGCAAGGTTCGGTCATGCTTTTTTCAAATGAAATACTTCTCATGGAGTTTCAAACGGGCAAAAATTCCTCATAATTGCTTATTTTATCTTTGCCGGAAAAACCTTCATGTCTCCGAGCAAAGAGGGGCAGCTGTGAGCGTGTGATTTTTTACCCATGTGAAATACTCCAACAGAATCCCAAGGAATTAGATTTTCTTTTAATTTTTGCCTTTTTAGGAATTATTGTAGAATTTTCTTAATTATTTATATTTTTTCTGTGCATGTTTTATTTTATTTAATGAAAATGCAAAAATACTTTGCATTTGCATTTAGGATTTATTTTTATTTTTTTAGATTAATTAGTAAATTAGTTGTTTTATAAAAATGAAAAAATTACAAAAATAACTCACTATGCATTTTAACTTTTTAAATTTCGATTTTTTATAGTTTTTTTATTTTAATTCAAGAGTTATTTAATTTTTATAAATACTATGACTAGTAATTAGCTTAATTTGGTAAATTAATTTAGTTTTAAGAGTTCATTTAGGTTTTAATTTAATTTGAAAAGAAAAGAAAATTGAAAAAGTAAGAAAAGAAATGAAGAAAAGGCTGATTTTTGGGCCAATTCAGCTAGCCCATGTGATTTTTCCCAAAACCTGTTCAGTTCGGCCCAAAACCACATCCCTACCCGGTTAATCATTTTAACTAAACGAATGGCGTCATTTTTAGCTCAGTTCGGAGTCAAGAGATCTCAGTCTTCCGTGCTGTCTCATCCAATGGCCACGATGACTTTTCACATTCCATTTAAAAATGTCCAAACACCACCCAAGCAACCTTAGACTGTTCACTTCACTTCATCGTCTCAGACCTAAAATCCTAACCCGCCACCTTCAAATTCCACCATTTCCACTGGCCACCGGCCTCCAAATCCTCTCAAAAATAAAACCACACAACCACCAGTCACACCTGATTCTCAATCCACCATTATATCCCTTCAAATCCTCACCAAATGGAACTAATTTTGGATCTAAAGGAAAGTAAAAGAAGAAGATAATCTTCCGAAAACTCCAGATTTTCGTTGAAAGATTAGGATTGTAATTGGTTCTATCCGTCTGTTCTCAAAGAGAACACACGATTAGTGCCAATTTCGGCTCAAAATCGAGGGTTTTGAAGATCCTTTCAAGTCCATTGTCCGTCCATTATTTCTAGGTATTTCTTTGGCCATTTTTCTTTCTTTCATTTTTTCGTTTTCATCTTCTTTTGTTTCTTTCATTTTCTTTCTTATTTTTCTGTTTTTCAAATCATTTCTGTATTCCTGTTAGTTTTAGGTTATTTTTTAGTTAGCATTTTTGTTAGTTTGTTTGATTCTGTTGTTTGATTTCGCTCAAGTTTCCCTCCTATTTTGTTTTATCCTTGGCTTCAGAAGTTCATGTAACTCTGATTGGCCATTTTCTTGGGTTTTTGTTAGTTTTTGGAATCAATTTGGGCGCTGTCAACAGAGGCCCAAAGCGGGGGTTAGTCTGAATTTGCAAGCCTAGGTTTTGGGTTGATTTGTTTGGTCAACTTGACCCATATCTGATTCTGAGGGTAAATAGCAGAAGCCTAAAGGGTAGTTTAGAAAATTTAACAAGGGAAATCTTCATTAACTGATTGAAAAACTTCTAGAAAAGTGGGGGATTGGGACTCACTTAGCAAGCAAACTAGAAAATTAGGTTCTAAAGTGAACAAATTTGAAATTAGGGAAGGGGTAATGGGTAAATGGCAGAATCATTTTTGCTGCCCTAAGGGCTTTCTATTAAAGGCACGCTGCCTTCTTTGTCAAAAAAAAGATTAGAGATTGAAAAATCTGAAAAATTTGAAATGGCTGAAAGATAGTTACTCACTAGAAAAAGCTTTGAAATTAGAATGAAAGGAGAAAAATCTCACAATCACTATTCCATTATAGTTTTGCCTTTTCATATCTCTAGGAAGTTTAAAAGTTCAAGCATACTGCTATTCTCTTGGGTTCAAACGATGGCATTAGTTGTTTAAATTTGTTGTTTACTGCTGTTCCAAAGTTGCTGCTACTGTTATTTCCTTGATGAGAAGTTATGTTGGTTATTCTTATTATTCCAGGTACTCTTTTGAACTTTAAATACCAAATGGAGCTTTGAATATGTGTGTATGCAAGATATGATTCTGTTGAAGTTTAATAAGGTTCATTTTGTTTGGTTTTCTTATTATTGTGATTTTTTTGGTTAATGAATTTGTTAGTAGAATATATTCAAAAACTCATGCTGATGTTAGAAGTCTGTTAGCCTATTGTTCATTTAAATGGGGAGATGAATGTTTGTAAGGGTTTTGGGGCTTGCCTGCCATTTTGAGGGATGAATTCCAAGCTCATGTTGTGTGTATTTTGGAAAAGAATCCATATGACTACATGAGCACTGTCCAAATAGATTATATTAGAAGTCAAATATTGTTATGTGTATTTGAATATATGCATTTGGCAATTCAATACTTATTTAATCCATGTTAGTAGATGAAGCCTTTCTGAAATTATGTTAGTGTTTTGTTTGATGTTATGTTAAATGATGAAATAATTTGTGGATGAGCTATTATTACATTAGGAGTTGTATTTTCATTATAGAACGTGATTTGATATCGAAAATATGCTTTGCATTTGTTAAGGACTATCAATATTTGTTTCATTTCAAGATTTTTATGAAGAAATGTAGTTTACCTTAATTATTTGGTGTTGAATCACGTAACTGAGCCTTTGGCGTTGGCCCAGTTGTGTCAAATGCCCATTTGACGTTCATTTGCGCCTCTGGGCTTCATGCGAGCCCAGTTCCCATTTCGTGTTTTGACATGTAAACTTTCGAAAGGCAATTGGCCATGCTGCCAACTTGGGCCTTTCAAATAACCAAAGGGATTTTTACATGTACATACCATATAGCAAACCTTATTACCACTCATGTTTAAGGTTTGTGTTTATTACATTTAAGTGTACCACCTTTCAATTTATGTACCAAAATTCTATTTAAGGTTTAATTATCAACTTATTAATTATAGGCTTGATTTGTGGAACTGAAAATCTTTTCAGATTTTATTGTACACATTTCTTCTCTCTCTTACAAACAAAACCTACGATTTTCTCCCCTTTTTTAATTACCACCCCCCCACGTTTTTTTACCAAAACCGATTTCCCCTCTCTCTCTGCTTGAATTTCATCCGCCATTGTCGAAGCTTGAACAGTTTCAGATCGAGAAGTTCTTCTCAATCCACCATACTTTCAGTCCATAAAATTGTATCAAAGCCAGAACGGCTCTACAAAATCGATTTCTCTCTCTCTCACTGCTTTGAAGTCGGATAACATGTCAGTTTGTATGTCCTTTGGCGTGTAAACAGTCTTAGGATCACAATACTTTGGAACGACAATGCTACCAACTACTGTTGCAGTACATTTGCGCTGTATGAATGTTTCGTCCATTCGGCATCATGTGTGTTGTCGGCTAAACTTCTTATCTTGAACAATGAAGAATCATGAATTGACGTTGCCTTGAAAAGCCATTTGTAGTTCTCAGCTATACATACAAGCCAGTAGCTACAAAAATATCCAATTTGCAGACATATTTATTAAAAACTACAATTAACTACAAACTGACTACAATTAACTACAAACTGACTACAATTAACTACAAACTGACTACAAGTAACTACAGGCTGACTACAATTAAATACAAACTGACTACAAGTAACTACAAACGGACTACAATTAACTACAAACAATTAACTGCAAACTGACTACAAGTAACTAAAAACTTACTACAATTAAATACAAACTGACCACAAGTAACTACAAACAGACTACAATTAACTACAATCTGACTACAATTTGTATAAACAAACCTAGCTTCAATAATCTGGAATCTGGAAGAACTACATTTTGATTGACTATCACGCTGTAAATTCTGATTTTTCGGTATTTAATGTAGAAGAATGGGAGATTTTCGAAACTGAAATCTGGAAGAACTATTACGCAGAGAGATTTGCGCAGGGATTAAATCTTTTAAGGTTTTAAAAAGATCATTTAATTAAGACAGAATCAAATATTAATTGGGAAATATAAAATCTGGCGCTATTTTAGGCTATAAAATCAGCCAGATATGGTTTGGTAATTTAGACAGAATCAAATATTAATTGGGAAGCTTAAAATCCGGCACTATTTTAGGGTATAAAATCAACCAGATATGGTTTGGTACATTTTTGGTAACGAAAACATGGAATATGCGGGTAATAACTAAATAAGGTACAATAATGGTAATAAGGTTTGCTATATGCCATATTTAGGTAAAAATCCCACCAAATGCCGATTTCTTTTAAAACCAATCCTTTATTTTATTAGGTTTAGTTTGAATATTAGTTTAAAGATAAATTAGAATTCTCTTAGTCTTTTAATCAATTAATTAGACTCCTTTAAAATTAGACTTGAGGTATGCCATTTCAATAAATAACTCATGGCTCTCATTTAATTATTTGTAACTCTTAAAATAGGCGTGTGCCATCAATTAATCTTTCTCTGGCCCTCACAAACTTAGTTATTAATTCAAACTTTCGTAGTTACAGGTGCGTTCTTTAAGTTGATTTTTATTTAATGACTAATTTTGGGTGTGCATTTCATGTGATCCAATTTCAATTTTTAACAACGTTAAATAAAATGTATCGGGAACCGCGAGTGCATTTGATGTGGCGTGGTTCAAGACATAGTTTAAATAACGTTGAATCTTTCTAAATAAATAAAAGTGGTTAATAAGTTTAAAAATGCACAATAGGTTTTAACATGTAGTTAACCAGATAATTAGGTCAATTTTAATAGTTTAAGCGACCGTACTAGAACAACGGGACCTAGAAATGTCTAACACCTTCTCCCGCATTAATAAAATTCCTTACTTAGAATTTTTGGTTCGCAAATTTCAAAAGGAAAATCAAATTTCCTCGATTTGAGATTTAGAAATAAACATGTGACTTGGGACACCAATTAAACCATTCCAATTGGCGACTTTGAATTGAATAAATAATTTTATTTTGAATAATGTCACTTGAAAGTGAAAAAACTCACTTATATACCCTTTCAGGTGTGTAAAAAGAAGGTATGACAGCCGGTATCATATGTTAGTTAATGTTTTTTTTATTGTATTAGCTATATTTAATTGGTATACAATTTAATTTTTCTTTAGTAATAATATAAAAAAGAATAATAAAAAATAATGAAGATTGTAAAATTAGATTATGAAGAGAAAAAAGAATATAAATAGAAGAAGTTAAATGAAATTAGAAAAGAACAAAAGAAAAAAATAAGAAGAAATCGAGAAAAAGAAAAGGAGAAAAGAAAAGAAGCATAAAAATAAAAAAGAATTAGAGAATAAAGAAAATAATTCTCCACTAAAATTTATCATGGGTAAGAAATATAATTAATGTATAAACAAATAAATAAATAAAAATAAATTTTTATGAATAACTGTATCAAAATGTGAAGAAAATTTCATCTTGCCTCTCACTAAACAAGACAAGTCTACAACAATTGCTATAATCTACTACTTTAGCTATGAAAAATCCAAGCCAATTATACTAAATTACACCCAAGCCATAAGATATAATTCCAAAATCCATTAACACATATCCTTGTAAATCTACTCCAAGTTTCAAAGACAAACTAGTAGGAAGCGAGCATGGCACACTAATTAATGTACACACCCCTTCATTTGGTAGCTTTCCAACACTATCACAACTACAAGCCCGCTATTCCTAAATACAAGTTCTATTGGAGGTCACCAAATCCATCTCCCATTGGAAGAACAAGTGCGTATCTATCAACCGTGGAAATTTTACATCGTTATCAAACTTCATGGTAAAAGATTCCAACACCATTTCCTTAAAAGGAAAATACAAGAAATTTGGAAAATCCCAAAGAACTTCGCTTTAATTAATCTAGGGGAGGACTATTATATAACTAGATTCAATTGTGAGGAACATATGTTTAAAGTACTACATTATGGTCTATGGTTTATATTTGGTCACTTCCTATTCAGCGGTGGAAACTAAACTTTGTGGCAAAGAAAGCTAAAAATTCACTAACAACTATTTGGATTTGTCTACCACAATTGCTAACCAGTACTATAATGGTATTATACTAGAGAAAATTGGTAATATCATTGGCAGACTATTAAAAATCGATGCGTGTACATCTTCTACCCTAAGAGGTCATTATGCAAGACTATGTAGAGAATTGCCATTAGAGGAGCCCGTTCAATATGAATGCGAGAATTTCTTATGTAAAAATTATGGAAGGCTAGGTCATGTGGCTACAAAATGCAAATTAAAAAGACTATGCCTGGCAACCACATTACCAATCAAATGAATGTAGCAACGCTTGAGAAAATGGAGAAGTGTGGCAGACGGTTAATTTTACCAAGAAGGAGATAGCCAGTGGGAAAGGGAACAAGATAAATCAAAATCCATGTATAATCACCAAACTTCCATATGGAATACCGAGTAAGTCTTCTACTCCAGTAATCAAAACAAGATCATCCCTATTGATAACCATCTTTCTACACTAGACTACGTTACCATTAAAGGAAATAAATTTGTTGACTTAAAGAATCCGCCCATGGAACCAGATGAAAAAGAAAATCCTAATTCAAATATGTTTTTGGACTTAAACGATTCTGACATGGCTTCTAATAATGTTTTAAAAGAGATTCCGTCCCTTAGGAAGGAGACTAGCTTATCTAATATGCAATTGCCCAAGCATCCTACTAACGAATTCAAATAGATGCAATCATTACAAATCTAGCTAATTCTACTACTCAAAATCCTCCCCCTTCCACCAATTTATACCCTATAGAAAATATAAACCAACATTTTTGCAATAACTATGCCAAGAATACCAATATTCCAAGGGAGAAGGTTTCACCATTATTCAAATTCTAAGACATCAAAGAGCACACACAATGGTCAATCCACCACCAAACTTGAACACTCAAACAGGAAACCAGATGATCTTCTTCGTTCAACCTCCCCTACCTCAAGATTACCAACCACTGTCTTGGGTAGAGCAAGCTTTAATAGGCCATGCACTATCGTTCAGTATGATTCTGGATGGTCAGGAGACAGTAATCATTCTTCAAAACTCATACTTCTTAGCCTAACTAGTACCCGAGCGGATACACATGACCATGAGCAACTATCTCAACCATGTATAGATGAACAACATTCTTCACCCACAAGCTCTTATAATAAACACAAACCAAGCCTAGGAAATGAGGAACCAGTAGAACTTGCCTCCTCACTTCAATCCTATACAGACTTAGAACATGACAATGGATCTCCCTTTCTTCCCATCAAGGGAGATCTCGAACCTAAACCCGATCTTCATGCCATGGGCAGCAGTTCAGAACCATGCACAAAACCAAGCCTACACGACACCACCAACAAATCATGCACTACCTCAAGCACCCCATCCCAATGTACCAAAACCAAAAAATCATCAAGTGGGGAATGTAGAAGAGATGGATTTGTTAGGATCAGAGGAAATGATAGAATTTTCAAGTCTAAGCGAAGTAAAGGTATATCTCTTCAGGAAAATTCAAGAGAAGAGGTATATTCTCAACTATCTGCCCCTCTCCCCTCCTCCCCCCTCCCCCCGACTCTATACAAATGCTCGATGGAAATCAGGGCACCATATGATCCAATTGTAGGGAACCATGATATGATACTAGTCCCCTCACTAAGGAGGAACATAATACTCCATGCAAGAATGAAGAATATCTCAACCAACAACCATGCAGTGATGATGTGTCGACCAACTAATATCATTATCTGGAACATAAGGGGAGATAACAACGATAGTTTTCATGTTAGGGAAATGGTTGATACTCATAAACCATACGTGGTAACACTATTGAAAATACGTACGGAAAATCATGTCTCTCTCTTAAATGACTTTGCATTTTCGAAGATGATTGAGGTCCCATGGGACAAGCTGGTGGTATGGTCATCTTACGAGATTCTAGTATTGTGAAAGTTCACAACTTTGTTAGGAGGAACCACGAAATTCACGCCACTGTTGAGGTACTCCCTACTCAAATTACTTGGTTATTTTTATCTATCTTACTAGTACTAAAATAGGAAAAAGACATGAATTATGACAAAATATTGAAAATATTTATAGAAACTACATGGGTCCTTGGTTATTAGGGGGTGATTTTGATGATACATTTAATGTAAATGACAAATTTGAGGGAAACTCCATCAACCGTGGCGTATTAACTCCTTATTAAATAGTATTAACAATTGTAACCTTTTAGATTTATGATATAAGGGATGCAAATATACCTAGTCTAATCGTAGAAAAAAATTAAGAGGCTTAATTATGGAAATACTTGATATAATTTTTGTTAATAACGATTGGTTGTCTTTATTTCCAATGGCAGTAGTTATCCACCTTCCTAAGACTCATTCTGACCAGAATCCCTTATTAATCTAATCACCCCGAGAAATGTGAACTACAGCGGTAAATCATTTAGAATAGAGACTATATGGTGTAGCTACTTCGACTTCATCAACATTGTTGGACTAGTAACGACCTGATTAGTGCTTATAAATTCTTTAAAGAAGTAGTTATCAAGTGAAAAACCGAAACTTTTGAAGATATCTTCAAAAAGAAAAATAGGCTATTACCTCGCTTAAATGGAATTCAATCTTCTCTATCATACCAAAAAATATATATCTTACAAGACTTAGAGTCTCAATTACAACTTGAGTATAATAATATTCTTAAAATGGAGCAAGATTTTTGGAAACTACGCTCTAGTATTTCTTGGCTTAATTAGGATGATGCAAACAGTAGATTCTATCGCATAATGACCTCCAACCGCAAACGTCATAATACTATTATGTATTCATAAATTGTATTGGTGATTGGATTTCAGATCCTAAGTTAATCCTAAACCATACACTCACTTACTTTCAAAACTCTTTTAAAACTTCAAAATCCATCACCCACAGAAATGACATCCTGAATGACCTACATGCCATACCATTGTAGATTTCGCTAGCATGGATAACCTCTATCAAACACTAAAATTACTAATGCTATGTTTTTCTTTAAACCATTTAAATCCCCAGGCCCAGATCGTATACATTTCTTTTTCTATAAAAAATATTGTCACATTATTAAAAATTCTGTTATTAATTATTGTCACAACGTCTTTGAAACCCAAACCTTTCTAACAAGTATAAATGAAACCTTCTACATGCCTCATACCTAAATTTGCCAATGCTAACAATCTCAAAAATTTCAGGCCTATCAGGCTATGTAGTACTTCTTATAAGATTATTACCAAGATTATTTCTAAAAGGATCAAATCATTCCTCCCATACCTTATTAGTCCTCTCCAATCTAGTTTCATTAAGAATAGAAGAGCTAGTGACAATTCTATTTATTCAAGAAATTATGAGTAACCTCCGTAGTCCCAAAAATTCCAACTTTGACATGTTGATTAAATTAGACCTAGAGAAGGCTTTTGATAGACTAGAATAGTCTTTTCTTTATAGAACTCTTAGATTCTTCAAAATTTTTACAAGAATATCAAATTAATCATGTATTGTATTAGCACTAGCTCCATGGGCATCCTTGTAAATGGTTCTAGAATATATTTCTTTAGTCCCAGTCAGGATATACGCCTTGAACTACTCTCAATGTGACCCTATTAAAACAAACCATATGTGACCTTATTAAAACAACCCATAAGAGTCCATCCTTTTCTCATATATTTTTTGCAGATGATATTACTCTAATGAAAAAAGCTAACCAAAAATCTAGACAATGCATAAAATCATTTATGGACCTTTTTTGTCAAGAATCATAGCTTTCCATAAATTACTCGAAATCAAAAATTATCTTCCAAAAAAATTGCCCTTTGGATATTACCTTTTATTTCACAAATCTTCTTGGCATAAAGTCAAGCCACGAGTTTGGCAAATACATTGACTTTCCAATTCTAAACCAAAAGATTTCCAATTTGTATTAGATAGATTGCGTACAAGACTGTCCAAATTGAAAATGCACCTTCCTAAATATTGTTGGAAAGACAACATTGTCTACAAGTACCTTTAAGTTCTATCATGCCCACTCCATATAATATACTGTACTCCCCACGAAAATTCTTTAACAAATTAATAAAATACAAAGGAATTTATTTGGAGTTCTACCAACTCTTCCACAAAATTACATCTTGTTAATTGACAAACGATCACAAAGGATAAAGTTGAGGGTGGTCTTGGTATACACTTAGTTTCATCCAAAAACACTGTCCTGTTAACAAGTCTCACTTGAAGACTCTATTACCTATATTACCTAACGAAGTCCTAAACAAAGATATTATGAGTTTGGATCCTAATTCAAATGGATTATTTTCTACAAAATCTTGCTATAAGCTATTAACTCAGAGTAACTCTTCCAACATTTCCTAAGCTGGATTTGTGATCTTAACTGCCCTAACAAAATCAAATTCTTCCTTTAGCGATGCATGTATATTCCTATTCCCTGTTAAGCCTTGTTAGCACATATTGGTATGAATATTAATGTCACCTTCATGGTCTGCAAGGAAAATATAGAAGATATTCAGTATATATTTCTATACTGCCAGCTATAAATGCTTTTGGAACAAAATGGTCATGTCGACTTATACTATTGATAATAACCTTCACTGGCTGATCAGCCTTAAAGAAATTTTCATGCAAAATACCAATCATTCTTCAGGATGGGACACCATTTTTCCTTTTACCATCTGGAATATTTGGAAAAATAGGAATTACAATAATTTTAACAACACTAATCTTGATCGTCATGCCCAAAAGGTGATTCAACAAGCCTAGGAATTTAACTTCTTTACTAAAAAAAACCCTTCAAAATTCATAAGATCAATATTGCTTATAAGTGGGAAAAACCACCAACTGGTACAGTCAACTTAAACATAGATGGTGCAGATTCAAAATCAATATGGGCAGCTGGTCTAGGTGGTATTTTTAGAAATAGCAATGGAGATTAGATCGTTGGCAAAAATCATGCAAATTAACATCAACCATATAAGCTGAGTTAATGGTTTTACATGAAGGATTTAAGATTGCAAGAGATATGAACTTCCTTGATATGGAAATTGAAACAGACTCAACAGAATTCTTCAAGCTCTTATATGGAGATAACTAATATCTTTCTAACTCTATTATTGAGTGCAGGTTGTTAATGCACCAATTGAAGCTCCTAACTTTAAGACATAACATAGGAGAAGGAAATGAAGTGGAACACCTTTTAGCCAAGGATGTTGTTAAGGATTTCTCCCCTACTAAGTGTTTTTACCATGTTCGTCCACTCCCTTTTGTTGAACTGAAATTAATCAGAAACAAGCATGAAATTTGTAATAGTACAAAGTATCTTCCTACTTTTGTTTGGAATTGTTGAGTTGTCCCACATCGGAGGGATTTGAGGTCCTTGGTCTCCTTATATGGCTTGGGCAATCCTCACCTCATAAGCTAGCTTTTGGGGTTGAGTTAGGCCCAAGGTCCATTCTTTTCATGGTATCAAAGCCAGGCTCATCCCAATTATTGCTACCGATGTTGGGCCCCCATTTATGTTGTCCACGCTCCAGAGATCTGGGCGTGAGGGGGGGGGATGTTGAGTTGTTCCACATCGGAGGGATTTGAGATCCTTGGTCTCCTTATATGGCTTGGAAAATCCTCACCTCATAAGCTAGCTTTTGGGGTTGAGTTAGGCCCAAGGTCCATTCTTTTCAGAAATAGTTTTGCCACTCTAGGCAACAGTAATGTCCTCAGGGACTATGTAATGTCTATGTAACTTTTTGTTTAATAATATAATCTCTATTTTCCCTTCAAAGATAAAAAAAACTTAAGATTAAGGCATAATTAATTTTTGAGGTACTTTCATAAAGCATTATAGTTTAGAGTCTAATTATCATTTGTACTTTGCCTAATTATCTTTTGTAACTAATGTATCAATTTCGTTGTATATAGATATCATTGTATCAATCATTGTCAGGTTGAAATAGGGGTGTATTTTTGGCCCGGGCCTAAACGGGCCGGGCCTCACGGGCCCGGGATTCGTGTGCCGGGCCTGGCAGTCCTGACGGGTGAGACCAGCCTGTGACGGGCCTAAGCCCACAGTGGTCCCGGACCTGGCGGGCCGGGCCTGGCATTTTTTTTAAGGTAATATCTTGTATAGTAGTTATTAGTATAGTATAGAATATATTTTATATAGTGTACTAAGTTATTAGTATAGTATATATAATATATATTTCATTATATATTGTGTTGTTGTAATTAATATATATTGTATATTATGTATATATTATGTTGTAGTAATTAGTATATATTGTATATTATGTATATATTATTACCCAAAATGTCATATATTTCTTAGTCTTCCTTCCCCCAATGGAATGAGCACAACAAGATACTAATACCACCATTAAAAGGAAAAAAAAACTAAAAAAGATGTGCCAATGGTGGTACTAGTAATTAGTATATTGTGTACTAATTAGTGCATTTTGTATATATGTATATTCCCTTATATATTTTCTTGTAGTATATATTTTATCTTATGTATATATATATTCTCTTATATAATTTCATGTAATATATATATTGTATATTATGTATATATATTATAACATATATAGTTATATATTTTGTTGTAGTATATATTGTATCTCTTATGTGTAATGTATATATATTCTCTTATATATTGCATCTTATGTATATATGTTATTACTTATATATTTTCTTGTAGTTTAGGTTGTATGTTATGTATATATATTCTCGTATATATTTTCTTGTATTATATATTGTATGTTATATATATATATATATATATATATATATATATATATATATATATATATATATATATATATTGTAGCTTATAAATAATTTGAAGTAAAGACAAAGAAATATTGAGAAAAAAGATATTCAAGGATATGTCTTATAATTTTTATTACCCAAAATGACATATCTTTCTTAGTCTTCCTTCCCCGAATGGAATGAGCACAACAAGGTACTAATACCACCATTAAAAGGAAAAAAAAACTAAAAGAAGATGTGCCAATGTACAAGTTATATCATAATCTACATTGTATCTCTAACAAATCTCATAAATCCGTCAAGGTTGGGAGGAGGTTGTGTTGGTGGTGGTGGAAACGAAGCTTGTTCATCACCACTTCCGGGCGAAGCCGAATCCTCCGAAAGTTCCGCTATCATTTCTTCACATGCTTCATCTATCGCCGGTTGTGATTCTGCAATTCCAAAGTTTCTTCTTTCAGCGCGGATCCAATCTATAAAAAGCACCGATTTTTCCAAGCTATCCCTCATCGCCGCTCTATGATCACCTATTTGTAGTCTTTCTTGACTGAAAGCGCTCTCCGATGCAACAATTGAAGCTTGAATTGATAAAACATCCCGAGCCATCCTTGCAAGAACCGGAAAATGTTTTCCCCTTGACTTCTACCATTCCAAAAGATCGAAAGAGCCGTATGGATTCTCCTTTTCTAGTCCCTGAGACAAGTAAACTTGAAGCTCATTTAGATGTGAAGTTTCATCATAATTATCACCTTGAGAACCCTGGAACTCCGTCCATGATTTAAGAGTTATTAAGCCCGCAGCTCTTTAGATGATATTGAGCTAGACGAAGTAGGGGTTGGAATATTTGGCCTAGCATGCTCTAATGCAACTTTATAAGCATTATAAACTGTTTGAGCATTAATTTTAATTGATGCTTTTGCATCTGCAAGTGTATCAATTTCCTCGTTTGAAAGATCTAAAGCTTTATAAATATTCTAGTACCAAAAATGAGGACCTCCCAATTTCATTGTAGGATTTAACATTGCAGCAACACCAAAAATAGGAGGGATAGGGAAAACTAAATTTTTGTTTCATTTCATTTATAGCAAGTTCATAAATATCCCCACCCTCGCCAAATTCAACAAACAAATCAGCTAGTGCGGCAATATAAACTAAACAGTTTGAAATAGTAGGATAATATTGCCCAGAAAATGCATTTGTAGCAACTTGAAAATGTTCTAAAAAATCTAAAAGAATTTTAACATTTGTCCGTAGTAAGCATTTCATCATCATCCTCACCACCTACCCGAGAATTAAACGTTGCATTAATTGGGTTTCTATATTCATATGCAACTAATAAACTATCGTACATACAATTCCATCTAGTCGGGCAAGGTTTAGGAACCTTTCTTTCTCTAAGGACATATTCATCACATTTTTTAAAATACTCTCTAAGTCTAGTTCTACGGTTTGAATCAAAAAGCCAATTAAGAGCCATTCGAACCTTTTCAATTTCTATGTTTAAAATTCACATACCATCACCGACAATTAAATGATAAATATGACAAAAACATCTAACATGGAAAATATTACTAAATGCAGGATTTAGTGTTTTTGTAAGCATGTCTATAGTACTAGTGTTACTAAAAGCATTATCCATAGAAATTGCCATTATTTTATCGCTAAATCAAAAATATCTACAAATATCTGAAACAGTGTTAGCTATAAACTTACCTGTGTGACGTGAATTAATTATTCTACGCAATTATACATTTTTGCATTGTCCAGTCCTCATCTATCATGACTTGTAACAGTTAGATAATCACAGTCATTATTACTTCTACCAATATCAGTAGTAATAGAAATCCGATTAGGTATATGAGTAAATAAATAGCGCAAATATTGTTCATATTCATGTTTGAATTATAAATATCGGCCTTAACTGGTGTGTGAGACCAACCTTTATAAGTAGGATTAAAAACTCTTCTAATATAATGAACCCAATTAGGATTAGAAGCAAAAGTATAAGGTAAGCACATAACGGTAATCATCTTTGCTAATTCTTCACGATCTCTATTTGGATCGTAATATAAAATACCTCCGGTGACAGTGTTAATTCCTGGTTGAACTAGATTTGAACCTGTACTAGGGTTAACT
Organism: Nicotiana benthamiana; assembly: GCA_034376525.1. NCBI lineage: Eukaryota > Viridiplantae > Streptophyta > Magnoliopsida > Solanales > Solanaceae > Nicotiana > Nicotiana benthamiana. The sequence goes on along the minus strand of CM067324.1, from coordinate 56,663,266 downwards.
TGAGAATCTACACTTGTCCCCTCTTGCTGCACTTGCATTTGAAAAAATCTAGCCATATCTGTAGGGTGTGTTTGTATGTGCCTAGTCAAACTACTTGTGCCACTATGGTCTCCAGTAAATTTATGAACCATAATTTCCCACAAGTTTTACACTTAGCCTTATTTAGTTCTCTTACTTGAGTAAAAAAATTTCAAACTAATGATGTTTCTGTACGTTTAGCAGGTTTTCTACTAAAAGTTGGAGTTTCTACATGTGGGTGTGCCGGTGCATTACTTGAGTTATGAACAGGACTAGTAGGTGTATCATCTAAAGGTGCTTGGGTTTCATCATCATCATCATTTTCCTCTAAGATAGGTTCATTAGGATAAAGAGCATTCATAATTTCATCATCTAATTTATTACCTACTGCAACATCATGTAGAAATTCACTATCGGTAAATTGAAAACAAGGGTAATCACTATCAAGCATTACGGGAGGCGGAGTAGGACGTCTAGGTTGGCGACTACTTTCAACTTGCTTATCTTTTGTAGGTCGGGGAGCCGGGGAAAGGGTAGTATTATGGCCACTACTTTCACCGGTTTTACCTTTTCCTTTACCGAATAGTTTTTTCAAAGAAAATGCCATAATAATTATAATTATGCAACTAAACAACACAAAAATATATTATTAAAACGTAAGAGTTTAAACGAGTTTACCGGATTTCCGAACAACTTCTTGAAAATTGAAAATCGTTGAACACTTGAAAACTTCAATTCAACAACTTCACAATTTTTCACGAATTTTCAACAATAAATAAAGCAATTGTAGTAGAAAGATTGGAAGAGAGATTGAGAAAGATTGATGAATTGGTGAATAAAAATGAAAGAATGAGGGGGTATTTATAGTTGAGATATGAGAAAAATTGTAATTATATAAAGTTTGGGGGCCAAATGGCTATTTTACAAAGTTCCAAACGGCTCTTTTTACAAAAGAGCCGTTACTGATTATTTTCTTTTTAAAAAAAAAGAGTCGTTGGCCCCGCCAGGACCGGCCCAGGCCCGTATGGCGGTCCCGGGCCTAGCAATCCCGGGATCACGGTTCTTTTTTTTTCTGGACCGGCCCGTCACGGGCCTATAGGACCGGCAGGCCCGGGACCGCCAGGACCGGCCCACCAGGTTCGCCAGGACCGCGGGCCCGGTCCGGTCCCGGTTCAGGCCCGGGCCAGATTACACTATTAGGTTGAATAACGAATGCAACTATTCCTTTGTGCATAGTGATTGTATCAACGAATACAATTTTGATGGAAAGTCGTATCACCTGTATTTGTTCGTACATAATGACTGTAATAATAAATACAATTTTGATAGAAAAATTATATTAATTGTATCCTTTCTCATACAACGGGATAATGTAGATACATATAAAGAAGAAGAATATATATATATATATAAATGTGAAGCTGTAAAAATTACAACCTTCAATTTCAAATTGTAACGAATTAGCAACATAAAGCCTTGATGCGTGAAACTTTTTTGAATCAATTAGATCTCGAATTCCACCACCGATGAAGACTTGAAGCTTCAAAGTTGAAACTTGGGTTTGAAAAATTAAAATAATTTCAGACTAGGTGTGGATCTAAAAGTTTGAGAACATCGTGGGGAGCTTATATCTCACATTTAGAATGATTTTGGGCATATTTGACGTGTTTTTGGATAGAATTTTAAAATAAAATTCGAGTGTGCGCAAAGTGTATGCCTTTATTTTGTCCTTAACAGGTATTTTATATGAAATCCAAAGTGTAGCTATGTATTATAATTATTTCGAAATGTATTTATTTAGGACAAATATAGTGTATAGTTTAGTTACACCATGTAGACTTTCCTTAATTATTTTTAGAATGAGGCATAAATAATTCTTGATAATAAATTTTATGCATATATGTACGTAACCATTTATAATTATTATATAATTTATGTATATTGATTAAGAAAAATAAATATATAAATCTATGTGACCACTTGTGTAAAGATCCTAGGAAAACCTTCTACTTGCTATCATCATTGGGTTTCTTAATGTTGCATATCGGCCCAATTAAGGTTCTGGCAAAAGAAATGGGCTCTTCAACCCGACTGGCGGAAACAGTTCAGTAGGTTGCATAGACAGGCTACTGAAACTCGATCACTATTTGCCGGGAATCGATCTAGTAGTAATTTGAGATCCGGTGAAATTCTCATTGCACATTTTCTCTAGAACAAGAATGGGGGTGATAATCGAGAACAATATCTGGGAGCCAAATCCAGCACTGTATTTATTCTTCTTCATATCATGTTGCTTGTCAATCTATTATTTGCCAAACAGTAGCAGAAGTACTCCTGCCGTCTTCGATCTCGCACCTTCCTCTTCCTTCCTTCGTTTTCAGAGAAGTTTCCTCTTACTCTTTTCTCTTTCTTCAGGTGACGCTATTTTCCCACTTCTTTTGTCTGTCCACTGAATGTAGTGTTAGGAAATGTTATGCTCTAACTAATTCATAGATTTCAATTACAGCTAAAATTGACGCATAGTAGTAATGTACATGTTTCCCTGTTTGTTAACTGTATTGTGAAAAGATTTCTTTGGTGCCAAACGAGAAAAATGGAACTCAGCAAGTTTGCTAGTTTTTGGATGTCAAAATTTTAACTTTAAAAAGAAACGAATTTAATGTGTGTGACTTAGCTGTGGAAATGGTCAAGTTGACTCTTCATAAATCGAAAAGTCTCAAACAAAATGGGGTAGATGGACTAGCTCATAATACGTGAAGTTGGGCAGTTTTTCCAAGTTAGATATTTTTGTTCATAGCTATAGTAGATCAATACACGGTCTGCACAAAGTTGAATTAATGAAGTTCAAATTTTCTCGTTCTATCGTGGAGTATCTATAGGAAATACATGCAGACATACTTCCAAAGCAATGCGCTTATCAGATTCAAAGTGTATTCAAGACTCAATGGAAGCTATTCTAACAAATTGAGTTAAAAGGTGTTGGTCGAGGAATCTTTACATCAGACATGGAGTCTGAATCAAACCCATGTTAGATTTGATAATTATTGTTAAAAATGAAAAATAAACACATGTACAATTGATATTGAGATACTGATGCAAGTTCTTCTGTTAATAATTTGTTTGTTAGTATAATATACGCCATTTCTGCTGGACTTACTAATGCTCTTTTGTTTTTATTTTTGTTTTTCCCTTTCCTTCACTGAGCCGAGGGTCGATTGGAAACAGATTCTCAGCCCCGTCCTTTGGCTTCCACTCCAGTTGACCTCTCTTGTTTCCATCCCACTGTGAGAAGGTAGAGAGCCTCCCTGCCCTTTCGGGTAGGGGTAAGGCTCGTCTACATATTACCCTCCCCAGACCCCACTTTTTGGGACTATACTGGGTAGTTGTTGTTGTTGTTGTTGTTGTTGTTTAGTATAATATACTAATTAACATATAAGAAATTATGAATGAATTTTCAAGCTGATCCTGACATCACGGAATTGTCAAAATGCTAATTTAACTTGACGGAGATATGGTAATTACTTATCATTGAGCACATATTTAGGTGTACCCTCAGATTGCATATTGCGTCAAACAGAAGCATATTTTTCTTTTTCATTACGGACTCAATATAGTTAGTATATCTTTTTTGTTATCAGTTTGGATTCAAAATAAATAAAATCATTTATTTATTTATTTTAAGTTTACAGTGATGGAAGGCTTACTGGCAGTATTTGGAGAGTATGAGTTGGCGTACCATGGCGTTAGTAGGGAGCAAATGATCATCTCTATAAGTATTGGATATGCAGCTGCTCTCTTTGTTGGTACCTTTTTGGGCATGCTCTCGGATTTGATGTAAGGGGCACTTTGGTCTAACTTTTCCATGTTTACTAGGTTCCCTCTCTCCTTGCATAACCATTAAGGTTGGAATTAAAGTAGTTATGTTTGACTTTAATTAATTCATCCATTCAAAGTAAATATTAGATAGTAGAATAAAATACAATGCAAGTGATGAACTTTTCTTTATCACTTTTAAAAAAATAGGTAGTATAGTACAAGTTGCCAATGTCACGCATTTTGAGTTCCTTAAAGAAAAAATTCAAACTCTTAGGCTAAGATGATTTTGTTCGATCTCCGAAGTGAAATAAAAATGCCATTTTTGTATGGAAAGGTAAAGGAAACAGAACTGCCATTTTGGGATAGAGGAAGTATCGATTTGATCTTCGTTCCTTTGATGCATTCTTTTTGGTCTGTGACATCTTTTTCCTTCTGAACTTTCCAACAAAGCTTGAACTTGAAGCTTTGCTTTGGCCAGCATATGTTTTCAAAACTAAATGGTATTGGGCCGTGATAAGTATCATTGTTATTTTCAACCAATTGTTGCTCTCAAATTTTGATGGAGCACCATATGTCAAATCATTTTTTTTTGATAAGTCAAGAGTACCATCTGTCAAGCTTATCATTGTGTTGCCTCTTCATGCAGTGGCCAGAGAAAAGTGTGCTTGTTGTTTTGCTTGCTGCATCTTTTTGTTGCCATATGGAAGACGGTTACTGGACATCCAAGTTTTTGGCTCACTAGTATCTGTCTCGCTCTTGCCTCTACGATATTTTTCTTCAACTTTGAGACATGGATGGTTGTTGAGAATGATAAGGTTTATCTTAAGTATCTCTTTTGTTACTATTATATGATTTACTATTGCACGTGGGAAGTACAATTTTGAAGACTTATTACCTCAAAATTCCTTTCCATGTCTTGAAATGAATGGATGTAGTAAATCTTTATCGAACAAAAGAGAAGAAGAATGAATGTAGTAAATTCAAAGAGGTTAGGGAGGGGGACCATGGATCTATAGTCTTTTAGAATTGCTTTCTTTGGCAACTACTTTAGCCAATTTTACACCTATTCATGCGACCGCTGTAGTGACATATGTGATTATATATGAATATTTCTCTCTTGGGAAGGCTTCGGAGTCGGATTTTGGATTTTCTCCACAACTTTGAATCTTTTATACTAGAGTAAGCTAAGTTCTCCTTATAATCGTTATGCAGTTTGAGCAGGGGCAGGATTCAGTTAATGACATGTTTTGGTTAATGACTTTTGTTGAATCTGCATCTTTTATTGGAAGCCAAGTGGTTGGAAACTGGTTAATCAGCGGCCATGAAAAGACTAGTTTGCTTGCTCCGTCCAGTGCAGTGGTAATAATGGCTCTTATTTCTCTGGCTTGTGTCAGCCGAGGTTGGAGGGAAGATCCAAAATCAATTGTTCTTGAAGATTATCAAACTAAGTTTCATACCTACATACTTGGTGGTATGCATCTTCCATTTTTGTGCTTTTGTTCCTTTTACTGAAGATATTTTGTTTGTGCAGTCGTATTGCATCTATGTAGCCAAAGCAATTATGGTGAGCAGGAAGAATAACATTGAACTTTTTTGTTGTCTCAATATAACTACGGGACACGTTTTATAGCTGATTATGACATTAAAAGAAAAATTGAATCAATGATGTGAATCTCACCAACCTGATTTCCCACTCTCTGCTCCAATTTCTCCCTCATTCGCTCTACCAGACTATTTGTAGCCACCTGGTTTTTCTTACTGTGATCTTGTTTTGGTTGGTCGACTTAGCTCGAAATAACAAGCCCTTACTTGGGCACAAAATTCTCCATGTACTCCGGGTAGCTTCATGCCTCAAAATTGCTCATTTGCTTGGTGTTGAGAAGAGCATGAAAGCATAACAGAACTATAAAGCAGACGGAAGGTTGTCCTTGTAATAAATACTACCAGTTTGGTAGTCTTCTAATAGAAATGAGGTTGTACCTAACTTTTCGGCATTTATGTTATTCGAAATGAAATGCGTAAGAAAATTATAATGGTCCAGTTCCAGAAATTACAAGTATTTTGCAACATCTTAATGTGGTAAACTGAGAGGGAGAACATGCATCTGGTACAAAATACAGTTTTTGATAATGCGTTAATGGGACTGGTTGGATCGAAGCCTTAATATTTTCCCAACTGTATTCTTGGCAGATAAAAGGGTCTGGCTTTTATCATGGACCCAAGCTGCCGTCCACTTCTCAGTTGCCGTTTTTTGGATTATTTGGGCTCCAACTATTGTGGTATGATTTTAACTAGCTTCCTATAAAAGATATTGTTTCCGCATTTCTGACTTCCCTATTTTCTCATTGAAAAGTTCCCTAAAGGAGTATTAAAATTGCTAATCTGCTTGAAGAGAGTAGTTGATGAGCTGGTAGCTGAGTTTATGTGTATGAAACAACACATCCTTGATTGGATTTAAAATGTTTAAAATTTAATATAATTTTCTATTTTGTGTCTCAAAATCTGAATCGAATTGTATCAAGGAAAAATGGATAGAGGGAGTATTCTAGTTACTACTGTGAGAAGCCTTCTTTGCAAAAAAATGATGAGGTTCATTAAGCCTTCTATGGAAAGGTTGATGAGATTCATTTTTATAACGAGAGAGAGTGGGTTGCTGACTATTTGTGAGACACATTAAAATGTGTGCGAGTGGGTTTATAAGTGATTTTGTAAAGCCATCGTTTTATCATTATAATCCATAGGTAATCTTATGTGCCCAATATCTGTACCTCTTAATCTTTGTAAACATTCCTTTATCTGGATGAATATTTAACATTTCTTTTTTCCCCTTCTGAAGTCCAATATCACTATATTTGTTCCTGTTCCAAAAAGATTGATATAGTCTCCTTAAAGTTTGTTCGGATTTTTAGGCAGATGGGAGAGAGGTTTTGCTAGGTTTGATATACCCCTGTTTACTTGGTGCTAAAATGCTTGGAAGCACTGGATTTCCCTGGTTCTCCAGTGGCCCTTTATCATTTCGAACAGAAGAATGCTTAGCATATGCATGTATTGTTATGGGCTTCGTCACTTCCATTGTGGCTTTTGATTATCAGGTATTTTACCAGTTCTTGTTTCTTCAAGCTGTTCAGATATCAAGTGATGTCGTCAACCTCAATTTGCGATATAATTGCAGGACATTGAAATTCTTGTGATGCTATTCTGCGTATTTCATGCTTGTGCGGGATTGGTTTTGCCTTCACTTGCCAGATTGAGAACCATGTAAATTTTGCTGCAGTTATAAATATTTTTTATCCATCATGGCTTGAGAAATTGTGAAAATCCAGCGTCGCCTGCTCTCTCATGTATTTTACTGGAGATTTATTTTACTCAAGTTCCTTATCTTCCTACAATATGCAGGTATGTGCCAAATGAACTTCGTGGAGGGATGATGAGTTTATCCATTGCTCCTTCGAATGCGCTTATGTTGTTCTTTCTGATTCAGGCATGTTCTCTTTTACCATATTATTTTATCTAGTATTTCATCAGAAGAAATCCTCTCCACGGTTTATAATGGCACGTTGTAACTCATTTAAGGACGTAGTGCTTGAATTACACCTAGATGCTTGTTGATTGGGAAATTTAGGGTTCTGTGAATTATCCACATCTTCTTAGTCAAGATAAATGCAATAGAGTTATTTTTATTCTATTTTTATCTTCTGGATAACGTTTTAATTGATCATATGGTGCAACATGTCATACTTCATCGTGAGATACTTTCTTTTTCTGGTGATTTAATGAGTATTAGGATTATCTGCTATTGCTTTCTTTCAAAAATTTTGCAGAGAGGTTTCTACCAGAGGATTGAAAATTCAACAATTATAGCTATGGCCACCCTTGGTCTTTTTTCTGCAGCTGGATGCATGTATATGTTAAAGCAGCTTGGAAAGCAACCACACCAGAACTGGCACAAATTATGAGCCCTTCCATATTTTTGAAACTCTTCTATTCGTGTGGGGTGTTCCTGTATATAGCGAGTTAATTGAAAGTCTAAAGAAACTGCAGCCTTGGGATGTGATGATGGGTGCAAAATGACATCCTCTGCAAATGGAATATCAAGAATGAGATTTAGCCGGTTTCAGCATTCTATTATTCCACATTGCTTAAGTAATGAGGTCCTTTAGGAGATCAGATCACAGGGAGTTCAATTTTGCTGTCGAGACACTTTGCACTTGATGCCCTGAGAATGCTAAATGAACACTTTGCTACTGATAAGTTTTGGGAAGACGCGCAATATCAGAGAAGCAATAGCGTGCACGGTGGCTTATTTTGCATTATTTAACGGCTCTTCGGAGTTCTGATGACCAGTGGAAAATCTTGGAAGCATCTTAAAATGAAAGAGGAAGGGTAAGAGGAGTTTTCTCTTTCCTTCTCTCATTTATTCTTTAATAACCAGACGTACAGGATCACTCGATCACATCCTTGTGGTATGTTCTTCAATTATTTGGTTGGATTGCAGATATTATAATTTGAAGCATGATTACGTAAAGAATGACTTCACCTAAGGACATTTTTCAATGGAATAAATTTTGGTGGGATGCTCGTCTTGGAATGTATGTGCCAGATTTCAGTTTCATTTAAAAAGGATGAGGGCGACGGAGCTTTTTTTTTTGTTTTTTGGTTAACAAAGGAAAGGATGAATTTATTATTGAAATTGACAAATTATTGGCCCTATAGGTTACAAACTGAGTGAGGTGGAATGGTTTTGTCCAATTCTCTCTTGATTAGCTCCAAATTTCACCTCTTCACAATAGGCCACTCAAACCTCATCAACTCTTCGACCCCACTAATTTTGTTTTCGTCTTGCGTTGGAGGCTAATGAAGTTTGATTCGAGTATACATAACAGTCCAATTGAAGTGTTTTTTGTTTTTCATTTGGTGTTCGTTACCCGCATTAGAGTCCGACTATATTTGAATTTGCAAGCTCCATTGAAGGAGAGACGTTTGTTATTAAATTTTTTTTCATATTTAGGGTTTGAACTCGAAACCTCTGGTTAAGAGAAAAACAATTACATCCGCTGAATTTAATCCTTTATTGGTCCAATTCAAAGTGTTGGTAGTTTCTCGTCCTATCAATGTAAGGGGTCGTCTTGTTTGGTCCATTAGAACAAATAATCTCAACATACAACTTTGTATTATATTATATGGTTTAAAAATCGTACTCCCTCCCTACAATTTTATATTACAGACTCTTTTTTGTACAAAATGTTTTCCATTATCTTTAACCAAAAAGTTTGAACTTAAGTTCTTGTTATGTATTCTTTGAATACGTAAATTTCATTTCAACCAATGAATGAAGTAATGAGTAAATACGAACAGACAAATCTAATATTTTGGCAGTTGTACTTGATTATTTGTATTTCCCAATGTATTAGGTCATAAGTTGCCCCATTTTTATGAGAGCAATTTAGGAAAATGTCACATGAAAATGAGAGAAATTTACACAACATTTCAAATAAATTTCAACTTATCAACCTCTAACAATTAGTTATAGACTTATTAAAACTAGCCAACAAAAATTGAAAAACTAAATAATATGGTTCTTTCTATCAAAGAAGCACATACAAAAATAACCGTCTATATTTTAAGTGCGATTAGCAACATTAAATACAAGACACAAAAGAAATTCCATGGACGAGGTAACAAATAAAGTGATGAAATACAAAAAGCTATACAATATTCCGAAAATCTAAAAAAAAAAAAAGAAAACTTTTTCAATGGGTATAGTTGAAATTCATATAAAATATATTGATAAGTCAATATACAAAATTTGAGGAAGATTGGAGATGTTTTGGACTAGTTTTGTATCAAAATTCGTAATTAAATCAAGTCCAGAAAAGTCTTCTGCGACACATGTATCAAACCTGTATCACGTATGTATTTCATACACATGTATATATATATATAATACACAATCAATACAAATATGATATATATGTGATACACAAATGATACACAGTGTGATACACATATAATTTTTTTTCTTGTTCAGCTTTTACTTCGAATTTTCAATTCAAACAACCTCAAAACTTCACAAATCATCCCAAAACTGAGATTCAAGCTCCTTAAATTGTACCCTATCTAATATAATAACACCCGCTCAAAATAAATTAATAATTAATTTTTTTGCTACAAATAACTTATTGGCTGATTTGGCTAATATTAGTAATATTTTATCAATTGGTCAATTTTTTAAATGAGCTACTTATAAATGTACATAGTTGGTAATTTCCTTAAAAATAACTGGGCTCCCTGCTTTTAAATTTGGGATTTTTACCTTCCTATACCATATATGAAGCTTTATTACCCTCAATGTTTAAGGTTTGTGTTAATTACATTTCAATATACCATTACCATTTATATACCATAAGTCAAATTAGGGATATAATTAAGGGTGCATTTATATTAGGCATAATTATAGGACCATATCTTCCCACTTCTCTCCCCCCCCCCCCCCGAAACACGTTGTACCTTTACCCGTAACCCACCCCCACCCACCCACCCACGTTTCTGTTTTGAATTCCAGCATTGATCCCAATTAAAAAGCTTTGAAGCTTTGAATTCAAATTGGAGTTTTCAAAAATCATTATTCGTTTTGATTGGCTGTTGTTGTAAATATTCAGAATATGTTTAGGAGTTTATATCTCAATTTTAAGGGGTTTTGGTGAAGATTTAGACTTGGTTTTGGTTGAATTTCAGATTGAAACTCGAAGAAGAAGAAGAAGAAGAAGAAGAAGAAGAAGAAGAAAAAGAAGAAGAAGAAGAAGAAGATGAAGATGAAGAAAAAGAAGAAGACATATTTTCAGAATTTGTAGATAGTTGTAGATAAATTGTAGTCAAATTAGAAAAATTGTAGATAAAATGTAGTCTGTTTTTTAGCAGATGATTTTGTAGAAGCTTTAGTCATTTTGGATTTGTGAAAACAGAAAACAATGCGTCTACATTTTCGAAATAATTGTAGAAGATTTGTAGAAGTTTTAGTCTTCCCAATTTATAATTTATCTATAGTTTATCTACAATTTATCTACAATTTAACTACAATTTACCTTGCTCGTGGATACCGCACCACGAGACTTCAACCACTAAGACTTAGGGTACTTAGCGAACCCGACAATCAATGAGAAGATATGTTCTTCTCAAACACCTTTCTCTTTTACAACAAGAACTTCTCAAAAGAGTAGATAAAGAAATACAAATTTAGCTCTATGAACAACTCAAAGTTGTCTCTCAAATGGCTCAACAAAAGCTCTAAAATGATGCTCAAATAATGTCAATATGTATATCAATATTGGGAGGTGTTGTGTGTTTAAAATCAGCTCAAAAGACCTCTTTTTATAGGTGAAAAATGATGTATGTCCGTTGTTTAATTGGCAATCAATTATGCTGATTTTGTGCTAGGATAATCGATTATCTGATTCTGCATAATCGATTATCTGCCAGTCGTTTAAAAATCATTCCTAGATTTTAAGCAGAATAATCGATTATCCAAATCGTATAATCGATTACCTGACAACGTTCAAAAATCAATCCCCGATTTTATGCTTAACACAATCGATCGTCTGATTGTACATAATCGATTATCTTTCAGTGTTTGAAAATACTTTGGCAACGGTCTTTATTATAATCGATTACCAGAAAAGCCATAATCGATTATTTTGCTACTTTGTAAAATCTGATGCTCACTGTCTCAACATAATCGATTAGTCTAAGGCACATAATCGATTATTCTGTGGGTGTTCAAACACTGGCAACGGTCTACAGCATAACCGATTATGCATATACTGATAATCGATTATTCTGAGGCAGAATTGAAAACTTACTTCAAAAACCATTTTGGTTAAGATGAAAACTTTAACACCATTTTGTTTGAAGTATTTAAAATATATTTATGATAAATCATATTTAATAAAATATGTTTATGATTAATATGATTTAATAAAATATGTTTATGATAAATATGATTTAATAAAATGATTTTATGCATATTTATGATGACCTATGTTGAGCCAAAAGACGAGATAACTTAAGGGTTGCTCTTACATTTGTTCTACCTAACAACCTACGCCTTGGGTCTTCGGTCTTGAACATTTGAGCTCGTCTTTGGCTTTTCCATTGCAATCCGTTCATCAAAATGCTTCTCGGCATTCAAGCTTTATTGTTTGTCATATAATATCGTTGTTTGACACTTGACTTCATTGTTTGTCATTCATCAAAACCTATACCTGAAAATCATGCTCATACAACCAAAGCGCACATATCATAGATAGAGTGATTTTCTACAATTTCCCCCTTTTTGATAATGACAAACAGCAGGAGATATGCATATCGAATTCTCGAATTCCCCCTAACTTCATGCTATATCTCAACATACAGTTCATGCAAACAATTCAATATAATTCCCCCTTAATTAAAGCACACTAGAATGTGAAGACATTCCCCCTTATTCGATGCATATCGCCTAAATCTTCCCCCTTTTGGCATTAGCAAAAAGGGTATACCAATTGTTATTAAAACTATTGACGATACCAATTGTTAAATAAAATCATATTAATATTATAAAAAAAAACCAAAAGTTAAAAAAAAACATGCCAATCATAATGACAGTCATTTTTCGCAAATATACCAACTGTTGTTTAAACAAAAAAAAATTCATCAAAACATGAATCAATCATTTAACATAAAAATAATTGATACCAATTTGTTATTCAAAATAACACTTATCAAAACATGAATTATCAATCGTTAGCACATATCAACTATTACGTTTTTATCAAGAATACAATAACTAACCGACGTTCCCCCTCGATGCAGTAATGTTTCGTGCTTGGTGCATCTACTACAATATTGTAGTCTTCAAGCACACCTGCAAACGTACTTAAAAATAGGTTTTCGGTACCCAACTTCTTTTGGGTCCTTGGGGGTTAGGCAAATAATAGTTATAATCAAAATATGAATCACTATGTTTAGCAAAACATACGAGTGCAATGTGTCCTATCCGGTTACAATAAAGACATGTAACATTAGAGTTGTGCATATGTCTAGGTTGAGCCAGATGCGTTCTAGGTTATCTAAAGTCGTTATTCCTAGAAGCGTTGAAATTCCTAGAGTTATTTCTAGGTGGTCTAAGATTATTCATTCTAAACTCATTAATAAAATTCCTAGAATTGTGTCTAGGTGGTCTAAAATGATTAGTTTTAGACTTATTAACAAAAATCCTAGAGTCGTTTCTAGGCGGTTTAACCTTATTTCTATAGTCCTTTTTAATAACCTCACTTGTTCTAGAATCATTTACACTACATTTTTCTAGTGTATTTCTAAGTTCTACGTTCTCCATTTTTAAAGAACTACAAGAAGAATAATTTGAACTTTGAACAATTAAAGAGGCTTCATTCATCTCCTTGATTTTATTTTTGAAATCAACAATGTCATTTTCCAAAAAATTATTTTCTTCTTTTAGCTTTTCATTTTCACAAGTCAATTTTTCAAAATATTTTTCTTTTAAAGAAGGTTGTTTTTCAAAATCTTTTTCTTGCAAAGACAGTGTTTTCTCAAAATCTTTTTCTTGCAAAGAAAGTGTTTTCTTCAATTCTTTTATGATTTTTGAAGCTTTAACAAATTCACTATATAAATCATCATAAGCATTTTGTAATTCTTCCAACGAGTAAGAGTTAGAAATACTTACCTCTTCTTCTTCGTTGGCCATGAGGCATAATGCGGCAGTTTCATCGCCCGAGCTGTCCGAATCCCGTGTTACGCGTCTATGGTGTTTCTTTTTCTTGTCCTTTGATTTTGGACAATGTGATTTGGTGTGGCCAAGTTTTCCACACTTTTGACATGAAGAGACTTGGTTCTTCCTTCTTTATTTCCTTCTTCATAAACTTACAAAACTTTTCAATTATATCATTGGAAATAATATCATTATCGCTTTCCGAATCAGTTACCTCTACTCTTTTAGATGATGAGGCTTTGAAGGCAATATTCGAACCTTTACTTCTAAGATAAGGATTAAGAATTGTGCTTTCATAAGTTTCGAGGTTACCTCTTAGTCCATCAATTGTGATATCCGTGAATCCTATAGATTCTTGGATTGCATTGGCTTTGGAACGCCATTCGGGAGTGAGACTCCGTAGGACTTTTCGAACAAGATCTTTGTTCGTGTAGACTTTCCCGAGAGCATGAAGATCGTTGACAATTCTTGAAAATCGTTCGAACATAATACCAATGGGTTCATTCTCCCTCATTCTAAAAATTTCATATTCATGTGTTAGAAAATCAATTTTAGATTCTCGGACTAGAGACGTACCTTCGTAAGTGATCTCGAGTTTATCCCACATTTCCTTTGCGGTTGTGCAACAAGAGATTTTCCGATAGTCGTCCGGATTCACCGCACGACGGCCGTTGCGTTTCTTTCAATTTTCTTGATGTCCTCGGCATCATATTCATTTTCCTCCTTTGGAATCATGATTTCCCCAACTTTCTTTGTTGGCATTTGTTCACCTTTCTTGATGATTTGCCATAGTCGAAAGCTGTGTGATTGGATGAATATTCTCATCCGCTCTTTCCAGTATGTATTATTTCTTCCATCAAAAAATCGAGGCCTCTCGGTGGAGTGTCCTTTGCTCATTATTCCTGCGTTCAATATTCTCAAAAAAGATATATATCGCTCTCAACCGGTTAAGGCTTTCAGAGAGTTAGGCTCTGATACCAATTGTTAGGATTTATACCCGTCACTAGAGGGGGGGGGGGGGGTGAATAGTGCGGCACAAGAATATTGATAAATATTGTGGAATTAAAATTGCAGGAATAAAATAAATTCGGTAATTAAAATAACAAGGAAAGAACGCAACGAATTTATCCTGGTTCACCACAACTTTTGGCTAGTCCAGTCCCTAAGAGACTCTCTCGAGATTCCACTAACTCTGTTAAGCTTACGGGTGCTTAACAAACCGTTACACTTGCTCGTAGATGTACACTCTACAAGACTTCAACTTGCTCGATGATACGCACCTCAAGACTTCACCTTGCTCGTGGATACCGCACTACAAGACTTCAACCACTAAAACTTAGGGTACTTAGCGAACCCGACAATCAATGAGAAGATATGTTCTTCTCAAACACCTTTCTCTTTTACAACAAGAACTCTCTCAAAAGAGTAGATAAAGAAATACAAATTTAGCTCTATGAACAACTCAAAGTTGTCTCTCAAATGGCTCAACAAAAGCTCTAAAATGATGCTCAAATAATATCAATATGTATATCAATATTGGGAGGTGTTGTGTGTTTAAAATCAGCTCAAAAGACCTCTTTTTATAGGTGAAAAATGGTGTATGTCCGTTGTTTAATTGGCAATCAATTATGCTGATTTTGTGCTAGGATAATCGATTATCTGATTCTGCATAATCGATTATCTGCCAGTCATTTAAAAATCATTCCTAGATTTTAAGCAGAATAATCGATTATCCAAATCGTATAATCGATTATCTGACAACGTTCAAAAATCAATCCCCGATTTTATGCTTAACACAATCGATTGTCTGATTGTACATAATCGATTATCTTTCAGTGTTTGAAAATACTTTGGCAACGGTCTTTAATATAATCGATTACCAGAAAAGCCATAATCGATTATTTTGCTACTTTGTAAAATCTGATGCTCACTGTCTCAACATAATCGATTAGTCTAAGGCACATAATCGATTATTCTGTGGCAGTGTTCAAACACTGGCAACGGTCTACAGCATAATCGATTATGCATATACTGATAATCGATTATTCTGAGGCAGAATTGAAAACTTACTTCAAAATCATTTTGGTTAAGATGAAAACTTTAACACCATTTTGTTTGAATTATTTAAAATATATTTATGATAAATCATATTTAATAAAATATGTTTATGATAAATATGATTTAATAAAAGATGTTTATGATAAATATGATTTAATAAAATGATTTTATGCATATTTATGATGACCTATGTTGAGCCAAAAGACGAGATAACTAAAGGATTGCTCTTACATTTGTTCTACCTAACGACCTACGCCTTGGGTCTTCGGTCTTGAACATTTGAGCTCGTCTTTGGCTTTTCCATTGCAATCCGTTCATCAAAATGCTTCTCGGCATTCAAGCTTGATTGTTTGTCATATAATATCGTTGTTTGACACTTGACTTCATTGTTTGTCATTCATCAAAACCTATACCTGAAAATCATGCTCATACAACCAATGCGGACATATCATAGATAGAGTGATTTTTCACATTTTCAAGAGCTACTCTTTTCATAATATGTACAATATGAGCTAGGTAGGGTAAAACTTCAAAATATGGTCCATTTTTTGTTATGGTGTGAAGTCATGTGTATTTTCTTATAGTTCTTTTGCAATTTTTTTGGGGTAATGAAACTCCAACCTTCCTCATTTTTGGCTTCAAAATGGGGTTTCAATAGAGTTACCTAAAATATGGGAGTACACTATGCAACTCCCTCATTACTATTAATGTATATTTTATAATATTTTAATTTATCTCTTTATATATAGCTAATTATTTATAATATTTTTATAATATTAATTTTACATCTTAACTTTAGCTTATAATTTTGATAAATTAATTTTTGTACATTTGTTATTTTATGTAAAACTGAAAGTTAATTTTATTATAAGTTATAATTGTATAAAAATATATAATCATTTAAAAAAATAAATGGCGTAAATATAAAATATTAGATGTTGCTAAAACTGAAAGGTGAGATATAGAATATTAGATGTTGCTAAAATTGAAATGTGAAAATAAAAATACATTAAATGAAAATCCATTAAAATTGAAAATACATGACAATTGAAAATACATTAAATTAAAATATATAAATATTGAAACTATGGTAAATATCATAATAACTTAGTGGGAAGGTCCACCTCCAACAGTAGAAATGACAGTAGATGAAAATCAACGATTTCAAGTATTTTTAGCTCGACATAGAAGAATTAAAGACAAAGATGCTCATTTTGCACTTCGTAATGCATTAATAGATTATTTATGAGAGAATACTAGAGGTTGAAGTTGAATATTTATTAATATTTCGAATGAATTTTATCGTTATGTAATATGTATTTAATTAATCTTGTATCGTACTTATTTCACTTTTATTTGAATTATTAGTTAATCTATAATAATTGCTTATACATTATATTATTTAAAATGTTGTGAAATTGTATAATGAAAATTACAAATTAGTGAAAATGAAAGATGAAATTTGTTTAATAAAAATTAAAATTAAAATAATAATATAATATAGAAGAAAAAGAAGAATAGAAAAATTTAAGAAAAAGAGAGAGAATAATTGGAGTAAGTATTCCCAAATACAGGAAAATCTCTATTTTGGGGACCAAATATAGGATAAAGGTCGGAGGAGATGACCATAAGAAATTAAAGGCGCGAGGAGATGACCATAAGAAAATCTCTATTTTGGGGACCAAAACTACCTGTCCGTTCGTCACTCGTTGCCTGTGTGAGCTTCCATATAGATTTGTAGGTATCCTTGCATACCTTCAATAATAATTTGATCTATGATGTTGTGTTTTTGCCAGAGATGCTTATTGAGACTTGAGTTGGGGATTCATTTTCCTCATAGTTGCACCTTTGAATTTTTCAATTTAATCTGTTTCGAAAAGAACGTCACTAAGCTGCAAATACTTATTTATTTTGTATTTTATTCAACTGACACTAATGATACGAGAATTCTTTTTATCTCATATTATACTTTTGAGTCCACAAAACTATGAAACAAAAATATTGTGTCATATAATTTGTATGTGATACAAAATAAAATTTTCCGCTAATTCTTACCGCACAACAATAATGGAGATGTCATATCTCAATCATCATCGTCCTACAAAACAGGAGCGCCAATTACTGAAATTAATGATTGCGTACCCATTCCTGATTCTTGACATGACAGCACAAAGTACATACAAAATTGATAAACATCATTTATACATAGCCACCGTTGAATGTAATTATCTCATCGTCTATTAAGCACTGGCTCAGAGATCTAACCCAATAATACCATTGTTTCGACAGTTCAATCACTCCTCTTTCGTAAGCACTAATGTGTGGAACCATGTGCCGCTGTACAATGTTAGCATTATTTTTCCATTATTCATAATAGCTATGGATGTATCAAATTCAATATGGTTACGTATCAGCTCAAATATAAAGCAGGAGGAAAAAGTACAGTTAACTTTCTGAATCAGGGCGAACATGAGGAGACGTATGCGCTGACATAATAGCATACATTTACTAAGAATATGATACAATTCAACAAAATGACAGAGAGATGTAGCCATGTAGTGATAGTTCATATGACCAGTAACTGAAATAAAATCCCCATTTAGTTCTTCAACAATTAGAATTGCTTACAATACTTTGGTATGACACAAACACTGTACAGCGAGCAAGAAATTGTAGAAGACATACTTTTTCGTGTTATCCATAAATACACTTGAAACCCAGCTTCCAACTTTTGCGCTGGAATGAAACTTAAAATAAGAAAAACAACTTATAATAAAATAAACAGCAGCTATAGCTATAGGCTATGTCATACCATTAATTCATGTCCAAGAAATTGCCACAGGACTACCCACCACATGCTTCCCATCTGACCATTCAATTCTGCCAAATACATTCGTAGTTGAGGAAGACATTGATGGCGCCGTAAAAGTCACTGTATATGATTTCTTCTCGTTCATCTGACTGAAACTCAATGTCTCAGGCTCAACCGTAATCTTCACTGAACTAGTACTTGGTGATGTAACAGTAACTTTATATGTTCCAGCCGGTCCAACATTAGTCAGCGTCCGGCTGTATTTGATTGAGCTTGAACCGGCACTCCCGGTTCGAGCTGAGGATTCTGCTGGAAATGAGACTGCAAACGAAGGGTAATTCAAATCTGTGACACTGTATTTTTTACTCTCATTGCACGTGAAGTTTCTTCTTGCTAAGCTGCTGATTTGTGAGGGAGTGTAATCCAATGCACACAGGAAATTGAGATAATCGTCGGCGGTTATGTCGTAGACGAGTCCTGGGTTTAATGCTGAAACGGGATCCACGTGTCCGGCTCCATGATCAAACGGCGTTGATCGTTTTCCGGTGGAGACGTCTTGTATTGCTCCGCCGTTCTTGTAGGAGGTGTAAGCGGTGGTCATGAGCGCCGAACGAATGGCGGCAGGGCTCCATTCTGGGTGGGCCCCTTTTAACAAAGCCGCTAAGCCACTCACGTGTGGACACGACATGGAGGTACCCGAGATAATGTTGAACCCCACCCGTCTATCGTCCTCTTCTAACCCGGTTGGACCGACAGCCCCAGTCCAACCGGCTAGAATGTTAACACCAGGCGCGATGATATCTGGTTTAAGTATCTCGGGGGTGATTGAATTCGGGCCTCTAGAACTAAACGCTGCAACAACTGGTGACGGTTCAATTCCCACCTTTGTTCCTTCAAAAAGAATGGTGGCTGTTGGATTAGAATCCGAGGTTAAATAATCCCTGATTGCATCCCCTGTCTTTTGACCCACTGCGGTCGCCGGAAGTAAGTGAGCGTCAGCCACTAGCTCCTCCCCATTCGCGGCGGTGTTAGTCAAAACCATGCCCGCCCCACCAGCTGCTTTTACCACAGAGCCCTTTTGGACTCTAGCGTTAATCCCTCTGTCACACAACACAATCTTGCCTTTCACTTTCTCAGGAATTAAAGTACCCGTCATACACAGATTTCCATTGGTGACGTTGCTAGCATTACCAGCATACACAAAGGGAAGCATTTTGTTAGGTAATGAATTACCCTTGTAAAGTGAAACGCCTGAGAAATTTTTACCATTACCAAGGCTTACATATGCCGGAAAATCACGGTCCAATGTTCCGGCCCCAACGGTGGTGATCCAAGGTGCTACGTTAGACAAACTGTATGGGCTCGGACCAGCATTTCCAGCTGAACAAGAGACCAAAATACCCTTCTCCATAGCAGCAAACGCTCCAATAGCAACGCTATCTCTGTAATAATCCGATATGCCTCCACCTAGTGATAACGAAAGTACATTTACGTTATCATCAATTGCTTTGTCCATAGCTGCTAATATATCGGAACTGAAACATCCACCAACCCAACAAACTTTATACACGGCAACTCTTGCACGAGTAGCCATTCCTCGAGCAGTTCCAGGAGCATAGCCAAAAAGGTTAGCGCCCTGAACAACTGAACCACCTGCTGTGGTAGAAGTGTGTGTTCCGTGTCCGTCATCGTCCCTTGGTGATTTGGACTCTTTGGACTCATCAATTGGACCAAGTGTAGTCTCATAACCTCTAGAAAAATACCTAGCTCCGATAAGCTTTCTGTTACAATTCGATGAACTGAAATTGGTTCCAGACTCACACTGACCTTTCCACGAAGCGGGAATAGGCCCAAGTCCACTATCGTCGAAACTCTTGCTTTCCGGCCAAACTCCAGTGTCAAGTACACCGATGATGACGTCACTCATAGCATCTGACTCGGGGAAGAAATCAGCGCTTTTGTCAATGCCCAGAAAAGTAGGTGTACGAGTAGTGTGGAGTTGGTATTTTAAGTCGGGTAAAACAGAGAGAATCCCCGGTTGGGTTTCTAAGGATTCAACTTCTTGTGGTGTAAGCCTTGCTGAAAAACCATGGACAACGTTGTTGTAAACATAGAGCATCTCAGCTGAGTCAGAGACTGATCTTAGGGACGAGTCATACCAGTGAGTATGGTCGTCGTTAAAAGTTGCTGGCATTTGGGATTTAGCCATGTGAATGATATATGTTTTCTTCTTCATCATTGCCACTGACAAGCGGCATAGGAACAGAAGTGCAACAACAACAAGTATTACTGGGTATCTAGACATTTTGAGTTTGTGTGATTTCTCACTCATTCCCTATTGCAAGAAAGGGAATGGATGAGCAAGAAATGAGAAATTGCAGTTAATATATAGGAAAAAGAGAGGTAGCAGAGTGAACAGTACATGGAGTGTGAAAACATGAAAAGGCAAGCTAAGAGTGTGAGAGTAGTGATAAAGTGGGGCTAGCTGGTGGTGGGGGAATAGGGTTCTTGTTTGCTTCTTATGAATGATTGGCTTCAAACAAACAGAATGGAAAGATCCAGCCTAGCAGAACAACTGATGATAAGTTATATGATAAATAAAACATTAAAGAAGGAGAAGATATCATAGAAGGATCAAATGATGACAATCACTGAAATTGTAGTTTTTTTTCTTTTTCTTTTTATATAAATTTTTTAGAGAAATCTGCATTCGATGTCCATTTGGTAATCTAGTTAACGTGCAATAGCTAAAAAAAAAAAAAAATTGTACTAGACAAATTCAGTACAACGAGAGAAAACTGTTGATAAGAGAAAACAATATGAGATCTTTCCCTGTGAGAAACTAGTAAACTCAATCAACACGTCAACCCTTCAAATGAACATCAAGAGTAATTAATAAAAAGAGGAGAGTACAAAATGTTTTGCTTATTCCCCTTTCGTCACGTGTCTTCCGGCTTTTATCTCTTATGTCGCTTTAGCAGTGAGGAATACTCGGTGCTAATCTCTTTTCACCTTCCTGTTTACCTTTTTCTCATTGCAGAAGAAGCCAGAAAAAGCAGAATTCCAAAATCCACCAAGCTGCTATTCGACAATTTCAATATTTTCTTGGGTATTAGTATTAGTACCCGCACACATGAGCGGACACTAGCCATATTAAATATTTAAGTTCTTGAATTATACGTAAAAATATCTTAAAATTTAAATCTTCTCAATAAATATTGATAACCATAGGATATTAGTTAAGAAATACTATATGAGGATGATTAAGAATTTTTCAAATCTCCTAATTATAATTCTATCTTTCCTTTTTAGTGTCATTTTCGCTTGTGTCATTGAATCTTAAAAATAGTCATGAAGCAAAATAATAACTCGCATTTATGGCAAAATAATCAAAGATTGAGACTATGAAGGACTCTTTGGATTGAGTCTTTTACTACTATTTTAACTCTTATTTGTTGTATTGATATTTTCGAAAAATTATTTCTATTTTAAATTTTAGGTTTCTAAAACTTTATTTTTCAATAATAATCATTTTTATAGCAGTGTAAGTGAAAATATTATCCTTAATTCAAAACTCATTTTAGTCGGCTATCTAAATTTTAAAAATTCTTTATTTCAGTGAATTTCTTTCTAGTATGACTTCATTTTGATATTTGACATTAACGATTTGAATTATATGTAAATAATCTTAAAATTTAAACTTTCTAGATAATTGTAGATAATCATTAGATATTGTTTATGAAACACTACATGAAAAAGGTTAACATTTTCTCAAATCTCGTAGTGATAATTTTATTTTCGTATCGTTCTTATTCTTTGGAACCTAAATATAGTCACGCAGCGAAATCGTAACTCATACTTATGAGCTCAGGCAAAGCACAAAGGCTGGCACAATGTGAATGATTCTTTGGTTATGACGTGACTCTTTACTACGACTTGATTCTTAGTATGCTATTATGTCTAAAAAAATATTTCTATTTTGAAATTCAATTTCTACTATATATATATATATATATATATATATATATATATATATTTCAATAATGATTATCTTTATAATGATCCAAGTGAATGTACTATTCTTAATTTAAAATTCACCTCAATTGACTTTCTAAATATTTAAATGATTAATTTTATTTCAGTATGACTATATTTTGAGTTTATCGATATCTATAGCCACATTTTTAAATTTTGAATACCAATATATATATATATATATATATATATATATATATATATATATATATATATATATATATATATATATATATATATATATATATATATATATATATATATATATATATAGTTCTTTGAATCATTAAATATTATATTAATTGATTGTTATTATATAACATTGCATATATTGTCTTACAATTGCCAAGCAGTCTTTTTTCGAGACTATACTTGGCTTAATTCAATGCAAAATACTTAAATTTTAATTAAATTCAAATCTGATACAATATAAATAAAAAATATTCTAAGATATACTTATCTTATAATTGATGCATTTGAGTTGAAAAATATATTTGAATCAATGAGATCGGCTTCTCGAATTTTTCACGCTCAACAAAGATGAAACAAATGAAGAAATTTGTTGTCGTCTCTTATTTCTGGTTTGATTGTTGATACACTTTTTCTATATTTATTTTCTTTTTTATCTTTTTTTTTATTTTTTTTCTTTTGTTACACAAGATTATTTATTTCGTAATAAAAGGATGAGTTTAAATAGATTATCTACATAAAAATTTTATTTATATTTTTAGTCTTTGGTTGAAATTCTGTCATATTTTTATTTTGGTGTTATCTTATCAATTTAAACAGGTGCTCACCCAATTACTTAAATTAAAAAATTGGGGATGTATAGTTTATATATAATTCAAATATAACAGGTGTATAGCCGTGTGTAATCCGTATATCATTTATGTATATTAGCTATAAAAAGTAAACAATAAATCTGGCTATTTATGTAATAATCCATAAGATTTAGGTTTCTTGATTTTATCCATGATTTGACTTCTATTATAATTATTTTAAAAACTCTTTACTAAAATTTTAAAATATTTTTTCTTTTATTTTAAAAATGTCAATATAATTAAAAAAATAATCCCATTTTGAAATGATTTGTTTATATTTTAAAAATAACTATTTCACGACATACTATTTTTTTTAAATATACTTTTTGTTACACTTGAAAATCGTTATAGATACTATCAATTAGAAACTAATATCCCTCTTTTCGAGTTTGAGAAAAAATCTTTCACATAATGATTCAAAACTAATATTCTTTAACGAAAAAAATATTATCCCTTGCAATGTTGGTTTGACTGCAGCTAAATAAAGATGTTTCAGCTTATACCCTTTAATTCCTAGAAGGTGTAAATAGAAATTAATGATAGCAATTATATAGCGAAAGTTTTGTTATTTATTCTATGTCCACACACACACACACACACACACACACACACACACACACACACACACACACACACACACACACACACACACACACATATATATATATATATATATATATATATATATATATATATATATATATATATATATAGATTTACATAGTTAATATGAAACCTTATTACCAAAAATGTACATAGTTTCTAATTTACCCGCCATATTCATATTTCTTTTACAGATATTATACCAATCATTAAATACTAATTAATAGTAGCTGAATCTTCCTAATTTGTTGAGCTAAAATTGAGGAACACAATATTCTAACAAGATTTGGCATAAATCAGATCAAATCATATTCTTCAAGATATTCCTATTTAGGCGCGCTAAAATTATGGAAATAAATATTCTTCTAGATATTTTCCACCATTGATAGCCATTAAAAAGCTTGAAAGCTTTGAATTCAAATTTGGATTTCAAAAATCATTATTTGTTTAGATTGGGTGTTGTTGAAATTAATTGAAAATATGGTTGGAGTTTATATCTCAATTTAGAGGGGTTTTGGTGAAGATTATACTTGATTTTGACTGAAATTCAGATTGAAACTCGAAGAAGAAGAAGAAGAAGAAGAAGAAGAACACATATATTGCAGAAATTGTAGATGTGCCAGATATGAACTACCCTCCAGAAAGAAGGATAGATCCGACTGAGCGTCACTCAGTACTCACTGCAGAAGTCGAGAATTACCAGATCTATCAACGGGGAAGAAGGATCCGAAGAATCTTCGAGGCCTAAGGTAAATAGGTATGTATACACACTAAGGACTTCATCTTTATGATCCACTATTAGGGATTTCTACTAACAATGCGGACCCCCATTAATAGTCTTCTTTCACTTTGTTCGTATCGGTCACCACGCTGATGTATCGAGATATATCCTCACATCGACCTGGAGTGGCTGGGGGATTTTCAATGAAAAATCGGATATGATATCGAATTTGGTAGAGGTACATTACTCGCTAGTAGGGGGTACTTTTGGTTTTCCCTTCGACGGGCACGACGAGGAGGCGGTGCCCTCCTTTTGAGGCACCATTCTAGAAGTTCTGGCCATGACTTTAAAAAAGAAGGCTTTCTAGGAAGGAAAGTGAAGAAGCAAGCACAAAAGGGAGAAGAACACAGAAGATGGTGGACTTGGCTATAAAATATTGAAGGTATTGTAAAGTATGAATGGAAAATGGTTGAAGTATTTATAGAATTCACGTGGACAGCGTTTGAGAAGTGGAAAGATTGAACCAGTAGCGGGTCATGGGCCTCTCGATAGTCATGTTGACAGCGACCCCATGCGCCGTCTTTGAGTCATGGCATTTAATGCTCTGACAGACTGACATAACGGAGATGGTATCGAAGAGGTAAGAAATCAATATCATTTTTTATTATTTTCATTATAAGAAACACGGCGACTATTTGTATACGATAAAAATCAGAGGCCTCGCTCGAGGCTCGACCCCGAGGTTTCTTAACGATCGACCTTGAGGTAGTGCAAATTAAAAGCTATGATGGATAAACGAGAAGTTCTCAAGGTGCGTGACTAAAGCTGACTAAGTTTATAAGGCTAGTTCAAGCCCGTACCGTAGAATTAAATGGCTGTACCAGCCATATATCTTGTAAGAAATGTATTTGTACTATGTTGGAATTCCCGTGACATATAAGTGGAACCCTTGTCATTTTGTAACATAAACAATATCACTTACAACATTCAATTCAAGAACATTCTCTGCTTTCTAAACTTAAACACGTTCTCCTTCTATTCTATTACTTACTTGCATTTATTGCTTATGTTTACTATGTTCTATTAATTATTCTTCATTTATTGCTCATAAAGAGCCTTCATTAAAGCTCTCAACACTATTAGTCTTCATCGATTATCCACAGCTTTGTACAGGGCTCGACTTTGAGGCCCTATAGAACCTGGCTCGAGGCCCTGATTCTCAGCCACTCGATTTGCTTAAACATACTACTTTCGATTTCTTATCTCATTTTGCAATTTCACACTTAGCATCTATTGTCTAACAGCTAGCATAAAAATAGATTACGTAATTTTAGAACTACAAAAATTAATCTAATTGTAATTATCATTTTGAAGCGAACACAATCTATACATTTTGATTGTATATGTGTTATCTTTACACAGGTTGGTGATGAAATTCATTGCTCAAGCAACGGTCCAATCTAAATCGTCAGATTAATAAATGCTGTAGACTTCATGAAGAGAACTTGCAGTGTTCAACCTCCAACTTCCAATAACTAAATAATAAAAAAGATAAAAAGAGAAAAGAAAATTGTCACCATTACTGAACGTACTGGTTCACGGATCCATACTAAAATTGTGTAAAGTATTGGGTATTAATTTGTGTAACACAGTGTAGATATGGTAGGTGAGACGTCGATATTTCACCTTTCGGGAATTACTCTAATGACCCCAAATTAGAATTACCACGGTGGTTTGTTTTTCGAGTTTAATACTGGCACGATAAAAGAATTTATTTTAGCAGTGTAATTTCATACTACATTATAGTAATAAGTTATCTACTTTATTTTTTTTAGTCAAATCATATTTGTTATAAAGAGTTACTATTTTTTACGATAGGCATATGAAAACATAAGCAATTGCTAGTGCATAAATTTTACATTACTGTTTTACTAGCCACTATACTTGAAAAGAACAGACAAGGTTCAACCTTCAACGTAGGGGCCAGGGGTCTAAAGAAATAAACAAATCGACATTTGCTAATTATGGGTGACAAATGAGATTGTTTTCTTGTATTTTGTGTAAGGTGTAAAAGACAATGGAGCCACGTGAACCCCGGGTCCCAAGATTTGTATTTTATTAAATAGTGAGGAGCATGAAATAGGGGGACTGGTGAATAATAAGTAAGCCTCTCAACCGGTCCGGATTGATCCGGGACCGAATCGGACTGGTCCGGTATAAATCGGGACCGGACCGGACCGGTTCTTAAGGGGTGGGTTGGGCTGGGTTGGGAGGGGGGGAGGGGTTAGAACGGTTAGGATTTTAGGATTAAGACCCGTGAACGGACCGGCCCGGTAAGCAAAACAGTGCTTGAACCGGTCGACCCGGACCGGGACCAGACCGGTACAACGGTCAAAATTTTTTTTTTTTAAAAAAAAAAATTTTCTGAACATGTGGGCCCCACAGGACCGTTGGCAACGGTCCAGAACCGTTGGCCAACGGGAGTATTTTCAGAAATGGCCACTTTTTTGTTTTTTTTTTGGTATTTATTAAACTACATTATTAACCCTTCTTAAAATCTATAAATACCCTCCCCTCTTCTTCATTTCCTCACTCAAAATTATCAATCTCTCTCTCAATTCTCAAATTATCAATCACTCTCTTCTCTTCAATTTTCAAGAATTCATATTCTAATTTTATAATTTTATTGTCTTTGTTTTCCCGAATTTAATTTATCGTAATTTCTCATTCGGAAATCGGAATTCTAAGCTTGAAGTTAAAGTGTCCAACATTGAAATACTTGCTTGACGTTTGTTCGTGGTAACACCGGATTTGCGTAATCAAGTGCTCAATTTATTGTCGAATTCGGTGCACTCTCTCCAACTCTTTCTCTTATTTAATATTTTATTTGCATATTTGAGTTTAGCTTATATTTTCATTTTTACAATATGTTTAATGCTGCTAAAAGAGCGTGTAGAAAAGTTACTGGTAGGGGTGGAAGTAAAAAAAGACATGTAGCTTCTGGTAGTAATAGTAATGACCCAATAACACATGTTTCTGAATCATCGCCTAATTTGCAAGATGTAGATATTGATTATGAACAATTACAAGAAGATTACGGAATAGAAGATAATGAAATTGGAATAGCAGATGAGATACCACCTACACCTAGTAGTGGAAATGTTGGTAGTATTGGAGTTGGAGTTGCTAGTGCAACAAGCGGTAGAAGACCACCAGTGGCTCCAACTTCTACTCGTAAAAAAAGAAGTCCTGTTTGGAAATTTTTTGATATAGTAGAAGGTACTGATAGAGTTAAGTGCAAACTTTGTAACGAAACGTTTAAACATTTGACCGGAGGTAATTTAGGGGGGACTGGGACACTTATTAGACATCTGTCGACTAACCATCCTATAGAATGGGGAGCTAATGGGGATGGAAGTCAAACAACAATTAACCCTACTACCGGAGGTCTCCTAAAATATGATAAAATGAGGGATCGAGAGGAATTAGCGAAAATGATTGCTTTGGGTTGTCTACCTTTTTCTTTTGCTTCTTCCTCTTATCTTATTATATATATTCAAAGGATATACAATCCTTTGTTTAAAGGTATCCCTAGAAGTACTTGTAGAGCAGACATCTTTAGAATTCACGGCCAATATCAAACATACATACGTTATTTGTTTACTCACCTTCCTTCTAGAGTATGTCTAACTTCTGATATTGGCCATGCTGTTAATGGAAATGATTATTTAACAATTACATGTCATTGGATAGATGATAATACTTGTATGCAAAAACGTATTATTGCTTTTAAATATGATGAAGATCAGAGTCATACTGCTGCATTTATTAGTAGTACAATTATTGAAGTTGTTGAATTTTATAATCTAAACCAAAAAGTTTTGTGTATGTCTTTTGATAATGCTTCAAACAATAATGCTGCAGTTTCAATTTTAAAATTGAATTTGCAACCACCTCTTGATGATATTTTTCATGTTAGGTGTGCATGTCATGTTTACAATTTAATTGTTAAAAGTGGGCTCGATTTATTTTCAGTTGAGATTACTCAAGTTAGAAGAGCAGTTGGAGTTATTCAGGGAAATAATAGACAATCTAGAATAAGAGAATTTAAGAATAAGTGTATGCAGTATAACCTTTCACCTAGATTCATGCCAGACGAAATAGTTACTAGATGGAATTATACGTATATATTTTTAAAATGTTGCTACAAATATAGATTTCCAATAACTGAAGTTGCTAATGCACATTGTACTGATCCTAGGCGTATGTTAACAACTGATACTTGGGAGGTCATTAGTGATGTTGTTAAATTTTTGCATAAATATTGTACTGCTACTGTTGTGTTTTCTGGCGCATATTACCCAACTGTTACTATGGCTTTAGTACATATAGCTGAAATTTCTTTGCTACTACATGAATTTAAGAAGAAAGATAGATATACGGATGTTGTTGTAAATATGCAAGCGAAATTCAAAAAATATTTCTTTCCAATTCCTCCAGTTTACTTAATTGGTGCAGTTTTAAATCCGTCTATTAAAATGTCTGATTGTCACCAATTAATGAATGCTTTATGTACTTATATGGAGATTGGGCCCACTGAAAGCCCAAATTTGTATGATTCTATAAACCAGCTAAATGAACATTTACAACATCTATATAATTATTATGCAACTCAATGTGATAATTCTCGTGCTTCAACAGATGTAAATCCCGCAATGCAATGTAGCAGTTCTAATGTAGATGATGAAGAAGGCATTGATAGTTTTAATATTTTTTCAACTTTTTCTAACACTCAAAGTAGTAGCAGGAATATTGATGAACTTCAATTTTACTAGCAGAAGCAAAAGGAGCCTCGCACCAAGGAATTCTCACCGTTAGGCTGGTGGCATGAAAATGCAAAGCAATTTCCCGTTCTTTTCGCTATGGCTCGGGATGTCCTGAATGTGCCAATTTCCACTGTTGCATCCGAGAGTGCATTTAGCCAAGCAAGACAACAACTTGGAGACACACGCCACTCATTGGGAAGCAATGCTTTGGAAGTTTTAGTATGTTTAAGAGATTGGATTAGATCGGAACGAAGAAATCAAGGAAAGGAAGATCTTGATAGCCCAGAAGAAGAAGAACTTGGAGATATATTAACGCATGGAAATCCATCCGAATTTAACACGCCAGAAGAAGGTCAATCGGTTCATATTGATTACGATGAACTTGCTAGGGCAATGCAAAGAATTTGATGATTCGGATTACTACTAGTATACTACTTGTTACAAAAGATGTAAACTTTTTACTACTTAAGATACATTTTAGTTTTTCTTTATTTGAATTTAAGAAATAAAGTAGCACTTGCAATAAGTGCAATTTTTTCCCATCTTTTGTTGTGTTCATTCAATTATTACAAAGTATTAATATAACTTAATATTTATACGTAATTCTAAAAAAAAAAAACAAAATAACGAAACCCGGCCCGGCCCGGACCATTACAACCCGTAACCCGTACGGTTCAATCTAAGCCTGTCTCAACCCAGCCCGGTGAAAACCGGTACTGTTTGTAACCGGCCCGGCCCGGACCGGTAACCGGACGGGTCGAAAAAAAATCGACCCGGACCGGACCGGTGGAACCGGTTGACACCTCTAATAATAAGTGTACAAAACTAAGATGCAGTTTGTGCTTCTAAATTGCAATCGTGTGGTAGTCTTAAAGTTAATTGATATTTAAGCCACCAGATTAATTTATCCGAAGATTATATTATTTCGAAACAAATTAAAAAATAATCAAATTTATAAATGGTCATTTAAAGAATAATCACAGGTTAAAAAATAATTGAAATTTAGTTACAGATAAATTTGAAGCAAAAGTATTGTTCAAAATCCGAAAAATACTCCAGTATAATGATATTTTTAGGTTAGTGTGCATGTTTAGTTTGGAGCTCCGAGGGCTCGGGTGAGTTTTGGATAGGCCACAAAGTAAAATTTGAACTTAAGAATTGTTGGTATATTGCAGATCTGCATGCTTCGCAACTGGCTGATAAATGTTAGTTCGCAAATACGAGAAAAGCATCGCAAATACGATACTCGACCTGGGCTGCCTTGGTTTTGGGTTCGTGGGTGAATGAGTAATCGGGTTTTGGTTCAAACTCGGATTTTGACCATGTGGGTCTGCGGTCGATTTTTGACCTTTTGGGGAAATCTTCTTAAGACCTATTTTCATATATTGGAATTGATTCATTTAGCAATTATTGATATCGTTAAGTAACTTGTGGCTAGATACAAGTGAATTGGCGGTGGAAACGAGAGGTAAAGTGATAGTTGAGGCTGGAAATGTGTTCGTGGTATCGAGGTAAGTGTTTGGTTCTAACCTTAGCTTGAGGGATTAGGAGTTGTACTTATTTTCTATGTGTTAATTGTGTAGTACGACGTATAGACATGGTGACGAGTATCTATACGTTGGTGTCAAGCATGCCTATGAGTCTCGTAATGTAACTGTTGTAACTCTATTGTCATTTGCTCATGCCTAATATGTTGATTACCATTGTCGGTTCCCTTCCTGGGATGTTATTAATTATGATATTATCTCCCTTGGCGGAATATTATTGTTTACGATATTGTTCCCTTGCCGGAATGTTATTATTTACGATATTTTCTCCCTTGCCGGGATGTTGTTGTTATACTCTTGTTTCTTTGCCGGGATTCTTGTATGATTGATGTTGACTTGAAATGTGAGCGGGTTGCACTCCTGCAACGAGATATATGAAATGGTAGCGGGCTGCATGCATGCAACAAGATATATGAAATGGGAGCAAGTTGCACGCCTACAACGAGATATATGAAATGAGAGCGGGTTGCAAGCCTACTACGAGATATATGAAATGGAAGCGAGTTGTACGCCTGCAACGAGATACATGAAATGGAGCGGGTTGCACGCCTGTAGCGAGATATATGAAAGTGAAAACTGTGGTTATTTTCCTTATCCTTGTTAGTAATTGAATCTTGATTTCTTTATATTCCTCTTTTAATATTCGGTTGTTACTTGATATTCCCCGCAGCATGTTTTCCCTCTCTAACCATTAGCCGTAAATACCTGCTTTTATTTTTCTGCTGTATATGATTTAACTGCAGAGGTTTATTTGGTAGTCCGGTCCTAGCCTCGTCACTACTTCGCATAGGTTAGGTTAGGCACTTACTAGCACATGAGATCGGTTGTGCTGATACTACACTCTGTACTATGTGTCGATACTAATACAGGAGCGTTTGGACCGCAGTGAAGTTGCTGCCTTCAGTTCAACATGCGACATGAGATAGTCCTGTAGATGTTCGCATGCCTTGACATCTACTTTTATCATTTCCTTCTGTTTTTACTTATTTAGAGACATAATCGTGTATTTCTATTCAGATCTTATTTGTAGTACTCTTAGACAATCTGTGAAATTGTGACACTAAATTCTGGGTAGTATTGTACTTCTAATTACGTAACAATATTTATCTAAACTATTATTTTTTCGTCTTCCATATTTTTGGTTATTTAATGTAATCACTTATTACATTGAACTGTTGAACATGCTTAATAAAAAGGTTAATGAATTTATAATACTCGGCTTGCCTAGATTTCACGAGCAGGTGCTATCACGACTGCCGAGGGTGGAAAATTCAGACCGTGACAATATTATGCTAGAATTTTTCATGTTGCAGCAAAATAATGGCTACATTTTAACGAATTTGCAAATGCTGGCTATTTTTGAATGATCAATCCAGAAATTGGCTAGCCCATGCTATTCTTACCACTATTCGATCCATTTTGTAACGACTCGAACGGTTGTTTTAAGCTATAGTTTGAGGCCATGAGCAGCTTCATTTCAGGAATTATAACTCGTACGCGTAGCCGGAATTAAATTTTGGAGAGTTCGGAGTTGATTTGGAAGGAGAATTCTCATTTCGGAAGCTTTAAGTTGAAAGAATTAACTAGGATTGGATCTTTGAGTAAACGACCTTAGAATCGGAATTTGAAGGTTCCAATAGGTTTATTTGATGATTTCGGACTACGGCGTATACCCGGATCATGTTTTGGATGACCCGGGAGCGTTTTGGTACCTATTGTGGAAATTAGCATTTTGGAAAAAATTTCATAAGTTTGGGTTGAAGTGCATTTCAGCGTTATCAATCTCCGTTTGGGATTTCGAGCGGGGGGTAGCTCCATATGGTAATTTTGGAGTTGGGAGCGCAATCGAAAGTAAATTTGGGGATTCGTAGGTATATTTTGGAGTCATTTGGCTAAGGATAGAAAATTGAAGATTTTTGAGAAGTTTGACCGAAAGTGGAATTTGTGATATCGGGGTCGGAATCCAATTCCGAAAGTTGGAGTAGGTCCGTAATTTCGAATCTGACTTGTGTGCAATATTTGATGTTAATTAGATGTGATTTGACAGGTTTAAACATCGATAGTCGAAGCTTGAAATCCTAAAGTTCAATAAGCTTGGATTTGCGGTCGATCTATGATTTTAGCATTGTTTGATATGATTTAAGGCCTCGAGCAAGTCCGTAACGTGTTTTGAGACTGGTTTGTATGATTTGTTAGGTCTCGAGGCCTTAGGTGAATTTCAGATGGTTACGGATCAAATTTGGAGTTTGAAGAGGATCTAATGTTGTTGGTTGTTGGTGTGACCGCACTTGTGAGTCTAGGGTCATAGGTGCAGAGCCGCAAAAGCGCGCAAAAGCGGCTGTGTGGTCGCAGATGCGGTATTGGTGGGGGAGAGTTGGGACCGCCAATGCGGTCATCTCGCCGCAAAAATGAGACCACATCTGCGGATGAGAGGACACATAATCAGAATAGGCTAGGAGCCTTGGATCCTGCAGAAGCGACGTTTGGACCGCATCTGCAGAACGCAGAAGCGGTCAAGAGACTGCATGTGCAGAAAGTGCTCGATGCTGTGAGTGTTTTAAAAATCAGGATTTGGCCATTTTCTCTCATTTTTCACTTGGCTTGGGCGATTTTTGGAGGGTTTCAAGAGGGGATTTTCATCATCAATGATAAGGTAAGATATCCCCACCTATCTTGAGTTAAATACATTTATTTTGTACGGATTTGAGCATGAAATTTGTAGAAAATTTGGGGTTTTGAGGAAGACCTAGAAATTGGATATTTTTGAATTTTGATAATGATTTTGGGTATGAAATTTAGAGCAAATTATATATAAGGGTTCTTGAGATTATGGGTAAACTTTATCTTCAAAAACTTATGGGAATCCGGGCACGTGGGCCTGGGGGCGTTTATGTCAACTTTTCGTTCGGGGCTAGGAATTGTTATAAATTAGATTCTAATGAGTAATTGAGCTTATATTAATGAATTTGCGTACCTATTGGCTAGTTTTGGAGCGTTGTGCATCAATTTAAGTTTTCAAATGGGCATGGAAGGTCGGTTATGGATATTCAGAGCGAGATGAGTCTCCTTTCTAACCTTGTAAGAGGGAATTATCCTTATAGGTAAAATAATTAAATATGTGCTCCAAGTTGTGGGGGCTACATATGCACGAGGTGACGAGAGTCCGTGTGTAGCTACTATTATATTTAAGTTTGGGTAGTCTAGGACCCAAAAGTATACTAAACTTGGATTATTTGTAACATTTTCGACATTTGAATTGCTTAAATCTTATCGAATTGGTAAATAAATTTCTAAAAAGAATTAAGCTTCATTTTTATTAATTGTTAAAGAGAATTGGTTCTCTTTGGATAATTGTCTCCTGATGACTTCTTGATTGATTGTGTGTGTGTGTTTAAATTTTGGAACAGTTCGAACGCCTTGGTAGATTAAATAGATGCATCTATGGTTCGTGCCATTTGATTGTGAGGCCTGTGAAAGGTTTTTGCTATAAACCTGATGGCTCATAGTGCCAACTAGGGGTACATGTTAGAAATGTGTAAAATTCTTCGCGACAAGCTCGGGAGTCGCGGTTCGGACCCCTTTGGACTAAGCTATGCATTAAAAAATTAAGAAAATTTCCAGGAAAGTACCATTCTGCGGTCAAAAATGCGATCACGTATCAGGTATGCGAACCGCATTCCAACCGCAGAGTGATTCAGTGTGTGGATCAAATTGAAGTCAACTATGTGGTCAATTATGTGATCGCATAATCAAAATGCGGATTGCATAATCATCACATAATTTCCTAAGGATTTTGTGAAGGACAATTCTGCGGTG
The DNA here is from genome assembly GCA_034376525.1 of Nicotiana benthamiana. Taxonomy (NCBI): domain Eukaryota; kingdom Viridiplantae; phylum Streptophyta; class Magnoliopsida; order Solanales; family Solanaceae; genus Nicotiana; species Nicotiana benthamiana. The sequence goes on along the minus strand of CM067324.1, from coordinate 56,628,430 downwards.
CATTATGAGACCACAGAACGTGAATGCAGATCGTATTCCTGCATTATGACAGGAATGCGGACCGTACTCCTGCGGACCGCATTTCCACTTTGCAATCGCGAAAGGTGATCACAAATATGACTCGGGCTCCTAGTTTATAAATTTTAAAATCCGACCTCACCCCATTAAAAACACCAAATAGGCTATCTTCTGATTATTTTCACAATATAGAGAGAAGGGGAGGGAGTTCTAGAGTGAGAAAGAGTGACATTCATCAAGCTCCCTCTATATCCATGACCAATGCCTTGAAGGTTGCTAATTGAGGCTACTGGGTCTTCCTCCTAACTGGTAAGTAGCTGTGCCCTTACCAATAATTTCAAGCATTTTTGTTGCAATCTTGCATGCATAAGTAACAATGGGGTATGAGAAGATTGTGACTTTAAAAGATGGTAATTAGGGTAGAAAGTGATAAAATCTCTTACAAAAAGGAACAAAAAACCACAATGTACACCTTGTATTTGTCAATATTCTCAAATTTGCTAGGATCCTAGTCGTATCTCTAATTCTTGGCTAAATTCATAGCTCTCATAAAATAGATCAAAGTTGCTAAGGGACCAAATTTTTTTTGGTAAGGAATTAAGGGAGACTCCACTGAGGTATGTATGGATCACCCTTTTCTTTTAGTGTTCATTGGATGGCTTGAAATTTTTAATTGATTCTCCTTGGTTGATTGCATCCATGTCATCCATGTGTTGAGTGACGGACTTCCATTTTGCATTATTCTATGTGTTTGTTTGTAATCATGGTAATTGACAATGTGATCATGTCTTTCAAGAATTCGTTATTTTCCTAAGCATGTGCATGCATTGTAAGATAGCCCTTGAAAAATGAATGATGGAATTACATGAACAAATTGACAAAAGGGAAGGCTTGTATTGTGTTGATGAATCTAAGTGCCAAGGAGCAAATAAATGAAAAGAGGTGTTATACCCGGTGTGGAAAAAGATGGAAGTGGGAACTGAAGATTAATTAAAAGAGGTTATGTCCCAAGTGATATGGCTTAGCCGATCGGGTCGAGATCGGACAATATGCTGTACACATGGTGGCATTTATATTGGGATCCAGAACATTATTGTGAATATGGATATGTCTCACTTGGGATGGCTTAGCCGGTTGGGTAGACACCGGACTCCGTGCTAACAACCCCACAGTGGTATTATATTTTTAAAAAAATTGGTACTTGGCACTAAAAAATATTAACCTAAAAGAACGAAAAAACTTAACCAACAACCATGCAAGACTTATTTAGTGCTCTTCCTAGAATTTCTGTGATGTAATTGTTGATGATGTAACTGTCTTACATTGTTTCACTATTCATCCTATTAGAATTGTGTTTTCCATACATCCTAGTACTATTTGACAGTACTAGTGTGCCTTTTGCCGGGGGCGCTACATCTTTGAATAGATGTAGGTGGTTCTACTGCTGATAGTGCCGATTAGTGGTGCATCCTTGTCCTCTTCACTGCTGTCTTGGTGAGACCCCTTCCTCCCAGGGGTTGTAGCTTTTCATTTTGTAAGTTATCACATTTTGAGGTATGGCTGGGGCTTTGTCGCCGACGTCATCATTTTTATCTCTTATATCTTTAGAGGCTCTGTAGACATTTCTGTGGGTCATGTATGGGGAACGGGTTGGTCTTAGAATCATGTTGTATTTTGATACTTTACGTTCTTGATTGTGAACTGTATGTACTTTGGGAACTAAGCTATGGCATGTACTAAACTATAACCGTATGGAAGTCTTGAAAGTCTAAGCTATGGTTTAATGTCGTGTTAAGAAAATGGGATGTCCATGATTTACTGTAGAACCCTTTTTAATTTTTCAATCACTCTATGCGGAATTGGGGCCCGTAATATTATTGAGTTGGGTAGGAAGTACTTAGGTAAGGCTTGTTAGATCGGGATTCCTCTTTCGCGCGCTGTTCGCGCTCCCCGAGGTCGGAGCGTGACAAACTTGGTATCAGAGCCTAAGGTTTTAAAGCGTCCTAGGGTGTCTTAGATCCGTGTCTAGTAGAGCCCTTCTTATCAGTGTGTTATCGACCACATCTATAAGTAGGGCCTGCTAAGACATTTAGAAATTCTACTCTTCATTATGTCCCTTATGGTACGATAGAGCAGTATGTGAGGTTGTTTTCCTCTAACTCTTGCATTGTTCTACCTTTCAGTGAATGACACCTAAGAAGAAAGCGCTATTTGGCTAGAGAGTCAATACCCCCTCGGGATGGCTGATGAATCTTTACTTGATGCGGTCAGAGAAGGCAATCGCCCTGCTGTCACCTTGCCTGGTTCTTCCGATCTAGAGTAGACTACTTCAGTTCCTACACTTATGGAGGGTACCACCATCCCTCTCGCTGATATTCCTGATCCACCCCGAGCTCTGGCCTGTGGTGCCAATATTTTTGATGGAAATCTTAGGGGATCCATCCAAATGCTTACTGAATTGGTGGCTTCCTAGTCGCAGAGGTCAAATGCTGCAACCACCTCATTTATCCCACAAGAGGATTCTTCCAGTTCCAAAGTAAACATGTTCCTTCAGTTGGACCCTACGATGTTCACAGGCATTGACCCCGGAGCAGACCCTCAGAATTTTATTGATGAGATCCATAAGATTCTCCGAGTTATGCGTGCTACTGAGACAGAGGGAGTGGAGTTGGCATCCTATCATCTGAAGGGAGTGGTATACTCCTAGTTTGAAACGTGGGAGGACTCCCGCGAGGAGGGGAGCCCTCCGGCAAGATGGAGTGAGCTTGCGGAAGCTTTCATAGACTATTTCCTGCTTCCCGAGACAAAGGTAGCCCATGTTGAAGAGTTTGAGACCCTCAAGCAAGGTAACATGAGTGTGTGGGAGTATTATATAGAGTTCACGCGCCTATCAAAGTATACTGTTCACATGACGCGGACCATGGAGGCTAGGGTGTGTCTATTTGTGTAGGGATTTGGCCCCTTGGTTGTTAATGAGGCTGCCATAACCGCTCTAAATGCTGATATGAACTATGGAAGGATGGTATCATTCGCCCAAGCTACCGAAGCTCGAAATTACGGCACAGAATGGAGCGAGAAGGAAATAACAGAGCTCGATCAGTAAGCCACCTTGGGGGTTCATTTAGAGGTGAGGGATCAGCGGTGTAGAGAGGATCATCAGGGCCATCTAAGTCTTATGATCAGTCTTCAACCAGTACTCCACCATCAAGGCACGGTCAGCAGCAGAGGAGTCGCATTAGGCCCAGCCAAGACAGTAGGGGGCCCATCATCAGGGCTGATGGAGGGATGCCCCAGCAGTAGTAGAGGGCCCTATGCCTTAAATGAGGGAGAGTACATACAAGAGTCTTCTACCTAGATATGCCAGTATACTATAGATGTGGGTTGAGAGGCTATTTTCAAAGGGACTCTCGCGCATCTTGCCAGGGAGCGAGTAAAAGTGTAGCTCTGTCATCCAGTCCTATAGCTGCCACATCTTCCGTATAGTCTCTAGCTCGAGGCTCTCCAGCACCCACTGGGCAGAGTGTAGGTAGGATCTGTGCACATGGTTTGGGGGGACCCATCCGATTTTATGCTATGAGTGGTCATCAGAGTGCAGAGGCCTCCTCAAATGTCATCACAGGTATATTGACTTTTCAATCTCATGATGTATATACCCTTATTGATCCTGGGTCTTAATTTCCTATGTTGCTCCATATGTTGCTTCAAACTTCGGGATAGGCACGGAACATCTTCATGAGCCGTTCTTTGTATCTACTCCGGCCAGCGAGTCTATTACAGCCACACGGGTTTATAAGGGTTGTGTGGTCACAATGCGTAGCCGGGATACTATGTCCGACCTTGTTGAATTGGGGATGATAGATTTTGATGTAATAATAGGAATGAATTGGCTTTATTCATGCTTTGCCAAACTTGATTGCTGGACTAGGGTCATGAGTCTTGAATTCCCTAACGAGCCAGCTATTGAGTGGGAATGAAAGAATGTCATGTGAAGGGTAGGTTTATTTCTTACCTTATGGCCTTGAAGATGATCAGAAAGGGGTCCATTTACCATTTGGTCTGAGTTACGGACACTACAATTGAGGTGCCTAACCTCGAATCCGTGCCAATTGTGAATGAATTTCCTGATGTGTTTCCAGATGAGCTCTCTGGGACCCCTCCAGACAGGGAGATTGATTTTGGAATTGATGTTGTGCCGAGCACTCAACCTATATCTATTCCACCTTGTAGTATGGCACCGGTAGAACTGAAGGAGCTGAAGGAACAACTGAAGGATCTTTTGGAGAAGGGTTTTTTTTGACCGAGTGTATCTCCTTGGGGTGCTCCGGTTCTCTTTGTTAGGAAGAAGGATAGGTCGCCGCGAATGTGTATTGAATACCGACAACTCAATAAGGTCACAATAAAAAATAAGTACCCATTGCCAAGGATAGATGACTTGTTTGATCAACTGCGAGGTGCTTCATGTTTCTCAAAATTGACTTGAGATCTTGATATAATCAATTGAAGATAAGGGAGCGAGATGTGCCAAAAACAACTTTCAGAACTCGGTATGGGCACTTTGAATTTCTGGTGATGTCCTTTTGGCTAACAAATGCCCCTGCAGCATTCATGGATCTTATGAATCGGGTCTTTAAGCCTTTTCTAGACTCCTTTTTAATCGTGTTCATCGATGATATTCTGCCTGAAGTTAGGAGGACCACGTTGGCCATCTCAGGGCAGTTCTGCAAACTCTCCAACAACATCAGCTGTATGCAAAGCTTTCAAAATGTGAATTTTGGCTTGAATCTATCGCATTTTTGGGTCACGTCGTCTCCGAAGAAGGAATTATGGTTGATCCCCAAAAGATTGCAGCAATGAAGAGTTGGCCTAGGCCTACCACTCTAACAGAGATTCGCAGTTTCTTGGGTTTGGCTGGGTATTACAGACGATTTGTGGAGGGATTTTCTACTCTTAACTCTCCCTTGACCAAATTGACCCAGAAAGCAACTAAGTTCCAATGGTCAGAGCTTGTGTAAGGAGTTTCCAGGAATTGAAATCAAGATTGACTACAATACTAGTATTAACCCTACCGGAGAGTACAGAGGGATTTGTGGTGTATTGCGATGCTTCAAGGATCGGGCTTGGGTGTGTATTAATACAGCGTGGCAAGGTTATAGCCTATGCTTCAAGGAAACTCAAGAATTATGAAAAGAACTATCCGAATCATGACTTAAAGCTGGCGAAAGTGGTGTTCGCGCTAAATATTTGGTGTCATTATCTATATGGAGTCCACATGGATATCTTCACCGACCACAAGAGCCTTCAATATATTTTTAAGTAAAAGGAGATGAATCTGAGGCAGAAGAGGTGGCTAGAGTTACTCAAGGACTATGACATTGATATTCTCTATCACCGAGGAAAGTCTAATGTTGTGGCCGATGTTCTTAGCCGGAAATCTATGGGGATTTTGGCTCATTTGAGGGCGGAGCAGAGGCTGTTAGCCTGGGAGGTTCATCAATTGGCTAGTTTAGGAGTTCGTCTTGCGGACTCTGATAATGGAGAGGTAGTTCTGCAAAACAGGGTTGAATCGTCACTTGCGGTAGAGATGAAGGAAAAACAATTCAACGACCCATTTTTGGTACATTTGAAAGAAGGGATTCATGAACATAAGACCATAGATTTTTCCCTTATCAGGGAGGATGGTACCCTGCGGTGCCAACGTTGCCTATATGTTCCGGATGTTGACAGTCTTCAGGAAAGAATCATGGCAGAAGCTCACACTTCTAGATATTCTGTGCACCTTGGTTCTACAAAAATGTATCATGATCTCAAGGAAGTCTATTGGTGGAATAACATGAAAAGGGATGTGGCGGACTTTGTGGCTAGATGTCCGAATTTCCAATAGGTGAAGGCTGAACATCAAAGGCCCGGGGGATTGGCTCAAAGCATAGAAATTCCAATGTGGAAATGGGAGATGATCAATATGGATTTTGTGGTGTGGTTTCCGTGCACTCCACGCAAGTCTGATTCAATTTGTGTGATCGTTGACCGACTCACAAAGTCACCATAGTTCTTTCCAGTCAAATCTACTGACACAGCGGAACAATATGATCAGTTGTATATCAAGGAAATAGTCAGGTTGCATGATACTCCAGTATCAATCATTTCAGATCGAGGGGCTCAGTTCACGGACAATTTTTGGAAGATAGTTCATCAAGGCTTGGGTACACAGGTAAATCTTAGTAGAGCATTTCACCCTCAGACTGACGGACAAGCGGAGCAGACTATTCAAACGCTTGAGGACATGTTGCGTGCTTGCACCCTTGATTCCAAAGGTAGCTGGGATGATCATTTGCCACTCATCAAGTTTGCTTAAAACAACAGCTTCTATGCTAGCATCCAAATGGCACAATTTGAGGCAATTTATGGTAGAAGATGTGTAGGTCAGCAATTGAGTGGTTCGAAGTTGGGGAAGCTGAATTGGTAAGGCCAGACCTTGTGCACCAAGCCATGGAAAAGGTCAAGATCATTAAGGAAAGATTGAAGACTACTCAGAGTCATCAAAAGTCTTATTCGGATGTTTGCCACAGGGATTTGGAATTCAAAGAACGTGATTGGGTATTCTTGAAGGTTTCCCTCATGAAGGGCATCATGCGATTCGAGAAGAAAGCGAAATTGACCCCAGGATATGTCGGACCATACATGGTCATCCATCGAATTGGTTAGGTGGAGTACAATCTCGAGTTGTCACCCGAGATGTCATTGGTACACCTAGTTTTTCATGTGTCTATGTTGAAAAAGGTGGTGGGATATCCGTCCACTATCGTGCCGGTTAAAACCATTGAGGTCAATGAAGAGCTGTTCTATGAAGAAGTCCCAGTTACCATTCTTGATAGGAAGGTCCAGAAACTGAGAAATAAGGAAATTGCCTCCGTAATGGTTTAATGGCGAAACCAGCAGGTTGAGGAAGCCTCGTGGGAAGCCGAGGAAGAAATGTAAAGGAAGTACCCCTATTTGTTTGATAGCCATGTAATAGCTCTCCACCTTTTTGGTCCCTATAAAATCTGTATCCTTGTTTCAATCTATATGAAAAAACACTCTGTTTCATCTTGGTTGTATGACTTCCTACGTGGCCATATTTGATGATATGAAGGTCATGTTGTGTCTATGGATTTATGTAATGGGGCTCTCTGACTGGTGGATAGGCCTAGATATAAAGGGAACTCTGGCGGAACTTTCAGAAACATAGGGAGTTAGCCAAATCCGGAGCTATTGTAAAATCCCACGATTGTGCGAAACATGGGATGCATGAGGAACTGCCAGTAAAGGGGACCTTGACCCTCTCTTGAGGACGAATGATCCTAAGAGGGGGAGAATGTAAGGCCCGTGAAAAGTTTTTTTCTATAAACCCGAACGCTTGTAGTGCTAACTAGGGGTACGTGTTAGAAATGTGTAAAATTCTTCGCAGTAAGCTCGTGACCCGCGGTTAAGACCCCATTAGAATAAGCTATGCATTAAAAAGTCAAGACATTATGTTTTCCAGAAAAGTGCCATTCTTCGGTCAAGAATGCGGTCGCATATCAGGTATGCCGACCGCATTTCAACTGCAGATTGATTCAGTGTGTGGGCCAAATTGAAGTCAACTATGCGATCAATTATGCGATCGCATAATCAAAATGCAGACTGCATAGTCGTCACATAATTTTCTAAGTATTTTGTGAAGGGAGGTTCTGCAGTGCATTATGTGACCGCAAAATGTGAATGCGGACCGCATTCCTGCCGCAAACCCAACCAATTCTTTAAATCTTTGGGAGCATTTTTGCGGTCCATTTTGCGGATCGTATTTTCACTTTGCGATTGCAAAATGCGGCTGCAAATCTGACTCGAGCTCCTATTTATAAATTTTAAAATTTGGCCCCACCTTGAGAAACAGTGAGATTCATCAAGTTCCCTCTATATCCATGACCAATTCCTTGAAAGGTTCTAATTGAGGCTACTAGGTCTTCCTCCTAACTGGCAAGAAGTTATGTACTCACCAATAATTTCAAGCATTGTTGTTGAAGCAAGTAATTAGCAAGAGGGTATATGGGGTACAAGGCTAGAAATATTGCATGCAAAAGTAACAATGAGGTATGGGAAGATTGTGACTTTAAAAGACAGTAATTAGGGTATAAAGTGATAAAATCTCTTACAAAAAGGAACCAAAAACCACAATGTACACCTAGTGTTTGTCAATATGCTCAAATTTGCTAGGATCTTAGTCGTATCTCTAATTCTTGGCTAAATTCATGGCTCTCATAAAATAGATCGAAGTTGCTAAGGGAATCTGGAATTTTTTTTGTAAGGAATTAAGGGAGACTCCACTGAGGTATGTATGGCTAACCCTTTTCTTTAAGTGTTCATTGGATGGCTTGAAATTTCTAATTGATTCTACTTGGTTGATTGCATCCATATGTTGAGTGACGGACTTCCATTTTGCATTATTCTATGTGTTTGTTTGTAATCATGGTAATTGACAAGGTGATCATGTCTTTCAAGAGTTCGTTATTTCCCTAAGCATGTGCATGCCTTGTAAGATAGTCCTTGATAAATGAATGATGGAATTACATGAACAAATTGACAAAAGGGAAGTCTTGTGTTGTGTTGATGAATCTAAGTGTCAAGGAGCAAATAAAAGAAAAGAGGTGTTATACCCTGTGTGGAAAAAGGTGAAAGAAAATAGGAACTGAAGAGTAATTAAAAGAGGTTAGGTCCCAAGTGATATGGCTTAGCCGATCGGGCCGAGATTGGACATCATGCTGTACATATGGTGGCATTTATATTGGACTCCAAAACATTATTGTGAATATGGATATGTCTCACTTGGGATGGCTTAGCCGGTTGGGCAGACACCGGACTCCGTGTTAACAACCCACTGTGGTATTATATTTAAAAAGAACTTGGTACTTGGCACTGAAGAATATTAACCTAAAAGAATGAAAAGACTAAACCAACAACCATGCAAGACCTATTTGGTGCTCTTCCTTGAATTTCTTTGATGCAATTGTTGATGATGTAACTATCTTCCATTATTTCACTGTTCATCCTATTAGAATTGTGTTTGCCATACATACTAGTACTATTTCACAGTACTAACGTGCCTTTTATCGGGGGTGCTATATCTTTGAATAGATGTAGGTGGTTCTACTGCTGATAGTGCCGATTAGTGGTGCATCCTTGTCCTCTTCACTGCTGTCTTGGTGAGACCCCTTCCTCCCAGGGGTTTTAGCTTTTCATTGTGGAAGTTATCACATTTTGAGGTATGGCCGGGGCATTGTCGCCAGCATCATCATTATGATCTCTTGTATCTTTAGAGGCTTTGTAGACATTTTTGTGGGTCATGTACGGGGGCCGGGGTGGTCTTAGAATCATGTTGTATTTTGAAACTTTGCATTCTAGACTGTCAACTGTATGTATTTTGGGAACTAAACTATGGCATTTACTAAGCTATAACCGTATGGATGTCATGGAAGTCTAAGCTATGGCCTAATGTCGTGTTAAGAAAATGAGATGTCCATGATTATCTGTAAAACCCTTTTAATTATTCAATCATGTTAAGCGGAATCGGGGCCCGTAATTGTATCGAGTTGGGTAGGAAGTTCTCAGGTAAGGCTCTGCGTGGTCGCGCTCCCCGAGGTCGCAGCGTGAAATTGACCCTCTGGCAGTGCACAGTTTAAATATTATTGGATCAGAACATACGACCTTGGCATGATTTGCGCATGCTTATATTGCTTGCCTTGAAACTTATTAAAGTTGTTAGTGCCTCTTTTTGTGGCTTGAGAATATTTGTATAATTGATAAAAAGAAATTGTGGAAATTTTTATAAAAGAAAGAATTATTTACTTGCTTCAATCTGTTGAACTACAATCACGTTTATAAAAATCTACGATTTACTACAGTATTGATATAACATTATTGGACCACTAGTAAGTGTCGAAGTCGACGTCTTGTGTCTACTTCTTGGAGATTAGATGGGATACTCATTGGGTACACGTTGTTTTGGTACTCATAATACACTTCTGTGCATTTTTGTAGCACAGACACATGCATCTCTAGTGGCCTAGTGAGCGTAGCAGTATGGTTGATACATAGACTTAGGTGAGCTATATTTTTTGAGACGACCGCGGCTAGCAGAGTCTCTTTTGGATTATTGTATTTTTTTTTCCAGTATTGTATTCCAGAAAGTTGATGTATTACATTATTCCTTAAAAATTGCTTATGCACTTGTGATACCGGATACTGGGATGATTATGTGATATTCTGTATTATTTCTAAATATTCTTGTATTTATTTTCGTAAAGATTCTCTTTTACTATCTGAATTGAATGAAAATTTCTGTTTTCGAAATTATTGAGATAAGAATTTAATTAAGTATTTTTGTTGGCTATCTTCCATTCAATAGAAAATTCTTTCAATTCAACGAAAGAGATTCTCATATTCACACAATTTAAGTAGATGCGAGATATAGAAATTTGCTTTTCGTAGTTGTGGAAGCAGTTTTGTTGTTGGAATCCTTTTTTTAAAGAAGAAGTTAATGGTCGAGTAAGAAATAAGAGTAGTAGATCATATTCGATGAAAGAAAAAATAGAATACTTGGAATCCATTGTTGTGATGCATTGTTGTGGATCTCGATCCAAAGGTTGATAGCAGTGTCTGATGCTATCATAACCTTTAGTGAATTTTGGATCGTGACAATTTAGGGTCCTTTTCTATACCATAGGACACAGTCATGTCCCCATCATTGATTGATTTTATTTGCAGTATTTGACTATATCTTTTGATTGTAAAAATATAATTTTGAAAGAAAGGTGTAACTTTCCCCCATAAAAAAGGAGATAAGAAGCTTTAAGGCTTAAGCTATGTTTTTACTTTTTAGTTAAGAGTCTGAACTGGATATTGGATTTATATTAATACAGATTGGTTTTGCTCAGTTAAAGTGTATTTTAGAGCAAAGCAATATCAGGTTAAGTTAGTTCGGACAAGGAATTATATAATGGTATTAGTTAGTGGACATACCAAAAATGTACAACTAATTTTTTTTATCTTCTAGTAGATTTTCTTCTTTCGATTTCAGATTAGAATTTCTATAACCAATATGTCTGTTGTAGGAAAAGCACTACGTGTAAGGTATAATGGGCATGATCAGTTGTTGCCATTGACAGTTGGATTTTCCTCGGAGATAACTAAATTCAAGACTTTGTGTTTCCTTGTACTTACCTTGAACAGTTTTTTTTTTGTAAGGGATAGGTCCCATTTGGGATATATTTGTAATTATCTAACCATTTTTTAAAATTTGAATGTGATTACTGGCGTGTTTCTCAAACTAAATTTCATATATATCTGGTATCTCAAACATAATATTTCACATAAAAGCTATAACAGAGTAATATACAATTTCTAGTGTTTGAAACTCTTCCTTCTTTAATTAGATTACTTATTTTGAACTGAATACATTTATATAAATAAATGTGCACAATGCACTAATAGAAAAAGGATACATGTATCGATATAAATGCCAAATATTTCACGACATTTTCCAAGCAAAAGCTCCGGCCCTACCTACTCCTGACCTGTTCGCCAATTGGGCATTAACTTCAGATCTCTTTAAAAGTTCTCTACATGGCTGTCAAATGTATGTAATTTTGAGATCCAATCTTGTATAAAAATGTGTGGTATGTGACAAATTGAGTCCCTGACAATGTTGTATCCCAAATAGAGCTGCATTTTATTTATCCATAAAACAGAACAGTTAAATTTATTATATTGTTTATAGATAAGTGAATTAATTTGATCCAAAAATAGTAAATAAACAGGATTAAAGTAAGATTTAGTGATCAAGATTGAAAAAAATGACAAGCTTGGCTCCAAGATCAATATCTCCAAGAATAGAAATAAGTATAATGTAAAAGAGCAAATAAAGTTATTTGATTAACTTTGAGAATTAAAAGTAGCACAAGTTTTGCCAGGAATTTCCTGTCCTAGCAATGGCTATTGAGCCTACTTTTATAGCTATACCTATGGAAACAAGATCTTAGGGTCAAACCGGCACTAAATGACAATAAAAGGGCTATTGTTGAATATGTAACGACATACCATGAGTGCAAATATTCTCTCCAATGGCTGCCATTTAATGTTAGGGAATGTTCTTTCGGGGTTTATCCGATATTAACTACAGCCTGTATCTCCCGATACTAGTAGTTATTTGACTTCACCTCTTGCTGTTCCACGTGACACAATATTTATTACGAATCAATTTTACCCTATACAGATAGCCCCTACATTCTAATGGCATATCTTTGTGTGACCCGGAAGTTGGTGAAGATCCCTTTCTTAGCAGAAATTCTTCTGAACAACCTCTGACGGTTGAAAGGACGTACGCCTTCTTGCATTTAATACCCCGCACATATATTACCCGACAATTCACTAATATTTTTATCGGTTCTCGAGATAATCATGACCACGATTTTTGCCATCTATATCTTTTACTTAAACTCATCATTTTACCTCATTCACTTCCAATACTCTCATAAGTTTACTATCTTTTCTGCATTCAAGCTCCTCCTACTTAGAAAAGCTTTCACCTTCTCTCACTTTCTCTAAGATCTTACTGCCTTTCTATTACCATGGCTTTTTCTATTGAATCTTCTAGAAACTCTAGTCTTCTCTTTGAAGGAGGCCCGAAGTAAAAAAAAAGACAAAAAGGTTGATTTTGACGCTAATCCTCCTATGGTGAACACCATTATATCCAAACACTTGAATATTTTTAATGACTTCCAAGAGAAGTTTCAATCTGCGTCATAATGGACTTGGGCCATTAGCAGGTACCCCTTCTCTATTCGCCCTTCCAGTATTCCTATTGTGAAGGAGGACTATAACTGCCTAGACTTTAACATCCTTGCTCCGAATTTGATAGAGCGGGTTACCTTTACCAAAAAAGGTTTTACGTATGTCTATATGTATCCCTTCATCTTGGGTCTATTTTATTTGAGCGGAGGACTCGACCCTATGATCTTGGAGTTCAACCACCGATACAAGGCGATCTTGGAAAACGGTAGCTTGTTTATGCTAGTTGTGCGTGGAGACTGTGAAAACTCTAACCTTGACACACATGATGATTCTCTACTCCACCAAAATCTTCCGCAGGGGAGTAATAAATTTCACCAAACATGGCCACCGCCCTTCTCACCAACAGGGATGATGATAAAGACCGTGGAAGGATGGAGCGATTTATCATCATTGCTACCAGGGACATCATTCCCACCGTAACTCCTTCTTTTCCTGAATCATGGAATCATTCAAGTAACTTTGTAATTTATTCATCTCTTTCTTTTGTAAAAAGATAGTTTCCAATCATTGTTGACCTCTTTGTTTCTGTTGCTTCAGTTACTCGGTGGACATCACAAAGGGTTCAAGTCTTGGATCAATGGGTTCAGAAGATTCAAGATATCACAATGCCAGAAACCCGTCCATGGAAGGATTTGGCCCCCAAATATGGATGGAAGGCCAAGAACCATGGTAAATTGAGTCATTCTCCCTTTTGCATCTGTATGAACACAAGTAGATTCACTAATTATACCTCTTGCTTGAGTTATGACTCCTGTAGGGATCAATCACCTGCCTCGAGGTTGATATTTTTGCTGACGCCACGAGGACTATGAGATTTCTACAAAGTTCTCTCACTCGAAGCGGTGCCCTCAGATCTAATTCTGATAGGATGCTTCCTCTCGGAGTCCCCAGCCAGAGAATAAATAACCAAAAAGGCGGTGATCTTCATTGGCTGGGGATAAGAATAAAAAAATAAAGAAGGCCGAGCTGACCACGGTCACTGTGGTCATTGAAGACGAAGGAGAAACTAGTGATGAAAAGGCTTCCCTTCAAAGGAGAAACGATCTTCATCAGCTCGATCAGATGCTCAGTCGGGAGAGCTTCAAAACCCAACCATAGAATGCAGTATTTTGCTATTTCTGTTATTGCTTGTTTTCTACTTATCTGTTGTAACAGGTTTTCTAACCTCGATTTACTTTTTACAGACATTTCCTTGCTTTTGAGGTCCTTCATAGACTGATTCTTGAAAAAGGACTTGTCTCCTAACGGGATCAAATGTTAGCTAAAAGGAGTCAACTATATGTGCGCCTCTTAGTGCTGGAGGTAGAAGTTGCTGAAGCAGGCGAGCTTGAGGCCCGATTGCAGAAAAGTGAGAAAGAAGTGATGGCCCATAGCCAAAAAGCCATTCGATTACATGCACAAATCCAAGATGCTAAGGATAAGTGTGTTGAGCTTCAAGGTATTATGCTTTCTCTCACCGAGCGTGAGTCTGCCTCCATTGAAAAGGTGAATAACTTGGAGGAAGCTTTGAGCTCTAAACCGAGGAAGCTAATGCCGCCAAGGTAAAGAGTTCAGGATGGAAGGTAGACTCAAGAAGTTCATGGAGCAAAACTGGCTTCACCTTTCTACAATACATGATCTGTATTCCAGCCTTGTCGTAATGGGATCGGTTAGGGATGGCCTTCAGGACAAGGTTGATAAGCTTAAAGCAAAGCTCTAACACTGAGGGGATTCCCTCATATTTTAAAAGACGCACGCTATGTATCGTATGAGGAGAAAAAACACGGAGGAGGCAAAAGCAAGCATCGTTGATATTGATGATTGAATTGCCAAGGCCCGAGCATTGGAGTTAACTGATCGAGAATGTCTCCCTGCTCATCTTAGTGCAAATGACTCTTCGAGCACCGGTTTTGAGTATTCGGGAATCGACAAAGAAATTGAAAAAAATTATAATGAAGGCCCAGGTTCCGAATCAGTGGCTGATCCGCCCAATTCCCCCTCGGAGGGGGGGGGGGAGTGTAGATATCTCTTTTCTCCCGAGTTACAACTGCGATAATGTTTAGATTTTTTCTTCTTTTCTGTTGTTGTTTCCTTTGTACTTTTGTATTTATGCCATTTGGCATTTTGATAAATGAAGAATACTTTTGCTTAAGTATTGCAAATTTTAATCTTCTTGCTTCGAATTAGATATGGCTTTGGGTGTATTAAGTTTCTTGCTTCGGGCATAAACGCTTCCGGAATCAACTCTTTACTATGAGAGTTTTATAAGAGATAACCCTTTTATATTTACGGTACTCTTAAATTGGACTTCACATGTTTATTCTAGCACAAACATTTGATGTTTTCTGTTAACTTTGAAATTATAAAATTAACTCATCGTTTGGACAAGAACAAGAGAAAAATAAAAGGATTTTATTTTATTTCTTCTGTAAAAGTACCTAACCTTCGATTACTAAAGGAAGAAATTGCCTACACATGTGGCTAACTCGTACAACTTATTTTTACGGGGCTGACAATGCAGTCCCCGATCTTGATGAGACATTATTGTTCCCGGGTCTCGTAGTCCCGGATTTTGTTGCATACTTGCTGCCTTATCCGATAATATTCCTACCGGCGTTCGAATGTGAATTATGCAAATTGGAACATTGGAAGTATTTCTTCGTTAGTGGAAATAACTTGTGAACAATTGAATAGTATTTGGTTTAGTGGCAAGTTTTGCTTCCCACCAGGAACTTACTAACGAGCCAAAGACTATTTAACCATCCCATAGTGGTTTATGATTTCAATGCATTGTCATTTAAAGGTCTTAACTTTACCAATGCCACTTCCTTCGTAGTATGCTTTTCGTTGCTGCCTCATTAAAAACCTTACTAGAAAAATCTGATTGGGACATGGTCGAAAGAAAAAAAAATGCAGAATATAATTTCAGTATAGATAGGGTCCGTTAGAAGTATTATCTTTTGGGGTGAGCCACGTTCCAATTGCTGGACAATTTGACTGCATCATGATTTCTAGCTCGTACAAACCTTTGGTAGTGACACCTGAAACTCAGTAAGGGGCCTTGCCATTTAGGACCTAGCTTCCCAGTGTTAATTTATCAAGTGTTCTAAGTCACCTTTCTCAATACCAAGTCTCCTACTTTGAAGTAACAGAGATTGGCTCCCCGATTATAGTATCTTTCCATCCTTATGTGTGCTAAGTCCATGCGTTCATCGAATTGATCCAGCCTCACCAGCAATGCCTCATTATTTGCTAGAGAAAACCATAAGGTTTGTTCCCCTACTTCCACCGAGATTAGAGCTTCTGTGTCGTATACGAGAGAGAAAGGTGTCTCTTGGTGCTTGATTTTTCATCGTCCGGTGTGCCTATAATACACCTGATAACTCTTCAGTACGCTTGCCTTTAGCAACTTCTAACTTCTTTTTGAGGTTTTGGACAATCACCTTATTGGTTGACTCAGCCTGTCTATTAGTACTCCGATGATACGATGAGGATGCAATTCTTTTGATTTTCAAGTCTTCGAGAAAATTTATGACTTTGGATCTTATGAACTATGGTCTATTGTCGAAGGAAATTTTCTTCAGTATTCTGAATCAGTAGATTATGTGTTCATATGGGAAGTAGACCACTTCGCACTCACCGATCTTTAGGTAAGGACCTGCTTTAACCTATTTAGTGAAGTAATCAGTTAAAATTAAAATGAATCTTACCTTTTCGGGACTCGGTGGTAGCAGAACAACTATATCCATCCTGTATTTCATGAATGGCCATAGGGATAGTACCAAATACAGGAGTCCGCCGGTTGGTGCACCAACTGTGCGTAGCGCTGACACTTGTCGCATTTCTAAACGAATGTCTTTGTGTCTTGTCCCAACCAGGGAAATAGTATCCTGTCCTAACCAACTTTAGTACCAACAAATCTGTACCGGAATGATTCCCTCAAATTACTTCATGGACATCTTTCATTAGGTAGTCCACTTACGAGGATCCTAATCATTGAGCCAATGGGCCTTGGTACAATCTCCTATTTAATTGCCCATCCATGAGGCAGTAACAAGATGCCTTGGTACATAGTGTTCGAGATGTCTTCGAGTCTTCTGGTAACTTTTTATTTTGAATATATGCAGCAACCTCATTTCTCCAGTCTCAGACTAGGTTGGTTGTGTTCAATTCACTATATCCATCCATACCCAATACCGAATGTAGAAGTTGAATGACAGTAGTAGACCCTTTCATCTTCGTAGATGACCCCAAATTAGCCAATGTATCTGCTTCAACATTCTCTTCTCTCGAAATGTGTGTGATTGACCATTCCCTAAATCGTGAAAGGAATCCTGAACTTTACTCACACACTGTCGTACACGTTCCTTCTTTGTGTCGAAAATTGCGCACACTTTGTTTACTAATAGCTGGGAATTATATTTGATCTCTATGACCTCAGAGCCAAGTTTACAGGCTAGTTCGAGTCTTACAACCAAAGCCCTATACCTGGTTTCATTATTAGTTAACAGAACAATTATAATGGCATGTCTTAAGGTTTTCCTTGAGGGCGTGACTAGAACCAAACCAAGAGCTCCATCTGTGAATAAGGTCTAAACTCCTTATGTCATTTCCGACACCAGCACTGCTTCTTTTGCGGCAAGGGGAAATAACCCGAGACTGAAATCGGCAACAAATTCGGTCAAAACCTGTGATTTAATCGCTGTCCTAGGATTGTATTCAATATTGAACTCACTAATTTCGACTGCTCATTTGTCCAACCAGCCTGGCAAATTAGGCCTATGGAGAAAATTCCGCAAGGGGAAGGTTGTTACAAAGGCTATAAGATGGCGTTGAATATAAGTCCTAAGCTTTCGGGAGGCGATTACGAGAGCTAAAGCAAACTTTTCGAGGTGCGGAAAATTAGTCTCTGTTCCTGATAAAATTTTACTAACATAATAGATAGAAATATGTGTACCTTCATCCTCCTAGACTAGAACGACACTCACGACTCCTTTCAAGACTGCTAGATATATTAGCAATTTTTCACCTTTCCATGATTTTCATAGAAATGGGGGTCTTGATAGATAATGTATCAATTCTTTCAAGTCCTGCTGACATTTTGGAGTCCATTCGAAATTGTTCTTATTCTTCTTCAGAAGTGAGAAGTCTAGAGATGAACCTGCTTAAAGTGGCCAATCTTCCGTTAACCTCTGTAATTATTTTACGCTTGTTAGCTGGTACGGGATGTCTTTAATGGCTTTGGTTTTATTAGGATTTACCTCGAATCCTCTCTATAAGACCAAGAAACCCAAGAACTTGCCGGAGCTAACCCCGAACACATATTTTTCCAGGTTGAGCTTCCTTAAGCTATCGAAGGTCTTTTGGAGGTTTTTTAAATGATCACCTTCATTCAAAGACTTGAGTGACTTGTCATCTATATATGGTTCCATTATTTTGCATATTTTCTTCTCGAACATCTTGTTCAGGAGCCTTTGATAAATGGCTCCGGTATTTTAAAGACCAAATGACATCAAAATAATAACAGTATGTGCCAGAGTTTGTTATGATCAAAGTTTTTTCTTAATTCTCTGAGTTCATGTTGATTTGATTATATCCGGAGTAGGTATCAAGGAAACTCATAAACTCATGTCCGGTTGTTGCATCGATCATTTGATCAATGTTTGGTAATGGGAACGAGTCTTTAGGGCACGCCTTATTTAAGTGTTTGTAATCTACACACATTCTAAATTTGTTATTCTTTTTTGGAACTACAACTACATTAACTAACCATTCGGGATACCTTACCTCCCGTATTGAACCAATGTCGAGCAATCGAGTTACCTCTTCTTTAAATGATATGTTTATGATCTCAGCTATTGAATGTTTCTTTTGCATTACCGGAGGCAAGCTCGTGTCCAGGTTTAGTTTGTGCACGACCATCTCTAATAGGATACCTGTCATATCCGAGTTCGACCATGCAAAACAACCAACATTAGCTTCAAGGAAATTAATAAATCCTAACCCGAGTTCGGGGTTGAATTTGGTTCCAAGGGAAACTTCCTTTCCAAGAATTCTTCGAACCAAGACACTTACTCAAGTTCTTATGCTGTGGATTGGTTGCGTCTGTCTCATTTGGTACTTGAAAGTATCTCGGTAATTAGTGAGAATCCAATGAATCCTCGCTTTATCATCTTCATTTTTCATATTAGCAAGCATCGTTTCCTGTAATTGCTATTTGCTGAGCACCTTCCCTTTACTACTGGAAATCAACACTGCTTTCATCTCTCTTGTTGCTAGTTGATCTCCTTTTATCCGCTTGATTTCCTCCAAGGTTGGGAATTTCAGCAGTTGATAATATGTTGAGAGTACGACCTTCATCTCCTGTAACCATGGCCTTTCAAGGATTATATTGTGACCCATGTTGCCGTCAGAACTTTGAATAAAGTGGTATTGATTTCCCATTCAGCATTCATGGGCAGCATGATCTCTCCTCGGGTTGTCACACTTGCCAAATTGAACCCATCGAGGAATTTTGTTGCTATAATGATGCTTTTGGTTAACTTTGCTTCTTCCAGCACTCTTCATTAAATGAGAGACCAAAAAGAGGAAATTTCGTGTCAGCAAAAGATCCCATTTAAGATCTTATCTACTGCAATATAAACCTCCTTATATACCACAAAAAACTAGACCTAAACCCCTACAAACTTCTTGACAAAAATTACCCACAAACCCTAATTGATTTTCTCTCCCTATCAAATTCTAATTGGGAGTAAAACCTAGAGTTTGAAGAACCAAGATAAGGGCTGAGTTATCCAGAAAATAAGATAAGTTTTCTCATCTCTTTCATCCATTTTATCTGCTGTAAATACATGGCAAGTCTTTCTATACTTGTAAGAACTCACTAGACGGTGATCGGAAGCCATGAGTTCGAGTTATTCACTTGTAGTGGACTGTTTTGTAGAATGTTTTGTGCTGCTTTTGTGCTGCGTGTTTTACTACTACTTTGTGGAGTTTTGGAGGAGGAAGGGTGCAGATAAATAATATCTTGATGTAGAGTGGTGGGCTGGTCGTTCGTCGTAATATTTCCCTGTCGTTTGACATTAGTACGATGGTCGTTTTGTGTACGCAAAGATTGGAGTGCGTTGGACTATTTTGTAGTATTTGATGGTGTAATATAAGGCTGGAAAATAATGTATATATGTTATTGTTATGTTATTGTGTTGTTATAGTTATCTTGAATTTAGAGGAAGTAAGGATTATAGGGGAGATGTTTCTAGTTTTTATACAAAATAAGCTTGTCGTCCGTTGTGCAATAGTTGTACCTTTCATCACTTGATGATATTATTATTATTATCATTGTTGTAGATTAAGGTGCGAAGAGGCGAGTTCAACTTGGTGATTGGAAAGATTGTGATTAGGTATGTTAAGGCATTTCCTTCTTTCTTTTAGCATGATCTAAAGTGAAATAAACATGCTATTTCATAACGGATCTACTCCTAGCAACTAAGGTTGTCCATGTTGTTATTTGCTTATAAAATTATTCTAAGCGAGCGTGAATGATATTTTAATACTGAGGTTCATATTGAGGCTATTGATGTCCATAATGTTAATCAAACCATGAGCCTAACACACACACACACACACACACACACACACACACACACACACACACACATATATATATATATATATATATATATATATATATATAGCTATTTTACTCTACCGAGCCACGCTATAGTAGGCCACGTACGACACCTATTGTGCAACCACTAATCAGTTGGGTTTACCGAGCTCCATGTGATTAGGTACGATTCAGACGAGCCTTATAATGGTCGGGTACATTTTTATCGAGTCTTCTTTGAGGCCGGGTACGATATGATGATGATGACACTCACAGAGGAGAATTTTTTTAAAAGTTTATGTATATGTATTTGTTATGCATTTCATATCAGTAGCCTCCAGCGGCGCTCATATATTACAGATTGTATCTCTTATGTCTCTCTTTACATTACTATTTTTGTTTATACTTTCTTGCCTTACATACTTAGTACTTTATTCCTACTGGAATCCTTTTTGCCTGGGGATGCTGGGTTTCATGCCCACAGGTCTCTATTAATAGGCTGACATTGCTGTTAATAGGCTATCAACTCAGTGGAAGTTGTTGGTGTACTCCACTTGCTCCAAAGTTGACTATTTGGTTAGTATGATTTAGACATGTATTGATTGGTATGGCAGGGCCCTGTCCTAACCTTTATGATGTGTATGTACTCTTAGAGGTTTGTAGACAGATGTCATGTATATGAATTATTGTATGGCCTTGTCGGCTTATGTTCAATGTACTAGTGTTCATTTTGGTATTATAGGACCGTGTGTCACATGTATAAGTTTGTATTACAAGTTGGGGCGTCCTCTATCAAGTATTCCTTTATGTTTTATTTTGGTTATATCATGACGGTCCTTCCGGCCTATTTACCCATGATGGTATGATAAGAAAGATACGTTACATTGGTACTCGGTAGAGAAAAGTACTGGGTGCCTGTCTGATTTGGGTTGTGATAATCAGTTCCTACTATAAGCAACAGACTGTAAAAGCATACACTATCTTTAATTTTTCCCACAGTAAATCGGCAGTAAATAAAGAACACATGAATTTTACGTGGAAAACTCCCAGCTCAACGGGATTAAAAATCACGACCTACCTTTGTAGGATTTTAACTTCTCTACTGAGTAATCTTTAGATTACAATGTATTGTAACCTAGGAATTAACCTCTTAATCCCTCGCCAACTTGTAACTATACTATAACAAGCCACTTTGTAATAACTCTATTACAAAGACTTCATAACTTGACTAACTCTAGCCAAGACATATACACAAGGGTTTATGATTTACAAAAGGTTTCCTGCACAATGCTTCAAACTAAGCTAAGTAGGAGTTACAAATGAAGAACAAATGACAAAGACTTAACAAACCTAAGGATTTAAGATGTCTTCAATCTTTGGATCTGGTCCTTGAGGTTGCAACAGCTTTGTTCTTAAGAGTGGTTGTGGCTGACACTTGAGAGAATATTTCTTTTGATTTTTCAAGTGTTGGAGAGATGAAATACCTTATATCATATTGATTATATGTGTGCGATGTCATTAAAAATGATGCAATAAATTGCCCTTTAATTTGGACTTAGCAAGCTACAACTGTGCTGCTGTACTGCTGCTAGACAGTACAGTGCAGCAGCTTGCCAGATGGTACAGTGCAACAACTTTTACAGCTATAGAGCTAAGTGTGGAAGCTGATTCCTTTCTAGTCTCTCTGCTGTTTCTTTATCTGATTTCATTGAGAATTGAGTAAGACATCTGATTAGTTATTCTAATCCAAGGGAACTTAATTGTATCATATTCCTTATCTTGTTCTCTCATGAAGTAAGTTGTTTTATCTTCCTTGATTGTATTTATACATGTGCGAAATCACTTACAATGATGTAATCAAGGTAGGTAAAAAACCTTCCACGGAAAGTTGATTGCTGCACTGTTCCTGTACAGTAGCGTATGTAGGAAGCAACTTTCTAGCCGGAGAGTTGACTTTATACAGTCTCTTCAGGAACTGGTAAGGACTCGTTCCCTCAGCTGTTCCTTCCACTCTGAATAATTAAGTTATATCACACACTGGATCCCAACCTGGAACTTTGTGATCTTAAGGTCTTGTAAATTTATAACAGGTTCCTTATCTAGTTCTGGATAGTGTGTTTGTTAGATCATCAAAACATAAAGTAAAATACTTTTGCCCAAAGTACTTGTAATCTATCAGTAATGAAATATGCATAAGTTTTGCCAAGAATTTCCTGTCCTTAGAATGGCTATTGAGCCTATTATTTATAGCTATTCCTAGAGAAACAAGATCGTAGGATCAAGCCCCCCTTAAATGACAATAAAGGAGCCATTGATGAATATGTAATTGGTAGGCGATGAATGCAAATATTTTTTGTAACGGTTGTTCATTTAATGTTAGGGAATATTCTTCATTGAATGTTGACCAATGACAAACATTCAAACTGCTCCCGATGACCAGGCTCCTTTCGGGGTTTATCTCCCGGTACTGGTAGTTATTTGGCTTTGCTTTTTACCTGTCTTCATTTCACATAGCACGCTATCATTCGACCATTTATTACGAACCAATTTTACCCTATACACATTTAGAATTTAAATATTAGTTGGTGTGAAGTACTGTCTTCTTCACTATTTGCTTGTATAAACAGTATGAAGAGTTTAATTAATTTTTGAGCACTGATTGTATCAAGAATTTTTGGACTACCGGTCACTTAGGAACCTAGTATAGGTAATATTACGTAACAAAGCATGGTACAACAACATGCAAATTATGATAAATATAACTTGTTATAGCAGCTAAAACTACACTAACGGTAAAATTCTATCACACTGTTGGTGTGTATATATAATTGAAATCCCATTATAAGTGCTGGAGTTATGAAATTGATTTGTATACCTTAATGTTGTCCCAAAAGAAAAAAGTGAAACGGTATTTCTTGTTCCAACTTATGTAATGAGGAAGCAGAACGTTGGGAGCTGGAGACTGAAATGTGGAACTGAACGTGTTCTCTTGTAGAACGTATGTAATAATATATGCCAAACGTCAATGGCTACGTATGGAGCTGAGTGCATTTATAGGGAGCTTTCGACTTGTAATTTCAAGCTCTGATCAAAATATACAAACTTCGGTTTCTGTTGTGACGTTCGAAACTTTGTTGCCCATTCCGCTTGTGCATATGGATAGGACCATTTGGAAGTGTGCGCAGATGCTTAGCATAAAGGATGTAATCCACCACAAATGTCAACCATCAACATGAAGAGTCAAGAATCATGTACTGGATTTAGACTCAGCAACAGCCAGATATTTCCATCATATTTCAATATGAATTTAAGTTATATACACTATATGTACGGACTTTTTGCACTATCAATGCAATTTATTTGGTTATAGCAGGTCTCGTTATGATATTTTCCAGATTACTATATTAGCTTGATATGATGAGTTATCTATTATTGTAGGAAAAATACTTGCTATTTTAGGTCAAATTTATTGGAAATAGGAGGCTATCTATATATATATATATTATTTGTGGAAGAGAGGATTAATGATTTAGAAGCTTGATTGATCTTGAATGCTTTGCTTATTGCTTAATTACAAATGAGGGGTGATACCTCTATTTATACTACACAATGGAATAGTCTAGAACACTTCATCATCTACTAGTATCTAGATAATTCCTAAATATTCTTATGATAATTCTAGACTTAGATATTTTACAAGATTATTCTACACACTTTGACTACTACATATTACAAGAAGTTTCTAGATAATGGACTACAATCTTGATCTAATATACTTGGATACTTGCAAGCCCAAATCCAAAACACATAACCCAAAATCAAGTTTATTTTCAACAGCCCCCTTAAACTTGATTTCGTCACTCCGAGCATATTCCGTAATCTCTGAAACGTCTCGTGTTTTAGAGGCATTGTGAAAATATCAGCAACTTGGTCAAATGACTTCGCGTACTTTATCTGCACCTCTTTATTTGTAACACACTCCCTGATGTAATGGTATTTCGTATCGATGTGCTTGCTTCGATCATGGAAGACTGGATTCTTTGCTAGAGCAATCGCAGACTTGCTATCCACATATATCTCTGTAGCTTCCTTTTGAGAAAGTTAAGCTCATTTAGTAACTTCCTGAGCCACATTGCATAACAGGTGCATGATGTTGCTGCTACATACTCGGCTTCACACGTTGACAGAGTCACAATGGGTTGCTTCTTCGAACTCCATGTGAACGCCGTATCTCCCATATAGAACACGAAACCACTCGTACTCTTACGATCATCTATGTCTCCGGCCCAATCACTATCACTGTATCCAACTAGCTTGAAGTGACCAGAAGGCGAATAAAACAGACCATAGTCAATCGTACCTTTGATGTAGCGAAGTATCCTCTTTGCTGCCTTCAAGTGATTTATTGTAGGTGCTTCCATATATCAACTTACTAGTCCAACTCCGTAGATAATATCTGGCCTCATGCAGGTTAGGTACCTCAGACTTCCAACCAAACTCTTGTATTTTGTTGGGTCCACCGAGTATCCTTCATCATCTTTTGACAACTTGAGATTGCAATCCACCGGTATGTTCATCGACTTGCAGTCATTCATCTTAAACTTCTTCAGCACCTTCTTAACATAATCTTCTTGGGATATGAATATTCCTTCTTTCTTTTGTTTCACCTCGATCCCAAGATAGTAAGCCATAAGTCCAATGTCGGTCATCTCGAACTCCCGAACCATTGCTTTCTTGAACTCCTCGAACATTTTGGAATTACTACCGGTGAATATCAAGTCATCCACGTATAGGCACACAAGCATAGCATCTCCTTCCTTGCTTACTTTGGTGTAGAGGGCAAGCTCATGTGGGCATTTTGTAAAGTCATTCTGCTGGAAATACTTGTCTATCCTGCTATTCCATGCCCGAGGCGCTTGCTTCAACCCGTATAAGGCCTTTTTCAAATTCAGCACCTTATTCTCTTGGCCTTTCACGATGTATCCCAAAGGTTGTTCTATATAGACTTCTTCTTCTAAGTTTCCATTAAGGAACGCGTATTTGAGATCCATTTGATAAATCTTCCAATTATCCCGAGCCGCAAGTGAGATCATCAATCTTATAGTTTCTAGACGAGCGACAGGAGCAAATACCTCGTCATAGTCTATGCCGGCTCGTTGACTATATCCCTTCGCCTCCAACCTTGCCTTGTATCTTTCAACTTCACCTTTGGAATTCTTCTTGGCCTTGTACACCCACTTTACACCAATAGCCTTATGCCCCTTTGGTAGAGTAGCGAGATCCCACGTATCATTCCTCTTGATTGCTTGAATCTCCTCGTCCATGGCACGTTTCCACTTCTCGCTTTTTGCAGCGTCTTCATAGCTTATTGGCTCACAATCGGCAAGAAGGCAGAACAATGTTAGATCCTCCATAGGCTGAGTTACCTCGTACAACTCCTCAATGCTCCTTGTGCGGTGTTGTATCCTACTTGATTCTCCTCCTGATGTTGGTGTCGCTTCATTTGGTGTGGTTAGAGTATGTGGAGAGTGCGGAGATAATGTACTAGAAGGTTCTTGAACCTCTAGATATTCTTCGTTCCTTATATTACTCTCGAACGGATAAGGGAGAAAATCATAGTTCTCCTCTTTGGGAACATTCCAATCCCATGTTGCTTCTTCATCGAACACCACGTCTCGACTTGAGATTACTTTACCGGTCTTGGGATTGTATAGCTTGTAACCTTTCGAACTTGAGTCATAGCCCACGAATATGAGCTTCTTGCTTTTATCATCGAGCTTCATCCTCTTCTGATTTGGCACATGAGCATATGCCACACTTTCGAACACTCGTAGGTGTGAGATGCCGGGCTTCCTTCCACTCCAAGCTTCAATGGGCATTTTGTTCTTGACGCTTTTAGTGGGTGAGCGATTTGCTAGATAGATCGCACAGTCCACTGTATCGGCCCAAAACTCCTTAGGCATCCTTTTGCTCTTTAACATACTCCGGGCGATATCAAGGATGGTCCTATTCTTTCTTTCTACAACACCATTTTGGTGAGGTGAATACGGAAGAGTTAGAGGACGTCGTAAGCCATTGTTGTCGCAACCCTTCACCATTCCTTTACTTGATAATAACTTTAAGCCTCCAAAATTTAAGTGCCCGTATCTCATGTGCCAATGCCAAGAATTATCTTTGAAACATGCTTTTAAACATCTTGGAATGTCATGTTGAATATTTAGCAAAAACATCCTATTCGTTGACATTGGCACTTGAGCAATCAAACCTCCTCTTTGGTCTCTTATAGAAAGACTACGATTTATCATGTGAATATCATAGCCTTTCTCTAAGAGTTGTCCAACACTCAGTATATTAGACTTCATATTGGGCACATAATACACGCTAGAGATAAATTGATGCCTTCCATTTTTCAAGCGGATGAGGATCTTACCTTTGCCTTTAACCGGGACTTTAGAGGAATCTCCGAAGGTGATATTTCCACTTATTGCCTTGTCTAACTCCACAAACATGCTTTTGTCACCGCACATATGGTTGCTTGCACGTAATTGTTTGACTTCTCGCATTCCGAAGCATAGTGGCCAAATTTATGACAGTTATAGCATTTAGTTTGAGAGTTGTCATACCTTGGCCTTCTACTTGTGTAGCCTCTCCCGCGACCTCTTGTCGAGTGAAAATCTTGGCTTCTTTCTTTATTTTTGTAAGAACTATAGCCTCCACGTTTGATATATCCTCGCCCTCGTCCTCAGCCACGATCTCGGTGACTCGTTTGATGACTCTTTTCACTACTCTCTTCCTTGAAAGAGAGTTTTGCTTGTAAAGCTTGCTCCAAAGACTCCTTATTTTTCTAATTGAACCTCTCTTCATGGGCTTGTAGTGAACCCATGAGTTCATCGGTAGTCATTGATTCTAGATCTTTAGATTCTTCAATGGCTACGACTATATTGTCAAATTTTGAATCTAATGATCTAAGAATTTTCTCAATGACTCTTACATTGCTTAGAGTTTCACCATCCTCTTTAATTGATTGACAATCGCCAAGACTCTTGTAAAATAATCGGAAATTGATTCAAAGTCTTTCTTATTTAAGGATTCAAAATCACCTCGTAGGGTTTGTAGTCGAACCTTTTTCACCTTATCAACTCCCTTGTGAGAATTCTCTAAGATCTCCCATGCTTTCTTTGGGTGGTTGCTATTAGAGATAATATTGAAGATCATGATAGAATCCTAGATATATATAAATTAGTTAGCTCTCCTACAAGTTAGGGATTTGTGTAAATCTTATTGTATTATAACTTGTATTTGTATCCTATATATATTCAATGAATGAGAGTCCACAAGTGTGTGGTGAAATTATTAAACTCTACATGGTATCAGCCTAAACCGATCCTCCCTAACCCTAATCGCCTTCTTCTTTCTTCTCTCCCATGGCTGCCGCTGTAAAAGCAACCGAAGGTACCCTCCCCTTGAACACCATTCTTCATATGTTGACAATTAAATTGTCGTCTTCTAATTACCTTCTCTGGCGCCATCAATTACTTCCTCTCATTGCCTACCAGACGTTAACAGGCTATATTGATGGCACTCTTGTTCCGCCATCTGAAACGCTCACTGTTGGAGAAGTAACCTCTCCAAATCCAGCATATTCTCTATGGATGGAAGGTGAACAACGAGCACGAATTATTATTCAGTCTTCTCTATCAGAAGAAGCCATGGCTGTCATTCTTGGTCTCAATAATTCACATCAAATCTGGAAAGCTTTGGAGGAGTTTTACAGTCACGATTCCACTGAGAGAATGCACACTCTTCGCGACTCCTTGAGGCTACTCCAAAAAGGTACTTCTTCCGTCTCAGAATTTGGTCAGAAGTTTAAAAATATATGTGATCATCTTGCAGCCATAGGTCATCCTGTTGATGACCTTGATAAAAGTCACTGGTTTTTATGTGGCCTTGGTGGTTCCTTTGAAAACTTCTCAACCACTCAAAGAGCTATTCGTCCGAAACCTACATTTCAGCAGCTTCTTTCTCAAGCAGAAGGCCATGAGATGTTTCTCAAATCTGTTACAAATTCAGCCCCTTCCACCGCAGCATTTGTTGCTCAACAGTCTGGTGGTCGTGGTCAGTCTAATCGTTCACGAAGTCGTGGTCGATCTGGTGGACGGTTCTCCTATGGGCGTGGCCGTGGTCGTCGTGCACCACACTGTCAATTATGCCGTACCGATGGCCACTATGCAAATCAATGCCCCGATTTGTCTTCTTTTGCTCATCGAGGACCGGCCATTGATGCGAACTTAGCCCACGCTTTCCAAGCTCAATGTCATGTTACTAATGGCTCACCCGACTGGTATGTTGATTCTGGTGCATCCGCCCACATCTCCTCTTCATCTTCTAACCTGGATTCCGCTGCTCCTTATTCAGGTACTGAAAAGGTCACCATTGGTAATGGTGCGACCCTACCTATTACTCATATTGGGTCTTCTTCAAATAACAAGGACATTCAACTTCTTGATGTTCTTGTCGTTCCATATATTACTAAAAATTTGTTATCTATTAGCAAACTTACCTCTGACAATCCTGTTGATGTTTTGCTCTCTGATAAGGTCTTCACTATCCACAATCGTCAAACAAAGGAAGTTCTAGCAACAGGGAGGCGCCATGATGACCTTTATGTTTTGGAACGTGGAAATAAAGCTTTCCTTGCTGCGTTTCATTCTCATCGAACACATGGTTCTTATGAATTGTGGCACTCACGTTTGGGACATGTTCCTTTTTCTATTATTTCAGCTCTAAATAAACTAGGTCGGTTGTCTGTTACTTCATTGTTACCGAAACCTAGCATTTGTTCGTCATGTCAGCTTTCTAAAAGCAAACGTTTACCCTTTACTATTAATGAAAAACGTTCTTTGCATGTCTTGGACTTGATACATTGTGATTTGTGGGGCCCCGCGCCTGTTGCTTCTACACATGGATTTCGTTATTATGCAATCTTCATAGATGATTTTTCTAGATTTACGTGGTTTTATCCACTTAAAACGAAATCTGATTTTGTTGGTGTGTTTATAGCATTTCTTCGACTTGTTCAAA
The DNA here is from genome assembly GCA_034376525.1 of Nicotiana benthamiana. Classification (NCBI taxonomy): domain Eukaryota; kingdom Viridiplantae; phylum Streptophyta; class Magnoliopsida; order Solanales; family Solanaceae; genus Nicotiana; species Nicotiana benthamiana. Next base: position 56,598,885 of record CM067324.1, on the reverse strand, counting down.
CTCAATTTTCTTGTAAGATGAAAGTATTTCAGAGTGATGGAGGCACTGAGTTTACTAATCACCAAGTTAGATCTCTTCTTACTGAGAATGGCACACACCACCGTATGTCATGTCCACATACGCCTCAGCAAAACGGGCGTGTTGAGAGGAAACATCGGCATCTTACTGAAACAGGATTGGCCATGTTATTTAATGCTCATGCTCCCGCATCTCTTTGGGTTGATGCGTTTAGTTCTGCTGCGTACATCATCAACCGAGTTCCTTCTCCTATTCTTGGTTCCAAGTCGCCATTTGAGATGCTTTACTTATCCTCACCAAATTATGATAATTTTCGGATATTTGGATGTCGTGTTTATCCTTACCTTCGGGATTATGCGCCACATAAGCTTGCACCTCGAAGCATTCCATGCATCTTTATTGGTTTCAGTACACAATACAAAGGGTATAGATGTCTTGATCCCTCTACTGGTCGAGTCTATATTACTCGCCATGCTCAATTCGATGAAGTTAGTTTTCCTTTTGCTGGAGCTTCGTCGTCCTCTGATTTAGCAACTCTCGTCTTCTCCACCTATGACGAGCCTGCTTTACCCATGCCGCCTGCTACTTTGCCTTCTACAGCTAAACTACCCGATTTATCTGCTCACCCAAGCAATGCCGATTGCTCTCTTTGCAATGAGCCATCAGCTGTGACGTCTATTACCCCAGCGGCTGCTATTCCAAGTCCACCTTCACCTGCAACACCTCCGCGTCCACCGTCACCAGCTGCACCTACGGGTCCTCCTCCTCCAGCTGCTACTTCATCAATTCATCCTATGACTACACGATCAAAGGCTGGTATTGTCAAGCCTCGTCATATTGTGGACTTAACTCACTTGTCTTTGCCTCGGCTGCATCATGCCTTGTTAACCACTACTGAACCAAAGGGATATAAAACAGCCCTTAAAGATCCATCTTGGACTGCTGCTATGCATGATGAACTACAAGCTTTAGCTAAAAACCACACGTGGGATTTGGTCCCACGCCCAATGAAGTCAAATGTCGTTGGTTCCAAATGGGTATTCCGTACTAAGTTCAACTCTGATGGATCCGTGGATCGTCTTAAGGCGCGCCTTGTTGCGCAAGGCTTCTCGCAAATTCCTGGTTTGGACTACTCGGTTACTTTTAGTCCTGTTGTCAAAGCAGCTACCGTGCGGATTGTTTTATCTCTTGCCACTCTCTATAAATGGCCTCTTCATCAATTAGATGTCAAGAATGCATTTCTCAATGGTAATCTCACGGAAACTGTTTATATGGAGCAACCTCCTGGCTTCTCAAATCCTCGGTTTCCTAATCATGTTTGCAAATTAAAAAAGGCTCTTTACGGTCTAAAGCAAGCTCCAAGAGCGTGGTTCCAACGCCTAAGTGATTTTTTGCTGCGACAAGGTTTTACATGTAGTCGTGCGGACCCCTCACTTTTTGTTTTCATACGTGGCTCGTGTGTTTTATATCTATTGGTCTACGTTGATGATATCATTCTCACTGGTAATCATGCTTCTACTATTCGCCAGTTTATTTCTTGTTTGCATAAAGAATTTGCGATTAAGGATCTTGGTCGTCTCAATTATTTTTTGGGGCTTGAGGTTACTTATACGCCTACTGGTTTATTTTTGAGCCAAACAAAATATGCTCATGATATTTTGTCCCGTGCTGCTATGCTTGATGCAAAACCGGTGGCCACTCCGCTTGCCACTTCGGACCATTTCACTACTGTTGGTGATGCTTTTCACGATCCAACTTTGTATCGCTCTATGGTTGGTGCGCTTCAGTATCTCACAATTACTCGACCTGATCTTTCCTTTGCAGTGAATCAGGTCAGTCAGTTTCTTCAGGCACCAACCACCATTCACTTTCAAGCTGTCAAACGTATCTTCCGATATGTTAAAGGTACATTGTCGTTTGGCTTATCCTTTCATCATTCGCCTACTACATCACTTCTTGGTTATTCGGATGCTGACTGGGCGCGATGTATTGAAACTCGTCGTTCCACATACGGGTACTCTGTTTTTCTGGGCGGAAATTTGGTTTCATGGAGTGCTAAGAAGCAACCAACTGTTGCACGTTCTAGCTGTGAGTCTGAATACCGAGCTCTGGCTAATACTGCTGCTGAAATACTCTGGATTACTCACTTACTGAAGGAACTTCACGTGCTTACCTCTGGCCGCCCAACCATACTATGCGATAATAAGAGTGCTCTCTTCTTAAGTCAAAATCCGGTATCCAACAAACGCTCCAAGCACATTGATATTGACTACCATTTTATCAGAGAGCTCATTGCCTCGGGACGTCTTCATACCAAGTTTGTGCCCACAACGCAGCAACTTGCTGATATTTTTACCAGAGCTTACCTCGTCCTCTCTTTGACTCCTTTCGTACCAAGCTTCATGTTGGTCCACCACCAGTTCGCTTGAGGGGGGGTATTAGAGATAATATTGAAGATCATGATAGAATCCTAGATATATATAAATTAGTTAGCTCTCCTACAAGTTAGGGATTTGTGTAAATCTTATTGTATTATAACTTGTATGTGTATCCTATATATATTCAATGAATGAAAGTCCACAAGTGTGTGGTGAAATTATTAAACTCTACAGTTGCACTTGCAATTTTCTCAAAAGCTCCATCATCTACACTTTGTTGGATGATGGAAAGAGCCTTTTGATCATTGATCTTGACTCGCTTTTCTTCTTTCGTGAGTGAGCCCTTGTCTTTAGGCTCCTTATAACCTTGGTCCACAATCTCCCATAGGTCTTGTCCACCTAGGAAGGTCTTCATTTGGATGCTCCATCGATCATAATTATCCTTTGTGAGGCGAGGAAACGTGATGACATTGTTGGCCATCATCTTGTCAAACCAAGCTCTGATACCAATTTGTTGGAAATAGGAGGCTACATATATATACATATATATATATTATTTGTGGAAGAGAGGATTGATAATTTAGAAGCTTGATTGATCTTGAATGCTTTGCTTATTGCTTAATTACAAATGAGGGGTGATACCTCTATTTATACTACACAATGGAATAGTGTAGAACACTTCATCATCTACTAGTATCTTGATAATTCCTAAGTTTTCTCATGATAATTCTAGGCTTAGATATTTTACAAGATTATTCTACACACTTTGACTACTGCATATTGCAAGAAGCTTCTAGATAATGGACTACAATCTTGATCTAATATACTTGGATACTTGCAAGCCCAAATCCAAAATACATAACCCAAAATCAAATTTATTTTTCAACAAAATTTACCTTGATAGTAGTGCACAAACTTGAAAACGTCGGATATATGTATGTATAAAAAGCCTTTTGAAGGGCATATAATGGGTTTATTTGATTAGATTTTAGGATAAAAGAAAATGATACTGATTGTCAAGACCCATATACAAAGTGAAGAATTATTCGTAAATCGTCAAGTTTGTAATCCTTTGCAACGTTCTAAGTACGATGTAATCCTTTGCCGCGGATTCTAATCACACCCAAAAAGTGTCTCTCTTAGCAATTATAAAAAGGGATTATATTCTATTTGTATTTGATTATAAGGGTTCCACAAGTAGGGGAATATTTGAGCCCAACTGAATAAAGGCTCAGCTTTAAGAAGCCATACACCAAGGGAGAACTCGCTATTTCAGGGAAGTCTAAACCTCCTTTGCCTTAACTTCTTTACCCTACTTATTCTTTGACTAAATTTATAATTTTGTTATCATAAAAATTGGATGGGGAGATTATTGGCCTCCAAGACTTCACTTCAGCTTGTTTGGATGGTTGTTATCTATTGTATCATATATTTTTTCCAAATGATGCAGAAATAGAGGCTTTCTGATCAGATGATAGACATTCACTTGACGTAATGATTTCTGGTTATGATTCTCTTTCTTTTGTTCTTTGCATACATATTATCTTATACGTAAGAACATGCTCAACATTTCTCTCTAAAATTATAAGAACATGCTCAGTTACATGCACAAATGTTTTGAGCGATCACAGAATTTAACTGTAGCTTCCTTCACATAATTATATCCCTCTTATTTAAGTAGGTCTTCCCATTTGCAGTATTGTCCACCTGCCAATGCACGATAATACCGATCTCTGCAGTAGACTGGCCTTCCATCAGCTGCCTCAGCGGCAGCTTTCGCCAGATCATCGTCCTCCTTGACTTCCAATGGCAATCTTAACAACTCTTCTTTCCTATAATTATATAACAAATAACGTAAATTCATGAATTTTCAAAAATATTTCTAAGTTTCGAGAATAGAGTACCTGATGCCCAGTTTTGTGCTGTTTTGTGAAGTGGAGCTCAATGAGTTTTCTTTTGTTGTGAAAGTTCCCTGGATGAAATCTTGTACTGGAGTTGCGAAAATGAATAATGAGACTGCTGCAACTAGTAAAGCCCCTGTTCCTACCAGCGTTTGCTTCAGCATTTTAATGACTGGTTTCACCTACATATAATAAATTTCTTCAGGTTTCTCATGCTCACAATATAGGAAAGACCTGCTTTATGACATTCAGAAGATGAGGCCAAAAATTTCGTAATATTTGTGTAACCAGCTGATGTGTTTTATGTTAAGATGAAAATCCACATTGTTATATGTTGTTTCACATGGTATATATAGTTGATTATATTATCAGTGAATAACTGGAAGTACAAAAGTCCAATAACATAAAGCAGTAGCATCAATGTGGTACCTTATATGAGCCGAGCAGCCTATCACGAGCTAGGATCTGCAAGGAACAATCACATTATATTATACGCCAAATGTGCAATGTAGTTTCTGATAAGTTTCTCAACAACTGCTGGTCGGTTTAGACTTTTGAAGCATGTATTGCCATAAGACTGGAACTAAAATTAGCTTCACAATATAGATGTTATTCCATCATGTAGTTTTGCTATGCAGTAACTATACTTTACTTTCTTGTGGATCTGCTGTTCAATGTCTCATAGTAAGTTGTAACTAATGAATTCTATACTGTGAAGAACTAACTAAGCTCTGTATTCTCCATAATCATGAGCACTTTTGATTCACTTTTTTCGTTTCGAAGCTGGCAATATTTTAGCACTTTTGGAATAAGGAGGAGCAGAGGAAGCAAAGAGAAAAACCTGTAAATATGTATGCAAAGGAAAGACCACAAACCTCAGGTGGCTTTACCCACATCTGCCCATCGTACCATCCGGTCTCTTCATAAGGAATAACTGCAGACAAAAGCCTATCGCCAACATAGCTCCATCCCTGTTATGTTCATTGTTGGGAATTAAACTTTTAGAATATTAGAGGAGTAAGTTCTCAAGTTACCTCTCTCCAATTTAGCTCTATCCCTACTATGGTTATTGTTTGAATGTTAGAATATTAGAAGAGTTAAGTTTTTAAGTTAGATATTATTGCACTTTGAACCAAGATCACATATGTGTTCTAGTTGAAGCCTTGTAAATTGGTGTCTCTCATATTCAACTAAATCATTAAGGGTGTGTTTGGTATAACGGAATGTTTTCCGTGGAAAATGTTTTCCAAGAAATGTTTTTCTTCATACCAAACACACCCTAAGTCATCAATACATATCTCTTTAATTTTCTCATGGACATGATATACAATGGAACTGATACCAAGAGGAAAACATTGGCTTGGCAGTCAGACATGTACAGTCGTTGTGGATGTATATATTTGCATCTACTACTTCAAGTCTGTCAAAAACGATTTGACAAAAATAAATGATGTTTCGAAAATTAAAAAACTTTACCAGATAAATTCTCAGGACAATAAGTGCAACAAGAAAAAGAGTCCCTGTACTTGCAGCCAAGAGAAATCTTAAAGGATCCTGCAGGATTGTGAAAATTTGAATGTCAATGTGTATGAGGATCTGGTATAAGATATTTTAGTGACTAAGTGGAGTCTTTTATTCTATGTTTTGTGTCTTAGAAATATTAAAGTTGTTTACTGAATACGAATATTCACTTTGGGCCTGTTTGAAGGATTTATATAACTGTCTGTACCTTAGAAGGATTGAAGCTTGCAGCTGTGATAGGCGCTCCCAAAACTGTGAAAGTAACTAACCAAAGTCCCCCAAGACGTATGAAGAAAGACATTGGTCCCAATTCTGCCCATGAGTATAAACCTTCATCTTTCAGAGATGAGTATTCATTCACCTAGTAATTGAAAAGCAAGAATTAATTAGCTCAGTTAATACTAGTACTAACTGATATTGCTTATCAGTCTCCATATTAAGTCCGTTGTCACCATGAAACTTCAGAAATTTGGTACATGTTCGAGGTGGCTATGTTACTGACTGGGTTTGATTTCAATAGTGGTATAAACTGCAAATATATGTCTCACCTGTGCAGGTGTTATGGTCTTCCTGAGGACATCATTTTGTTTATGACCACGGCGTACACAATCAGGTCACTTATAAGGAAATTCCAAAAAATATCTCTATGATCAACCAAAAAGAATGCTATCCCAGTATAAAAAGTTCAATAACTTAAATCCTGTGTGGATATCTGATAAGCTACACCCACTTACTCCAGGAGTAACTTCTTTTCTTTTAATTGAAAAAATAACTTTATTAAGTAATATTCAATAAAATTTTATAGCATGTGAAACAATGCCCAAAAATGGGGAATTATAGCTTAATTATAACTCATACGTACCGGCCTTTGTTCAAACGGCACCTCAATTTCCAAGCCAGGGTCCCAACTCTTACCAGGTAATCCACTGCCATTACCGTTCATCTCATCTTTCAGGGCTCTCACACTAATATTCCTCCTACATAGAATCGTTGGTTTATCAGGCAAAATGATCCATGAACCGCAGCTTCTGCCAATATTATTCTTAACTTGTTTTGGACTAGGAACTATGGAACAAAATAAATTTAGCCTGAGCATATCTGAATTCTCTTGCAACCTGAGAATTCAGAAGAAAAGGTAGATGAAAGTTCTTTTTTTATTTTTGCATTATACGTGATGGAAAATGGAGTAAGTGAATGTTCTCTGTTATCTGCCAAAAAATGACGGCCTTTTTTTCTTATATTTTCGTCCAATTATAATCGGCCTACTCTTTTGGATTGTGTGTAGTCGACCACCAGTTTGAAACGTTGTGGTCCACTCTTGTGGCTCCTACACAGGATTATCTTGAATTATAGATCCTGATGTAAAACATATTTTGTGGTATAGAAGGTAACTTCGTGGGTATCTTGTGTCGCAACGTGGAAAGATTGTCCATGCACGCCACTGTTGCGTTCATTTCTCACAGTTCCACGGGGTTTTCCTCTTATTTGAATTAGGAGGAGTAATTCGCTTTGTTTCAATTGAAAAGCCTTCTCATATAGTTCTGGACCGACGAAGCATCTTATGCACTTTTAAAAATTTTCTGGTCACTCGCTAAAAGAAATAAAAGATTCACTAAAAAGCATTTTCAGCAATATTTGTTTAAAAGCGAAGCACGTTTTCCGACAGTATTTGGTTATCGTTGCCCTTGATTGCTGAAGATATGCGTTGAAAAAGGAAATCTATCAATCCATGAATCAAGAAACACCTTAAGGAGAATTTATGACAAATCTCTTTTCAAAAAAGGAAACAACTGACAGTCATGGATCGTCTATGGAAGTTCTGTACTTATTTTTGGAATGAATCATAATAGATTCAATTCTAAAGATCAATTTCCTTGGGACTGCAAATCCTTTAACGGTCTACCAAAGATTTGCTAAGCCAAAGCTCAAGTATAAAGTGAACTATGTAAAGGGAGCAAATATTGTACGAACCACTATCACTCTTTTTGTTCTATTTCAAACAAGTATTGTAGTTCACTCTAGATCTACTGTGTAATTAGGGAGAGAAGTAAAAAAGAAAAATCACTGGTGAGGTATTGTATCAAGAAGCGAGAAGCAACACAGTGACTAAACTGTTGGTGTAAAGCTACATCAACTCTCTTATATCAAGAAAATTCATATATTGAAAGAGAATACCCTTGTAACCTAAGGGAACTGGATATAGGATTCTTATTGAATCTAAACTAGTTTAAAAATCTTGGTGTCTTTAATTACTGTATTTTATTTATGCTTTATTCATATTCTATTCTTACTTTCAGTTGACTAATTAGTAGACCAATAAACTACTTAAGATAGAAAAAGAAAAATCGATAATTCACCCCATTCATTGGTACTTTTAATTAGTATCAGAGTAAGTCTCACTTTTATCTTTTGCTTAACAGCTAGCGAGAAAAGATCAGTCAAACCAAGTAATTATTGGAGCACTCTTTTAAGAAGGGACATCGCAAGTAAGGCCACCATATTTCATCGAACAACACTTCTCCAGGGGGTCCTGACGACTCTTATTAGGGAATTATTTTTGCCAGATTATGTTTCCCTTTGAATTTTAAACCGAGTCCCATTATCCAGTAGGTTCCTGAATTTCATAGTCATACCTGCCAGGTGCTTGCTTTTTATGAAGATTTTCCGAGACCTCCGAAATTTTCTGCCCCTGTTTCATTCAAAGAAAATCTTGTTAGTTTGAAAAGTGGTGGTTAGCTTGCAGAATTCTTGCTGAAAATGGCCTCTCCACCGTCATGTTCCGTTGTGTCCAATTTACCGTACTGAGGATGAACCGCCTACTTTGCTCGGCTGACCCCTCAACCCTATGGCTTTACTCTGTTCCCCCATCATTGTGTTACATTCATGACCCTCTTTCCAAAATCTTTACATCCTTCCCGACATTACCTAGTCGGTTTGCTGAAGAAACCTTCATTGATTCTTCCCTTTGCCACTTTAACTTTTGTTGCCTTTGTTATGTTTTAGCCGGCATGTGCTTTGCCATTTGGGAGCTGATAGTAAGCATTGAAATTTCTCTCATGCTTGCTTAAATAAAATGACATTGGAGACATCTTAGAAGAAATGGAGACTCAAAAAAAAATGAAATGCAATGACACTGAATTGTTTTGTTTTAGAATAATAGAATTCCGAATTTGGCGACTATTGAGGGGAAAAGAGAAGAATCTTTGGAGGAACAGCTGGTTCCTATGATCATGACATGCACTTCAGCTTAGTCGACCCAGTCTATCCAAATGATCAGCCTTCAGCTGTCATGCTTTGTTCCTGCGACCTTCCTTAACTCAATTTCTTTAACCAAACACTGACCTTGCTTACTTACGGTGTTCTGAATAGATTTCCATCAACAGCCTTTTTCTAGTTATTTATTTCTTGACTTGCCTTCGCCTTATGGTGCCCGTGAGGGTTTTCGTCGATAAGACCCTCTCATTTCCATTTCTCTCAGCTCCACTCGCCTCACGGTGCCCGTGAGAGTTTTCACCAATAAGACTCTCTCATTTTCATCTTTTCTTGCTTGAAGTAGAGTGTTGCCCCGGGGTATGAATCACCTCTTCTTGCTTGACTCGACATTTCTTAAAGACTGATCAGAAGGTCTTTCTTTGGACCGTAATGCAGGGTTTTGGATAAGGCTTGAAAGAAAGGGGTATTAAAGGCTCAAAATAATTCAAATGGGTTCAAAATTTCAACTTTCAGAATCAAATTTTCTTACAATAACTACACCTTCTACCCCGGTTTCTTGTTTGGGGACCTTTGGATTTTTATTTTAATGTGATTGAACAATAAGGCTGCTTACGTATCCTTTTAAAGGAATCATGTCAAACGTAGTTCATCCAGATTCCTTGTTTTTGAGGTCTTCTCTTTTCCTTATTCTATTACTTCCTTTTCTTTGTTGTTTTTGTTGTTTTGTTGTTGTTCTTCTTTTCTTTTTTTTTCTTTCTTCTTTTCTTTCTCTTCTCTTTGTTTTCCTTTTTTTTCTTTTCTTCTTCTTTCTTCTCTTTTTTCTTTTTTTTCTTTCTTTTTCATTCTTTCCTTTTATTTTCCTTTCATTTGCATTTCTGACTTTTGTTACTGATTTCAAAATAGTGGTATGAAATAAAATAATTAAAGCTCAAAAGAGTTAACAAAGGATAAAGTGACTAGATAGCCGAATAAAATGACTTCGCTATTTTAATCTCTAAAACATGCCAAGTGCAAACAAACATGCTAAGTGTAGGGAATGATTTAAACAAAGAAAATCATACATAGTATCTCTTAACTGCATTGGATTGATGGCTGTCTCTACAACCTTACCTTCCACATCTGTCAGATACAATGCTCCATTGGACAACACTCTTGACACGATGAACGACCCTTAAAAATTTGGGGCGAACTTGCCTTTTGCCTCTGCTTGGTAAGGAAGGATGCGCTTCAATACCAGCTAACCACTTCGAACTATCTTCGGCGAACCTTCTTGCTATATGTCCTGGCCATTCTCTGTTGATACAACTGACCGTGACACACTACTGCTAATCTTTTCTCATCGATCAGACTTAAAGCTGCTTTCTAGGCTGGGCCCGGGCCTAATGGGCCTAAACGGGCCAGTCCTGGCGGTCCCGGGCTTTAGGCAGGCCGGTCCTGGGCGGTCCCGGGCCAAACGATCCCGGTCTTCACGGTCCCAATAGGTGGAACCGTCCTATGGTGGTCCTACACCCACATAGTCCCGAGCTAAATGGCCCGGGCTCATGGGCCTAAACGGGCTTAAGAGACTTTTTTCGTTCCGGGCTATTTTATTGTAATTATTTTTATCTAAGGCACTTTCTTGTAAGCTATATATATACTAGTATAAATTTTTTATATATAGCTATATAAATATAATAATATATATACTCTACGTCATATATATATATGGGTGTATTATGTGTATATATTATTATATATTGCCTTATATATATATATATGTGTGTGTGTGTGTGTGTGTGTGTGTGATAGTATATATTGTTTGTATAGTTTGTTATGTATATTTACTTACAGGAGTATATAGAGTTTAATATATAGTATACATAGTATGCTAGTATATAACTAATATATATATATATATATATATATATATATATATATATATATATATATATATTAATAGCTTATAAAGAATTGCAAGTTAAAGACCAAAAAATATTGTAAAGAGATATCAAGGGAATGTCTTATAAATCTTATTACCGAAAATAACATATCTTTCTTAGTCTTCTTCCTTCTAATGGAATGAGCACAACAAGGTGCTAATACCACCATTAAAAGGAAAAAAAAAACTAAAGAAGATGTGCCAAAGTACAAGTTACACTATAATCTACATTGTATCTCTAACAAATCTCATAAATCCTTCAAGGTTCGGAGGAGGTTCCGTTGGTGGTGACGGAAAAGAAGCTTGTTCATCACCGCTTTTGGGTGAAGCAGCATCCTCCGCAAGTTCCACTATCATTTCTTCATAAGATTCGTCTATCTCCAGTTGTAATCCTGCAAGTCCAAAGTTTCTTCTTCTGCGCGGATCCAATCTCTGAATAGTACTGATTTTTCCAAGCTCTCCCTCATAGATTCTTTATGATCACCTATTTAAAGTCTTGCTCGAGTGAAAGCGCTCTCTAATGCAACTTATAAAGCTTGAATAGATAAAATATCCCGAGCCATCCTTGCAAGAACAGAAAAATGTTTTTCCCTTGCCTTCCACCATTCCAAAAGATCAAAGCTGCCGTCTGGATTATCCTTTTCAAGTCCCTGCGACAAATAAACTTGAAGCTCATTTAGATGTGAAGTCTCATCAAAATTATCACCTTGAGAACCCCTGAACTCCGTCCAAGATTTAAATGCTTTTAGGCCCGCAACCCTTTTAGACGATTGTGTACTAGACGAAGTAGGGGTTGGAACATTTGGCCTAGCATGATCTAAGGCAAGTTGATAGGCATTAAAAATTGTTTGAGCATTTATTTTAATTGAGGCTTTTGCATCTCCTAGTGTAGCAAATTCCTCATCTGTAAGATCTAAACTCTTATAAATATTGGAGTACCAAAAGTGAGGACCTCCTAATTTCATTGTAAGGTTTAACATTGCAGCAACACAATAAATAGGGGGGATTGGGAAAAAATATTTTTTAAACTTTTCTTTCATTGTATTTATAGCAAGTTGATAAATTTCCCCACCCTCCGAAAATTCAACAAACAAATCACATAATGTTACAATATAAACTAAACAGTTTGAACTAGTAGGATAATATTGTCCAAAATATGCATTAGTTGCAATTTGAAATTGTTCTAAAAAATCTATAAGAATTTTTACATTCGTCCAATATTGATTTGTAGGATTTCATCATCATCCTCACAACCAACACGAGCATTAAACATTGCATTAATTGGGTTTCTATATTCATATGCAACGACTAAACTTTCGTACATATAATTCCATCTAGTCGGACAAGGTTTAGGAACCTTTCTTTCTCTGACGCCATATTCATCAAATTTTTTAAAATACTCTTTAACTCTACTTCTACGGTTTGAATAAAAAAGCCAATTAAGAGCCATTCTAACCTTTTCAATTTCTAAATTTAAAATTCTCATACCATCACCAACAATTAAATGGTAAATATGACAAATACATCTCACATGGAAACAATTACTAAATGCAGGATTCAGTGTTGTTGTAAGTATGCCTATATCACTAGTGTACTAGAAGCATTATCCATAGAAATTGCCATTATTTTATATCTAATGCAAAAATATCTACAAATATCTGTAACAATGTTAGCAATAAACTTACCTGTTTGCCGTGAATAAATTATTCTATATGCATTAATGCATTTTTGCATTATCCACTCCTCATCTATCCAATTACTTGTAACAGTTAGATAATCACAGTCATTATTACTTCTATCAATATCAGTAGTAATAGAAATCCGATTAGTTATATGAGTAAATAAATAGCGCAAATATTGTTCATATTCATGTCTATATTTGTAAATATCGCTCTTAACTGTTGCGCGAGGCCAACCTTTGTAAGTAGGATTAAAAATTCTTCTAATATAGTGCAAAAAATAAGGGTTAGAAGGAATACTAAAGGGTAAGCACATAACGGTAACCATCGTTGCTAATTCTTCACGATCTTTGTTAGGATCGTAATATAAAATACCACCGGTCACAGTGTTAATTCTAGTTGAACTAGATTTGAACCAGTACTAGGGTTAACCGTAGTATCTACACTTGTCCCCTCTTGTTGCGCTTTCATTTGTAAATATTTAGCTTTATCTCTAGGGTGTGTTTTTATATGCCTAGCCAAACTACCCGTACTGCTACAGTCTCCTGTATATTTATGCGCTAGAAATTTCCCACAAGTTTTACTCTTAGCCTTACTTTGTTCTCTTACTTGTGTAAAAAAATGCCAAATAATTGATGTTTCGGGGCGCTTAGAAGGTTGTCTATTAAATGTAGGGGTTTCTACAGGTGGGTTGGGTGGGGCATCAGTTGGGTTATTAACAGGACTAGTAGGTGTATCATCTAAATCCGGTTGGGTTTCATCTACATCCTCATTTTCCTCATCCTTTTCTAAGATAGTTTTATTAGGATAAAGAGCATTCATAATTTCTTCATTTAATTGTTCACCTGGTCCAACATTATGGAAAAATTGACTATCGAAAAATTGAAAATAAGGGTTATCATTATCAAGAATAATAGGAGCAGCAGGACGGGTAAATGAAGAAGGTCGGGGAGCCGGGGAAGGGTAGTAGGTTGGCGACTACTTTCACCAATTTTAGCTTTTCCCTTACCATCAAATATTTTTTCCAAAGAAAATGCCATACTAATTATAATTATGCAAACTAAAACACACAAAAATATATTCTTAGAACTTAAGAGTTGGAACGAGTTTATCGAATTGCCGAACAAATTCTTGAATATTGCAAATTGTTGAAGACTTGAATACTTCAATTCACCAACTTCACAATTTTCACGAAATTGCAGTAATAAAGCAAGCAATTATAGAAGAGAAATTAGATATAGATTGAGAGAGATTGATGAATTGGTGAGTAAAAATAAAAGAATGAGGGGGTATTTATAACTGAGAATTGGGAAAAAACATAGTTATATAAAGTGTGGGGGACAAATGGCTATTTTTTAAAGTGGCCAACGGATAAATTTTGAAGGCCAATGGCTAGATTTTAAAAATATGACCATTGGCCATTTTTTAAAGAATTGTTTTTTAAAAAAAGTTGACCATTTGAGCCCGTTTAGACCCGCTGGGCCCGGTTGAATCGGTACAGGCCCGCCTGGGTGGTCCCGGGTTCATGGGACTTGTGTACTGAACCAGCTCACCATGGGCTTTTGCATCACTAGAGCCCAGGCCCACCAGAACCGGCCCGTTAGGACCGCGGTCATGGGTCGGTCATTGGCCAAGTTCGAACCACTGTGCAGCATTAATCAGACTCAATTGCTCCAGTCGGGTTTTAACCCATTCATCATCATTAATGTTTTCCTCGGCGACGATCCGAAGGGACATGATTTAAATTTCTACTGGTATTACTGCTTCTGTACCATACACCAACAAATATGGAGTTTCCCCTACTGAAGTGCGAACAATAGTGCGATAACCTAACAATGCAAGGGTAGCTTTTCAGGCCATTGCCTGGACCCTTCCACCATTTTTAGTATCTTCTTTATGTTCTTATTGACTGCCTCAACTGCTTCATTTGCCTTGGGGAGGTATGGGGTGGAATTGCGATGTGTAATCTTAAACTGCCGAAATACCATTTTCATCAAATGACTATTGAGATTTGCTCCATTGCCAGTGATGATTATTTTCGGGATTCCAAATCGGAAAATGATATTTGAATGCATAAAGTCGACCACGGATTTCTTGGTCACTGCCTTGAAATTCAGATGGGGGGGAATGAATCAAGTCTCCATGCACTTGACATTGATGACATTTGCACACGAAGCTGCCCGAAGAATCTTCTTTGCCAAAACATATCCACTCATGTGCGGTCCGCAAACCCCAAAATGTACCTCAGTCATGATGGCTGTGGCCTATCTAGCATCTATACATCTCAGCAACCCAAGGTGTAGCATTCTTTTTTATAGTACCCCTCCACTGAAGAAAAACCGCTTGATAGGTGATGAATGGTTCTCTTTTTATCATTTGTGGCTTGTACTGGATACACACCCATCCTGATATATTCTTTGATGTCGTGAAACATAGGCTCACAGTCAAGCTCCTCTTCCACCACGTTACAGTAAGCATGTTGGTCATGGACCTGGATATAAAAGGGGTCAACATAAGCCTTATTTGGATGATGTAACATTGACGCCAAAGTAGCCAAGGCATCAGCAACCTCATTGTGAACTCTTGGGATATGCCTAAACCCACCTGACCGCAATCGTTGACAAAGGTCATGCAAGCATTGCCAGTATGGTATGAGCTTCAAATATCGTGTTTCCCACTACCTTACCATAAGCTCCGAGTCTCCCAAGACCAAGACTTCCTGAATACCCATGTCTGCAGCTAACCTCAAACCCAAATACATGCCTCATATTCTGCCATATTGTTGGTGCAATAGAAGTGGATCTGAGCTATGACGGTGTAATGGTGACCCATTTCAGAAATGAGTACTGCTCGTATCTTGACACCTTTGATGTTGGCGGCCCCATCGAAGAATAATTTCCATCCCAACTTCTCGCCCTTCTCCATTTCATCAATATGCATTACCTCTTCATCCGAGAAGTATGTCTTTAAAGGTTCGTATTCTTCATCCACCGGATTCTCGGCTAGATGATCAGCCAATGCCTGCACTTTCATTGCAGTCCTAGTCACGTAGAAAATGTCAAACTCGGTGAGTAGGAATTTCCACTGTTCACGCCTCCCCGTGGGCATAGGCTTCTGGAAGATGTATTTTAATGGGTCCAGGCGTGAGATAAGGTAAGTGGTATATGATGACAAGTAATGTTTCATTTTTTGTGCTACCCAAGTTAGGGCAAAAAATGTCCTTTTGAGATGAGTATACTTAACCTCGTAGGCCGTGAATTTCTTGCGGAGATAGTATATGGCCTGCTCTTTCCTCCTCATGACATCGTGCTGACCCAACACACATCCGAATGAGTTGTCCAAGGCTGTCAGATATAGGATCAAGGGCCTCCTTGGTTCCGTTGGGACAAATACTAGTGGGTTCGACAAGTATTCTTTTATTTCATCAAAAGCCTCATGGCATTCCTCCGTCCATTTGATCATCCTTTTCAATAGCTAAAAGATGGGCTCGCAAGCTGTTGTGAGCTGAGCAATGAATCGACTGATGTAATTCAATCGTCCCAATAGACTCATCACCTTTGTTTTGTTCCTCGGAGGTGGCAATTCTTGTATGTTCTTGATCTTTGATGGATCTCTCTCAATGCCTTAGTGACTGACTATCAACCCTATCAACTTCCTTGAGGGGACCCCAAATGCGCATTTCACAGGATTGAGTTTGAGATTATACATGCGGAGCCTCTGGAAGAATTTCCTCAGATCTATGACATGGTCGGATTGTTTCCTGGATTTCACAATTACTTCATCTACATAGACATCAATCTCTTTATGTATCATATCATGGAAGATAGTTGTCATCTCCCTCATATAGGTTTCCCCAACATTCTTTAGACCGAAGGGCATGACCCTGTAGCAACATGTTCCCCATGGTGTGATAAATGCTATTTTCTCCACATCCTCCTCGTCCATCAAAATCTGGTGATAGCCTGTGTAACAATATATGAAGGACCCAATCTCATGCTTTGCACAATTTTCAATCAATATGTGGATGTTTGGCAGTGGGAAGTTATTTTTTGGACTTGCTTTGTTGAGGTCACGATAGTCGACACACACCCTGGTTTTTCCATCCTTCTTTGGCATAGGCACGACATTGGCTAACCAGGTGGGATATCATGTGACTCAGATGACCTTGGCCTCAAACTTCTTGGTCCTTTCCTCTTTGATCTTTGCGCTCACCTCAGTTTTAAACTTCCTCAACTTTTGTTTGACAAGAGGGCAGGCCGGGTCAATGGGCAATTTGTAAACTACCAGTTCAGTGCTCAGCCCTGGCATATCATCATAAGACCATGAAAAAACATCTGTGTATTCAAGAAACGCTTCGATTATTTTGTCCCTAAGCTTTGACTCAAGATAGACACTTATTTTGGTTTCTCTAATGTTATCTGGGACCCCTAGATTGAGTGCTTTCGTATCGCTCAGGTTTGGCTTGGGTTTTTCCTCAAAGTGGCTCAACTCTTTACTAATTTTCTCAACCGCTCTTCCCTCATCATATTCTGGTTCATCCTTATATTCTATCTCTTAAATTATTACTTTTGAAGTAGACCAACTTTTAAGACTGGGCCGAAGAGTCCTTATGCATGTCATATCATTGGAGCCAGCATAAAATAAATGTACAAGAAGGAAAAGAAAAGCAAAGAAAATAAAACTATTAGCACTAAAGGAAAATGGAAATTGCATTTTATTGAAACTGAAAGATAACAAGATTTTAAACATCCAAACGGGCGGAACATAGACTCTGAATTACAACCTTGGAATAATCCAGAGAAATTTGAAAGAAAAATCAAAGAAAACTACCAAAACTCCTTCCTGGTCAGGAGAGGAGTAGCTTCCCAATTGTTGACTTTTACACAGGGCCTAACAAATTGCACATATGCCTTGCTAGAACCCTCTCTGGCTTCCACCATATTCGCATCTTCAAACAACCTTTCGAGTAATTCCTTATCAGGATCAACCACAGCACTGGAACTTGTTATTGTTAGGCACTTCTTGGCGCCAGGCTTCACAAATGATTTAAAGAGACGAGGCACAGACTTGGGGAGGGCCCATGCTTTCTTTCTGAACTTTCTAGCTCTCTTGATGTTTGCGCTTGTAGGCTTGAATCCCAAACCCAAGGTTTTTACGTTCTTGGGGAGAGACACCGGCTGTGTAATACCCTGAAGTGAGGTCCCCAAACCCTTTTGGGGAACCAACACTCGAGTGACCATAGAATTCTCGCACTTTACTGTGAGATAGAGTGCTCTATTATGCTCGGTCCCTTCTATGGGTAATTCATCGTCAGAAAAAGTGACTATGTTTGCCTCAAAACTCTTATTGGCTATCTTCTCCAAGTGATTTACTGTGATTTTATCAGGAACGTGGGATTTATTTCAGGATCTTCATCAACGCACGATGGTGCTCGTCCGAATGAATCAATAATGATAACAGCGAGATTTTAGCAGGGGTCTTTCTCAATTGTTCCATAATAGAATAATCCTGCATTTTCATCTTCTTCAAAAACTCTTCTACTTCCTCTTCACTCACAGTTTTCTTTACTTGCATTAAATTATCCTTCGCCGGTTTTGATTTCCTCAATTCTTTAGGGGCAAAGCACCTCCCTGACCGGGTCAATCCATGGGTCTCACAAACTTCTTCTCTAACCTCCTTCCCTTTGTAAGTCACTGCTACTCGATCATAATTCCAACGTACTGCCTTGCTGCTGATCGTCGCTAGTTGAACTACATGTTTGATAATGACAGGCTCTGAATGAGCACCTTCCACGACAACCACAGGCTTACTGGCCATCCCAGTTACAACCACTTTTGCATTCTCTTGTTTCACCATGCCATCTTTCAGGGATTCCTTTTTGACTACAAAAACAGGCTCACTACTTGCTATGCTCAACTTTAGCGTCGACATCTCGCTTGTCAAATTCTCACCCATCTTCCATTCACTGGCTCAGATCTTCATGACACTTTGTGAAGGCTTTTTGGGCTTCCCTTCTTTGTGAACTATCTCGATCATATTTGTCTCTTGATGAGCAGGCAGTAGGTTTTGATTATTTATTGGGTGCTTCCGGAGCTTGCACCTCAATCCGATGGGAATCAATGAGTTCTTCAATAGCACACTTCAGATGCCAGCATTTCTCCGTGTCATGCCCAGGGCACCAGAATAATACTCACAACTGACAGAATAGTCCAGATTTCTTGGATGAGGCTTTGCCAATTTTGCTTTAATCGGTGTCAACATATCTAACTACCTCAACCTGTGGAATAAGCTGGTATATGATTCTCCCAGCGGAGTGAAGGTTTTCTTCTTTTGCATCCTCTAAGTTTTTAAAGTTTGGTTGGCCCGTAAAGCTGGTCTGGGGGGTTTTTGGTAGGCTCTTTGAGGGTAGTTATTTTGTGGAGCTGGGTAATTATTTTGTGAAGTTGGCGCATGCTATTGTGCGTGGGTGGTAGATTGGGTATATGTTTGTTAATGATGGACGGATATACGAGGATAAGGTGGTGGGTAGTAGTATTGTGGAGTGCTATATGGAGTGTGTGGGTAATTTGGTGGTGAGTTAGGGGTTGGTTGTAAAGGGATGGACCCTAAAGCCCGAACTATGTCCCTGAGTCACTTGTCGCTACCCCTTCCTTCTTCTTCTTTCCAATTGCTCCTCCAGTCCCGCTTTGGATAGCCTGGGTGGTTGCTTTGATTGAAGTGTAACTGATGATATTGTTGGATTTGAGTCACTTTTCGACCATACTCCCCATTTTTACTGCCTATTGAAGGATTTACCCACTACCGATACCAGGTGACCAAAATATGTAGGCTCCAGAGCTTGCAAGAAATAATCTACCATTTCACTTTCCTTCATTGGCGGGTCCACCCTTGCTGCCTGCTCCCTCCAACGGAAGCCATATTCTCTGAAGCTCTCATTGTGCTTCTTTTCCAGTTTCGTCAAAGACAAATGGACCGAGATAATTTCAAGATTGTACTGAAAATGGCAAGTGAATGCTTGTGCTAGATCGTCCCACGTGTACCATCTAGCATGATCCTATCGTTTGTACCATTCCAACACCGAGCCATTCAAACATTGACGAAGTATGCCATCAACAATTCACCCTTTCCGCCTGCCCCTCTCATCTTGCTGCAGAAACCCTATAAGTGTGCCACCGGATCACCATGTCCATCATATAAGTCAAACTTTGGCATCTTGAAGCCTGGAGGAAATTGCACATTTGGGAATAAACAAAGGTCTTTGTATGCCACACTCACTTGGCCACCTAATCCTTGCATATCTCTGAATGATTGTTATAAACATTTGACCTTTCTGAGCACCTCCTCTTGCTCGGGGTTTTTGACTGGTTTTTCGGCCTCAACATGGATTTCAAAATGGGGAGCATAAAAGTAAGGTTCATGGGCTTTGTAAGCGGGTTCTGGTAGGTAATACTGGTTGTCATGATCTTGGAGAAAAGGCTCAGAGGATGATTTGTGGATTGTGGGGGGAGGAGGTGCCACATAAATGGGAGGAACTAGTGGAGGAGGATGAGGAACATCTTTGGGTGGTGGAGATGGGGGTGCTTGAGAAGTCGTACCCTGGTATTGTGGGTAGATAGGGAAGCTTGGGGGTGGATCAGCAGTAGAGTGGTCATGTGACTGGACTAGCGGTGGGATGAAGGTCGGGTTAATAGGACAAGCTGGTGGTGGGTGCCCTCTCACCCATGCCTAATACATTTCAGCCATCTGATGCTTCAGTTTGTACATCTCCTCTTTCATTACATTAACATCCAACTCTTCCACCTCTGTGGAGGGATCAATGATACTAGCATCAGTTTCTTGATTGGCCATAATCAGCTTGCTTTTGGACTGAGTGTTATAAGAGTGGGCTTCCAGAATGTTGCAAAAACTAACCACCTGTATGAACTGAAAAGACAACATCAAAACTTGTTAGCGGTTAGGCTTCAACACATAGGTAGCCACATATTCGGGGATGAATGCATCGAAGCAGTTACCGATTTTTGTTATGCATAGTGAATCAGTCACTTGCGTCTATCTAGCTTTTATCCTATGCCACTTTTAGTTTCTCTGTTTTTCTTTTCTTCTTCCCTTCTCTCTTACTCAACTAGTTTTTCCTACCCTTTTTATTACTCTCTCCTTTATTTTCCGTTGTTTCTCTCATGATTTTCTCTCTTTTTTCTTTATTTTTCTTGTATTGCTTATGGTTAAATCCTATGGAGATTGCCTACTTATCATGACCCTGCATGAATCAGACCGAGCGTAGTTCTAGCGAATAAATACAGAAAATATTTAGAAAGTTTTTAAAATTTTCATAAAGTAAAGCACTTGATTACAACTACTAATAGAAATCAACAGACTCCAACTCAACCGAAAAAAACAGACTTTGACTTAAAATGAAATAATTAACTTTAAAACCTACTACAAACTCAAATAAAAGAAAATACAGACTCTCAAATGGACCAACAGATTTTAAAATCATGAATACATTCAAGCCTCTAATGCTCCTAGGGCTTGCGGGACATCATTCGGTCTCGCTGCTGGCCTTTGTGCTAAATCCCCTTGGAGGTGGTGGAGGTCTTCCATCACTTGACGAACAAAGGTCATGGCAATGGCAAAGAACACAGATCTTGTCATATCATCACTGCGGCTACATTTTACAGTGATGTAACCAACGATTAACCGTAGCCTCTCTCTTATAACACCCTTTTCTTGCAATAATTGCCCAATTTGCTGGGCCCTTGCCTCCATAGTTTGTTCGGCTACACAATTCAGTTCTTGGAATTGTTGCAAATCTCTTTCAAATCATGCTATTGTTGTGTAACAATGTTCTGTTTCAGCCTTGAAGCCCCTCGCTTTCTTGACCATTTTGTTTTCAACTGTGATGTACCTCTTCTTCAACCCTGTAACCTTTTTATCATACCTTTCTTTTAATTGTTCAATCATACGTGCCTGTTCTTCTGCATTTTTGGCTAACTGTTTTCGGGCCCTGGACAGCTCACCCTCTGCTTTGTTTAGGTCAAAACCATATTCTCCTACTTTCTGTTTCAGATTGTCTATGAGCTTTTCGCCCTTCACACTTCTGGCGGGATTCTCTGTGGCTATTTTCATTTCTTGAATTTGGGCTCGCAAAGCTTCATTTTCTTTGGCTAGTCTTTTATTTCTCCCTCGTCTGCCGCAACTTGCAAACCATTTTCGAATTGAATATATTTGAATTGTTTTTCCAATTTCCCTATTGTGTCCTTGTATTTGTTTTCCTTGGCTAACCAATTTCATTGTTCTTGTGACGCCTCAGCAAACTCCTGAAGATGTGGCCTCTTAGTCGGCATTCCGAACGCTATTTCCTTTTTATACCAAGCAAGGTACCCTGGTGAAACCTCGCCTATAGATAAGTCTCGTACTTGAGTGTTCGCCGTCAAGTACTGACATTCACTCAAAATTTGACGGACTGTTGCTTCAGGAAATTGACCACTGGGACCTATCTCGGCAACATAACGACTAATGTGTTCATCCCTAGGAATCATTTGCCACCTCCCTAACTGTTTTAGCACTCTGTATGGAGTATAAGGTTGGATACTCAGGAGACCCGTTAGAAGGAAATGAGGCCCGATAGCTGGCATATATACAATTTAATCAACGAGGTGCCACCCAAATGTCCACTCCATGTGATTTGCAGTTATGGTCCGGAGATGTGATATCCATTCCGTAACCCCTTCTGGCAATATGAAGCCATCAATTCTGGTATAAAATCCCATTTTGCGGCTCTTTTCTGACGACCAATAACTCATGAGTTGAGGTTGACGGCACAAGTGTTCAACCATCCACATCTGTAACAATAAATTGCATCATTCAAAGAAATCTCCTCCGGCTATACAGGCTATGAGGACACAAAAAATTTCAGACAATACCATGTGTGTGAGGGTGCTTTTGGCTTGAGTGAGCAAAGTGCTAACAACCCCTGCCATCCGTATGTCAATATTCCCGTCTTCTCATGGAAATACCACGAGGCGCAAGAAGAATACCATAAATGCAAAACACTGCTGTTCCTCCCATTTGAGTCGGTTTCCCTTACTACAAATTTTATTTTCGGGGTCGTTAAACCCCATATATGCCCATATCTTTGGTATATAAATTGTGGCATACAAAAAGCAGCTGACAGATTTGGATTATGAACCCCCTGCTTATTTTTAATTAGTCCAAGAATTTGTGTACAGCGACGACCCTTGGCGCAATCAATATTGGTTTCTTAGAGGAATTTTAGGAACCCCGATATATCCAGTTATTTCTTCCAGGGTTGGGGTGAGCTCAAAGTCCGGGAAATGAAATACGTTGTGGGCCGGGTCTCAGAATGTAGCCAATTCCTTTATGACATCCCCTCTTGGATTAATTTTTAGTAACCCTATAAGTCCTCCCTAGCGCGTATTGACCTTGTTTTGCCCCGATTCACCTAGATCATTCAACCACATATGTACCTCCAAAGGGATCTTGTTCATGACTGAGATTGGAAAATTTTGATTTGTGCTCATTATGAACATTTATTAGGGTGATTAAGAAAAAATCATGATTTATTGGACTCAAAGACAAAACAAGCTTTTTTCAAATATTCATTTCAAAATAAAATCCCAGCTTCGTAAATGCGGCCTTTCAGTACTTCCGGAGGAAGACTTTAAGGCTGTACCTGCTACCTGCCAAAATTTAGAAAAATAATCCAGGGTGGCTATTCTTGCAAAAACAACCCTCCGGCACCTTGTACGGACACCCGGCTAATTTTGACAAAACTGTTTTATTTATTAATCACAAACAAAACTTGGTTCTTTTGGGCTATTTTTGCAAAATGAAGTTGGACCTGATGGGGGTTGCCTACGTATCTCACGCTCTCTGAGAATCAAACTGGCGTAGTTCATACAATTTTGACAGAGTTAAAAACCAACTTCTATAAAAAATAATTTGAATATAGAAATCCCTTTTTTTTGAAAACTGACTTTTTTCTCTTGTTTTCTTCTTCTTTTTTCTCTTTTGTCTCAAAAGCCAGTCGACATGCAATTCTGTAATAAATGGACAAGTAGCACGCAAAAATGCATCAGGATGGTCCCTTATTTTGAGTGCGCCTATCCTAGAAGAACCCAACCCCTGTGTTGAGTCCCCTAAGTCAAATGCATGATGCAAATAAGTGCTCCTACTAGGGCTCGGACATGAGGTAAGTTGTTATAGGTTCAAATCCTTGGTATAGGGTCTAGACTATGTACCCGAGTGGACAACTCGAGTCGAGGAGGGGGATACGTACTGGGAACATAAAGGCCATCCAGCTTTGTAACTTGTCCGAGCCTCTTTCTTATTTCAAGGTATGACACTAACAGAATAGGGAGTCTCGACCAGTGAGCACATCTCCAAATATGAGAAGAGAAGGGTTTCGCAGCAGTTTATATACAGTTCAAATAATATTAAAGTGGTAAAAATAACATTTAGCACATTGGGCACAATTATGCAGTAAAATCAGATATTAATAAAGCCATATACAATAATTATTTAAAGCTCGAATTCTTGAACCCTCAACTAGAGATTCTGGGTTCGATTCCCAGCAGAGTCGCTAGAGCTATCACATCTCCTTTTTACCACTACACCTCAGCGAAGGGCGTAGATAAAGGAGTTTTCCAATTAAAGGACAATCGATACAGAATTTATTTATTTAGAGATTTCAGAGTCGCCACTTGGGATAATTTATAGTGTCCCAAGTCACCGGTTTAAATCCGTAATCGAGGAAAGGGTTTACTCTTTTATACAGTCTGCGAGCCTGAAATCTGGTTAAGGAATTTTTTTAACCCGGGAGATGGTTTTAGGCACTCCTGAGTTCCTTGGTTCTAGCACGGTCGCTCAACTATTATACTTGAGTTAATTATCTAATTTATTGCATATTGTACCTATGTGCAAATTTTAACTTTAACTGCTTTTATTTATTTATTTGAGAAATTTGCAGTATTATTAAAGCACGTCTTGAATCACATCACATAAATGCACCCATGGTTTTTGACATCTTTTAACACCGTTGAGATTTCGATTTGGGTCACATAAATGTGCACCCGAGTTTAGGAAGGTAAATTATTTAACTAGTGCGCCTAATGCAATTTTGCATGTTTAATTCGTAAGGGCCACGAAAATTGGCTAAGTGGTGCACCTCGGATTCTAAGGATTCCCATTGAAGCTAATTAACACGAGTGGCTATGCTAGCCAATGTTAACTGTGGGCTGTGATTTTAAAGGTTGATCGCCAAGTACCAAAACAAAGCGTTGGGATACAGTTAGGCCTGAAGGACAAGCCCAAGGCTGGACTTCAGCCTTCATGGGAAGGGGCTACTAAAGGCTGTTTGGTTAATTAAGTAACAATTACAAGTGGGTTGCGTACCTGAAACCCAAAGGCTGGCGAGTTAAAAAAATCGAAGTTGGGCCATGCATCGGTAAATTTTGGGCGCAAATTTTATTCTAGACAAGCTGTCAAGCTTTCGCCATTAAATTAACCTAGATCAAGCACTGAATTTAAATTGGATTTTAAAGAACACTGACTTTACAGTCATAACTAAACATAATAATTTCTTGTAAAACACATGAACAATTTAATCCTACTCAAATTGACCACATGCTGATTTCATGTCCAAACTTCATGCTCATATTCATACTATACGTATTGTGATGAACCACACACATTCATTCCAAATTTTACTTCCCAAAATAGACATTTATCTTTACTTAACACAATTTACAGAACTTGATGCATCCATTAGACTGAAACTAGACATAAATTGACGAGATCTCAATTACAAAATCAACGGACCCTAAACTGAACGTTTCTAAATAAAGTCCAAATATATAGTCCTTTAATTTTTGAATAACTCATGAATCTAACAGTTTCAAGCAGGTTCAGGGATAACACAAACTTCAGAATATTACCACTATGCTACAAGGACTAAGCTAATTATTGCTACACTATACTACTAGATCTAAGAGTTTAAAGTAGAGAAAGAAAAATTACATCAAATGTTGAATCAAGGTAGCAAGCAAGAAGAGATCTGCTTTGGACAGCCATTTATTCATAATCAACCTTCAAATATATATTTCCACAACCTTTGGCCATTCAAGGGTTAAGTAAATACCTGGTTATAGCAATAAACAAGGAAGCCATGACTTAGGTAATAGCAGCAGCAAACGTAATGTTCAACAAGCAAAATTGCCCAGGAATGACCAAGAGAAATCCAACTGAACTAAACTTTAAACCAAATGATATCAATGGGGACAAATTATCACAATTCTGACCCAAGTTGGACCAAAACAAACCAGTATTCAAATGATTCAACTCATTTTTTAGCCTTTGAATATTCAAAGGTGATTTTAGCAATGAAAAATTCCAGGTTCTCAAGAAAACTCTATGGAACAGTGTTTTTAGAAGCTTTTTAGCTGCCTCGAAGTTTCGGGATTTTCAATGCTCAAAAAGTCATCAGAATTTTATTGCTCAAAGTCTTCCTTTCTAAGGCATGAAGAGCTGCCTTTCTCGGCAAGCATTAGGGCAGCCTTTAGGTTTTTAAAATTACATTTGAATGCCTCATTTTTAACTTGTTAACCAAGTTTTGTTATCAATTTCAACAGGGACCCCTCCCCCCACTTGAAGTTTCCAACTCTTATTACTAAGATTCCTTGTCCAATTGCCTAAGTTTCCCTTTATGACCCCTATTATTTACATTATACTCAAATGGACTGGGTCAATGTAACCCAAGGTCCCAATTCAATGGAGACTCACCAAAGACCCAATTTAGGAGTATGAATCTCCAACCCAAGCACAACCAAACCAAGTTCTAATTTCAATAAACAACAGAAATAGAGGCAATTCGAGCAAATATTAACTAAACACTTAACAAAATTTAAAATTGATTATTGAACAGATTCTTAAACTATTATTATAGTTTTTTTCCTTTTTATTTTTTTAAAAAACAAAAACCTCTTAACACACTAACACTCTGAAATTGAGGACACTAAGAGATTCAATGATGAAACTAAGAACGTTGAAAGATTCGGGGGAGAAGAAAGAAACAGATAACGCTAAACACAAAAGAAAAATACTAAAATAACATAATCAATGGAAAGGCATACCTACAGGAACTCGACACATGCAAGAAAAGATTGAAGCTTCCATCTCTTTGGATTTTCTAGCCCACTGCGATATTAATCGCGTGTTGTTAATAAGAACACGCGAATAACCTCGAAATGGACCCAAATTTTTTAATGCGGAAACGAACTAGGAACCTTTGGGAATCAGGGGTTTATTTGGTTTAAGATTTGAATGGTTACGGGATGATCCAAGGGCAACAAACTATGGATTTGGAGAGAGGGAGGTGAAGGAGTCCTTTGGTGTGATATTGGGGTGGAATAGAGGCGGCGGCGCTGGACACGGCAGCAGAGTCAGAGATTCAAATCGATATTCGAAGCGTTTGGTTAAGATTCGAGTGCAAGTGGTTATAGATTTGGATAGAAGAGGGTGAGGGAATCCGTGGTGTTAATTTGACGGCGATTGGGGTTCTGTCGCCACCGTGGATGATTTTCGGCCGGCGGCAGACGGCGGTGGGCGGCGGAGATAGGGGTGGTGCTAGGGTTTTTGGTGAGAAGGGCTGCAGATGGTGTGTTAGGTGGGCCGGGGGGGTTGTTTGGACATCTATATATTAGATATTCATCAATTCTCAGCCGTTGGATTGCATCAACCTCGACAGCTGAGATTGATTTAACCACAACGGTGTCGTTTTGGTATTGGTGGGACTGGATCGGGTTAAGGGTTGGGCTGGACCCATTTTTGTGGGTTTGATTTCGGCTAGGTTTTAATTAGAAATGACCCAATTGTTTTTATTCTTCTTTTTGTTTTGATTTTTCAGATTTCTTTTCTTCTTTTTTTTCTTCAAAATTTACTAAAAATTCTAAATTAATTAAAAATCCTAAATTTAACTATAAAATGCTAATCAATCCTACATAATTATTATCACAAATAACTAAAACAAAATTAAAAGCAAAATCACCTAAAAATCAAAATTACAATTAAAAAGAGCAAATTAAGCTTTTTTTTTATTTTTTTTATTTTTTTTATAAAACAACTTATTAATGAATAATTCTCAAATGTGAAATTAACTCTTTATTGCACATGAAACATATTCTTTTATATTTTTCACTAATTATAATGCACAAATAA
The DNA here is from genome assembly GCA_034376525.1 of Nicotiana benthamiana. Classification (NCBI taxonomy): domain Eukaryota; kingdom Viridiplantae; phylum Streptophyta; class Magnoliopsida; order Solanales; family Solanaceae; genus Nicotiana; species Nicotiana benthamiana. Next base: position 56,571,023 of record CM067324.1, on the reverse strand, counting down.
TATGCAAACAACTAAGAGAAAATGCCATAAAAATCCAAAAAATTTGGAAACAAATAAAAGAAATGATTTTGTTTGAATTTATAGGAAATATTCGTGTAGGGCAAAACTCACATGCTCACAGGAGGTAGGGATTAACCTCATACAAATATGGAAGTAGGTATTATCCTAATGCAGATATGGAGGCAGGGATTAGCCTCATGCAATATGGAGGTAGGAATTAGCCTCATGTAAATAGGGAGACATGGATTAGCCTCATGCAAATATGGAGGAGAGGATTAGCCTTATGCAAATATGGAGGCAAGGATTAGCCTCATCCAAATCTGGAGGCAGGGATTAGCCTCATGCAGATATGGAGGTAAGGGATTAGCCTCATGCAGATATGGAGGTAGGGATTAGCCTCACACATATATAGAGGCATGGATTAGACTCATGCAAATATGGAGGCAGGGATTGGCTTCATGAAAATATGGAGGCAGGGATTAGCCTTATGAAAATATGGAGGCATGGATTATCTCCTTGCAAATATAGAGGCAGGGATTAGCCTCACGCAAATATGGAGGCAGGGATTAGCCTCATGCAGATATGGAGTCTGGGATTGCCTCATGCAAATATGGAGGAAAGGACTAGCCTCATGCAAATATGGAGGCAGAGATTAGCCTCATGCAGGATGCTTGACAGGGCTTAGTCCCATGAAAAGAACAAATGGCAAATAAGGGTAGAATGTTTCTTAGCTAGGGATACGTTCGTTGTCTGGTGGCTCGATTGATAGTGATCTCGTTACGTGTATATATTTGCGGGTGTTACCGTTACGTTAGATGTGCCTGAGCTCAAAGAAAAATTGCATGTTTTGTAAGGGGAGGTTGGTTCATATAATTGTCTGCTAGAAAAATTGGATGCATTATCAGTGACATTAGACTCGGGAACTCCGAATCAGCAAACAATACAATCTTTGACAAAGTCTGCAATGACTTTCTTGGTTACAACTTTGTAATCAGAATAAACCTTTGCCCATTAGAAGCAGTGGGCTCAATCGGACTGATGACATCCATTCCCTAGGCGGCGAATGGCCAAGGTGAGCTTGTTGCATTGAGCCATTTGGAGACACATTTATCTTATCAGCAAGCTCTTGACATTGGTAGAATTTGCGGATATACTGGATGCAATCTGCCTCCATAGTCATCAAAAAGTAACTTTCCCTAATTATCTTTTTGGCCAAGACAAAACCATTCATATGCAGGTTGCAGGTTGCAGGTCCCAACATGTATATCCTCAAGTAGTTTAGAAGCTTTTTTTGCATCGACACATATTAGAAATCCCAAGTGTATGCGGTGAAAGTCTTGGAGCTGATTTTTCCCGATGTGATACTTCGAAGAATGACACCGGAAGCACAGGATCTTGAGTCGGCCGCTTCCCTCGAAGCCCACCGATTCCTTTTCAAGAATAAATGATTACTAAAGGCTCAACGAGCGTAAAATTCCCCGAGGAATGCACTAGGGGTCGACTTAATCTCCTCAAACAGTTTGACGCCAGCCCTCATACAACGTAAAGCCAACAGACTCTCACATCTCATCCTTTTTTTCATATCAATAGATTCTGTGCTAAGTTTGGGCGTACCCATTTCTATAAAAAGGGGTCATTAACGCCTTGTAAGGCAGAGCTCCACTTGATTACGAAAAACAATAATATCGTCTCTCTTTCTTTCTAATTTTTTTTACTCTCCTTAGTTCGAAGTCATCCATATTCAATTGTCTTTTTCATTATTCAGAATAGGCCCGAGGCCACTTCGCATCTATTATCTTCTTACTTGCTCTTCTCCATTTAGCATAACTTTGGCCATAGATAGCCTTAGTTAGTCATATTTTTATACGTTGCCACATCCCCTACTATCCCCGATAACTTGATCTTGGCTCAAACCTCGGCCCCAAGGCCTCCATCGACTTGCTCCGAGTCTAGCCAGCAGGCCCCCCTTCGGTTTGCTTGCTACTTTATCTCAGCTCGCAATTGATCGATACACTTAACATTTTTAGTGTGGACTGCCCTAACATCTAGTTTGAGATAGATCACGTATTTTTAGAATCACATTTACAAATTTAATTGTTGTTATCATTTTCACGGTAAACAGTTTGGTGGCCACTATGGGGCTAAAAATAATAGTGATTATCTTCTTGCTTGTTTCGTTACACGAACGCACATTATCTTTTACACTTTTTTTGTCCAAGATCCTTTAATTTTAGGCCAAATTTTCCGGCTCGATAAGCAGAGCCAAAAAAACAACCTCGAAAATCATGGAGACAATGGCATGGCTGTCCTGGCTGCTAGAGCACCTTCGTAGAATCCTGAGATCTCCCTAGGACTGATCCTAGTGGATGTTGTCTCGTGAGTGATGTTGAAGAATCATTGGGTGAGTTGTGGTTAGGGGTGAAATGCCACTCGCACCCAGAGCTGCTGACTCACGAGACGCAAAACAAGTCGACGAAACCTTTCACAATGACAGGAGCATACGACACGGTGACCAACAAGAAGTACGAAAAACCCCGGCCCGGGAAGAACACGAAGTAAGTCTTCACACTATTTTTGAAATGTTTTAGGCACAACAACTAGCCATCACTCAGCTGCAAAGCCACCCGAGGACCCCCAGCACAGCGGCGCTGGAGATGGCTCCCCCTGCCGAGCGAACACTCGAAAGGTCAAGTAACAATGGATCGCTGGCCGATCCCATCATCGTAAAAATATTCGAGGACCTTACTAAGAAATCGAGTCAGGAGAAAAAATGATTGCGGCTAACGATTAAAAGGTCGAGACCTACAAATCTAGGGTCGATCAGATCTCGGGTGAGCCCCCAGTACTCAAAGGCTTGGTTTCGAAGAAGTTCATTCAAAGGCCGGTCCCCGAGGAAGTAGCCCAGAAGCCCATCCCGAAAAAGTTTGGAATGCCGAAACTCCCTAAGTACAATGGCACCTCCGACCTTAGTGAACACTTCACTGCTTACACCTACGCGATAAAATGAGATGACATAAAAAACAACGAGAACGAGTCCGTATTATTGAAGAAATTCGGAGAAATGCTTTCAAAGGGGGCCATGGTGTGGTACCAAAACTTGGCTCCCAACTCCACAGATTCATTCGCATGCTAGAAGACTCATTCGTAAAAGCACATGCTGGAGCCATCAAGGTAGCAACAAGGAAGTTTGGCATTTTCAAAATCAAGCAAAGGGAGAATAAGATGTTGCGGGAGTTCGTATCCCGCTTCCAGTTGGAACGAATGGAGCTACTGCCAGTCTCCGATGATTGGGCAGTGCAGGCATTCACCCAAGTACTGAACGAACGAAGCTCGATGGCCTCAAAACAACTAAAGCATAATTTAATCGAATACCCGGCCGTAACCTAGTCGGACGTTCAAAACCGATACCAATCAAAGATCAGGGCCGAGGATGACTAGCTGGGAGCTCCTTCAAGCTCAGTATACCCCAACAGACTCCTGGACAATGAGATGAAACCAAACAAACAAAGATACCAAGGCTACAGAAGAAACGCACCAAGGCACAACTTACCCGCAACGACCGGAGGATAGATCGAGGACATGACCCTCGAGGGCTCGTCAACAGAACCAAGCTCGATCGAAACATAACAATGATTCACACACCCTATTTTTTGGAATACAACTTCAGGGTCAACGTATCAAACATCGTGTTTGCTATCAGCAAAATAAGGGATGCTAAGTGGCCCAGACCAATAAAGTCGGACCCGTCACAGAGGAATTACAACTTAGTATGCGATTTCCACAATACACACGATCATAGAACCGAGGATTGACACCGGCTAGGAGAAGAAGTGGCCCAACTACTCAACAATGGGCACTTTCGGGAATTCCTAAGTGATCGAGCAAAAAACCATTTCTGAGACAGGGAGGCAACCAAGAAAAATGAGACAAACGATCCAAAACATGTCATCCACATGATCATGGGAGGCGCTGATACCATCAAGGAGCCTATGATGAGGAAAAAAAAATATCCATCACCAGGGAAAAATGGACTTAGGGATATATCCCTGATGACGCCCTCACATTCAGTGAAGAAGACACCGAGGCTCTATCCCAACCCCACAATGATGCTCATGTTATCTCTTTTCTTGTAAATTTTTTTCAGATAAAATGTGTACTAGTGGATCCTGGTAGCTCAACCAATATTATTAGGTCAAGAGTGGTCGAACATCTCGTGCTGACTGAATGGACTGTACTCGCCACTCGGGTCCTTAATGGGTTCAACATGGCAAGCAAGATAGTGAAAGGGGAAATCATCCTCCCAATTACTGTGGCCGGCACAAACGAAGACACTAAATTCTATGTCATCGAAGGAGATATGAGATATAATGCCTTGTTTGGACGTCCATGGATACACTACATGAGAGAGGTACCATCCACTATCCATCAGATGATAAAATTCCCAACAAAGGATGGGACCAAAACCGTCAATGGGGAGCATCATGCGGCAAGGGAAATGTTCGCCATACACGACCTGCTGCCAACGCCCGCACTTCTACCCCTAGAAAATCCAATGGGTGAATCAGACCTTAGCCCGAGTCCGGTTTGAAAAAAGTGAAATCCGCGTCACGTGCCCACCCTCGAGCGGTCATAATAAGCTGAGCCCGGGGCGCCACTGGCCTGCCTCGCTTTAAGGTATGTCCACTTCTTTCATTTTATTTTAGAATAAGAACTAACACCCATGAAGGCACCCAGCCCGAGAGAACGGGACACTGATGCTATCAGAAGAAATTGAGACCCCCAAAGCACACCCATTGCCCGTTATTCCTTCGATCGTGTTTTTTATCCCATAACAAGGAAGAGGTTTTTACCGGCAAGGTTTTTAATGAGTTAACGACGGCAAAACTGCTAAAAGGGGAAAACTCCACGGGGTTGATCAAATCCACCCTTCCGGTCAACCTACAAGCGGCGAAGGGCATTCCCCTTGGGAGCCACCCAATCCAAAGGAGATAAAGAAACACCAAATCGAAGGTTCTTACGGGAAGATGGCGTGTAGGGCCGAATGATCAATATAATCGAAGTCCGCCAGGGCGGAAGAATGTACTATTATCGGGTAATCAATAAAAAATCCATTTTTTCTCCCATGAAAGGATGGCTCCCTCTCGAAGTAAAACAAATCAACGAAACAACCTTATTCGGTGAAAATAAGTTGGCCCAGTACAAATAGCACACATACTATGTCGATGAATTGAAATAAATCTTCCAGCGTCTCGTTCCCCCCCCCCCCCCAAAGAGGTATTCAAGATCAAATATAATCCAATATACTCGGAGTCTTAAGCAGTTCAGCACCCCTATGATCCGAGGGTCGGGACTCCGGGCTCATGAAGCCCCCACAACACAACCCTAAGATTACAAAAGGCGGTATTCAATCCTGAACTGATCCGATATACTTAGAGACTCAATATAAGAAATTCTAAACTACTTGTACAATCCCAGGGACAGAACACCGGGCTCATCAAGCCCCTGAAAAACATCTCCGAGTTCACGAGAAATTGTCTTCAAGCAAACTCGATGACTCGGAGGTTGTTGCCAATCGCCACGCACATGAAAATTTGAAACTGTAAGACCCTTGCAGGCAACCTCGACATAACTAGATATATTCTACAAACTATAAGACCTCAACATGCATGACAAACTGTAAGACCTCATGAGGCATGATAAAACTCTAAGACCTCAACAAGCATGAAAATCCTGATACTTAGGCTATACGTCGCATTTTTAAGACTCCATAACGGACATACCCTCAATGTAGATGCCTAAACTATCACTAAGGGATCAAAAATGGCTATGGCCAAATACATATGACTATGATCGAAAAGGCTGATACAACTGAAATAACGCAACTCGGGGACGCTCAACTGTTGCTAAAAATCGCAGGCCATCACTCCGATATACTTCAGAAAGAACTGGTTAAAACAGGCTTCCCTCCACAGGAAAAAACAAGTTCCGACAATGTCTGCTCCAAAATACAAGAGAGTCAATCTACTCAACCTATGAGCTATGAACCTTACAAGGTGTTCGAAACAACACCGACAACGGCTTGAAATCAAGGTTCCTCGGGAACCGATGATGGGTCAGGCAAAATTACAACAAAAAGACCTTAATAAGCGGATACAAAGCCTACACAAAGCCCAAGAACAAAAAAATTAGCGTAAGAGCCATTATCGTCAGCTAAGAAAGCCTACGGGCCACATACTGAAAGTTCTCTACGACCAAACAGCGTAAGAGCCATTGCCGCCAGCTACAAAAGCATGACTACTTGAGGATTAAAATGATCTCGAATCATAACCTGATTCGAAGACTGGATCCAAAATAGTTAACTATATAAGACTACATGCCACATATCAAAAGTTCTCTATGACGAAGCAGTATAAGTACTGTTGAAACACGTTCTCAAGGCACTAAACTAAACGTATGTTCATATTTGTAGGTTTTGGTAAATGACAAACGGCGCGCAATTGACATATGACGAGGTCCATGCACAAGCGCAATTGACACATAACGAGGTTCAAGCACAAGGCGAACAAAGATCAAGTTTAAGCAAAGAAACATAGTTATATATGAGTCGTTCTTTAATTGTGATCTTGATCCGACAATTGACTCAAGACTTGGCTTCCCTCGTAAAATCATTTTTATCAAATCATGCATATTTGACTTAAAGCAAAATGATTTTCAAATATTTTATTTTAGCCAAAATGATTTTTAAACATGCCTCTCAAATCTGGACAAAGATAATCGATTATGTACTTTATGATAATCGATTATGTTAAGACAATGTACACCAGATTTACAAAGCTGAACAATAATCGATTATGTACCTGATGATAATCGATTATGTTAAGGCAGTGTACATTAGATTTTTCAAAGCTACAAGATAATCGATTATGTACCTTATGATAATCGATTATGTTGAGGCAGTGTCCATAAGATTTTTCTAAGCTGTAAGATAATCGATTATGCACCTTATGATAATCGATTATGTTGAGGCAGTGTCTATTAGATTTTTCAAGACTGTAAAATAATCGATTATGTACATTATAATAATCGATTATGTTAAGACAGTGTAGTCCGAAGTTTTCAAAACATCAAAGATAATCGATTATCCTTAATAGCATAATCGATTATGTAAATGACCGTTGCCAAAGTATTTTTAATCTCTCAAAGATAATCGATTATACACAATCTGATAATCGATTATGCTAAATAAAAATCTGCATATGATTTTTGGAACGTTGTCAGGTAATCGATTGTACGATTTGGATAATCGATTATTCTGTTTAAAATCTGGGAATGATTTTTTGAACGTTGTCAGGTAATCAATTATACGATTTGGATAATCGATTATTCTGCTGAAAATCTGGGAATGATTTTTGAACGATTGGAAGATAATCGATTATGCAAATCAGATAATCGATTATCTCAGCACAAAATCAGCAATTCATGATTGGCAATTAAGCAACGGTTTTGGATGTTTTGTACACTATAAATACAACTCAAAATCAGTCTTCTAAGTACAACAACTGATCACATTCTTGTTAAGGCTTACATACTCTCATATCAATCATTTTCTATTCATTTCATAAGTTTTTGTGAGCCAAACTCTTGACGAAAGTTGTTGTGTTCTTGAGCGTATTTATTTTACTCATATCTACTCTTAAAGAGAGTCTTGTCTTGAGTGCTAAGTGTTTGTATACACTTGAAGGGAAGTGTTAATCCCTTGTGTTTGTAAGAAGGAACATTTTCATTCCTTCTGTTGAAGTCTTGAAGTGTGGTATCTTCGAGCAAAGGTTGTTGAGGCTTGTGTGACTCAAGTTCTCAGTTTGTAACAGTTTGTTAAGCACCCGTAAGCTTAAAGGAGTTAGTGGAATCTCGAGAGAGTCTCTCGGGGACTGGACTAGCCACAAGTTGTGGTGAACCAGGATAAATTCGGTGCGTTCTTTCCTTGTTATTTATTTTCCGCACTTATTTCAATCCTGCAATATTTAATTCTGCAAGTTTACATTGTTTTTTATCATAACGCTATTCACCCCCCCCCCCTAGCATTAAGCGTATATTCTAACAATTGGTATCAGAGCCCAACTCTCTGAAAGACTTAACCGTTTGAGAGAAACAATCTATGGCTTCTACTCGTGACTTTAATGTAGGAATAGGTGAAGGACAATGCTCCACCAGACCACCACTATTCGATGGCACAAACTATACGTACTGGAAGGAGAGGATGAGAATATTCATCCAATCGAATAATTTTCATCTGTGGAAGGTTATAACGAAGGGAAAACAAATTCCAACCATAAAGGTTGAAAATGAATGGGTTCCAAAATCCAAAGATGAATACGATGCGGATGATATCTGAAAAGTGCAGAACAACGCTAGAGCCATCAACTTATTGTATTGGTGCTGTAAATGCTGATGATTACAGAAAAATATCATGTTGCACAACGGCTAAGCAAATGTGGGATAAGATGGAAATCACGTACGAAGGTACGGACCAGGTAAGAGAAGCTAAAATTGATTTTCTAACCCATGCATATGAACTGTTTCACATGAAGGAAAGCAAGAGGATCGATGACATGTTCGAACGATTTTCAAAAATCGTCAATGATCTACATGCTCTAAAGAAGACCTTCACGGATAAGGAACTTGTCCGAAAAATTCTCCGAAGTCTCACTCCGAAATGGCGCTCCAAGGCCGACGCGATTCAAGAGTCTATCGGCATTTCAAATGTCACCATCGACGGACTAAGAGGTAACCTTAAAACCTATGAATCTACTATACTTAACCCTCCTTTTAATGATCAAAGGAAACAAAGAATCGCCCTCAAGGCAAGCACGGCTCAACCTCAAAATGATGAGGACTCAAACAACGGAGATAACGAGTTCGGACTCGCTATTAAGAGGTTTCAAAAGTTCATGCGAAAAGAGTATGAACGAAAAGGCAAACAACAAGGAGATCAAGTAAAGTGCTATGGATGCGGAGAAATCGGGCACATTAAATCAAATTGCCCAAATGTCAAAAAGGAGAAGAAACCCTTCAAGAAACAACGAGCATACATATCTTGGGGAGGCGACTCCGGAGACGAATCAAGCGACGATGAAGAAGACGAAACCGCAAATCTATGTCTCATGGCACACGAAGACAATCAAGAAGAGGTATGTCAAATTTCTTCTAAAAATTTCTTTTCTCTTGAGGAAATGCAAAATGCTTTTGATGAATTGTATAGTGAATTCATTAGAGCTTCCGAAACTGTTAGAGACGTAAAGAAAAATTCTTCTTTGAAAGAAAAAGATTTTGAAAAACAACTCTCTTTGAAAGAAAAGGATTTGGAAAAATTGATTTTGGAAAATGAGAAGTTGAAAGAAGAAAACAAATTTTTCGGCAAGAGAAGCGCCGACAAACCCGAGAGTTCTAGTAAAAATTGTATTTCTTGCACGCATCTAAAAGATGAAGTAGAACGACTTAAGGGCACCCTAGATAAGTTCAATTCTTCTCATAAAAATTTGAATGATGTTCTTGTCAATTTGAAATCGACCAAACATGGGATAGGTTTCAAAAACGAGCCTAAAGAAAAAGTTGAAGCCATCCCCCAACAACCTAAGGCTCAACCTAGGATAAATAAAATAAACGTTCAACCCAGATATAACAATCCTAGAATCAACATGCATGCTAGACCAAACACCAGAAGAAACGTTGAACAATTTAGAACACCTAGAAATGGCTTTCAACAATCGCAACCTAGACACACTCGACCTAGAAATAATTATTCTAGAAACGCTGCATATCCTAGAACAAACAGTAGGAGAAATGATTTTCAAGAATTGCGCAATAGCCATATTGTCAAAAATAGAGCAAACGATTTTCGTACCTCCAACTACTACCAACCTAGAAGAATGCATAATCCTAATGTCATTTGTCATTATTGTAGTCGAATAGGACATATTGCTCCTGCTTGTTTTACTAGACACAGACACTTCACCGCATGTCAACCACACCACCACGTTACACCTAACTCACAAGGACCCAAAACAGCTTGGGTACCAAAAACTCATTAATTTGTCTTGTAGGTGTGTTTGAAGGGATGAAGTGTACTTTGGTACCTTGATAGTGGATGCTCCAAACATATGACCGGAGACGCATGAAAATTCCTTCAACTAAAACACAAGGAAGGAGGAAACGTTATTTTTGGAGATAATAACAAAGGAAAAATTATCGGCATTGGATCGGTCGGTAAGGATGAATCTTCTTCCATTAAGCATATATTGCTAGTTAAAGGTCTAAAACATAATCTCTTGAGCATAAGTCAGTTATGTGACAAGGGAAATCTTGTTTTATTTGATTCGGAAGAATGCTTAGTTTTTCGTTGTAGTGTTTTTAAAATTATTCTTCGTGGTATTAGAATTGATAACATCTATATGGTTGATCTCGAAAATTCTTCATCAAAGTATGTGAATTGTCTTATGAGTAAAGAAGATGATATGTGGTTATGGCATCGTAGAGTAGCTCATATCAACATGCATCTTTTAAACAAATTGGTTTCACAAAATTTAGTTATTGGTCTTCCAAATTTGAAATTTGAAAATGACACTATTTGTGATTCTTGTCAAAAAGGGAAGCAAACAAAAGCATCTTTTAAATCTAAGAATATTGTTTCAACTACAAGACCTTTGCAACTTCTTCACATGGATCTTTTTGGACCATCTCGCATTGAAAGTCTTGGTAGAAATCGCTATGCTTTTGTTATTGTTGATGATTATTCTAGATTCACATGGACACTATTTCTTGCTCACAAAAGTGAGGCCTTTCATAATTTTAAAAGTTTTCTTAAACGTGTTCAAAATGAAAAGAACACAACCGTCACTTCCATAAGAAGTGATCATGGGGGAGAGTTCGATCACAATCTCTTCGCGGACTTTTGTAACGAACTCGGTATTGAGCACACCTTCTCTGCTCCACGTACACCACAACAAAATGGAGTGGTGGAACGGAAAAATAGGTGTCTCGAAGAGATGGCTAGAACCATGCTCGATGAGGCTAAGATTCCCAAACAATTTTGGGCGGATGCCGTGAGTACCGCATGCTATGTTTTGAACAGAGTAGTCATTAGACCAATACTCATGAAAACTCCCTATGAACTCTACAAGGGAAGGGGTTACCCACGTAGTAAGTGATTCATATTCTATATGGATCAATAATTATATTATACTAACCGAAGGAGGAGAGAGAAACTCTCGGCGTAGGCTTCAATGGAACAGTGCGCTTGATCAGCGCACGTTAGCAAGGTGCTTCTGCCATTGATATGGCTCGTCGCCGGCGACAACCACCCCCTCCTCCACCCCAGATCGTTACTCCGGCTCCAGGCATCACAAAGGAACTCGAACCATTGACATTTGGAAGTTTTCTGCCAGAAAAATTCCAATCGAAATCACCCTTGCATGCAGTGGAAACTGTGTGTACTGAGACTCAATTGAAGGGGATTGATGTAGAACGAGATAGTCAAGCTGTGAGGAAGCTTCAATTTTCTGATATTGCTGTTGAAGAACAACCTCCTCCGACTATGGCTGAAATTGTTAGAGGTAAGCATAATGTAGGGAAGGCTTTATCCTTTGTTCCTCCTACTGATAAGGATGGGAAGAAGATTGTCAAAATCAATATGGAGGAATTGAAACCACAATCTGAATACTGGAGTACTTCACTCATTGGCTATATCATTGGAGATAATCCAAATGAGAAGGCAATGGAGAATTTTGTATTGCATGTGTGGAATTTCGTAACTAAACCGCAAATCTTAATGCACAGAGATGGCTATTGTGTTTTTAGGTTTAAATCTGTTGAGGATATGAATCAAGTACTTCAACTTGGTTCTTATTCTTTCAGAAATAAACCGATGATACTTAAACCTTGGGATGTTGATTTTTCAATGCAAAATGGCATACTTAGTACAATTCCTATATGGGTGAGATTTCCTGGGCTTCCCCTGGGGTATTGGTCCCCTGAGATTCTTAGTAAACTAGCTAGCACTATTGGTAGACCTTTGTTTACTGATAAAGTAACAGCTCAATTTGAGAAGATATCATTTGCAAGAGTTCTGGTGGAAGTTGATGCAGCATTTCCTCTTCCAGAGGAAATTGAAATAGAGACTCCATTTGGATTGAAGATACAGGATGTTGAATATGATTGGAAGCCAGAATTTTGCAATCATTGTTTGAAGTTTGGGCATAATGCTATGGACTATTGGTACAATAGTCATGCAGATGGAAATCATGAGCAGGAAGCAAAGGTAAACCTGGACAGGAACAAGGTAAGGACTAAAAAGCCAAGGCAGAAATGGATCCCTAAAGGAAAAAATGAAGCAACCACTTATTTGGATAATGTTGATGGCAATGTAACAGTAAATCCTAATCTACCAAAGTATCCAATTCCATTGGCTGAGGAAGGAAATATTGTTATCTCTACTACTGCTATAGCTGATCACAATATGGACATGAGAATTCCTATTGGTACTGATATGGCTGCTAGTATTGAAGCTATGGATGATCAAGGAAGATCTGAGAATGTGGCTACTGATGGCATAATGCAGGAGGGTGTTGGTGAGAGGGAATCCAGTGGAACTGTAGATGAAGGGAGAAGAGACCAATTGCAGGATCCTGGTCCTTCCTTAGGGAAGACTAGTACCTTATGATTGTGGTCACATGGAATATTAGAGGGCTTAATAAAGCCCATAAGCAGAAGGAATTAAAAAACTTTCTGCTGAAGAATAAGGTGGATATCCTAGGGTGTATTGAAACTAGGGTGAAGGAGCCAAAAGCTCATACTATAATCAATAAGATTGCTAAAGGATGGAAGTATCATCTCAACTATCCTATGGCAACTAATGGTAGGATTTGGTTACTTTGGAGAGCACATATACAGCTTCATATCCTAAGAACCACAGATCAATTTATTCATTGTAGTGTTGAAGACTCAGCCTCAGCAGTCAAATTCCAACTAAGTGTTATATATGCCTACAATACAATAGCACTAAGGAAACAGCTGTGGAATGACCTCAGGGGACTTCCTATTCTGGGGCAAGATGTATGGCTATTAAGTGGAGATTTCAATGCAGTTCTATCAACTGAAGACAGGATTGGATCCCCTGTAACAGATGCAGAGGTGAAGGATTACAAAGAGCTGATTTATGACCTTCAACTTACACCTATTAGATCAAAAGGATGGAGATACTCTTGGACTAATAAGCAGGTATATAGCAAGATAGATTGGGCAATTGGCAACTTTCAGTGGCTTCAGCAATACAGCCATGTGGAAGCTGATTTCTTAAACCATTCTATCTCTGATCATACTCCTATTTTTATAAAGTTTGGAAGGCAAAGGCTTCTTCATCCTAAACCTTTCAGGCTTTATGACTCTGTGATGGAGGATCCTCAATTCAAAAATATCCTACAGCAGGTATGGAGTCAAGGAGGACATGGAACACCAATGCAACAGATATGGCATAAACTTAAAGAAATGAAGCAGCAGCTGAAGGACCTCAATAGGTACATGGCTTCTTACCAACAAAAATTGATCCAAGCAAGGGAGAAGCTGGACATTATCCAAAGCCAGTTAAGGAGTAATCCTGGATCTATTCAATTATTCAATGAAGAGAAGGAGGCTATTCTTAACATAGAGAAATGGAGCAATGTAGAGGAGCAGGTGTTGAGGCAGAAATCAAAAGTTACTTGGATTGATTGTGGTGATTCTAATACAAAATATTTTCATGCACAGTGGAAGATGAGGTCCAGTCAAAGCAATATTTCATCTATATATACAGACACAGGCACTAAACTCACTGATCCTTTAGCTATTGAACAAGAATTTATTGCAGTGTTCAAATCCTTGATGGGGGATAGGCCTAAGGAGGTTCCCTGTCTGAATTCTGCTATTGTCAAAGAAGGAGGATGCCTTTCTCTTGAGCAACAAAGGACTCTTATTAAAGAGGTGACTATGGAAGAGATTACAGCTGCTGTGAAAGAGATGCCAAATGACAAAGCCCCAGGTGTTGATGGTTTTACTGTGGAGTTTTTTACCAAAAATTGGGAGACTGTCAAAATGGATGTATTTGCTGCTACTAAGGAGTTCTTCATTACTGGTCACATGCCTTATATGCTGAACACTACTGCTATTGCTCTTGTTCCTAAGACCAATACTCCTAAAACAGTCAAGGATTTCAGGCCTATAGCTTGCTGCACCACCCTCTATAAGATTATCTCTAAAGTCATTACAAGAAGATTGAAAACTGTAATTGATTGCATTATAGGGAAAGGGCAGTCAGCATTCATTGAAGGGAGAAGCATACTAGATAATGTCCTGCTTAGTCATGAATTGTTTAAAGGCTATGGAAGGAAAGGCATATCACCTAGATGTGTCCTAAAGGTTGATCTGAAGAAGGCTTATGACACTATTGAATGGAGATTTCTTAAACAGATGCTGGTTGATCTTGGCTTTCCTGCAAAATTTGTGGAATGGATTATGGCTTGTGTCTCAACTGTTACTTACTCCTTAGTGATTAATGGAGGACTCACAAAGCCATTCTCAGCCAGAAGGGGTATTAGGCAAGGAGATCCTATGTCTCCTTACCTATTTGTTATTGCAATGGAGTATCTCAACAGGAACCTTAATCAACTACACAAGAATGGCAATTTTAATTTCCATCCAAGATGCAGGAAGCTCAACTGCTCTCACATTTGCTTTGCTGATGACTTGTTGCTATTCTGTAGAGCTGATATTACATCTATCCAACTGTTACAGGCTGCATTCTTATCCTTCTCTTCTGCTTCTGGACTTTCAGCAAACAATTCCAAGAGTGCTGTATATTTTGCAGGCATTTCTCAATCTGAGAAAGCAACTATCTTAGAGGACTTGGGATTCAATGAAGGACATCTTCCTTTCAAATACTTGGGTATTCCATTACATTCAAAGAAGCTGAGCATACATTATTATTTACCTTTGATAGAGAAAATCACTGATAGAATCACCTGTTGGACTGCAAAATTTTTATCCTATGCTGGCAGATGTCAACTTATAAAGTCAGTATTATTTGGAGTTCAAACATATTGGTCTCAGATTTTTATATTGCCAAAGAAGGTGGTGAGAGTGATTGATGCAATTTGCAGATCTTTCTTATGGACAGGCAATGGAACAGTCTCCAAAAGATCACTGATAGCTTGGGACAGAATCTGTAAACCTATTGCTGCTGGAGGTTTAAACATCATTGACATCCAGATTTGGAACAAGGCTGCTGTATCAAAACTGCTATGGGATTTAGCAAGGAAGAAAGACTGCCTTTGGATCAAATGGATCCATCTTTACTACATAAAGAAGGAAGATATTGAAACAATGGCTAGTCCAAAAAATGCCTCTTGGATAACTAGGAAGATTATTGACTGTAGAATGCAAATCATGAATGCTAGCAAATTACAAGGTGATCTACTGTCCAGACTTTCTAGTGTTTGTAAGTCTGGAAAATTTCAAATTCATTCTGTATATCTTTCTCTTCTCCCAATTTGGCCTAGAGTGGATTGGAAAAACTTGATGGCTACCATAAATGTCTTGCCAAGACATAAGTTTACTGTGTGGATGGCTGCTCATGGAAGACTACCAACAGTTGATAGATTGCTAAAGTTTGGTATCAAAGTTGAAGAAACATGTGTGTTCTGTAAGCAAGGCTTTGAAGCCTTTGAACACCTATATTTTGAATGTCCAATTACCAGCAGGATTTGGACTAGAATCTGCTGTTGGATTGGCTGGAGTAGACGACCAGATTGCTGGAAGAATGAGCTAACTTGGATATGCTGCAATGCTAGGAGTAGACAGTTCAAAAAGGCAGTAACAGCTACTGCATTTGTTACTACTATTTCTTTGATTTGGAGATGCAGGAATGATATTAGATTTGAGAGGAAACATTTTGATGAAGATCATTTATGCCGTGAGGTTGCCCTCCTTATTCATGCTCGTGGTAGAAGTTGCAAGAAATGGATGAAAGGACTTAGAATTCTCAACAATTATCCTTAGTTCACTACTTGTTAATAGATTTAGCTAGTTACACTAGTTGATTGTATTAGCAATGGTAGTTAGTCGATACTACCATTAAGAACACTCATATGTATATTTGTTATATCAATAGAAGCCAATTTCAATTAAAAAAAAAACTCTACAAGGGAAGGAAACCTAACCTATCCCATCTTAGAGTCTTCGGTTGTAAATGCTTTATTCATAACAACGGAAAAGATAACTTGGGAAAATTTGATGCCAAATCGGATGAAGGAATTTTTCTTGGTTATTCATCATGTAGCAAAGCATATAGAGTATTCAATAATAGAACCGAAACTATTGAGGAATCCCCTCATATTGTGTTTTCCGAAAATAATGCTCGCTTGGCGAGAAAGGATTCTGGTTTTGATCTTGCAGGTATTTTAAACAAAATAAGTCCTCAAGACAATGTACAAGAGGAAAATCCAAAGGAAATTCAAGATGAAATCTTGGAACAATCATCGGAGGAAGTGCTACCACTGGAGAAAGAAACGAAACTGTCAAACGCGTGGAGGACAATCAAAGACCATCCTCTCGACAAGGTAATTGGCGACATTGAACAAAAGGTAAGTACTCGAAACAATCTTAAGAACACCTTAGGACATACTGCTTTCGTTTCTCAAATTGAACCCTCAACCATTTCCGAAGCAATTGGGGATGAGCATTGGACCTTGGCAATGCAAGAGGAGCTTAACCAATTCAAACGAAATGACGTTTGGGAATTGGTGCCAAGACCCGACAATCATACCATAATTGGTACGAAATGGGTTTTTCGAAATAAATTAGATGAAAATGGTGTAATCACTAGAAACAAAGCTAGGCTTGTAGCAAAAGGTTACAATCAAGAAGAAGGAATTGACTATGAAGAAACGTATGCACCCGTAGCAAGGTTAGAAGCTATTCGTTTATTACTTGCTTTTGCCTCTTCTATGAATTTCAATTTATAACAAATGGATGTAAAGAGTGCTTTTCTAAATGGTTTATTCAAGAAGAAGTTTATGTTGAACAACCCCCGGGCTTTGAAGATTTTAAATCTCCCGATCATGTTTTCAAACTTAAGAAAGCCCTTTATGTTCTTAAACAAGCTCCCCGAGCTTGGTATGAACGATTGAGCAAATTTCTTTTGGACAATGAGTTCATTAGGGGGAAAGTTGACACCACACTATTTATTAAGCATAAAAACAATAATATTTTATTAGTTCAAATCTATGTGGATGATATTATTTTTGGTGCTACTAACAATGCTTTGTGCAAGGAATTTTCTGATTTAATGACAAGCGAATTTGAGATGTCAATGATGGGTGAGCTAACCTTCTTCTTGGGGTTGCAAGTGAAACAAATGAAAGAAGGAACTTTCATTTGTCAATCTAGATATTGCAAAGAGTTGCTAAAACGATTTGAAATGAGCAACGCCAAAGCAATGGCCACTCCAATGAGCACATCCGACCATCTTGACAAAGATGAGAAAGGTAAGGAAGTCGACACAAAGAAGTATCGAGGTATGATCGGATCCCTTCTTTATCTTACTGAGAGTAGACCGGACATCATGTTTAGCGTATGTTTATGCGCTCGATATCAATCATGTCCGAAGGAGTCGCACCTAACTGTGGTAAAACGGATAATGAAGTATCTTGTTGGTACTACAAATGTGGGACTACGGTATCCCAAAGGTTCTTCATGCCAACTTGTTGGCTATTCCGACTCCGATTTTGCGGGTTGCAAATTGGACCGCAAGAGCACTAGTGGCACTTGCCATTTGCTCGGTAGCTCTCTCGTCTCTTGGTTTAGTAAGAAACAGGTAAGTGTTGCGTTATCCACAACCGAGGCTGAATATGTAGCCGCGGGGAGTTGTTGTGCTCAAATCCTTTGGATGAAACAACAACTCTCGGATTATGGACTTAGTATCGATCATATCCCTCTTAGATGTGATAATACTAGCGCCATAAGCTTGACGAAGAACCCCGTTCTTCATTCAAGAAAAAAACACATTGAAATTAGGCACCACTTCATAAGAGATCACGTTCTCAAAGGTGATGTTGAAATTGAGTTTGTTGAAACCAAATATCAATTGGCCGACATCTTCACTAAGCCTTTAGAGAAAGAGTCCTTTTTCCGAATTCGTAGTGAACTCGGGATTCTTGACTCCACGTTGATCTAAGTCATGCATTGCATTTTTCCTTTTACATAATTACTAACTTGAGCGTCGGAGGCACCTAATTCTCTTTTGCAGGTATCGCCTTAAAGGCAGGGGGAATTATAAAGCACTGGTGCAGAATAATCGATTTCTCTTAAGAATAATCGATTTCTCTTAAGTACATAATCGATTATCAAGTATCACTAATCGATTATGTTGACATTATTTATTTTATTGTCCCTTTTATGTAATTGCAATATTGGTTAATCATTAAACTAGTTATTTACTTATTTTTTGCTAATGTCAAAAGGGGGAAGAATAAGGGCTATGCACTTAATATTTATTGGCATAAATTGAGGGGGAATTCATATATTGAGTGGGAACTAATTACATATCTATATACTTGTCTTGGATCGTCATTATGAATTATCTAATATGCATATCCCGATATTGGTTTGCCATTATCAAAAAGGGGGAAATTGTTGAAACACGTTCTCAAGGCACTAAACTAAACGTGTGTTCCTATTTGTAGGTTTTGATAAATGACAAACGACGCGCAATTGACATATGACAAGGTCCAAGCACAAGCGCAATTGACACATAACGAGGTTCAAGCACAAGATGACTCAAGACTTGGCTTCTCTCGTAAAATCATTTTTATCAAATCATGCATATTTAACTTAAAGCAAAATGATTTTCAAACATTTTATTTTAGCCAAAATAATTTTTAAACATGCCTCTCAAATCTGGACAAAGATAATCGATTATGTACTTTATGATAATCGATTATGTTAAGACAATGTACACCAGATTTACAAAGCTGAACAATAATCGATTATGTACCTTATGATAATCGATTATGTTAAGGCAGTGTACATTAGATTTTTCAAAGCTACAAGATAATCGATTATGTACCTTATAATAATCGATTATGTTGAGGCAGTGTCCATCAGATTTTTCAAAGCTGTAAGATAATCGATTATGCACCTTATGATAATCGATTATGTTGAGGCAGTGTCTATCAGATTTTTCAAGACTGTAAAATAATCGATTATGTACATTATGATAATCGATTATGTTAAGACAGTGTAGTCCGAAGTTTTCAAAACATCAAAGATAATCGATTATCCTTATAGCATAATCGATTATGTAAATGACCGTTGCCAAAGTATTTTTAAACTCTGAAAGATAATCGATTATACACAATCTGATAATCGATTATGCTAAGTAAAAATCTGCATATGATTTTTTGAACGTTGTCAGGTAATCGATTATACGATTTGGATAATCGATTATTCTGTTTAAAATCTGGGAATGATTTTTTGAACGTTATCAGGTAATCGATTATACGATTTGGATAATCGATTATTCTGCTTAAAATCTGGGAATGATTTTTGAACGATTGGAAGATAATCGATTATGCAAATCAGATAATCGATTATCTCAGCACAAAATCAGCAATTCATGATTGGCAATTAAGCAACGGTTTTGGATGTTTTGTACACTATAAAATTATAAATACAACTCAAAATCAGTCTTCTAAGTACAACAACTGATCACATTCTTGCTAAGGCTTACATACTCTCATATCAATCATTTTCTATTCATTTCATAAGTTTTTGAGAGCCAAACTCTTGACGAAAGTTGTTGTGTTCTTGAGCGTATTTATTTTACTCATATCTACTCTTAAAGAGAGTCTTGTCTTGAGTGCTAAGTGTTTGTATGCACTTGAAGGGAAGTGTTAATCCCTTGTGTTTATAAGAAGGAACGTTTTCATTCCTTCTGTTTAAGTCTTGAAGTGTGGTATCTTCGAGCAAAGCTTGTTGAGGCTTGTGTGACTCAAGTTCTCAGTTTGTAACGGTTTGTTATGCACCCGTAAGCTTAACGGAGTAAGTGGAATCTCGAGAGAGTCTCTCGGGGACTGGACTAGCCACAAGTTGTGGTGAACCAGGATAAATTCGGTGTTCTTTCCTTGTTATTTATTTTCCGCACTTATTTCAATCCTGCAATTTTTAATTCTGCAAGTTTACAATGTTTTTTATCATAATGCTATTCACCCCCCCCCCTCTAGTGTTAAGCGTATATTCTAACAAGTACCACCACAGTCGAAAATTCAATAAAGGCTATGGGTTGATTATAACTCAAATCACAATACGATTCAGAGACTGGACCCGAAAATTGCTGTATGCCTAAGGGCACAACATAAATATCTCCAACACCATAAATGCATTAAAATCTAATTCTTTTTTTTATTTATAAAGTTTAGATTTTGGATAAAACTTTTTATGTTGAATATCTATATATTACAACAATAAAAGCGGGAATAAAATCATGTGCTTGAAAAGCTTATCACATTTTCTTCCGGATTATACTACACCGGTATTAGTATAGTCGAATCATATGCCATTGTAAACAAAGAGTTTAATAATGATTTTATTATTTGGCATGACCGATTGGGCCACCTGATTATGATATAATACGCAAAATAATTGAGAATTCACATGATCATTCATTGAAGAACCAGAAGATTCTTCAAATTAAAGAATTCTCTTGTGCTGTTTGTTCTCAAGGAAAACTGACTATCATACCATTAGTAATTAAAGTTTGAGTTGAATCTCCTGCATTTTTTGGAATGTTTACATGGTGATAAATGTGGGCACATACATCCTCAACGTGGACTCTTAAGATATTATATGGTTTTGATATATGCATCTAAAATATAGTCACATATGTGCTTGTTATCAACTACAATTTGACCGTTGCGAGGTTATTGGTTCAATTAATAAGATTAAGAATACAATTTCCAGATTATGCAATTAAGACACTTTGTCTTAGTAATGCCAGTGAATTGTCCCAGGCTTTAATGATTATTGTATCTCAAATAGGATAACAATTTAGTATCTAGTTGCTCATATTCATACTCAAAATGGTCTAGCGGGATCTTTGATCAAATGCCTCCAACTAATTGCTTGACCAATGCTTATGAGAACAATACATTCCATTTCGACATGAGGTCATACTATTTTGCAGGCAAAAACTCTTGTGTGGATCAGGCCTATAAATATTCATAAAGTCTCCCTTTATAATTAGCTTTTGGTGAAGAGCCAAACATTTTCCATTTAAGAATATTTGAATGTGCAGTATGTGTTTAATTTACTCCACCACAACTCACAAAGATGTTCCCTAAAGAAAAATGGGGATGTATCTTGGGTATTAACCTTCTTCTATTATAAAATATTTGCAATATATGCCAGGAATTTATTTATAGAAAGATTTGCTGATTGCCATTTTGATAATTAGTATACCCAACATTTGGGGGCAGAAAATAAGCAGTTGAAAAAAGAGATAGATTGGAATTCATCATCACTATGTCATTTAGATCCCTGAACAAATTCACGTGAACACGAGGTTCAAAAGATAATTTATTTGCAAAATATTATAAATCAACTGCTAGATGCATTCTTTGACCTATCAAGGGTGACTAAGTCAAATATTCCAGATGCTAATGCTCCTAATCAAATTGATGACCCGACTGGACAATCTATAAATACAAATGAGTCTAAGCAACGCTTGAAACTGGTAGACCAATCGGTTCAAAAAATAAAAATCCCCAAAAGAGAAAAGGAGAAAATGATCTAGGATCATAATATGGAGGCAATTGCTCAATAAAAGCCATATGAAATAAATAATGACAAGACCTTAGAGAAGGTCCAGGTACCTGAAAATAATAAAAATGAAGATATCTCAATAAGTTATGTCTCTATAGAAATAGGTGGAACCAAAATAATATTATTGTCGACAATTCTTTTGCTTAAAAGGTTGCTGTGGAAATAATGAGAGCATAAATGATTGGCCAAGATGGAAAATGCTACCCAGGTAGAATTATCTTCACTTGGAAAATATGAAGTATTCCGATGTATAGTTCGAACACGTGAAGGAAGAAAGCTGATAGGATACAAATAAGATTTTTGTGCGAAAATAAATTGATAAAAATGAAGCCGTTAGATATAAAGCATGACTTATGGCACAAATACTTTTGTAAAGGCCTAGTATTAATTATATGAAGGCATATTCTCTTATGGTAGATGCAATCACCTTCAAGTATCTTATATAGTCTATGAAAAACTTGGCATGCGGCTAATGTATGTTGTCACAACCTATTTTTATGGCACATTAGACAACAAAATTTATATGAAAATCTTCTGAATAGTTTAAAACGCCTGAAGATTATAAAGGTTTATGGTGTCACGGCCTCAAATTCCCTCCGAAGGATGTCGCGATGAAACCTAATCTCTACAACTAGGTAAAACCTAATAAAGAGAAACAACTGATCAGATATGTAAATACAAGATTGTGAAGACGGCTAAATAATGGATAAAACCATCAGTAAATAAATTCTCACAATCTCACACCCCAAAACCAATGGAACTGAGTAGTAAGCTCTATAGAATGCTACGAGAGTGCTACAATCTCACTGTCTAAAAAAAAAGTACAATCGTAATGAAAAATAAGGGTAGGGAACGTCGAGGCCTTCAGAGGCCGAGCAAGCATATCTTGAAATATCCGAAAAAAACATCCATTAAAACTCTCTATCTACCGGCACGAGCGGTCATACCTGTATTTGAACAAAAAATGTGTCGAGGCATAGTATGAGTACACCACAAAGGTACGCAACAAGTACCAAGCCAATCCTCAGTAGAGTACTGGTGTGGCCAAGTCAAAGACACTTACTAAGATACTAAATAGATAGTATAAGATTAAATGTGGATATAAAATGGAAAAACTAATATGGAACAGGATGGTAGCATGACAGAAACAACTAGAGAACTACATTAGCCATGTACGGACAACACTACGAATGAAATAACATATATAATTCTCCACCAAAACACTTTGTAACATGGAATGACAACAAGAATCACATCTAGGTACCACCACATGCATAATGAAATCAAAACCAAGGTATTGCCTCATATAATTAGGAATAACAACCGTAGTACTGCCCCGTATTTATATTTCTCAATTTTAATCGTAGTCTTTCCTTATGATGCCGCGTGAGACTTATATTCAAATATATATATATATATATATATATATATATATATATATATATATATAATAGTTTTCCCGAAATATCTACATGAATTTTAACCCACCTTATGACATTGCATGAATTCACGTAGTTTTCCTACAAGCAATACGTACATAAGTCCCACCTTATACTGCCGTATGCACATCAACCTAAGACTTATACCGCCGCATATGCATCATCATATCACAATAATAGCATCGCATCAAAAATTCCCATATTTCAGAACTTCCTACAACAACAATATCAATGTGTTCACAACAATTTCCCATGGATCCAACACAATATATACGAGAATGTTAACAATAATAATGGATGGAAATGCTCAACAAGATAGGTATTTCAACAATAACCAACAGTGCCTCAACGTGTTAATAACTGTTACAACCTTAACATCAAATAACTCAACAATGAGAAGAACAACGTGCAACCATAAAATTGGATAAGACTAACTCACAATAAAGGAAACAATCTTCAACAATGAGTATCATATAACAAAAATCAACAAGTAAAGGGAAACATGAACAATTAATTCAACAGTGATTATGTCACGAACCTAGTTCTCCCTCTGTGAACCATCGTGATGGCACCTAATCCATACGACTAGTTAAGCCTAACATCTGCAGAAAAAGAACAAAAACATAAAAGCTAACTAACGGGTAAATTTAAATAAGAAATTAAGATGTCGCTTGGCCTATACAATAATCACTCGGAATGTAATAATCTCTCCCAAATCCCAGAATATTGCAAGTCACAAGCTACAAAAAGAAAACAGTAATTCTCAACTTCAGAATCTATCAAAGGGAAACACAAGAATTGTTTGACATGGGAAGAGTAGATAGGAACTCCGAGGCATGGCGACGCAATAGATATACCTTGAAGTCTCTATAGCTGGTTTGTCTCATTGATAATGCAGCTAATAAGCGGTACCTGGATATGCACATAAAAAACATGATCAGGAAATGGGATGAGTATACCACAATGGTACCTAGTAAGTTTCAAGCCTAACCTCGGTCGAGTAGTGATATTATCAAGTCAGGGACCTACTGGTATATATATAATGAAATAAGACAAAATGAAATATCACATTGAAAATAAATACAGAAATCTAATAGAAACAGAATCATAGAAAAACAATAGCTCATAACAGAAAGATAACAATAGGGGATCTCCCAAGATATCGTCCCGTAGTCTCAACGTAAATGTGCAGGGGATCTCCCAGAAATACCGTTTCGTAGTCTCAAAGTAAATATAAAGTGCAGGGGGAGCTCCCGAAATACCGTTCCATAGTCCCAAAGTAAATATGTAGTACATGAGGATCTCTCGAAATACTGTTCCTAGTCCCAAAGTAAATATGCAGCTCAAACAATAGAATTACAATTACAAAGTATAAAATTTTACTAAGCATGCTGCATCGAGTTCAGATAAGCAAGTAAAACACGTAGACATGGTGTTCTAAACTAAACAGGATAATTAAATATGTTAGTGTAGCTCAGTTAAAAGGAATACAAATATTTTCCTTAACAAAAACGAAGGTTGCAACAAATAGCCCGTGTACGTACTCGTCACCTCTCATACACAACATTGCTATATCAAACGCAGTACCAAATCCTAAGAGGAGTTCCGTAAGCGCAAGGTTAGACTATCCACTTACTTCGAGTCAAGCTCAATCAATTAGTCACAATGCCTTTCCCACAAATATTCGACTCCGAGTGGTCCAATCTAGCCAAAATCACCTATGTAACATATATATAAATACAAGGAACTAATCTAGCTAATGAAATCAAAGTTAAAGCAAGAAATTGGAAAATCACTCAAAAAGCCTCCCCGGGCCTATGTCTCGAAATCAGGTAAAAGTCACAAATTATGATCACCCATTCACATACAAGTTCACTTATAAAATTATCCAAATTCGATGTCAAAATCACAATCTTAAAATCTTAGTTGAAGAACTTTTTCCATTTTTCACAAATTTTCACCCAAAATCCAAAATTAAAGGATAAAATTAATGATAGATTAGTGGAATACGACCAAAATCAAGTTAATAATCATTAACCAATTGACATCTCTAAAAATCCCTTGAAATCTCGTCCAAATCCGAGCTCCCAAACTCAATTGAACCCTCATTTCTGAAAAGATTATATCTTCCTAGTGGTTCCTTCCTTGCAAACACGGTCAAAGCTTTGCGTTCGTGAAGCACAATCTACTTCAGTCTTAAAAATACTCATCACAAATGCAATACACTGGTTACACGAAGTTCACCTAGCCTGACCCTATGCGAACGCGGGACACACTTCGCGAGCGCGTACGCTATTATGCTTGGAACTCATCTGACCGTTGACTCTACGCGAACGTGATGTCCTTATCGTGAACGCGAGGTCCTTATCGTGAACTCAAGGTCCTTATCATGAACGCGTAGCCTTAGTGTTCCATACCTTTGCAAACGCGGGAGAAACTTCATGAAAATGAAGAGCAATCTAACTGACCTCTCAGATGACTTATGCGAAGGTGATACATTTCTCACAAACGCGAGGAAGGAATTGTGTGCGACAAAACACCAGAAAATCAGCCAACTCCTAAAGTCCAATAATGATTTGTTAAGTACCCAAAACTCACCCGAGGCCCCAGGGACCTCAACAAAACATAACAACTAATCCTAAAATACCTTACAAATTTAATCGAGCCCTCAAATCATATTAAACAACGCTCAAATAACGAATCACCCTCTAATTCTAACTTAAAGAACTTGAAACTTCAAAATATTAAAACTGATGTTGAAACCTATAAAACCACGTCCGATTGTACAGACCTACTCCAACTTCAAGAATCGGAATCTGACCCCGATTCAAAAATTCCACTACCGGTCCAAACCTCCAAAAATTTGACTTTCGATATTTGAAGCCTAAATAAGCTATATACGTCTAAAACACAATCCGGACACACCCCTAAGCCCAAAATCACCCAATGGAGCTAACAGAATCGACGAAAGTCCATTCTAGAGTCTTGTTCACAAAGTTCTGACTATAGTTCAAATTTTAGGACTAAAGCCTCAGTTTTGGGACTAAGTGTCCCAAGACACTCCAAAAATTAAAACGATACCTCCCAGCATGTCACAATAGAAGAAATAGATATAGGGGAAGCAGTTAATAAGGGATCAGGGCTATAACTATCAAAGCAAATGGTTGGTCGTTACATCCTCACCTTTTTAAAATAATCGTTCATCCTCGAACGAGAATAGAGACATATCTGAATGGGTTAAAAAATGAGGATAACGGCTGCACATATCCTACTTGGTCTTTCCAGTTCCTCCTTGACCGATAGACCCCGCCACTAAACCTTTACTGATGCAATGTTCTTTGACCTCAGCTTTCGCACCTACCTGTTAGAAATGGCCACTGGCTCCTCAATAGATGATAGGTCTTTGTCCAACTAGACAGAGCTGAAATACAACACATGAGATGGACCAATGTGATACTTCGGGAGAATTGAAACATAAAATACCAGATGAACTCCTGCTAGACTGGGAGGCAAGGCAAGCTCATAAGCAATATCCCCAATTCACTACAACACCTCAAATGGACCAATGAACCTTCGGCTCAGCTTGGCATTCTTTTTTAACCTCATGACACCTTTCATAAGTGAAACCCAGAGCAAGTTCTGCTCTCCAACCATGTATGCAACATCACGAACCTTCCGATCTTCATAACTCTTTTGTCTAGACTAGGTTGTGCGAAGTCTATCCTGGATCACCTTAGCCTTCTCTAAACAATCCTGAACCATGTCTGTGCCCAATCATATAGCATGTCCCGGGTTGAACCAACCCACAAAGGACCGACACCACCTACCATATAGAGTATCATACAGTACCATCTAAATGCTGCACTGATAACTATTGTTGTAGGAAAACTTCGCAAGTGGTAAGAACTGATCCCAAGAATCTCCAAACTACATCACGCACGCACAGAGGACATTCTCAAAAATCTGAAATGGCGCTCAAATTGTCTGTCTGTGTGAGGGTGAAATGTTGTGCTAAACTCCACCTGAGTTACTAACTCATGTTCTACGGCTCTCCAGAACTGTGATGTAAACTGCGTACCCCGATTAGAGATGATAGATACCAGCACACCATGAAGGAAATGAGCTAACTTGATCAGCCTATCCACAATCGCCAAACTGCATCAAACTTCTACTGAGTCTGTGGAAGTCCAACGACAAAATCCATAGTGATCTGCTCCCATTTCCACTCCGGAATCTCTAACTTCTGAAGCAATCCACCCGGCTGCTGATGCACATACTTCACATGCTGGACATTTTGAGATCGGGCCACGTATTCTACTATGTCCTTCTTTATTCTATGCTACCAATAATGCTGCCTTAAGTCCTGATACATCTTTATGGCACCCGGATAACTAGAGTACCGCGAGTTGTGAGCCTCCTGAAGAATCAACTCACGAAATCCATCGACCTTGGGCACACAAAGCCTGACTTTCATCCTCAATGTACCATCATCCCCAATAGTGACTTCCTTAGCAATATCGTGTTGAACCGTGTCCCTAAGGAAACAGATGGGGGTCATCATACTGATGCTCCATGATATTATCGTAAAGAGAATAGTGGGAGACCACACAATCCAAAACTCAACACAGCTCAGAAATATCCAGCCTAACAAATTGGTTGGATAAAGAATTAACATCAAGTGCCAAGGGCCTCTCTGCTGCTGGTAGATATGCTAAACTCCCCAAACTCTCTGCCCGGAAACTCAAAGAATCGGCTACTATATTAGCCTTCCCAAGGTGGGGCAGAATGATGATATCATAATCCTTAAGCAGCTCTAACCACCTCCTCTAATACGAGTTAAGATCCTTCTGCTTGAACAAATTCTGCAAACCCCTGTGATCAGTGCAGATCTCACAAGGGACATCATACAAATAATGCCTCCAAATCTACAAGCCATGAATAATAGCAGCTAACTCGAGGTCGTGGATAGGATAATTCTTTTCATGCACCTTCAGCTGTCTGGACGTGTAGGCTATCAATCTACGATTCTGCATCAACATCGCACCGAGGCTAATAAACTGTATATGCCCCCAAACTTGAAGGCAATACCAATATTATGGTTGTAGTCAAAGCTATACTGAACTTCTGAAATCTCTCCTCAGACTCCTCTATCCATCTAAAAGGAGCTCCCTTTTGGGTCGGCCTGGTAATAGGCGCTGCAATAGATGAGAATCCATCAAAAAATTGACAGTAACACCCCACCAAACTAAGGAAGATTTGAATCTCTGTAGTTGAGGTCTAGGCCAACTCTGCACTGCTTCCACTTTCTTCGGATCCACCTTGATCCCTTCACTCGACACCATGTGACCTAAAATGTCATAGAATCCAACCAGAACTCACATTTTGAGAACTTTGTATGTAATTTGCTATCTCTCAAGGTCTGAAGCACAGTACCCAGGTGGTGCTCATGATCTTCACGACTCTGAAAGTACACCAATAATAAATACAATGACGAAAGTATCTAGATAAGGCCAAAATTACTGTGCATCAGATGCATAAATGTTGTTGGGGTGTTGGTCAGCCCAATGGACATCACAAGGAACTCGTAATGATCATACCGAGTCCTAAAATCAATATTCGAGACATCTAGCTTTCGAATCTTCAACTGATGAAAACCTAAATGTAAATTATTCTTGGAAAATACTTGGCCACCATATAACTGATCAAATATTTCATTAATACGAGGCAAATGATACTATTCTTCACTTTAACTTTGTTCAACTAGTGATAATCAATGCACATAAGCATAGAACCACCCTTCTTCAAAAATAAGATAGGGATATCCCAAGGTGACACATTGGGCTGAATGAAGCCCTTATCAAGCAATTCCTACAACTTTTCTTTCAACTCCTTCAACTTAGAAGGGTCCACATGATAAGGAGGAATATAGATGGGATGAGTGCCAAGCAACAAATCTATGCCAAAATCAATATCTTTGTCGAGGGGCATGCCTAGAAGATCTGCTGGAAACACATCGGGGAAATCCCTCACTATTAGGACTAACTCAACTATATGAGTTTCAATACTGACATCTTTTGCATAGGCTAGATACACATCACACCCCTTCTCAACCATTCGTTAAGCTTTAAGAAATGAAATAAATCTTCTAGGAGTGAAATCTAAGGTACCAATCTACTCTAACTACCACACTGTGTATAGAGAGCATCATGGTCTTAGCGTGACAATCAAGAATTGTATAATGGGGTGACAACCAGTCCATACCCAAGATAACATAAATATCTACAATGCTGATCAATAATAAATCGACTGTGATCTCAAAATCACTAAGAGTAATCAAACATGGCCCATACAAGCAATCCACAACAAGAGAATCTTCCGCAAGAATAGACACATAAACACGGTAACTCAAAGAATCCCAAGATACGCCCAAATACGGGTCAAAATAAGAGAACACATAGGAATAAGTGAAGCATGGATCGAATAGAACCGATGCATCTTTATGACGAACCAGAACAATACATGTAATGACAGAATTGGAAGAAACAACCTCTGTACAAGCAAGAAGGGCATAGTATCTAGCCTGGCCTCTCCCTCTAGGGTAACCTCTACCTCCCCGACATCCACCTCAAGCTGGTTGAGCAGGTGGAGCGACATCTAGTTCCATAATCATAGCTGTCACACCTCTTTATTACTACCCCCATAAAAGCATATATATATAAGGGAGTTTTTTCTAATTAATGTGACAATCAAAACAGGATTATTCATATTAAAATCAGAGTCACCGCTTGGGATAATTTATGGTGTCCCATGTCACCGGTCCCGAATCGAGGAAGATTTTGACTCTTATTTATGGTCAATGAACATAAAATTGGGGCAAGAAATTTTGTTAACCTGGGAGAAGGTGTTAGGCAATCTTGGGTTCTACGGTTTTAGCACGGTCGCTTTGATAATATTTGGCTTAATTAAATTGTCTAATTACTTATTTTAGAATCTATGTGCATTTACCTCTATTAATTAAGAAATTATCCTAAAGCGAGTCACACATACGTATACCCATTTGTTTGGAGCATCACAAATCACGTCACGCAAATATGTCCACAATTAGTAACGCTTTGTTATTATAAAGAAAGTTTAGTCGAAGTTTCTAAAATGCATACTTTGATTTTATTTTTAAAATCTTAATTATGTCACGAGGACGTGTACACAATCACGACAATATATTAAATCATGCCTACAACAAGCTAAGATGTTAAATATTTTCCTAACATTTTGAGATTAATGAACTCTATGCAAAATGGGTGAACAAAACGATAATCTCGGATAGTTTGGATGGATGTGTATGAATCAGAGTTAGCATTACAGAAGCAGAATTCAACATTGGAGAAGAAAAATGGAAACATCCGTAAACCCGAAACCAGAGACGCTGCTCTTCTCCAAATGTCACAAGAATTGGAACTACTGCATCAACAATGTCCCTGCCTAAACAAGCCATATCCACATAGTTTTGCCGAAATTTAGCCTAACAGAAAAGAGAACATACTTCACTATACTTACATTATAATTGAAATAAATAAGCACAAGCTAAACTATGGAGTGAATTATTAAATTCGAATACGAGGCCAAATAAAAATGTGAGAATTGTCCATATTTCAATAATCAACAGCATGTATTTCATTTCAAATTAACATTCATAAACTTAGGATTACATTAGACAAAACTATTCTAACACATGTACTAATTTAACTAATGAATCATGAATAACAAAATAGCTACAAATATTAACAAAAATAAGATCCGAAATATAGTCAAAACTGAAACTATTCAAGCTAAGAGATAAAGTTAAGGATGAACCTTCAAAGTAGAAAAGAGGAGCCTTAGAGACCGCAAGAAAAAAGAAGCATCGACGGCAATGGGAACTCGAACACGGCTTTCTAAACTCGACAGAAAAACCCAAATCTCGACGGTGACAAATTTGGTAGTTGTTTAGATCTGATTTTGGGATCGATTTCAGTCGAGTTTTACAGCTAATTCTGCTTCTTTTTAGGACTGTTTCGTTGCATTTCAAAGCTAGAGTTCTTGGCCGATTTTTGAGTTTCCTTGTGGTTTAATGTTGACACTTGAGTTTTAATGGAAATTTAAAGAGAAAATTTCTTTGAAGAAGAAGTTCAGGGGAGGACATTCTCTGTGTGTGTTCACGGCTAATTTATATTGTGGGTTAAAAGGTCTTGGTCGTCGATGGGGTCTATTTTTTTGTGTTTGTTCGTTGCTCAACGTGTGGAGAAAATGAAGCTCAAGAGCTAAGGGGACTATTGTGTATTGCTGCTGGGGTCCTACATCTCTAGTGTTTTATGTTGTATGAAGGAGAGGGTTTCTCTTTAGGTTTTAAAATATGGTGGGGTAATATTGACAGTTGAGTTTTAATAGAAATTTAAAGAGAAAATTTCTTTGAAGAAGAAGTTCAGGAGAGGGCATTCTGTGTGTGTGTTCACGGCTGATTTGTATTGTGGGTTAAAAGATCTTGGTCGTTGATGGGGTCTATTTTTTTTTGTTTGTTCGTTGCTCAAGGTGTGAAGAAAATGAAGTTCAGCAGCTGAGGGGACTATTGTGTATTGCGGCTGGGGTCCTACGTCTCTAGTGTTTTAGGTTATATGAAGGAGAGAGTTTCTTCTTAGGTTTTAAAATCTGATGGGGTAAGGTGTTGGGCTTTAAAACTTGGGCCTTTATGACCAAATGTTCTTAAAATTGGCTTAATTAACCAAGAATTTATCCACTGTACATCAACTCTTGCCTATAAAACAAAAAAACAAAGATAAAAATACCGCCAAATTATTAATTAGCCTACTTAAGAAAAAATAACTATTAAAATAAACTAACCATTAAAACAAACCTATTTTTTCATAATTTTTATTTTTTTGACAAAATAAAGTAAAGAAGTCAAAACTAGTTGAAATAGTGACTTAGGTCTAAACTAAATATTTACGCTAAAAATGTGTAAAATTTTCGGGAGGATCACAAATGACATGTCTACAATAGCTTGGGAACCCTGTGGAGCACGTTGTGGATGAGAAGTCTGTGGAGGTACACCCCTCTAAGTCTGGGGAAGTCTCTCACCATATAGCGAGTAACGCAATACTCAAAACAAGCTCTAGGAAGGTGTGGCAGTTGTGGCTAGCTCGGTCTAGGTCTGCTGGATTGACCGCTAAAAGCACCCTAAGCAGGTGGCACACTAGATATTGGAGGTGCATAGTAAGGCTCCTGAGGTCTAGAAGGAGTTAGAATACTACTGGTGGCTGGAAGAGCTGAATGAACAACATGACTCACATAACCCCTACCATGACGAATTGCAGCTGAGGCATGGGCACCAGAATAATGGTCAGACTCTCGAGACCTCTTGGCCTATCTCTCCTCCCTATCCATAGCAAACATTCCCTCCACTCTCCCAGTGATACTCACCACCTACTGATATGAGATATCCATCTCTAACTCCCAGGGCATGCTAGTCCAGATGCTGGGAATGAGACCCTCAATTAACCGAAGAACCTTCTCTGAAATTATAGAAACCAAAGTTGGTGCATATCTGTCTAAGTCACTAAAATGGACTACGTACTCTGAAACAGCCATAGTACCCAGACGCAACTGCTCAAACGCTGTGTTCCATGTGTCACTAAGGCTCTGAGGGACATACTTTTCTCAAAAACATGTCGGAGAATTGAGTCCATGTAATAGAAGTTTCCTCTGTCAGACTGTCCAACTCATAAGTACGTTACCACTGATAGGTTGCTCCAGAAGCTGAAAAGCAGTGAAAGAAACCCCATTCGACTCCGCTCTGCCCATAGTGCGGAGGATACAGTGGCACTCCTCTAGAAATCCCTAAGTTCTCCCTTTGTGAACCATCGTGGCGGTACCTAGTCAGTACGACTAGGTAAGTCTAACATTTGCAGAAAAAGAACGAAAACATAAAATTTAACAACTAATAGGTAAATTTAAATAAGAAATTAAGACGCCGCTCGGCATATACAATAATCACTCTCATACATAAGCTCTCCCAAAGCCCGAAATATCGCAAGTTTCAAGCAACAGAGTGAAAAATAGTATTTCTGTACTCCAGAATCTATCAAAGGGAAACACAAGAACCATTTGACACAATGAAGAGTAGATAGGGACTTCGAGCTCTGTGGATGCGGCATATATCCTTTAAGTTTTACATGTGGCTCGCCTTATTAATAATGTGGTTGATAAGCAGTACCTGGATCTGCACATGAAAAACATGTGCAGGAAAGGGCATCAGTACATTATAATGGTACCAGTAAGTGTCAAGCATACCCTTGGTCGAGTAGTGACGAGATTAGGTCAGGGCGCTATTGGAATAAATATAATGAAATAAGACACAATGAAATATCACGGTCAAAATAATTACGAAAATCTAATAGGAATAGAATCATAGAAAGACAACAGCTCAAAACACAGAGATAACAATAGAGGATCTCCCAGGAAACCGTCCCGTAGTCCCAAACCTAAATATGTAGGGGGATCTCCCGAAAATATTGTTACACAGTCCCAATGTAAATGTACAGTGCAGGGGAGCTCTCGGAATACTGTTCCGTAGTCCCAAAATAAATATGCAGTACATAGGGATCTACCGGAATAGCGTTCTGTAGTCCCAAAGTTAATATGCAGCTCAAACAATAGAATTAGAATTACAATTACAACATGAAATCCTACAATTTTGACTAAGTACAAGTCAATGAAAAAGCATGAAATTCTACAAAGAATGTTTCACAGATTTTAGATAAGCAATTAAAATACGAAGACATGTTATTCTAAACTAAACGGGATAATTACATATGTTAGTGTTGCTCAGTTATAGGAAAATATATATTTTACTTAATGAATATTAATTTTGCAATAAATAGCCTATGTAAGCACTCGTCACCTCACGTACACGGTGCTGCTATGTCAAAAAAGTACCAAATCCTAAGGGGAGTTCTCCCACACAAGGTTAGGCAAGACACTTACCTCGAACCAAACTCAATCAATCAGTCACAATGCCTTTCCCATGAATATCTAGCTCTGAGTGGCCCATATCTCGCCAAAATCAATTACATAACATAAATATAACTACAACAAACTAATCTAGCTAATGAAATCAAAGCTAAAGCAAAAAATTCGAAATCGCACAAAAAGCCTCCCCGAGCCCACGTCTCAAAATCGGGAAAAAGTCATAAACTATGATCACACATTCACTCATGAGTTCACTTGTACCAAAATTATCCAAATCTAATGTCAAAATCCCAATCAAAACTCAAAATCTTAGTTGGAAAACTTATTTCCATTTTTTTCCAATTTTAGCCCAAATCCAAAATTAAATGATAAAATTAATGATAGATTAGTAGAATAGAACCAAACCAAGTTAAGAATAATTACCTAATTGATATCTCTAAAAATCTCTCAAAATCTCGTCCAAATCCAAGCTCCAAAACTCAAGTTTTGATAAAAATGGCTAACCCACATTTTTGAAAAATTTATATTTGCCCAGTGGTTCCTTCTTCACGAATGCAGCCAAAGCCTCGCATTCGCGAAGCACAATCTATTTCAGTCTTAAAAATACTCATCGCTAACACGATGCACTTGTCATGAATGCCAATCTCACCTAGCCTGGCCCTATGCGAACGCGTGACACACTTTATGAACGCGTAGACTATTATGCCTAAAAACCATCTGACCATTGACTCTACATGAATGCGAGGCCCTTATTAGCAATGCGTAGCCTTAGTGTTCCATACCTTCGCGAACGCGGGAACAAACGAACGCAAAGAGAAAACACATCTAGCCTCTCACATGACCTAAGCGAATGCGAGACTTCTCTAGCAAACATGGTGAAAGAATTATGTTCAACAAAACACCGGAAAATCTTCCAACTCCCAAAGTCTAAAAATGATCTGTTAAGCACCAGAAACTCACTCGAGGCCCTCGTTACCTCAACCAAACATACCAGTCAGTCCTAAAATACCATAAAAACTTAGTCGAGCCCTCAAATCACATCAAACAACGTTAAAATCACGAATCACGCTCCAATCAAACTTAAAGAACTCGAAACATCAAAATTCTATAACCTATGTTGAAACCTATCAAACCACGTCTGATTGATCCCAAATTTTGCACAAAGTCATGATCAACACTACGGACCTACTCTAAATTCTAAAATCGGAATCCGACCCGATATCAAAAATTCCATTACCGGTAAAAATCTCCAAAAAATTGACTTTCTCTATTTGAAGCCAAAATAAGTTACGAACCTCCAAAACACAATCTGGATATGCCCCTAAATCCAGAATCACCCATGGAGGTAACGAAATCAATGAAGCTCCATTCTGGATTCATCTTCAGACAGTTTCACTACAGTCTAAATTCTAAGACTTAGGCCTATGTTAAGGGACTAAGTGCCCCACAACACTCCAAAAACCAAACTGAAACCTCCCAGAAATTCACAATGGCAGAAATAGATATGGGGAAGTGGTTAATAGGGGATCCAGGCTATAACTCTCAAAATAGTCGGTCGAGTCATTATGGATATATAATAACAAAGAAATATCATGTGTCAATAAATGAGCAACAAATTCAACTAAAATATGGGAGAAATTTAGCAAGTAAGATGTAGGACGACTAATATACAACTCAACTAAGATTTAAGGATAGTCTAACATAATTAAGGATGAATTAACTATGAGAATCTAGAACATAACATGATACTTCAATTAAAGCATGGAAATAATTTAAGTGGCCTAACTGGTCAAATACTACGTATAACCCATGTACCCACTCGTCACCTTGCGTACAGGGATTTCACTTAGCACAATTGAACCAAACAGTATCAATCCTAAGGGGTAGTTCCCTCACACGAAGTTAGACAAGATACTTACCTCAAAATAGGCCAATTCACAACTCGAAAATAGATTTTCCTTTAAAGACCGGATCTGTACGGCTAGAATTTAACCAAAATCGACTCAACAACATCAAACAATTCTAGGGAATTAAATTTCAATGGATTAAGTTAAGGTTTTTATACTTTTCCCAAAAAGTCAATAAAAGTTAATCCGGGGCCTGCCCGGTCAAAACTCGGGTCGAATGGTAGATTCCGCCTACCCATGACCCTTCGAGTTCATATATGTGATTAATTTCTAAATCCGACCTCAATTAGAGGTCTAAATCCTAAATTTTCAAAAATACTAATTCTACCCTAATCCCTAATTTCCACCATACAAATCCTAGATTTCATATTGGAAACTTTTAAAATGTAATGGGTAACTGAAAAGAAATAGATTAACGTGACTTACTAATGAATTTAGGAAGAATATCTCTTTGGAAAATCGCCTTTAGGGTTTTAAGGATTAAGAGTTTGAACGAAATGAGCTAATTCCTATTACTCAGCTTTTGTCCAGGTGCAGATGTCACAATTGCAACCTGGGGTTTGCAATTCTGAACCTCGCAAATACGAGAATTGCTTCACAAATGAGAAGAAGCTCACATCTCTATTATCATGACATTTGCGATGATTTGTTTGCAATGAAAACTATGGAGTTCTGCAATTGCGACCACTTGATTTTTTCGATCTTTGCTGTCCTAGCCCCATTTTCGCACATGCGAACCTGACATATGCATTCTAAGATCGCAAATGAAAACTGATAAATGGGGATTTTGACTGTTTATTGGCGCCTTTTAGCTTCTGCTTTAGTCGGAAAGCATTGACCCGAAACTAATGAAATTGTGCAAAACTTAGGAACGATGGACGTTGATCTCCCGAGATGAAATTCAACTCGAAGGAGTCGTCCGAGGCAGAAGACAATAAAGGGAACATGAGCACAACTTTGCGGTCCGTAGAACTGCTTTTGTGGCCACAGAAGAAATTCCGTACCGCAGATTTCCATCTTTGGCCACAAACAAAGAAGGAACATTTAGTAGGCATTTTCATAAATTGCAGACCGCACATGAATTTTGAGGCTGAAAAGTTAGGCTAAGAGTTGAAGATCAGAAAGTGTGCAACAGTACCAAGTCTATGAGCCTCTATGAATTGAAGACCGTAAAAAATTATGCAACCACAGAAGAATGCCTTGCAGCTGCAGTCCTAATTATGCGGACCGCAGAAGAGTTGCCTCGCGGTCGCAGTTCAGTATTGTGCAGCTACAGACCCCAAGTTCCTGACATATGAAGAAATCTACAGACTATGCATGGAATTGTGCAGCCGTAGAACCTCCCGAAGGGGAATTTTTGTCCGCAATTTTCAGCCATGTATAAATAGACGAGTTTCACAAAATTAGGTCATGTTTGAACATCTGAAAGTCGTGTAGCCATTTATCTTTGCTATTTTAGGAAGTCTTAGCTTACTTTGGTGTTTTTAGTATTAGATTTATTTATTTTAATATTCCAATATGAGTTTTATTAGATTTTTTTTCTTTTTTTCTTCAATACCCACTATAAGTAGCTAAATATTTACAAGGGTTGTGACCTAACTCTAGTGTGTAAACCTTATAGGTGCTTAATTTTGTGCTTATTTATGATCGGGTATTTATTATTTAGCTTAGTTCATGCTTCAGTTGTAGAATTGATGGTTACAAACCTTGATTCATGCGTATTTGACTTAGTCTCTACTTGAGAAACAAGAACCTAGTCTATGATAACTTAGATAATAAGGAATTGAGTCAATTGAGAGGTTGATTAACCTAGTTAAAAGGTTCAACCTAGATATGGAAACAACTCGACTTGAGCTCTTATCAACTGTTTTGTTGATACCTATTTGGTCTTGAGAAAGTCAAATTGGGAAAAACCACTTTCTACCCGAGGGGTATTTAGTGGGTAACATAGAGTTGTGAGCTATAATACACCCCAATCAACCAAATGAGTATTAAAGTCTTTATTCCACTAGGCAAACACATAGGTCATGGTCACAGCCCTAGACTTTTTATATATTTGGAAAAAACTAAAAAAATAACTATCTCTAGTCTTCTTCCTTTAACAAGAAATAATTAGATTAAAATTAAAAATAGAAACAAAAACCTTACGTGGAAGTACAATCTAGGTACTCCACTTGCTCATTTTGAATGTATACTCCTAGCTCCCATCTTAGCTCCATATAGATTCGACCTCGAGTTTTATTTGGGTTATATTTTTGCATACGACTGTGTCATATCTCATTTTAGGTGTTCATTTGAATGTGATCACGAATCGGACCTCATAATTGTGAGAGGTCTAAGGCATGCAACCAAATTAGATTGCACCAGGAATTTTCCTAAGTCCAAAATCACTCTGAAGCCTATCTGAAACTCACCCTAGCCCTCGGGGCTCCATACCGAATATGCACACATGTCCAAAAATATCATACAAACTCGCTCGCATAATCAAAATACCAAAATAACACCTAGAACTATAAATTGGACACCAAAACGGATGAGATTTGCAAAGAAACTTAAGAACTTTAAATTTATAACCGGACATCCGAATCACTTCAAAACTACTCCGTTTTGCACCAAATTATGCAAAAAAAGTCATAAATACTATACTGAACTTATACCAAGTTCTGGAACCAAGATCCAGACTCGATAGCAACAAAGTCAAACTACGGTCAAACTTTGATTTCTTTAAGCCTTTAAACTTCTAGTCTTCAACAACTAGAGATAATTCAAACTAAGGACTTTCGAATTTTATCCCTAGCATAAAACCAAGTCCCGAATCATGATATGAACCCACATGGACCAACAACATACTAATAAAGGTCCGTTTTTTGAAAATATTGACCGAAGTCAATTCAAATAAGTTTTATAGCATGATTTTGCAGTTTCTTCAATTTTTCACATAAAACCTTCTGGATGTAGAAACGAATTGTCATGAAAATCGAGGAAGGATAAACTGAGCTAATCGAGGTTTTGAAACACATAATTAAGAGTTAAAAATATAAATGACCTATCGGGTTATCATATTGGAAATCTTGTTCAATAAAGCTTCAAAAATCTTTATATAGATTGAAATAATCAGGGTGAATATGGTATAATCGCTTGAGTGAGTACTTGCTGAAAGAAAGGTATAAGAATGATTCAGGTTATCCTTGTTTCTTTATAAAAAGTTTTGGATCTGAATTTGTTATAATCGTTATGTATGTTGATGATCTAAATATCATTGGAACTCCCAAGGAACTTTCAAAAGCATTAGACTGTTTGAAGAAAGAGTTTGAAATGAAAGATCTTGAAAAGACATAATTTTGTCATATTATACAAATTGAGTGTATGAAAGATGGAATGACCTATCGGGTCATCACATTATCCATATATAAAACAAATGTTCATCCAGGAATGGATATAAAGAGTACCTAGACTGGTGAAAAGTCGTGGATATATACTCTGCATGTCTGACTCGGACTCCAACATGGCTGCCTTGATCGGCTGATCTCTCCACTGCACTCAAACTAAATGATAACTCTTAGACCGCAAATGTCGGACCTATCGGGATAGAATAGCTACCGACTCCTCCTCATAAGTCAAATCCTTGTCCAACTGGACTAAGTTGAATCTAACACATGGGATCTATCATCGTGATACTTCCGGGGCATAGACACATGGAACACTATATGGACTGCTGACAAACTAAGTGGCAATGTGAGCTTGTAGGACACATCTCGAATCCTCTTAAGAATCTCAGGCAATGTGAGCTTGTAGGACTCCAACATGGCTGTCTTGATTGGCTCACCTCTCTAATGCACTCAAACTAAACGATAACTCTTAGACCTCAAATGTCGGACCTATCGGGATAGAATAGCTACCAACTCCTCCTCGTAAGTCAAATCCTTGTCCAATTGGACTAAGTTGAATCTAACACATGGGATCTATCATCGTGATACTTCCGGAGCATAGACACATGGAACAGTATATGGACTGCTGACAAACTAAGTGGCAATGTGAGCTTGTAGGACACATCTCCAATCCTCTTAAGAATCTAAAAAGGTCTGACATACCTAGGGCTCGGCTTGCCCTTCTTTGCTAATGTCATAACACCTTTCATGGGGGAATCCCTGAGAAAGACCTGCTCCCTAACCATGAAAGACACGTCACAAACTCTACAACCGCTATAAGTATTCTGCCTAGATTGGGTGGTATGAAATCAATCCTGAATCGTGACCTTATCTAAGGCATCCTATACTAAATTTGTACCCACCAACCGAGCTTCCCCCATTCAAATTATTCAACTGGCGAACGACATGTCCTCCCGTATAGTGACTTAGAGAGAGCCATCTGAATGCTAGACTGGTAGCTGTTGTT
Organism: Nicotiana benthamiana; assembly: GCA_034376525.1. Taxonomy (NCBI): domain Eukaryota; kingdom Viridiplantae; phylum Streptophyta; class Magnoliopsida; order Solanales; family Solanaceae; genus Nicotiana; species Nicotiana benthamiana. Next base: position 56,530,378 of record CM067324.1, on the reverse strand, counting down.
ATAGGCAAGGGCCGCGAACGGCAAAACCTGATCCAAGAACCCCCGAAATTTGTAACACATGGTCGAAGCATATCCTCCAATATCTGAATAATGCGCTTGGACTGTCTGTCCGTCTAGGGATGAAATGTTGTACTCTAGTCATCCTGCGTTCCTAAGTCATGTTGGATGGATCTCCATCAGTGCGAGATAAACTACGTACCTTGATCAAAATTGATAGACACGAGCACACCGTGAAGATGAACAGTCTCTCAGATGTAGATCTTAGCCAACCGCTCTAAAGAATATGTAACTGCAACTGGAATGAAATGTGCCGACTTGGTCAACCTATCCACAATCACCCAGACTACATCAAATTTCCTCTGAGTTTGTGGGAGCCAAACAATAAATTCCATAGTAACCCACTCCCATTTCCACTCTGGGATCTCTAGACTCTGAAGCATTCCACCTGGTCATTGATACTTATAATTCACATACTAACAGTTTAGGCATCAAGCTACATACTCCACTATGTCCTTCTTCATTATCCTCCACCAATAGTGTTGCCTCAAGTCCTGATACATCTTGGTGGCACCTAGATTAATGGAATACCGTGAACTTTGACCATCCTAGAGAATCAACTCATGCAAACCATATACATTGGGCACACATATCACGCCCTGCATCTATAACACACCATCATCCCCAATAGTGACCTCCTTGGCATAGCCATTATGAATCGTGTCCTTGAGGACAAGCAAATGGGGGTTGTCATACTGACGCTCTCTGATGCGATCATATAGAGAAAATCAAGAAACCATACAAGTCAAAACTCGACTAGACTCTGAAACATCCAATCTAACAAACTAGTTGGCCAAGGCCTAAACCTCCAAAGCTAATGACCTTTATACTATCGGTAGATATCCCAGACTACCCAAACCTTCTATCTTTTGATATAGAATGGTGATATCACAGTCCTTAAGAAAATGTAGCCATCTCCCCTGCCTCAAGTTAAAATCCTTTTGTTTGAACAGATGTAGTAGAATCTGATGGTCGGTAAAGACCTCACGATAAACATCGTACAAATAGTGCTGCCAAATCTTCAAGGCATGAGCAATAGTTTCTAACTCAAGGTTGTGGACATTATAGTTCTTCTTATGCACCTTTACATGTCTAGATGCATAGGAAATCACCCTAACGCCCTGCATCAACACCACGCCGAGACCAATACGTGATGCATCACAATATATTGTATAAGACCCCGAACCTAAAAGCAATGTCAACATATGGGATGTAGTTAAATCAGTCTTGAGCTTTTGAAAGCTCTCCTCACACTCCTAGGTCCACCTAAACGGAGCACCCCTTCCGGGTCAATCTGTTCATAGGTGCAGCAATAGATGAGAAACCCTCTATGAATCGACAGTAATACCTTTCCAAACTAAGGAAACTCCAGATCTCAGTAGCTGAATATGGTCTGGGCTAACGGTAAACTGCTTCAATCTTCTTTGGGTCCACCTTAATTCCTCGCTCGACACTATATGCCCCATAAATACCACAAAATCAAGCAATAATTCACATTTTGAATACTTTGCATATAATTTATTTTCTCTGAAGGTCTAAAGAATAGTCCTTAGGTGATGCTCATGATCCTCCCCGCTCCAGGAGTACACCAGAATGCCATCAATAAATGCAATGATGAATTAGTCAAGATAGGGCCAAAATACATTTTTCATCGAGTGCATGAATGTTGTGGGGCGTTGGTTAGCCTAAATGACATCACAAGGAACTCGTACTGACTCTAATGAGTCTTGAGGGCAGTTTTTGTGATATCTGGCTCCCGAATCTCCAATTGATGATATCCTAAACATAAGTCAATCTTGGAGAACACTCTACTACCTTGTAGCTAATCAAATAGGTCATCAGTGTGTGGCAATAGATACATATTCTTCACTATAACCTAGTTCAGCTAGTGATAATCAATACACATGTGCATAGAACCATACTTCTTCTTTAAAAACAAGATCAGAACACCCCCAAGGTGATACACTAGGCCGAATGAAACCCTTATCAAGAAATTCCTACAACTGCTCCTTTAACTCCTTCAACTCTAGTGGGGGCCATATAACAAGGTGGAACAGAAATAGGCTGAGTGTGCGACAACAAATCAATATAAAATTTGTATCCTTGTCGAGCGGCATGCCTGAAAGAACCATCAGGAATACATCTGGATAATCCCTCACTACCAGAACTGACTCAACAGTAGGAGTATCAACACTGACATCTCTCACATATGCTAGATACGTATCATATCCCTTCTTAATTATCTACTAGGCCTTTAAAAATGAGATAACCCAACTAGGAACATAATTCAAATAACCACTCTACTCTATCTATGATAAACGTGGCATTGCCAGCGTCACAGTCTTGGCGTCACAATCAAGAATAGCATGACTGGGAGACAACCAGTCCATATCCAAAATAACATCAAAATCTACCATATTGAGCAACAATAGATTGACTTTGGTCTCAAAGAACCACCAAGAACAACCAAACACGATCGATACACACAGTCAAAAATAATAAAATCTCCCACGGATGTGGACACATAGACAGAAGAACTCAAGGAATTATGAAATACACCCAAATATAGAGCAAAGTAAGATGACACATAGGAAAAAGTGGAGTCTAGATCAAACAAGATCAATATATTTCTATGACAAATTGGAACAGTACTTGTGATGACCGAGTCAAATGCAAATGCCTCCGTCCTAGCAGGAACAACATAATATCTGGCATGGCCTCCCCCTCTAGGGCAACCTCTACCTGCTCGACCTCTACCTTTAGCTGGATAAGCGGGTGGAATGGCAACTGGGGCAGGAATCATGGCCTGAGAAGTTTGTGGACCCAACTGAATTTGTGGAGCCTGAGTAGTCTGTGAAGGTGCACCCCTACTGAGTATGGGGAAATCTCTAACCATGTGGTGGATATCACCATACTCAAAACAAGCTCTAGAATGACATGGAGGCTAGGTGCAGCTCGGGCCTGGTTGGCTGAACTGACCGTTGAAGGCACCCCGTGCAGGAGAGATACTAGAAAGTGGATGAGCAAAGTGTGCAACATAGGACCTTGATAGAACTGGAGTACCAATAGAAGTTGGAAGTGTTGAATGAACTGGGCAGCTTACGCAACCACTACCATGATGGGCTAAAGTTGCAGCATGACCACCACTAAATCTCCATATGCCCCGAGGCTTCTTGACTCTATATCCTCTTTATCATGGACTCGTATACCCTCCAACCTCCTTGAAACCTCAACCACCTACTGATACAGAGCATCTGACTCCAACTCCCTAGCCATGTTGTATCTAATACTCTGGTTGAACCCCTAATAAATAGACGGACTCGCTCCCTGAATGTGGCAACCAAGGTTAGTGCATGCCTGGACAAATCACTGAATTGCATATTCTGACACTGATATGGTACCCAAGCGCAGCAGCTCAAAATCCGCATGCCAAGCATCCCGAAGAGTCTGAGGAATATAGTCTCTCAAGAAGAACTTTAAGAACTTATTCCATGTGAGTGAAGCTACCTCGGATGGGCAATCCACCTTGTATGCTCGCCACCATTGATATGCGGCTCCCTTTAGGTGAACCCTAGTAAAGGCAACACCACTCGTCTCTATAATGCCCATAGTGCGGAGAATGTGATGACACTCCTCAAAACCCCATGTGGATTATCTAAAGCCAAACTATTGAAAGTAGGAGGGTGGTACTTCTTGAATATCTCAAACCTAAGATGCTCCTCCTTAGATGTTAATGTCCTAACCACGAGCTGAACTGGGGCAACAGATTGTACTTGTATGACCCTTGGGACCTGATCAACCTGGACCCGCTGCTCTGGGGTATGGGCTTCGGGAGTCTGTGCTCCTCCCCAATGCTGAGATGTGGTTGGTGCAGGTGGGATCAACCCCACTTGATCTAAGTAACTAAACATCCTTATGAACTATGCGAGGGTATCCTAAAGCAGTGGCGGCGATAGGCGCCTCGAGTGTATGAACCCTGACTTGAGCTGCTGGTGGCTCATTTGTCACATCTCGGGCATGTGCTCTAGCTGCACCCCATTCCTGTCCTCAGCCTCTATCCCAGCCATGGCCTCTCGTGACTCTAGCAGAGGGCACGGGTGTCTGATCGTCGGATCCTACAGTGTGTGTCCTCGCCGTCTCTGAAAGAATAGAAAGTCAAAGATTTAGATTTAAAATGAACCAATTCGCACGACAAGGAATCAAAGAAGTGAAGTTTTCCAAACAGTTTTGTAGCCTCTTGAAGATAAGTACAAATGTCTCTTTACTAATCGCCAAAACTCTACCAAATGTTCTTAGGACTCGTAACACCTATGAACCTGGTGCTCTGATACCAACTTGTCCCGACTCCAAATTTCCTCCGAAGGATGTCAAGATGGTGCCTAGTCTCTACGACTAGGTAAGCTTAAGAAATAGAAACCACTTAACAGATATGTAAAAAAAAGATTCTGAAAGTGACTAAAAAATGGATAAACTCTATAGAATGCTACTAGAGTGCTACAACATCAGTGTCCAAAGAAGTACAACAATAAAAACAAGGGAAGGTTACTCCAAGGCCTGCGGACTTCGAACAAGCATACCTCGAAGTCTCTAACAAAAAAAGCTAACAAGACTTTTGATCTACTGGCACGAGCAGACGTACCTGGATCCACACAAAAATATGTACAGAAGTATAGTGTGTGTATAGCACAACGGTACCCAGCAAATACCAAGCCTAACTTCAGTGAGTACCGATGAGGTCAGGTCAAGACACCTACTAAGATATGAAATAAACAGTATAAGATGAAATGCACATATATAATGGAAAGTAAGAAAACAACTAAAATGGAACATGATGGTAGCATGAAAGAAACAACTAAAGAACAAAAGTGGCCATGTACAGACACCAATTCGAGATAATAATAAGAATGAAACAAAAAATATAATTATCTACCAAAACTCTTTGTATCATGAATGATAACAAGAATCACATTGATGTACCGCCTCGTGAATAATGAATTAAAATCGAGGTACCGCCTCGTATAATAAAGAATAACAATCGTGGTACTGCCCCATATTTACATTTATCTATTTCAATCATAGTACTTCCTTATGCCTCCAAGTGAGCCTTACATATGAAATAGTTTGTCCGAATTACACACACTTTTGCCCACCTTATGACGTAGTGTGTCTTCCAGTAGTTCCTCTACAAGCAATACACACATAATTCCCACCTTATACCGTCGCATGCACATCAATCCAAGCCTTATAATATAGCATGTGCATCAATATCACATCACTATAATAGCATCGCACCATAAGAACAACAACAATATCAATGTCTCCACAACAATGGCCTATGGCTCCAACACAATGTATATGAGAATGTTAACAACTATAATGGATGGAAAATGCTCAATACGGTAGATGTTTTAACAATAACCAACATCGCCTCAATGTATTAATAACTTCCACAACCTCAACATTAAATAACTCAAAAATGTGAAGAACTACGTGTAACCATAGTATTAGATAAGACTAACTCACAATAAAGGAAACAATCTTCAACAAAGAGTAACAAACTGAAATTAATAAGTAAAGGTCAACATGAACAATTAATTCAATAGTGATATTTAACAAAGAAGAGATATCATGTGTCAATGAAGGAGCAACAAGTTCAACTAAAACATGGGGAAATGTGGCAAGTAAGACGTAGGACAATTACTAAATAATTCAGCTAAGCATTTAAGAATAGTCTAACAGAATTAAGGACGAAATAACTATGAGAATCCAGAACATAACATGGCATATTATTAAAACATGGAAATAGTTTAAGCGGCCTAACCGGTCAAATATATGTACAACTGATGTACCCACTCGTTACCTTGCATACAGAGATTTCACTTAACGCAATCGAACCAAACAATGCAAATCCTAAGGGGTAGTTCCTCCACATGAAGTTAGGAGAGACACTTACCTCAAATAGGCCAATTCACAACTCAGAAATAACTTTTCCTTTAAAGTCGTCCTCAACATGGCTCAGATTTAACAAAATCGACCAATAATATCAAACAATGCTAGAGAATTCAATTGCAGTAATAAAGTTAAGATTTTATACTTTTTTAAAAAGCCTACCAAAGTTAACCTAGGGATTGCCCGATCAAAACCCAGGTCCTATTGTAGAATCTATCTACCCATGATCCTACAAGTTCATATATGTGAATAGTTTCAAAATATGACCTCGATCCGAGGTCAAAATCCTAAATTTACAAAAATCCCTAATTCTACCCAAATCCCTAATTTCTATCATGAAAATCCTAGATTTGATGTTGGAAACTTAAGAAATATAAAGGGTAACTACAAAAGTAATAGATTAAAGTCACTTACCAATGAATTTAGGAAGAAAATCTCTTGGGAAAATTGCCTCTAGGGTGTTTAGGATACAGAATTTGAAAGAAAAATGAGCTAATTCCCCTTTTATGCAGCTTTTGACCAGGCGAAGATGGCGCAATTGCAACCTGTGGTTCGCAATTGCGAACCCCGAAAATGCAAGAATCGATTCGCAAATGCGAAGACGTCATATCTCTGCTATCATCGCATCTGCGATAATTTGTTCAAAAATGCGACATGTGGAGTTACGCAATTGCGACCACTTGATCGCAATTGTAATCTTTATTTACCCAGACTTCTCTTCACAAATGCTAACCTGACAGAGGCCCTCTAGTATCGCAAATGCGAACCAGACCTCGCAATTTTGAGGTTTGAGGCCTGCACCAGAAGCATATTGCACCAGCTATTCTTCCTAAGTCTAAAACCACTCTGAAGCCTATCCAAAACTCACTGAAGCCCTTGAAGCTCCAAACCAAACATGAACATGCGTCCAAAAATATCAAACAAACTAGCTCACGTGATCAAAACACCAAAATAACACCTATATCTATAAATCGGACACCAAAACAAAAGAGATTTTCAAAGAAACTTAAGAACATTCAATTTTACAACTAGATACCTGAATTATGTCAAATCAAATCCGTTTTGCACTAAATTTTGCAGACAAGTCATCTGTAATAAACTTGTACCAGGTTCCAGAACCAAGGTCTGAACCTGGTAAAAACAAAGTCAAACTATGGTAAAATTTGTGATTTTTTTAAGCCTTTAAAGTTCTAATTTTCAACAAATGGCGATAATTCAAGCTAGGGACTTTCAAATTCGATTCCGGGCATACACCAAGTCCCAAATCACGATACAGACCAAACGAGATAGTCAAATACTAATTCGGGTCCATTTGCTCAAAATGTTGACCAAAGTCAACTCAAATAAGTTTTCAAGCATGATTTCGCATATTCGGCAATTTTTCATAGAAAAACCTTTTGGAAAAAGACACGAACCACATGCAAATTGAGGAAGGATAAATGGAGCTAATCGAGGTTTTGAAACACAAAATTAAGAGTTAAAACTATAAATAACCTGTCGGGTCATCACATTAGAAAACATGTTCAATAAATTTTCAAAAATCCTTATATGGATTGAAACAATATAATCATCCTGAGTGAATACTTGCTAAAAGAAGGGTATGAGAATGATCAGGTTTGTCCTTGTGTATTTATAAGAATGGTTGGACCTGAATTTATTATAATCGTTGTGTATGTTATAATCTAAATATCATTGAAACTCCCCGAAAACTTTCAAAAGCAGCAAACTGTTTAAAGAAAGAGTTTGAAATGAAAGATCTTGAAAAGAAAAAAGTTTGCCTTGGTCTACAAATTGAGCGCATGAAAGATGGAATTTTTATGCATCAATCAGCTTATACCAAAAAGATCTTAAAGCATTTTTATATGGATAAAGCACGTTCGTTGAGTACCCCGATGGTTGTGAGGTCGCTTGATCTAAATAAAGATCCATTCCGACATTATGAAAATAATGAAGAGTTTCTTAGTGATGAAACTTTATATCTTAGATCAATTGGGACACTAATGTATCATGCAAATAATACTAGACCAGATATAACTTTTGCACTAAATTTATTAGCAAGATTTAGTTCCTTTGCTACAACAAAACACTGGAATAGTGTTAAGAATATTTTCAGATACCTTTTAGGGACTATTGATAGGAGAATATTTTATTCTTATGAATCTGATTCCCAAATGATTAATTATGCAGATGCAGGTTATTTGTCTGATCCATATAAGGCCGATCTCAAACAGGCTATCTATTTACTTGTAGAGGTACAGCTATTTCTTGACGTTCAACAAAATAAACTTTAGCTGATACATCTTTCAATCATGCAATGATAATAGCTATTGATGAGGCTAGTCGAGAATGTGTGTGGTTGAGTTCAGTGACTTAACACATTCATCAATTGTGTGGTCTTTCTTTAAAGCCGAAGATTCCAATAATATTGTATGAATATAATGCTGCTTGTGTAGCTCAACTAAAAGGGGGATATATCAAAGGAGACAGAACAAAGCACATTTCACCAACGTTCTTTTTCACGCATGATCTTCAACAAATTGGTGAGATAGATGTCCAACAAATCCGTTCAAGTGATAATCTGGCAGATTTATTCACTAAAGCATTGTCAACATCAACATTTGAGAATCTGAGACATAAGATTGGACTGCGTCGTCTCCGAGATATCAAAGTTTTCACCAGGGAGGATCCAATGCGCATTGTACTTTTTTTTATTTAACCAAGGTTTTGCCCCAATTAGGTTTTTCTGGTAAAAATTTTAATGAGGCAGCACTTAATGCGTACTACAAGATATGTGTACTCTTTTTCCTTCGCTAAGCTTTTTTTCATTGGGTTTTCTTAACAAGGTTTTAAAGAGACACATCATCTTTTAAATGGATCCAAAATGGAGTATTATAAATTCAATTAATTTGTGTGGTTGTCTGCTCATTCTTCTATGGATCCCAATGAATGAACCTATATTCTTATTGAATGTTACATTTAAATATTGTAACTTTCAAACGATTTTACACTTTATAAAAGGGACTTTAATTTCTGCATTATGAGATACTTGAATGAGAAATGTTTATATTCTCTTCTCTTCATTTCTTGTTTTGTTTTCTTCTTATTGTATAACGTAGATAATATATTATGGAGTATTTTACTTTTGATAGTCAGCAAAACTAAATGAAAACGTTAATATTTTTCCATGAAGAGAATCAAGAGATAAAAGGGTCAAAGTCCTTCGAGTGCATCCTTGACACACTATATTTCCTTCCAGCCAAGCATCCTCAAGAATGAGAGTAAAGAACTTTTGTCTATATTACATTACAACAAATCATTATTTTTACATTTAACATTTAGTGTGGTAATTTAGTCCGGTTGAGACGAATGTTATAAAACAATCTAATAATGTGGTCATTTTTTAAGGGAACATTTAACAAGACGCTTGAATTTGAATTAAGTAATTACCGACATTACACCTTCCTATGAGTAGGGATTGCCCAGTCAACCTCTAAGTACAGGCATCACCACTTAAAGTCCTTGTTCTCCCAAAAAGCCTCATTAATCATTTTGAGTAACTTGCAACAGGCTAGGAGCAAAGGTGATTAGCAGAATCGGTGGTTACTGTAAAATGTTACTCTACAATTAGACTTTCTTACTGCAAGATGGGGCGAGGTTTGTTGGTTGTTGGGGGGGGGGGGGGGGGGGGGGGGTTAGAGCCGCAAAAGTTCAAGTACAATAAGAAGGGACAAACTGATACTGAGCTATATTAACACCTCTATAAATATATTTACTGCATAACTCGTTTCAAACTCCTAGTAAATATAAAATTACCAAAAAATTTTGTGGACTACACTATCTTGTTTATTCATCAAGTTCCTGATCCCTGATCCACTTTGTGGCAACCCATTTTTCGCCTCTGATTACTGGACAGCTCCCGTGAAGAGATGTCTGCATTAGAGATTTAGAAATGCGAAAAATCACAAAGATCAAAAGAGCAGGATGACATAATGTTGGTAATCAATAATCTGCTTTATAACCAGTAGTAGCCGCAGAGGGGGAAGAAAGGAAGCAAACAACAAAAGATGAAGCAGTAAAGAAGAATCAGAAAATGGAACAGTAATAACAACATTATAACCTTTCTCATCAATGTCCATACAATGTGGCAATACCTACTATAGGCTCCCATTCCACTGATTAATCACAGTAATACAATTAGGCTCCCATTTCACTGATTAATCACAGTAATACAAATATACTTAGCAGTACCAAATCAATCCGCTTCAACAAAGATGTTCATAGTATCACTGTAGTAGGATTGATCAAGAATGGTTCTCGCGAAAAGGAAATAGGAACACGCACAGAGAAACAAAAAGATCAGAAGCGGAAGCAATATAGAGATGTATCTTGAAGATATAGGCAATTCTTAACCTTTTTTCATCTTTTCATTTTGTGGGGAACTCCCTAATCAAAAATGCAAGAATGACATCTTCTTACATGGAATGAAGCAGTCAGGGTGCACAAAGTTTGCCTTGTAACCCATCTAACCTATTACTTATAATCTTCTTTGTAGCAATTTATCATAACTGCATCTTATATCAAGTCTATATGTACTATCTGATATTCAGACAATTGCCATAAAAAGTAAAAGGCAAAAAATTGTTCACTGGGCTTACTGCACAGCGGTGTATATTGTTATGAAGAAAATAGAAATGGGATAACAATGAAATCCAAAAGAATAACTCACCGGATCAATTGTACCATTTGGAAACAGTGAGTAGAACAGTAGTCCATCCCCTCTACGCGGCTTCACTTTCAAACCAATACACTTTCGGAAGTCATAATTAGCATCCATGTTCTGCCCATTCTGTAAATTAACCAAGGACTAATTTACCCAGCAGGACAGGGAGAAAGGTAACAGTGGTCCAAGATGATGAAACAACCGTGAACTCACCTCGAAAGGAAACATGGTCTCTCCACCTTCTTCCACATCAGATAAATACAATAAAAAGGATGCAACCTAAATGAAATTTATTTTAGTCAGGACACGTGAAAGTAATCACTACTCAAAATTTAACTGCAACTGTACTATATTACAATCAGACATGTTAATGTTCATAAGATTTGTAGAGGCTAAGGTAAACTTGCTCTAAACACTTTTGGGTCTATCTAGAGTGTAATCAGAAAAAAAGGACTAACAAGAGAAATGACACATGATAATTTCTTGTTCTGTTTAGTCAAATAAAATATAAAACCTCAAACAGTAAAACCTGAAAACAGCTGGTCGACATGTTGGAAAAAATTTGGTCTAACAGTGATATTTTAATTACATGATAGAAGAAAGCAAATACTAACACCAATTCGCTCCAAATACAAAATTCTCACTAACAACAGAAACCAGTCAAAAAAAGAGAATTCCAGTTTAGAGTATATTCCATTCAATCTGGGATAAAGCTGTGTTGTTTGAATTCTATCTCATGCGTCATTTTGCTAATAGAGAGTTCCACAGAACTGCATAGAATGAATGCTGTCTGCAACTAGTGGTGATCCAAATAAAAGACCATGGTGATTCGTTGTAAAGAAATGAAATCATTGCAATCAATCAGCAAATTTGTGCCATGGGAACGACAACGACAAACGCTTTACTTTATTTCTTTTTCTTTTTCCATATTTCATATTTTTGGGGGAGAGGGGATTGGGAGAAACATGCATATGAAAACAAGACTAAGAGAAACATGCATATGAAAACAAGACTAACTTATCCAAATAACCAAACACTAAAATTAATGCACCACTCATGATGCCAGTTTCTGTAAGACTAATTGAGCTACTAGAAAATTCAACAGTCAATTGGAAAAGTTAAAAGCAACGATTCATTGAGAGTAGTTCGTACATACCCTTTGGCTCTTCTGAGGACCATATTGAGAAGGATCAAATGCATCATAATGTGAATGATAACTCTGGCCGATTTCATACCGCAACACATTAAATGCCTAAAAATGCAGAGGAGAACTGATTCAAGTTAAACAGCAACTATGTTCAAGACTAAAACAATACTTAATGTTCTCATGAACAGAAGAATCAGTCAGAATTAGTAAAAGCAATTACGAGAAAGTTCAGACACAAAAGGTTAGCAGCCTAACTAGCTATCAATTATAGGATGCATAGACTACATAGATGCATTATATGCATCATTACATTTAACTCAAAATCCAAGGGAAATTGAACAAGTATTCTGGGAACACAGCACAAGAACTCCATCAGTTTCAGATAATACTCAAAACCCAGATTTTCCTCATTATAAATTAAAGCATACAACAGCAAGAGATGCTCAGTTGTCTCTGACTTTCCTGTTAAAATGCACACCTTGATCTGTTGTCTCATTTTTTTGGTCATCGAATAAGTCTCTTGTTAGAATACTTAAAGACCACACCATGTGACAGCTGATTAGTTGATCCAGAAGTGAAAACAAGCCGTCAACTAAATTGAATGAGCTTTTCTACACGAGTAAACTTGGAAACAGAAGAGAGCCCAATAGGAATATACATATTATTTTTCACTCATTTCGAACTAAATTGGCACCTTTCTCAAAAATCCATATTAGTAATGAAATTTTATCAGTACATTAAAGGACTTGTCCTCTTCAGTATTGATCACCTCTCATAGTGGAGACTTACAAACTCTAACAAATAGGTGTTCCGGCATTTTACAAATGTACTATCAGCTATGTTGCTCAGATCATGCAAAAATGCAAATGCACCTGTATCTAATCCTCCAAAAAGCGAAAATGCATTATTTTTGGAGGATCTAACACACATCCAACGACTTTTTTGCAGGATTAGAGCAACATAGACTTTCATAGCTTGAATCAACTTGGTTTTCGAGAAAATATAAGATGCGGGAGAGGGAAGGAAATGAAGAAGCTCTGGAAAAGGATTCGCCACCAATGGTACTGCTATTATGTCCTCAACTAGAATCCAATTTCAAATGTATGGACACAAAGATAAAACTGATATACAGTGAGAAGCGCTTCATGCATTATATTTAGGATGCATGTTGTAAATGAGTTTTACCTCTCCATGTGTCCTGGGGATCATAGCCGCCCTTGCAATTTTTTCCTCAATGAGGTCCAAAATTCCAGTTTTGTCTTCAGATGAACTGATAAACATTCCAGAACTAGGGAAAAGGATAAAAGTGTAAAGTTCATGCAAGATTTGTAACTTGTCAAAATCAAAAGAGGGGGAAAACCTCTATAAAATAGTTCTTTCAAAAACAAAGAAACTCTAAAAACATTATCAGGAAAGGAAAACGAGACACATGGCCAGTTCAAATACCATGAACAACTTTGTCTTCCAAAAAAGTATAAAATCTATATGCACACACCCAATTCATAGTGACCTTACCTACACGAAATGGATATTATGAAAATATGTTTAAGTTGATAAGAGTTAGAGCCCGATTGGATGGGCATATTTTAAGTGACTTTTAAGCATAAGCCATAAGTTAGGAATTCTAGTTTTTGACTTTCGGCTTGTTTTTGTCATTTAAGCTTAAATACAAGTGCTTAAAAGCACTTTTTACTTTATCCAAATACTATAAAATAGGTTAAAAGCTATTTTGGCTTAAAAGCACTTAAAATAAGCCAAATCTAAACGGGCTCATGATTTAAGACATTTTCAACTAACTCTTGGAAAGAGTAAAAAGATGCATTTATTATTTAAAAGGACAGAAATTTCAATCAAGACATTGTAATGACTTAAACCTCAATAAAATTCTTGGATAGTCTTAAAAATGGGGTCAATTTTTTTGGGACATGAGCGAAGCAAAATAGAAGGTCATTCACAAGCCCCAGAGTAGTGTTTACCTTGTTCTTATTCCTTTGGTATTCTCTGCTGTTTCTCCTTTGCGGAGAGCCAAAGCTGATGGTTTCAGCTCTGCCTTTGCCATCTTAATAATGCCTTGGCATTGTTCTTCAGTTGCAAAATTGGGAAAGTATAATGCACGCGGGAACCAGCTTAAGACCTATACAAAAGATTGAACTCAGCGTCATAAAATACACCAAAACAAATGACTACACATGTGGATCAAAGATACAGACTAATGAGTTCACCATAAATTAAAGATTTCTAAATTTACCAGCTTAGGGATAAAATCAGGAAGCTAACATGGTCATTTACAGCTACAGCTATTATGTGAATAGACATAAATACATGCCTAATACTGCTGCTTCATTCTCCTCTCAACACCCCAACCCACCCCCGATCGGCCGTAGCAAATGGGGATCATAAATAAATAATAGAACAGTAGATGAGGTAGCAGAAGAAGAGTAGAAATTAGGGGATGAGTATTTATTCATAGTCTTACTTAATTACCCATTTATGTTACTGATCAAGAAACAAAACACCAAGTGACGTTACTTTAGCTGTAACAAAAAGGGGCGTCATTGCATCAAAGGCAACAAGGTCAAGCAATGTTAATGTTGATTTATCAAAATAGTTCAAAATCCAACAATTTGAACTATATATACAAAAAATAATTTTGGAGCACAAATGGTTTTAAACAAAAAATCCTGAAATCGACTAAAAATCGAACCAGGGCTAATCAGCAAAGAGAAAAGAGATCCCAAATTTGAGATTAGACTTAACAGAAACAGACCTGAAAGGGGATGGAAGTGAGTGAATGTTCTCCAGTCTCGCCATTGGGCAAAGCATCAAATTCTTCCACAGATTCAAGCACCCTCGACCTAGGTCGTACACTACCTACTTGTACATCCTAATCGCACCCAAACACTTTGATCAGTACATGTATACAATATAGAAATCCATCAGTTACGAACGAAAAAATTACTAATAGGAAGTCTACCTGCTGAGAGATGAGAGTAGAACCGAATAAACCGACGAGGAAGAAGAAAAGACAAAGGAGAAAAACCGAAGGTAACCCTAAGCTCCACCATCTTTGTCCCGGTAATTTGCCTCTGTTCTTCATGTTTTTCCGCTGATGAAGAAAATCAATTGACTATAATTTCTTTGTGCTATTTAATAACAACACAACCCAAATAGAGAGGGGAAAAAAAAAGAAGACGGGGTGGTGTGATGTGTGAAGAAAGAGTGCATGTACGATCTTTGACTTCCGCACGCGGTGGGAATTCTTTTCTCTCTTTTATTCTTTTTTGGTTTTAGCTGAAATTGGTCATGCCATTTCTTAGTAGCCTGGACTCTAATTGCAACTAAATATTATATTGAGCGTAAAAGAAATTGGATTATTACCTGATAAAATAAGAGAAATTACATTGGACATGTAAAAAAAAATTACATCATAAGTGGATGTTGGATAATTTTAAATTGTTTTAAGTTAATTACTTCAGGGTCAGGCTCAATAAAGTTGATTGATTAGAAAATTCAAAAATTTTCTTCTGAAAATTTTAAAAATCTCCCATATTTCTTATAACCTCAATTGTAAAATACAAAATTGGGACTCGCCCGAGGTTCTCTTACTCGTAAAATGCCCCTAGACTTATGTGTATGACTTAGCTCCATGAGAGTTATAACCAAAAATACAATACAGATTGTGAGCATGTGATTTTTGCCTAGTTTGAATCACTACTTTAAAATTCTTAAAATTAGGATTATCCTTTATTTATGAGATTTTCATAATTTAATTGCACAATGGTGTGTTTGTTTGCATTTTGAGTGTATTTTAATACAAAAATAGCACATTTTACGTCTAGGATATCATTTTTAACATTTCAGGTTCATTAATTAATTAATAGCACAAAAACGAAGAAAATAATAAAATTGGTTCTTTTTTGCATTTTTGCTTTTGAATTTTCAAATTTGTCTTAATTTTCTTTTAAATTAGGAGTAGTTAATTTTAAATTTTAGTTAGTTTAATTTATAGAATAAATTAGGTCTTTATTATTTTTAATTTTTGTATATAACAAAATCAAAAATATATAGAATAAATAAGAGAAAAGGGAAAGAAATTGAAAAAATATTTGGCGTTGATCAAAAGATCTAATTTGGGCCAGTTTTAGTTTAAATCTCAGCCCAAACCCCTCATAAGTCCGGTCCAACCCATCTCAGCAACCCGGTCCAAACCCTACCTTTCAAAATGACGACGTTTAGGCAGTCGTTAATCACAGTCGTCCATTTCTTTTGATCCAACAGTGTTGTAGCTAGGGTGTGATAAATAATCTTTTCCCCACTAAGACGTGCATCTTTACGGCTATATCGTCTTGAAGATGGATGCGACGGGAAGATATAATTGTTTTCAAATCCCCCTACCCCAAACAAGACCCGGTACCTTGTCCAGTTATCAAATCCTAATCTCACCGTCTCTCCATCGTCCGCCGGCGGCGATGCTCTGATAGCCTCCAAAAGGACAGCACCCCACCTCCTCGACCTCCTCTTTATACATGATCATTATGAAGCATATTGAAGGATGGTTGCATTTGTACTTAAGATTTAATTTTATATTTTTAGACTAATTAGTAATTAGGGTTTTACGAAAATACAAAAATCATAAATTATTGATTTGTTTCGCTTGGTTTAAGTTTTAGTTTTGAATTTTATTAGTTTTCTTTAAGTTGGTATTTTAATTAATTGTTGAATTATTAATTGTAGTTTAATATAATTAGGTAGGTTAGTTTAATTTTTACGTTTAATTTTAAGCTTTGTTTAATTTGAAAAATAAAAGAAAAGAATTAAAAAAAATTGAGTCTCTTATTTTTAATGACCCAAATATTGGTCAATCTCTAATTTAATTCACAAACCCAAATCAAAGCCCCAAAAATCCATCCTGAGTCAGTCTACCCAGCCCAAGACCTGCATCAAAACCTGGTGTAGCCCCTTACCACCCAAAATGACGTTGTTTGTTCCCCAATTAATCCTAGCCATCTATGTTCATTGATCTAACAGACGAGAAGCCTGGATCCATATGCAAATAATGGATAAACAACAGGGATATACATGTTTAAATTGAGGGAATGCATGAATGATTGGGTTTCTAATTTTTGCAGATCTTAAAACTCTAATCAAATGACCTTAAGATTAATGCTGCGGGAACTAGGTACTGAAACATGGAATTAGAACTAAATAGAATTAGAACTAATACGAGCACACAAAGTAATCCTGCAATAACTTTCAGGTTCACACAATATTCAAACTAACAATTGAAACATGATAATAACCTTGAAGATATTTGAAAGTTTACGTACAATGGATAGCAGTAAGACTTGATACCTTTTAAACTCATTTCTATACTAATCCACATTACTAGAGCTAAAATAAATGAATAAGACATCATATAGTTCAACAGTCCATGATTAACTAAAATGCGAGAATTTGTTAACTAACGAAAATCAATTAAGACTATAATCTGAATAAGTAAAGGAGATATGAGCATTTGGTAAAAAAAAAAACTAAGTAATAAGACAGCTTTTCATTTCATCTCCAAATTAGACTTTACATCATGAAGAGTTCAAGCTTGTACCTGGAAATTTGAAGAAATTTGATCAGTACATGTATACAATATAGAAGTAAAGGAGACATTTCAAATCGTTTAGTTGGGCTGATTTTGTTGTTGATTCTCAGTACTGCTTGCTGATTACTCCTTCTCTACCTTTGTCTTCAAATTTCCAGGTACAAGCTTGAACTCTTCATGATATAAAGTCTAATTTGGAGATGAAATGAAAAGCTCTCTTATTACTTAGTTTTTTTTTTTACCAAATGCTCATATCTCCTTTACTTATTCAGATTATAGTCTTAATTGATTTTCGTTAGTTAACAAATTCTCGCATTTTAGTTAATCATGGACTGTTGAACTATATGATGTCTTATTCATTTATTTTAGCTCTAGTAATGTGGATTAGTATAGAAATGAGTTTAAAAGGTATCAAGTCTCAGTGCTGTCCATTGTACGTAAACTTTCAAATATCTTCAAGGTTTATTATCATGTTTCAATTGTTAGTTTGAATATTGTGTGAACCTGAAAGTTATTGCAGGATTACTTTGTGTGCTCGTATTAGTTCTAATTCTATTTAGTTCTAATTCCATGTTTCAGTACCTAGTTCCCGCAGCATTAATCTAAAGGTCATTTGATTAGAGTTTTAAGATCTGCAAAAATCAGAAACCCAATCGTTCATGCATTCCCTCAATTTAAACATGTATATCCCTGTTGTTTATCCATTATTTGCATATGGATCCAGGCTTCTCGTCTGTTAGATCAATGAATATAGATGGCTAGGATTAATTGGGGAACAAACAACGTCATTTTGGGTGGTAAGGGGCTACACCAGGTTTTGATGCAGGTCTTGGGCTGGGTAGACTGACTCAGGATGGGTTTTTGGGGCTTTGATTTGGGTTTATGAATTAAATTAGAGATTGACCAATATTTGGGTCACTAAAAATAAGAGACTCAATTTTTTTTAATTCTTTTCTTTTATTTTTCAAATTAAACAAAGCTTAAAATTAAACGTAAAAATTAAACTAACCTACCTAATTATATTAAACTACAATTAATAATTCAACAATTAATTAAAATACCAACTTAAAGAAAACTAATAAAATTCAAAACTAAAACTTAAACCAAGCGAAACAAATCAATAATTTGTGATTTTTGTATTTTCGTAAAACCCTAATTACTAATTAGTCTAAAAATATAAAATTAAATCTTAAGTACAAATGCAACCATCCCAAAGTATCAATAAGAATACTCCTCTCTCTACTTTTCTCTCTATTGTTCTTGTTCTTGTATTATTGTTCTTGTTCTTATATTATTTCATAACACGTTATCAGCACGAGACTCTACCGTCTCAAGAATCCTCTTGAGAAAATTAAGGTATTTCCCTTTTTCCGAATTTGGTTTTAATTATGTCTGATATTATGAAAAGAAAGTTCGTTGCCCTTGAAATTTCGGGCAAGAACTATATGACATGGGTGTTGGATGCTGAAATCCACTTAGATGCTATGGGTCTTGGAGACGCCATTAAAGACAGAGATAAAGCATCCACCCAAGACTGTGATAAGGCCTTGATTTTCTTGCACCATCACCTTGATGAAGGTTTGAAAATTGAATATCTCACAGTCAAAGATCCACTTATCTTGTGGAAAGGCTTAAAGGAGAGATATGACAACCTGAAGTTGGTCACTCTGCCACAAGCACGATATGATTGGGCTCATCTGAGGCTCCAAGACTTTAAATTTGTTTCTGAATATAATTCTGCAATGTTCAGAATTACTTCTAAATTGAAACTCTGTGGAGATAATATCTCTAATTATGATATGCTTGAAAAAACGTTTACAATGTTTCATGCCTCTAATATGGTACTGCAACAACAGTGCAGAGAGAAAGGTTTCAAAAAGTACTCTGAACTGATTTCTCTTCTCCTTGTGGCTGAGCGAAACAATGACCTGCTCATGAGAAATCACAAAAATCGACCCACTGGGTCTACACCATTGCCTGAAGCAAATAAGGTGTATTCTCATTATGCCAAGCATGGAAAAGGCTATGGCTTTAATCATGATCGTGGTCGTAATCGGGGTCATGGCCGTGGACGTAGACAAGGAAGAAATTTCCCTGATGTACGTCACCCCCAAAGAGATATAACCACCAAAAGCAGAAACGGGATTATGAGGATCCAAAGGCAAATAGTTCAGAAACTATATGTTATCGTTGCGGTGGAAAAGGGCACTGGTCAAAAGCTTGCCGTGTACCAAGACATTTGGTTGATCTTTATCAAGCATCTCTAAAGAATAAAGGCCCTGAAACAAATTTTGTCTCTGACGATAATTTTGACATCACCCACCTGGATGTGGCAGACTTCTTTGAGCAACCCGAGGGGAAAATAGACCACTTAATCGGTGATGGATCTGTGATGAAGGAAGATGGAATTGTTTGATTTTATTTTTCTTATTTGTATTAGTTAGTGAATAAACTAATAGTCATTAGTATCAGCTCGTATTAGTTAGTTTATGATATAATGTTAGTATTAGTTCTTTAGAATGTTTCAATATGCTTAAATTTCAAAGATATTTTTATTTTCCAGTAGAGTTAATCGATTAACCTAACAGTTAGTCGATTATCTAATATTTCGCATTAAAACTGGACTTTTCCGCAAGCTAAGTTAGTCGACTATCTGATTTAGTTAGTCGACTAACCTGATGACTGTTTACTAAGTTAGTCGACTATCAACTTAGTTAGTCGACTAACTAATATTTCGCATTAAAACTGGACTTTTCCGCAAGGCAAGATAGTCGACTATCTGATTTAGTTAGTCGACTAACCTAATGACTGCTTCCCAAGATAGTCGACTATCAACTAAGTTAATCGACTAACCTCAGCAGATTTTGAAAATATTGTTTAAATGTGAAACAAACGGATTGAATTTGTTTATTCTCATGTTCGTGTATTTCTTTTGTATGTCAAACCATGGGAAAGCAAATATGGATATCTCACAAAGCAAGCTTGGATCAACGTCCAACTGTAAAAATATTTGTTTAGTTGATTCATGTACTACACATACGATACTCAAAGAAAAGAAATATGTCTCTCAACTAAGTATGTGTAAGGCAGATGTTACTACAATCTCTGGTAGTAGTAAATTGATTGAAGGCTCCGGAAGAGCAACTATAACTCTGCCTAGAGGAACAATGTTTATCATAGAGAATGCAATGTTCTCCTCCAAGTCTAAGAGAAACTTGTTGAGTTTTATAGATATACGCCGGAATGGCTATCATATTGAGACAATAGATGAGAATAATCTTGAATATCTCATCATTACAAAGAATGTCTCTGGCCAAAAGAGGGTTATTGAGAAATTCCCGTCTTTATCTTGTGGCCTGTATTGGACAAAAATTAGTGCAATTGAGGAACATTCAACAGTAAACCAAAAGGTTACTGATTCCAATACTTTTGTAATTTGGCATGATCGATTGGGACACCCTAGATCAATCATGATGAGACGGATTATAGAAAGCTCATATGGGCATCCGTTAAAGAATTTCAAAATTCTTTCAAATAATGAATTTTCTTGCACTTCTTGTTATCAAGGCAAGTTAATTATTAGACCATCACCAACAAAGGTTGGGACTGAGTCACCTACATTTTTGGAACGTATACAAGGGGACATTTGTGGACCTATTCACCCACCTAGTGGGTCCTTTAGATATTTTATGGTCTTAATAGACGCATCCTGTAGATGGTCTCATGTGTGCCTGTTGTCATCACGCAACCTTGCGTTTGCAAAACTAATGGCACAAATAATTCGACTACGAGCACAATTTCCTGATAATTCAATCAAGTCTATTAGACTGGATAATGCTGGTGAGTTTTCATCCCAAGCATTTAATGATTATTGCTTATCAATTGGGATAAAAGTGGAACATTCTGTAGCTCATGTTCACACTCAAAACGGTCTTGCAGAATCTTTAATTAAACGCCTGCAGTTGATTGCAAGACCATTACTCATGAAAACGAGCCTGCCCACTTCGGTATGGGGTCACGCCATTTTGCATGCAGCAATGCTAATTCGTCTCAGACCAACAAATTATCACAAATATTCCCCGTTGCAATTGGTTTTGGGTCATGAACCCAATATATCCCATTTAAGAATCTTTGGATGCGCAGTATATGTGCCTATAGCACCGCCATACCGCACCAAAATGGGTCCGCAAAGAAGGTTAGGAATATATGTTGGGTTTGAATCGCCCTCCATTATTCGCTACCTCGAAACATTGACAGGGGATTTGTTCACTGCACGATTTGCAGACTGTCAATTTGATGAGACACTTTTCCCAAAATTAGGGCGAGAAGTTGTTGGTGAAACCAAACGGGAATTTTTGTCGAAAAATGCATCATTATCTCATCTTGATCCACATACCTCTATTTATGAAAAAGAGGTGCAAAAGATTATCCATTTGCAAAGAATAGCAAATCAAATGCCTGACGCATTTACGGACTTGAAAAGGATAACAAAATCCCACATCCCCGCAGAGAATGTTCCAATCCGTATTGATGTCCCTGTTGGACAATCATCTAGTGTCATATCCAATGAGTCGAATGCACGTCTGAAGCGTGGCAGGCCATTAGGTTCCAAAGATCGAAATCCTAGAAAGAGGAAAGCAAGCGATCAAAATGACACTACGAAAGAATCTCATGAGGAAATTCATGATTTAATAAATTCTGAGATTCATGAAGAATCCATTGAGCCCGAGACTCAAGAAAATAAGGAACTATCAATAAATCCAATCGATATTGAGGCAAATTTTAATCGAGTGGATATAGTGGTGGATTATGTCTTTGCTTTTAATGTCGCATATAGCATTATGCAAGAAAGTGAGGATCTTGAACCTCAATCTGTTGGAGAATGTCGAAAAAGACATGGTTGGCCAAAATGGCAAGAAGCAATCCAATCAGAATTGAATTCACTGGCAAAACGTGAAGTTTTTGGCCCTATAGTTGAAACACCTAATGGTGTTAATCCTGTTGGCTATAAATGGGTCTTTGTACGCAAGAGAAATGAGAAAAACGAGGTACAAAGATATAAGGCACGCCTTGTTGCACAAGGATTTTCTCAAAGGCCTGGTGTCGATTATGAAGAGACATATTCGCCTGTAATGGATGCCATAACTTTTCGTTATCTCATTAGTTTTGCTGTCCTTGAAAAGCTTGACATGCATTTAATGGATGTGGTTACTGCCTATCTTTATGGCTCACTGGATAATAAGATATACATGAAAATTCTCGATGGACTCAAAATGCCAAACGCTCATAATTCAAAGTCCCGGGAAATATTTTCAATCAAATTGCAAAGATCCTTGAATGGTCTAAAGCAATCAGGACGAATGTGGTATAATCGTCTTAGTGAGTATTTATTAAAAGAAGGCTATATAAATGATGCCATTTTCCCGTGTGTTTTTATAAAGAAAACAACATCGGAATTTGTTGTACTTGCCGTATATGTCGATGACATAAACCTTATTGAAACCCCCATAGAACTCCAAAAGGCAATTGATTATCTAAAGAATGAATTCGAGATGAAAGATCTCGGAAAGACAAAATTATGTCTTGGTTTGCAAATTGAATATTTGGCAAACAGAATTTTTGTTCATCAATCTAATATAGAAAAGGTACTGAAACGGTTTTACATGGATGAAGCATATCCTTTAAGTACTCCGATGGTTGTTCGATCACTTGATGTGAATAAAGATCCATTCCGACCGCAAGAAAAGAATGAAGAGCTACTTGGTCCTGAAGTACCATATCTTAGTGCAATTGGCGCACTAATGTATCTTGCAAATACTACAAGGCCTGACATAACCTTTTCAGTTAATGTCTTAGCAAAGTATAGCTCGGCTCCCACAAGGAGACATTGGAATGGGATCAAACATATATTGTGGTACCTAAAAGGGACTACCGATATGGGCTTATTTTATAGCAATAATTGCAGTCCTGATATTGTTGGTTATGCTGATGCTGGATATTTATCCGACCCACACAAGGCTCGATCTCAAACGGGTTATGTGTTTACCTGTGGAGGCACCGCCATATCTTGGTGATCGACTAAGCAATCAATTGTGGCTACTTCATCTAATCATGCCGAGATAATCGCTATTCATGAAGCAAGTCGGGAGTGTGTGTGGTTGAGATCTATAATACATCATATTCAAGACAAATGTGGTTTGAAGTGTAACAAACTACCCACGGCTTTGTATGAAGACAATGCAACATGTATAGCTCAATTGAAGGGAGGATTCATAAAATGAGATAGAACAAAGCATATTTCACCAAAGTTATTTTTCACACATGATCTTCAAAAGAATGGTGATATCAATGTGCAACAGATTCGTTCAAGCGATAATATGGCTGATTTATTCACAAAATCTCTACCAACGTCAACCTTCAAGAAGCTGGTTCACAAGATCGGAATGCGAAGACTCAAGGATATGAATTGATGCTCTTTTCAGGGGGAGTTAATGCGCGTTGCACTCTTTTTCCCTACCAAGGTTTTGTCCCAATGGGTTTTCCTTGCAAGGTTTTTAACGAGGCAACCAATAGGCGCATATTCAGACATGTGTACTCTTTTTCCTTTTCTTTAATTTTTTCCCATTGGGTTTTGTTTTAGTTAAGGTTTTAACGAGGCACATTATTGAATAGACATTCAAGGGGGAGTGTTATAAAATATTTTATTTTAGGTGAATGTCCATATTTAGAGAGATTCTAGGGTTTACTTCTTGGTGGCTAAGTCACCACCTCCCTATAAATAAAGGGGTTCTATTCCATTGTAAACCATCCCAAAGTATCAATAAGAATACTCCTCTCTCTACTTTTCGCTCTATTATTCTTGTTCTTGTATTATTGTTCTTGTTCTTATATTATTTCATAACACGAGAAGAATAATCATGAAAGGAAAGGAAAAAAAAAAGAAACAGAACAAAACAAATAAAGTTATAAAAACTAATCATGCAAATTAAATCCCTAAGGATGAAATATAACCCTAACAATGAAATATGAACATGCAAATAATGAAACTATCAAACAGAAGAAATGAGAAAATAACCTAAATCATGCGGCTAATCAAAGGCAAATAACAGAAAAAGGAGGAAACGACCAAAACTAGAAGAAAACTAAAGAAAAGGTTACAAGGAACTATCCATCACTTGATTTTTCCAATAATAAAACTGAAACGCCTTCGAATTATGACCCAAATTCTCAGGCTACGAATGAACTTTTAGACAACCATGAATCAACTGCTCTTATTAAGGGCAATGAATTCATGGAAGTCTTGGGTTCAAAAGCCCCAAAAACTTCCAGAAATTTGGAAGTGAAAAGAAATTTAGGGTTCTTGAGAAATTAGATTTAAAATTCGAGAAATTTCTGGCTGATTCGAAGAGAGCTAATGGTGGTTTTGGCTTCAAGGGTTTTCAAGATATAGGGTGTGAATTTGAGGAAATTTAGGTGAAATTAGGTTTTGGGGATTCTGATTTCGATCAAAAATTCGAAGGTTTTGATGATGATTTAGGAAAATGGCTAGGAGATTTGGAAAGAGGAGAAGGTGAGGAGTGTCTGGTGTGAATTTGGGGTGGCTTGGAGCAGTTTGGGTTTTTGGGTATGAATCTCGAATTTGAAATTCGAGATTTTTGGTGATGATTTGAAAGAAACGAGTTAAAGAGTTGGAATGAGGTGATTATTGGGGTTATGGGGTGTTAAATTAGGGAGGTTTGGAGGTGGTCAGCCGCCGTGAAGCGATTTTCAGTCGGCGGACCACGACAGAGACGGTGAGGAATTTATGGGTGGCTAGGGTTTCAGTGAGTGCTTGGGTGAGCGAGACGAAGTGAGGGGCTTTGGGGGGGGGCTCATTCGGATAGATATACACTTAGGAATTCTCAGTTCCGAGCCGCTGGATTACTAGGATCCAATGACTGTGATAAACCAGCATAAAAACGGTGTCGTTTTCGGATGGGGAATCCTGGACTGAGTAGGTAAATTCGGGATTGGATTAGGGGCAGATTTTGGACGGGTTTTGGACTAAAATCAGTCTAATTTCAATTCAAAACCCCATTTTTAATTACCTATTTTTATTCTTTTTTCTTTTATTTTCTCTTTTTATTTTTGAATTAAAATTCTAAATTAATATAAATTATGAAATCATTCTAATTATCGAATCACAATAAATATAAAAATTACTTAGTCCTAATTTAAAAGAGAAAAATCAATAATATAAAAATGAAAAGGTGTAAAATGAGCTATTTTTGTGATTTTTATTTTTTAATAAAATAGATAATAACTAATTAATTCTAAAAAATATAAAAACAAACCTAAATATAATGTATGGTACTTTGGCATTTTTGTTATTTTAATAAGAACTATTCATACACAAAAATGCAAATAACTAATAAAATTTTATAAAAATTCCTATAAAATGACAAATAATTGAAATTTCTATTTTCTTTGATTTTATAGGAGTAATTTATATAGGGAAAAAATCAATGCTCACAAATGATATCGATTGTTCCGATATTTATTGTCTTTTACAATGAATGGCTGTTATATACATATATCATCATTTGAAGTTTAAATATATTTTGGTTGTTATAAACAAAAATTAACAAAAAATATTTTCTTATAATGTTTTATATAAAAATAAGCAACTATTCAAAATATTTTTAACCTATACTAATCAAATATTTAAAAAAAGCTAACATATTATCAATAAATTCGTAACTAAATGTATAAAGGTTTAAGAAGAATTAACTCAAATAGCCACTCACCTAAAATTTTAAATTAAGAATAGCCAACAAATGTATAATATATGTAAAATTTATGTATAATATGTATAATCAATATGTACCTGCTAGAAAAATTAAACAATAAATTTTGTCAGCTATTTGTGTAACAATCCCAAGATTTAAACTCTAAAGCATACATTTTAAAGCTACTAGAAGATTAAATTATTTCAAGATTGATGGAAAAATTCAGTAATTGTAATTTGTTTCGTAGATCAATCTCTTAATAGCGATATTATACTTGAATTAACGAACATTTGTGTCTAATTTTGAGCGAAAAGGTACCTGATAGCTTACTCTTGAAAGCAATTTAAGAAGCTAACAATTGGATCTTCTATCTCGATCTAAGTAGCAGTGGGTTGAGGTTAAAATCTTTAAACATATTATTAGTGATCTTATCATAGATTTTACAAAAATATTATAGAGGAATAATTTTACAAAGAATGTAT
Source organism: Nicotiana benthamiana (assembly GCA_034376525.1). Classification (NCBI taxonomy): domain Eukaryota; kingdom Viridiplantae; phylum Streptophyta; class Magnoliopsida; order Solanales; family Solanaceae; genus Nicotiana; species Nicotiana benthamiana. Next base: position 56,503,662 of record CM067324.1, on the reverse strand, counting down.
TGATATAAAGATGGATGTTACTTTATTAGGTAAAAAGTTAACATATATATATATATATATATATATATATATATATATATATATATAACATATATAACATAAAAAATTAGTTTCGAGAAAAATTTGGCTTTTATAGTGAATTTTGTTATAAAAGGTCTGATTGTATTTATTCTTATATAATTAATTATTAAATTATAATAAATTAATACAATTAAATATAATATAAGGCACTGGGACAATGGTCATGAGCGGTGGTGGAGCCTTCTGAGGCTGTGAGGTGTAAATTGACACTCATTCATAGAAAAATATATTGTATATCTAAATTAAAAAATTATTTTTATTTAAATTTACTATGTTAATTTGCTTTTTACTTTTTTTATATTTTGACACTTTTTCTTAAAAAAAATTCTGACTTCACCGGTCATGTCGCACGGGTCAAGTGGAGTCCACTCAATGCTACGCCAAAACATAAATCTCACAATGACTCGACTCCACCTACCACATCAACACAAAAATAAAAAAACACACTCATAACATTCTCCATCTGTCCACCAATCACTTTGATAAGTTCACCACATGCCCCTCATAAGTCATGGCATAATAAGGAAAGGAAAAACACTTTCAGAAAACTAAGAGGGTAACACTTGTCTTGTTTTTGCCAATCTCCTAATAGTTCGAAGTAATTTTACTTGTAAATTTTTCCCTATTCATCAATCACTATTTTCAATCTAAATCTTACCCAGGTCATTTATTGATAATTTACATTTATTAGCATCTAATCTGTTGCTACCGATTACAAATTACAAGTAAAGAAATCACCTTTGCGACTAATGTTTTGATGGAAATATCTTTCCTGTTCTTTACCAAACATTTTGCCCGGGATAGAGACATATGGCGTATGTTCATTTCGAAGACAAAAGTTGAAGGTGTCCTACTTCTCTTTTTAACCCACTGCCGCTCGAAGGATAATGTATAAGGAAATTTTTTTTTCAATTTAAGCGATATTATTCAAAAAGAAATTATTTATTTATAAGAGGCATCACTTGGGATGGGTTTGTTTCTGGTGTCCCAAGTCACCGGTTTATTTTAAATCCCAAATCGAGGAAAATGAGGAAAATTCGACCTTCATTATGAAGTCTGCGAACCAGAAATTCTAGATAAGGAATTATGTTAACCCGAGGAAAGGTGATAGGCACCCCCGGATTCCGTGGTTCTAGCATGGTCGCTTAAACTATTACAATTGACCTATTATCAGCTTTTAATTCATGTTAAACATGTGATGCAAGTTTGAATTATTTACCGCTTAAAGTTAATTTTAAGAAAAATTGAATGTCGTCTAAAACGCGTCTTTCGATCGCGTCACTTGAAATGCACCCGCAATCTAAAAAACATTTTATTCAACGTTTCAGAATTTGGATTTGGGTCACATGAAGTGCACACTCAAGTTTAGGAATGTTAAATTATTAAGTAACGTGCCTAAAAGCAACTAACGCGCTAATAACTTTGCGGGAAGTCATGAAAATTCGCTAAATGGTACGTCCCGAGTTCTAAGTATTTTAAAAGATATAATTAAAGAGGGACACGCAATTTGTGATTTTATTTGGCGCGACGCACCTTTATTTTATTAAAGGGATATTTGAATTAGCACTTGGAGGGTCGTAGGCTATTTGTTGTCTACTTATGGCCCAAATTAATTAATTTATTTAAAGGAGTCTAATTAACTACCTAGATCTAAATAAATACTATTTTTTTATGGTCACAACGACAAAAGAGAAAGAGAAAACAGAGTCCAATTAAGTACATCCATCCAGCTTGTGGGATTGGCATCGAGCTCAGCCATGAAATTTAAATGTTGGACTTAACATTGAGTCCTTATAGGCCTAAAACTTAGCAAGAGAATTGATTCAATGGCCTGATAATGTTTGAGCTCGTTTATTATGTAACTGGGCCAATGTTAGGTTCAGTCCTTGTGGTCTGGGCAACAATGGCAAAAAAATTAATACCAATACATAAACTTGAGATTAAGGATTTGGGTCTCTAATTTAAGACCTTTGACATAGGTTAATATTGATTCAACTTATAGGCTAGCTCTTTTAAATTTCACTTTTCAATATGCAAATAATGGATAAACAACAGGGATATACATGTTTAAATTGAGGGAATGCATGAACGATTGGGTTTCTGATTTTTGCAGATCTTAAAACTCTAATCAAATGACCTTAAGATTAATGCTGCGGGAACTAGGTACTGAAACATGGAATTAGAACTAAATAGAATTAGAACTAATACGAGCACACAAAGTAATCCTGCAATAACTTTCAGGTTCACACAATATTCAAACTAACAATTGAAATATGATAATAAACCTTGAAGATATTTGAAAGTTTACGTACAATGGACAACAGTGAGACTTGATACCTTTTAAACTCATTTCTATACTAATCCACATTACTAGAGCTAAAATAAATGAATAAGAAATCATATAGTTCAACAGTCCATGATTAACTAAAATGCGAGAATTTGTTAACTAACGAAAATCAATTAAGACTATAATCTGAATAAGTAAAGGAGATATGAGCATTTGGTACAAAAAAAACTAAGTAATAAGAGAGCTTTTCATTTCATCTCCAAATTAGACTTTACATCATGAAGAGTTCAAGCTTGTACCTGGAAATTTGAAGACAAAGGTAGAGAAGGAGTAATCAGCAAGCAGTACTGAATCAACAACAAAATCAGCCCAACTAAACGATTTGAAATGTTTTAAAATTAAACCAATCGAACAGTAAACCAGCTAAGTATAACTCTAATCTTTAATGAACAAGTTTAAACTACCTCTCAACCAGATAAATCCAAATAGTTTCAGGAATTGGAAGAGAATCAGAACTACTGAAAACTTAATGAAACAGTATCTTTTGCTGGATTTCTAAGCTATGTTTTTTATTTTCAGTTTTTTTTATCTCAAAAATCTACAATTAGCTCTCCAATCTCTAAAATATATGATGTCAAGGGCAGGGGTGTATTCCTTTATAGGCAAACAATTAGGCACCCTGCAGGTTTTATTTTGCACACCTAGTCCTTAATAATTTTTTTTTTGGCTTAAATACCTTTCACTTATTGACTTGTTTTCCAAGTTAAGCTATAAAAATCAAAAAATTAAAATTATCACCACACACTAGAAGCTTCTAGGGGCTTCCTAATCTTTTACTGCAAGATTCCCTACGTGTGTTGCCTATACTACCCCTAACTAACCCTGTATTTTACTTCAGCAAACCAAATGGACATGGATCAATTTGACCTAATGGTCCAATTAACCATTGGGCCATGCCTTTCTTCTCTTAAACTGTCCCAGAAATAAACCAAGGTTCAAGCAACCATTAATAAAAACAATTTCAGCATTTTAACTCTTAGATTAATCAAGCTGGAAAACTGAAGCTATTAGCATAATGGACTAAATTGCTGATGCAAGATTAACACGTATGAACATATGATTATTTACAAAACTAAACACACAAGAAAGTTTTGACAAACTTTTCTAAAGCAAAACTAAAGGGGATAATTAACCTAAACTAAAACAATCACAAGCATAAAGGTGCCACCCAAAGAGAAAAGAAGAAGAAGACAGAGGAGACGAAGACTAAAACTTTAAATAAACAAAATAAGGAACACAAAAATGAAAGAAAAGAAACGGACTGAAAATTACCTAAACCAAATGGAAAAGTCTTGAAAGTCTTCATAGGAGCTCCGATTTTGAACGAAATGGCCGTAATCTTCATTAAATGCAACTAATTTAGGGTTTGGGATTTTAGGGTCCAAACCTTTGATTTAAAATTTGAAGACTTCTGGGGTGATTCAAGGGAAAGTGTTTGATGACTTGGGATGTGGAGGTTATGAGGATTCCGTGGTGTTAATCTAGTGGGGATTGGTGGTGGTGGCGCCGCCGGACACGACGGAGGAATCCATAGTGGCGCCCTAGGGTTTGGGGATTTTGGAGGTTTTCGGTTGGATTTAAGGTAGATAGTGGTGGATTCGTGATGAGAGGATCAAGACGAGCTTGGGGTGTAAATTTTGGGTGGTTTGGGGTCTTGCCGCCGCTGTGGGAGATTTTTGGCGGGCAGCAGACTGCGATGGATGACGGGGTTAGGGTTGGTATTGTGAGAGGTGAGAGAGACAACGGGGAAGGGGGTTCTGAGGTGGGTAGGGTCTGTATGGACATTTATATATTAATGGATCCGGGCTTCTCGTCTGTTAGATCAATGAACATAGATGGCTAGGATTAATTGGGGAACAAACAACGTCATTTTGGGTGGTAAGGGGCTGCACCAGGTTTTGATGCAGGTCTTGGGCTGGGTAGACTGACTCAGGATGGGTTTTTGGGGCTTTGATTTGGGTTTGTGAATTAAATTAGAGATTGACCAATATTTGGGTCATTAAAAATAAGAGACTAAATTTTTTTAATTCTTTTCTTTTATTTTTCAAATTAAACAAAGCTTAAAATTAAACGTAAAAATTAAACTAACCTACCTAATTATATTAAACTACAATTAATAATTCAACAATTAATTAAAATACCAACTTAAAGAAAACTAATAAAATTCAAAACTAAAACTTAAACCAAGCGAAACAAATCAATAATTTGTGATTTTTGTATTTTCATAAAACCCTAATTACTAATTAGTCTAAAAATATAAAATTAAATCTTAAGTACAAATGCAATGCGTATTTTTGTATTTTATGAATTATCTAAATTAAAAATACACACAAAAATACAAACAAACACAAAAATTATGCAATTAATCCTAAAAATCAAATAATTTAAAGGAAGAATCCTAAATCTAAGAATTTTGTAGGCATAATTCGCGCGAGGCAAAAATCACGTGCTCACAACTGCCACTCTTTGGTCGGAGATATGAAGGATTTTCGGGCAAAGATAAGTGAGCAATTATGAGAGATTTTTTCCCACTTGACACTCCATGTGAAACAGTTTTTGAAAAATGTCTGACCGAACTTTGCTTCAGAGATTGCCTATATATCCTTGGCTATAAAGGAATCAGGTCATTGTAGTTCTGGAAGTTTTGGTAGCTGGGACTACCGGGAGCTGTGGTTTCATTGCCAATGCTGCTGCTACTGCTTGTTGTCCTTCTTATTAGACCAAAAAGGAACATTAGAAGCTACGCTAGTTATGCCTATCAACTACGAGTTACAAGAAACCTATCTATAAATTTCTTGAAGTTTGATCTTGAGTCTTAACTGATTTTGCCATGGACCTTGATCTCAATCTTGATGCTCGTAAGCTATTGGTGCTGGTTCTTTTTACAGCATTGGATCGGAGCAGGACATGTGAAGCTTGTGACTTCAATCACATTTTGAGCAGCCCGCGTCCTTCTCCACTTCAAACAGTTTGAGTTTGCTTGTTTTTTTGGTTCTTTTCATCTTTTCCTTTATTCTGTATTGAGCCTCACTCATTAGGTCATCTCGAATCATGTGCCTTGAGGTAAACCTGTTTGGACACCAAAACAAACAAACAAAATTTTTCTGCCCCAGTTTTCACTTGGAAAATTTCGTGAGTTTTTTGCAACACAAAATCTAAACCACTTTTCATTGAAAACAATAAAAATCAGGATTGTGTATCCTTGGGAATGAAGCCTTAAATTGGGAGGATTACCAGGTTATGCTGGAAAATGACCGGGTTATGCTGGAAAAGCAAAAGGGTCCTCGGGTTATGCCGGGATGAAAGAAAAATGGTCCTTGGGTTATGGCAGGGAGATCCAGGAGTTATGATGGGATAAAAAGAAAAAGGGGTTTCTTGGGTTATGCCAGGGAGATCTCCGGGTTATGTTGGGATAAGAAAGAAAAGGGCTCCTTAGTTATGCTAGGGAGATCCACGAGTTATGCCGGGATAAGAAAAAAAGGTCCTTGGGTTATGCTAGGGAGACCCACGGGTTATGTCGGAATAAAAGAAAAAGGTACTTGGGTTATGCCAGGGATGTCCTCGAGTTATGCCAGGATAAAAGAAAAAGGGTCCTTTGGTTATGCTAGGGAGAGCCACGGGTTATGCCGGGATAAAAGAAAAAAGGTCCTTCGGTTATGCCAAGGAGATCCACGGGTTATGCTGGGATAAAAGAAAAAAGGTCCTTGGGTTATGCTAAGGATGCCCACGGGTTATGCCGGGATAAAAGAAAAAGGATCCTTGGGTTATGACAGGGAGATCTATGGGTTATGATGAGATAAAAACAAAATGGTCCTTAGGTTATGCCAGGGATGATCCACGGGTTATGCCGGGATAAAAGAAAAAAGGTCCTTGGGTTATGCCAGGGATGATCCACGGGTTATGCCGGGATAAAAGAAAAAATATCCTTGGGTTATCCCAGGAGATCCACGGGTTATGCCGGGATAATAAAGGAAAAAAAGGTTTGCTGGGGATAAAAAGAAAAATGATCCTCGGGTTATGCCGGGGAGAAAAGAAAAAGATTCTCAGTTATACTGGGGAGAAAAAGGAAAATGATCCTCAGGTTATGCCGGGGAGAAAAGGAAAAGGATCCTCAGGTTATGCTGGGGACAAAAAGGAAAATGATCCTCGAGTTATGCCTGGTAGAAAAGGAAAAGGATCCTCAGGTTATGCTGGGGAAAAAAACAAAAATGATCCTCGAGTTATGCCAGGGAGAAAATGAAAGGATCCTCAGGTTATGCTGGGGACAAAAAGGAAAATGATCCTCGAGTTATGCTGGGGAAAAAAAGAAAAGGATCCTCAGGTTATGCTGGGGACAAAAAGGAAAATGATTCTTGGGTTATGCCGGAGAGAAAAGGAAATAATCCTCGGGTTATGCCGGTGAGAAAAGGAAAAGGATCTCAGGTTATGTTGGGGACAAAAAGAAAAATGATCCTGGGGTTATGCCGGGGAGAAAAGGAAATAATCCTCGGGTTATGCCGAGGAGAAAAGGAAAAGGATCCTCAGGTTGTGTTGATAACAAAAAGGAAAATGATCCTCGGGTTATGCTGGGGACAAAAAGGAAAAGGATCTTCAGGTTATGCTGGGGAGAAAAAGGAAAAGGATCCCCAGGTTATGCTGGGGACAAAAGGAAAAATGATAGAAAGGATGCAACTAGAGATTGGAGGCCCTATTCTACCAATTATTTTTCTTCTTTCTTTTATTTAAAAAATGCAGGAAAAAATTTGGAGGAAAACTTTCCTTTTGGGTTAATTATTGTTGCGAAGCTGTTCCTAGCTCCTGCGCATTTCCCTTTTTGGTTGCACCTGCTTCTGGCACGGCTACTTTAGGTTACATCTGTTTCAAATTTTCAAACAAAAACAATTGTTAGTTCAAAACGGTGGTTGGTTTTGTGGCCTTGATTGTTTGATAACTAGATCTTGGTCCAACTTTCAGTGAGAATCTTCGTTGTTGGCTGGCTTTTCTGAACATTCATCTCTCTCATAAAACTGAGGAACTCAGCTTTTTAGTTTTTCATGACGACTTGCCTGCGTGGGGCTTCAATCCTTTCACTTTATTCTTCCTTTAGGACTTTTATCATTGCATTTCTTTTCATTTTCAATAATTTTGATTTCAGAACATCGGAATTTCTTGGCTTTTCAAATCCATGCCAAGATAGTTAGCCACGTGGGACCCAATTCTTTTAACTTCATTTTACTTTTGTGGGCATTTGACTTTGATTTCCTTTCTTTTCAAGAGTTTTTCAAAATATCAGCCGTCATGGCCAGTCGGGATCGGCTTGATGCACCTGCTGAGGTTGGGTACCTTTCTTCAGCTTTTGTTAGGCAAAACACTATAAAGCCAGTCTTGCCACCTTTTCTCAGTTTCGGGAACATATTTAGACCGAAATAGATTCAAAGAAAAAGTAATCAAAAGGCAAGGGAATAAATTTATAGAGAAGTGTCTCTTTCGGGAAGAAAAGAAGGACTTATCTGGGGTGCATGCAGGCTTCGAATAGACATGACATGCTTCTTGGACTGGGTGCTCGACCCAGACAAACTTTTTTGTCTTCTCATAACTCATTGACCTGTGTTTCAAACTAAGGAATCTTTGCGGTTTTTCGCCAATCGACCTCTCTTATTTCTCTTCTTACCCTCACCCGATAGTGCCCTTTATGAGTTTTCACTAAATGAACTCTTTATTTTCCATTTCTCTGCTCATCGTCGCCTTATGATGCCCCGCAGGTTTTCACCAATAAGACTCTCTTATTTTATTTCTCTCGGTTTTACTGCATCAAGTTCCAACAATGGTGTTTTCCAATTCCGATGCCTTTGCAAATTGATCAGAAGGACTTGGACAAGGTTTGGGTAAAAGAATCTGGATGGAATCACAACTTTGGAACCATTTTTATGGGCTCATTGCTGAGCCATTATATCATCTGCCCCAGTTTCCCTTTCTTGGGGGAGTTGGGATTTTTGTTTTGGTATGACTGAACCCCAGAGAGAGGCTGCCTATGTATCCTTTCGGAATCAAGTCATACATAGTTCAGGAAATTTTGTTTTTGGTTTACTTTTGTTGTTTTGTTTTTCTATTTTGTTTTGTTTTTTGTTTCTCTTTTTTTTTTCAATAACATTTTCAGGTTCCAAAGAGGGTAATCAAAGAAGAGTAACCGGATCAAAGGGTTTGCAAAAGGGTTGATAGTGTTTGTATAGTAAGAATAAAAGCCGTCGTCATCCCAACTGAACAAAGTCATTGCTGCAGAAAGCCTAGCCATAGTACCTTTTAACTCATCCACGTTCACAGCTGTTTCGGGATTATTCCCCTCGATAACTTCCAGAAATAATGCTCCTTTAGGCAATATTTTTCTGATGATCTACGGGCCTTTCCAATTTGGAGAAAATTTTCCTTTCACTTCCTTGTGATGAGGAAGAATGCTCCTTAGCACAAGTTGCCCCACTTCAAAATTTCTGGGCCGTACTTTGTTGTTATAAGCACGGGTCATTCTTTGTTGGTACAACTACCCGTGGCAGATCGCATCCATTCATTTTTCATCGATTAAGGTTAGTTGTTCCAAAAAGAGTCTTGACCCATTCAGTTTCATCAATCTCGGCTTCAACGATGATCCGAAGAGAAGGAATTTCCACCTCCGCGAGTATCACAACCTTAGTTCCATAGACTAAGAGATATGGGGTTGCTCCTACTGACGTGCGCACTATGGTACAATATCCCAGTAATGCAAAAGGAAACCTTTATGCTATTTCCTGGAGCTCTGAATCATCTTTCTCAAAATTTTCTTGATGTTTTTATTTGCTGCTTCAACGGCACCTTTAACCTTGGGTCGATAAGGAGTAGAGTTCCTATGCGTTATCTTGAATTGCTCGCATATCTCCTCCATCAAACGACTATTCAGGTTTGCCGCATTATCTGTGATAATGATTGTGGGAATACCAAATCAGTAGATAAGATTGGCATGCACAAAATCTATTACAACTTTCTTAGTGACAGACTTGAGAGTGATGGTTTCGACCACTTTGTGAAGTAATCAATGGCAACTAGTATGAACCTGCGCCCATTTGAAGCTTTCGGCTCGATTGGTCTGATGACATCCATGCCCCAAGCGGCGAATGGCCAAGTTACTGACATGGGATTTAGTTCCGCGGGCGGTGCATGAATGAAATCACCATGCACCTGACACTGATGGCATTTCCGGATAAAACTGAAATAGTCATTTTCCATGGTTATCCAATAATAGCTTGCTCGAAGGATTTTCTTTTCCAAAACATACCCGTTCATGTGAGTCCACACACTCCTGCGTGTACTTTGTACATGATCCTTCCAGCGTCTTCAACATCAACACATCTTAACAAATTGAGATTCGACATCCTTTTGTACAAGATATCACCACTCAAGAAGAAATCATTTGCATGCCGTCTAATGGTTCTCTTTTCATCTCCAGTGGCTTGCTCAGGGTATTCTTGTGTTTTCTAAAATCTTTTGAGTTCATGGTACCATGGTTGTATACTTTGTTCTGCCTCAATTGTATTGCAGCAACAGTGCCTTTCCCTGATTTGGATTTCCAAGGGATCAATGTGAGCATTGCCTGGGTAGGGAAACATTGAGGCCAGAGTGGCGAGTCCATCAGCTAGTTTATTGTGACAGCGACGGATGTACCTGAAATCTATTGATTTGAAATGCTTGCTAAGATCTTCCACATGTTGCTGATAGGGAATAAGTTTAGAATCTCGGGTTTTCCATTCTCCCTGGGCTTGCCAGATAGTCAAATTTTAGTCTCCCATGATCAATAACTCTTCGACGTCTTGGTCGATTTCCATGTTCATACCCATGATACAAGCTTCATACTCGCATGTGTTATTTGTGCAGAAAAATCGAAGTCGGGTTGTGGCCGGATAGTACTGACCAGTGGGTGAGATCAAGATTGCTCCAATTCCCACACCTTTTGCATTTACTGCTCCATCAAAGAACATTTTCCAAGCAGTCGTATCCTCAGATATTGCCTCAACCGAGTTTACCTATTCATCTTCGAAATAAGTGTTTAGAGGTTGGTATTAATCATCAACCGGGTTTTCGGCCAAATGATCTGCTAATGCTTGGGCTTTGATTGTCGTGCGAGTGACATAGACTTTGTCAAATTTGGTGAGCAGAACCTGCCATTTTGCTAATCTTCCAGTGGGCATTGGTTTCTGGAATATGTATTTCAATGGATCCAACCTGGTTATGAGGTAGGTGGTGTAGGCTTTTGAGAGACCCACGTTAAAGCATAACAGGTTCATTCCAGCAGAGTATACTTGGCTTTGTAGCTGGTGAACTTCTTGCTCAAGTAGTATATTGCCTGCTCTTTCTTTCTGGTAATATCATGTTGCCTGAGGACACAACCAAAGGAATTTTCCAAGTCCGTCAGGTACAAGAACAGAGGCCTCCTTGGTTTAGGTGGGACCAAGACTAGTGGGTTGGATAGATACTCTTTGATCTTATCGAAAGCCTCCTGATTCATCCGTCCATTTGATTGCCGCATCTTTCTTCAGCAATTTGAATATGGGTTCACACGTGGAGGTCAGCTGAGAAATGAACCAACTAATATAGTTCAATCTTCCCAACAAGCTCATCACATCTTTCTTGGTTATTGGAGGAGGTAGTTCCCGAATAGATTTTATGTTTCTAGGATCTAACTCGATACCTCTCTGGCTAGGGCTGTCCAATGGGAAGGGACGAGACGACATTAACAGGAGGGGACGGGACAACATTTAAGCGGGACGATGATGGGACAGAACGAAATGGGATGGGACAAACGGGACGAAACGTTCGTCCCATCCCGTCCCGCTAACAAATGGGATGGGACGTGATGGGATGGGGCGGGGCGGAACGGGTTCGTGGGCCTTAAGTGTATTTTTTTTATAAAAAAACTTTGAAAATTACTATATTTTTAAAGTTTTCAACGGCTAGATTTTTGACATATTGAATAAACTTAAATGTTACTATGTTAAAATTAATATTAGAAAACTAAGTAAAGAATTATAAAATATAAAAACAAAAGACTTCTAATGAAATATTCTACTAATTATATATTTATAATACAATTTTATTTTATTTAATAAAATTTCAAAGTCTTAACTATTTAGTAACTAAGACAATTCATAAAATAACTTCAATGCTTAGAGCCTTTTATTTTATTAATAGAACTTTCAAGTCTGAAATAAAAATATAATTCTTTTAAAGAGCACATAATCTATGCAGCCACCTTCTAGGAAGGGTTCTGTTTGAACTAGGCCTCTTAGTATCCACTAGCCAATTACAAATTATCATACTGATATTTGTAAGCTCCTATATAGCTTTTTTATAACTTATCAATAATATCTCTCGGACATTCTATTGGAATTGTCAATGTTGATTGATGTTCCATGAGCTCCATGCCGTCATCGCTCCCAGTGGTAAGTATCTCATTGTATTCTTCTTCTTCTTCTTCTTCTTCCCTAATGGTTAATTTTTCAAAACCAAGATTTCTTCTTTCTAAATTAATCCAATCTCTGAATAATACGGAAATCTTTAGACTGTCCTCTGCTAATGCATGTCTATGATCTCCAATTTGAAATGGTGCCGCGCTAAAAGCACTCTCTGATGCTACTGATGATGCTTGAATAGCCAGGATATCTCGGGCCATAATTGAAAGTCTTGGAAAAGCCGTGCCACTCTCCCTCCACCATGACAAAAGTTGTTCCTTGCCTTCTTCATATTTAATATTTCTAACCTTCATTAAGATAAAAATGAAGTTCATCATCAATAGAGGAACCAAAACCTGTTATATCATCCATATCTCCCCATGAAACATCTGCTCCAGTCTTGGAAGTAGAAGGAGCAGTTTTATTACTAGTTGTATCCATAGATTTATATTTATCAAACATTGATCTAGCATAAGAATATATGCTAGCTTGGCAGTTTTCGAGAGATGGTTGTTCATTTTCTTGAATTTCTAAATTCTCATAAATTTTACGAACAAGTACCTTTGCACCTCTTAATTTTAAATATGGGTTAAGTAGAGTAGAAATTAAATAAACTTCGGGAATAGGGAAAAAATACTTTTTAAATTTTAAAATTATTTCTTTAATGGCTGGTGCATAAGTTGGATTTGTTTTATACTTACCAAATACAACAGAAATTCCACAAATATACCATAATATTTGTGTAATAGTAAGATAATATATACCAAAAAATTGTTTTATAACATAATAAAAATTTTCTAAAAATTTAGTAAGCTCTCTGATCTCATCCCAATCAGAATCAACATTGATCAACAGGGTAAGCATTATGCATATTAAATACCTTCTTGATAGGCACCCGATAATCACAAGCAACTTCAAGCATTTCATAAGTAGAATTCCACCTAGTACAAACATCTTTTGGAACTTTTCTAAATGGAAGCCCAGTACTAGCACATTGTTGAGCAAATTCATGAATTTTACTTTGTTTATGAGCAATAAAAATATAGCCACAAGCATGTTGTATTTTACTACAAGTATCAGAAAATAAATTAAGACCATCTTTTACAACCAATTTAAAAATATGGCATGCACATTTAACATGAAAAATTATTGGATTAATTGGACAAAGTCTAGTAAGCTATTTTCCGTGGTTGTATTAGCAGAAGCATTATCTAAGGTGAGAGTTAAAACTTTATTAATGAGTCCATAAAAATCAAGTATTTGTAGAATAGTAGTTGCAATATATGCTCCAGTGTGTTTTGAATCAATAAATTTATAACCTATAATACGTTTTTGCAAGTTTCAGTGATGATCAACCCAATGACATGTAACAGTTAAATAATCACAACCATTAGGACTACGACCTATATCAGAAGTGATAGGCACTTTACAATCTAAGTAAAAAAATACACAACGAATATACTGAAGATATTCGGTTTGAAATTTAAAAACATCATTTCTAACTGTGGTCTTAGGAAAACCTTGAAAAGCAGGGTTATAAGTTTCTTGTATATAATGTACAAACACATGGTGAGAAGGAAAAGTAAAAGGTAAGCCACAAACAACTACTATTTTTGCTAAGTTCTCACGATCTCTATCTTTGTTATATTTGCGTAAAACATGACCAGAAGTAGAGTCAAGTTGTTGAATTTGATTAGAACCAGATCCACTAGGAGTACCAGAACTGATGGTAGGATCTATAATATTTCCGGCTTCTATGTTAGCTTGTATCCATAAAGATTTGTGATCCTTTCTTAAGTCTCTAGTTAAACCCCCCCCCCCCCCCCCCCCGTCCCATCATTTGTTGAGTGTGCAAATACTTGTTACATTTTTCACATATAGCACGATGATTGACTTTATCATGTTTAAAAAATTTCCATACAAGTGATGTTTTGGGACGTTCAGCCTTAGGCTTACCCCTTATAGGGGGTACATGGGGTAAAGCTCCAGACTGAGATTGACTGAGTTGGAGCTTGTGTTGCGGGGAGTAGTCGGTGTTTCATATAATTCTTCTTCCTCATTTTCTTCATCCATAAAAAAAATATCATTGCCAAATTTTTTTTGTATAGTTTCTTGATCTAATTGTTCTCCGACATGAATATCATAAAATGTGGGGGGTTGGGAAAATGAAGTTTCATCAACATGAGTCATTTCATTATCCTTTCTAACTCTAGGTCTAGGAGAAGTGTTAGGATTAGGATTACTACTACTTTCACCTTTACTATTTTTTTAACTAATTTTTAAAAAAACACCAAATACATTTTTAGGTGCCATAATTTAAATATGAAATTAAATTAAAAAGCTAACATAAATATTAAACACACAAATGAAATACGAAAAATATAACACGTAAAGTAAACACAAAAATTAAGCACTAAAATGATACGTAAAAATTATATATTAAAATTACGAGATGCAATGAGTGCACCGTGATTAAATATTGAAACTTGAATAAATTTCCCAAATATTTATCCAAATTCTTGACGAATTAATTTGAAGCTTGAAAGTTGCTCCAAAACAATTGCCCAAATACTTGAAAGTTGAAACTTGAAAGATAGCACTTGATACTTGATAGTAACAAAATTGAGAGAATAATATAGAATATAGATAGGATATTAGAATGTAAGAGATTTGAGAGAGAATATTGGTTTTTTGTGGGAAAAAAATGAAGAAGAATGAGGGGTATTTATAGTAAATATAGGGCCAAAGTGTAATTTAATAAACTTAGGGGTCATATTAAAAGTTTGGAAGGGGGAGGGGGGTTAGGGGTGTTTTGGGGGGTGTAGGGGTTGTTTGGACAGCTGGCAATAGCTATTTTTGCCATTTAAGCCGTTGGCCAATGACTAGTTTTAAAAAAAATAAAATTTGGCAGGACGCGGGACAGGACAAAACGGGATGGGACAAACGGGACAAAATGGTCGTCCCGTCCCATCCCGTGTCCCGCTTAACATTGGCCCATCCCATTTAACTTGAAGCGGGATGGGACAGGATGGGACAGGACCGGGACGGGATGGGACGGCCCGTCCCGTTGGACAGCCATATCTCTAGCTGACTATGAATCCTAAAAGTTTGCCCGACGGAACCCCGAATGCACGTTTGGCTGGGTTTAATTTTGTTATCATATCTGTGAAACCGCTTAAAGAACTTTCTCAAATCCCACTGTCTTCCTGAGTTTTGGATTTGATGATAACGTCGTCCACATATACCTCTATCTTTTGATGCATCATATCATGGAAGATAGTGGTCATGGCTCTCATGTAGGTTGCCCCGACATTCTTCAGACGAAAGGGCATGAACTTGTAGCAATAGATTCCCCAGGGGGTGGTAAAAGTTGTTTTCTCTGCGTCTTCTTCATCCATCAACACCTGGTGATATCCTGCGTAATAGTCCACAAAGGACTGTATCTCATGCTTGGCGCATTTATCAACAAGGATGTGGATGTTTGGAAAGGGGAAGTTATCTTTGGAGCTTGCCCTGTTTAGATCTCTATAATCCACACACACTCGGTTTTCCCATCTTTCTTTGGCATTGGAATTACATTGGCCAACCATGTGGTGTACCAAACTACTCGGATCACCCCTGCTTCCAACTATTTCGTGATCTCTTCTTTGATTTTATCACTAACGTCAGTTTTAAATTTTGTCTACTTTTGCTGGATTGGGGGCAATCAGGATAAGTTGGCAATTCATGCACCACCAAATCAACACACAGTCCCAGCATGTCGTCATATGACCACGCAAACACATCTTTGAACTCAAACAGGAGTTGGATTAATGCGTCCCGAGTTTTCTCATTTGCGTGCGGTCTTATTTTGGTTTTCCTGATTTCTTCGGAACTACCCAAGTTAACCGGCTCGGTGTCATTTAGGTCTAGCTTAGGTATATTTTCGAAATATTCTAGTTCTTGATTTATTTCTCTAAAAGCCTCTTCTTCATCGTATTCCTGTTCTTGGTTCATTATTTCACAAATAGACGTCATGTTTGGATCTGGGCATGAAGTCCGCAAGCATGTCATATTTTTAAAGCCGCATTATTATAACTGGAAGAAGAAATAAAAGAGAAAAAATAGCAAAGATCATAAAGAATAAAGGAAAATGAACGATGAAATATTGATTTCATTTCTTGGAATTGAGGATAACATGGTTTACATTTAGAAATTAAAAGACAAGAAACTAAAGAAAACATTCGAGTTGCATCCTGGAATAACTCGCGATGCAGAAAAAGTGGCAGGACTTGTCTACCGGGACTCCCCCTGATGGGAAATAGCATAGCCTTCCAATTCTGCAATTTGGCCTTGGGTCCCATGTACAGCACCTCAGTGGTGCTAGATCCCTCTCCTGGTTGAACCAAGTGGGTTTCATATAGTATCTTCCTTATTGCCCCACATATTTCCTCAATCTCTTCGGCCGTATAGGCCTAATCCTCTTCTTCTTCATTGTATTTTGGCCTGACATAATGTCTCGTACAGATGTAGCACTGGTTGAGGCAGGACCCATCCATCATGTTTTCTTTCATTTGCCTATTTTATATCATCTGGAGTAGGTTGGAAGCCTACCCCAAAGAACTTCTCAGTGGCAGGCAGAGTAACTGGTTCAACTATTCCTTGCAAGGACCTCCCAAGTCCCTTCCCTGGTTTGAAGCCATGTCGTATCATTTCTTTAGCCATCATAATTGATGAAATTGATTGGAAGGGCTGGAGGCAGGGGTTTCCCTCTTCGTACTGGTTTCCACCACAACTTCAAAGGCATGATAAACCATGTGCTTGCTACCTTCTCTCACTTCAAGTCATGTGACTGAAGGATCGTGATAAATTGATTGTTCATCCTCCCCATGGACCATTATTTCTTGATTCTCATGCTCAAATTTTACAATCTTATGAAGCGTGGAAGGCACAACCCCTGCTGTGTGGATCCATGGTCTCCATCAAGGAAGGTTATAGGACATGTCCATGTCTAGAACTTGGAAAGTCACCTTAAAGTCAACTGAACCAATGGTAAGAATTAGATCGATCTCTCCAATCGTGTCCTTTTTGATACCATCAGAAGCTCGCATGCAGACATTGTTGGGACGAATCCTTCAGTCCTAATTTCCATACGCTGTAGTGTTGAGAGTGGGCAAATGTTCACCCCGGAACCTCCGTCTACCATAACCCTTTTCATATAATACTCTTCATATTTGACAGTTAAGTGCAGGGCTTTATTATGTTCAACCCCTTTAGAGGCAAGTCATTATTGCAGAATGAAATCTGGTTGATAGCAAAAATCTTTCCGCTATTCTTTCTAATTGCTCCACAGAGGTCTCAACTGGCACGTATGCCTCATTGAGGGTCTTGATTAGTACCTTCTGTTGTTCGGGGAATTTCATCAACAAAGATAGCAAAGAGAATTGTTCAGGGAACTTTCGAAGCTAGTCAACCACTTCATAATTCGCCATTTTCAATTTTCAAAGTAAGCTTCCTCCTCTTCGACACTCACTAGTTTTTTTGCGTGAAGCGCTTCCTGGTGGGATTGTTCACTTCTTCCAAATTGTAGTACTTCTCCACAAGGTAGTTTTCTTCTTCTGAGATTTCTTTGCCCTTATACGTCACCACTGTTTTATGGTAGTTCTAAGGCACCGTAGAAGGATCTGTCATGGACCTCTGTGGCGCGCCAATAACCACGGGCTCACTCAGCCTTGGTGGATTAGTTGGCCCCCGCACTACATAAGCTCCCTTAGGCACATACATCTGAGTGATCTTTTTCAGTTTGAATCTCTTGGGAGGACTTAAAGTCAACCGATTTTCCTTGCGTCCCCGTGGGACATAGAGAACAACGTCTTTGGTGGGCGTTGCCCCAGTTTCTGCCTCAATTTTCTTTTCTAATTTGGGGTGTTTAGCTTTGTTCTTTTTCTCCCCTCATCTTGCTTCGGGGAAGTTTTTAGCTTTCTCTCCACATCAGAAATGGGAATTATGGCCTTCAATGCCAGGTCGAATTCCTTGTCTTTACAGATTATTTCGATTACTGGTCTGTTGTTATAGGCCAATAGTGGGTTGTTTGTCACGTTAGGGATGTCCCCATTCCTTAACACTATTTCATCTGTTCTATCAAATCCTCCACGACTCTTTTCAAGGTTCAACAGTTTTCTATATCATGTCCTTCAGATCCTGAGTGATAGGCACATCGGGTGCCTCGCTGGTAGGAGGGTGATTCCGAGTTTTTCCTGTTTGGAGGTACGAGCTGTAGCAGGCCCATTTGGACAAGCTTCGGAAACAAACTGGAGTAAGGTTCACCGATTGGTGTAAAATTTGTCCTCCTGGGTAATTCACGAGGTTGGAAGTTATTTTGTAGAGGACGGGGATTGTAGTGGTTTTGGTGAGTTGGCTGGTTTCTTGGGAATGGGGCTTGGTTCCTGTTGGCTTGTTGTTGATGTCAGACAAAAGGTTGAGCATTCATGACCACATACGGACGATGAGCATAGGCCATATCTTGGTGAGGGTAATAATGCTGAGGGGTCCTTTCTGGGAACATGGATCTGGGAGCACAGTTTCTTCTCGCACCTGATTCTGCCGTGGGTGTTTCTTCTTTCTTCTTGCCCCTTGCTACTCCTCCAGACCCACCTTGAATGGATTAGGAGGTTTCTTTGATAGCGGATTGGCTTAGAATTCTACCTATTTTGATAGCTTTCGTGAATGGTTTACCCATAGCTAACATCATATTTTGGAAGTAGTCAGCTTCTTGGGCTTGAAAAAAAACTGTGACCATTTCGACCTCATCCATCGGAGGTTTTACTCTAGATGCTTGTTCACGCCATTTGATTGCATATTCCCTAAAGCTTTTCGAGGACTTCTTTTTCAAGTTTGCCAATGAGTTTCTATCTGGAGCAGTGTCTATATTGTACTGGAGTTGTCTGACAAAGTCTCTAGCAAGGTCGTCCCAAATGTGCCAATGAGAGATGTCTTGATCCATGTACCACTCGGAGGAATTACCAACCAGACTTTCTCCAATATAGGCCATGAGTAATTCTTCCCTTCCTCCGGCCCCTCGCAACTAATTGTAGTATTTCTTGGGATGAGCAATAGGATTACCATGCCCATCGTACTTCTCAAATTTTGGAGTCTTGAATCCTAAGGGCAAGTGCACATGGGGGAACATGCATAGATCATCATAAGAAACACTTTTCTATCTGCTCAAACCTTAGATGTTCTTGAGGCTTTGTTCTATACTCCTCATCTTTCTTGCGTTCTCTTCTTGCTTAGGTGTTTTGGGAGTCTTTAATTGTCTCGGAGTGAACTCAAATTGAGGTGGCTGAGGGTAGGTATATGTGGGGAATTGAGGAGGCTCCATTTGGAGGGTAGGTGTTTGGAATATAAAGGCTGAAGGATCAAAAGTGGTCCTAGGCACTGCATGCTGTGTTGTGGTTGAGCATGGGGGAGCAATGAAAATATTTGGGGCCGTACTGTATATGAACACCTGGGAGTGAACCTCAAAATGTGTTCCCATGAAATGAGCTGATATAGTTGGTTGTCCCATTGGGTTGTTTGGTTGGATGATTGGGACATTGGAGGTGCCACTCGTTCTAGGGAAAAGTTTGGGGAACCCCGGGATTGTGCTTGGTGGCTCTCTTCCATTTTCCCAAGCTTCCCACATTTCCATAACCCTAAGACGCAGGATTCTATTCTCTTCGGCAGCCGCCGATTTAGAGGTCGGAATGCCCGAGATGGGGCCATCATCTACAATGGGAATCGTTGGTAGAGTCATTTCTGAAGACATTCCGATGCTCCCCTTTGATCTAGTAAAGTATGGGTGTAAAGCCATGTTACCACGAAAACCAACCACCGTTCTATAAAACCTGGACTGATTGGGACAACAACAAATGGTTAGTTTGTGACAAATAACATATAGGTAATTGTACGTTGGGGTGTGATGCACCTATGCAGCTAAACGAGTTTCTACATGTTTTGCAATGGTTGCATGCTTCGTACCGTCTTTTCTTTATTCCTTACCCACTTTCTCTCCTTTTAATTTTACTCTCTCTTTTTCTTGCTTTTCGTTTCCTCTATATTTTCTTATTTTCTTTCCTTTTTCTTATTGGAGTTATTTACAATATTATGATTGGATCCGATGAGGATTGCCTACGTATAACAACGCTGCGTGAATTAGATCATTACGTAGTTCAAGAGAAATAAATACGAAAAGTAAGGAAACAATTTTGAGAATTTTCAATTTTCATTAATAAAACTTCTATTACAAAAGATGTTAACTACTCTTTTTCTTGGAAATAAAACTACAGAATGAAAAATATAGACTCAACAATTGAAAACTCAAGAATACATTTATGCTTCATCTACTAGGGTCCGCAAGGCATCATTCGGCCTCGCCGCGGGCCTATGTGCGAGACCCCCTTGTAGTTGCTCCAAATCACTCATAACTTGTCAGACAAAATTCATCACTGCGGCAAAGAAGGTGGTACGAGTCATGTCCTCGCACGCTTGGCACTTCATGGTAATGTAGTCAGCGATGGTTCTAATCCTTTCTCTAATTCTGCCTTTTTCCTGGAGTAATCGCCTATCTTCCGGTTCCGGGATTCTAACACTTGGGAGTCATGAAAGTGTTGATATTGCGTTTGATGTATTTCTTCCTCCATTTTAGCCATCAAATTATAACACTGCTCCCTATCTACCATGAAATATTTATCTCGTTTGATTCCTCATCCTGAAAAGTGGTTACCTTTCGTCTTAGGCTGGTAATGGTCCCTTTATAGTTTCTCTTCATTTGCTGCACAAATCGTGCCCGTTCTTCTGCATTCTTTGTCCTTCATGGACGGATTTTTATTAGACTATCTTCAGACTTTTTCAGGTCTTCTTGGCATATGAGGACTTTATTTTTAGTCCACTTATAAGTCTCATATCAGCCTGACTTCTTTTCAGGTTATTGGCAGCTATTTTCATATTTCTGATCTGAGGTTTAAGGACCTCATTTTCTTGGGTCAGCTTCTTCTTTTCTCCCTCGTCGGTTGCGCCTCAACTATGAATTGTTGGACATGTGGTCTCTTTGTAGGCCTTTCAGAAATTTGGAATTTCTTGCCGAACCAATCAAGGTACTTAGGGTCCACTTCACCTCCAGCTCGGTCTCGCACTATGGTCTTGGGTTCAAGAAACCTACACTCATTCCACATTTAGAAAATTGTCCCTTCTGGAAATGCAGGTTTTGGACCTAATTCAATGGCATGTTTACTCAAATCTTCATCATTGTGGACGGTTTGAAATCTTCCTAATTGGCGCAACACTCTATAGGGAGCATAAGGTTGGATGCTCCGAATTCCCATCAAGAGGATATGAGATATTTCAGCTGACATGTACACCACTTCGGTGACGGGAAGCCCTCCAAATGCCCACTCAATTTTATCGGCAGTCAAGGATCTCAAATATACAAGCCAAGCTTCAGTTCCTGTAGGGAATTCAATACCTGCTACCCGGCTTTCAAACTCTTCAATGCAGCTCAGACCGATCAAACCATAATTCATGTACCCGACCCGGTGACAGAGGTGTTCTTGCATCCATAATTGAAGTAGCAAATTGCAACCCTGGAAGAACTTTCCCCTTTCCCGATAGATAGTCAAGGCTTGGTAGTTTTCAACAATGATCGTAGGAGCCACAGTGCTGTTGGCTTTCTTGATTGCAACATCGATCATTCCTACAAGACCTATCTCTATATTCCCATCTTTCTTGGGACAGACCACAACACTCAAGAAAGCTACCATAAAAGCTAAACCCCGCCTTGCCTCCTATTTGTCTTTGTTTCCGGCATGGGTTAGACAAGTGTTCGGCTCTTTAAAACCTCAGGGGTTACCATATCTATGATACAAGAAATAGAGTGTGCAATAACCTTTAGATAAATTTCTGTCCTGAACATCCCTACTAATACTTAGCAAATCTAGAAACCTGTGTGGGGACAGTGGTCTTAGTGACAATGCATATTGGCTTCTAAGATTTCCATTGAGGCCTGCATAACCCGCAACTTCCTCCAATGTTGGTGTGAGCTCAAAGTTAGAGAAATGGAACACGTTGCAAGTCGGGTCCCAAAAAGGTATTAAAGCTTCGATTATGTCCGACCTTGGCTTGATGTTTAATAGTCCGACAAGGCATACTAGAACTTTCACCACTGTTTCTCTACTGCCCTTTCCTAGATCATTCCACCATATGTGCAGCTTCAGGGGGATCTCATTAAGGAATGTGAAGGGTTTAATTTAATTCGTGCTCATCATGCACATTTGTTAAGGTGATTTAATGACTTACTTTAATCTAAAAGGAGAAATAACAATATCTTCTTTTTTTTTCTTCAAATTTTTCATTTTAATAACAAAACCTTGGTTTTGCAGATACGATCTTTTAGCACTTCAGGGAAGAAGATTTTAAGGTTGTGCCTGCTAGTAGGTAAAAACAACCTAAGGTGGCTGTTCTTGCAAAAACAAACTTCTAGTGCCCTTTTGGGGACATTCGACTTATTTTAAACAAGAATGGAATATCCCGACTTATTTGTGACAAAATTTTAAATTTTTTGTGGGTTTTGGCTATTTTTGCAAAGAGGGAAGTTGGACTAGATGGGGGTTGCCTACGTATCCCACATCCGGTGAGAATCAAACTGGAATAGTTCGGGCAGATTTGACAAAACCAACTATTTTTAAAAATAAAAACTTTTCTTTTTCCCTTTTTTCTCATTTCCCCCTTTTTCTTTTATTTTTCAAGAGTTTCAGCATGATTTGGGTATTGGTTTTTCTTGAAAAGGTGATCACCCTTTGCTATTATCTTTTCAACTCTCTCCCATTATTTATAGGTCGGTCAACATGCAGATCCGAAGCAAATAAATGCACAAATAACAAGTAAGATGTATCCGGGTGGTCTTTTCATTTCAGGTCATCTGTCCTAGACGGATCCAACCCCTGTATTGAGTCCCCTAAGTCAAATGCACGTGATGAAAAAAAATATGCCTACTAGGGATCCAACATGTGGCTTTGTTACACTAGTTTTAAAACTTGGGTTTACTATTCTAGACCTGGCTTACCTAAGCGGACAACTCGAGCCGTCGGGGGGGGGGGGGGGGGGAGGCAACATACCGAAAATATAGAAGCTTCGTCAGCTTAGCAACTTGTCCGAACCTCGTTCTAAAATGGGTAAGACTCTAAATAGAAGAGAAGTCACACGAAGTGCACCCTTCTTCATGATGTAGAAGACTCAGAGAGAGGAAGGGTTTCATAGCAGTTTATATATACAATTCACCAAATATCAAAGCGGTAAAACAGTTAGCACATTTAGCATAAAACATGTAGGAAAATCAGATAAAGCCAAATATAACAGCTATCATATGCTCAAATTCTTGAACCCTGAACCAAAGTTCTGGGTTAAGTCCCAACAGAGTCGCCAGAGCTGTCCCACCTCCCTTTTTTACACACCATCGGCAGAAGGGTAGTGTATAAGGGAGTATTTTCAATTAAAGTGACATTGCTGGAAATGGGATTATTTATTTATCAGAGTTGCCACTTGGGATGGGTTTGTTTCCGGTGTCCCAAGTTATCGGTTTATTTTAAATCCCAAATTAAGAAAAATTCAACTTTCCTTGTGAAGTCCGCGAACAAGAAATTCTAGATAAGGAATTTTGTTAACCCAAGCGAAGGTGATAGGCACCCCGGATTCCGTGGTTCTAGCATGGTCCCTTAAACTATTACCATCGGCCTACTATCTGATTTTAATACATGCTAAACCTCTTATGCAATTTTGAATTAGTTACCGCTTTTAGTTAAATTTAAGAAAAATTGAACATCGTCTAAAACGTGTGTTTGGATTGCGTCACTTGAAGTTCACCCGCAATCTAAAACAAATTTTTTTCAACATTTCAGGATTTGGATTTGGGTCACATGAAATGCACACCAAAGTTTAGGAAGGTAAAATTATTAAGTAACGCGCCGAAAAGCAACTAACGCACTGATAACTTTGCGAGAAGCCATAAAAAGTTGCTAAATGGCACGTCCTGAGTTCTAAGTATTTTAAAAGATATAATTAAATAGGGCCATGTAATTTATGATTTTATTTGGCGCGACGCACCTCAATTTTATTAAAGGGATATTTGAATTAGCACTTGGAGGGTCGTAGGCTATTTTTTGTCTAGTTATGGCCCAAATTAATCTATTTATTTAAAGGAGTCTAATTAACTACCTAGATCTAAATAAATACTGACTTTTGATGGTCACAACAACAAAAAAGAAAGAGAAAAGAGAGCTCAATTAAGCACAACCATCCAGTTTATGAGCTTGGCATCGAGCTCAACCATGAAATTTAAACGCCGGACTTATAATTGAGTCCTTGCAGGCCTAAAACTTAGCAAGATAATTGATTCAATGGCCTAATAACATTTGAGCTAGTTTATTATATAACTGGGCCAATGTTAGGCTCGGTCTTTATGGTCCAAATGGTCCGGGCAACAATGCAAACAAAATTAATACCAATACATAAACGTGAGATTAAGGACTTGGGTCTCTAATTTAAGACCTTTGACATAGGTTAATATTGATTCAACTTATAGGCCAACTCTTTTAAATTTCACTTTTCAATATGCAAATAATGAATAAACAATAGGGATATACATGTTTAAATTGAGAGAATGTATGAGCGTTTGGGTTTCTGATTTTTGCAGATCTTAAAACTCTAATAAAATAACCTTAAGATTAATGCTATGGGGAACTAGGTATTGAAACATGGAATTAGAACTAAATAGAATTAGAACTAATACGAGGACACACAGTAATCCTGCAATCACTTTTAGGTTCACAAAATATTCGAACTAACAATTGAAATATGATAATAAACCTTGAATATATTTAAAAGTTTACGTACAATGGATAGTAGTGAGACTTGATACCTTTCAAACTCATTTCTATACTGATATACACTACTAGAGCTAAAATAAATGAATAAGATATAATATAGATCAATAGTCCATGATTAACTATAATGCGAGTATTTGTTAACGAAAATTAATTAAGACTATAATCTGAATAAGTAAAGTGGATATGAGCATTTGGTAAAAAAAAACTAAGGCATAAGAGAGCTTTTTATTTCATCTCCAAATTAGACTTTACATCATTAAGAGTTCAAGCTTGTACCTGGAAATTTGAAGACAAATGTAGAGAAGGAGTAATCAGCAAGCAATATTGAGAATCAACAACAAAATCAACCTAGCTAAACGATTTGAAATGCTTTAAAATTGAACCAATCGAACAGTAAACCAGCTAAATCTAACTCCAAACTTTAGTGAACAAGTTTAAACCACCTCTCAACCAGATGAATCCAAATAGTTTCAGGAGTTGGAAGGGAATTAGAACTACTGAAAACTTAATGAAACAATATGCTGGATTTATAAGCTATTGTTTTTTTATTTTCAGTATTTTTTAATCTCTAAAATTTACAATTGGCTCTCCAGCCTCTAAACAAATCCGATCTCAAGGGGAGGGGTATATTGCCTTCCTAGGCAAACAATTAGGACATCATGCAGGTTTTATTTTGCAAACCTAGTCCTTAGTAATTTTTTTTAGCTTAAAGACCCTTCACTTATTGACTTGTTTTCCAAGGTAAATTACAAAAATCAGAAAATTGAAATTAGCACCCGCACTAGAAGCTTCTAGGGGCTTCCTAATATGTTACTACATGATTACCTATGTGTGTTGCCTATACTACCCCTGACTAAACCTGTATTTTATTTCAGCAGACCAAATGAACATGGTCAATTTGACCCAATGGTACAATTCACCACTGGGCCATGGCTTTCTTCACTTATACTGGCCCAAAAACAAACCAAGGTTCAAGTAACCATTAATAGAAACAATTTCAGCATTTCAACTCTTAGATTAATCAAGCTAGGAAACTATTAATGTAATGGATTAAATTGCTGATGCAAGATTAACACGTATGAACATTTGATTATTTACAAAACTAAACATACAAATAAGTTTGACAAATTTTCTAAAACCAAACTAAAGGGGATAATTAACCTAAACTAAAACAATCTCAAGCAGAAATATGACACCTAAAGAGAAAAGAAGAATGAAGACAGAGGAGACGAAGACCAGAACTTAAACTAAACAAAATAAGGAACACTAAAATGAAAGAAAACAAATGGACTAAAAATTACATAAACCAAATGAAAAAGTCTTGAAAGTCTCCGATTTTGAACGAAATGGCCATAATCTTCATTAAATTCAACTCATTTGGGGTTTGAGATTTTAGGGTCCAAACGTTTGATTTAAAATTCGAAAACTTCTAGTGCGATTCTAGTGAATGTATTTGCTGACTTGAGATGTGGAGGTTATGATGATTCCGTGGTGTTAATCTAGTGGGGATTGGTGGTGGTGGCACCGCTGGGCACGACGAAGGAATCCATGGCGGCGCCTTAGGGTTTGGGGATTTTGGAAGTTTTCGGTTGGATTTGAGGGTAGAAAGTGATAGATTCGTGATAAGGCGGTCGAGGCGAGATTGGGGTGTAAATTTTGGGTGGTTTGAAGACTCGCCGCCGTCGTGGGCGATTTCCAACGGGCGGCAGGCGGCGGTGGACGACGGGGGTTAGGGTTGGTCTTGTGAGAGGTGAGAGAGACGAGGGGGAGGGGGTTCTGAGGGGGGTAGGGTTTGTTTGGACATTTATATATTAATGGATCCAGGCTTCGCGTCCGTTAGATCAATGAACCTAGATGGCTAGGATTAATTGGGGAACAAACAATGTCGTTTTGGTGGTAAGAGGCTGGACCGGGTTTTGATGCGTGTCTTGGGCTGGGTAGACTAGTTTTGGACGGGTTTTCCGGGGTTTGATTTGGGCTGGTGAATTAAATTAGAGATTTGCCCAAAATTTGGGTCTTTAAAAATAAGAGACTCAAATTTCCTTTTTAATTCTTTTCTTTTCTTTTTCGAATTAAACAAAGCTTACAATTAAACCTAAAAATTAAACTAACCTACGTAATTATATTAAAGTATAATTAATAATCAAAGTATTAATTAAAATACCAATTTAAAGAAAACTTTTAAAATTAAAAACTAAAGTTTAAACCAAGCGAAACAAATCAATAATTTGTGATTTTTGCATTTTCGTAAAACCCTAATTACTAATTAGTCTAAAAATGTAAAATTAAATTTTAAATGGCAAATGCAATGCGTATTTTTGTATTTTATGAATGAACACAAAAATGCAAACAAACACGAAAATTATAAAATTAATTTTCAAAATCAAATAATTTAAGGAAAAATTCTAAATCTAAAAATTCTGTAAGAGTAATTCGCGCGAGACAAAAATCACGTGCTCATGGAATCTTCCTTTACGTACTGCTAAAAGAATTAGCCAATTTAGGACCGTTAAAAAGGAATAAAAAGGGGACAGGGTGCGTCAATTTTTCTTGTATTAGAAGTACGAAAACGTGAGAAAATGTAAACAAATCAACTGTATCATAAGAGGAAGAAAGCAAAAAAAAAAGGTATCAAGAGGACAGAAAGCAGATCTTATATGATTTTGTTATTTGTATCCCTAATGTGTAATAATCTTCCTCGTGCCAGTAAGATAATTCTTTCCAATATAAAACTTATTAATCCCAAATTAATCCATTGTAGGCAAAAACAAAATGTGCCATTTTGTGAGTACGGTAGATATCTATTCCTCTTCTGTAAATGGGATAATGGTTGACTCTCTCTGCGAAACCATCTGCTCCTATGCAGATTTTATTTATGACTCATGATCACCAACAATTGTACTTTTTACAAAATGGGAAGTCATTGTCTAATAAGTTGAAATGTTAAACATGTTTGACTCAATATTTATTGAAACTTTTTTAAATAAATCAATTAAAGAAGAACCATCTTACTCAGATATAGTAAATTTCGAATTAAAGAGCTAGCAACATGGATAATACACATGATGACGGGAACGTAAAAAATTTTGTTGAAATTTAATGCAATGTTTCCCATCAATCGATGAGGAGGCCACTATACATGTTTTCCTGGAGATTCGTAGATCACTCTCAAGAATATTAAAAGAGAGCTATTTAGCTGTTGGGAGAAAGAAAAGGCGCAACCCCTTTTGTTGAAAGCATTCCCTTATTATATATAGTTGTGGCATCCTTACCCTTTACTGGGCCCTATGTCCTCTTGCCTTCAATGTGCTTTAGTCGTACCTTTAAGCGTCTCCCTTGCTAATTTATCAGATATTGAGGAGGAGATATAGAGTGGGCTATATTATTTTTCGCTGCTTGATTATTCAGGCGGAACGTTGGTCAACTCGGTCACGGTGGTCATATTTTAACCAATACAGTTATTCCATCCGTCATTTGGGGTCTTCCTCTGTCGGGCTCTGCAGACGGATCATGTTTGTCACGAATTCGAGAGAAATATGACTTACGATTCTTCGTTCCTTAGTTACAGTTCTTGGATTTTTAGCAGAGTGGCAATGCTTTGTTGATTCCCATGGATAGTTGAGATGGTTTCAGAACCGAAACGTCATTTGGTATTACACCGTTGTTTCGTGGTCACCGCCATTGTTAAACACGTTCTCGAGGGGCTGAAACATTTCACACCTATCAAATTCAAGTGGCGACTCTTGGGTTTTGTGCTCGAGGGATTTATATCTCCTATAAATGGAGAGAGATTATCATTTAACTAATATACTTCTTTATCGCTTACTTGAGTCAATCTAGCAAATATACTTTCTTTCTGACACCTCAAATTTTTGCTTTCACCTCTTTTTACTGAAAAACTTTATCCCTTCTTCTTGTTACTTCTTTGGCATGTTTTCTAATAAAATTGTTGGTGATTCTTCTCGTGAAAATCTACCTACCACTAATATGGCACCGGAAGGTGCTGCTTAGGCCGGCGAAGGAGTAGATATGGCGGAAGATGAGGATGTTCCATTAGTAACCGAGATCCTGCCTCACCTTGGGAGAGAGTCGACCGACTTTAGTGTGAGCACGTGACTTTTGCCTCACTTGAAATGTTCCTATAAATTTGTTAAATTAGGAATTTTCTTTTATTATTTGAATTTTTTAAAATTAATTACGTGATTTTATGTTTATTTACAATTTTCTTTTATTATTTAAATTTTTAGGGGATAATTGTGTGATTTTGTGTTTATTTGTATTTTTCCTTTTATTTTAGGAATTAATTGTTTGATTTTGTGTTTATTTCCATCTTTCTTTTATTATTTAAAATTATAGGATTTATTTGCGTGATTTGGTGTTTGTGGGAGTTAATTGCATATTTTGTGCTCATTTGCATGTGTATGTTTTAAGTTGCATAATCCATAAAAATATAAATGGTATGGTTGCATTTAGGATTTAATTTTTGCATGTTTAGTTAATATTGAAAATGAGAAAAAAATAACAAAATTGGTTATACCAACATTTGTTTAATTTCTTTTGAATTTTAGAATTTAGGTTATTTTAGAAGTTAATTAGTTTATTTTGTAGTATTTAAACTTGGCTTTGTCTATTTTTATTTAATAATTATTAAAATTTGGAAAATAAAAAAAAAGAATTAATTAAAAAGAGAAACAAAAAAAAAGAGGAAAAGAAAGAGGTATAAATTTGGACCATACTTTAATTAATCCCAGCCCAAAATCCCCAAACCTGACCCAAACCCACATCCCAAAACCGGTCCAACCTTATAACACCCCCAACATGACCCCGTTTTGGCATCCGTTCATCTCAACCATCCGTCCATTATCATCCGACGGTCAAGATTTATCTGTGTCTTTTGATAAAACTGTCCTAATTTGTGGAAACCCTAGAGACAATCCCTACCTTCCTCGTACCATCTACCCACCGGTGTAACGTTGCCGCCAATCCACTGTACCACCACCGTCCGTCGCCGGCCAGAAATTGCTGCTACCAGCGGTGTAGCGCCGATTACCTCCAAAATTACACCCGGGAATCCTCGTTGTCTCCTCTTCCCAAACCTCCTAAGATCGCCCCTCGAAATCCCATGAAACGTGTCTAATATTTGTTCAAAGCCCGGCACCTCCGCCATCCACGGCAGTGCCCGGTGGCCATAAACTCCCAAAGTTACACCCCACACACCCCTCTTCCTAACCCTACCATAAGTCACCCTCAAACATAGCCCCAACTCCTCGAATATTCTTTTGAATGAGGTAGCCCCGCCATGCACGGCGGTGACCGGGCTCCTACGGCCTCCAAATCACAACACCTACCCCTCTAGCCCTCCTCTACCCAAAAACACACGTGGTCCTTTTAAAATAACCCCAGACCCCTCCAATTTTAAAATCATCCATGGCCCAAGTTTAAGTTCAATTTTTAAAAGACCGTTTGAGTGTCGTTCGGAGGCTCGAATTTATTTCCACCAAGTTTAATTGAAGAAAACCAGTAAGTTTATTCTCTTTCGATTGTTTTGCTTTTTTTGGTTGATTTTGTTCTGATTATTTGTTTTAACTGGAGAAAATGTTTAGTTCTCAACATTAGGAATACTCAGTATTCTCTAGTTAATCTAGTTAAATTTGATTACCCTTTATTGCAGTTGCATCCTATTTTCTCATGATTCCATGAATTACTCATTTCTTTCAGTTTAATTTTCATACCTTATTAGCTTCATTACTAGCTTAAATTTAGTTTAATCTTTGATTCTTCACCTGTTATTACTTAGCTTAGCTTAGTCTAATGTTTAGTTTTAGCATGAATTAGAATTGATTTCAATCCTGATTAGTTCAAATAAAAGTTGTAGTTTAGCATTTGCCTCTTGATTGTTGAATCTAATCCCATTTGTGTGAAATGAGTGAAATGAGTTGGTTATGAGTTGTCAAATGCATTTATGCTTATCTATTTAGAATTAAGGGTTGTTTGGGTGTAAGTTGACTGACCCTTGTAGAATTGAGACAAATGAGGGTTGGGTTTGGTAATTTCAAAGTAATTTCAGGGTAGTATAGGATTTTCCACCTAATTCCGATAATTTTAGGATAAATATGGCTAATATAGAATTTTAGTTTAGCATTGGTAACTTCCAGAATAAAATAGGGGTAATATAGAGTGTTTAACCTGGATTTGGTAATATTAGGAACAAAATAAGAGTAGTATAGGTAGTCTATAAAGGGAAGCCAATGGCAGAAGCCTTTAGACCCTTCTAGAAGAGGTCATTAATAAAAAATCAGTAGTTTTGTTGCAGTAACTTGGGAAACAAGTCAAAAAATAAGGGTCCAAGTAGGTAAAATCTCAAAATTGAAAGAGGGACCTTTAGATAAAACAAAATAAAAGTGGTTCCCTAGCCTTTGGCTATAAAAAAGGGCTCTAAATCATTCAGAAGGATGGGGGGACAAGTCTTAAAATCACTAGGAAAATTCCAGATATCTTAAAGCCTATGAATCCCCAAAACCTCTTAAAAAGGACCCTGAAATCCTAACCTATAAGAGATATAAATTTTTCTGGAATTCAGGGGTTTTCTACAGTTCCATTAGATTACCTCTCCTTAAATAATCCTGACCTCAGCAATGTAGCAGAAATTTTGTTATACGAAAAATGGAAAAACAGCCTGAGCAGACACATTGATTATGTGTTAAAACTTTCCTTGGTTCATTTCTGGTTGGTTGAGGTTCCTTTGAGTCATTTGTTGGTTTGGTAGTCTCTTACTAGCTTCACTTTGGTTTTTAACAACTTCTCTGGTCTTTTGGTATTCTGGTGCATTAATTGCTCATAAGCTGTCGATGCTTGTGATTATCACTACTGCTTGATCATTGCTGACTCTCAATTTCATTTTTTACCCATTCCAGGTACATGTTTTCAAACCTCCAATGATGTATGAAGTTTGAAGCTTAATGAATACCCAAGTTGAAGATGCATGTTATTCTCCCCTTTATTAGTTTTTGTTATCATTATTATGCATATTATGGTGGAGACATTGATTTGTAAAAATAGGACATTTAGATTTTTAGATGAATGTAGTGCCTTTGTTAGTTATTGAGTATTTCATTTGGGTCTTCGTGTGGTAATTATATGATGATAACTTGCAGCAATTGTAGCTGAACATTGGTTCAGGGGTCTAGTTGTACTTTGTATTCAATTGATACTTGATTGGATGATTTAAATTGACACCCTTATCGTTCAACCATTTAGTTTCATGTTATAGTATAAGTCGTCTTCGATCGTGTCAGTATCACCATAGTGTAGTGTAACTGAATTTTCGTTTGTGAAATTTGGGAAAAGACTGTTTGTTTGTTGTTTTTTAACCAAAGTAGATCATATGTTTAGTATTATTTTTGGCTCAATTAGAAGCCCAACAAATCAAGGTTCGATCCAGCAGCTACTCAGGCTGTTGGCGTCTGCTGAAGGATATTACAAAGGTTGGATTTATCCCCAACTTGGGCCCAACAGCCCAGCACGTCGAAGATTGATTGCACACCCCTCTCATTAATTTGGTTTACATGTATATGTTTGGGTTTTGAGTAGGGTAGCAAGTTCAAAAAGGAGAACTCATTAATTTTTTAGGCATAACTAATAGAAAAATAGTTGACTCTAGGACTGGCCCTTTCAAAATAACAGATGAGGTGTGCCATGCTAAATGAAACCTATAAGCCGTGTGGCCCTCATAAAATTCTTATTAAAATATTTAGAGATTCAGGACACGCCGCTTGGCGAATTTCACTGTGTTCCCGCAAAAATTATAACGCGCTAATCGCTTTTAGGCACGTCTTTTAACAATTTTATATCCTTAAACACGGGTGCGCATTTATGTGACCCAAATCCAAATTTCAACGGAGTTGGAATGTGTCAAAAACTGCAGGTGCATTTATGTGACGTGGTTCGAGGCATGTTTTAACAATTTTGCAATATTCTTTTAAAAAATATCAATAACAAAAGCGATTAAAGGATTAAAAATGCACGTAGGTTCATAATTGTAAAAATCAGATAATTTAGGCCAAATACAACAGTTGAGCGACCATGCTAGAACCACGGAACCCGGGAATGCCTAACACCATCTCCCGGGTTAACAGAATTTCTTACCCGGATTTCTGGTTCCCGGATTGTTTAACAGAGTCATTCTTTCCTCGATTCAGGATTCTAACTGGTGACTTGGGAAACGATAAATCTCCCAAGTGGCGACTCTGAAATTCTCTTAAATAATTGAATCTCGTTTCGATTGTCCTTTATTTGAAAAAACTCCCTTTATCTACACCCTTCGTCGGGTCGTGGATAGCCGAAAGGAGGTGTGACAGCTCTAGCGACTCTGCTGGGGATCGAACCCAGAATTTCTAGTTTAGGGTTCACGAATTCGATCTTAGAATAATTATTGTATTTGCTTTGTTTATTATCTGATTTTACATGTTGGCCTAATGTGTAAAATGATGCTTTTACCGCTTTGATATTATCTGAACTGTACATATAAACTGCTACGAAACCCTTCTCTTCTCACCTCCGAGTATGTGCTTACTGGTTGAGACCCACTATTCTGTTAGTGTCATACCCTGAAATAAGAAAGAGGCCGGGCAAGTTACTAAGCCGGATGGACTTTTCGTTCCCGGTACGTAGCCCCCTCCTCGACTCGAGTCGTTCGCTCGACTGCACAGTCTAGACCTTATTTGCATCATGCATTTGACTCAGGGGACTCAATACAGGTATTGGGTCCGTCTAGGATAGGTGTACCTAATTTAAAAGACCATCCTGATGCATTTTATATGCCACATGTTGTATCTTTTCAAGGGTGAAAGGGTCATTTGACGAACCAATGATAGCTGAGGGTAAATGACAAAAAAAAAAAGAAAAACAATGAAAGAAGAAAAGAGAGGGTGAAGTGTGGAAATAAAGCAAGTAGAATCTAGTTATGTTTTGTTACAAATTTTTTATATAAAAAAGGAAAAAAGATATACATGAAAAATTAAATTTTTTTGCACTTTTTATAAAAAGGGGGAAAAAGAAAATTTAAAATATTTTGCATGTTTTAACATTTTACGAGAAAAAGAAAAAAAATGTTTTCTCTAAAATTAGCTGTTTTTTTCTTGCCCGTATCCAATTTGCCCGAACTACGCAAACCTGATTCTCGTCTTTCGAGGCGTGATACATAGACAACCCACATAGGGTCCGGTCTTCCTTGTAAATATTAGGTTCTTGTCTTTGCGGGATCATGGCCAAAATTTGCACTTCTAGCCACTTTTAGCCATATAGGTTAGTTTTAGAATTCAGAAGTTGTTTGTTTGGAAATTGTGTGAGTTGAGTTGTGTAAATGGACTCCAATATTGAAATTCTTAGAGTTCAAGTTTGAATTCTCTTGCCAAACTTCTTTTATGCCCGCGAAAGTTCTGTTGAGATCAGTCTTTGTTTGTCGGAGCATTGTTTTGTGATGAATTGTTCGTAGGCTAATGTTTGAAAGAAAATCCTGCATTGAACACCAATTATCTTTGTGCTAAGACTATGGAGTTCTGAAGCTTGTCTTGTTGAAGTTTGCCACCATTTGTGATGTTTTGGAGTAAATTGATAGCTGAAATTCTCCTAGTTCGAACTTGTTACCACTGGTTTCTAATAGTTGTTGTTATTGTTGAGTGTAATAGAGGAGATTCAGTGGGACTAGAGATTGAGCATGCTTGAATGGTGATTTGGTTGAATATACAGTAAGCTAAATCTGTTTGAAATTTATGTTAGTTGAGACTGTGCTTGAGTTAATCAGTGATAGTGGAATTACGGTTTTCACTTCTAAAAATGGGGTTTTCCTTGTTGAACTGAGTACTCTTGTTACATAAACTATTGTCCAGTTGGTTAAAATCTGCTGACAGAAGTTGCATGTTTGCTGGAAAATAAGTCGCTATTTGTTTTCTGTTGTTGAAAAGGATTTCATACTTGCTGTCTACAGCCCTGCATTGTTCATTTTTCGCTCAACGATGGAGATTTACACATTTCTTTAATTGATTGTTGTTACTATTTTTTTCATAACAGTTGAGGTAATTTTGCAAAAGGTTTGGTTTCAATTAACTTAATTGCGTTGCTTCAGTTTATATGCCAACAATACACTATTGAAATTCAAGTTTTGAGCTGCTTTTTAAAAAAAGAAGATCCCGTACTATTCAGCTGTACTTTATGGTTATTTTGACTCAATATTGATGTGATTCTATTGCTTTGTTTCTACAGTTGAGGTCATCATTCTGGCCTGAAAATTTCTATGCCTATTGCTGCTGAATTTAATGCTCAAGGTGTTGCTGAAGTTTTGAGTTTTGAGAAGTAATTGAATAGCGAACCCGCCGGCTTGTTTGAACTTAGAATTTTGCATTTAAATGAAATTTGTTAATGTAATACAAGTTTCCGAAGCATTATTTGTACTTTTATACAATATTTTGTAAACCTGAAACTGGGATTGGACATTAGAACTTGTTTGAAGAATTTTTGACTCAAATAAGAATGTTTTGGACTGTTATTGAAGGTTGTTGAAACAACCTCAAAAATTTGCACTCTTTGCACCAGTTGTCTAGTGAGTGCAAGCTGATTTTTCTGCACAGTTGAGTTCAATTGATTACGAATGTTTTGGTGATTCAGTTAACAGGGAATTACAAGCTGAAAAATATTGCTTAAAGTTACTTTGTTTGTTGCTGCTAGTTTAGTTTGGTGTTAGTTGGTCCAGCAGGCTATAAATGTGAATCTGTAGAGTTGTCTGTAGAATAATTTTTGCTTGATTCTAAATTTTAATTATATTTTGAGTTTGATCCTGCACAGTTACTGAGTTTCAATTAGCAGTCAATTTACAACCGTGTTATTTCGATTTTCACTCACTTTTTAGCATGAAAATATATTTATTAAGGTTAATCTCAATATTTTAGTCTTTCTTTCACTTTGTAGTTGGTTTATTTAACAAAATTTTAAAAAAACTACAAAAAGAGTTACATTTTTTAGAGTATAAACTTTATTGTCATGTACAAAGAAAATAGAGTTTCCAAAATATAGTCTTATCTAGTATAGTGATTCTTTAGTTGTAGGCTTTAGGGAATACTTAGTAATGGTAGTAGCTAATTTTTTTAATATAGTTACTATATTTTCTAGCTTATTTTTGCTATATTAATTTAGTAGTATTTAGCTTTTATTTTTGTTACTTTGGATCATCCTTAAAGAAAATTAAAAAATGATGAAAAAGAAGAAGAGAAAGCAAGAAGTAAAGAATGAAAAGACAAAAATTTGTTTTTCTTGGGATTGCTACGTTTTTTGGATGATTTGTTGAGGTTTGCAAATGTTTATGGAAATTGCTTGAAGTGCATTGAGGCTACAACTTTGTCAGTTGAGGCTGTCCAGAATTGCAGAATGATTAGTTTTTGCATGTGTGACCATCTTTTGTAAATGATTTGGCCGTCAGCTAGTAGCTTGTCTTTAAAAAAGGGTTAAGAGTTAAATAAGATTGGATTTGTATCTTTGTTTCTTAGTATCAGATGATTTTGGGGGTATTGAAATGGTTTCAAGTTTATTTTATTTATTTATCTTTTTTTTAAAAAGGAAAGAAAAAATGTTTTTTTTTTGTTTCTTAGAGCTTTCATGGTTTGAGTTGTATAAAAATAAATAAAAAATGAGTTAGTTTATTTGCTCCGTTCTCGATCTTCTAGAACTACGCAAAGATGTGATTCATGCGGGATCATGATACGTAGGCAACCCACGTAGGGTTCGATCGAATCATTTTATTTTATTATTAAAAAAAGGATAAAGATAAAAATCGATTAAAAAAAGAAAGATAAAGGAAAAGAAAAAAAAA
The DNA here is from genome assembly GCA_034376525.1 of Nicotiana benthamiana. Lineage (NCBI taxonomy): Eukaryota > Viridiplantae > Streptophyta > Magnoliopsida > Solanales > Solanaceae > Nicotiana > Nicotiana benthamiana. Next base: position 56,467,026 of record CM067324.1, on the reverse strand, counting down.
ATAAGAAAAAGGGGTGTAATTATGGGATATGAAAATTAGAGGAAGGAAAATAGTGATAAATTGAAAAAGAGGAAGGAAAATAAGCAAGCAAGTGCTAGAAAAACAAAGAAAAGAGAGGCTGAAATGAACAAATTGGGATGATGCCATATGACCTTCATACTCTAGAAGTCATGTTAGAACCAGTAACTGTGACTAGGTGCATTGCACGCAATGTGATATTTTAGCTGTCTAATGCCCTAACGCTAGCATGATAGCTTCACTTTGTTATACTCATAGGAAAAGGGTGGTTGGTTTGTAGTTTTTAAAGTAGTAACTCTCCTCTACAACACAAATTCAAAGGCAATGGTGGACAACGACAGAACTGAGTTGGTCGATATCAGGGCCCGAAAGCGGTTGGTTGACCAAAACAGTGGGTTAATTGAAGAGGTACAAAGGTTGAGACAACGCATGGCAGAAATGTATCAGGCTTGGATGACCGGGAAAACACCTCCCCCGCCCCACCCAGCTGCTTAGATGCTACCCTTCTCCAAACTCTGAACATGGTTCCGAATGATCCTCTATACTCTCTAGATGCACCTGCTTATTACAGTTTTCCCAACCACCCTAGTAGCTCCGACACTCATCCTCCAACTATGTTTTCCCAAAAGCGCCCTCCTGTCACATCCATTCTCCCCAACAATGAATACCTACTCGAAGCTCATGATATCCAATGTTGCCCCTCAAAGGTTGCCCACAAGGTTTTGACTCACACAAGCATGGCCCGCGGGACGAGCCTCATGTAGGAAGTGAAAGATTCAAAATAAAAGAAAAGCGGGATGAAATACCCTGGAGGCTAGCAGGCATAAGATAGTCCTTGAAGAACAAGCAAGGAATGCGAGACCATGGTAATATGGCTTGCGAAGAATTGTTTGTATCCCCTGACGTTCGCCTAGCAACAGGGTTCAAAATGCCAAAATTTAACTTGTATAATGGGTGTGGAGATCCGGTAGCCCACTTGAGGGTTTATTGCAGTGAAATGAGAGGCGTTGGAGAGAATGATGACCTGTTGATAGTATATTTCAGCGAGAGCATGACTGGGGCAGCAGTGGACTGGTATACTCGTCAATGTGTCGGTAAATGACCTATATTAGGTGACATGGCTCAAGATTTTGTTCGATACTTTCAATACAAATCAATTATTACCCCAGATTGATCTTCCTATCTAAAATGAAAAAGAAGCTGAAGGAAAGCTTTAGGGAGTTTAGGCTCAGAGGGAGGGAGCAAGCGGCTCGGGTTTGTACCCCAAATGGTGAAGAGGAAATGGTTGAGCTTTTCCTACAAGCCCAAGAGCCCACCTACTTCAGTTATTTGATCCCGGCTTTGGGTAAGCCTTTCAATGATATGTTAAAAATAGGGGAGGAAGTAGAAGAGGGAATCAAGTCAGGAAAAATCATGAGTTGTTCGAAAGACATCAGAAGATTCAAGTAAGCTTCGGCGGGAGCAAGAGAAATGGAAAAGATGATCAACATTTCCAGCCTCGACGTCGTCCTCGTGGATATCCTTGTCTACCAGATAATCCTCCCCAATGCTACTTCTCTCCAACAGAACTCCCAAAACCGTACATCACTTTCCCCACACCCAGCTCCACAGAATGCTTATTCGCCCCCACGAGCATATTGAAAACCTCATGGATCAGGTTTCCATCCCAAGCAAGTGTTTACGAACGAGAGGATAGTAAAAAAATAAAAGGCTTTCACCCCTATCGGAGTTTGTTCCAAAGGTTAAAGCAATTGGACATGTTGAAGCCGATTCAGATAAAAATGCCAAGCCCTCTGTCAAAGAAGTTTGATGTTTCTCAAAGGTGCGCATATTGCTCAGATGCCCCGGGACATGACACAGAGAAGTGCTGGAGTTTAAATAAAGCAATTCAGAAGCTTATTGATGCATGTGACATTGTCGTGCAAAATTCGGATGCAGCGGATACCAGCCAATGTCCATTGCATGTGCATAATGAGATGCACATGTTGGGATGTGAGACTTCTTCAGGGAGCCTCGGAGGCACTGATGCTGCTAAGCTTTAAGTGCTATCAGAGGTTGATCTTCAGAACGAGCCGGTGAAAGGAACCCAAAAGCAATCTGTTGAGAACAATGTAACGAACGCTTGTGAAGTGCCTAGTGTTATTGATGTGGAACCTAGTGGCTAATATGTCCTGATGGGTAATTCTGAAGACGCTCCATTTCTTGGTCATCCAAAGAGGAGTTTTGGTGGTTTATTTTGTTGTCATTTCAATTGTCCGGATTATTTTAGGGTTGTAATCCAGATATTGTCTTGTAATTCAAACCCTTCTATCCTTTTATTTTTCCTAGTTTTGTTTAATTTCGTCAAGGTTCTTTCCAGGGTTTTAACCCCAGTCTTTTTACTCGTTTTGTTGTCCAAGCTCTTTTACTATTTGTCTAATGCAATTTTTTACTTTCCATTATTTCTAGTCATTTGGTTTAGTTTTCTTTTCTTTTTACAATTCTTTCCCTGTTGGCTTTAATGACATGACATGCATGCATAACCCTAGGCCTAGTCTTAAAAGATTACTCATAAGGCAATAGAGACACTTGCGGGAAATGAGAATAGATTTGGACCCTTTGAGATCTTTTGAATCCCGAACCACGTGAAGCAGGGGCATGTAGAACATGAAGAAATCCTAAAAGGAAGTTTACCAAACTGGCAGGGACCATTTGTTATAGCTGGAGTGTTGTCCATTGGTTCATTATATTTGACTGATGAGGAAGGGAAATGTGTAGAAATGGCTATCAATTCTGACGCAGTCATGAAATACTATGTATGATTCCTTTGACTGATCGTACTTTCTTGTCTTGGCATATCTTGAAAATTGAAATGACGAAGGCATTTTATTCTTCTATCTAAACACTTTATCCTTTGCTGACCCTTTTGAGATTTAATTATTTTCTTTCATACCCCTCTTTCGAAATCAGCAACAAAAGTCAGAAGCGCAAGTGTGATAAGGCAGTGAAAGCAAAAAAATGGAAAGAATGAAAAGAATGGAAACAAAAGAAAAGAAAATCAAAGAAAAACAAGAAAAAGAAAAGAGAAAAGGAAAAGAAAGAAAGAAAGAAAAAAAGAAAAAAAGAAAAAAAGAGAAAAGAAAACAGAAAGAAAAAAAGGAGAAGAAAAAACACAACTGAAAACAAGGAATCGTTATGAACTACGTTTGACCTGATTCTTTGTAAGGATAGATAGGAAGCCTCACGGTTTGGTCTCATCAAAATAAAATTCCAAAAGTCCCCAAGCAAGAAACTGGGGCAGAAGTTATGGTTGTTGTAAGAAATCTGATTCCGAAAGTTGTAGTTTTAAACCCATGTGGATTGTTTTGAGCCTTTGATACCCTTTCTTTCTAACCCTATCTAAAAGCACACATTACGGTCCAAAGAAAGACCTTCTGATCAGTCTTCAAGAGATGCCAAATTGAGCAAGTAGAGTTTATTCATGTCAGGGGCAACACTCCGATCCAAGCAGGAAAGATAATAAAAATGAGAGAGTCATATTGGTGAAAACCCTCACGGGCATCGTAAGGCGACGAGAGATAATAAAATAAAAAAAATGAGAGAGTCTCATTGGTGAAAACCCTCACGGGCACCTTGAGGCGACTGTAAGTTGAGAGAAAGGAACAAAATGAGAGAGGCTTGATGGTGAAAATCCTTTGGGCGCTACAAGTCGAATAAGAATTGAGAATCAGATTGGGTAATCAGAGTATCGAAGCTCAGCTTTATGGTCTGCGGGGTAAAACAAGAGTTGAACATCAAATTTACTTAACAGAATTGTCCGCATGTGCATGTCATGGTCACTAGAGTTGGTACCCGCATTGTATAGGTTTCTACTTTTAGGTGTTTTTGTTAGGAATCAACTCCTTTCCTTGTCCTCTACTATGTTCTTTTTGCCTTGTTTATTCCCTCTTCTTGAGTCTGTTGGGTCAAAACAAGTGAGAAATGACTTCAAAATCTACCACTAGCTTTCCAATTGCATAAAACGGGACCTGTTTGTCAAATCAAAGCAGCATAGGTCGGGATAGAACAACAGGCACACTAAGCTAGTAACAATCAATATGCTTTGGGATTCATTTGAAATACAAAGGTTCGGTACATATCAAATCATGGACAATGCAACAGAATGAGAGCTAGGATGAACGGAGCAATATCTTCCAAGAAGAAATCGAAGTTATCATGGCCAGCGATGGAGCAGTAGACCTCAAGGTCAGAGCCAGCAATTTGGTCATGAAAGAACATTATATACAATGTGGTTGCAAAATATGCTTTGGGGATCGGGTAGAATACAATGGTTTGGTAGATGTCAGTTCAGGAGCAATGCAATAGATAGAAGGTAATGGGTTCAAAAGGGAAAAGGACTTTTATAGGTTAAGGTTTACAAAGGAAGCGATTAGTCAAGGGGCAAACAGGGTCTTCAAATGAAAATCAATCATCATGACAAGTGAAGGAGCAATAGACCTCAAGGTCAAGGCCAGTGGTTTAAGTCAATAAAAAAAGCATACACACGAAGTGGGGGGCGATGGAGTGCTTTGGGGGGTCATGTGAAACACAAATGATGGGAAAATGTCAGTTCATAAGCAATGCAACGAATGGAGGATATGAGGTCTGAATGGAGAAGGGGTATTTTCTGCGATAAGGGTGACAGAGAGATTGGTTAGCCAATAAGCAAGTAATGTCTTTCAAGGTGAAATCAAAGTTACCATGGCAAGTGAAGGAGCGCAACACAGAGATGGGAAAGGCCACAAGGGTTAGCCAAGAATAGTAAACTTACTCAATAATCTTCGTAGAGATGTAAGAATTCTGGCAAAAGGGCTAGAAATGTAACACAATAATGAGGAGCAGAGTAAAGCTACCAGGGTCAGAGGGTCAACAAAGCATAATACACTGACTTGATCTTGGGAAAACTGCAAGGATTCTGGCAAAAGGGCTGGAAATGTCACACAATAATGGGGAGCAAAGTAAAGCCATAAAGATTCGGGGGTCAGCCAACCAACTCAAGAAACTCATCATCAACATGGAAATTTAAACACAACGGAACACGACAGTGAGGAGGCCACTTCCAATAAGAATGTCGCAAGCTAACCACCACTTTTGAAACTGACAAGCTTTCTTTGATTGACACAGGGGCAGAAAAATTTCAGAAGAGCCTAAGGGGGGCCATCCATAAGGGAAGGTAGGCACATGGCAGGTATGATCGAAATCTATGGGCCCACCTAAAAGTGGGACCCAGTTAAAACTCAAAAGGAGCATATTTCATCATAATGTTCTTACCTGCAAGAGTATATTGGGAAAAACATTAATTAGCATTAAAAGGGATAAGTAAGTTGAATCGGGGTGAAGTTTAAAAACTCAAACAGGCACGGGTAACATGGGCAGGAACAAACATCTTCCCCGGTAAGAGTCACTGAAACCCTCATGAACAATGATCACCAGCAGAAACAACTGGAAGTTAGAGTTGGCATTTAAGCTGGAACCCTCAGGACCCTTTTGGAAAATGGGACTTATTTAAAGGTTAGAGGTAATCATGGATAACAAAGGGCATAAAATGACATGCATATTGAAGTAGGATTCAGTTGAGAGCATTCTATGAATTTTTCTAGAAGACTCTTTTCTTGAATATTATTCAAAAAAATTTCGGATTGCCAGGACCCTCCTGAAAAATGGGATTTAGCCTAGAAAACAAACAGTCGGGTGGCATGGCCAAATCCAAATACTTCCCCAATAAGAGTCATCAGGATCCGCCCGGATAATAGGATTTAACGGTAGGAGGTTTCAGGACCCCCTGGATAATGGGACGTGGCTCTAAATACTAGCCCTAGTAGACTCATTCTGTCATCAAATTAAGAGTTGTCAGGACCCGCCTGGATAATGGGAAGCAGTTTTAATCACCATCCACCAGCATACCCCCCATCAGATATAATTCATAACAAGACATAGTGGAAAATAATACCTTTTGCGAAATATAACATAGTCTTAAAGTTGTCATCAGCTAAGAATTGTCAGGACCCTCCTGGATAATGGGACTTAGCTTAATTTTAGACATATTTGGTAAGGAGATTTGATTAACACTCACGGATCCGCCTAGCACCAAACTGGGGTTGGAAGAATTTTTGTGTTTTGTTTGTTTTGTTGTGATCAGGTACACATTCAGCAGTCTAAGGGAATATTTTTCAAAATTCAAGTCTGGGTAGTCAGGCGCCCACCTGTAGAACAAGGAAATATTTTTCAAAATTTTAAGTCTTGGTAATCAGGTACACAGGCAGCAGAACAAGGGAATTTTTTTCAAAATTTCAAGTTTTGGTAATCAGGCGTCCACATGTAGAACAAGGGAATATTTTTCTAAATTTAAGTCTTGGTAATCAGGCGCCCACCTGAAGAACAAGGAAATATTTTTCAAAATTTCATGTTTGATGATCAGGCGCCCACCTGTAGAACAAGGGAATATTTTTCAAATTTCAAGTTTTGGCATTCAGGCGTCCACCTGTAGAACAAGGGAATATTTTCCAAAATTTTAAGTTTTGGCAATCAGGCGCCCACTTGTAGAACAAGGGAATATTTTCAAAATTTCAAAGTTTTGGTAATCAGACGCCCACCTGTAAAACAAGGGAATACTTTTCAAAATTCATATTTCGAAAATCAGGCGCCCACCTGTAGAACAAGGGAATATCTTTCAAATTTCAAGTTTTGGCAATAAGGTGCCCACCTGTAGAACAAGGGAATATTTTCCAAAATTTAAGTTTTGGCAGTCAGGCACCAACCTGTAGAATAAGGGAATATGTTTCAAAATTTTTAGTTTTGGCAATTAGGCGCCCACCTGTAGAATAAGGAATATTTTTCAAAATGTCAAGTGTTGATAATCAGGCACCCACCTGTAGAACAAGGGAATATTTTTTTATAATTTTAAATTTTGGCAATCAGGAGTCTACCTGTAGAAAAATGGAATATTTTTCAAAATTTTAAGTCTTGTTAATCAGGCGCTCACTGTAGAACAAGGGAACATTTTTCAAAATTTCAAGTTTTAGCAATCAGTCACCCACCTGCAGAACAAGGAAGATTTTTCAAAATTTTAAGTGTTGATAATCAGGCGCCCACCTAGTTAACAAGGGAATACTTTTAGAAAATTTCAGGCTTTGGCAATCAGGCACCCACCTAGAGAACAATGGCATATTTTTCAGAAGTCAAGTCTTGGCGATCAGGTGCCCACCTGTAGAACAAGGGAATATCTTTAAAATTTCAACGTTTCGGCAATCAGGTGCCCACCTTGAGAACAAGGGAATACTTTTCAAAATTTAAATTTTGGCAATCAGGCGCCCACCTGTAGAACAAGGGAATATCTTTCAAATTTTAAGTTTTAGTAGTCAGGCGCCCACCTGTAGAACGAGGGAATGCTTTTAATGGAATACATGTCAAGTCCAACAATTCGACATCAAACATGAAGGAAGAAAAGGCAAGCAGTCAACAAGGAGTTCGCCGAAAGAAATACAAGGCAACAAAGCAACAAGGATCAAGAGCGATATTGAAGACGTATATAGGTTTTTCTTTGTAATCTGTAGCTTATAGCTTAGTCTGGTTTTCTTTTTATTTTCATAAGATGTAATAAGGAGGTCAACAAGCAGTAACAGCAGCGTCAGAACTGCAATCATAGCTTCTGGTATTCCCAGCTACCAAACACTCTAGAACTACACTGACCTGATTCCTTTATAGCCAAGGATATGTAGGCATCCTTTAAAGAAGGGTTCGGTCAGACAGTTTTCAAAATGCTTCTCATGGAATACAACGCATGCAAAAATCTCTCAGTTGCTCACTTATCTTTTTCCGGAAACCCTTCGTGTCTCCGAGCAAAGAGGGGCAGCTGTGAGCACGTGATTTTTACCTCACTAGATATGTCCCTATAAATTTGTTAAATTAGGATTTTCTTTTATTATTTGAATATTTTGGAATTAATTGCGTGATTTTGTGTTTACTTACATTTTTCTTTTATTATTTGAATTTTTAGGTGATAATTGTTTGATTTCGTGTTTATTTGCATTCTTCCTTTTATTTTAGGAATTAGTTGTGAGATTTTGTGTTTATTTGCGTCTTTCTTTTATTATTTAAATTTTTAGGATTTATTTGCGTGATTTGGAGTTTTTTGTGAGTTAATTGCATATTTTGTGCTCATTTGCATGTGCATGTTTTAATTTGCATAATCCATAAAACAATAAATGCCATGGTTGCATTTAGGATTTAATTTTTGCATGTTTAGTTAATACTGAAAATGAGAAAAAAATAACAAAATTGGTTATACCTACATTTGTTTTAATTTTCTTTTGATTTTAGAATTTAGGTTATTTTAGAAGTTAATTAGTTTATTTTGTAGAATTTAAACTTGGCTTTGTCTATTTTTATTTTATATTTATTAAAATCTGGAAAATAAAATAAAAAGAGAAATAATTAATAAGAGAAACAAAAAAAAAGAAGAGGAAAAAAAGAGGTATAAATTTGGGCCATACTTTAATTAATCCCAGCCCAAAATCCCCAAACCTGACGCAAACCCACATTCCAAACCCAACCTTGAAACACCCCTAAGACGATGCCGTTTTGGCATCCGTTCATCTCAGCCATCTGTCCATTATCATCCGACGGTGCAGATTCATCTGTGTCTTTAGATAAAACTGTCCTAATTTTGTGGAAACCCTAGAAACAATCCATACCCTCCTCGTACCAACTACCCATCGGTGTAATGCAGCCGCCAATCTACCGTACCACAAACGTCCGCCGGTGGCGGCGGCGTAGCTCCAATGACCTCCCAAATAACATCCCGGAATCCCCATTGTCTCCTCTTCCCATCACTCATATCTCCCCTCTAAACCCCATGAAACGTGTCGAATATTTGTTCAAAGCCCGACAGCTCTGCCGTCCACGGCAGTGCCCGGTGACCAATAACTTCCAAAGTTACACCCACACTCGCCTCACTCTCCTCATCCCAACCCTACCATCAGTCACCCTCAAACATAGCCCCATCTCATTGAATATTCTTTTGAATGAAGCAGCCCCGCCATGCACGGCAGTGACCAGTCTCCTACGGCCTCCAAATCGCAACCACCCACCCCTATAGCCCTCCTCTACCCAAAAACACACCTGGTCCTTTTCTAATAACCCCAGACCCCTCAAATTTTAAAACCATCCATGGCCTAAGTTTAAGTTGAATTTTTAAAAGACCGTTTGAGTGCCGTTCGGAGGCTCGAATTTATTTCTACCAAGTTTAATTGAAAAACCATTAAGTTTATTCTCTTTCGATTGTTTTGCTTTTTTTGGTTGATTTTGTTATGATTATTTGTTTTAATTGGAGATAATGGTTAGGTCTCAACATTTGGAATACTCAGTTTTCTCTAGTTAATCTAGTTAAATTTGATTATCCTTTATTGTAGTTGCATCCTATTTTCTAATGATTCCTTGAATTACTCGTTTCTTTCAGTTTAGTTTTCATACCTGAGTAGCTTCATTACTAGCTTAAATTTAGTTTAATCTTTGACTCTTCACCTGTTATTACTTAGCTTAGCTTAGTCTAATGTTCGGTTTTAGTATGAATTAGAATTGATTTCAATCCTGATTAGTTCAAATAAAAGCTGTAGTTTAGCATCACGTCTTGATTGTTGAATCTCAGCCCGTTTGTGTGAAATGAGTTGGTTTGGAGTTTTCAAATGCATTTCTGCTTATCTATTTAGAATTAAGGGTTTTTAGGGTTTAAGTTGGCTGACCCTAGTAGAATTGAGACAAAAAGGGGTTGGGTTTGGGAATTTCAAAGTAATTTTCAGGGTAGTATAGGGTTTTGTACCTAATTTTGATAATCTTAGGATAAATAGGGATAATGTAGAATTTTTGTTTAGCATTGGTAATTTTCAGAATAAAATAGGGGTAATATAGACTTTTCAACCTGTCTTTGGTAATATTAGGAACAAAATAAAGGTAGTATAAGTAGTCTATAAAGGAAAGACAATGGTAGAAGCCTTTAGACCCTTCTAGAAAGGGTCTTTAATATAAAATCAGTAGTTTTGTTGCAGTAACTTGGGAACCAAGTCAAAAAAATAATGGTCCAAGTAGGTAAAATCGAAAAGAGAGGAACCTTTAGTTAAAAAAAAATAAAAGTGGTTCCCTAGAGTTTGTCTATGAAAAGGGCTCTAAATCATTCAAAAGGATGAGGGGACAAGTCTGAAAATCACTAGGAAAATTCCATATATCTTAAAGCCTAAGAATAACCAAAACCTCTTGAAAAGGGCCCTGAAATCCTAACCTATAAGAGGTATAAATTTTTTTGGAATTCAGGGGTTTTCTACTGTTCCATTAAATTATCTCTCCTAAAATAATCCTGACCTCAGCAATACAGTAGGAATTTGGTTATACGAAAAATGGAAAAAACAGCTTGAGCAGACATATTGATTATGTGTTAAAAAATTTCTGGGTTCTTTTCTGGTTGGTTGAGGTTCCTGTGAGCCATTTGTTGGTTTGGTGGTCTCTTACTAGCTTCAGTTTGGTTTTTAAAAACTTCTCTGGTCGTTACCATTTTGGTGCATTAATTGCTCATAAGTTGTGGATGCTTGTGATTATCACTACTTCTTGATCATTGCTGACTCTCAATTTCATTTTGCACCCATTCCAGGTATATGTTTCCAAACCTCCAATGATGTATGAAGTTTGAAGCTTAATGAATACCCAAGTTGAAGATGCATGTTATTCTCCTATTTATTAGTTTTTGCTTTCATTATTATGCCTATTATGGTAGAGACATTGATTTTTAAAAATAGGACATTTGGACTGTTAGATGACTGTAGTGCCTTTGTTGGTTATTAAGTATTTCATTTGGGTCTTCGTGTGGTAATTATGTGATGATAACTTGCAGCAATTGTAGCTGAACATTGGTTCATGGGTCTAGTTGTACTTTGTATTCAGTTGATACTTGATTGGATGATTTAAATTGACACCCTCATAGTTCACCCATTTAGTTTGGGCGGATCCTCAGCATCACCATGGTGTAGAGTAATTTAATTTTCATTTTGGAAATTTGGGAAAAGACTGCTTGTTTGTTGTCAGCAAAGTAGATCATATGTTTAGTATTATTTTGGGCTCAATTAGAATCCCAACACGTCAAGGTTCGATCCAGCAGCTCCTCAGGCTGTTGGCGTCCGCTGAAGGATATTACAAAGGTTGGATTTATCCCCAAATTGGACCCAATAGCCCAGCACGTTGATGATTGATTGCACACCCCTCTTGTTAATTTGGTTTGCCATGTATATGTTTGGGTTTTGAGTAGGGTAGCAGGTTTAAGAAGGAGAACTCATTAATTTTGGAGGCATGACTAATCGAAAAATAGTCGACTCTAGGACTGGCCCTTTAGAAATAAAGGATGAGGTGTGACATGCTAAATGAAACCTATAATCCGCGTGGCCCTCATAAAATGCTTATTAAAATATTTAGAGATTCACGACACGCTGTTTTGGTGAATTTTACGGTGTTCCCGCAAAGATAATAACGCGCTAATATCTTTTAGGTACGTCTTTAATAATTTTATATCCTTAAACATGAGTGCGTATGTATGTGACCCAAATTCAAATCTCAACGGAGTTGGATTGTGTCAAAAACTGTGGGTGCATTTATTTGACGTGGTTTGAGTCATGTTTTAACAATGTTGCTATATTCTTTATAAAAATCAATAAAAGCGATTAAAGGATTAAAAAAGCTCATAGGTTCATAATTGTAAAAATCAGATAATTTAAGCCATATAATAGTTGAGTTAACGTGCTAGAACCACGAAACCCGGGAATGCCTAAGACCTTCTCCCGGGTTAACATAATTCCTTACCCAGATTTATGGTTTGCGGACTATTAAACAGAGTCATTCTTTCCACATTCGGGATTCTAAGCGGTAACTTGGGACACCATAAATCTCCCATGTGGCGACTCTGAAATTCTCTTAAATAATTGAATCTCGTTTTGATTTTACTTTAATTGGAAAAACTCCCTTTATCTATGTCCTTCGCCGGGTTGTGGATAGCCGAAAAGAGGTTTAACATTTAGTATTCGCGCCAGGGTTGAACCAGAACATGTTCCCTCCATTATGAGAGAAAGGGACATTGTAGAGTTGAAAGAAAGGTGGGGAATCCCCATTTATGTTTATATGCGTCTGGTAGTAGGAAACGACATAGTTCACTTTGATCGCTCTGGATACAGCATGCTCTATGACTACCCCTTTCTCATAGGGTATACACTTCCTCTTCCTTTGCTAGTAGTAGATTTTTGCCATTTTTACGAGGTATGCCCTGCCCAACTTTTGCCGTATTTGTAAAAGTTATTCTATATGCTGCTTAATCATGCAGAACTCATCGGCCGTAAGGTCACTTTGGACCACATGCTCAGCATATTTTCTCCTATACTTTTTCGAGGTTCATCGATTCACATGTGTCCTCATGGGTCGCGGAGTTTTGTGGTAAAGATGGATGACAGTACCAATCATCATTTCTCCGAGAATTATTTTTATGTGCGGACTGGGCACGTTGTGGCGGATCCAACAGGCTTCCCTAAAAAGTGGAACTTTTGTGCGTAAGTTTTCATTTTTTTAATCGGTGAAATGCCCGACCGTTTTCTATTATGGTACTCATTTTGTCTCGTCTTTGCAGCTGAGAGTTTTCCCCATATGCCTGTCAAAGGTATTCATAAATGGGTGCGTGCAATTCTTCCCCATACATTGGGGATTCACATATGGTCGACCTTTCATAAAAGGTTCGGGCGCAGGCCTCTTACATGTGAGATAGCATTTTTGTCTGTTCTTTCTCTTTTTTCTTAGCTTCTTATGTGTCGTTTGTGGATGTCAGGGAGAGTGAGGAAAGCTAGGGCCCCTTTGTTAATGTTTCGTCAGCCGGCCGCATCTGCTCACCCAATTATGGTACCTATTGCCTGACCTTTTTCGAGGGCTACTCTATTTGAGTCTATGGCTATGGTTACTCCTGTGAGGGACACTTCTCAGGACAAGGTCCCGACTGGTGTTATTCGCCGAATAGGGGAATCACTGTCTACAGGGGAAAACGAGGGGCCGTCGAAGTGACGGAGAGTGGATTTTGAGACTGCGCCCCCAATAGTGATTCATCAGGATGATTCTCCCATGATGAGCACTAGAGAGGGTGTTTTTGTGGTTCCCCCGTAGAGACGAAACTGACCGTTGGAGTTGTTTGTGTCTATGACCAACAATGATAAATTCATGCCGTTTGCTCAGCTCAATCAAAAATTCCTGCCGTTGTCTTAGCTCAGAAATCCCTGTTGTTGTCGGTGATCAACGACCTACCGTGGCAGAGAATCAGACTTCTTCGACTGCCGTTATAATTTCGGACATTCCCTCATCTTTTTAGGTTGTGCTTCTTCTGCAGCTGCAAAAAGAGAAAAAGGTGTGGTGGTCAACAACTACGAATCTGAGTCGGACCCAGACCCTGATGATGTCAAGATATTTGAAGAGGGCATTGCTCACTCAGTAATTTATACGGGGAACTTGGCCCGTATTCTTCAGATCTCTTTTGGTGTCAATTTCCTAGGAAAAAGGGAGGATCCAGTGCCTCCTTTCTACCTGCTATGTTTTGACGCCAAAAATTAGGCCCTTCGATATGTTCCTGACGCCTATTTGATGGACGAGGTGGCCATTATGGGCTTAAGGGTAATTCATATTTTACTTTCATTTCTTCGCCATTATGGGAATACTAACCTGACCCTGTCTTTGCATTTTTTAGACTTACATAGTAGAGATGGAAAGAGTTCGCAGGGCCGCCAGGGTTTTCTTGAGATGTTAGAGAAGTATAATTGCTACTGCAGCAGGTGCTGCGTGATGCATGAATGGTTGAGGATAAACCCCGATAATCGGGGTCTTAGTGAGGAGTTGGAGACAAAGGACCAAGAGTTGATACAATCTATCTACAGCAAGAGTGCGCTCGAGGAGCAACTTTGAATTAGGATGAGGAGCTTGAGTTAGGCAAGGGAGTCGTTGCAGAATGTATGAATATACAAGAGCGATTGAGGTCGATGCAGTCGGAGATGGACCAGAACTTGATCAAGATCGAGGCAGTGAGTGTGGAATGGATGGGAAAATTGACCACGCTGGAGAACAAAGTTGTCAGGTTATAGAGTATTGAAAATTCTTGGTCTGAGGCTTCGGTGAGGGTGGAGCCCTTGGAGAACACCATTCACGTCCATCAATACAAATAGGAGTTGGAGAGAGCGGCAATTACCCTTATGGAGGCAAGGCTCGAGGAGCACATCAGTGAGATTGATCAAGAGACGATGGTTCTGGGAGATCGGATTGCAGCACTGGATGTAGAAAATGAGCTACTGTTAGCTCATATTGAGTCTTCCTCCACTGGCGTCCACTTCAATATGCATGAGCTTTGGGTCTATAACGAAGCCTAGCAAGATATACATATAAGAGTTTGTGGGAGGCGGGTACTGTGATTGAGGCTACCTATGGAGATACACGAGCAAAAGTGTGGGAGGCTCGCATCAACTGTGGGTATGATATAGCGACACCTGAAGCTAATAGGGATGCAGATAATGGTAATGGAAGCTTCTTAGAGACGCTGATGGTGATGGTAATGCTGACAGCGGTAATGATGCAGAATGAAGAATGTTGTTCTCGTCTATTCTTACTTTCAGTTGTTTGTTGCTCGTCGTTGTTTCTTCTCACTTTCTATTCATTCTTCTTCCTCCCACCTCCCATTTTTATTGTTGTTTTGTGCCATATGTAAGCGGCAATAGTCCGCGCAATGACTTTGTATAAAGAAGAGTCTTTTCATTATTATTTGCCTTGCACTTTTTCTTTATTCCATCTATTTATGGCTTTTGGCATGAGATAGACGCCTATATGGCGAGTCTCGATCTTTCTTTCCTTTTGATGGCTTTAGGCCTCAGAAGTATTTCAACCTAATCGAAATAGTGCCTCGTCACTATACGATTGAGGTCAAAATCTTCTCATATTAGCGGAGGCCCTTGGCCTTAATAAGTATTATTTCAAACTTATCGAAATAGTAACCCGTTGTTGTTCGATCAAGGTCGAACTCTTCTCTTTTTGGCGAAGGCCCTTAGCCTTAATGGGTGTTATTTAAAACTTACCAACATATTAACTCGTCATCGTTGGATAGAGGTTGAACTCTTTTATTTTTGGAGAAGACTCTTGGCCTTAATAGGTGTTTTTCGAACTTATCAAAATATTAACCCGTTGTCGTTCGACCAAGGTCGAACTCTTCTCTTTTGGAGAAGGACCTTGTGCTTAATGGGTGTTATGTCGAACTTATATAAATATTAGCCCGTCATCGTTCGATCGAGGTCGAACTCTTCTCTTTTTCATGAAGGCCCTTGTCTTTAATGGGTGTTATTTCAAATTTGTCGAAATATTAACCTGTTGCCGTTCGATCTAGGTCAAACGCTTTTCTTTTTGGTGAAGGCCCTTGGCCTCAATGGGTTTTATTTCGATCGAGGTCAAACTCTTCTTTTTTTGGCGAATTCCCTTGTCCTTAATGGGTACGAAATATTAACCCGTCGTCATTTGATCGAGGTCAGACTCTTCTCTTTTTGGCGAAGGCCCTTCGCCTTAATGGGTGTTATTTCAAACATATCAAATTATTAACTAGTCGTTGTTCGATCGAGGTCGAACTCTTTTTTTTGGTGAAGGCCCTTGGCCTTAAGGGTGTTATTTTCGAACTTATAAAAATATTAACCCGTCGTTAGATAAAGGTCAAACGCTTCTCTTTTTAGTGAATGCCCTTGGCCTCAATGGGTGTTATTTCTAACTTATCGAAAAATTTACACATCGTCACTCGATCAAGGTCAAACTCTTCTCTTTTTTGCAAAGTCCCTTGGCCTTAATGTGTGTTATTTCGAACTTATTAAGATATTAACCCGTTTTCGTTCGATCGAGATTGAACTAAGGACTTTGGCATTAATGGGTGTTATTACGAACTTATCAAAATATTAAACCATCGTTGTTCTGTCTAGGTAGAACTCTTCTCTTATTTGGCTAAGGCCATTGGCCTTAATGGAAGTTATTTGGAACATATCAAATATTAACATGTCGTTGTTCGATCGAGATCGAACTCTTCTCTTTTTGATGAAGGCCATTGGCCTTAATGGGTGTTATTTCGAACTTATTGAAATATTAACCTACCGTCTTTCGATCGAGGTCAAACTTTATTCTTTTTGGTGAAGGCACTTGGCCTCAATGGGTATTATTTTGAACTTATGGAAGTAATAACTCATTGTCGTTCGATCGATGTCGAACTATTTTCTTTTTGGCAAAGGCCCTTGGCCTTAATGGATGTTATTTCGAACTTACCAAAATATTATCCCATCGTCATTCGATAAAGGTCGAACTCTTCTCTTTTTGGCGAAGGAATTTTGCCTCAATGTTTGTCATTTCAAACTTATCAGAATAATAACCCTATGTCATTCAATCGAGGTCAAACTTTTTTCTTTTTGGCAATGGTCCTTGCCCTTAATTGGTGTTCTTTCGAAGTTATCGAAATATTAACCCGTTGTCTTTCGATCGAGCTCATACTCTTTTCTTTTGGTGAAGGCCCTTGGCCTCAATGGGTGTTATTTCAAACTTATCGAAATATTAACTTGTGGTCATTTGATCGGGGTCTAATTATTCTATTTTAGGCGAAGGCCCTTGGCCTTAATGGGTGTTATTTCCAAACTTATCGAAATATTAACATGTTGTCGTTCGATCTAGGTCAAACGCTTTTCTTTTTGGTGAAGGCCCTTGGCCTCAATGACTGTTATTTCGAACTTATTGAAATATTAACTCGTCATCGCTCAATCGAGGTCGAACTCTTCTTTTTTTGGCGAATTCCCTTGTCCTTAATGGGTATTGCTTTGAACTTATCAAAATATTAACCCGTCGTCATTTGATCGAGGTCAGACTCTTCTCTTTTTGGCGAAGGCCCTTCGCCTTAATGGGTGTTATTTCAAACTTATTAAAATATAAACCCGTTGTCATTCGATTGAGGTTGAACTCTTCTCCTTTTGGCGAAGGCCCTTGGCCTTAACGGGTTTTATTTCGAATTTATCGAAATATTAACCCGTTGTCGTTTGATCGAGGTCGAACTGTTCTGTTTTTGGCCAAGGCCCTGGTCCTTAATGGGTGTTAATTTGAACTTATCAAAGTATTAACCCATTGTTCGATCGAGGTCGAACTCTTCTCTTTTTGGCTAAGGCCCTTGGCCTTAACGGGTGTTATTTCGAACTTATCAAAATATTAACCCTTCATTGTTCGATCAAAGTCGAACTCTTCTCTTTTTTGCAAAGGCCCTTGTCCTTAATGGTTGTTATTTCGAACATATCTAAATATTAACTAGTCGTCATTCGATTGTGGTCGAACTCTTCTCTTTTTGGTGAAGGCCCTTGGCCTTAATGAGAGTTATTTTGAACTTATCAAAATATTAACCTATCGTCATCCGTTCGAGGTCAAAAGCTTCTCTTTGTGGCGAAGGCCCTTGGACTTTATGTATGTTATTTCGAACTTGTCAAAATATTGAAATGTCGCCGCTCGATCGAGGTCGAACTTTTCTCTTTTTGGTGAAGTCCCTTGGCCTTAATGTGTGTTATATCAAACTTACCAAAATAATAACCCGTTATCATTCGATCGAGGTTGAACTCTTTTCTTTTTTGGCAAAGGCCCTTGGCCTTAATGGGTGTTATTTCTAACTTATGAAAATATTAACTCGTCATTGTTCAATCGAGATCGAACTCTTTTCTTTTTTGTGACGGACCTTGGCCTCAATGGGTGATATTTCAAACTTATCAAAATGTTAACCCGTCATCGTGTGACTGAGGTCGAACACTTTTCTTTTTGGCGAAGGACCTTGGCCTTTATGGGTATTATGTTGAAATTATAAATATATTAACCCGTCGTCGTCCGAACGAGGTCAAACTCTTCCCTTTTTGGCGAAGGCTTGCAGACTTAACGGGTTACACATTGAACTTATCAAAATATTAACCAGTTGTCGTTTGATCGAGGTCGAACCCTTCTCTTTTTGGCCTAGGCCCTTGGCCTTAATGGGTGTTATTTCAAACTTATAAAAATATTAACCCATCATTATTCGATCGAGGTCTAATTCTTCTCTCTTTAGCGAAGGCCCTTAACCTTAATAGGTGTTATTTCGAACTTATAGAAAACTTAGACCATCGTAATTCAATCGAGGTCGAAATCATTTATTTTTTTGAAGGCTCGTGGCCTTAATGGGTGTTATTTAAAAGTAGTCGATGTTTTAACTCATCATCGTTCGGTCAAGGTTGAACTCTTTTCATTTATGCGAAGGCCCTTAGCCTTAATGAGTGTTCTTTTGAACATATCGAAATATTAACCCGTCGTCTATCCGTTCGAGGTCAAAAGCTTTTCTTTTTGGAAAAGGCCCTTGGACCTAATAAATGTTATTTTGAACTTATCAATAAATTAACACGTCGCCTTTCAATCGAGTTCACACTCTTCTTTTTTTGGTGAAGGCCCTTGGCCTTAATGGGTTTTATTCCGAACTTACCAAAATATTAATTCGTTATCGTTCGATTGAGGTTGAACCCTTTTCTTTTTGGCGAAGGACCTTGGCCTTAATGGGTGTTATTTAAACTTATCAAAATATTAACTTGTCATTTTTGTTCAATCGAGGTCGAACTCTTTTCTTTTTTTGTGAAGGCCCTTGGACTTAATGGGAGTTATTTAAAACTTTTCTAAATGTTAACATGTCGTCGTTCGATCGAGGTCAAACTCTTCTCTTTTTGGCGAAGGACCTTGGTCTTAACGGTTTTTATTTCGAACTTATAAAAATATTAACCCGTTGTCATTCGATCGAGGTAGAACTCTTATCTTTTTGTCCAAGGCCCTTGTCCTTAATTGGTGTCATTTCAAACTTATCGAAATATTAACCCGTCATTGTTCAATCGAGGTCGAACTCTTTTCTTTTTGGTGAAGGCCCTTGGCCTTAATGGTTGTTCTTTCGAACTTATCGAAATATTAACCCGTTGTCTTTCGATCGAGCTCATACTCTTTTCTTTTGGTGAAGGCCCTTGGCCTCAATGGGTGTTATTTCAAACTTATCGAAATATTAACTTGTGGTCATTTGATCGGGGTCTAACTATTCTATTTTTGGCGAAGGCCCTTGGCCTTAATTGGTGTTATTTCCAAACTTATCGAAATATTAACCTGTTGTCGTTCAATCTAGGTCAAACGCTTTTCTTTTTGGTGAAGGCCCTTGGAATTAATGGGTGTTATTTCAAATTTGTCGAAATATTAACCTGTTGCCGTTCGATCTAGGTCAAACACTTTTCTTTTTGGTGAAGGCCCTTTGCCACAATGGGTGTTATTTCGATCGAGGTCGAATTCTTTCTTTTATGCGAAGGCCATTGGCCTTAATGGGTGTTATTTCGAACTTATCAAAATATTAACGCGTTTTCTTTCGATCGAGATCATACTCTTTATTTTTTGGAGAAGGCCCTTGGCCTAAATAGGTGTTATTTCGAACTTATCAAAATATTAACCCGTTGTCGTTCGATCAAGGTTGAACTCTTCTCTTTTTGGCGAAGTCCCTTGTCCTTAATAGGTGTTACGTCAAACTTATCAAAATATTAGCCCGTCATCGTTTGATCGAGGTCGAACTCTTCTCTTTTCATGAAGGCCCTTGGCATTAATGGGTGTTATTTCAAATTTGTCGAAATATTAACATGTTGTCGTTCGATCTAGGTCAAACGTTTTTCATTTTTGTGAATGCCCTAGGCCTCAATAGGTGTTATTTCGATCGAGGTCGAACTCTTTCTTTTATGTGAAGGCCCTTGGCCTTAATGGGTGTTATTCAAACTTATCAAAATATTATCCTGTCATCATTCGATCGAGGTAAAACTCTTCTCCTTTTGGTGAAGGCCCTTGGCCTTAATGGGTGTTATATAAAACATATCAAAATATTAACTAGTCGTCGTTCGATCGATGTCGAATTCTTTTCTTTTTGGCGAAGGCCCTTGGCCTTAATGGGTGTTATTTTCGAACTTATAAAAATAGTAACCCGTCGTTCGATCGAGGTCAAACGCTTCTCTTTTTAGTAAATTCCCTTGGCCTCAATGCGTGTTTATTTCTAACTTATCGATCGAGGTCGAACTCTTCTCTTATTCGCAAAGGCCTTCGGACTTAATGTGTGTTATTTCGAACTTATTAAAATATTAACCCGTTGTCGTTCGATCGAGGTTGGACTTTGGCGTTAATGGGTGTTATTACGAACTTATCAAAATATTAAACCATCGTTGTTCTGTCTAGGTCGAACTCTTCTCTCTTTTGGCTAAGGCCCTTGGACTTAATGGGAGTTATTTGGAACATATCAAATATTAACATGTCGTTGTTCTATCGAGATCGAACTCTTCTTTTTTTGATGAAGGCCCTTGGCCTTAATGGATGTTATTTCGAACTTATTGAAATATTAACCTACCGTCTTTCGATCGAGGTCAAACTTTATTCTTTTTGGTGAAGGCACTTGGCCTCAATGGGTATTATTTGGAACTTATCGAAGTAATAACTCATTGTCGTTCGATCGAGGTCGAACTATTTTCTTTTTGGCAAAGGCCCTTGGCCTTAATGGATGTTATTTCGAACTTACCAAAATATTATCCCATCGTCATTCGATAAAGGTCGAACTCTTCTCTTTTTGGCGAAGGAATTTTGCCTCAATGTTTGTCATTTCAAACTTATCAGAATAATAACCCTATGTCATTCAATCGAGGTCAAACTTTTTTCTTTTTGGCAATGGTCCTTGCCCTTAATGGGTGTTATTTTGACCTATCAAAACATTAACCCGTCATTTTTGTTCAATCGAGGTCGAACTCTTTTTTGTTTTTTTTGTTAAGGCCCTTGGACTTAGCGGGAGTTACTTAAAACTTTTCTAAATGTTAACATGTCGTCCTTCGATCGAGGTCAAACTCTTCTCTTTTTGGCGAAGGACCTTGGTCTTAACGGTTTTTATTTCGAACTTATAAAAATATTAACCCGTTGTCGCTCGATCGAGGTAGAACTCTTATATTTTTTGGCAAAGGCTCTTGTCCTTAATGGGTGCCATTTCGAACTTATCAAAATATTAACCCGTCATTGTTTAATCGAGGTCGAACTCTTTTCTTTTTGGTGAAGGCCCTTGGCCTTAATGGGTGTTCTTTCGAACTTATCGAAATATTTACCCGTTGTCTTTCGATCGAGGTCATAATCTTTTCTTTTTGTGAAGCCCTTTGGCCTCAATGGGTGTTATTTTAAACATATCGAAATATTAACTTGTGGTCATTTCATCGGGGTCGAACTCTTCTATTTTTGGCGAAGGCCCTTGGCCTTAATGAGTGTTATTTCCAAACTTATCGAAATATTAACCTGTTGTCATTCGATCTAGGTCAAACACTTTTATTTTTGGTGAAGGCCCTTGGCCTCAATGAGTGTTATTTCGAACTTATTGAAATATTAACTCGTCATCGCTCAATCGAGGTCGAACTCTTCTTTTTTGGCGAATGCCCTTGTCCTTAATGGGTATTGTTTTGAACTTAATGGGTGAAGGCCCTTCTCTTTTTGGTGAAGGCCCTTGGCATTAATGGGTGTTATTTCAAACTTATCAAAATATTAACCCGTCGTCGTTCGATCGAGGTTGAACTCTTCTCCTTTTGGCGAAGGCCCTTGGCCTTAACGGAGCAAGTTCTTGAACCCGGGTCTCAGGGAACGTATTAGCAATTGGGATAGACATATACCCAATTGCCTTGCCCTGTTGAAATACAGGAATTGTGAATGTGTTCTTGTTAATTGTGATTTTATAGACACATAGATGTGGAGTTAACTTGAATAGGCGAGTAAGAACTCGACAGATTCTTATGAGCAATATAAGCCCTGTCAATCAACAACCCAGATAAATCGATTAGTCATTTTAAGCCAAGAACACAACACGATTGTTAACTAGCCCGTGACCTTGGAATATCCTCTCCTACTGTTTGTTATTCAAATTCATAATTTGTTTGGTTAACTGCTCTAGTTATATTATTTATTGATAGTTTAGGTCGTAAAAAAGTTACACTTCTATTTTGTGAAGAAAAACTCTTGGATAGATAAATTAATCAAGTTGGAATCAGTCAAAAGTTAATCACAAGTCTTCGTGAGAACGATACTCTACTCACTACTCTATTACTTGACAATCATGTGCACTTGCATGAGTGTTTTGGTCGCAACACCAGGTTACTCTTTCGCTTCTTATCATATAAGTATAAGTCTAAGTCTTTTAGTGTTTTCTCATTACTTTTCATCTTAAGAATAATGGCCTAATCTCATCTCATACTTTATAAGTCTTATCTATCTATTGTTGATTCATCTCAAATTTGATCTATAATCCACGATTGATGACTTGAAACTTGTTACGTAATACATCGCCATTAGGACTTACATCTCATTAGGGAACATCTGAAATAATTAGACTAATCCACCTGGGGTGATATTATACTTCAATAACCGTATTTTATAGAATACTAATGTGATTCACTTACGTGGGTATTTTAATCTTTATAATTCATGAAATCCACCCTCTTTTTTTCAAATCATTACTCAATCGAAGGCACAAACGTCATTCTTCATATATCACAATTACACCCTCATTCTACTACTATGGCAGCATTTCAACTTTTCTAAATATTAGTAGTCTTAGACTCCTTTGAATTCATTCAGGCTATACTAAAATTTCTATAACTTACAAAAACCATCAGCTCTCTTATTTCCATGGGCTTAATCCCGAGAACTTATCCATTTACTCACCTTCTCACTTGCCCTTTAAAACCTTGTAGTTCTATAATATTTTAGCTTGCAACCGATTTCCTTATGCTTTTCTGGAACATCAAGTGAGACATCACGTTGCATCTAACTCTTCTTTATTCTATTAATTAGACTTCTCGATACCTAGAAACCATAGGTTGGAAGGCTTGCCACTGACAACGCTGCTATCATTCCTGGATACATAATCCAACACTTCTAGTTCTTTATCTGAAGTATAGATTATTCCCAACCTTCTGCACCTGAGTATCTCTTACATTGTTCACCTTTACCTTACTTACCTTAATATCCCGCATCACATCTTCTATCTTTTTCATGACCGCCCTTCCACATAGGTATGATTCGCATCCACAACTTGAAGCTCTATTACTATTTTTTCACCTTTGACGCATACACAACTCGGTGGGAGCTTCACACTGACTTCTTATGAGGCTGGTACTCTTTTAACTGGCTTTCCCATAGAGTTGTTATAGAATATTTTTACTGTACTATTTCTTTTGTTCCTCTGATATGAAGTGATTCTGCAATGTTCTCAATCATGATGTTTATAACTTTTTGGGTCCAATAATCAGACTCCTAATTTATTTAGTTGATGTAACACTTTAGTTTCCTCTTTCTTCTGATCAGCATTTATGTAGGCTTAAGCTATCTCCCGATCTGTGACTTATGGTATTAGCTATTACTTTAGCCCTTCCTGGACGCTATGAAATATCTGTGATACATTCTTTTAACAATTCAATCCTTCGTCTATGACCTAAACTCAATTCTTTCTTTTAACTTATACGAGAATCTTTTGACGGCTATATGATTGTTAACATATATGCTGCATGGATAATACACATAAATTTTAGGTGCATTCATAATGTAATTATCTATGGATCATTGATTGAATATTTCTTTTCGTTCATTCTCAACTTTCTTTATTTGCAAGCAATTTTTTCTCCTAGTCGTTTTGCAACTTGTTTCATGAATACTTGGCTTATATTAGATCCCACGCATACTAGAAGTTTCGTGCAACTCATATGATCTTGATAACTACTCTTGATTTTACTTCCCATTCTTTAGCCACGGTTGGTGCCACTTTCTTATGGAGTGTATACAATTTTGTTACGAGACAATTTTTATAAGACCATTTTCTCTTTAGGTTACTGAGCTTAGGTTGAAACCTTCTTCTTTATTTTCTCAGCTAACCTCTGACTCTTGTAAATCTACGAGCTTATGACATCGTATATTCGACAAAAGTTTTGATGTCCTTCCTTTCTTATAATAATCCGTAGTTACTTATCTTCATGCCCTTGTGGCACTCTCTTTTATTTCTGTAACACTTATACAACACCTTTAACTAACCCAACTCCTATCTGAATATTTCTCAAGGATCACGATGTCATATCCGCGAAACAGAATTCACTATATTAGGTTTTACTATGTTTATCTTTTATAATCTGTTGATTGTCTGTATCCTCCAGTCTAGCCATAAATAGGGCCTTCCTGAATCAACTACTAATTACTCGTTGTCCCCTTTTCATATCAAAATACCACAAATTTTTTCTTAGATTATTAACATTCTCCTAACTTTCCTCTTGCACTAGCTCCTTATTTATCAATAACATCCCAAATAGGAACCCTTACTTCATTTCCTTGACATCGTTCTTGCATAATGTTCTGCAATTATAGCATACCGGTAGGATTTTGATAAGTGTAATAGCATTAATTTCTCATATAATTGCATTCTTCCTTTACCATTCCATAGTTACTTAACCACTTAATTATGACTTAATGCCACATAACCCCATATTCCCTCCTTTAGGGGAATGCTAAGATTTAGAGCTACAACGATCTATCTATAGATGTTTTCCCTCTTCATCTTTGGCACCATTTCATATCATCGATAGCCCTTAATCATCTTGAGGTAATCCTTCTATACTAATGATAACAAAATTCCTTACTTACAAGGATGACACATAGTGTAGCTAGCGCACATAATCCCTTAAGCTTAACTTTACTCATATTGCTGCTCTAGGGAAGTGTCTTCCTGAATGGCCATTCTTTCAATTTCTCATGAATTCATCTGTTGTCCATTCTATTATTGCCGGAACGCAATATGAAATTATCATGATGTCGACCATTAGCAAATCACTTATTCCCTAATTCATGTTTAGTTTATTGTTCACCAATCCATATTGATTTTTGTTACTCTAGGGTCTAATTTTCCTTTTGGTAATCACGAACTTATTTCCTGAAATGAGTATATGGCTTTAAAGGCCTATACTTTTTTTGTCTCACGGCCTATCACCTCTCATTTTTTTCCTTCCTTTAGCTATAGACTCTGTAATAATGCAACTTTTAACTATCATTGTCATTCATGGATCACATCTTACTCATAATTCTTTATTATCTCTCTTCTTATCTCCCGGTTAATATTTCTGTCTATCATCTTATTTTGAAAACTTCAACAAGATATTCTTTTGATTTTAGATCTCCTTTACTCCATCCAATGGCTCTTCGCGTTGCCTAACATTCTTTCTTTACTAGGGACAGGAGCCACACTAAGAAAATATTTGTCCCTTACAAGATTCCAGTGCCTGTCATTTTAAAATCTTTTTTTGAACATTCTAGTATTTATATCTAGATTTACTGTTCTAGAGTGCACAATTTCTGTGTCACAGAAGGAGATCTATTAGCACATTTGCAATATCCTTAGGAAATGTCAACTAATGCAAAGAATCCATACATCACTTTGGGTTACTCTAACCCTAGCAGGATCTTGATATCCCATCCTTCTCTTAAACCATACCCGTTATTTCCTATAGGGCATAACTGAGATGGGTGTGGTCAATTGTTCATACCTCTATTACTATTGAAAATAACTCAAAATGCTTATATCTCCTTTTCCAAGTAGTAAGTAATGATAATCTTCACTAGCTAGGTACCTCGTACCATTCTTCCTCTTGCTTCTTTACTTGTAGAAACTCGTATCTAACTTCTGATTCTCTCGTAGCTTTTTACCATATAGGTGGATATATAATCATGCCTTAGGGCTCTTTTTCCATAATATCACATGTCTTGCTACACACAATATCTACTGGAGACCTTACATTTACTCATCATAAGCATGATGCAAAATTGAGTTCCTCTGACTCTACTCTTCCACAACTATGTCTCTTACCAATCGCCTTTTCGGATGTAGGTGTCATTGTATTATGAATAAGATAGATTTTAGGAAATTGAGTGTTTACAACTGAGCTTTACCACACGATCTAGAGTAAGAAGAAAGAATGACAATCCTAAATGTATTGTAGCCTCCTACTTATAATCATGGTGCATAACACACCTATAAATAAGACTCTACTAGACACAGCTTGTAGACTCCCTTGGGCAGAACGCTTTGATACCACTTTTGTCACGACCCAAAACGATGGGCCGTGGGAACCCGGTGCCTTGCTCATCCGAGTACCAACATAACGTATTTTTTGTCATGCTATCATAGGTAAATGAGACGGAAAGGCTGTCGTAGGATAACTAGAATAAAAAATGTAATATCAACTTATACATAAGATATACGGGTCTATAAGACCAAAATGATGAATCTTACACTAAACGTAGGCCGATAAGGCCATACAAACTTTCATATACATGATATCTATCTACAAGACTCTAAGAGTAGATAATTACCATAAAGGTTGGGACATGCCCCGCCATACTAATTAATATATGTCCAAATCATACTGGTCAAACAAGAAATTTCGGAGCAAACATAGAGCACCAACACCTTCCGCTGAGATAATAGACTACTTGGAGGACTCTTGACCTGTCTATCGGGACCTGCGGGCATGAAATGCAGCATCCTCATGGATGTTAGATGTAATAATTTACCGAGTATGTAAGGAATGATAATCAGTAAATAATTGACATGAGAGAAACATGGAGATAAAGGCCCGTCATGTAAGTCTGGATAACTCTATAAATCATGAAATACTTATAGTGTCATACATATGCGTATGAATGTCATGTCGTGCATAGGTACATCCATTCATAGCATCATTGGAGGAAAGAGCTAGGTATCGCATAAAAGAAGAGGGTTTTTCACTTTTCAACAGAAGAAAGCCTCTGAGGGTGTCCCAAAAAATCATCTCGGCCACTGTGGGAAAAATCATCAACGTATACCAGCTGATCGGGTGGTAGTGCATATATAACGCTATAACTTATTCTCATATCCTATATATATATATACGCGTATATAATATCATCTGGTCATGAGTCAATGTACATGTATAAATGAATGCAATGCATGAGTATTACATCAATAAAATCCTTCAAAATGTCATAAGACCATTATGCCTTTGAGTATTATCATGTAGTAAACTTTTTACATATTTTTCTAAGACCCATCAACTGATGATAGAATAATCGGACACATAGAGAATCAAGAATTTAAGCATATTTAGCATTTCTATGAATAGAGTCATTTATGAAAATTATACTTTTATTTGTATCATATGGATCATGCCAGAAGAAAAGACGGGATAGCCTTAACATACCTGAGTCGATTCTCTTGACAATCCATCTAACACACATCAATTATTATAAAATACGTAATGACGGATCAAAGTAGGTAGAATTTGCCTAATATTCTTGAGAAATATTATATCGTACTCCCTTAGAATTTGTAATTCATGTTGCATCTTGTAGCAGTTCATGAGAATTACTTCCATCCTTACTTAGAAAGCATTATACATCTCACTTTGTGAATTATTGAGCTTCATTCTTTATTCAGAAAGATTTGCCTCAGACCTTAATGATGTAAAGAGACTTCTATTAAAGAGACTTCTTTTGAAATTGTGAGTTCCACCATTACTACGTATAAGCATCTCCATGACGTGATCTAGAGATGCCTTTTGTATTAGTGGCTGTGGCCCCACCAATGGCTTAATCTTGTCCAAAGACACCTTAAATGTTCCACCTAGTTTTGTGATTCAAGAGTCATTAATTTGGGCATGGGTTGCTGCCATATTGGGGGATCTAAAAACACTTTAGACATTTTATTAGCATGGTCATGTAATACCTAGCATGGCATTACTTTATAAGTATCGGGTGTTATAGCTTATTTTCTTCGATTTACTTACCATCTCACTTTCACAAATTTACTTATCACTTGTTTAAAATAGCATAATACAAATATCCTAAAAATAATCTCATTCCCGAGCTTACGTCAATTAACTTACAACGAAACATTAACAGACGAAAATGCGGGAGGTAGCATCTCATTTCTGAATTTTCATCAATTTACTTAAGGCGTACTTTCACGTACAAAAACATGGGGTGTAACACAACTGGGACCGAAAAGGGATAATTTGCATTCTCCACCAAGTCAAACTCTCCCTCGAGCGCTTGGGCATCATCCTCGGTTGGGTCTATAAGCTCTTCAGATATAGCATTTTGTTCAGCTGATGAAGGACATTGTCTTCTTTAAAAGGAATCCCATTCATCACTTGCTTCCCCATCATCATCAATTACCACAAAGGCTGCGAATGGATCGAGCGTGGCTTTCTTCACCTTTTTATTCTTGTACTCGGCCAAGGACGAACACTGCCTTTTTGGTAACTTTCTCCTAGCTGGGGACTCCGAGAGGAAGTGCTTGCATCGGA
Organism: Nicotiana benthamiana; assembly: GCA_034376525.1. Taxonomy (NCBI): domain Eukaryota; kingdom Viridiplantae; phylum Streptophyta; class Magnoliopsida; order Solanales; family Solanaceae; genus Nicotiana; species Nicotiana benthamiana. The sequence continues at coordinate 56,438,515 of CM067324.1, read as the reverse complement.
AGTAGATCCAATGGCGCCTCTTCGGGTAAGAGCCTCATTCATCAATCTTGTAGCCTCAACGTAATAAAAAAAAACACCTTGCTCAAGGATGGTAGCAGAGACTTGCAGAAGACCTGAATCCAAGAAAAAGTGAGGTTAACTAGTTTTTTATTCACAAAGATGAGATGAGGGCAAAATCGATTTTACGAATCAACTTACCGTGATTCTTGGCCCTTCATCCATATTTGGAGGGCTAACTCTTTCCGTCGGTAGGTCTCAGGCATGGTCATATCCAGAATCTTCTCAAGATACCGGTCCAAGCCTTCAACCGTTGGAGGTGTCCCCCGAGTTGCTAAAATAGTGAAAAAAGAAAGGTCAGCAATGACATGAAACAACCTTTTTCAGAAAAAAGACAAGACTTTGAATATACGTGCACGAGTCCAAAGGCTGTGATGATATCCCTGGTGGAAACAACGACAAACCGGTTTATCCATCCACGATCGTTATCATTATTCATGCTGGTGAGAAAATCCTGGTGGCCTCATTTGCTAAAATTTATTACTCTGTTATGGAAAAATCTTGGGGGAGTAGAGATTTATCATATGAGCCATGGTGAGATTATCCTTCATCTCCTGGCGCAGTCGCCGTAGACAGACCATCGTTCGCCACATCAAAGGGACCACTTGTTCTAAACAAATATGGTATTTGTGGCACGGCTCCAAAATCACGGGTTCAAGTCCCCCCCCCCCCCCAAGAAAACATACCCAAAATGAATGGATACTTATAAATATACATGAAGCCCTTCTTAGTGAAAGGTTACTCGCTCCACCAGTTCAGGAGCAATGATGTTCAACTCATGGCAATCACAGTGCTCCTTGGCAGCAGGAATGCTAGAAGACAGATAGGTAAACGTAATACACCAACAACCGAGGTGCGAGAACTTAAAGAAGGGAACTTCTCTTTGAAGTCCTTGGTTTTGTTGAGTTGTTTAGGGATGATGGTTCTCACCGTGGGAAGTTCAGCATACACATCGATTTTCTATCTTTGCTATTTTTAAAGCCCCTACCTAGGAGAAGATTAGAGTTCTTGGAAGGGTTAGTAAAAGAAATCATGATCGGCAGAAGATGATGAGAGTTCTTTAAAGAAGATTAAAGAAAGACGAAAGCAGCAATAAGTTAAACGCAACAAAGTTGAGAGACTTTGTAAAACTGTTAAGTGTAAAAGAAGAAGAAGAATGAGGCGTATAAGTAACGGAATATGCGGCTAAAATCGTGGCTATGATTACCTCGAGAACCGCTAAAAATACTGCGAAATTATGGAGTAATAGGTATTTGGGGTATTAAATGCGAAGAGACGTGCGTCTAACCAAGTGTCAGAAGTTTTTTAAAAGGGTTTAGAAAATTTCCCGCAAAGAAATAAAACTTCACCAACTTCCCGGTGACACAAATATATTCCACCGAAAAGCAAGGGGACTATCTATATAGGGTAAAATTGGTTCACGTTAAAATACTTAAATAACAGAGTGACACGTGAAACCTGAGATAGGTGAATGATGAATCGAGATGAAAATCAAGACCGAAGACAACAACTTTGGTAGGCATCGGATAGACCCTCAAGTGAACATTGGTAACGAGGGAAAATAAATATTTTCTACCAGATGACATTCGTTAAAGAATATTTCTCAGTATTGAATACACGTCCATTATAGAGAGTTTTTGCATTCATTACTTGCCGTTACATATTCATCAATGGCCCCCATTATTATCATTTAAGAGGGGTTTGATCCTGTGACCATGTTCCCTGGATTTAGCTATAAATAGTGACTTCAACAGCCATTGTAAGGAACGAAAAAGCTGACAAACTTATGCTACACATTATTTCAAGATAAATCATACTTTATTTCCTGGTTAACGATATTCTTATTGTTGTCTTGGGAAGCCTTTCTACCGGAACCAGGATGTCTGCTATTTTATCTCGATTTCAATGCCAAGAGCCCGTTTGGATATAAGAAGTTTTTTACGTTTTTCAAAAAAATTTACTTTTGGTGTTTGGGCATAATATTGTTAGTTTTCACCTGAAGATGAATTTTGGGGCTCCTCCGTATAAACTTTTAGAATATTATGTTGGAACTCCGATAAATTATGAAACTCTAGCAGATTATGTTGGAATCTCATATATAAAAAATTTAAACTGCAGTGTATTATGCTAGAATTGTTACAGATTTTTAAGAGTATTTTTTGTTCAAATTATATCTTTGTATAAAAAATAACTAAATTTTGATTACTTTTGAAACTCTTATTTTTTAATTATCAGTTATAAATCTGATTATTTCTGATTTTTCTCGTATACGTAAACCTTGGGCTTGTTTAAGTCTTATCGTAATTGAATTTGAATGTAATTTAATTAATCATACGCTTTGATATGTTTTTTTGCATATGTAATTATTTAGTCGATATGAATTAAGTACAATTGAAATGAAGTAATTACAGTCCTCAATTCTTAAAGGGGACAAATTGATGATAATTACATGATGACATTTAAATTCTTGTTTTTTCCTTTTTTAAACATAATCAAAAGGGAAAACTCTTTTCTCCTCTCATTTGTCTCTCAAAATATATTTTATTTCCCCTAATTCCATTCCAGGTACTCATTTCCTCCTTAATTCTTTTCCTACTTATTTCATACTTTCTGTTACCATGACTTTTTTTTTGGTTTTAGCTATAGAGTAATTTTTTCTGCTACTTCGGTTCCATGTCCTCCTTCTTCTCTTTTTTTATTTTTTTTTATTTTTTATTTGCATATTTTTTTGCTTTTATTTTTTTATTACATACGTAGATTGTAGCACTTTGCAACTTCTTATACTTTATTCTTCTTTATTTTTCCTTATTTCATTTTTCAATCAATATTATGCTTTATTAATTAATTTAAAATGCTTTTTTTTATTTTTCATATTTCGTATATAACAATATATTATATGTAATGCCTCAAGTAAGATCTAGCAAGAGTAGTATATGCACGAACCTTATTTATATCTTATTTTGTATCATATGATATGCAAAATAACCAATTAAGGATAGGACATACCAAGAAATTACTATTATTCGTTGCATAATACTGTAACAATATAAAAGAAGTTTTAGCTCTCCAACTATGTTTATTGTAATGACCAAAGGAGTTTTGGCGCTCCAGCAACGTTTATTGTAATGACCACATAATGCTCGGCTTTTGTTACGGTAACATTTTTTGGTATTTTTTCATTTTTTAATTATTTTTCAAGACAGAAAAATTCGTATTTTATTCGTTTATAAATAGTTAAAACGTATTCTAAAATTACAAATGTTATTTCCTTCTAATAGCCAAGATGATAAAATTATATTGTAGAAGCTAACAATCCTCATGTATCAATTCTTAAAATTTATTAAAAGAATACATAAATTCAAAAGTAAAAGCAAAATATGTTGGTTTACAAACATGTAAAGGAAATTAGGTCATAGGCAACAATTGTTGGAAGGTAAAGCAAAGAGAAAAATGCGGCATTACAATGACATCATCCTTGTAAAGTTTAAGCACAAGTGAGGGGTTCTGGGTTGACGTGTCAAACCAAATACATAATGGGCCCACCATAAATCAATACATTGAGCAGTAGTTGTTTCAACGTGGCACAAGAGCTACAATTTTGGCAGAAAACGGTGGCGATCTTGAATCAGCTACTGACAATGTCCAAATAATGAAGCAGCGAGTATAACTCTTTCAAGCAACCTAAATTTGAAAAATGTCCTGACGGTAAGCAAGCATGTCGTCCAGCTAGCAGTTAACTCTCTTTTATTAGATAGTATTAAATAGGCGTTGGCCTGTGGTAGTTCGGACCCAATAAGTTAAATTTAAATTTGTGTTTTTAGTGTACATGGTGAAAATTTTATTGCTATTAAGTTAGAATAAATTATATAATTTAATATATTTATCTTCATATGCAATTACTTAGTCAAAATGAAATTACGTGTTATTAGAGTAAGGTAATTACATGCATCAATTTTGAAAGGAAAAAAATTTAATGGTAATTACATATTTATATTTTGAATTCTTATTTTTTTAAGTATATTAATAAATAAAGAAAAAAAATTTCTTCTCACATTTAACTCTCGAAACGTTCTTTCTTGCTCTTAAATTCCCAATTTTATTTCAGGTATGCATTCGTCTTCTTGCTATTGGTCTTTATATATTTGTCTTCTTACTATTGTTCCTTAATATTAGTGCATAGTCTTTATGTCTACAATTAGTTTAAATTCATTCTTAGTCAAAGTTAGAGGTTTTAATTCTTTTTTACAGTTGCATTAGGAGTTTTTGTGTCCAATCTTAATTCTCCTTTTTCTCTTAATTTCTTCTTACATTTCCCTGATTTTTTGTCACCTTATGTCGTAATTTAAATATCAATTTTTTATTTTATTTTTGTAATTGTCTCTCCTCTTCTATGTCATTGCAAAATTTAAGTCAGTAGTAGTATTATATTAATCTGCTCAGCTAATCAAATAGCTTCGCAATACTTTATCTTAAAATATTAAAACGCTACATATCACTTCAGTTCTTCATATTACTATATTATGTTAGGATTATGATTCCTACTAAAGACAACAACCTTCATATTGAATAATTCGGATATATAAATTACATGAGCGGAAGCTAACCTGAATCCATATGTGGAATTTGATGAACCTCCTTTTGATGATTGTCCTTGAGTTGTTGTGAACTCCTTTAGCCTTCCTTCAAGTTTTCTTGAAGTATGATTGTCACCACAAGAATGAATCCACAATACTAAAACAATATTGAAAGGTTCACAATAATAGTGTTATGACAATTATCAAAATTTGGCTTATGGTTTTCCACCCTATTTGCAAGACAATGGACAATATGGTTCTTGATTCAATGGGAAGAAGAAGAACTTGTCTTGCACTAGAATGGGAACCATAACCCCACTTTATAACTCTAGGAGTTACATAACCCAAGAGACAAGAGTTACAAGACAAGAGTTATGTCTTGAGTTATGTCTTGCAAGAGTTACATAACTCAAGAGTCACAAGCAAGTAACCATAGTTACTTATGTAACCTTAGTTAGCCCATCATAAACTAAGGTCACCCTTTTGGGTATCTACACATTAGTCCTACACTTTAGTATGACAATACATTGGCCCCCTTAACATAATGTCCATAAGAACACATAATTAGGCCAAACCAAAAGATAGCACATAACATATAATTATCCATATATTGTTCATATGTGTGTAGATATAAGTCCATATATCTAGATATAAATCCATATATCTTACAATCTCCCACTTGGACGAGATATACAAACATATGTACAAACCTTAATATTATATGTTACAAACCTTAGGTGCACAAAATTGCTATCACAATAAAATTGTTATGAACAATCCGGTCCATCAATCATACCAACATAGGACCTAAGAGCTCGTCGTTACTCATTCGTAACTAGAACCAATCATAGATCACGTATATCAATATAACTAACGACATGGATCAAGTGTAGGTATGTAGCATGGAAATAACATAAAGTGTGGTCAATAGAATGTCTATTTCCAACTGGTTCTCTTTATTGAGATCATACTTAAACTGTAAGAGTACAAAAAACTTTAAAACTGAATATCTGCGCAGATATAACTGAATTACTGAATTTCTGAATATAATGAACAATACATAAATGTGCAATACAAACTCCCACTAAAATACATAATCCTTATCTGATTTGACACCCATACAAGCAATATGCTCAAGAAATACTTTTGGTGTCAATCCCTTAGTGAGCGGATCCGCAAGCATGGAGTTTGTACTTATGTACTTAATGCACAATTGTCCATTTTGTACTCTTTCTTTAACAACCCGAAATTTGACGTCCTTATGTTTTGCTTTCGTCAAATTACTGTTGTTATTAACATATGCAACCATGGTTACATATGTTATTAGCATAAATGGCAAAATTGGAGTCGGTATACCTGATGATCTCAAACTGATCCGAACTCCAATATGTAAGCATGTAATCCTTTGTTCTATGTATGTTCCTCATGACCCTTTTGGCTGCCTACCAATGGTCCATACCCGGATTGCTTAGATATCTGCCTAGCATCCCAACAATGTATGCTATATCAGGTCGTGTACATACCTGAGCATACATCAGACTACCTACCGCCGAAGCATGAGGCGTCTTCTACATTTCCAGAAATTTCATAATTATTATTTGGGCACTGTTTGAGACTAAACTTGTCTCCCTTAGTAACAGGGGTGTTGCCTGGTTTACAATCCTGCATGCCAAATCTTTTCAGAACCTTATCGATATAGCCCTTTTGTTACAGACCGAGAACACCTTTAGAGCATTCTCGTAATATCTGAATTCCTAATACAAAAGAAGCTTCACCAAGATCTTTCAATTCAAATTTCTTTGAAAGAAATTTCTTAGTTTCAAGTAATAATGCTATATCGTTACAGGCAAGCAGTATGTCATCGACATATAAAACCAGAAAAATATACTTACTCCCACTGAACTCATGGTATATACAGTCATCAGCAATATTCGATTCAAAACCAAAAGATGTAATGACTGCATGAAACTTATAATACCATTGACGAGAAGCTTGCTTGAGCCCATAGATGTATTCCTTTAATTTGCAAACCTTCTTCTCTGATTCATCCGAAACAAAGTTTTCAGGTTGCACCATATAAATTGTTTCCTCAATGTCACCATTGAGAAAAACAGTCTTAACATCCATTTGATGAAGCTCAAGATCAAAATGTGCTACTAATGCCATTATAGTCCTGAAAGAGTCTTTCGATGAAACTGGAGAGAAAGTCTCTTTATAATCAATGCCTTCCTTCTGAGTGTAGCCTTTTGCGACAAGACGAGCTTTGTACTTAATAACATTGCCCCCTGAATCCCTTTTGGTTTTAAAAATCCATTTACAACCAATAGGTTTCGTACCTTTGGGCAACGTAACAAGCTCCCGAACGTCATTATCGCTCATAGACTTCAACTCATCATTCATGGCATCAATCCACTTTTGAGAGTTAGAACACTTAATGACTTGACGGAAGTTGATTGGATCATCTTCCTCAAGTCCAATATCACTTTCTTGTTCTTGGAGAAATACATAATAATCATCCGAAATTGCATTTCTCCTCTCTCTAGTGGATCTCCTTAATGGCATTTCAGTTTCTTGAGGTTGTTGAGTTTGATTTTCATTAGTTATATCAGGGTCCTGATGGGGGAGATTTTCGAGATTGTCTTGAACCGGAGTTGCATCAACAACTTGAGGGAAAGACACATGTTCTTCCTCAAAGACAAAATCTCTAAAAACTTTATCTCCCCACCCCCCAAACTCAATATCCTCAAAGAACCTAGCATTACCCGTCTCAAAAATAGTTCGTGATGTGGGATCATAAAACTTAAAACCCCTGGATTTTCAGAGTATCCAACAAAATAGCTACTAACCGTCTTAGCGTCCAGTTTCTTTTCATTCGGCCTATAAGGCCTTGCCTCAGCTGGACAACCCCAAATGTGAAAATGCCGAATACCGGGTTTATGCCCAGTCCAAAGTTCATATGGGTTTTTTATGGTAGCTGCAGTTGGAACTCTATTAAGAATATAAGCTACGGTTTTTAATATGGATTGGGACTTTTCATGAATAAGACATAGGTACCCATAACGAGAGTAATCGTCTATGAATTTGACAAAATATTGTTGACCATTCTGACAAGGAGTAAGAAATGGCCCACAAATATCCGTATGTATCAATTCTAAGACGTCCGAAGCTCTCTTAGCACCTAATCTAGTCTTGTTTGTTTGTTTTCCCTTGATACACTCAACACAAATTTCCGAATTTGAGGTATCAAGAGAATCAAGAATTCCATCTGACACGAGTTTCTGAATTCTTTGAATGGATATGAGACCCAAACGTTTATGCCAGAGTGAAATAGAATTCTCATTAGTTAACTTTTGGTACCATTAAACTTGTATGCAAAGTTTCTTTATTTGAAGTTATTGTATCAACCAAATATAAGCTATCAATGTTGATAAAACACCAGTACCAATAAGATTTGAATTCCGAAAGAGACTAACTTTATTATCCCCAAATGTACATTTATAACCGGATATGTCCAATTGAGGAACTGAAATTAAATTCCGTCTAAAAGACAGTACAACAAAAGTCTCATTCAAATCTAAATGAAAACTGGTCTTAAACAACAGCCTAAATTTGCCAATAGCTTCAACTGGCACCTTCTTGCCGTCACCCTCATAGATGTATCTTTCACCATCTTTTGGTTTTCGGCAGTTCAGGCAACCCTGCATAGATATCTTTATGTGAGCAGCATAACCTACCCACCAATTATCCTTAGGTACCGAAATTATATTAACTTCAGAACAAACAAGAGACAGAAATGTACCTTTTTTCGCACGCCAGGCATGGTACTTGGTACAATCTCTCTTTACATGATCAGTCCCATTACAGAGAAAGCAACCTAATCCAGTAATTTCAACCTTAGGTTCCTTATGTTGCTTAATCTTGGGCCTTGCAACCGCAACTTCCTTATTTTTCCTCTTCTTAGTTTCCTTAGAAGAAGATGCCAAATGAGCACTTTTAGTCTTATCTTGCTTAATCCTTTCCTCTTCTTGCACACAATGTGAAATGAGCTCATTAAGAGTCCATTTCTCCTTCAGGCAATTATAACTGACCTTAAACTGATTAAAGTGTGCCGGAAGAGATATCAAAACAAAGTACACAAGCAGTTCCTCAGGTAATACTAGCTTGAGTAACTTAAGTTTCGAAGCAAGATGAGATATTTTCAAAATGTACTCCCTAATATTTTCCTTGCCCTTATACCTCATAGAAACAAGTTTACTCAATAGTGCACTTGTTTCCGCCTTTTCGTTTTGAATAAAACGCTGTTCGAGGTTTTCAAGGAAAACTTTGGCATTGGGTTCATCATTCATAGTGCCCCTGAATGATTCTGGAATTGCACGCTTCATGATTATTAGACTCATGCGATTCGAGCGTTCCCACTTCTCCATCACCCTCCTGTCATCAGGAGAGGATGTATCCTTAAGAGGAGTAGGTTGCTCGGTCCGAAGTGCTAAGTCAAGATCCATGCAACCGAGAACGATCATGACGTTCTCTTTCCATTCCTTAAAGTTTGTGCCGTTAAGCACAGGGATGCTATTGATATTGGCAGAGATCGTAGAAGCAGAAGAATTTACTGAAAACAGAACAAAAGGATTACTAAATACATGCTTACAAATACTTGAACTTTAACTTTATAGATTCAAAATTAGGCATTTCCCATTACAAGATACCTAGCACAACATTATTTTTAGTCTTTGGACAGAAAAACAACTTGTAAGTGGTACTCTTGGTGTAGTGATCAAACATAGACAATAAACTCCTGTCAAATATTAAACCTTCCTTTGGGCCGATTTAATATTCACATGGAAAACCAAATAATCGTCTCATATTTACCACCACAAGAATGTTCGAATTCCTGCCAAATAACACCTTCCTTTGGGCCGGTGTTAAACGCATGGAAGACTAACATCCACAGTCATCTTATATTTTAAAATTAATCAATCTACACAATAGAGGTTACTTTGGCAACATAGTGCTTCAATTGAATAACTAAAATATTAGATGCTATAAACTTAAGTTCCTTAAGCCATTTTATGAATCTCAACTTAATGTGTTACATATTTTGATATGTAACACTTGAATATTAATCGTTGTTTACTGAATTGGACAATTCTATAATATATAAGAATTGATGGACTATAAAACAATTAACATTCACTGAAACTTAAGAGAGTTGAAACGTTTTTCTTAAACTTTACTGGACCAGACAATCGATTGTCAACACAGACAATCGATTGTTTGGTTTTTTCTGAAAAAATTTCAAGTCACTGGATGTGACAAAGAAAAATTTTTCTAAGTTACTGGACCAGACAATCGATTGTCAAAACAGACAATCGATTGTTTGGTTTTTTCTGGAAAAATTTTAAGTCACTGGATGTGACAAGGAAAAATTTTTCTAAGTTACTGGACCAGACAATCGATTGTCAAATCCAGACAATCGATTGTCAGGTATAATTTACAAACATTTCATCTCACTGGAGTGTATACAATCGATTGTACAGTGTATACTTTTTCTGAATTATAACATGATTTTTAACATGAATCTTTAAACATGAAAACATATTATTTACCAACTAAATCATGCTATATACAACGTTTTAACATGATATAAAAACATCAAACTGAATCAAATCATAACATTCATAAGATCATGCTATCATGCTATTTCATGGTAGAATTTCATAAACAAAATTCTAATTATACTTTAACATGAATCCTAACATAACATGATTCTTATGAACATCCAAATTATCCAAAATGAAGCGTGGCTCTGATACCAATTGTTAGGATTATGATTCCTACTAAAGACAACAACCTTCATATTGAATAATTCGGATATATAAACTACATGAGCGGAAGCTAACCTGAATCCATATGTGGAATTTGATGAACCTCCTTTTGATGATTGTCCTTGAGTTGTTGTGAACTCCTTTAGCCTTCCTTCAAGTTTTCTTGAAGTATGATTGTCACCACAAGAATGAATCCACAATACTAAAACAATATTGAAAGGTTCACAATAATAGTGTTATGACAATTATCAAAATTTGGCTTATGATTTTCCACCCTATTTGCAAGACAATGGACAATATGGTTCTTGATTCAATGGGAAGAAGAAGAACTTGTCTTGCACTAGAATGGGAACCATAACCCCACTTTATAACTCTAGGAGTTACATAACCCAAGAGACAAGAGTTACAAGACAAGAGTTATGTCTTGAGTTATGTCTTGCAAGAGTTACATAACTCAAGAGTCACAAGCAAGTAACCATAGTTACTTATGTAACCTTAGTTAGCCCATCATAAACTAAGGTTACCCTTTTGGGTATCTACACATTAGTCCTACACTTTAGTATGACAATACATTGGCCCCCTTAACATAATGTCCATAAGACCACATAATTAGGCCAAACCAAAAGATAGCACATAACATATAATTATCCATATATTGTCATATGTGTGTAGATATAATTTCATATATCTAGATATAAATCCATATATCTTACATATTATACCTATTCATTTTATTTTTATTAACCAATTGTTGAGTAAATAATATCTGACTTTCAAATAAATATACTTTGTTGCTTCTAAATTATTAAGTTTTGTACTTGTTTATTTAATGAAATTTATAAAAAAGTTAACTTAAAAGTCATATAGATTTTCTGTGTACTTTAAAAATTAGTCAAAAATAATCTTAAAATAAAGTTTGATAATCCAACATTTAAAATTAATAAATTAATAAGTTGATCCATGTCAATTTCTTAGACTCATTTTACATCTATTGGGTAGAGTTTAATACAGTTTTCTATATTATATTTCAGTGTTGAACTTATCTGAAGAAATAATTAGTAGTTAATTATATTTTCAAGTACGTTTAAGTTAATAAATTTTATTATGTCTTTATTAAATCTATGCAATTGTACAATAGTGTATTTAATGAAAAAAGAGATAGTTTAATATTGCATAATGATATGATAATATTAGAAGTAAGAAAATTGTAGTGTTCTTTTATTATTTTTATCAGCAAGCATGTTGATTATAAATTTAATTTTAATAAATAGAATAAAATTTTCCTTTTTCTACTTGAAATATACTGACGTGACTTGTGGTTATTTAACAAAAGACTCGATGAATTTATTTTTAAAATAACTTATAAGGTTTTCCAAAAATTAGTCATATAATTGATATGTGGTGGTAGTTTACTTTGTATTAATCATTGAATTAGAAGCTAAAAGATTAATATGTGTTTATGCAATTAGTAAATAATGATAGTTGCAATCACATGAATTGTTAAAAAATGTAGAGGTGAAACAATTTGGGTGGTGATGGAACTTGGGGCCCACGCGGGGAAGGTAAAAAGTAGGGGTGTACATAGGCCGGGTTGGTTCGAATTTTATAATTACCAAATCAAATCAATTGTGTCGGGTTATTAAATCTAAATACCAAACCAAACCAATAAACTCGGGTTTTTCGCTCTCGGGTTTTTTTGGGTTTTCTCGGGTTTTCGGATTATTCGGGTTTTTTCTAAAAAAATTTCAATAAAATCTTCATAGAACAAAACATATAAATTATGCTCAAAATATTTCTTTAATCCTAGTAAGATGCAACTATATAAAGTATTTTCCAAGAAAATAATACAAAATATGAGATGTGTCATGGCATTATCCTAAAATATTCAATAACAAAGACAATAAATTTGTGTAATATCAATATTGCTAATTAAAAAGCCATAATAAAATAAATATAATCTAAAAATACTAAGTCATGCTAAAATAAGTAGACTAATAAGGGGATATTAATTACATGACTAAATGCTAAAGAAAAAATAAAAATAGGCTGTGCATTTATCTGAATTATTGCAAAAAAATAGATATTCAATACATTCTTGTTCATAGTATTGAATTGAATGTTTTTTGTTAGCATTAATATTGATTTGATTTTTGTTTTAATTTGGCTTTTGTTCGCATTATTTAATTTACTAACGTTAATGGCTATAAAACTTATTGGAACATTCAAAAAGCTCTAAGTCAAACCTTGAAATAATATCTTAAAAGATAAAATTATAAATTTCTTTAAGAAATATTTATAAATTACATCACAATAAGTATATTTATATATTAAATATATCTAATAGTTCTATATATATATATATATATATATATATATATATATGTCGGGTTGGTTTGGTTTCGGTTTGACTTTCTTTAGTTAAAACCAAACCAAACCAATTATGGTCAGGGTTTTTTTTCCAATACCAAACAAATCAAACCAAACCATGGTCGGATTTTTTTTCTCGAATTGGCTTAAATTATCCGGTTGGTGCGGTTTGCTTGTTTCCTTTGTCCTTAGTAAAAAGTAAGGTAGCCGGCTACTGTCAAAAGTATGTACTTTATTCGATTTATAATAAATGATCAATTTATTTTAATATAATTATTTAAATATATTAAATTTTATATAAATTTAATATAATTAAATTACCTTAAATAAATAATAAATATAAGAAATAACAAAAAAATTTAAAATATATATAACAATACTTTTATAAAAACAAATAAATCCCGCACCACATAAAATATAAAAAGAGCCAAGTTACAATTCCTAGGAACAACCTTGCAGCAAAATTTAATTGGCTGGGCATGGACGTAGCTTTGCATTCAGGAAATGCTTACACCTCATCCAACTTCCTTACACGAAAACAACACGCGTCAACACTATATCATAAAGGAAAACTTATATATGCAAACTAGAAAGACAATGAAAAAGGCCAAAGGCAAATGCAAAGTTGATTTGACAGGGTAGAGAAAGAGGCATAGTAAAAGAAGAAGTGCAAAATATATGGAGAAAAAAGAAATGGAGAGGCAACCAGATAAGGAATCAGACAAGAGTAACTTAGAAGGGCTGCCAGTAGATACAAGTCCTTATACACAATATAAGGATTTGGAGGATTACAAGAAACAAGGGTATGGAACTCAAGGACATCAACAACCAAATCCTGGCCGTGGTGCTGCCAGTTCCACCGACGCGCCGACACTCTCTGGTGGTGGATTGGCCTCTGCTCACTCACAGCTTTCTGCTACTGATACCATCAATCGCCAGGGTGTCCCTTAATTTGCTTAACGTTAGTTGTCAGAGGCTGATTTAGAACTAGTTTTATTGATCCCATCACTTTCCGGTCTAAATAATGGGATCTCGTGTAGCTATGTATACATATGAAAATGAAGTTTTAAATGTATACATATAAGAAGAAGTTTATGTTTTTGTTGACATTGTTGCAATGTTGAATTTCTTGTGCAACTACATATGGTGTTGTTATGTATGTCTCATGTTCTTGTAATTTAATTAAATCTCACCAAAAAAAAAAAAAATTTAACACGTTTTTCTCTAAAGCTTTGCGAAGTTTTGATTACAGTGCGTTCTAGTTTCGTCCCAATGGCTACGTGAATAGTAGGTCTTTAATTAGGAGATGATGTAAATCTTGTGATATATATATAGATATATAAAATCCGTTCGGTAGGTATTTTGACTAAAGTACCTTCCTTTATGTATTAAACAAAATACATTTCTTACTAGGATTAGTTGTATTTTTACTAGGATTAGTCTAAACAGTTTGAGCAAATAAGTGCCAAATTAGTCTATAATGATTCAAAGGGCGAATCTTAGTTAGAACTTAATAAATTCTAAACTGAATAGAATAGAACACTGACTAGTAGTGATCAATAATATTAGATAATGGGTTTATTGCATTATAGTTGACAATAAATATGATAGCATAAATATATAATTAATGTGTATAATAACAATAAATGCAATGAAAAAGGATCTATCATTCAATTATTATGTAATTGTGATGCTCCTTTTCTATTGTTCGCAATGTAAAAAAGTAAGAAGTCAGGATGATTATGGAACATTGAAATTTATGGACAAAGATTTGAATATGTGCTCCAAATAAATCCATGAGTTTGACAACTTTTGGTATATTTTTTTGTCAGTCTTTACTGTATATTTTTGGTCTAGAGAGAAGAGGATCCCCTTTGTTCAATATCTTTTCCTATTTATAAGGTATATTTTTCAAAAACTCTAAAAAATACAACATAAAAAATATCCAAAGAAATATGTTTTATGTCCCCTTCTGAACCTATGTTACCTTATCTGTCATCTCGGCTGCCCACTTTTGGCTCCAGCCCTTCTGAGAACAACCTTCAGTCCTTATATCATGATCAGCTCCGTCTTTTGTCTTACTTATCAGTTGATGTCAAGTCACCAATTTAGACCTATATCGTTAGTCCTTCCACTTGTTGAGGTCGTGCCCCTACACGTCATTGATAAGCAGACATCGTTTGCCTTCGTCTAAGAAGAATTTGGTTATTGAACCAGGCCGGATCAACCAAGATCGAGGGAACGACACAACCAACAGAGTCATGATTGGTGTGGTTGCCATGAGGTGATGTCACAGCCACGTGCGTCATCATTATGCATCTTCCTGAGACATCGTCTACATGCCTGTTGCTTTGGTTTTGGTGCCATTGATAATCATTTGCTTTCACGATTACGTTTCTCTCCTTCTTATCCAGTCATCACCTCTTTCTTTAGGCTTAGTGGCATACCTTTTATCGTTGAGATGTAACAAACCCTTCGCATTCATGATGAAGTTTTCGGCGCCGCTCTATTATCGACTCCTCCTTCCGGTGGTTAGGGTATCGTGGGTGAAAGTTTTCCCACCGTAGAGGAGATAGTTCCTAGGAACCCCTTGTCCAGAAGCTATTTCCATAAGGAACCTACTCGTGTTCTTGTTCTAGTGATCTCCAACACCAGTCCGCCTCACATAGCTGAACTCTGATCTATATATCATATCCCTTCTTACATCGAGATAGTTCGAGCTGGTGGCGACATTGTGGAGGTCCATCGTCCTGGATACTGCTCCTTTTATATCTAACCTTTCTAATTGGTTATACTCTCCCTCTCTTCTACAGGCGGAGGAATTCTGTCGATCTTACAATGTATTCCCGGCACGACTGTCTCCATATTTGTATAAAGCTTGCCTGATGTTGAAAAAATATGCGGAGTTTGCTGGTTGTGAGGTCGATGTCTGCCACCTGCTACACTTGTTTTCACAAATTTTTTACAGAGGCAGTATGATACACCTACGACATCGCGGGACTCGAGGGCTGGTAGTTAGAATGGATGATAGGACGAATCAAAAACTAGCAAAAGTACTTCTTTATTAAAACCGAGCACTTAGTGTCGGACCCTGCTGGATTTCCGAAGCAGTGGAATCATTGTCGTAGGTGTTGATGGCATAAGCTTGTTATCTCTTTTTGTGCTTTTCTTTTTTCATTTATTTATGGTTTATTTGTTATTTATTTTAGCAGAGAGTCATGCACCCTTCCTCGTCATCGGCATTGAAGAATGGGTGGCTCAGGTGTTTGTTCACATAGTGGGTATCCGATATTTGGTGATTTTCTACAAATGCTTTGGACCGAAGGTCCCGTCTAGTAAGTGTCACCTTTGTTTCAGCCTTCTGTTATTTGTTGTTATTTGTTGATACAGGTTCTTTGTGGTAACAGGTCAACGGGCTTCAATAAAGAAAGCTCCAGTGCCAGCATTTTGCCAGGCCATTGAATCGGCATGGATGCAATTTACTATGGCTGAATCCGCTCGGGGAGGCGTACTCAAGCTTTGTCAATTAGGGACTCCCCTCCTTGGAGTGTTTATGTACGGGATGAGATATACTCTCGACCTGCCTACCACATGGTGGATGAGTCATCTAACGGAGAGGATTCCCCGTCGGAAAGAGAAGGAGAATGGAACTCACTACTGGTGCTGAAAATAATGTCGTTACCTCGGGAGCGACGCCCTCACTTATGCCAGATGTAGGGACTATTTTTATGGCGGATACTACTATGACAGGGAGGTCCCCTAGGGCCAAGAGGGTATACCAACGCGGGAAGCTTGCACTGTCCAGTGAAGGTGGTGCGTCGTCGGTGGCCGGAGGAGATGGGCTGGTACTCACAGAGGATGATGATTCAGGCTCGGACAATGATCCCGAAAAAGTGCGATCCTTTTTAGAGAGAAACACCCATGTGGAAGTGAGGACCGGGGGTCCTAACCAACACAAAATCATTCTCGTGGGTAAAATCATTTGGCAAACTCTGATCATGCAGTGTCTTCCTTCACCCCCCTTGTGTGCCACTTCTGAAAACGTGGAGCTTCAGGCAATGAGTTGATGCATAGCTATCGCAGAGTAGTTCTGGCATGGCTTTGCGAGTAAGTGTGATTTTCTTTTTGTGTTAAGATTTATTTCACATGCGTAATCTTCTTATGTTGACTTTCTTTCATTTGCATATCAGACCCTCATCAATGAGATCAAGCGCGACCTTCGGGAGGAACAGAGGACGGCCGTTTTTGAGAAGGTAGCTTCAAAGTACAAAAAGTATCATAACAAGCCCCGTGTGTTAGCCAATTTCATTACCCAAGATAGCAATTTTCAACTATTTCGCGATGGGCTTAAACAGAAAGAGGAAGAGTTGGCGTAGAAAGTTGAAGAGCTGAGGGATCGGGATGATTAGCTAATGAAGGCCATAGGTCGATGCAACGAGCTCGAGGAAACTTTTAAGGCCAAGGATTATGATGTGAGCAAAGGGGTGATAGCCGAAAATGATGATCTTCAAGCTTGGGTAGCCTCTTCAATTTTTGAGCTTGGGCAAAGGGAAATGGACGTCGTCGACCTGAGGGGCGAGTTGAGCGTTAAATTCAATTAAGTAGCTTGTGCTGAAAAAGGCAGAGTGGCCACCATATCAAAAGTAGCAGCTTTGGATGATGTCCTCTATGTTTGTAGGTTTGAGCGAGATAATGAGGTGCAGACGTTGTAGACATACGATTTTTGACCCTCCCCAAGATTTTACATAGTTTAGCATTTAAATATTTAGTTAAGATCTAATATATCTATTTCAACTAGTTTTGAATCTTTTACTTATTTTATCACAAAAAAATAAAAATAACAAGAAAATAGCTTCATTAATATTTTGTTGTCATTTTTAATCTTGAAATATACCAAAACAAAAAAAAACTCATTTTAGGTTTATATTTAATAGCTTATTTTAATTAATTAAGAGTAGTCTTACATTTTATTAATGCTTTATACTATTTTAAATAAGTAAAAACTAGGTCCTTAGTTAATGAAATCTAGATTTTTGAGAAGCCCAATTTTGAACTAATTTAAGTGAAAATTTGCCCATATTTAACTATTACGCCCAATTTTGAACTAATTCAAGTGAAAATTTTCCCATATTTAAATATTATGTCGTCTTAGAGAAGGCCCAAGTCTTTCAAGGCACAAATTTAACCTTAACCCATCAGCACCCTATAGCTACAAAATACAAAACCCTAGAAAAAACCCTAGTATTTAAAAAGGCATAAGCCATTTTTGTTTTGATTTGGACTAACATTTACACAAAAAATACAAGATCTGAAAAAGGAGTCTAACCTAAGACCTAAGGAGACCCGCCGTTACACCCAAATACCCCTCTCCATCGATTTCTCATCTTCTTCAACTAAGAGCAGCATCACTGAACAACAATGACCCCTGCTCTCTTCTTTCATCTTCACAACGAATGACTACTCATCTTCCTAACACTAGTAACCACTCATCTCCAAAAACTCAATGTCATATGACCACCCTTACCACCTGCCTCTGTCATCTTCCTCACTCGAATTGTTAGAGGATGGATTGCGATTCAAATGTGGGTCCCAACCTGTGTTCAGTTTGAGTTCTGCAGTGCTAGTTCAGTCCAGGTCGGTTTGCGGTTCTTGTTTATTGTTGAGTTTCGAACTAGTAGAGTCGGATTTTTCATTTGAGGCTGTCACACCTCCTTTTTACACTACACCCAGTGAAAGGCATAGATAAGGGTGTTTTTCCAATTAAAGGACAACCGAAACGAGATTATTTGTTTATTAAAATATTTGGAGTCACCACTTGGTATAATTAATGGTGTCCTAAGTCAGCGGTTCAAATATTGAATCGGTTTTGAAGATTGGGTGGCTCACGTGCTAGCTTACATGGTGGGTATCCGAGATTGGACAGTTTTCTACAAACGCTTTGGACCGAAGGTCCTGTCTAGTAAGTGTCACCTTTGTTTCAGCCTTCTCTTGTTTGCTGTTATTTGTGGATACAACTTCTTTGTGGTAGCAGGTCAACGAGATTCAATAAAGAAAGCTCCAGTTCCGGCATTTTGCCCGGCCATTGCATTGGCATGGATGAAATTTATTGTTGCTGAGTCCACTCGCTCAGGTCATACTCAAACTTTGTCAATTAAGCACTCCCCTCCTCGGAGTTTTGCTATACGGGATGAGATATCCTCTCGTCCTGTCTACCATATGGTGGATGAGTCGTCTGAGGAATTGCCGTCGAGAAAGAAGAGGAGAATGGAACTTGGAAAGACCATCCCTACCGGTGTTGAAAATAAGTTTGTCGCTTCAGGAGCGGCGCCTCACTTATGCCAGATACAGGGACATTTTTTTTGGTGGATGCTATTATGTCGGGGAGGTCTCCTAGGTCTGAAGGGGTATACCAAGGCGGGGAGTCTACATGGGCAGCTAAAGGTGGCGCATCATTGGTGGCCGGAGGAGATGGACCGGTTCTCGCAGAGGATGATGATTCAGTCTCGGACATTAACCCCGAAGAAGTGAGGGCCTTTTTGGAGAGAAATGGCCACGTAGAAATGAGGACGAAGGGTCCTAACTGACATATAATCATTCTCGTGGGTTACAATCTTTTAGCGAACTCTGAGCAGGCAGTGTTGTCCTTCACCCCTTTGTGTGCCGCTTCTGAGAACGTGACGCTTCAGCCAATGAGTGATGTAGAGCTATTGCGGAGTATTTCTGGAATGTCTTTCCGAGAAAGTGTTCTTTTCTTTTCTTGTTAGTATTTTTTTTCATATGCGTAATTTGATTATGCTGACTTTCTTTCATTTTCATGTCAGACCCTCGTAATGGAGATCAAGCGCGACCGTCAGGAGGAATAAAGGACAATATTTTTTGAAAGAGTGGCTTCAAAGTGCAAAGAATACCTTAACAAGCACCGTATGTTTGGCCGATGTCTTTACGCAAGATAGCGATTATCGGCTATTTCGCGATGGGCTTAAACAGAAAGAGGAAGAGTTAGCGCAGAAACTTCAAGAGCTGAAGGAGCGGGATGATGAGCTGATGAAGGCCATAGGTCGATGCAGCAAGCTTGAGGCGGCTCTTAAGGCCAAGGATTATGAGCTAGAGTTGAGCAAAGGGGTGATGGCCGAAAATGCCGATCTTCAAGCGCGGGTGACCTCTTGAAATTTTGAGCTTAGGCAAAGGGAAAAAGGGGCCGTCAACCATAGGGGCGAGTTGAGCATTAAAGTCGATGAATTTTCTTGTGCCGAAAATTGTAGGGTGGCCGCCAAATCTGAAGTAGCGACCTTGGGTTATGCGCTCCATATTTGTAGGTCTGAGCGGGATAATGAGGTGCAGACATTGTAGACATGCGATTTTTGTCCCTTCCCATAATTTTATAAATTTTAGCACTTAAATATTTATTTTAGATCTAACATAGCTATTTAACTAGTTTTGAATATTTTACTTTATTTTATCACAAAAAATAAAAAATATTAAAAAAATAGTTTCATTAACATTTTGGAGTCATTTTTATTTTTGAAAAATACCAAATAAAAACAGCTTCATTTTAAGTTTATCTTTAACAATTTATTTAATTAATCAGGAGTAGTCTTACATTTTATAAATGCATTATACTATTTTAAATAAGGAAAAACTAGGCCCTTAGTCAATGAAATCTAGATTTTTGAGATGCCCAATTTTGGACTAATTCAAGAGAAATTTGGCCTATATTTAACTACAATTTCAACTTAGAGAAGGCCCAAGTCTTTCAAGGCCCAAATTTAACCTTAACCTATCAGCACCCTATAGCTACACAATACAAAACCCTAGAAAAATCCCTAGTCTTTAAAAAGGCATAAGCCGTTTTTTTTATTTGGACTAACATATACACAAAAATGCAATATGTGAATAAGGATTCTAACCTAAGACCTAAGGAGACCTGGCGTCACACCTAAAGACCCCTCACATTGATTCCTCATCTTCTTCAACTAAGAGCAGCAGCGGTTGAACAACAATGACCCCTACTCTCTTATTCCATCTTCACAACCAACGACTACTCATCTCCCTAACACCAGTGACTACTAAGCTCAGAAACCTCACTGCCACTCGACCACCCCCATCACATGCCTCTGCCCTCTTCCTCACTCGAGTTGTTCAAGGATGGATTTCGATCAATACATAGGTTTGAACTTGTGTTCAGTTTCACCCACCTAGAGAACAAAGGAAACCAGTTCAAGTTTTGGCAATTAGGTTCCCACCTAGAGAACAAAGGTATACAGTTAAATTTTTGGCAATTAGGAGCTGACCTGGAGAACAAGGGAATACAGTTCAAATTTTGGCAATTAGACGCCCACCTGGAAAATAAGGGAATACAGTTTAAGTTTTGGCAATCAGGCGCCCACCTGGAGAAGAAGGGAATACAGTTAATGTTTTGGCAATAAGGCGCCCACCTGGAAAACAAGGGAATACACTTTATGTTTTGGCAATCTAGCGCCTACCTAGAGAACAAGCGAATACCATTCACGTTTTCGGCAATCAAGTGCACACCTGGAAAATAAAGGAATACAGTTCAAGTTTTGGCAAGCAATTAGGTGCCCACTTAGAGAAGAAGGGAATACAGTTCATATTTTGGCAATCAGGCACCCACCTAGAGAACATGGGAATTCAGTTCAAGTTTTACAATTAGGTGCCCACCTGGAGAATAAGGGAATACAATTTAAGTTTTTGCAATTAGGTGCCCACCTAGAGAACAAGGAAATACGATTTTATGTTTTTGCAACTAGGCACCTACCTAGAGAATAAGGAAAGTCATTTCATAATTCAATTCAAGTTATAAGTAGTAGAAGCTCGCGACAAGAATGCAAGTAAACAGTTCGAGATGATCAGCAAAAGTTAATCACAATCCAAAAAAAAGGGAAAGAAGTGAATCCAAAATACAAAAGTAGAGAAAGATGTGAACTACTCAAGAAATTGCTGAAATCACGAGCATCGTATGTCTAGTCTTGATTCGAAGAAGAATGAACTAGCACCTGCAGCTAGCAAGTATCAAGGTTTAAATCTAAAGTATGCATAAAGAACCATTCAAGACTCAATATCAAGCTTCAGAAGACTTATAGATAGGAATCTCGTAACTCATAGTTGACAGGCTTAGTTAGTCTTTTTCATTTTTGATTTTGATGTAATAACATGACCGCGGACCGGAACCTCGATGGAACGGCACCTCGATCGGCTCTCCACCTTGGTAAACGTCATCACTCTTCCTATTTCTAAACTACATGTGGCCTGATTCTTTTATAGCCAAGGATATGTAGGTAGCTCATATACCAAGGCTCGGTCATATTATCCTTTCTCATAGTTTTTCATCTCCCTAAAATAAGGGTCGGGTCAAAGAACCTATCTAGACGTTCTTTGTCTGAAAATGCTTCGTGTTTCCGTTAAAAGAGGGGTAGTTGTAGATATGTGATTTAGTAGAGAGGAATCCACCCTTCCCCGTCATAAGCATCGAAGAGTGGGTGGCTCACGGTCTAGCTCACATGGTAGGTATTCGAGATTGGGTGGTTTTCTACAAACGCTTTGGACCGAAGGTCCCGTCTAGTAAGTGTCACCTTTGTTTCAGCCTTTTGTTGTTTGCTGTTATTTGTTGATACAACTTCTTTGTGGTAATAGGTAAACATGATTTAATGAAGAAAGCTCCAGTGTCGGTATTTCACTAGGCCATTGTATTAGCATGGATGCAATTTACTATGGCTGAGTTCGCTTGCAGATGTTGTACTCAAACTTTGTCAATTAGGGACTCCCCTCCTTGGAGTGTTGGTGTACAAGATGAGATATCATCTGAGCCTGTCTACCACATGGTGGATGAGTCTTCTGAGGAATCACCGTCGAGAAAGAGGAGGATAATAGAACTTGGAAAGACCATCACTATTGGTTTTGAAATAATGTCGTTACCTCGGGAGTGACGCCCTTACTTATGCCAGATGTAGGGACCATTTTTATGGCGGATGCTACTATGACGGGGAGGTCCCCTGGGGTTGAGGGGGTATACCAAGGTGGGGATCCTGCACGAGCCGCTGAAGGTGGCTCGTCATTGGTTCTCAGAGAAAATGGACCGGTTCTCGCAGAGGACGATGATTCAGGCTCGAAAATCGATCCCAAAGAAGTGAGGGACTTTTTAGAAAGAAATACCTGCGTAGTAGTGGGGATGAAGGGTCCTAATAATTACATAATCATTCTCGTGGGTTACAATGTTTTGGCAAACTCTAAGCATGCAGTATCGTCCTTCACCCCCTTGTGTGCCGCTTCCGAGAATGTGACGCTTCAGGAAATGAGTGATGCATAGCTGTTGTGGAGTATTTATGGCATGGCTTTCCGAGTAAGTGTTCTTCTCTTTTCTTGTAAGGATTTGTTTCGCATGCTTAATCTTCTTATGCTGACTTTCTTTCATTTGCATGTCACAACTTCATAATGGAGTTCGAGCATGACCGTCGCGAGGAATAGATGATGATCATTTTTTAGAAGGTGGCTTCTAAGTACAAAGAGTACTGTAACAAGCACCCTGTGTTGGCTGATGTCTTTACCCAAGATAGAAATTTTCAACTATTTCGTGATGAGCTTAAACAGAAAGAGGAAGAGTTAGCACAAAAACTTCAAGAGCTAAAGGAGCAAGATGATGAGCTGATGAAGGCCATAGGTCGATGCAGCGAGCTTAATGCGGCTCTTAAGGCCAAGGATTATGAGCTAGAGCTGAGCAAAGGGGTGATGGCCGAAAATGCCGATCATCAAGTGCGGATGGCCTCTTCAACTTTTAAGCTTGGGCAAAGGGAAACGGAGGCCGTCGACCTTAGTGGCGAGTTGAGCATTAAAGTTGATGAATTGGCTTGTGCCGAAAAAGGCAGGGTGGCTGCCAAATCTGAAGTAGCGGCCTAGGATGATGCCCTCCATATTTATAGGTCTCAGCGAGATAATGAGGTCAAGACATTGTAGACATATGATTTTTGACCCTCCCAAGATTTAACAAATTTTAGCATTTAAATAATTAGTTTAGATCTAATATAGATATTTTAACTAGTTTTGACTCTTTTACTTTATTTTATCACTAAAAATAAAAAAATACAACAAAAAACAGTTTTATTAATATTTTGTAGTCATTTTTAATTTTTAATAATACCAAAATAACAACTTCATTTTAGGTTTATCTTTAATAGATTATTTTAGTTAATTAGGAGTAGTCTTACATTTTATAAATATACTATTTTAAATAAGGAAAAACTAGGCCCTTAGTTAATGAAATCTAGATATTTGAGATGGCCAATTTTGGACTAATTCAAGAGAAATTCGGCCCATATTTAACTACAATTTCGTCTTACAAAAAGCCCAATTCTGTAAAGGCCCAAATTTAACTTTAACACATCAGCACCCTATAGCTACACAATAAAAACCCTAGAAAAAAACCCTAGTCTTTAAAAAGGCATAAGCCATTTTTTGATTTAGATTAACATATACACAAAAAATGCAAGATGTGAATAAGGATTCTAACCTAAGACCTGAAGATACCCGCCATCACACCCAAAGACCCCTTCCCATTGATTTATCATCTTCTTCAACTAAGAGTAGCAGTAGTTGAACAACCATACTGCTCTCTTCTTCCATCTTCACAATCAATGAGTACTCATCTTCCTAACACCAGTGACCACTCAGCTCCTAAACCTCACTGCCACACGACCACCCTCATCATACGCCTCTGCATCTTCCTCACTCTAGTAGTTCAAGGATGGATTCAAAATATGGGTTTGAAATTGTGTTCAGTCTTAGTTTTCCAGTGCCGGTTTAGTCGAGGTCGTATCGCGATTCTTGTTTGTTGTTGAGTTTTAAACTAGTAGAGTCGGAATCTTCATTTGAGGCGGTCACACCTCCTTCTTACACTACACCCCGCGAAGGGCGTAAATAATGGAGTTTTTCCAATTAAAGGACAATCGAAACGAGAATATCTGTGTATTAAAAATTATGAGTTGCCACTTGGGATAATTAATAGTGTCCAATTCACCGGTTCAAATCCCGAATCGAGGAAAAGATTTACTCTGTATTACAGTCCGCGAACTAGAAATTCGGGTAAGGAATTCTGTTAACCCGGGAGAAGGTGTTAGGCGTTCCCGAGTTCTACAGTTCTAGCATGGTCACTCAACTATTATAATTGGCATATTATCTCATTTTAAATATGTTTTAGCCTATGGTACATTTTTAACTTATTAGTCGCTTTTATTTAGTTATTTTTAGGAAAGATTCTACGTCATCTAAAACACTTCTTGAACCATGTCATATAAATGCACCTGTAATTCATGACACATTTCATCTAATGTTGTTGAGATTTGAATTTGGATCACATAAATACACACCCGAGTTTAGAAAAGTAATTTAAATTACGCGCCTAATGCAACTACGCGTTTTTAACTTTGCGATGGCCATGAAAATTCACTAAATGGAACACCTCAATTTATTTCAAAAGATCGCATTCAACTTAAAGCAAACTACGGATATTTATGTTATAAATAGAACTCTATTTAAGGTGAATGTCTATCTTATAAGAAGAGTCTTACTTCAAGGCTAAGTCTTTTATCTTCCTATAAATAGAGGGATCTTACCCCATTGTAAATCATCCCAAAAAAAGTATTAATAAGAATACTCCTCTCTCTACTTTCTCTCTATTGTTCTTGTTCTTGTATTATTGTTTTTGTTCTTATATTATTTTATAACACGTTATCAGCACGAGACTCTACCGTCTCAAGAATCGATTCTCGAGAAAAACTAAGGTATTTCTCTCTTCCTAATTTAATTTTCGATTATGTCTGACATTACGAAAAGAAAGTTCGTTGCCCTTGAAATTTCGGGCAAGAACTATATGACATGGGTGTTGGATGCTGAAATCCACTTAGATGCTATGGGTCTTGGAGACGCCATTAAAGATAGAGATAAAGCATCCACCCAAGACTGTGCTAAGGCCTTGATTTTCTTGCGCCATCACCTTGATGAAGGTTTGAAAATTGAATATCTCACAGTCAAAGATCCACTCATCTTGTGGAACGGCTTAAAGGAGAGATATGACAACCTGAAGTTGGTCACTCTGCCACAGGCACGATATGATTGGGCTCATCTGAGGCTCCAAGACTTTAAGTCTGTTTCTGAATATAATTCTGCGTTCAGAATTACTTCTAAGTTGAAGCTCTGCGGATATAATATCTCTGATTATGATATGCTTGAGAAAACGTTTACAACGTTTCATGCCTCCAATATGGTACTACAACAACAGTACAGAGAGAAAGGCTTCAAAAAGTACTCTGAACTGATTTCTCTCCTACTTGTGGCTGAGCAAAACAATGACCTGCTCATGAGAAATCACGAAAATCGACCCACCGGGTCTACACCATTGCCTGAAGCAGATAAGGTGTATTCTCATTATGCCAATCATGAAAAGGGCCATGGATCTAATCATGGTCATGGTCGTAATCGGGGTCATAGCCGTGGACGTAGACAAAGAAGAAATCTCCATGATGTCCGTCACCTCCCGAGGAGAGATAACCGCCGAAAGCAGAAACGGAATTATGAGGATCCTAAGGCAAATAGTTCAGAAACTATATGTTATAGTTGCGGTGGAAAATGGCACTGGTCAAAAGCTTGCCGTATACCAAGACATTTTGTTGACCTTTATCAAGCATCTCGAAAGAGTAAAGGCCCTGAAATAAATTTTGTCTCTGACGACAATTTTGACATCACCCACTTGGATATGGCAGATTTCTTTGAGCAACCCGATGGGAAAATAGACCACCTAATCGGTGATGGATCTGTGATGAAAGAAGATGGAGTTGTTTGATTTTATTTTACTTATTTGTATTAGCTAGTGGATAAACTATTAGTCATTAGTATCAGCTCGTATTAGTTAGTTTATGGTATAATGTTAGTATTAGTTATAGAATGTTTCAATATGCTTAAATTTCGACGGTATTTTTATTTTCCAGCAAAGTTAGTCGATTAACTAATAAAATCGACTATCTAATATTTTGTATTAAGACTGGAATTTCCGCAAGCTAAGATACTCGAATATCTGATTTAGATATTCGAATAACCTGATTTAGTTATTCGAATAACCTGATTTAGTTATTCGAATAACCTGATGACTGTTTACTAAGTTAGTCGAATAACTAATTAGTTATTCGACTAACCAATATTTCGCATTAAAACTGAATTTTTCCGCAAGGCAAGATAGTCGAATATCAGGTTTAGTTATTCGAATAACCTAATGACTGCTTCCCTAAAGTTAGTCGACTATCAATCCAGTTATTCGAATAACCTCAACAGATTTTGAAAATATTGTTTAAATTAAGAAGCAACGGATTAAATACACTGATTTGTAGAAAATTAATCTACATAACGTATTTAAGCAACTTTTGCAAACACACTCGTAATGTACTTAACAACTAACGTACTTACATGACATTTCAACTTGAAATATTGTACCCTATACAGAGATATTATTAACACAGTGTATTGTCACATGTCTGCATTGGCTTATAAGTGTACACTTCTATACAATTCACATATTCATGTCAATTGCTTAGTTCCAAATCTGTAATTATGTGATCATCCATGATAATGTGCTAAATTATTCATCACATAACTTTTACACATTCTTTACATACACTACTCGAGTTTTATGATACGCTGTCATCTATTCACTGTATTACCTGTGTATATGTCCGTAACATACATGCGTGCACCTTTGTAACTACTGCACAATATAGTTTCCACTTCTATATGTTCATTCATTTATGCATCACATTCATGTACCACACACACGATACCGGAAAAGCAACTTTTCCCAAAATTAGGGGGAGAAGTTGGTAAAATTTTGTGGAAAAATGCATCATTATCTCATCTTGATCCAAATACCTCTATTCGTGAAAAAGAGGTGCAAAAGATTATCCATTTGCAAAGAATAGCAAATCAAATGCCAGACACATTTACAGATTTGAAAAGGATAACAAAATCACATATCCCCGCAGTGAATGTGACAACATCTGATTCACGAATACATACTCATTATTGGAAGAATATGAACATGAAATTGGTATTGAATATATCACACTCACCCCTAGAAGGAGGTTTGAGATGATACCACACTCACCCCTAGAAGAAGGTTTGAGATGATGTCATTATTATGGCATGAATGGTCATTGGTCACGTACCTATTGTACGCCAAAAAATTTGTCAATGTGATTACCAAAGGACAATAATAATGCAAGAAACATATCTTGCATATAATTTTTGACATGATTATAATGGTATAACTTTCTCTTTAAAAAGAGATATTCACCACATGGATGTTGATGAATTTGTGGTAGTACAAAATTAATTGAGAGCTCTAGAAAAGTCAATTACTACTATGTTGGAGAAACACAATTGATTACCAATAAGGTATTGTGTTGTAGTAAGTCTCAAAGAAACTTATTCAGTTTCCAAAGTATATGTGAAAGTGGTTGATTATATTGAGACTATAAATAAAGGAAAGATTTGATATCTTCTATTACTTCAACTTGTAGCGGGATAATTTGTGTATGAAAAGCTACCCGCTTCATTCTAGTTTGTACTACTTGTTCTCATTAATTAATTGACCAACTAAAGAGTTCGGGTTGAATCCCATAAATTCTGGAAATATCAAAGGTGAATATGGGCCCATTCACCTGCCACGTATACCACATATGATGCATCTATGATATGGTTACATGCGCGATTGTTATTAACCTGCAGCCTGGTCGGTGCTTGCGAGGTAAATTGCTCAGTAATCTAACTTCGAGCATAATTTCCAGATTGTCTATTCAAGATAGTTCATCTTGATAAGTTGGTTTACATCATAGTTGGTTTAGCAAAATGAGTTATTGAGTGCCTCCACTTAATAGCTAAACTATTGCTTATGAGAACAAAGTTATATATATCAGTTTGATATACGAGAGTATATTATATTCTCCCCTCATAAGTGGTTCAGGGTCAGGAACCAAATAATCTCATCTTATTATTATTAATGTGCTGTGTATATTGACATGATAATGCACAAAGATGATTTCCCAGAGGTGAGGAAACATGTTAGTTTTCCTAACATGAGGGGGAGACATGATGAACACTTGAGAAAAGGTTACATGAGATGAATTATCATTTGTATATATAGATCCTCGAATATCATAATATGAACATGAAGTTCATAAAAGGATAATTCAATTGCAACATATTGCAAAGCATGCTACACCCAAAGAAAGTAACTATATTCTCACTGCAAATGCTCATATTAAGTCCTAGAAGGACAAAGTCTTGGATATGCTTAAAACGTATAGACAAATCGGTTTCAAAATAACTTCTTAATAAAGAAGATGAGCAAATGATCAAAGTGATCATAATAAGGAGGCAAGTGATCCAAAAGATCACACGACATAACACTTTATAAAATCTCATGAGAGATTCAGGTACCTGAATGTATGAATGAAGAGATCTCCATGTTATGTCTTTATGAAAATTTACTGGAACCGATATAAAATGATCGTCGACGACATCTATGATAGCGCTAAATATCGATGAGGATCTTATGTTTGTCGAATACAAACAAAATATTGACTAAATGGAAAAGATACAATTCAAGAAGAATTGATTCCATATGAAAGACATGTAGTTTTGGACATGTAGTTCAAATACTTGAAAGTATAAGGTCAAAGGTATGTGTAATCAATTTTCGATATTTTATTTGTTTAGCATGACATGAAAACTTGATGTGCATCTAAAGTTTATTATATGGCTTATATGACTTAACTTGAAAGATTTAAGTTGCTTAAAGCATATACAATTCTTGGTCCTGAAGTACCACATCCTAAGTGCAATTTGTGTACATATGTACCTTGCTATAACTATGATAATGTGATGGCGAGGATATCCCTATGGAAGTATTGAAGAGTCATTCCACGACATTACATGAAGATGTTCATATCTATCAAGAATGATAATTTCAAGGTACGGAATATTCATTCAAGTCAATATGGTTGATTTATTTATCAAATATCTAGTAACGATTTCTTGAAGCTAGTGCACAAGATTGGAATTTGAAGGTTCAAGGATGTGAATTGATGTTCTTTTTAGAGGGAGTTAATGCGCGTTGCACTCTTTTTCCCTTACAAGGTTTTGTCCCACTGGGTTTTCCTTGCAAGGTTTTTAACGAAGCAACAAATAGGCGTATTTCTAAACATATGTACTCTTTTCTTTTTCTAGAATTTTTCCCATTGGGTTTTGTTTTAGTTAAGGTTTTAACGAGGCACATTATTGAATAGACATTCAAGGGGGAGTGTTATAAATAGAACTCTATTTAAGGTGAATATCTATCTTATAAGAAGAGTCTTACTTCAAGGCTAAGTCTTTTAGCTTCCTATAAATAGAGGGTCTTACCCCATTGTAAATCATCCCAAAAAAAATATTAATAAGAATACTCCTCTCTCTACTTTTCTCTCTATTGTTCTTGTTCTTGTATTATTGTTCTTGTTCTTATATTATTTCATAACAATTTATAATTTGTTCATTTTCTAGTTCGGGGCTATTTTCTAGAGCATGCCATAAGGTAAGGATGACCAACTGACTATTGATCAAAGAAGGACATTGGTCGAACACATGTATGTTGTAACAAGTCAAATTGCCTACTTCTCATGATCAGACGAAGTAAATGGAAAGTAAAGCTCATCTGATATGAGACCTAATATTACATAACACAATAGCCAAGCATAACAGAAGGACTAGAAAACTAAAGCAGCCACTTCAAAATTAAGTTCACAAAAGAACACTAGGGCAAAAGATTTAGCTTGGGCTAGAGAAAACAATTTAAGCAAACCAACATGTCCTATATTTCCACTTCAAAAGATTAACACCAAAGAATGTAACCCAGGAATCAGATAATCATGTGCGACACACAGAAAATTTTCTTGTCCAGCAGTAGCAAAAACATGGCAGAGACGATGATATTCAGGCCGTAAATACTCGGCGAAAGTTAACTTACTCACAAATTATCTCACTAATACATAGGCTTTACCAGGAAAATGATGAACACATAAACTAACATCTCGAACTTAATAGGGATTCAAATATGCCTACGACTTCATTTTTGATGCATATGACGAACATAGCATGATTAATATAGGCAGCCTGAGGAACTTTGTTATGCCCTTTGGATTGCCAGATTGAAAAGGCTTTTGAAAGTTTCCATTCAAACTGTGTACACATCAATTTAATCAAGAATGATCCCCTTAAGACTTATGTTGACTTCAAACTTACAACTATTGGAGGAAAATACAACAACTTCAAAGGCAAGATTGTCCAAAATACACATAGCCCATCTGTTGGAACAAAGATCATTTAATCGGGGAATGGAACCCCATCCTTGAAGAAATTCCCAAGCAAGCACGTAATTCAGTTCCTATCTATCAGCTCGGAACTGAAAAATAACTCAAGAATGGTGAACTTATGAACTCATGAACATAGGACTCTAACGTTCTTCTCATGAGAACCTATTTAGGCAGAAACTAATACCTGCTCAAATGTAATATTTTATACTCATACTGTCATGTTCGAAATTAAGCAAACCTATGATTCAACCTCCATGTTTCAACAGGCAAGAGAGTTTTATGTTAACAGACCAACCAACCATAACGGGAAAACTTTGCAAACATCAGGGGAGCTAGTCGACCTAAAACTAACAGTAATGTGACACCCTTCTGGAATCCATACAATCACAAAGCTGAAGGCAATTGTTCATTTGAAAATGATGGAATCTTGACTCAAATGAAAAACTAGATATCAAAATAACATTTAAAGCATACAGAGGGTAAGCAAAACAATCAATTCAGCTCCTATTGACTGACCATACTCAGCCCGTCAAAATAATGAGAAAGGACTAATCAGCAAGATAACATATCAATATCGTTCCAGGATATGAATCGAGACTAAATGATAAACCCATGCTCGACTTCTTTATGAAATTCGATCAAACAAGAGAAAGAAAACAAATCGCCAGACTTTAAAAAAACACCTTAGAACAGAGGTACATAGGATAAGAAGTCGAACCTGACATTGCAAATTTTATTAATAATAATTACAGACTCAGCAAATACCCTTTGATTCTAAGATCCGAGCGAGGTTCAACAGCAAATCAATAGGACAGTAGTAGAAACAAAGTCGACAAACGTCAACCTCATGAATACTCAATAGACCTCAGTTGATTTCCATCTTTTTGGAACCCCGAAATCAGATTGAATTTCAATTTTTCAAAGAAGTTTTCCCAGAAAAGGAATGAGAAGTCCTAAAAATTCCTTAAACCTTTTTCTTCCAATTTTACTCTCAAATTCCTTTTTCTTGTGAAATTTTCTGATTTCTGAGGCAAACTAAGAACATACGAAAAAATTCAAAATTTTTAGCATAGAATAGAGAAGAAGACGGAAATAATGAATCAAAAAAAAGAAAACCAGAACCTAATCCTTAGTCTTTTATCTCCTGTTGTAATACCAGAAATCAGACAGCCATCAAAGAAATCTCCCTCAAATCTGTTTCCCCAGATAAAAAAAATCCCCCTTTTAAAGAAAAATCCTCACCTTATATAGATATTCTAGAAGTCTCAAGCCCTCCTCACCAAGAAATCCCCAAACTTATCCCCCAAATACACAAGAAATGAGCCCCAGTCTCACATAGAATAAAATCCGGACAAATGGAAGACGTGGATGTCATTTCTCATATCCAATGGCTCCCATTTAGCCAAGATTCGTTCCAAGTTAACAAAGCGCGTGAGAATGTCAAAAATGCTGAAATTATTCTACCAAATGACGGTTATGCCACGTTGGAGAGAGAGGAGGAAAGGCCATGTGCGTGGAGTTTGGGAGACGAACTCGTCTCGAAACTCAGACGAGTTGAGCGAGCTGAGACGGGGCTAGGGCATAGCAGTGGAATTTTTGGGTTCTCCACAGATTAGGGTTCATTTTGGGAAAAATTTTCTAAGGGGTTTATATACTAATAGAGAATGGGGCGGGTCAGGGTTAGGGGTCTGGGCTGGGGGCTGGTCCTATTTGGTTTCGGGGTGGGGGGTGGGGGGATCTGGGCCATGTTTGGATGGGCATAAAGAAGAATTGAATTGGGCTTGAGAAATTGAAATAAAAATGGCCCAAAAAAATCTGATTCATATCTTTTCCTTTTTCTTCAATTTCCTCTTATTCTATTTTAATTCCTTTTCTTCTCTTTTTTTTTTTCAAAATTACACTAAAAATCAAAGTTAAAATCTTAAAATCAAATTAACCTAAAAAAATCACAACTAATGAAAAATAAACTAAAAGAAAAACTTCTCAAAAACATAAATTAAAAGTGCCAATTGAACTTTGTTTGTGTTTTTTCTTTTTTATAAAATAATTTAATTACTTAATTGATCCTAAGAATGCTAAATTAAATCCTAAATGAAAATGCACATGTCTTTGTAATTTTTCCATTAACTAAATAAAGTTAGCATGCACAGACAAATGCAAACACTTGATAGAAAATGCCATAAAAATTCATACAATTGCAAATAATAGAAAAATCTTTTTGTTTTGTATTTATGGGAGTAATTCGTATAAGGAAAAAAACACGTGCTCACAAAGGCGACGAGGAATATTTTGAAGCTCTGGTAATGATGTTGATGTTGGTAAAAAACATAATGGAAAAAATGCGTGTGAAAAATCAATATGTTGTATTTAAACCTTTCAATAGTGAGATCTTGGATGCAGTATTTACCATAATTCACAAAGGTTGAAGCTTAGGGAAAGAGAGCTTGAAACCTCAGTAGCTTTTGGCTGAGTTTGAAGTGATTCACCAAGACGACAGAAGTTCAACGATCATGCATTTGAAGAAATCCTGAAATTTACTTGGGAAATTTTGCTAAATGTCACAATTATGAGGTTAGAATTTTGCCACACATTTTGATTAGTTAAGGTGTATTATTAGATCGAATTTAGTTATTCCCTCCTCAAACTTATTGTACGATCTGCTAAGTAAAATGATGTTGGGGAAACAGTGGTTTGGGGCTAGAAAATGAAATCAACCTTTCATATTATTATAGGATTTTCTTTTGTTGAGCTATAGTTTAAATTGATATTTTTATGTCAACTTTAGGAGCATTTTTGGCCGACCATACCCGGTAGGTGAAAAATTAGGCATGTAATTAAATCGTCACAGTTAAGAGTACGGTTTCCGTGGCGTAACCGTGATATCTAATTTTAAATTAATTTTAAACATGAATATTCATAGCTCGCTTTAGTGGAGTACTTTTTTTTTTTGTAAATGAGTAGAGGTGTTCCATTCAATCACATAGTCTATGGCCCTAACATCAATAACTTTATTAATATAGAGAAATGCTTTGAATGTTCGTAGTTTGCTTTAGACCCGTTTATAATAAAATTATCATAGCTATGGTTACGGTTCCATGACGTAGTTGTGATGCTTAATTTCTAAAATCCGGTGGTACATTTAGGTGACCCGACTACATTTTAATCTTGTTAATAAAATAAACATGTTGTAGATCATGGGTACTACTCCCATGACATGATTCACAACTTGCAATCAAATAATTAGTTGTATAACAATCGGATTATTAAAAGCGATTTAAAAGGGATAAAATTCAAATAGATTTCAAAGAATGTTTTAAAATCATATAAATAGGCCAATATTAACAGATGGGCGACCGTACTAAAATCACGGAACCCCAAAACGTCTAACACCTTATCCTGGGTTAACAGAATTCCCTACCTGAATTTTTATGTTTTGTGGACTGTAAAATCGAGTCCAATTTTCTTGATTCGGGATTTAAACGATGACTTGGGACACCATAAATCATCCCAAGTGGACTCTGATTTCTAAAAAATAATCCTGTTTTGATTGTCACTTTGATTGAAAAACTCCCTTATACCTATTCCGGTGGCAGAAAAAGAAGGTGTGAAAGTTGTCGGCTCTTAAGGTAGCGAGGCTAGAAGAGTGGATCCAAGATCTGGAGGCTGAGTTGTCTAGATTAGATTAACAGGTTGTTTCTTTGAAGGCTGAGGAAGTGCGACGATAATCACAACTATCCACATTTTCATACTTCTGTCGATCCCGTCATGCGGACAAGCTCGCCTCCGATTCTTGGTATAATGACGAGTACTCCGAAGGGGATGATGCGGTGTAGGGCCGTTGTATTTATTTGTTTTTTCCTTGCTATTTTTTTGAGGGCGTCTTCAGGCCCTTTGTAAAATGTTTTTTTACTATAACAATTGTAATGGAATGATTACTTTTTTGTTGTATCTGTCCGAATTGTCATTTTTTTTTTGCTATGCAGCGAAGTCCTTGACTTTTCAGCTGCTTATGTGTAGTGTTCTGGCATAGTCGATCATAGATCATAAATTAACTCGAGCAAGGTAGAGGGTAGAGTGATTTGAGCGATGTCGAATGTAAAATAACTCGAGCAATATCGAATGTAACACGATTTGAGCAAGTCGAATATAAAGTAATTCGAGTGAGGTCAAATGACTAAATTTGAGCGAGGCCGAATGTTAAGTAATTCGAGTGAGGTCGAATGTTAAGTAATTCGAGCGAGGTTGAATGTTATGTAATCCGAGTGAGGTCGAATTGAATGTTAAGTAATTTGATTGAGGTTAAATGTAAAATGATTTGAGCGATGTCGAATGTTAAATGATTCGAGCGAGGTCGAATATTACTTTATTTTATTCATCAGAGAATATCTTAGTGGATAGTACGAAATGTTGCTTTATTTTATTCAATGGAGAATACTATATATGTTTGTTTCATACATATATTGGAGAAGTTTCCATTTATCTAGTCTATTTATCGTTCGTCCTGGAGAAGAAGTCGACAGGCAGGGCAATGAATAATACTCAAACTTCGAGATGTCCCCGTCATTGCCTTGTTAAAAACCTCCCCGAAATAACCCAATTGGGACAAAACCTGGGTAAGGAAAAAGGAGTACGACTTGAGGGGCATCCTTGTCAGAATTTGAAGTATTTGAGGTGGGCGACATTCCAATTGTGTTGTAGTAGTTTTCCTTCCATTGTTTCTAGTTGGAATGCTCCTTTGCTTGCTGCTACTATGATTTTGTATGGCCTGTCCCAATTGGTTCCTAGTTTGCCTTCCTTCGGATCTTTGCTTTTTTTTATTTTCACCTTAAAAACATAGTCTTCGACTTTGAGCGGTCGTATTTTGGATTTTTTGTTGTAGTACTTTTATTCTTGTTGTTTTTGGGCTAACATTCTTACGTAAGCCATGTCTATTTGTTCTTCTGCATAGTTGAGGTCTTGTTTCCACTTCTCATCTTTGCTTTGTCTGCTTTCTTTAGAGTATCTCAAGTTGGGTTTGCCGACCTCGACAGGGTATCACGTAGTCAGTCCCATAGACTAATGAATATGGTGTTTTGCCTATGCTCATTTTTAGAGTAGTGCGATAGGCCCATAGTACTTCTAGTAGAAATTATGTCCATAGACCATTGGCGTCCTCGAGCTTTTTCTTTAATATGTTCAATATTGTTTTGTTGGGGGATTTGGCTTGACTGTTACGGGAAGGATGGTATCGCATGCAGAGTATTCGCTTGATGTGCTATTTTTCGAAGAACTTGGTGATCTTTTTCCTGGTGAATTTGGTCTCATTATCACAACTGTTTTCTTTAGTGATTCTGAAACAACATATGATGTTGCTCCAAATGAATGTAATTACTTCTTGTTCGCATATTTGGGAGTACTCCCTCCAGTAATATGTCATGATGTGGTTGCATAGTGCCAAGTCAAATTTATATAATATACCTCAAGTTGTTCTATTGATGAGTGGAGGAGAGTGACCACGTTTTCTTTAGTGATATTTTTGTGGATGCTGCTAATTTGGCGAGGCCATCTACCTCGATATTTTGTACTCGTGGTATCTGGTCGAGTCACTCAACGAGTTCCGGTAGTAGTATATGACTTTCTGCATGGTACTTTTGTAACCTCTTCTCTTTGATTTGGAAAGTCCCTGTAACTTGGTTGACGACGAGTTGTGAGTCGCATCTAAGGACAACTCATCGTGCTCCATACTTGAGAGCTAGCTTTGATCCTGTGATTAAAGCCTCATACTCAGCCTTATTATTAGTCATATCGGGGCACCTTATGGATTGGTGGATAAGTTCACCCGTTGGGACCTCAAGTACGAGTCCTAGTCAAGAGCCTGACGCATTAGATGCTCCATCGATGAATAGGACTATGATGACCCACCCGGTCATTTTAAGAAATTACGTGCCGACCCCTTATTAACTTCATTTCCGTGTTTATTTTTGCTGTCGTGAGTTGTCGGGAGGATTTATTTGGAGTTTAGGAGAGTTTATGGACACTTAGTCCCTAAGCTAGAGCTTAAGTTTTAGAATTTGGACCGCAGTTGGAGCAGTGAGAAGACGACGTCTCCCTTTTTTGATTTTGGGTTTAGGAGCATGCTCAAATTCTCTTTTGGAGGTCCTAGCTAATTTAGTCTTCAAATACCGGAATTGAATTTTTGATGTTTTTCAGTTCGATAATGAGATTTTGATCCAAGAGTGGGAATGGAATTCTAGAAGTTGGAGTAGCTCCGTCGTCTTGAATGTGGTGTGTGTGAAAATTTTTTGGTCATTCGTACAAGGTTTGGTAGAATTTTGATCGAAAGCATATTTTGAGAGTTTTGAAGTTCTTAGTCTTGAATCCGATGGTAATTTGTTGTTTCAATGTTATTCGTGGTTTTTGAAGATTCATATAAGTATGAACAGTGGTATTAGACTTGTTTGTGCTTTTGGTTGAGGTTCTGGAAGCCTCGGGATAATTACGTATGGTTGACGGAAGATTTTGAAAGAGTTTCAATCGAAGCTATGACTGTTGTCATAACCGCATCTGCGGTTGAGAGGCCGTAGGTAGGACTCCTGCAGACGCAAAATCAAGCCGCAGAAGCAGCCAAAAAGGAAATGCTGAAACCATAGAAGTGGAAGGTGTACCGCACCTGCATGACCGAAGATGCTGATTCTGGGTTGCAAGTACGGCAAAGAGGATTTAAGTGGAAATCACAGGAGCGGTACTGTTGACCACATATGCGGATTTGCTGGAAAAAAAAATTTAGAATTCGAGTGTTTAGTTTCAAAAAGTTAGAAATTTATTTGGAGTTCGAGAGAGGGCGATGTTGGGAGGAGTTTGAAGAGGAAATCAGTGGGTAACAATTCCTAATACATTTCTAGTTGTATTCCTTTAATCTAATCTTAGTTTTATCATTTAATTTCGG
Organism: Nicotiana benthamiana; assembly: GCA_034376525.1. Classification (NCBI taxonomy): domain Eukaryota; kingdom Viridiplantae; phylum Streptophyta; class Magnoliopsida; order Solanales; family Solanaceae; genus Nicotiana; species Nicotiana benthamiana. The sequence goes on along the minus strand of CM067324.1, from coordinate 56,400,363 downwards.
ATTAGAGATGAAAATTGGGAAAAGTTTTGAAGAAAGTTCTTAGACATAGATTTCGAGTTTTGATTGGGAATTGGACATTGGAATTGGATAATTTTGATATGCATGAACTCGTGAGAGTATGAGGGTTCTTAAAATATAAAGTTTACCCGATTCCAAGACGTGAGCTGGAGGGGCATTTTGGTTATTTTATATAATTTCACGTATTAGCTTAGAATCAATTAGTCGAATTAGTTACTTGAAGTGTTATTTACATTATGCAATTTAATTGAATAGATTTGGGCCATTTGGAGTCGAGTACTCGTGGCAAGAGCGTGGTTTAAGATTGATTTTGAGCTGGTTCGAGGTAAGTGGCTTGCCTAACCTTGTGTGGGGGAACCTCCCCTTAGGATTTGGTGTTTTTGATATTTGAAATGCCTTGTACGTGAAGTAACAAGTGGGCGTACTTGTGCTAATTGTTGAATATCATGTTTTCACATAGGTAGCTTTAATTGTGTTTTCCTTTCCTGCTCATACTACTTGGAATATAAGCATGCTGTTAGCTTAGGGAAACATATCTTATTGACTTAATTGTGTTATTTGCTCAAACTGCCTTATTTGGATTATGTGCAGCATGCTAGGTTAGAATTACCTATTTTACCTTGGTATGAAATTTAAATCAATTTTGTATTCTTCAAATTTCTGTTGTGTGTTTAATTTAGGACATCGAGACGATATCCTGGGAGCTCCCCTACACATATATTGATTTAGAATGAGGTGCGGGATATCGCGAGATCCCTAACATGTATATTGAGGATACAAAGAGATCCTTAGGATACCGATAGATCCCCAGCATATTCATTGAGGATACGAAGAGATCCCTAGCCCATGTTGAGGATACTAAGAGATCCTCGGTATATGAAGAGATCCCCAGTATGTACATTGAGGATACTAAGAAATTTTCGGGATACTGAGAGATCCCTGGTTCTTACCTCTGTGATGAACGGTATTCCTTTGTGGTTTTTTTTCTTTGTTATAGTTGTTGTTATTCGGATTATCATGTTTTACTTCTTACTGTTAGCATTTAGTTATATAGTCGTATCCTATGCTGTTATATCCTGTATCTAATTTAACCTCAGTAGGGCCCTAACCTTTCTCATCACTACCTGACTGAGGTTAGGCTTGACACTTACTGAGTACCGTTGTGGTGTTTTCTACACATGTTTTTCATGTGCAGATCTAGGTATTTTGACTCAGTCCTATCACACTTGAGGCGAGGCGCCTGTAGAGACTTTAGGTATATCTGTCGTGTCCGCAAACCGAAGAATCTCTTACTATTATCATTACTAGTATAGCGCATCCGCAGATCGAAGAATCTCTTTCTATTCTCAGTACTAATATAGCTCTTATGTATTTTTCCTTGTTGAAAGAGATTTCTGGAGTTAGAGCTTTTTATGTAATATCTTAGCTTGTGATTCACGAGGTTCCAGATTTTGGGAGTGTTAGGTTGAGAATATTGTAATTTTATATAGCAGGAGACATCTTAAACGTTGATTAATTTCATTATCTCGGCTTTTATTACGTTCTTTCCTTAAATTGTTTCTCTTTCTGCATTCGATAAAGACTAGGTACCATCATGATAGTTCACGGAGGGTGAACCGGGGTCGTGAAAAGTTGGTACGAAAGCTCAAGGTTTATAGGATTCATGAATCACATGCCGATTTATTAGAGCCTCGCGGGTTGGTACGACAACGTCTGTTCTTATCTACGAGAGGATATGTAACTGTTAGGAAAATTTCACTTCATTTGATTTCCTTGTCGTACAAGATTTTGATCTCACAATTCTAAACTTCTGTCTTGTATTCTCTTATAGATGTTGAGGACACGTGCTACCCGAGTTGATCAGGCATCTGTGCCCTGTAGCCGTAAGAGGCCGAGCCCGGGTAGAGGTCGAGGACGCGCATGCATTGCAGCTGCATCATCCATGCAAGCTGCCACCGAGGATCCATTAGTTGTTCCAGCCAGAGACAGGAACCTAATACGCCTGCTGCTACTACTACTCCAGCACTTCAGGAGTCTCGGGCACAGTTCATGAGCATGTATACTACTTTAGCTCTGGTAGGATTGCTTCCCCTTACTACAATAGGAGCACATACTCCCATCATTTGCACTCCTGAGCTGGGATTGCATGTTGATCAGGTTCAAAAGAATATTCTGGTATAACCCAAAGTTCTATATCAGTCGGAGGATATGGCAGCACCTTCCGAGGATGAGCAACGGAAGCTTGAGAGGTTCAAGAATTACAAGCCTCCTATATTCAGTGGTCTAGCATCAGATGATGCTTTTGGATTTTTAGATGAGTTCTACCATATTCTCCATACAATGGGTATATCAGGATCGAGTGAGGTTTCCTTTACTATTTTTTCAGCTTCGAGGTGTCGCTTGTGAGTTGTGGCGTACTTATGAGTTAGACAGCCCGGATGAGGAAACTTCCTTTTCTTGGACTCAGTTTTTAGATAAGTTAATGAGAGAGTATGTTCCTCAGAGCCTTAGGGAATGTATGGTACGTAGAGTTTGAGCATTTGTGTCAGGGTACTATGACTATCTTGGAATATGGTGTCTGTTACACTGGCTTGGCTAGACATGTCCCAACCTTGATTTCTACTGTTCGCGAGATAGTTCGCCATTTTATTGAGGGTCTTATTCCTAGCATAAGGTCTAGCATGGCTCGTGAGTTGGAGGATTGAGGATATGTATGTTAGGAAGAGAGAAGATAGGGACGCCAAGAGTTCTCAAGAGTCGGGCCATTTTTCTGATACTCGTGCCCCAGCTGCAGGTCATCATGGTAGGGGTTATATGAGTTACCTGATTCATTCAACTCTTCTAGTAGCCCGTGGTATTCCAGATCCTCCTAGGCCTTAGGAGCCTTATTTTGCACCTCCAGTATCTAGTGCGCCTCCTGCATGGGGTGCTTTCAGAGGTCAGTCCAGCAGGCCTGGACCGAGCCATTCACAGCCTCCACGTCCTTCCAGAGCTTGTTTTGAGTATAGTGACACACACCATGTTGTGAGGGATTTCCCTAGACTTAGGAGGAGTGCGCCTCCACAATCTTCTTATCCACTGCACGACCCGCAGAGTTCTCAATCTATTGTTTCAGATCCAGTTACTACCCCACTTGCTCAACGAGCTAGAGGTAGAGGTCAGGGAGGTACAGGTCGCCCTAGAGAAAGAGGCCAGACCAGATACTATGCCCTTTCTTAGAGTTTCGAGGTTGTTGCCTCTGATTTTGTCATCACAGATATTGTCCTATTTTGTCACAGAGATGCACGATTCGGGCTCCACTTATTCTTATGTGTCTTCTTATTTTTCTCCGCATTTGGGCATATCTTGGTATTCTTTGAGTTCCCCTATTTATGTTTCTACTCCTGTGGGAGATTCTCTTATTGTGGACCATGTTTATCGATAGTGTTTTGTTGCTCTTAGTAGTTTTGAGATTAGAGCTAATTTATTGTTGCTCAGCATGGTTGATTTTAATATTATCTTAGGCATAGACTGGTTGTTGCCTCATTATGCTATTTTTAACTGTCACGCCAAAACTATGACACTCCTAGTAAAGTTATTTCTTTCCTTAAGGCTCAACGAATGGTTTAGAAGGGGTATGACATGTATCTAGCTTATGTAAGAGATGCCAGTATTGGTACCTCTATATTTGATTCAGTTCCATTAGTATAGGATTTTTCTGATGTGTTTCCAGCTGACCTTTCGGGCATGCCGCGCGATAGAGAGATTGATTTTGGCATTGATCTATTTTTGGGCACTTAGCCCATTTCTAGTCATCCATATCATATGGCTCATCCTGAGTTGGAGGAACAGTTACATGAAATGCTTGAGAAGGGTTTTATTAGGTCTACTGTATCACTGTTAGGATGCTGCTATCTTGTTTGTGAAGAAGAAGGATGGTTCTATGCGTATATGCATTGATTATCGCCAGTTGAAATTTTTTTCAGTGAATAACCATTATCATTTGCCTCGTATTGATTATTTGTTTGACCATCTACAGGGTGCACGAGTGTTTTCTATGATTGGCTTGCGTTCGGGGTACCATCAGTTGAAGATTCGATAGCTAGATATCTCGAAGACTGCTTTCATGACTCGGTATGGTCATTACGAGTTCCTTGTTATGTCATTTGGGCTGACCAATGCCCTAGTAGCCTTTATGCATTTGATGCACAGCGTTCTCTGGCCATATCATGACTCGTTCATCATTGTTTTGTTAATGATATTCTGATGTATTACCGGAGTCGGAAGGATCATGAGCAACATCTGAGGATAGTGCTTCAAAGTTTGAGAGAAAAGAAGTTATATGTGAAGTTTTCAAATACGAATTTTGGTTGGATTCCAAGGCATTCTTGGGTCACGGGGTATCTAGTGAAGGGATAAAGGTGGATCCGAAGAAAGTAGAAGCAGCTCAGAGTTGGCCTAGATCATTCTCAATGACAGAGATTCGCAGTTTTCTTTCTTGGGGGCTTATTACCGTTAATTTGTTGAGGGGTTTTCATCTATTGCAGCACCTATGACCAGGTTGACTAAGAAGGGTGCTCTGTTCGAGTGGATGGAAGAGTGCAAGGCAAGCTTATAGAAGCTCAAGACAACTTTGACTACAACCGCAGTTTTAATATTGCCTAAAGGTTTGAGGTATACTGTCGATTATGAAGCCTCAAGGATTGTCCTTGGAGCGGTATTGATGCAGTACGGCAGGGTGATTGCATACGTATCAAAAAAGTTGAAGGTACTTGAGAAGAATTATCCTGTCCAAGATCATAAGTTAGCTGCTATTGTTCATGCCTTGAAGATCTGTCGTCACTATCTGTACGGTCCACCTTATGAGATTTATACTGATCATCAAAATTTACAGCATATGTTCAATCAGAAAGATTGAAATGTGTGTCAGAGGAGATAGCCAGAGCTTCTAAAGGACTATGATATCACTATTATAATCGGGTAAGGCAAATGTGGTGGCCTATGCTTTGAGTCGTCCGGCAGAAATTTTTAAGAGTTTGGCTTATTTACCAGCAGGAGAGAGAACCACGGCGATGGATGTTCAGTCCTTAACCAGTTAGTGTGTGAGATTGGATCTTTCGGAGCCCGTTCGGGTTCTAGCTTGCGTGGTCTCTCGGTCTTTCTTGTTTGATCGTATCCGAGAGTAGTAGTTTGATGATCCTCATTTGCTTGTCCTCAAGGACAAGGTGTTGTATGGTGATGCCAGGGATGTGACTATTGGTGATGAAGGGTATTGAGGATGCAAGGTCGGGTTTGTGTACCCAATGTTGATGGGCTTCGAGAGTTGATTCTAGAAAAGGTCCATAGTTTGCGGCATTCCATCCATCCGGGTGCCATGAAGACATACCAGGATTTGAGGCAGCACTATTTGTCGAGGCGGATGAAGAAAAACAAAGATGGGTTTGTAGCTTGGTGCCTCAATTGTCAGCAGGTGAATTGTGAGCACTAGAGACCGGGTGGGTTTGCTTCAGCAAATAGAGATTCCGGAGTGGAAGTGGGAGCAGATCACCATGGACTTTGTAGTTGGGCTCCCACGGACTTTGAGAAAGTTCGATGCCATTTTTGTAATTATGGATCAGCTGACGAAGACCGGGTATTCCATTCTTATATGTACTACCTATTCTTTGGAGCAGTTAAAGGAGATTTGTATTCGGGAGATTGTTCATTTGACTGGTATTCCAGTTTCCATCAATTTAGATAGAGGTACTCAGTTCACATCGCGGTTTTGAAGGTCCGTACATCATGAGTTGGGAACTCGGGTGGAGTTGAGTACAGATTTCACCCTCAGATGGATGGACAGTCCGAACGTACTCTTCAAATTCTTGAGGACATGTGCCATGCATGTGTGATTGAGTTTTGAGGGTCTTTAGATCAGTTCTTGCCATTGGCGGAGTTTGCCTACAAAAACAATTATCAGTCCAACATACAATGGCACCATATGAGGCTTTTATGGTAGGCTGTATAAATCTCCATGGGTTTGTTTGAGTCAGGTGAGGCTAGATTATTAGGCGTGGACTTGGTTCAGGATGCTTTAGAGAAGGTTAAGGTTATTCTGGATAGACTCCGTACAACCCAGTCCAGACAGAAGCGTTTCGCGTACCGAAAAGTTCATGATGTTTCCAATATGGTTGGAGAGCTAGTTTTGATTCGAGTTTCACCTATGAAGGGAATTATTAGATTTTGGAAGAAAGGAAATTGAGTATGAGGTTTATTGGCCCTTTTGAGATATGAGGCATGTTAGGGAGGTTTCTTATGACCTTGCTCTACCTCCCAGCTTGGCAGGAGTTCATTCAGTATTTTATGTTTTGATGCTCTAGATGTATCATGGTGATCCGTCACATGTGTTAGATTTCAGTTCAGTCCTTTTGGACAAAGATCTTTCTTATATATATGAGCCAGTGGCGATATTGGATAGGCAGGTTCGAAAGCTAAGGTAAAAGAACATTGCTTTACTGAAGGTTTAGTGGCGGGGTCACTAGGTCAAGGAGGCGACTTGGGAGACCGAGTAGGATATGCGCAGCCATTGCCCTCAGCTTTTCACTACTTCAGGTATGTCTCTATGCTTTTTCGAGGATGAACAAATGTTTAAGTGTAGGAGGATGTGATGACCCGACCGATCATTTTCAGAATTTATGCCATGATCCCCTATTAACTACATTCCTCATGTTTGTTTCTATTGATGTGAGTTTTCGGTAGCATTTATTTAGCGTTGCGGAGAGTTATGGGACACTTAGTCCCTAAATTAGAGCTTACGTTTTAGAATTTGGACCGTAGTTAAAGTCGTGTGAATATGGCCTTGGAATGGAATTCAGTTGGTTCCGTAAGCTTTTTTGGGTGATTTCGGGTTAAGGAGCATTCTTGGATTGTGTTTTGGAGGCCCGTAGCTAATTTAGACTTGAAATGCCAAAAGTTGAATTTTTGAAGTTTTTCGATTCGATAGTGAGATTTTGATCTAGAGGCCGGAATGGAATCCCAAAAGTTGGAGTAGCTCCGTACTGTTGAATGTGATGCGTTTGCAAAATGTTAGGTCATTCAGACGAGGTTTGATAGACTTTTAATCGAAAGCATTTTTGAAAGTTTTGAAGTACTTAGGCTTGAATCCAATTCTAATTGGTTGGTTCGTGGTGTTTGACGATTCGTATAAGTTTGAACAGTGGTATTAGACTTGTTTGTGCTTTTCTTTGATGTTCAAAGGGACTCTGGATAATTTAAAAGAATTGGAATTTGGAGTTGCGGCTGAAGCTATGACTGTTGTCATAACTGCATCTGCAGTTGAGAGGCCACAGGTGCGACTCCTGCAGATGCGGAATCAAGTTGCAAAAGTGACCTGGCGAGGAAGTGCTAAAACTGCAGAAGTGGAAGGTGTACCGCACCTAAGTGACCGCAGATGCGGGTTCTGGATCGCAGGTGTGATGAAGAGGATTAAAGTGGAAATCGCAGGAGCAGTCCCCTTGATTGCAGAAGCGGTACTGTAGATGCAGATTTGCTGGGCAGAAAAATTAGAATTTCTATGGTTTAGTTTCAAAAAGTTAGAAATTGATTAGGAGCTCGGGAGAGGGTGATATTGGGAGGATTTTGAAGAGGAAATTAGTGGGTAATGATTCATAATCCCTTTCTAGTTGTATTCTTATAATCTAATCTTAGTTATGTCATTTAATTTTGGATTAGAGATGAAAATTGGGAAAAATTTGAAGAAAGTTCGTAGGCCTAGATCTCGAGTTTTGATCTTCCCCTACCTAATGATGATTCTGAAAATATAAATCTTACCTGATTCCAAGATGTGGGCCCGAGGGGTGTTTTTATCATTTACCTAATTTTGCACATTAGCTTAGAATTAATTAGTTGAATTAGTCACTTAAAATGTTATTTACATTATGCAATTTAATTGAATAGATTTGGGCCATTTGTAGTCAAGTACTCGTGGCAAGAGCGTGGTTTCAGGATGATTGTGAGTTGGTTCACGAGGTAAGTGGATTTCCTAACCTTATGTGGGGGAACATCCTCTTAGGATTTGGTATTGTTGATATTTGAAATTCCTTGTACGTGAGGTGACGAGTGCGTACTTGTGCTAATTGTTGAAAATCCTATTTTCACTAAGGTAGCTTTAATTGTGTTTTCCTTTCCTACATATACTACTTGGAATTTAAGCATTCTGTTAGTTTAGGGAAGTATGTCTAATTGACTTAATTGCATTATTTGCTCAAACTATATTATTTTGATTATGTGCAGCATGCTAGGTTAGAATTACCTGTTTTACCTTGGTATGAAAGTGAATTTAATTGAGTATTATTCGTATTTCTACTATGTGTTTACTTTATGAATACAAGATGGTATCATGGCAGCTCCCCCTGCATATATATTGATTTGGACCGAGGTGCGTGATACTGAGAGATCCCCATAACGTATATTGAAGATACTATGAGACTTTTGGGATACTGATAGATCCCCAGCATATTTATTGAGGATACCAAGAGATACTCGGGATACCAAGAGATTCCTAGCACATGTTGAGGATACTAAGAGATCCTTGGAATACAGAGAGATCCTCAATACGTATATTAAGGATAGTAAGAGATCCTCGAGATACTAAGAGAACCCCAGTTCTTACCTCTGTGATGAGTAGTATTCCTTTTGTCACGCCTCAACCTCGGGAGGCGCGACCGACCCTCAATCGAGTGAACCCAACTGAGCAAGCCTTACTAAACACTCTCCACCCAACTCCATAAGAATAAGGAATCCAACTTTTATTAAATTAGGCACTAAAAGAGGGGTTATACATTCAACACGGATAGCTATTTATAACACAACCTTAACTGTAATTAGTTTTCCAAGATTCCTAACAGTTATACTTTAGAAGGAGCAAGGGTATAGGGTTACAACATGGTTCATTGACCTATCCAATACCCATACATAAACATAACCCACACAACTTTCTATAGAGCCTGTAATGATACAAAAGACAGTGATAACAACGCTTGCGACAAGGCTCCAATTATACCTCCAAATAGACATCTATAATGAAAGGTATACCACATAACCCCTTGAAGGAGAAAGGGGCTCACCAAGATTTTGAGAAGAAGTTACTCCACTACGCGTGATCGACACTATCTGTAATGGAACCACCTACATTCATTTAAATGTAGCGCCCCTAGCAAATGGGGTGTTAGTACTATGGAATAGTACTAGTATGTATAACCAAACACCATCTAGTTAGAAAGAACTTTCATACAAAAAGAAGGAAATAATAAGTATAACTCAAAAGCTTTAAATGATCAACACAATTTCAATTTAAGGGAATCATACAATTTTCAAATCATGTTTCCATAACCTCTAGCTTGGCACGTTTAATACAGTTAAACATTGTTCATATTACCACCGCTATCTTGAGAACGGTCCGATCTCGACCCGATCGGCTGGGTTGCCTCATTTTAGACGTTCACTTAAATCACAAATGCGTTACCACCATGAGTGTAGCATGCCATCCAATATCGGCCCTATCGGCTAGGCCGCCTTACCAAGGCATTTACTTTTTCCATCAATTATCTCATTTCAATCTCTTTTTCCCATAAATTATTTCATAGGCACTTGGGACCACAGCTATCACATCATATATTTGGACTATGCCACATCTCATATCATTCCCATTATAAATGTTAGATTTGTAATATAGGAAAATATGGGCACACAAGAGCAAATTAAATAATAGGAATAGAGGATACTCCATATAGATGGCACAACATATGCAGCTTCAATTCTAATTTAAGGGCTAAGAATTTCAATACATGATTCATATTCCTTGCACCTTGTCAAGTTATCAAGGGTAGCACATTGATCATATTGAGATATGTATTTCACACATATAAGGTTGCAATACGAAATTCATGTGAAGTAACAATCAATACAACATTTCAACTTTAATCTTACAGTATATACACAAACACCAATGAAGTAAATACCTCAATAAAGCTTTTCCCTAATTCTTGTAAAATCTCGGGACTCTAGAACATCAATCTATTATATAAGAATTACAATTGAACCAAGAATTAGAGACGATATTAAGATTCTAGCTTATTTGAGCATATTATCAAACATAAAAGGTGCATTATGACCTTAGGCCCCTTTTAGAAAGATATTTCCTAAACATTATCCACCAATGCTGTCTTTTTAGTTCTCATCCTCCCCATATCCCATTATCTCCTATGCATACAAGATTACTAGCCCTTATACCCATGTACCCACTTGCTAATTACCTATTTTAATAGAAATTTTAAAATTATTGATGAGGGTACAGTTCTTACCTCTAAGGAAGAAGTCCTAGTCTCTTATATTGACAACCTTCAACGATTTGGGGCAAGGATTTAGAGAGAGCTTGATAAAGATCGCTCATTCTCACTCTAGAACTCCCTCCCTTTCCCTCTGTCATAAAATATGAAAGAAAAATGGTCTATTGGGGTTGTTTTTAATAGGATGGGGTCGGGTTTTAAAAATAAAATAGGAGCCCCGAGTCATATCTGCGATCGCAAAAGCTGACATGCAGCCCGCATAATGGACCGCAAAAATGCTCCCTAAAACTTGAAGACACTGTCTTGGTATGCGGCAGTGATGTGGTCCACATACCCATTCTACAGTCGCTTAATGCACCGTAGAACTGCCCATTATAAAATCTCAAGGAAATTATACGATAACTACGTAGTCCGCATATCGGTTTTGCAATCGCATAGTTGACCGTGTAGCTGACCTCAATTTTGACCAATACACTGACTCACTTTGTGGCGACTGTGCACTCCACATCCCTGATATGTGACCAAATTCTTGACTGCAGAATTCCACTTTTCTGGAAAATATTATTTCTTGAATTTTTAATGCAGTGATCAACTCAAAGGGTCCAAATCGCAGCGAGCTTGCAAGTCGCGAAGAATTTTTATGAATTTCTAACACCTGACTCTAACTTGGCACTACGAGATTCGGGTTTTTAGTGGAAGTTTTTACAGGGCCTCATATCCTCCCCCACTTATGATCATTCATCCTCAAATGAGGATCATGGTTCACTTATTAGCAGTCTTTGTACAATCTTCTTCCTTTTGCAACTTAAATAATGGTAATAGCCCCCAAAGTTGACAAACCCCCTAAATTTCCAAAATTTTGCCAGAGTTTCCTTTGTATCTATGCCTTATCCACCTGTCAGAGTGTCCCAGAAACCTATCCTAACAGCAGGTAAATATTCCATAGACATAACATAACTTGTACAATACTAACCATGGTCGCATAGGCAATATATATAACCAAAACAGGATAGTTTTACATAGATCAAATCAAAAGATAATAGATCATCGGAGCTAAATGCATAAAAGCTATTACATGACTATTCAAATAAATGTGGGTACTTCTTTTTTATTTCATCCTCGGCTTCCCAAGTAGATTTCTCAACTTGCTGGTTCTGCTATAACATTTTCACGGATGCAATTTCCTTATTTCTCAATATTCGTGCTAGCCTATCAAGAATTGCAACTGGAACTTCTTCATGCGAAAACTTTTCAATTACCTCAATACTTTCAACTGGCACAATGGTGGATGGATCTCTCACTATCTTTCTCAACTTAGACATATGAAAGATCAGATATACCAATTACATCTAGGGTGGCAACTCGAGCTTGTATGCGCTCTGAGCAATCCTATGAATTATTCGGCGTGGTTCAACATACCTCAGAGTCAATTTTCCCTTCTTCCCAAACCTCATGATACGCTTCATTAGGGAAACCTTTCAAAATACCTAAGCATCTTCTTTGAACTCTAAATCTCTATGACGAACATCCGAGTAAAACTTTTGGCGACTCTAAGCGTTTTTCAAGCTCTCCTTAATACTCTTGACTTTATCCATGGCCTCATGCGCGAGGCACGGCCTTACAAATTCCGCTTCTTAAACCTAGAATCGCCTAATGGAAGACCTACATCTCCTACAATACAATGCCTCGAATGGTGCCATCTGGATACTAGCATGGAAGTTGTTGTTGTAAGCAAATCGTATGATTGCACAATAGTCATCCTAGTTACCCTTAAAATCAAGAGTACAAGAATGCAACATGTCCTCAAGCGTCTGAATATTCCGCTCTGCTTGCCCATCAGTTTGAGGATGAAACATTGTTCTATGATTTACCTACGTGCCCAAACCTTGCTGAAACTTCTTCAAAAAGTTGGCTGTGAACTGAGATCCTCAATCTGAAATGATGGAGAATGTAGTTCCATGAAACCTAACTATTTCCATGATATATAACTGAGCATACTGTTTCGCTATTTCTGTAGATTTAACGGACAAGAAGTGTGTTGATTTCTTGAGTCGATCCATGATTACCCAAATTGAGTCGAACTTGCGCGGAGTGCATGGAAACTATACTATAAAATCCATGTTGATCATCTCCCGTTTCCGCATTGGACTTTCTATGCTTTGAGCCAATCCACTTGGTCTCTGATATTCGGCCTTCACTTGCTGACAATTTGGATATTTTGCCACAAAGTCTGCCACATATTTCTTCATGTTGTTCCACCAATAAATCTCCTTGAGATCATGATGCATTTTCGTAGAACCCGGGTGCACGGATTACGCGGAAGTGTGAGCTTCTGCCTTGATCCTTTCCCAAAGACCGTAAATATTAGGAACACATAGGCGGTCTAGGTACCGTAGGGTACGGTCATCCCTACCAAGGGAAACATTTGTGGTATTGTGTTTGTGAATACACTCTTTAGTTGTGCTAACAATGGATCATTGAATTGCTTTTTCTTTCACATCTGCCACAAGTGATGGTTCAGCCCTATTTTGCACAATTACCCCTCGTTGATTAGAGTCCACTATACAAACTCCCAAACGAGCCAACTTAAAAACCTCACTAGCTAACGACCTCTGTTATGCCTCCAAATGAGCCAAACTCCCATAGATTTAGACTAAGTGAATCTGCAACGATATTAGCCTTTCTAGGGTGATAGAGAATATCAATTTCATAGTCCCTGAGTAACTCTAGCCATCTTGTTTGCCTCAGATTACACATGAACCCCATACAAATAATGTCGCCAAATCTTTAGTGCAAACACCACTGTCGCCAGCTCTAAGTCATGGGTTGGATAGTTCTTCTCATGATTCTTGAGTTGTCTAGAAGCATAGGCTATAACCTTGCCATGTTGCATCAACACACACCTGAGCCCGATCCTTGAAGACTCACAATACACCACAAATCCCTTTGTACCCTCTAGCAGAGCTAGTACCTGTATTGTTGTCAATCTTGATTTTAATTCTTGGAAACTCTTTTCAAAAGCATCAGAACATTGGAATTTATCACTTTTCTACGTCAATTTAGTCAATGGAGAGGCAAGAGTAGAAAACCCTTCCACAAACCTCATGTGGTACCCAGCCAAACCTAGGAGACTGCAAACCTCAGTTGGAGTGGTAGGTCCATGCAAATTTTTAACTACTGCAATCTTTTGAGGATGAAACATAATTCCTTCCCTAGAAATGATGTGACCAAAGAACTCGATAGATTAAACCAAAAATTCACATTTTGAAAATTTTGCATATAATTGATATTGCTGAAAAGTCTGCAAAATTGCCCTGAGATGGTCAACATTGTCCTTCCTAATTCGGGAATACACAAGAATATCGTCAATGAACACAACTACAAAAGAGTTTAGAAAAGGCTTGAAGACTCGATTCATAAGATCCATGAAAGCTGTTGGGCCCTTTGTTAGCCCAAAAGACATCATAATTAATTCAAAGTTTCCATAACGAGTTCTAAAATTTGTTTTTTGAATATCCTGCTCCCTTATCTTCAGTTGATAATACCTCGGACAGCAAGTCAATCTTTGAAAAACACATAGCACCTTGCAATTGATCAAACAAGTAATCTATTCTTGGCAGAGGGTATTTGTTTATTATTGTGACTTTATTGAGTTGCCGATAGTCAATACACATCCGTAGAGACCATGTTTCTTCCTTAAAAACGAGATCAGTGCGCCCCACGCTGACACACTTGGCCGGATGAAACCCTTTTCTAGCAAATCCTTCAATTGTTCCCTTAGCTCTTACAATTCTGCCGGTGCCATTCTGTAGGGTGGAATTGATATAGGTTGCGTTCCTAGCATCACATTGATCCCGAAATTGATCTCTCTGTCCGGTTGAACCCCATGGAGCTCATTTGGAAAGACATCTAGAAATTCATTCACAACTAATACAGAATCAAGGCTAAGCGCCTAGGCATTGGTGTTTGTTACCCAAACTAAATGGTACATACACCCCTCCTTGATCATCTTCACGACCTTAAGATAGGAAATAAACCAACCTCTAGGCACTATATTATCTCCCTTCCACTCAATACCAGGCTCACTAGGAAATTTAAGCCTCATAGTTCTAGTCCAGTAATCAAGTTTGGCATAGCATGAATAAAGCCAATCCATTTCCATTATTACATCAAAGTCGACCATCCCTATCTCAATAATATCGGTCATGGTATTCCTACCCCGTACTATAACAGCACAACTTCTATAAATGCGAGCAGTCGTGATAGACTCACCAACTAGAGGAGACTCCAAAAATGGCTCATGAAGCTGATTCGATTCTATCCTGAATTTCATAGCAACAAAAGGGGTAATATAGGACAAGAAGGAACCGGGGTCAATAAGTGCATACACATCATGAGATTGGATAGTCAGAATACCTATAACAACATCTGGGGAAGCCTCTACGGTCTGGCTTTCACTCAAACATAGAACCGGCAAGGTGCTTCTGATCTATGAACACTACCCCTAGTTGCAGCACGCCCTATGGGTGCTAGGTTATCTCGAGCTGGAGAGGGGGCTGAAGATGTAGTAGTTGCTGGACTGGATGACTAAGATGTACCCCTACCCGCTCCCTGGTGCGATACACCACAATGTCTTTGGATATGACCTCTCATCCCATATCTATGGCATATAATAATTCCAGATAGCAAGTCCTTGAGTGCATCTTCGTGCACCTGGGCACTAGGAACTCTACTGCTGCTAGAAGCTCTCTCTTGAACGACTCCACTGATAGGATCACTTGTTAACCTGACCGGGCCTGAGATGTCTCCACTACTGCTGGTTGGGCCCTAATGGCGGTGAACTGTCTGATGACTTTGCAACAGGCTGGGAAGGCCCTGATAATCCTCCCCTGAAAGCTGATCTTCCCCTACCTAATGGCTATCCCATGTTGCTCGTGGACCATGCCTAGTTGTTACCCTCTCTCTCTATTCTATTCTTCAAGTTATGGTTCTCTGTGGCCTGAGAAAATGCTACCATCATCCCATAATTCATGTCAAAATTCCATGCAGCCGTAGAAGCCTTATTAATAGTTAAAGAATTAAGGCCCTAAACAAATCGGTGCACCCTGGCCTCCATTGTGGGCAATATATGAATTACATACTTGGACGAGTAAGCAAACTCCATTTGGTACTCCCACACACTTCTGCTACCTTGCCTCAAAAATTTTCAAACTCTATTGCACAGGCCAGGAAATGATTAATAAAGGCATCAGCAAACTCACTCCAACTCTCCGTAGAGTCCCTCCTCACAGCAAACTTTACTCCCTCTATCTCTGTTGCACGCATAACCCTGAGGGTCTTGTGCATCTCATCAATAAAATCCTGAGGGTCTTCTTCTGGATTGGTACTCGTAAACACTTGAATGTATAACTGAAGAAATTTTTTCACTTTGGAACTAGTAGAATCCTCTTGCTGGCTGGATGAACTAGGCGCAAGATTTGACCTCTGGGCTTTAGAGGCCACTAGATGGGTCAACATCTGGATAGCTCCCCTAATATCCCTATCAGAATTACCAAAACCGGAAGATGGGGCTGGAGGCGGAACAGAGGTATCAATGGGAGGGATAGTAGTACCCTCTACAGGTGTAGGAACTAGGGTCGTCTGCTCTGGAATGGAAGAATTAGGCAGAATCATAGCAGGGCAACTACCTACACACACAGTATGGAGCAGTGAGTTATCAGCCACCCTTAAAATGGCATTAGCGTCTTGGCAAATTCGCAGTTTCTTCTTAGGTGCCAGTTGCTGAAAGATAGAACAAGGCACTTAATTAAAGAGGGAACAATTTCACTGCATGATCCAGAATATCAAAGAAGGGTGTTATTCCTACATGGACAAGTAGCCTCCATATGATAGATGTGGTCAACTACACACAGTAAGAAGGATTCTACTAGTAACGGCTCCGAGACATCCTATGAAACTTTAAAACTTTAGGCTCTGATACCAAATTTGTCAAGCCCTAACCTCGGGAGGTGCGACCGGTGCTCAATCAAGTAAATCCAACCGAGCAAGCCTTACTAAATAGTCTCCATCATGATACCAAGTTTGTCACGCCCCAACCTCGGGAGGCGCGATCGGTGCTCAATCGAGTTAACACAACTGAGCAAACATTACTAAATATTGTCCACTCGACTCAATAAGATTAAGGAATCTGACATTCGTTAAATTAGGAAATAAAGGGGGGTTATACGTTCAACATGTATAGCTAATTGATAACACAACCTTAATCGTAATTAGGTTTCCAAGATTCCATACAATTATAGTTTAGAAGATGCAAGAGTATAGGCACTTGGGTCCATAGCTGTCACATGATATATTTGGCACTAGGCCACATCTCATATCATTCCCATTATCAATGTTAGATTTGTAATTTAGGAAAATATGGGCACACAAGAGCAAATAAAATTGTAGGCATAGAGGAGACTTCTCATAGATTGCACAACATATGCAGCTTTAATTCCAATTCAAGGGTAAGCATTTCAATATATGATTCATATTCCTTGCACCTTCTCAAGTTATCAATGATAACACATTGATTATATTGAGATATGTGTCACATAATATATTTGGCACATGGACACTTATCATATCATTCCCATTATCAATGTTAGATTTGTAATTTAGGAAAATATAGGCACACAAGAGCAAATGAAACTGTAGGCATAGAGGAGACTTCACATAGATAGCAAAACATATGCAGCTTCAATTACAATTTAAAGGCTAAGCATTTTAATACATGATTCATATTCCTTGCACCTTCTCAAGTTATTAACGATAGCACTTTGATCACATTGAGACATTTATTTCACCCATATAAGGTTGCAATCCCAAATTCATGTGAAGCAACAATTAGTACAACATTTCAACTTTAGTCTTATCGTATTTAAAGGAACACCAAAGAAGCTCCTTTTCTAAAAGGCGAGGTTTTAGCCATACAAACCTGAAAAACGTTTTTCCCTAATTCTTATAAAATCCCGGGACTCTAGGACTTCAATCTATTGTATAAGAATTACAATTGAACCAAGAATTTGAGACGATATTAAGATTCTAGCTTGTTAGACCATATTATCAAACATAAAAGGTGCATTTGACCTTAGGGCCCTTATTGAAAGAAATTTCCTCAACATTATACCCTAATTGATGTCTTTTTAGTTCTCATCCTCACCATATCTCATTATCTCCTATGCATGCAAGATTACTAGCCCTTATACCCATGTACCCTTTTACTAATTACCTATTCTAATAGAAATTTTAAAATTATTGATAAGGGTACAGTTCTTACCCCTTAGGGTGAAGATCTAGTAGCTTCTATTGACAACCTTCAAGGATTTGGGGCAAGGATTGAGAGAGAGCTTGATGAAAATACCTCTTTCTCACTCTAGAATTCCCTCCCTCTCCTTATGCCATGAAAAATAATATAAAAAGGTATATTGGGGTGTTTTTACTGGGATGGAGTTGGGTTTTAAAAATTAGAAAATTAGAGCCTCGAGTCAGATCTGCGATCACATCTGCGATTGCAAAGTTGACATGCGGCTTGCATAATGGACCGCAAAAATGCTCCCTAAAACCTAAACACACTGTCTGGGTATGCCGCAGATATGCGGTCTGCATACCAACTCTTCGGTCGCATAATGCACCGCAGAATTGCCCTTTAAAAAATCTCAAGGAAATTATGCGATAACTATTTAGTCCATATATTGGTTATGCAATCGCATAATTGACCACATAGTTGACCTGAAATTTGACCAACACACTTACTCATTTTGCGGTGACTATGCGATCTGCATACCTGATATGCGTTCAAATTCTCGACCATAGAATCACACTTTTCTTGAAATATTATTTCTTAACCTTATAATGCAGTGATAACTTAAACGGTCCAAACGCGACGAGCTTGCGGGCTGCGAAGAATTTTTTTGAATTTCTAACACCTGACCCTAACTTAGCACTATGAGATTCGGGTTTTGAGTGGAAGTTTTCCGTGGGCCTCACACCTTTGTGATTACTTGTCTTTGTTATCATTTGTTACTCTTATTATCATATGTCACCACCTCATACGGTTAGCATTTAATTATATAGTCGAACCGTATACTGTTATATCTTGTATCTCATTTAACCTTAGTATGGCCCTAACCTTTCTCGCTACTACCCGACCGAAGTTAGACTTAGCACTTATTGTGTATCGATGTGGTGTACCCATACCCTTTCTGTGCATGTTTTTCATGCGCCCAGATCCAGGTACTTCAACTCAGTCCTATCACACTTGAGGCGAGGTGCTTGTAGAGACTTCGAGGTATATGTGTCGCGTCCACAGACCAAAGAGTCTCTTTCTATTCTTCGTATTACTATATCCCTTATGTATTTTTCCTTGTTGATAGACATTTCTAGAGTTATAGCTTTTAATGTAATATCTAATCTTGTGATTCATAGGGTTCCAGATTTTGGGAGTGTTAGGTTGAGAATATTGTATTGTGAGCATCTTAAGCATTGTTAAATTTAGTTATCCCGGCTTTTATTACTTTTTTTGAAATATGTTTCTCTTTCCACATTTGTTAGGCTTACCTAGTCGTAGAGACTAGGTATTGTTATGATAGTTCATGGAGGGCGAACTGGGGTCATGATAAGGACCTAGAGGTCGGGTAGCCCAATAGGGGTATGAGAGGCTTCCTGCTCGACCTTGGGCATCATTCTGGCATTGAAATAGGTGACGAAATCGGCGAGTACCTACATTTTTATCGTTTTCTGCGGCTTATATGTTATACCGTGCTTTCACAGTTCTATGGCCACTTTGCCAGTCTTCGCGATAGCTTAGGCTTATGTAGGATGCTCCATAGGGGGAAGTCGTTACCACCGATATGGGATGGCACTGAAAGTAGGGTCTAAGCTTTCGTCAAGCTATGACCATTTCCAAGGCCAATTTCTCAAAGTGGGGGTGCCTCTTTTTGACATCGACTAGTGTTTTGCTAATATAATAAATTTGATTTTGAGTACCTTTGTTTTTGCAAACCAACACTGTGCTTACCGTGACTTCTAAGACGGCCAAGTATATTAGAAGGCATTCTGATTTGGAGAGCAGTAGCGGTAAGGTAAACTATGCCTTTATTTCTCTCAAGGCATCGATGCATTCTGAATCCCATTGGATCTCGTCGTCTTTTTGTAGCATGTTGAAGAATTTTTGGCATCTGTTGTATGGATGTCAGATGAATCTAGACAGAGTGGCTATACGACAAGTTAGTTTCTAGCTGGTCAACACTTCAGGTATTCCTTTGATGGCTTTGATTTTATCAAGATTGACTTTGATGCCTCTCTGTGAAATGAAGAAGTCGAGAAATTTGCCCGAGGTTATGCCGAATTCACATTTTCGAGGTTCAATTTCATGTTATATAGCCTTAATATACTAAAGGTCTCTCTTAAATGGTCGATGTGGTCTTCTTTCCTTTTTGACTTGACCAACATATCATCAATGTAATCTTCTATTGTTTTGTCGAGTTGATCCTTAAGCATTTTTGTGACCAACCTTTGGTAAGTTGTCCCTGCGTTCTTTAATCCAAATGATATGACTCTATAACAGTACATTCCCTGATGGGTGATGAAAGTATTTTTCTCTGGGTCCTCCTCCTCCATAAGGATTTGGTCGTAACCCGAGTAGGCATCTAAAAAGCTTAACAATTCATGTCCCGTTGTTGTGTCAATGAGCTGGTCGATGTGAGGCAAAGGAAATGAGTCTTTTGGGACTGCCTTGTTTAGGTATGTGAAATCCATGAACATCCGGCATTTCTCCTTTTTCTTTTTACCATTACCACACTTGGAACCCATTTGGGGTATTTCGACTAGCATCTTATCCACGTCATCACTACTGACCTCATTGATTATGATATTGAATCTTCTTCTTATTTTCCACACTGGTGGATAGAGTGGGTCGACGTTCAACTTGTGTGTGGAAATGTCTTTCGTGATGCCCGATGTGGGAGAAGACGAACAAATTGGCATTGATAATTCAAAACTTATGAAATTTACCTTTGAGAGTTTATGTATGATGTAAGCCTTTTTGTTGTTATCGCTATTGTTCAATTTGACGAGATCAAGATATTCTACCATTGATTCGGCAATTTCCACGATGTCGAGGTCTCTCATAACATTTTTTGTACTTCAGGTCACTGCTATGCTTCTGCGTCTATTCCTTTTAGTAGTTGGGTGTATGTGAGATATTATGCGATACAATAGCATTTTTGGGCGGTGCGTTGTTCGCCTTGGATGCTGAATATTTCCCATGGATTAGGGAACTTTATTACCTAATATACGCTTGACAGGATGGCTCTCATGGTGTGGATCCATGGCCGCCCTATGATGGAATTGTAAGTTGTGTATTGGTTCATGACATGCAACATTGTTTCTAGGGTGACGCTCCGGCCAGAACGGGTAGCGTTATCTACCCCGAGATGCACTCAACTGTATTGTTAAAAATTTTTGGTGTTCTGGAATGCGGTACTATCTTGTCTTTGCGTCTCATTTGTGTGAGGAATAGAGATCAACTGCATTGTTATAACTTTTTAGTGTTATGCAATGCGGTACTATCTTGTCTTTGAGTCTCATTTGTGTGAGGAATCGAGCTTGGATAATACATATGCCACTTCTTTCGTCTACCATTATTCCTTTCACACCAGTATAGGAAATGCATAAAGTAATAACAAGAGCATCGAAATTAGAGAAAGTTAAATCATTAGAATTTGACTTATGGAAGATGATACTTCTTCGAGGTCGTCGTACCATTTGTGAGTGATTGACCGCTTCAATCTGTGTGTAGTAGTGAACTTCACATGGTTGATCACTGCTTCATCGTCTCCACTGATGATCATTTGGTTAGTTCGGGAGGGGGAGGGCAGCTTAGGAGGCCCTTGGTATTGTTCACGTCCGCGAGCAAAGTTGGCTCATCCACAGTTGTTCATCAGTTCCCTTAGGTGCCATTGGTTTAGCATGTTTACTCTTCTTGTTGTAGGTCTATGCAGTCCACAGTTTTGTGACTCTGCTCCTACTGAAATTCGAAGAGGACGTTCGACTTTTGGTACTTTGGCCAGATATCATCTTTTGTAGACATTTCACCTTTGTTCCTAGCTTCTCTAGTGCATGCACTATTTCTTAAGCGGAAACGTACAAATTATGAGCGGATAGGAGTGGAGGCATACCTCTTTCGTTTTTCTGAGTACCTATATATGGAACGGCTCTTCCGCATGTCAAGAAGACAGTGGGATGGATGTTCTGACGAAGGGTTGATGTTTTTCTCGGTAGAAACTGAGGTCTGGCTCATCTCTTCCATCGTCGTTATGAAGATCTTTTCTCGACTCCATTTGAACTGATTTCAACCACTGGGTCAGACCGTTAAGGTATTCCCTTGCTGGCTCTCACCTTGGCGCACTAGGCATTGTAGATTTCTTCCCAAGTAGTGGCAGGATATTTTATGGGATTTCTTAATAACTTCCTGGTTGCTCTCGACCCTTTCCTATTCAACTCGTTTTGGAAAGTTACTACTGTTATCCCTTTTGATACATGTTGTAGGCTCATTCTCAACCTGTTAAAATCAGCAAGGAAGTCCCTAAGCCCCTCGACAGGAGATTTCCTCACGGCGAATATATCATTAACCTTGGCCTCCGCCTTTTTAGCCCCTGCATGAGCGGTGACAAACTTGTCGGCCATTTCCTCAAAATGGCCGACAAATTTGTCACCACCCATGCAGGGGATAAAAAGGTGGAGGACAGATTTAATGATATATTCGGCGTGAGGAAACTGGCGCTCCCCCCGTTAAGGTTAAGGTTTCACCTAACTTTTTCCAGTAACACTGATGATACTTGTTCCTTCGAAAGGTCGTTGCCCTTCACCGCTATGATGTAATAGATGATGTGAGCTGCGGGCTCTGTAGTACCATCGTATATCTTCAGGTATGGTGGCATTTTGAAGGTTCTGGGAATGGCATGTGGAGCCACTTCCTCGCTGTACAGTTGTTTGACGAATCAACCGACGTCATATTTTTGTGGCAACTTTGGGGCGCCCAGTATCTTATCGACACTCTCTTGATGCTCCCTCGTCTGGTCGCGGAGTGCCTTGTTTTTTTTTTATTTCTTCCATTTTCTTTAGGATGGCTATGACTGCATCATTACCTGCATCAGTAGTGGTGTAATTGTTACCTGTTTGAGGGATGGGCTGCTCGCCAGTGATCGTTGTAATATCTGCTTGCGTGATGTTTCTACTCTCCCGTTGAACATGTTTATTGAGTTTGTTGTTTAGAGTGATTGTCAACCACTCTTCATGTAATTGTTTCACTGCTAGTGGTGCTTCTTCAGCTGTAGACGTGGAGGCTCCCCTTTTTCATGAAGTTGTTACGCTTTTATGAGGGGGAGGTGAAGCAATCTGCCTGGGTGTGGTGTTTGGTATCACGTTCTCGTTGTCTTCCCTACCATCTTCGTTGATGGTATTCAAAATGTTGGTAGCGTTGCCTGCTATCGCTTTCTATCTTGCATCTCCTTTTCCTACCATTTTTAGTTTGTGCAAACGAAGAAAAGATTGCTGTGTTTTTTGTATTCTAGAAGGAACTAAAATTTCAACTAAAACCTCACCATAGACAACGCCATATTGTTTGAGCAAATAAGTACTAAAACCAATTTATAATGAATTAAAGGGCGATTACTAGATAAACTTAATAGATTCTAGACTGGAAAGAATAGAACACGTACGTCGAGTAATGCTCAATACTATTAGATAATGGGTTTATTGCACTATGATTGATAATAAGTATGATAGCATAAATATGTAATAAATGTATATAACGACAATAAATGCAATAGAAATGATCTATCACCCAATTATTGTCTGATTATGATGTTCTTTTTCTGTTGTCTGTGACGTGGAAAAGTGAGAAGTCAAGATGAATATGGAACCTTGGAAATTATGGACAAAGATTTGAACAACATGTGCTCGAATAAATCAATGAATAAGACGACTCTTGGTATATTCTTTTTTCATCCTTTACTGTATGATTTTTTTAGAGAGAAGAAGATCCCCTTTGTTCCCTATCTTTTCTTATTTATAAGGGATTCTCCCCGAAAACCCTAAAAAGTACAGTATAAAGAATATCCAAAGGAATATTCTTTATGTCCGCTTATGAACATATGCTACTGTTGCTCTCTCATTTCGGCCGTCCGCTTTTGGCTCCAATCTTTCTGAGAACAATCTTCAGTCGTTATATCATGGCTGGCCCTGTTCTTTGTCTTATTTATCCGGTATTGTCAAGTCACCGAATTTAGGCCTACACATAAACATCACATTCTTACAAACAAAATACATTTCTTACAAAGATTTGTCTAAACGTCACATTCGTACCAAAAGCATATGAAATCCAAAAAAGAAGAAGATAAAAATGGCTATCCTTGAAAATGATATCCACTAACAAAATAGTTACCTGTATGAACGTACGTTAAGAATTGTTACACCACTACCCTTATTGAACATACGTTTCTTGCGTTCGCCCATGAATATTTATGAAGATAAAGAGAGTTATTGTCAATCTTAATTTGTCATTAAGAGTGTCTTAGATCTGGTTGATATATAGTCCAGTTTTGGCCTCATTGATAGTCATTGTTTACCTAATCTTCAAATGCATATTGTCTTGTCCCTTGTTTTCCAAATTAATGGACTTAAACAAGTTTACGGTATCTTTGATTAAAAATTCCAACTTTGTCTCCTTTTGTTCGTAATCATCTTAAACGTCACAAATTTTCATCTGTGAACACCTTCTCGTAATTGCCAGCTACAACATAAAATTAGAAATTTCTTTTGTTAATCTTGCAATTTGATTAACTATGCTGAAAGCTATACGCTCGCCTTTTGTCAAATAACAGTAAGCTTCAAAGTACTAAATTAGTCTGATGTGGCTTAAAAGTGGCCATTTCTAGCTATTTGGAAATTGTTCCTGTCCAGATTAAAATTAACTGTTTGGCTGATACTCACATATTTCAATTCTGTAAGATTTTATGTGAGGTTACCAAATTTTCACAAGAGACATAAATTAAAGGAAAAATCACATGACACATCAAACATATATATAATATTTATCATTCATAGTTGTATTTTAAGAAAATTATTATTTATACTGAAACAAGAGATAAGCATTTTAAATTTAAATAAGATCGTAGCTCAGTTAGTTAGACCACTTGCTTTGTAAGTGAAGGTCTTGAGTTCAAGCCTCAACGAGTGTATTCTATTTATATCAGACTTAGGCAAACTATATTACAAATGGTAATTAAGCTCTAAACTATAACGTATTATGAAAATTCTTCTAAATTAAAGCTATAAGTTATCTAGCATTTTCCACACAAGGTCCGATCCGGTAACATTATATTGTGCTAACAATAACATTTTTGTATTATTAAGAGCTATAAAAAGACAGGAGCCTCTTCTTTTTTGACAGACACAATTTGTTAATGTACCAGTCGACAAATTTCGATTTGATGGGAAAAATATAATATATATATATATATATATATATATTAAAGCAAAAAAGTTATTATATATAATTAACATTATGATTAAATCAAGTGGCAAGCTAAAATATATCAATAGTATCACGATCCTAAATTCGGACTTGAGTCCTGATGGCGCCACTCGTGAAGACTAGGCCAGCCAACACAACACACAATTCATTTTAAATAGTTAAAATAATACGAAAGTCTTTAACATAATAATAATAATAATCCCAACAGAAAAGTGAATAATACGATTTGCGGAAAACAACACAGCCCGACATTGGGATGTCACCAGTCATGAGCATCTACTAGTCGACTAAAACAAGAAGAGTCTACATACTCTATTACAGAATTAAAACAAGAGAGAATAAGATAAGAGGAGAAGCACTGGGCTGCGAACGCCGAGCAGCTACCTAGTGAATCTCTGAAAATCTACTAGGAGCTATCAACCCTAGCAAGTAGGACTTAAAGCGCCTGAATCTGCACATGGGGTGCAGGAATTAAAGTGAGTACTCCAACTGAGTGAGTAATAATAATAAACGAAATTTGAGCGATAAGAAATCACGCAAAATCACAACAACATTCTATAAAGAGATCGAGTAAAACCAATAAAATGCAATAAAACAGTGAAATCTCATAGAACACCGTAGTTCAGTATAAGCTTCTTTAGAACACCTTTTAACAGTTAAATAAGTGAATGAAAGGCAGCTAGAAGAAATAAACACATATAATCTGCCCCTCAGACACAATGTTAACAGAATCAGCCCCTTGGGCAATAAGATGGAACAACACTAGCCCCTCGGATATATCTCATATCACAACGGGTACCCGCCCTCACTGTGGGTGTGCAGAATCCGGGAGGGGTCCCTTACGACCCAATCGCAATATCAATCCATCTCGTGGCATAATCTATAGGCTCTCGGCCTCATATCAAGCCACCTTGTGGCATACAATTCAAGCCCTCGGGCTCATAATCATAAACAGTACAATATTGTCGCAGCATGCAGGCCGATCCCATGATAATCCTCACAAGACAAGCCATCGGCCTTACTCAGTCAGAAATCTCTAAAAGTCACTCAAGCACAATCCAAAAAATCATTTAAAGTGTTAAAATAGAGTAAACGTGGCTGAGTTATAAAAACAGCTGAATATAACATGACCAAATACATATATAAAATCAAAACAGTGAAGAAAAAGCTGTAAGAATCCCTTAAGGGTCTAAAACAGTTGGCACAAGGCCCAAATATTGCATTCATCTCAAAACATGATGATAACAAACTTTTCAATCAAATACGCAGTAAAAAAGTCATTCGGGATGGACTAAGTCACAATTTCCAACCGTGCACAACCCCACGCTCTCCATCCAACGTGTGTGTCACCACAACATAGCACAACCATGTGAAATCTGGGGTTTCATACTATCAGGACAATATTTACAATCATTAATCACCTAAATCCGATTCAAACTCTAGCCCGCGATGCTTTTATCCCTCGAATCAGCCACAACTCGCGTCGAATCTATCCGAAATCAGAATCACGACGTGAAAATATGCTAAGAGAATGAAGCCCATGCGAAAATAATCAATTTACAACATAAATTCTGAAATTAGCCAAAATTTTAACCTCGGACCCACGTCGGAATTTGATAAATTTTACATTAATAGATTCCTTATCTCCCCATCAGTTCACACATATCAAAAGTCCCAAAATCCAATCATAAATGGCCCCTCAAATTCTCAAGTCAAGGTCTCCAATATCAAGCCCTAATTCCCAATTTCTAACCTCCCGAAGTCACTCCGAGGCCCTCGGGACCTCAATAAAAAGCACGAACACTTCATATACTACTATAAAAACTTATACCAATCTTCAAAAAACAACTCAAACAACATTAAACCACCCAAACACATCGAATTCACACCTAAGGTTCTCAAAATCTTCCGAATTATGATTTTGATCAAAACGTCTACCAAACAACGTCCGAATGAATGGAAATTTTTCACATACCTCCCAAATGATGCAACCTACTACAACCTCTGGAATTCCATTCTGGCCCCTATATAAAAATCTCACCTATCAACTGAAAAATGCCAAAATTCCACTTTCGCCAATTCAAGCCTAAATTTATTTCGGACCTCCAAAACACATTCCGATCATGCTCCTAAGTCCCAAATCACCTCTCGAAACTATCTGAATCATCGGAACTCACATCCAAGCCCTCTAACACATAAGTTAACATCTGATTGACTTTTCCAACTTAAGCTTCCTCAAAAGCGACTAATTGTCTCAAATCTTACCAAAACATCTCTGAACTTGAGCCTACCAACCCAATAACACAAAATTCAGCTGAACAAGGCTATAAGAAGCAGAAATGGGAAAACAGAGTGGTAACTCATGAAACGACCGCCCTGATCGTTACATCCTCCCCTCTTATACAAACATTCTCCTCGAATGGGTCAAGAAACATACTTGAAGCCTCAAACAGGTAAGGCTATATGCTCTGCATCTTCCGCTCGGTCTCCCAGGTAGCCTCTTCCACGGGCCGACCTCTGCACTTCACTTTCACTAAAGCTATATCCTTTGATCTCAATTTTCGAACCTTACGCTCCAAAATAGTTATTGGCTCTACGTCATAGGCCAAATCACTATCTAACTGAATCGTGCTGAAATCCAAAACATGAGACGGATCCCCAATATATATCTGGCGCATAGAAACATGAAATACTGGATGGACACTCGACAAGCTGGGTGGAATAGCAAGCTCATAAGCCACCTCCCCAATCCTCCGAAGTACCTTTAAAGGCCCAATGAACCAAGGACTCAATTTATCTTTCTTCTTAAATGTCATACCACCCTTCATGGGTGAAACCTTTAGTAAAACCTTCTCACCAACCATGTAGGACACATCCTGAACCTTCCTATCAGTATAGCTCTTTTGTCTCGACTGCACTGTATGAAGCCTTTCCTGAATCACCTTCATCTTGTCTAAAGCATCATGCACAAAATCCTTACCCAATAGCCTGACCTCGCCCGACTCAACCAACCGACTGGAGATCTACACCGCCTCCCATACAAAGCCTCATATGGAGCCATATGAATACCCAACTCTCGCTGCACTGACCTCGAAAACTATGAAGTAAATTGAGTGCCCCTATCTAAAATGATAGAAACATAAACACCATGCAAACGAGCTATCTCCTAGATATAGATCTCTGCCAACCGCTCTGAAAAATAAGTAGTACACAGAGGAATAAAGTGTATGAAATTGGTTAGTCGATACACAATCACCCAAATAGCATTGAACTTCTTCAAAGTCCATGGGAGCCCAACTACAAAGTCCATGGAGATATGCTCCTACTTCCACTCTGGAATATCCATTAGCTAAAGCAAGCCACCTAATCTTTCATACTTATATTTCACCTGCTGACAATTAAGACACCGAGCTACAAAGCCCACAATGTCTTTCTTCATTCTGCTCATGCAATAATGTTGTCTCAGATCCTAGTACATCTTCGCAGCACCCTAATGAATAGAATACCTCGAGCTATGGGCCTCTCCAGAATAAATTCCTGAAACCTATCTACATTGGACACACATATCCAGCCCTATATGCTCAACACCTCATCATCATCAATGGTCACATCTCCGGTATCGTGCTGAACTCTGTCCTTAAGGACAAACAAATGGATCATATTAGCACTCTCTTGTGCGATCATATAAGGAAGACCGAGAAATCACACAAACCAAAAATCGACTAGGCTCTGAAATATCCAACCGCACAAACCGATTGGCCAACGCCTGAACATCAACTGCAAAAGGTCTCTCCCCAACTTGAGAATATGCCAAACTGCCCATACTCACCGTCTTTCAGCTCAAAGCATTGGCCACCATATTGGCCTTCCCCTATGGTATAAAATATATCATAATCCTTTAGCAACTCCAACCACCTATGCTGCCTCAACTTGAGATCCTTCTTCTTGAACAAGTGCTGGAGGCTACGATGATCAGTAAACACCTCACCAGACACATCATACAAATAATGACTCCAAATATTAAGTGCGTAAACAAAGGGAACCAACTCCAAATCATGAACATGGTAGTTCTTCTCAAGAGGCTTCAACTGGTGAGAAGCATAAGCAATAACTCTATCCTCCTGCATTGATACATACCCAATACCAACTCTCAAAGCATCACAATACAAGGTATAAGAATTTGAAGCTGATGGCAACAGTAACACCGGAGTTGTGGTCAAGGCAGTCTTGAGCTTCTGGAAGCTCTCCTCATACTCATCTGACCACACTAATGGAGCACTCTTCTAAGTCAAATTGGTTAAGGGCAATGTGATACATGAAAATCCTTCAAAAAACCGGCATTAATAACCTATTAAACCAAGAAAACTGCAAATCTCTGTGGCTGAGGACGGTCTGACCCAAATCTAAAATGCCTCTATATTCTTCAGATAAACCTGAATACCCTTGCTAGACACCATGTGCCACAAGAATGCCACATAACCAAGCCAAAACTCACACTTGGAGAACTTTGCATAAAGCTTCTCCTCCCTCAATCTATGCAACATAACTCTCAAATGCTCCACGTGCTCCCCCTGGTTACGTGAGTATACCAGAATATCATCAATGAATGCTATAACGAACGAGTCAAGATATGGTCAGAACATGATGTTCATCAAATGCATGAACGCATGTTGGGGCATTGGCCAACTCAAAAGACATCACCAAGAACTCATAATAACTACATTGGGTCCTGAAAGTTGTCTATCCGAGTCCCTGATCTTCAACTGGTCATAACCTGAACAGAGATAAATCTTGAAAAACAAGCTCGCTCCTTGAAGATGGTCAAACAAATCATTGATAAGAGGAAAAGGATACTTGTTCTTAATTGTTACGTTGTTCAACTGCCTGTAATCAATGCATATCCTCATAATACCATCCTTGTTCTTCATAAAAAGAAGCGGCACACCCTAAGGAACATAGTAGGCTGAATGAACCCCTTGTCAAAGAGTTCCTGAAACTTCTCATTTAACTTCATCAACTCCGCTGGTGCCATACGATACGGTGGAATAGAAATGGGCTAAGTGTCAAGCACCAGATCAATACCAAAATCAATATCCTTGTCTAGTGGCATGCCCAATAGTTCTGCAGGAAACACTTAAGGGAAATCCCTTATAACTAGAACAGAATCAATACTGGGAGTCTATGTACCGACATCCCTCAAAAAGGTTATATATGAAAGACATCCCTTCCCAACCATATGCTGGGCCATCAAGAATGAAATTATTGGGAACACATCATTCGAACCTCGCCACTCAATCCGTGGCACACCCGGCATAGCCAATGTCACTGTCTTAGCATGATATCCCAAAATAACATGACGAGGAGAAAGCCAATCCATTCCAAAAATAACGTCAAAGTCTACCATACATAAGAACATTAGATCCACTTGGGTCTCCAAACCCCCAAATAGCCACCACACATGATCGGTACACACCGTCTACAACAACAGTATCACCCACCGGAGTAGATACATGAACATATGAAACAAGAGACTCACGAGGCATATATAAATAACGAGTAAAGTATGATGACACATAAGAATAAGTGGAACCGTGATCAAACAAAACAGAGGCATCTTTGCGGCAGACTAAAAAAATACCTATAATAATAGCATCGGAAGCAATAACATCGACTTTAGCTGGAAGTGCATAAAAATAGACCTGGCCGCCACCTGAGCGACCTTCCCTTCTAGGGCGACCCTTAGCTGACTGACCTCCACCCCTAGCTTCCTGGGTGGATGATGGTGAAGCAACTGATGTTGAAGTAAAGGCTGACCCTAGATTAAGATGAACACATATGACGACGAGGACTCTGCTTCCACATATGACCCATCTCTCAACACTCATAGCAACTTTCGGGAGATGGGGACTGAAGGGAACCCCTTGCATCGAAATGACTAGCAGATGCACCTGGCATAGAAGAGTCCTGAACTGATAAAGCACGAGACGAAATCTGCGATCGAACAGCACTAAGTGATGACTGGCCCTGATGAGAACTATGAGAACCATAACGCGATGACGCCTCACGATAACCTGGGCAAGTTGGTTGAGCATGCCTGAATGGACGGCCTCTGCCGTGCTAAAATCTACCTCTCGAAGGAGCACTACCATAACTACTAGATCCTCGAGGCCTTTTGGCCTCCCTCTCATCTTGCTCCTAGCGACGAACTGACTCAATCTCGTAGGCAGTGTCAACAACTTCCTCAAAAGTAGCTCCCGACACCCTCTCCCTGGTCATGAGAATACAAAGTTGATATATGAGGCCATAACCAAACCTCTTAATCCTCTATCTATCTATCTATCTATCTATCTATCTATCTATCTATCTATCTATCTATCTATCTATCAGAACCACCCTAATTTCATGACAAACTAACTCTAAGAACCTCATCTCATACAGCGTCACAGTCATCTCTCCCTAACACAACCACCCAAACTACCTGCGCAGCTCCTCTCTTCAAGACTACAGCACGTACTCCTCCAAAATGTGAACAGAGAACTGCTTCCAAGTAAGGGGTGTTGCACCAACATGCTTATGCCTCTCATACACCTCCCACCAAGTGAAGGCAGCTCCAAAAAACTGAAAAGTAGTGAAAGCAAACCCGATGGTTTCCTGAATACCCATTGTATGAAGAATCCGCTGACACTTGTCCAAGAAACCTTGGGCATCCTCACTCTCTGTACCGTTGAAAGTCGGAGACTAAAGTCTACCAAACCTCTCCATCCTGAGATGCTCGTCCTCTGGCATGGCATAAGCTATATCGTCTTGAGCAGCTGCAATCGGTTGGACTGGATGTGCTCCCGGTGTCTGAAGTTCTTGCATGAGTCTGGTTACCTCCCATGTCCTAAGAAGTAGCTGCGGCTGTACTAACTGAGACTGCCAGATCTAGGCCAGTGCATACCGGTAGAATATGAGCTAATGCCTCCTAAAGACTCGGAATCACAATGGGTACAGCTGGTGCCTGACATGGTGCTTTTGGAGCATCCATAACTGGGACCTGATCATGAACTGGGGCGGCTAGTGGATTTGTATGCACTGCCCTAGCTGCTGTGCGGGCCAGACCCCTGCCCTTACCACGACCATGACCATGTCCTCGGCCTCTAGTGGCCATAGCTGGTGGTACAGGTGGTCGTCGATCCTGACGGGTAGCGGGTGTCCTCACCATCTGTGAGAGAATAGAATAACATATGTTTAGTACTCAGAGAATTTCAAGAATACGAAGTTTTTCCTAAAGGTTCTGCAACCTCTCAAGGATAAATACAGACGTTACCGTACTGATCCACAAGACTCTACTACACCTGCTCATGACTTGTGAGATGTATGTAACCTAGGCTCTTATACCAACTTGTCACGACCTTAAACCCGAACCCGATCGTGATGTCGCCTCTCGTGAAGACAAGGCCAGCTGACACAACACACAATTCATTTTAAACAGTTAAAATAATACGAATTAAGTCTTTGACATAATAATAATCCCAGCATAAAGGTGAATAACACAATTTGCAAAAAACAACATTGCCCGACATCGGGGTGTCACTAGTCATGAGCATCTACTAACCGCTGAAAATAGAAAGAGTCTGCATAGTCTATTACAAAACTAAAACATGATAAAATAAGATAGGGGTAGAAACACTATGCTACGAACATTGGGCAGCTACCTAGTGAATCTCCAAAAATTTGCCAGGAGATATTAACCCTCACTAGTAGGACCTGAAGCGCCTGAAGCTGCACACCGGGTGCAGGGAATAAAATTAGTACTCTAACCTAGTGAATAATAATAATAAACGAAGATTGAGAGATAAGAAATCACGTAAAATCACAACAACATTCTATAAAGATATCGAGTGAAACCAATAAAGTGCAATAAAACAGTGAAATCTCTTAGAACACCTTAGTTCAGTATAGTCTTCTTTAGAACACCTTTTAACATCTAAACAAGTAAATGAAAGTCATCTAGAAGAGATAAACACATATAATTCGCCCCTCGGGCACAATGTAAACAGAATCAGCCCGTCGGGCAATAACATGGAACAACACCAGCCCCTCGCTCATATCACAATGGGTATCCGCGCTCACTGGGGGTGTATAGACACCTGAAGGGGCCCCTTACACCAAAGTGCAATATCAAGCCATCTCGTGGCGTAATCAGTAGTCTCGCTGTGTCATATGATGCCACCTCGTGGCATACAACTCAGGCCCTCAGCCATATAATGATAAATAATACAATACTTCTAAGACGTGTAGCCCGATTCCATATTAATCCTCACAACACAGGCCCCTCGGTCTTACTCAGTCAAAAATCTCTAAAAGCCACTCGGACATAGTAATATATGATGCTCAGCCCAAAATATCATTAGAAGTTTTAAAACAGAGTAAACGTGGCTGAGTTATGAAAACAGTTGAATATAGCATGACTGAGTACATATACAAAATTGAAACAATGAGAAAATAGCAGTTAGAATCCCCTAAGGGCCCAAAACAATTGGCACACGGCCCAAATATGGTATTCAGCCCAAAATATTATGATAGTAAATACTGTTCAATCAAATACACAGTAAAATAGTCATTCGAGATGGACTAAGTCATAATCCCAAATGGTTTACGACCCCACGCTCGCCATCCAGCGTGTGCGACACCTCAACATGTCACAATGATGTAAAATCCGGGAATTCATACCATTAGGACAACATTTACAAGCATCACTCCCCTCAATCCGATCCTAACTCTAGCCACGATGCCTTTGCCCTTCGAATCGGTCTTAACTGTTGTTAAATCTATCCAAAATCAGAATCACGACGTCAAAATATGCTAAGGGAATGAAGCTCATCCAAAAATAATCAATTTACAACACAAATTCTGAAATTAGCCAAAATCCGACCCCCGAGCCCGCGTCTTGAAATTCGTAAAATTTACATCAATAGATTCCTTATCTCCACACGAGTTCACACATATCAAAAGTCCCAAAATCTGACCACAAATGGCCCCTCAAATCTCAAGTCAAGCTCTCCAATACCAAACCCTCCCCAATTTCTAACTCTTAATTTCGATTAATCTTAAGCCAAATTAGTAGAAAAATGCCATAGGATTGATTATTAGGTTAAAAAATCTTACCTCTAGATGATATCATTTGGATCCCTCTTTAAAATCTCCCAAAAGCTCCAAAGCCGATTTAGAAATGGTGGAATAATAAAAAATTCGCGAGGGAAATCTTTGTACTTTCTGGCCTAGGCTCTTTGCACCTATAGCCCATTCATCGCTTCTAGGCAACTGCTTCAGTTGTCCGAGCACCGCTTCTGTGGTCATCACTTAAAGCCTATTCCGAACACGCGACCATAAATCCCGCATCTACAGTTTTTGACTAACTTGCCCTTGGTCGCATCTTCGGCTCCTAACTCTCTTATGCAAGACAGCACATGCGATCCCCTAACTGCAGGTGCGATTATGACTACAATGGGAAAGACGTCAGCTGTCACAATCTCATCAAATCTTCCGCCAACCATCCAAAGCGACCCCGAGGACCTCAACTAAAAGAACTAATAAGTTATATACTACCATCCAAACTTATACCAATCTTCAAAACACCTCAAACAACATCAAATCACACCAAAACACATTAAATTCACGCCTAAGGTTCTCAAAATCTTGTGAATTACGCTTTGTATCAAAAAGTCTGCCAAATCAAGTCTGAATAACCTAAGATTTTGCACACACCTTCCAAATGGAACAACAAACCTACTGCAACTTTTGAAATTCCATTTTGACCCCTATATAAAAATATCACCTATCAACAGAAAAACACCAAAATTCAACTTTTGCCAATTCAAGCCTAAATATACTACGGACCTCAAAAACACATTCTGATCATGCTCCTAAGTCCCAAATCACCTTCTGAAGCTGTCCGAACTATAGAAACTCACATCCAAGCCCTCTAATACATAAGTCAACATCCAGTTGACTTTTCTAACGCAAGCTTCCTCAAAAGAGTTTATGTGTCTAAAACCTTACCAAAACCTCTCCGAACCTGAGCCAACCAACCCGATAACACGAAATACAACTGAACAAGGCAATAAGAAGTAGAAATGAGAAAAACGGAGCGGTAGCCCATGAAATGGTCGGGTCGTTTCAAATAGTATATGGTAATTATATATATATATATATATATATATCTTAATTTTAATTAAAAGATAAATTTCAATTTATAGATAAAGTTCTAAAATTTGAATTTAAATTAAAATAAAATTTATCTTTTTTATCATATTATCATACTTAATTCGCTTAATGATCATATGCAATCATGTTAGGAACTTTTGTCACTTTTTAGAATTCTTTAAATACTATTTCGCCGCTAGCAATAAAAAAACTACTCCATATAAGTATAAAACTCTTTCACAATTATAATCCTATAAGTATTGTTCTTTGAAACATTATAGCTAGATTTGAATAAAACGTAATTCTTTTAAAATAATTATAATATTTTTGGTACACGTCTATGTTTATCTAACTAACAAAAAAGAGTTTACAAAACCAAATGAAAGCTTACTTACATATATAATAAAGTAAACATATATGTTGGAGAAAGAAACATCACAAAATCAGTCAATATTAAAAAAACTTATTTCTTTTTCTTCTTGAAGAATATTTATTTGAAGAGTTAATTTGCATAAATTGATATCAAACAAGTAACAAACTTTAGCCATACAATTGCTATCATTAATTTCAATTTAGCACATTCAACAAATTGAAGAGTATACTCCACTTGTGGGATTATACTAGGTTTTTGTTGTTGTTGTTGGAACAAATTGAAGAGTACAAGCTTAAACCCCTTCAATTAGCTGTTGTCAAGCTAATATTGCAAGGGTATAATTTTTTGTTGTTGAAGAATAATAGTTTTGAATCATTAGATTATGAGAAAGGGTTTTTTTGAAACTCAACAAGAGATAAAATGATTTCTAGCTGATAGTTTCTATAGCAACTTTTAAGTGTAACAAAGAGTATATATAAAAAAAATTAGTATGACGTGAAATCTTTTTTTTAAATTTAAAAAAATTATTTCAAAAAAACTCTTTACTTTTTTTGATTCAAAGATAATAAAAAGATAAGATATTTCTTAACATTAGAATAGAGTTGTAAAATTATTACAATAGAAGTTATTGTTAGAAACACGTTCTCAATGCAATTTACTAAACGTGTACTCTTTTGTAGGTTTTGATGAATGACAAACGAAGCAAAAATTGATATATGACGGAATTCAAGTACAAGCGCACAATGGTTGCAAATAAGATTGAAGTTCAAGATATAGCTCTTAATTGTTATTGAGTTGTTCTAAAACTGTAATCTCGATCCTATAACTTGACTCATAGTATGGCCTCTCTCATAAAACAATTTTCCAAAATCATGCATATTTAATTCTGTGTCAAAAAGATTTTAAATCATGCATATTGACATTAGACAAAATGTTTTCTAAACATGCCTCAAAAATCTGGGCTAAAATAATCGATTATGAACTTATGATAATCGATTGTTTCTGAGCCAAGACTGCATGACAATCGATTATGAACTAATGGTAATCGATTGTGAGTAAGACAGTGAACATCAGGTTTTTCCAAATCTGCATGATAATCGATTGTGATCAAATGCCAATCGATTGTTGTTGACGTAAAGTTTTTCAATACTCAAAATAATCGATTATGAACTAATGGTGATCGATTATGTTGAGACAGTGTCTTCCAGTGATTTTAAATTTAATTAAGTAATCGATTATGCCTTTAGATAATCGATTATCACTGAGACAGTAAGTTTTATGATTTTCAGAAAATAACAAGTAATCGACTATGGCTTTAGATAATCGATTATCACTGAGACAGTAAGTTTCATGATTTTCAGAAAATAACAAGTAATCGATTGTTGCAAAGGACAATCGATTGTTGAAGCTGACCGTTGTCAAATGATTTTCAAATACCATAAGGTAATCGATTATAGATTTCATATAATCGATGTTTTGCTTAAAATCTGGAAATGATTTTTAGAACGTTGCTGAAGTAATCGATTATAGATTTTATATAATCGATGTTTTGCTTAAAATCCGGAAATGATTTTTAGAACGTTGCCAAAGTAATCGATTATGGATTTGGTGTAATCGATTATCTGTTTTTGAATGTTGCCAGTAATCGATTATAGATTATGTATAATCGATTGTGAATCGTTAAATCTGGGATTGATTTTTAAACTGACTGGCAGATAATCGATTATGTGGTCTTAATAATCGATTATCACTGAGGAATTTCAGCAATTCTTAATTGGCAATTAGGCAACGGTAATGCCAAGTTTTTCAACTATAAATACAGCTTCACTTCAGTGTTTTAACAACAACAACATACACAAACTGATCATTATATTGCTAGAAGCTTTCATTCAATTATTCTTCATTTTTTACTCATTTCATAAAGCTTTTGAGAGCCATACTATTGCTTAAAGTTGTTGTGATCTTGAACATATTCTTTTACTCATATCTACTCAATAAGGAGTACTCTAGTTAAGTGAGTGTCCAAGTATTTGATATACTTGTAAGAGAATTGCGATTCTCTTGTTTCAAGGAACTTGCGTTTCCTTGGGTGAAGTCTTTGAGATTGCGATCTCCGAGCAACTGTTTGAGGCTTGTGTCCTCAAGTGTGTAACGGTTTGTTGAGCACCCGTAAGCTTAACAAAATAGTGAAAAATCTCGAGAGAGTCTCTCGGGGACTGGACTAACCACGTTGGTGGCCAACCAGTATACATCCTTGTGTAAGTTTATCTTTCTGCATTTATTTTACTTCCTGCAAAGTTTAAATTCCGCAAGAAAACGCTAAATTTTATTAATACGCTATTCACCCCCCCCCTAGCGTAAAGCGTAGTTTCTAACAATTGGTATCAGAGCCCAACTCTCTGAAAACTTAACCGTTTGAGAGAACCATCCATGGCTTCTACTCTTGACTCTTTTGCAGGAATTGAAGAAGGACAATGCTCTACACGACCTCCTCTATTCAACGGCACAAACTACTCATACTGGAAGGAGAGAATGCAAATCTTTGTGCAATCAAATAACTTTCATTTGTGGAAAGTATTCACCAATGGAAACCAAATTCCAACCAAGAAGGTGGAAGACGAATGGGTTCCAAAGACCGAAGAGGAATATACCGCGGAGGATATTCGTAAGGTTCAAAATAATGCCAAAGCTATAAATTTATTATATTGTGCTGTTAATGCTAACGACTACAGGAAGATATCATGTTGCAAAACAGCAAAAGAAATGTGGGATAAGCTTGAAGTGACATACGAAGGAACCGACCAGGTACGAGAAGCTAAAATTGATTTCTTAACTCACTCTTATGAACTATTCCACATGAAGGAAGGAGAGAAAGTAGACGAAATGTTTGAGCGATTCATAATGATCGTAAATGATCTACACGCCCTCAAAAAGACGTTTACGGATAGAGAACTTGTCCGGAAGATCCTCAGAAGTCTCACTCCGGCATGGCGATCAAAGGCCGATGCAATCCAAGAATCCATTGGCATCACAGATGTCACAATTGACGCATTAAGAGGTAATCTCAAAACCTATGAATCAACTATACTTAACCCGTTTGTTGATGATCAAAGAAGGCAAAGGATTGCTCTAAAGGCTAGCCAATCACAAATTGATGAGGAAGGTGACAACGAGTTTGGACTCGTTATCAAAAGGTTTCAAAAATTCATGCGCAAGGAGTATGAACGCAAGAACAAAAAGCAAGGCGATCAACTAAAATGCTATGAATGCGGAAAAACCGGGCACATAAAATCAAATTGCCCTAACATCAAAAAGGAGAAGAAACCCTTCAAAAAGCAACGTGCATACATCTCTTGGGGAGGAGATTCCGGAGATGAAGCAAGCAAAGAAGAAGACGATGAAGCAGCAAATTTATGTCTCATGGCTCAAGAAGATGGCAAAGACTAGGTAAGTCAAATCTCCTCTCAAAATTTCTTTACTCTTGATGAAATGAGAAATGCTTTTGATGAACTATATGCTGAATTTATCAAAGCTTCAAAAACTGTCAAAAGTGTTAAAGAAAGCGCCTCTCTAAAAGAAAAAGATTTTCAAACACAGCTTTCATTAAAAGAAAAAGAATTAGAAAAACTGGTTTTCGAAAATGAGAAGCTAAAAGAGGAAAACAAGTTTTATGGAAAAAGAAGTGCTGATAAACCTGAAGGTTCTACTTGAAACTGTTCTTCTTGTGTGCTTCTTAAGAATGAAGTAGCTAGACTTAAAGGCACATTAGATAAGTTTAATTCTTCGCATAAAAACTTGAATGATGTGCTTGTTAATCTAAAATCAACTAAACATGGAATAGGATTCAAGAATGAAGAAAAGGTTGGTGCTAAACCACAACAACCTAGAGCTCAACCTAGGACTAATAACCAAAATGCTTATCCTAGAAGTAGAAATCCTAGAAATAACTTGCATGTTAGACCAAATAGTGAAAATGCTAGAAGACCTAGAAATGATGCATATTTTAGGCCAAACCTTGAACAATTTAGAAGACCAAGAAATGACCCTCCACCTAGAAATAGATATTCTAGAAATGATGCATATTTTAGACAAACTTGTGAACCTCCTAGAGCTCATAATAGGAGAAACATTGGTGTTCAAAGTAGAGTAAGCAACCTTCATTCATCTAGTTACTATGTACCTAGAAAAATGCATAATCCCAACGTGACTTGTCATTATTGTAGACGTATTGGTCATATTGCTCCCGCTTGCTTTACTCGTCACAGACATATAAATAAATTGCATCATTATAACATGCCTAACCCTCAAGGACCCAAGATGGCATGGGTACCTAAAGAACATTAATTTGTTTTGTAGGTGTGCTTGAAGGGATCAAGTGTACTATGGTACCTTGATAGTGGATGCTCCAAACACATGACGGGAGATGAATCCAAATTCCTTCAACTAGAGCACAAAGAAGGAGGAAGTGTCATATTTGGTGATAACAATAAAGGAAAAATCATCGGCATTGGTTCGGTCGGTAAGGACGAAAACTCCTCCATTAAACATATACTACTTGTGAAAGGTTTGAAGCATAATCTCTTGAGCATAAGCCAATTATGTGACAAGGGAAATCTTGCTCTATTTGATTCGAATGAATGTCTTGTATTTAGACGTAGTGATTTCAAGATCATACTTCGTGGTTTTAGAATTGATAATATCTATATGGTTGATCTTGCAAACTCCTCACCCGAATATGTTGATTGTTTATTAAGCAAAGAGGATAACTCTTGGCTATGGCATCGTAGAGTAGCACACATGAACATGCATCTTTTGAACAAGCTTCTTTCTCAAAACTTAGTAGTTGGTCTTCCCTGTTTAAAGTTTGAAAATGATTCTATTTGCGATTCTTGTCAAAAAGGGAAGCAAACCAAAGCATCTTTTAAATCCAAGAATATTGTTTCAACGTCTAGACCTTTGCAATTACTTCTCATGGATTTATTTGGTCCCTCGCGTATTGAAAGCCTTGGTAAAAATAAATATGTTTTTGTAATTGTTGATGACTTTTCTAGATTTACTTGGACTCTATTTCTTGCAAATAAAAGTGATGCTTTTCAAAATTTCAAGTATTTCCTTAAGCGTGTTCAAAACGAAAAGGAATCAACTGTCACTTCGATTAGAAGTGATCATGGGGGAGAGTTTGATCACAATCTCTTTGCGGATTTTTGTGACGAACTCGGAATCGAACACACCTTTTCCGCTCCACGGACACCACAACAAAATGGGGTGGTGGAAAGGAAAAATAGGTGTCTCGAAGAGATGGCAAGAACCATGCTCGACGAAGCTAAGATTCCCAAATACTTTTGGGCGGACGCCGTGAGTACCGCTTGCTATGTTTTAAATAGAGTAGCAATTCGGCCGATACTCATGAAAACCCCATATGAACTTTATAAGGGTAGAAAACCCAACATTTCTCATTTACGCGTTTTTGGTTGTAAATGTTTTGTTCATAATAATGGCAAGGACCAATTGGGTAAGTTTGATGCTAAATCGGATGAAGGTATTTTCATTGGTTATTCCTCACGTAGCAAAGCATATAGGGTCTTTAACAAAAGAACCCAAATTGTGGAGGAATCCCCTCATGTTGTGTTTTCCGAAAATAATACTCGCTTGGCGAGAAAGGAATCCGGTTTTGATCTTGCAGGTATCTTGGATAGCTTGAAAGATAAAATCCAAGAAGAACCTTCAAAGGAAAACAAAAATGAAATTGGGGAACAACCAACGGAAGAAGCGCCACAATTAGAAAAAGGAATAAATACGCCTAACGAGTGGAGAACGATCAAGGATCATCCTCTAGAACAGGTAATTGGCGATGTTGGAGAAAAGGTAAGTACCCGAAACTCTCTTAAGAACACTCTAGGACACAATTCTTAAGAGTTCACGGCATTACTTGTTAACACTAGTGTAAGTTATTAATTTCGCTATAAATTACTAACTTGAGCGTCGGAGACGTTTAAATCTATTTTGCAGGTACCACCCCAAAGGTAGGGGGAATTATGAAGTTTTAGCACAAAATAATTGACTATTTCAAGTCACTAATCGATTATTTTCTGTGCAGTACATCGATTATCAGTATCAATAATCGATTGTTTATGACTGATTATTAATATTATGCATCTATGTTTAAGTTTTTCACTTCCTAAATTGCATAATCGATCTCCGCCTCAGTCATTCAGCAATGCTTTCTACAACAATCGATTATTTTTTCATACAATCGATTATTTGACAAATTCTGATATTCTCCCAGTTCACTGTATCAAACTAGTTCACTAAATAATCGATTACCCAGAACTGACAATCGATTACTTCATATTAATTTTTGTTACCGTTTGGCTCCTCAATCGATTCCTGTCAGGTCTTAAATGCTCCATAATCGATTACCAAAACTTAATAATCGATTATTCCATTCAAATTTTTTTACCGTTTGACTCAAGAATCGATTTGTCAGATTCAAAATCTCAAATATAATCGATTATTTCAGTTCAATAATCGATTATCTAACGGTCAGTAATTTTAATTCTTACCGTTTTCTGACTGCCCCTACACCAAAATCTCAGCAAATGTCTCCATTCAATGCTTGATAATCCTTTCCTCTATAAATAGGAATCATAAGAGCTCACATTCACCCACTCAAGCACTATCTCTAGTATTCAAAAGCTAAATCTCTTCTATTTTCTTTGCCAAATTCCAGCAGATTTCTTTTAACATGTCTGGACGATCTTTAAAACGCTCCCGATCCAAACATGGCGCATCAGCCTCAACCGCCCCTCCTCCTTTAAATTTTCCATACCAAGACGGTTCCGTCTTGTTCTTTGAAAATGAAAATGAACTCACACGGTTCCTCTCAAAATTTGAGAAACGCACCATTCTTCCTCCTCGGTTCTCAAATAGTAAACTCCTTGAACCTTTTACCCCTGCCGCAAATATGTTAAAGGAGTGTCAACTATATGACTTCTTGCTTCTCACTCATCCTCACATAAACACAACTCTCGTTCAAGCTTTTTACTCAAACCTCCGTAAAGATGAAGATGGCGAACTTG
This sequence comes from Nicotiana benthamiana, assembly GCA_034376525.1. NCBI lineage: Eukaryota > Viridiplantae > Streptophyta > Magnoliopsida > Solanales > Solanaceae > Nicotiana > Nicotiana benthamiana. The sequence continues at coordinate 56,357,826 of CM067324.1, read as the reverse complement.
TCACCTCCATTAATGGGGTTCAAATTCTTCTCTCTGAAGAGAATCTCCACACCATTGCCCGCCTTCCAAATGAAGGTGAAGACCTTTACCGGTATATTGATAAGGCCGGGGCTCTCTTTGATGAAACCACCCTTCTCCACCAAGCCGGTATAACTTCCTATGATCCATCTATCTCTACCCGTCGTCCTACCATAACGGGAATGGATCCAAACTACCGGTTGATTCTTTACTTCATCACCCGAGTCCTCAAGCCTAGACGGTACAATCACACCACCATCTCCCAGGAGGATACCAAACTTCTGCATGCCATTGTCACCGGAGCCAAAATAAATTGGTGTCGGCTCATCAAAATTCATATGCTCGATGCCATCGGTGATGACATGCCTCTTCCTTATGCCCTCCTCATTATGAACTTCCTTGAAGCATCCGGATTTGTCACGGAAAATGGTCCTCTCAAAAGGAGTACCAAAATTTGGGAAATCTCGGAGTCTTCTTTCCATCATGATGGTGACCATGCTCCAGCTCCGTCTTCAAGTCGTCCACCCCGTCGTGCTCAAGAGCCTACTCTCCAAACCATATCCGACCAGCTTGCTCAACTCACTCATGAGATCCATGGATACTTTGACCATGTCAATTATCCATATGCAGCTCTCGTTCCTTTTGAAGCAGCGCCGGATAACGAGGCGGACAACGACGGAAATGAATAAATTTTTCTGTGTTTTGTGTGTTTTTGTTGTTCCCATTGATGTACCCTTTCTTTTCAATAAATAAACCATGTTTATTTCATCTTTTTGCATCTTTCCTTATTTTTTGCTAATGGCAAAAGGGGGAAGAAAACGGGATATCGGGTATGCACCACCTCTCTTAATTCATTGATTGCTTATAAGCTAAAATTGAGGGGGAACTCTTAAATTGAGGGGGAACAAGAACGAAATTGCATAATTGTTACTTGTCTTGAATTGTCAATATCTTTTGCCTTAAATGCATATCCCGCTTAATGTTTGCCATTATCAAAAAGGGGGAAATTGTTAGAAACACGTTCTCAATGCAATTTACTAAACGTGTACTCTTTTGTAGGTTTTGATGAATGACAAACGAAGCAAAAATTGATATATGACGGAATTCAAGTACAAGCGCACAATGGTTGCGAATAAGATTGAAGTTCAAGATATAGCTCTTAATTTTTATTGAGTTGTTCTAAAACTGTAATCTCGATCCTATAACTTGACTCATAGTATGGCCTCTCTCATAAAACAATTTTCCAAAATCATGCATATTTAATTCTGTGTCAAAAAGATTTTAAATCATGCATATTGACATTAGACAAAATGTTTTCTAAACATGCCTCAAAAATCTGGGCTAAAATAATCGATTATGAACTTATGATAATCGATTGTTTCTGAGCCAAGACTGCATGACAATCGATTATGAATTAATGGTAATCGATTGTGAGTAAGACAGTGAACATCAGGTTTTTCCAAATCTGCATGATAATCGATTGTGATCAAATGCCAATCGATTGTTGTTGAGGTAAAGTTTTTCAATACTCAAAATAATCGATTATGAACTAATGGTGATCGATTATGTTGAGACAGTGTCTTCTAGTGATTTTAAATTTAATTAAGTAATCGATTATGCCTTTAGATAATCGATTATCACTGAGACAGTAAGTTTTATGATTTTCAGAAAATAACAAGTAATCGATTATGGCTTTAGATAATCGATTATCACTGAGACAGTAAGTTTCATGATTTTCAGAAAATAACAAGTAATCGATTGTTGCAAAGGACAATCGATTGTTGAAGCTGACCGTTGTCAAATGATTTTCAAATACCATAAGGTAATCGATTATAGATTTCATATAATCGATGTTTTGCTTAAAATCTGGAAATGATTTTTAGAACGTTGCTGAAGTAATCGATTATAGATTTTATATAATCGATGTTTTGCTTAAAATCCGGAAATGATTTTTAGAACGTTGCCAAAGTAATCGATTATGGATTTGGTGTAATCGATTATCTGTTTTTGAATGTTGCCAGTAATCGATTATAGATTATGTATAATCGATTGTGAATCGTTAAATCTGGGATTGATTTTTAAACTGACTGGCAGATAATCGATTATGTGGTCTTAATAATCGATTATCACTGAGGAATTTCAGCAATTCTTAATTGGCAATTAGGCAACGGTAATGCCAAGTTTTTCAACTATAAATACAGCTTCACTTCAGTGTTTTAACAACAACAACATACACAAACTGATCATTATATTGCTAGAAGCTTTCATTCAATTATTCTTCATTTTTTACTCATTTCATAAAGCTTTTGAGAGCCATACTATTGCTTAAAGTTGTTGTGATCTTGAACATATTCTTTTACTCATATCTACTCAATAAGGAGTACTCTAGTTAAGTGAGTGTCCAAGTATTTGATATACTTGTAAGAGAATTGCGATTCTCTTGTTTCAAGGAACTTGCGTTTCCTTGGGTGAAGTCTTTGAGATTGCGATCTCCGAGCAACTGTTTGAGGCTTGTGTCCTCAAGTGTGTAACGGTTTGTTGAGCACCCGTAAGCTTAACAAAATAGTGAAAAATCTCGAGAGAGTCTCTCGGGGACTGGACTAACCACGTTGGTGGCCAACCAGTATACATCCTTGTGTAAGTTTATCTTTCTGCATTTATTTTACTTCCTGCAAAGTTTAAATTCCGCAAGAAAACGCTAAATTTTATTAATACGCTATTCACCCCCCTCTAGCGTAAAGCGTAGTTTCTAACAGTTATATCATGGATAAACTAAAAAAAATCGAAATCTTATGGAATATGAACATAATATTCAAGCCATCTTTATTGTTTAATTTTTATATTAATATAAATAGATTATATACCGATAACACACGATTATACACATATTATACATAAATTACACATCATCTATTTTTAATTTAAGTGATTGAATGAGCACCTATTTAAGCTGATTGGATAAGCCAAAGGAAAAATATGAAATAATTTCAACGAAACACTAAGAAATTCATTAAAGTTTATATGTAGATAATTTTTATTAAAACTTATCCTTTTATAGTAATATAAACTAATTTTTGTAACAAAATTATAATGACATGAAAAATAAGATAAAATAACATAAATATCAAAAAATATTAGAAATATCTAACAGTGAAAAAATAAAAAATAATAATAAATTTCTTCTTCTGTTTCATCTTTGTTGAGTATAAATAATTCGAGTTTAATCTCATCGATTTCCAATATTTTTTTCAACTCAAATACAAGATTATAAGATAAAGATATCTTCGAATATTTTTTTTAATTTACATTAAGCATCATTTTTTAAAAATCACTATTACTAACAAATTGATATGATATTCGAATTTGAATTGGAATATAATTTGAGTAATTTGCATTTAGACTAAGCCAAGTTTCGCGTCAAAAAATAAATTACTTGATAATTTTAAGATAACATATGCAACATTTTACAATAATAATCATCTAATTTAACATTTAATGATTCAAGAACAATTTTTTTGTATATATAGGTATTAAAAATTCAAATTCTGGGGCTAGAGATATCGATACTCTTAAAGTGGAGACATACTGAAATAAATCGGTCAAAGAATGAATTAAATTTTTAAATAGCTGATTAAAGTGAATTCTAATTAAGGATAATATCTTCACTTGCATCATTATAAAGATAGTTATTACTATAATATATATAAAGTATTAGAAATTTAAATTTCAAAATAGAAATACTTTTTGAAAGAGAAAATCATATCAAATAAGAGTTCAAGTCGTAGTATAAGAGTCACGTAGTAATCAAATAATCGTTTATAATGTGTCAACCTTTGTGGTTTGCCATAAATATGAGTTATTATTTCACTTTGTGTCTATTTTTAGATTATGAGAATAATGCAAAAATAAAATTATCACTACGAGAATTGAGAAAATATTAGTCTTTTTTCATGTAGTGTTTCTTAATTTATATTTGACGATTATCTATAATTATTTAGAAGGTTTAACTGTTAAGGTTATTTGCATAGTATAATTCAAATACCTTAGATATTTAACATGGTTAATGTCAAATATCAAAATGGATTAAAAAAATTTACTTTTTCAGATAACCAACTAAAACGAGTTTTAAATTAAGAATAATATTTTCAATTATATTATTACTAAAATAGTTATTATTGAAACATACAGATTTAGAAACTAAAATTTTAAGAAAGAAATATTTTATAAAAGATATCAACACATCAAAATAAGAGTTCAAGCAGTAGTAAAAGAGTTATGTCTTATCCAAAGAGTCATTCATTGTATCAATATTTGATTGTTTTGCAGTTATTGTTTTACTTCTTGACTATTTTTAGAATTCAATAACACTGGCAAAAATGATATTAAAAAGAAAAATATTTTTTTTTAATGTAGTTAATATTTAATAATTATCTATATTTATCGAATAAATATAAATAATTTAAATATTTGATATGATTGATGTCCGCACATCCATAAGGACACTATACTAGTAAAGTAAAAGTTAAAAAGAAGCTAGAAGCGCTTTTGTGGTAGGAAGAAGCTGGTGACATCTGGCCATACCATGCCTGAAGAGTAGGTAAATTGAGAACAAGCCAGTACTAAGAGAGCATGCAAGATTCACAATTTAGGATCACAAGCTTTCCATGACATAACATTCAAGTCAATTCACCAACAAAGAACTTAGGGGTCTTTTGGTTCACGAAATAGTTATACAAAGATAATCTTTTATGTTAAGAATAACAAAACCAGAAATTGTTATACTATGAATAGTAATAGTCATATTACATTATTATGCGTGGATTAATTTAAGAATTTTTTATCTTTAGTTATTTTCATTCATATATCGCAAATGCATATACTTTTATAAAGAGTTAACTTAAATCGTTAATCATTCAATCACTTAAACTAGCTATAAACAATGAGCAAATGTATAATAATATGTATAATATGTATATATTCATATATAATTCTTTAATAACAAACCGATCAATTATAATGAGTGTAAAGATCTTTTCTTTTCTTTTTTTCACACTCAAACTCAAAAAAAATAATGCACATATTCTCGCACTAAATTGTAATTACTATTGCAGAGTTTAGTAATGCAGATTAAACGTTGTAATAAGTTTACAATTATAGGTTTTCTCTTGTATGACAAACAAAACTTAATGTATTACTAACGTAAAACTTTATGTTAAAATTATATTTTCTTAATGCGGCAAACAAAAGATCATAAAGTAACCTTAACACAATTAAAAAGGCAAATTACGTAAAATATTTAAAAAGCCGTCCACAACCACCGAACAGAATACCCCTTTACCATTCATAATGTAACCTTAACACAATTAAAAACTCACCGAACGTCTTAAATTTTTCTCTCAAATATTTTAGTTGTCTCCGTCAAACATTACAATCTCCTATCTATAAGAGCATATAAATAAAGGTGGTTGCGTGCCACTCACCTATCTATATATAACTATCTCGATTGTGATTTGTGTGTGTTAGTGTCACCTATTCTTCTTAATAACGACAACAGCCATACCAAATACTATGTCTAGTGGTTCAATCCACCATTTAGAATCGAAACAAAAAGAATCCCTTTAAAATTTTAAAAAATAGAAAAGGATCAGAAATGCTCCTAACATATTGACGCCAGTTTAAAAATGCATTCCGTTAACCTATATTGAAAAAAATGCCCCTACCGTTAAAGTTCTGACATATTTGTACCCCTAATGTATTGACTCCAGTTTAAAAATGCCCCTACCAAATTAACTTATTTTGGAAAAAATGCCTCTACCGTTTTAAATATAAGTACAGCCAGTTGTTAGACTTAGGGGCACAAATATGCTATATCTTTAACGGTAGTGGCATTTTCTTTAACATAGGTTAACGAAAGGTATTTTTAACCTAAAGTCAATATGTTAGGTGTAGTTCTGAACCTTTTCCTTATGGTATCTAAATCCATACACTTATCTTAATGTTTGTATAAACATATAGCATTCAAATGCATGCATTGCTAAAGTAGTCCCCACCATCCCTCGCTCTTCCCAAGTAGTACACTAATCAGAAGCCCAACTTTATTTTGTCCACGAAAATCATTTGAAAGGCAGAGTAATGACTTAAAAAAGCTCCACGCTCTGCTAAAATAGGCCGGCTTTATTTGTACCCCACCCCAATACTAGTCTTGACTTACAAACAAGAAACGAACATTTTTCTAGTGTCTGTCGCCTGCAAACTTATAACTCTAAACCTTCCATTTGTCTCCTCCTTTATAACTGTTCCTCTTTCATGTATTCTATATTGACAGGACTCAACAAAATATGGAAAGAAAAATTGTGAGGGAAAGCGAAGAGATTGTTCTTCTGAAAGAACAAGAAGAGGAGTTAGAAGAAGAAGAAGAAGCATTATCTCTCTGTGATCTTCCAAACAATGAAGATAATCAAACAAAGAAAGAAGCTTCTGGGGTTAGTGAATTAGCCCAAGAAGACTTTGATTTTGGTGGTAATTTGTTGAAAGAGTCAGAAATGTGTAGGGCAGATGATGTTTTTTACCAAGGCCAAATCTTGCCATTACGTCATTCAATTAGTTTGCCAAATGATAGCCGCGGTAATAGTAGTACGATTTGTTTCATGTCAAGGTCAGAGTCAATGGAGGAACATTGTCATGACACAAACTCAAGCAGTAGAAGTAGCAGTATTCGAAGCCAACGTTCATCTAGCAGTGGCAATTCTTCAAATATTAGCACTCCAATATGTTCCAAATACAAGCCTAGAATTCGAAATCAATTCCATTCACATCCTAGTCCAACACCCCAGGTTCGAATTTCAAAGGTTGTTCAATCAAACGTTAATAATTCAAGTCGAAAATCAACACTATGGAGTCTTTTTCGTGTTGGTCTAGTGACAACACCGGAAATTGCATTACAAGATCTTAAAAGTCGAAGCAACAAGGATTATTCGGGAAGTCGAAATAGTACAAGCAGTAGCAGCAGCGGCATGAGTAACTATGACAATAAGATGAGATCAATTATACTAAGCAAGAAAAAGAAACAGAGGTTTTTTCTTGGTAGCTGTAAATGTTCAGCAAATGCAGTAGAAACAGTTCCTTCAAATGTTGTGTTCGTGAACAGGAGCAGGAACAGAAACAGTATAATTACGAAAAAGGACAATGAACATGAAGAGAAGAAGGATGTAACAGAGAACATGAAAGTGACAAAAAAGCAATCAATGTCACGTCATCGAACGTTTGAATGGTTAAAGCAACTTTCACTAGAAGGTCCAGCTGATGAAACATAAAGATTTCAAAGTGTTACGCATGCTTAGTTTGGTTTTATTATACTACCTTCCCCCCCCCCCCCCCCCCCCTCTCTTTATTGATGTAATGTAACTTTAATGTTACGTGCTTAATTAGATTGTGTTTTTTTTGTTGGTTTTGAGTAGTGGATTCGTGATGTTGATTAATTTGAACTTGAATGAAGTAATTGAGGACGCAATTATAATGTAAGAAGGAGCTAAAACTAAGATGTTTGATGTGAATTGTGATTAACTAATGACTGTTCTCTTCTTCTTCTTCTTTTTTCCTTATTGATCAGTAAATTAATAATTGAAGAAGGGAGCAGTAATGAGTGGAAAGCTGCGAGTTGTTGTGGATAGAGGTGGAATTTTGTGGCGTGGATGATGTTATTGCTCATCATTAAAGTGTGAACTTATATGAAATCTTTTACTACTTTGGGGGGTTTTATCTCTATTCCATTGGGTTCTTTCAAATTTTCCTCAACCACGAGACTGATATTTAAGTATTTGGGTACGAGTAAACCATAGATGTGAAGTTTGGAATCCAAGAACACATGATAATATTTAATTCACGTTACTTTTCATATTGTAATTTGATTTGAAAATAAAATATGAAGAAAGTCGTAACATTTTTTCCAATTTGAATGTGCCGAATGGCCAAATGGTCAAAAATGAAAATTGGGATATTTCAATATTTCATTGAAGTTCAACGAACAATATAATTAAATGTACAACAAGCGACTTTCTCTCAGCGTCAGCTTAAAGTTTGCAAGGAAATCGAGGAATAGAGGTGGTGGTCAACAAATCCAAGGAAGTCGAACAACAAATTTAGTATGCATGAAGTTCCACAGCCGGGAGATGCAAAGAAATTGAAAAGTATCAATGCGATTCAAGAAATTATGCCTTTTGATATCACTCAGATCTCAAATCCTAACACACCACCATTGGAGGGTAGGGTGTCATGGGCAGATCGAGTCGAAGAGGAAGAGATGATAAGCAAATGTACAGGTTAGACTAAATCCCTAGATTCAAGCAATAAAACATGGAGTAATGTAGTGGGCACAATACCGATAAAGGAAGGGTTAGATCTAATGACAGAATCCAAGGAACAAAATAACAATGGCGGACATCAACGAAGAAGTGGATTACTGGACAACAGCAGTGGTATGTTATGTTCTAGGGTCGAATCTACCACAAGTAGTAATTGATGGATATTTTAAGAAAATTTGGGGAAATCTAGGGATAGACAAGGTAGCACAACTGAGGGGTATTCCTTGTGAGATTCCATAGTATTGAGAGCAAAATTAAATAAGTGGAAGAAGGAGTACAAATGTGTGACACTTTTGTTAAGCCATGGAAGCCAGATATGGAAATTACAAAGGAGCAAATGGAGAACATTCCAATTTGGGTGAGATTGCTAGGGTTAGACATCAAGTACTGGGGCAAGCAGCTCTTACAAAAGTTGCAGGATTGATTGGAAAACCGCTAAGGGAAAATGTGGCTACAACTAACAAAGACAAATTAACATATGCAAAGTACTAGTTGAAGTAAAACTGAATCATTAATATGCGTCAAGTATAAGATTTGAGAATGAGAGAGGAAAAATAATAAAGCAAACAATTCATTATGAGTGGAAACCTGTTCTATGTGAATAATGCAGAAATTATGGACATGATATGTATGAATGCAGGAAATATATTCAGGAGGAAAGAAGAACAATGAGAAACAACAATCAATACAGAAGAAGGATGTACAACTGAAGGAAGGGGAAGAGATCCAGAAAGATCAAAGAAAGCAAAGGGAAGTAGGACAACAAAAGCATGAAAAGCAGGGAAATAATAAGCAATTAATAATGGGCAAGAATCCAGTTCAAAATTATGGATATAGTGGGGAAGTATGTGATGAAAGCAATGGTAGTGCAAGATGCATCATTGAAGATAGGAAATACTTTTTTCTACACTAGGACAACAAAAAACAGACGAAGTAGCAAGAACAAGTCTGACAGGACAACACGTAGTAGAAATGGAGAAAGGTATGGTAGGGAAAAAGGCGTTGTAGATGATAAGGGTAGGGAAAGACCACCAAAACATGAATAAGATTGGTTTTTGGAATACCAGGGGGCAAAACAATCCAAATAACCGAAGAAAATTCATCTGTTTATGCATAGCTCTCATGTTGGATAATTTGGCCTCTTGGAAACTAAGGTTAAGAGAGCTAAAGCTCAAAAGGCTGCTCTTAACCTGAGTAACGGATGGAGTTATAGCACAAACCTAAGTCAACATAATGGATGTAGAATATGGATCCTATGTTAACCTATGGAATATGACATAAGTATATGTAAAGTTACAGATCAGCTAATCCACTGAAGTTCATCATAGAGGAGATGGAAAGAAGTTCTAAAAAACAATGGTTTATGTTTTCAATGATGCTGAGGAGAAAATTATGGGAGGATATCAAGGAGATATATAAAAAAATAGATGAAATATTTGCAGTTATAGGAGACTTTAATTGTATACTGCGTAAAGAAGAAAGAATTGGGAGTCCAGTTACAATGGAAGAAATAAGAGAATTTAAAAAAAGTGTAGCAGAGTGTACATTGCAAGATATGAAATCTACAGGGGCATTCTATACATGGAATAATAAACAGGGAGGTGCTGATAGAGTATATAGCAGGATTGATATGGTGCTGATAAATAATGAATGGATATTACCACTGCCATATTCATAGGTATTTTACAAGAGTGAAGGGACCTTTGACCATTGTCCTGCAATAATCAGATAGGTAGAAGATAAGAAAAAGCATCACATATTCAGATATTTTAATATGCGGAGTATTGCACCAAACTACAAGGAGACAGTGAAGCAAGGCTGGAGAACCAATAAGAGAGGGACTAAAATGTACGAGCTAGTAGAGAAATTGAACAATTTTAAGGGAAAACTACAGCAACTAAACAAGGAGAAATTCAGCGAAATAGAGAAGAAAGCTGACCAAGCATATGAGAAATTACTGCAATGTCAACAAAGATTGCATCAAGCACATCTTAATTAGGAACTACATAAGGATGGAGCAAATTAATCAGGAAAACAAAAAATGTTGAAGGAGGCAAAATATCAGTTCTTGATACAGAAAAACAAAGTGCAATGGCTGGAACAAGGGGACCTAAATACCAAATATTTTCACAGCATGATGAAAGCAAGATGGAATAGGAACAGGGTGTTCTCTATTACAGATGCATAAGGAATTCAAAGAACTGAGGTGGATGAAATTGCTAAAGCCTTTATTGATTTTTATACAAATTTGTTGGATACCAGCAACAGGCAAAGAGAACATGTTAACAACATCTTGATACAACAAAGTCCAATAGTTACAAAAAGACAAAGAAGTATGTTAGAGGAAGAATTTATAGAAAGGAGGTTAAAGAAGCTTTGTGGGCAATCAATGGAGACAAATCACCAGGGCCAGATGGATAGGAAAGTAAGTTCTTCAAGGACAACTGGGAGATAATAGGGAAAGACGTAGTGGATGCTAATAATGGACTTTGTCAGAACAGGGGAGATGCTAAAAGTACTTAATCAAATAGTGATCACTGTCATTCCAAAGATTTCCCATGCGAAAAATGTGGGTGACTACAGACCTATAGCAGGATGCAATACAACATACAAGGTGATATCTAATATTCTATGTAACAGGCTGAGAGAGATACATTACCTACACTAATTTCTGCTAACCAAAGTGCATTCGTTGCAGGAAGAACAATAGTGAAAAATGTATTGATATGTCAAGATCTGGTAAGGTTATATAAGAGGAAAAAAACTACTTAGAGTTGCCTAATCAAGATTGATTTGAGGAAGACATATAATAGTGTAGAATGGTCGTTTGCAGAAGAGATGTTGCGTGCAACGAACTTCCCCTCAGAGATTTATAAAATGGATAATGGCTTATATAGCTATTACCAAATACAGTATTTCTATAAATGGAGGACTATATGGCAACATAGCAGGAAAGAGAGGCTTAAGACAAGGGTATTCCATTTTACCTTTACTTTTTGTAAACTGTACGAAGTATCTAACAAGAAAATTGAATAAAGTGGCTGAGATGAGGGAGTTTGGATTTCATACGATGTGCAGTGCAATCAAATTGAATCACCTATGCTTTGCAGATGACATTCTGTGAATCTATAAAGGCAATTACCATTCATCAATGTTGATGATACGAAGTGCAGGGCAATCAAATTGAATCACCTATGCTTTGCAGATGACATTCTGTGTAAAGGCAATTACCATTCATCAAAATTGATGTTAAGGGGCATGCATTTCTTTTTACAAATGCATCTGGTTTGATTACAAACGCAGGAAAACGGAAATATCGACAAATTCTTGTGGAATCCAAAACAAAAAAATGAAATTAAAAAAGAAATCAACTGCTCCAATTTCATCTCTATCGAATTTTAATATCAGAATATCGGATATAGTTATGATTCAATAGGTCAGGTCCACTTACTTTTTCTTTTGTTGATTCGTCTCTTTTATGTGGTTAACACGGGGCCGAAAGGTTTGACGCGCGTTCCTAGCTTTGCTGGAAACACTTTGGACCAGCTCAATCCAGGAAGTTCAGAGGGTAGGAGGTATGGAGAAAGGAATGCATTTGAACTCATTATAGTGCGCATCGGCTAGAGGCGGCGGACATTAGGCCGTTCACGGGGACTGAGTCCTTTTATTCAGACGCTCAGTTTGACGACCTTTCTTCCGGTAAATGGAAAAGTAAGTTTTTTTATAGTCGTCTCTTGCTTTATCGAAGGATTGATATAGAGAAGAAATTCCTATATTTCTTATCTAAGCCCACCTACCTCCATAGCATCAGGTGACCAAGTATGCGATCCTATCTGTGCAGATTTCCCAACAGCACCAATAAAAAGTAAAATACAAATAAGAGTTATGGCATTCAATCTCATATTGCAAGAAATACGAGACAAAAAGGGGAGTTTCCCTCGACTAAGCAGTTTCCACTAGACCTTTGGCTAATAGTTTAGTTGTTCCCAGAGGAATTCAATCTGGGCAGCTAGAAAAGGAGAGGGGCGGTGTGTACAAGGCCCTGGAAGGAATTCTTCCAATTTCCAAGAAAAAATCCCAATTGTGTTGAACTTTCCATTTTGGGAATAGTTACGGGACTTCTTTATTTTTTTGATCCCGTAAGTGTAGTCTAGAGTGCTAAAAGAAATAGATATAGTTCAAAAGAAGGTGGTGAGACTTGTTAAGTCATCAAATGAACTTCTTAAAAATGTGAACTATACAAGTTCCCAATAACATCAATTAGTTGATTAAATATTAAATTAAAGTATACAGTAAAGGCTCCGGTGTATAGAGAAGACCTCACCGTTTAAGAAGTAACCATAGAAACGAAGGAACCCACTATTTATTTATTGATTTCTTTTATTTACTAGATTTTTGATACCTAGGAAAATACGATTTTTTTATTTCTTTCTTATTTCGCAGTGAAATACCTAAAAAAAAAAATCGTGGTCGGGAAGGTTAGAGTAGCCAAAGCCATTCCATCCCTTGAATAGATAGAGAGGGAGGGCATAACTTTTGGTTTTTTCATGTTGTCAAAGAGTTGAACAATGGTTTTTTCGTGTTGTCAAAGATTTGAACAATGAAAATAGACGGCGAGTGCCTGATCGAATTGATCTGGTTTCATATCTAAGAGCCCTTATCTTCATTTTTTTCTATTACATTACAAAATAATGAATTGAGTTCGTATAGGCATTTTGGATGCTGCTAGTGAAATAGCCCTTCTGGCTATATTTTCTGTTACTCCACCCATTTCATAAAGTATTCGACCCGGTTCGAACGATTAATTTCGATTTCTTGTTATCGTGGAATTCGTCATCAAGATGGATCGCCCTTACGCGCTCAACGAACTCATACTAATGCTAGGATTTGTCGCAAGCTAATTCGGAAATGAAAGAAGTCTACCGAAAGCCTTTGGTACTTGTCTGATCAATACCGGCCCCATATGAAACTTCCTTATCCTCGTCTTAGGTCTTAGGACGCTCCTTTCTAATAGAAAGAAGGCTTGAAAGCAAGCGTAATGGAGCCCAACTAGCTCACTACGACAACGAACAAGAACGACTACGCCGAAATTCAATTAAGGAAATAAATTAAGGAAATACAAAAAGGGGGGTAGTCATTTGTATATAACTTTGTATGACTTTTCTCTTCTATTGTTTTGTAATTCCTCCCTTTCCTTTTCTATTTGTATTTTTTTATCATTGCTTCGCCGGTATGTCGGGATATCTTATCTGTCTCTCCAGGAAAATGGATATCTCCAGAAAAGATTTTAAGTTCAATTAGTTTTTTTTTTCTCTCCACCCGGACCAACCCACCGAATTATACATATTCGGTGAGACCATATCTCAAAAGGAGCTGCAAGACATATGCGAGGCTATTGGATACCAGAATGAGACACTGCCATTCAGATATTGGGGTGTTCCAATATCAGCAAAGAAAAATTAACAAGACGACTGCCATAATAAGGACATGGAGTTCGACGAACATATCATATGCTCGAAGAGTATAGCTAATTAATCGATGCTGCATGTCCATACATATTGGTCATAAATTATTATTCTCCCTAAAGCTGTGCCTAAAAAGCTGATTGTAATATCTAGGAATTATTTGTAGGATGGAAAAGACCAGACTAACAAAACTCTTTTGATAGCATGGGATATAGTCTGTAGGCCAAAATGTAAAGGAGGACTAGAAATAAAAGATTTTTAATATGGAATGAGGCTGCTAATGCAAAATATGTTTGGAATGTAGCTCAAAAGGCTGACAACTTGTGGGTGAAATGAGTGGATCATATATATATATATATATATTAAAAGAGCTAACTGAGAGCAATATGTACCACCAAATGATTGCAGTTGGTACTGAAAGAGAATATGTAATATAAAAGAAAAGTTCAAGAGAGTATATAGTGGGGAGGACTGACAACACATAGGAGGGAGGTATTCCATACAAAAAGGATACCAATGGAGGAAAGAGGGGCTGAATGAATGGACCTGGGCTAGATGGATCTGGAACTCTGTCAATGTTCTAAAACATAGCTTTATTAGCTGGTTTGCTGTCCATAAACAATTGCTGACAAGAGAAAGATTGGAAAGATTAGGAGTATGCACAGAAATAAGATGTGTTGTGGAGGAAGTAAGGAAACAATACAATATTTGATCTTTGAGTGCCAGTTTTTAAATGAATGTTTGAAAATTCCGCTGGACTGGCTAGTATTGGGATTATGGAACCAAACATTGATGGCATATGGAAAAGACTTATGAGAAGTGTTAGAGGTAAAATGTGCAGGAAAATTATTGTTGCAGTTATGACAACACTAGTATACAAGATATGATAGGCCAGAAATGATGCAATCTGGAATAACGAGGTGATTCAACCAAAGATGATATGTAGACAGATACAGCGGGAATGTAAAATAAAAGTGAATATGCAAAATATTAGGAAAGAGGAAAATGATAGAAGGACATGAATAGAGAATTTGTTCTCTAGTATATCATAGAGGGGAGATAAATAAGATTTTGCGGTTAGAAGTATTATGCCTCTAGTCTGGACAGCTTAACATAAATTGTAAAGTTGGTTGGTTGAGAGATCAATAATATTTGTTTTTACACCAAAAAAATATACAACCAACGCAGAATGGCACTAAAGGTTTAAAGAAGATTACTGAAGAGCAAAGGACCATTATAGATTATTTAGCACCTTGGGACTATATATTCTCCAGAATAAAGATTTGGCTAACAATTAAGATTGAACAGTTCTTGAACTTCTTGGTTGTCTTTGCACTTAAACCTTTCGTTTTCTTTTCTCAAGATTCGCCGAATCGATTTGTCCTATGATATGTTTCTGTCATCTAAATTAATCACTGAATACAGAAATCACATTCTTGTTATCTTAGTATAACTTAAAAGGGAGTTGTGATATCTTAATATCCATAAACATTCTCTAATCATTTATTTGAAAAGTGTACCAAAACCAATTTCTTTAAACACTGCCTAATAATAATTCTCGCATAGGAACATTCATATTTTGCTAGTTGCTAAAAAGTGTAGAAAACATGATATCCAAATTTCATGAGATATAATTTATGATGTATGTACGCAGTAGCACATGCATGATTTTTCATAAGTGGTGTCACTATTTCTAATAAAAGGGTCATAACAGTCAAAAAATATTTTGTGGAGTCAAGGGAGTTCAAACCCAAGACCTTTCACATAATACTTGAAGCTAACAACCACAGACTAATAAGATATTTTGTTGCAAGTGGTGTCACTTTTATTGCTTTTATCATGTATTTCTATTTTACTTATTATTTATATATGTATAAATAATAAAAAAATTTGACGAAGCGATGTCCTGTGACACCACTTGCACCATGTAAATCCGCCCCTATATGTTCGAGCATAAAATATTATGAATATTTTATATTCATAAGTATATATGTATGTATGTATGTGTGTGTGTGTGTGTGTGTGTATATATATATATATATATATATATATATATATATATATATATATATATGTACGTACGTACGTATGTATGTATGTATGTCCGTATGTATGTATGTACATACGTATGTATGTATTTATGTATGTACGTACGTACGTATGTATGTATGTATGTATGTATTGTATGTATGTATGTATGAATGTCTGTATGTATATCAATAAAAGAGATATACCAACGAAGGTACAGAAAAGATCATTTAATCCTATTTAGTGGTAGCATAATAGATTAAAAAAATAGTTATCCATTCATATTATCCGTTAAAAAAGGAGTCGAATAATGGACTTTTTAAAAACGGGTCAAATATGAATAAGAGCTATATTATCCACTTAGAAAATGGATAACCAATGGATATTAGTGAATTTAACGTTTACATTTGCAAATACTCAAATTGGGGGTTTAAAGTTTGGGGGAATAGGAATTCTCTCAAAAGTGATCATATTCAAAAGTCATGGAAAATATGGATACCCGTAGTATCCGTTGGTTAATCCATTTCTTATCCGTATTATATATAGGTCTGATCAGATAATTTATCCTTCCATTTTGACTCACCCATATTCGACTCGACCTGCTCATTTACCACCCCCAATCCTATTTTTATATGTTTTTGTAAGAAAATATATATTCAAGCATATAACAATCTTCATTCTTGAGGCCTATACATTGATTTGGCATGGAATGACAACTAGGTCTAACAATTACCACAAAAAAAAAACTAACGTTTTAGGATTTAGCATGTGGTAGTCTAAAGTTATTCTCTTTCTTCTATTGATTTAACCACCATCCTAAAAATAAGCCTCATCAAAATTATTTTTCTTTAAAATGGCAAAAGATATTTTAAAAAAAAACCTTTCTCTTCTCTCATAGCAACCATCATCCTAGAAATTAAGTTTCATTTCCTTCAATAGTATCCAAAAATCTCCCAAATATTTTTTTTGTTATTTTCTAACTTTTTTTTTTTGTATATCCAGATATATATAACACAATAATAAATATATTATTTTAATGTCAAAATGTATAACTTAATACTAATGTGTATATAAAAAAAGTATATTAAAAATTTTACTTCTTTGTATAACACATTTCAGATTGAAAACTCAAGTTCAAGAAGACTCCACATGTGTATTCCCTATTGTATCCCGTGTATATCTTTACGTACATTAGTAATATCTCATGTTTATCATGTCTATCTATGTAATCCATGAAAATTTGTATTATATATATGATATTCAATGTGATATACACAGGCGTCCATAAAATAATATGTTGTATGCATAATATATAAAGTGATATACACAGACGTCCTTAAAAACATGTGTGTGACATACATTAATGTACACGACATACAACGTGATATACATAGATGTACACGACACACAACGAGATATACACATGTCACAAATGGATTTTTATGTCTGGTTTTTTACCTGAAACTAGTCTAAATTACTTGTAATCTTGCTCAAATTTTTTATATAGCCTCGTTTAAGTATTTTCAACAAGTTTCAATCACATCCACTCGTTTAATCCATCCCGAAAAGAAGAGAGAAGAAAAATAAAGTTGAAATAGATTTATTTCTCTCTTAGTTTTTTCTTATGATTTTCTTTGATGTGAGATCAATCTTACCTTTTTATCCTGCTGTATTGTTTGCATAATTTGTAAGATTTTTCCCTAATGTATGAAAGAGAAGAGATAGAAAAGAAATACATGGAGAGAAAAGGGGATGAGCCGGGGGGGGGGGGGGGGGGAGCAGACAGTTTGAGACCAATTGTTTGAGAGACAATATATTAGTGAGTAGTTTTTTTAGCATTTGGCTATACAATGTTAATCATTTGGAATTGTCTTTGCCAAACCTCATATAAGATAAAAAAGTTATGAATTTCTGTTATGTCTTGTCACCTGGTGCCATTTTCCATCTCCCTTAAATTTCATTTTTGAAGCTTCTGGGTCGGGAAACTGGCATGGCGGCCTTTGGCTTTTATAAGCCTGGGTTTATGGGCATCTGCGCCATAAGTTTCTTTTTTATTTGGGGAAAGTACACAAATAGCCATTTCTAGGGCTGCTATATAAGGATTATCCAATACTTATGGTCCTGAAAATTTGAACTAAAAATCTAATTTCAGGACTTTGTGTCCTAAGAAAATAAACTGAAAAATTAAAATTGAAGACATACCGACTAAGTTTTAAATAGTAGCCCTCTAGAATGACTATCTGGTGTCATTTTTACCTTTTGTTTTGAAACAAAAAATATGGGCTAAGATTAGTTCTTCAGTAGTAAAAAATTGAAAAACTTTTGAAAATGACTACCTTTTAAGGTGCTTTTAACAATCCATAGCTACATTTTATGTATTTGCATTTTGTAACTAGTCTTTAGCAATGTACTATATTTGAGTGTACTTGAATGTACTGTTTAATTTTTATTTTTTCTAGGGGTATTTGAATATACTGTTTAGTTTTATCCCCCTTATTTGATGTCAAATACCACTATTTTTACACTAAAAAAATACATTCAAACCCTTTCAAAATTAATGAAAAATACATTCAAATTCTTTAAAAAATACAATGTATCTGTACTAAAAAATAAAAAATACTGTCAAATTCGATCAAATTACCGATGAGAATATAAAATACAATGTATTTAAAAATGGAGAATACAATCGAATACCATCGAATCTCTGGCAAAAAATACAATATACACTTCATATCTCTGAGGAAATACAAAAATCATTGTATTTATACAACTATTTTCCGGCGTAAATGTAGTGGTAGAGAAAGAGAAGGCTTCTTTTTTCGATGTAAAAAGCAATGGCAGAGGAATAAGTTTTCAGTGAGATGAATACACTAAGATGTGAGATACAAAGAAAGGGAAAAAAGCTATGGATTCTGGCATTTCCGTTAGATTCAGATCTGGTGACCTTCCGATCTTCCTTCTCCATTGTTTTCGCCGCCGGTAATTGACCTATTGCTACTTTATGATTTTCGGATCTGGATCCAATGGTCCATATAAGAGAGTGGAAGATGTTGAGAGAGAGAGAGAGGGATATAGAGAGAGACTGTGGGATCTAATAGTGGGGGGAGGGGGAGAGAGACAACTGTTTGGTTGGGCTCCGGTAGGGCTCTGTTGGAGAAGATGACTGATGGCCTTGACGAGAGCGAAGAGAGAATGAAAATGAGGGAGGTTGAGGAAGAAGAGAAAGAGAGGGTTGAGGGAAAGTATTTATATAGTGGAATAACAACATGTATTTTGCATAGCTATAATGGATAAATTGTAGCTATAGTAAGTAATTAAATAAAATGGTAGTTATCATCCATAAATAGATCTTACATTTGGCTATGACAGGTAAATGTTTCTAAAATGTTACTATATCATTTTAAGAGAATTTCTAGAGGAAATTAGATCAAGATTTTCCTATGACTTTTACCCAGTTTACGTGGTTAAAAAGAATATTATCTTTGTATTTGCTTTTTGTATCCATTCAAAAATAATTCTAATAGAATGGGCCTCCCATATGCCATTTGAATGTTTGCGCCACGTGCGCTGGTAGTATGACATCTGCTGGTAGATCCCTTCAATCCACTCCTTGAGTCAAGGGACATTAAGAACCTGTGCAATAGCTGCACAACCACAAATATCGCTGATGAGAGAAGAAATGAAGGGAAATGACACTTAGGGTTAGACTATACTTACAAGATATGTTCCGTTTCTCAGAGAATAGAATGAAATCGGGAGGGACCAAGTCCTCGATTTTGACCCAAACAAAATGCCCCTGTCATCTTCGATCTTGATCTTCATCGATGCTTGAAAAGGGGGCCTTGCTGGCTTGGCGTGTGAGCTTGATTAGTCCCTTTCAAAAGATTTAGGGGCTATACAAGCGGAGTAGGTGGTCGAGGGTAAACTGAAAAGATTCAGTTTTTTCCCAATATGGCGTAAGAGGATCACGATCCTCCAGAAAGATTGGTGGATTTGTTCGAGGCACAAATTATACCTCTTGCAAAAGGCTAGGATCACAGGGTCAACCGAGCCCAACATAAAGGGGTAAGTATAAATACTTAAATACCCCTCTATGGGGGTGGTAGTGTCATCATTAGGCCCGGGAAAAACCTTTTTTTGCCTTTCCTTCTACATTTCTCTCAGACTATGGGAAGGGTATCCTCAGTAATGGAACATATGTATCTCCATGCTTCTTCACCCCGGTCATGTTATCAGGAGGCCTTCTCGACTTGAAGTCATCCCCGATTGAACAACCTCTGAATATAAAGCTTTTCATGGGAGGCTCTTGGGTAGCCTTAGAAGCAGTGGCATCGAGAGCATCCATCTTGGGAGAAGTCGTATCTGGAGCAGCCACTTTGGCATCAAATGCCGGGTGGGAAAATAAAAGGGCATCCCACCGAGGAACTAATTTGGAAGTTTTAGCCATTATAATCGAGGAAAATATGAAGATATAAAGAAAAAGTATGAAGGTTTGAAGAAACAAGTATGAAGGTTGAAAAAAAGAGTATGGAGATCTGAAGGTAGGATAAAGATCTGCGTAGAAACCTAAGAACAATTATGAAGATTTGAAGGCACAGATAAAGATGTGATGATTTGAAATAGTCGAAAGCCGTTAGAAAACTAAAAGTTATAAGCTAGGACAAGAAATTAGAAGAAGTACAAAAGGTCGAAGCCTTTATAGGAGGAAATGTAATCAAACCGGAAATTTATATTCATAGACGATCAGCCGATGATCGACACATGTCCGAAGTCAGAACGACACGATTGATGCGATGTTTCGGATTATTAGTCGTCTTGTTTATAACATACGAGGGAAGGAACCACGGCTCATCTATCATTTCCCATCATTTTGGCAAACCTACTCATTGAGACACGAGGGCACTATTTGTTTACGAGTGAACTCGGGGTTAGCATTCACACTGACTTTTCGGTAGGTTAAACTAAGAAATAGTATGAATGTATGATATCGAGATCAAAGTTAGAAACTCTTTGGATCAAGGCTGAACGGGTTACTCGCCATCAGGACCGACGAGATAATGCTCTTTGAACCTAGAACGAGCTCCAAGACCTTGGAATGCACTACAAATGGTTGAATAGGACTGATGGAGGGCTGTAATATCCACACCCAACAGGATATCATGGTGTAGATCTTTCTCTATGTCGATACTATATCGGTAATTGACGAGAAAAGAGGATTTTTACCTTTTCTAGAATTGTACTAGGGATGAAACTCTCCTTCTATATATAAGGGAAGAGTTTTTATTCCATGGGCACATTGTAACACACATATCAATGCAATACAAACTTATTTCTCCACTTACTAGCTACTGCAAAGGCTTGGCTTTATTTTTGTTCTTTTTTCATGTTTGGCTTCGAGTCCAGGACCCAATCGAGAGTAGAAATTATAGCTCAATCCAAGTTCACTAGGCCATAACATTACGACTAGTTTGATTATTCATTTTGTCTTTAACTCATTTATTTAACATTCTTGATTATTTGTGTTAAATCAATCCACATATCTTTAAAATCGCATATAAATTCAATTGTTATATATTTTTAAGGGTATATAGTTTGGCGTCTACCGTGGGGATAAAGATAATAGTGGTGGTTTGATATAAATCTCCATAACACACTCTATTTTATACTTTTTCTTGAAGGTTTCAATTTCAGGCCAGTTTAAAAATATCAAATTCTCAGCCTACCCACTTGAACGTTGAGGTTGAATCTGGCTATCAAGGCGGAAATAACAACTATGTGCCTAGTAATGAGGTGCCCCCTACTGATCCCAGTGGCCAGTCCAACCGTTGCTAATTCACAAATTTCTATCGATGCCACCTAACGATTGACCCTAAAAATAATGATTGTGGAGGTCCTCTATCAAAAGTTTGAGAAAAGCCCGAAGGCAAAAGTGATGTGATAAACTTGTAGATAATCTTCCAAATGTTGCAGACTCAACATGCGGCAATAGACCAACTACAGAATCAAGGCCACCCCCTGGTACGCTCGAGCCCAAATGATCTCGGGAGATTATCTAAATAAATAAGAAAACCTTTGAGAGGTCGATTGCAGATGAGCCCGGGGCTGACCCTAAAACAATGAAAATGCTTGAAGCATTAACGAAGAGGATGTAATCAGGTGAGAAGAAAATTGAGGAAAATGACAAAGTGTGGAAACATATAACTCCAAGGTCGATCTAATATAGGGAGTACCCCCGATATTAAAAGGACAAGATTCTAAGAAATTTATCCAAAAGCCTTTCCCTCCGAGCGCCGTATCGAAGCTGATCCTATAGAGGTTTCGTATGCCCGATATTCCAAAGTACAATGAAACCACATATCCATGCAAGTATGTGACCACATATACGTGCGCCATCAAGAGAAACGACTTGGAAGATGATGAAATAGAGACGATTTTGCTAAAGATGTTCGGGGAAACCATGTCAGAGGGAGCAATGATATGGTATTACAACTTACCACCAAGTTCTATTGATTCACTTGCTATGAATATAGATGCTTTTGTGAAGGAAAGTGTCGGGATAATCAAGGCCGAGGATAGAAAATCAGACCTTATCAAGGTTAAGCAAAGAGACAACAAGATGCTTAGGGAGTTTGTGTCAAGGTTTCAAATGGAACGGATAGACTTGCCTCCGGTTGTGGATGATTGGGCCGTTCAGGAATTCACTCAAGGACGTAACCCCCGAAACTCCTTGGCTTTGCAATAGCTAAAACAAAATTTGGTAGAGTATCTAGCGGTAACCTGGGCCATCGTCCACCCTTATGAGTTGACTAGGGATAACAACATAGGTAGGTCATGCTGAATTTCAAGCGGATCAAGGAGAGCCTACAATCACTTCTCAAGCTAAGAAAAACTTAAAATTTTACCTCAACACATTCAGGTCATGTTCTAGACCATTCGCACGGGTACTTGGACTTGCAACAAAAACATCTCACCTCTCACACAGCAGGATTGTTAAAGAGGATAGACTCGAGGGCCCATAACGACCATATTCAAGATTGAAAATCACTATGGTTCGACTAAACCACTCGATGATTTCTTAAGTCAACACATGAGTCAGAAGGTCACTAACTAGAGCCATTTATTTCCAAAAACTTGTTTTTAATCATAAGCATGTAGTTAAGTCTCTTGCTACCAAGTGAAGCATTTTTGACTCTTAGAGCATGGCTCAATTAGGTATTTTTATTAATTATTACTACTATTCTGACCTAAACACCACAAACAGACTCAATCACTTAAGAAGGTTTTCACGCCATCTATCGTTGGGAAGAGTCACTCGGTTCATACAAAAACAGGAAAGAACCGTGGCATTAAAAAAATAAAAGTCTTATTGTCCACTCAAACATAAAAAGAAGCTATTAGATTAAACGAGAAACTACTAAATTAAACATTGATTAATAAGAAAAGAAAATAAAAAATCTATAAAGAAAACTACTGAAAGCATAATGAATATATATAATGAGAGAAGAAAAAAAAGAATATATACATTAATAGGGAGAGAAAGAGAGAGACAAGAGAATATATACTTGATAAATAGAAAGAAGAAAATATTATTAGTTATTACAAAGCAAATGTCTAGAAATCATATAAATATACAATAACTCCAACCCACCCCATCTCCCTGAATAAAAATAAGAATTTTCCCCAATGCTTTACAAAATAAGAATAAATAAGAGTAAAAGTGAAGAGGACTCCCTATGTGGCTTTGTACACCTCCATGTCCATAGCAGTGTCACCGCCCTCAGTCTTCTCTAATTGGATCTCATCATCTCGGCTCTAGAAGTAATTAGGTGGGTGAACATTACCACCTCAGCAGTGTCAATAACCAGGTTTGGCTTCTCAGACTGGCCAACTAGTGCCACTGAAGCTGATGGTGCAATTAGATGTACTGGTGCTGATGGATCCATCTCTATCAGCATCAAATTGAAGGTCATCATTGGCTGCTATCCTGGTCACCTCTCTCCCCAGTCTGTCTATTGATTTCTTGGATGCCTTGGATTTTGTTCATCTTCTTTACCTTTGTCCCAAGCTCCTCAATCATTTCTCCATGTGCTACCAAGGTGTTAATGATAGTATGTTGGTTCTCCAAAATCTTTTTCAATGTATCCTCCATTATTGGAGGAATCTGGGGTGTCGGATTGGACAACTGTGTTGCAATAGCACTGGATAAGTTAGACAGATTTGTAGTGGCTTTCTATATCCAGTTGTTGAGGCTCTCCAGTGTCTGGGAGACTTGCAGTGCATATAATAGATGAGTGGACATAGGCACCGACTTCACAACCGATGTGGAAGGAACTAATACTGAAGGGTCTGAAGAAGGAGGTGGAGGTATGGCAGCTGAACTGGCAGAAAGCATTGCACAAGTAGAAGGAATATCTGATGACTCTACAGCTACCACAGAAGGCTCATCAGACTGGCCTACAGTAGTAGTCAGCTGACCCGTTTCTTTGGGTTCCTCACGTCCATCAGATAATACTAAGAGAAATGCTTCTTTTCCCAAATCTTGGTATCAAAGCCCCTTGGCTCCACCCCCCGCATCCATAAGGTACTCATTGATAGTGTTGGGTTAGGAGTAGGGGTAGGAGTTTTCAGGTTTCTTGGAAACCAGTGATATGTTGGGCGATATTACGACAGCCATATTGATTGGGTTCCCGACCATGATAGAGGCAACTAGCATTGCCCGCTGAATAGGAAAATTTGTTTCATTCTAGCATGGGTCTCGTCTGCTACACATGAAAGTTTTCTATCCTTTTTCCTCGAAGTTCAGCATGTTCTTATGAATAGGAACCCCTACTGTGATTCATGGTGGTGGTAGTCGCAGGGCTTCCAGAATCTCAGCTAGCCATGGGTGAGCTGCATCTCCCAGAGCCATATTCTCTATGTACTGCACAAACTCAACATACTCAAACTCTAAGTAGGTGTTCAAGGTGATTTGGTCAAATCTCACCTTCAGGTTCATCACTTTTGTCACTTTGGTCCCTTTCATTATGTGCACCACATTGGCGTAGAATTCACGGACTACATATTCCTTGGCGTCTACCACACTTTGGGTGAACCACGTCCACCCCTTCTTCTCCCCCAACTGTCTCAACTTTGCCAGCTTGCATATACTAAGGTCTTTCAAGAACAAATGACACTCAAGAGTGAGCAATCCACTCTTAGAAGCTAGTGAAAACATCTAGACTGAAGAATCTATCTTCCAAAATTTCTTTCTTCTTTGAACTCTCAAGGCTGGAAACTATGGTATCACCTGTCACACCTCCTTTTTGTTACACGGATACCCCGAAGGATAAAACGTATAATGGAGTTTTTCCAATTAAAGTGACATTATTCGAAATGAGATTATTTATTTATTAGAGTCATCACTTGGGATAGGTTTGACTTTTGGTGTCCCAAGTCACCAGTTTATTTAGAATCCCAAATCGAGGAAATTTTTCGACTGCCCAAATGGAGACTGCGAACCACAAATTCTTGAGTAAGGAATTCTGTTGACCCGAGGGAAGGTGTTAGGCACCCTCGGATCCCGTGGTTCTTGCATGGTCGCTTAAACTATTAAAAATGACCAAAAAAATGATTTGTTATACATGTTTAAACCTATAGTACCATTTTTAATGTTATTAACCGCTTCGTTTATTTTTTTAGGAATATTTACAACGTCGTTAAAACACACGTCGAACAGCGTCACAAAAATGCACCCGGGTTTTCGACACATTTTCACATCGTTGAGACTTGGATTTGGGTCACATAAATGCGCACCCGAGTTTACGAAGTTATTTTTTATTAATAAATTTGCGCCCAGTGCGACTACGCCTTTAGAAGTTTGTAGAAGGCCGTGAAGTTCGCTAAACGTCACTTCCAATTTTCTAAGTATTTTATTAAATTAAGGAGCCTCGTGTGGTGTTTGATTTAGTTAACATGGATCGCTTTATTTTTATAAAGGCAACCTAAATCATACTAAGTTTTCTATTATTCTTGTATCTGGAAGTGTCCTAATAATTTGTACATGAGTAACACACTTGGAGGAATTCAATACTTGCATTTTTAGGCTCATTCGTGGCTAATTATACATTGGGCTTCCTTTTAGTTAGCCTAGGGATACGTATTGTTTACACTACAACTGGCAGCTATTGGTCCTTCCAATTGGGCCTAGTTATAGTGGACTAACGAGTCCATTATAAGAAAATCACAGCGGCCCTTCTTTCAATTGCATTTCAATCATTTAAACTATACACATGGTTATCGTAAAGTATATTGCAGGTATATAAATTAGAAAATTGATGCGGATGATTTTTTCATTAAAAGTTACAAATCAGATTTCAATCTTGATATTTGAAGAAACTACTCGAAGTACTCATCATTCAAAGTATACATATAATTAACTGTCGAATTTCTAATATAACTCAATTGGAAAACGCTAAGATAATTTTGGATCAAACTATCTTAAGTATATCGGAACTTAAACGAATTAAAATCACAGTCCTGATACATTCCATGGTTAATACATATTCATGTTTAGTACAAAAGCCAAGAGTACTACTAGAAAATAAACAACAGTAACCATATGAAATGGGAAACAAAAATGTATTATCTTCATGATCAACTACAAGCTTGAATATACAGGGCTATAGTTTCAGAATCTGAGTAAAGGATGGTACCTGGAGTGCCAACAGGAAAGAAAGCCTATGAGTAAATGAAGCAAGTAGCAAGCAAGCAAAGCCAGGCTGCCAGTAAACACAGAGAAATTTAGAAGGTTTGGAGAAAGAGAAAATAGTATGAGTCGATCTATAGAACAACTCAATATGCACATTCAGCCCATTGTCAGCTTGTTATCAAAGGAAAAATCAATTGGAAGAGAATAACTCCAAAATATTTCTAAGGAATGTATGAGAGACTAAAATGTATATAATAATTTACTAAGAGCTTTTTTGAGGAAAAATCTGTTCGAAATATCCAAAATCCAGCCCTTTAAATATTCAGATTGCTTCCCTTTTATAATTGAAGCCTTAGGGCAACACCGATTTCTTTGTTTTCCTTTTAGTCCCTTAACCATGAGATGAGTTGCCCCCAAAACGGTGTCGTTTGGGGCATCTCTGATGGACTGGGTCGGAGACCCACTTATTGGGCTGGGTATGGGTATTTCACTAGGTAAAAGACTTGGGCCACCCAGGTCTGGCCCAATTGTGGCCAGCCTGGGTGGTTTTATATATATATATATAGATATATATATATAGATATATATATATATATATAGATTTCTTCTTTTATTTAATACCTAGATGTATTTTTAAACTCCTAATTAACTTAAATACACCTAATAACTACCTATTTATGCAACACAAAAATAAAATGCAACAAAATAAAACACACAAAAAAATGCAACACAATTAAAATTCCGAAAATACTAATTAAGTTTTTTTTTGATTTTTGTATTTGAAAAAATAACCCTAATTACCAATTAAACTAGCAAAAATATAAAATTAAATTCTAAATGCATATGCAATTTGTATATTTTATGATTTTATGGATGTATTAATGAAATCACACTGACACGCGCAATTAAATCCTAAATATAATGTTTAAAGGAAAATCCTAAAATTTGAGAGTCTTGTAGGAGCCGTCTCATATGGGTAAAAATCATATGCTCACAACTGCCCCTCTTTGCGCAGAAACTGAAAGAGTTTTCGTGCAAAGACAAGTGAGCAAATATGAGCGATTTTCGTCAGACTTAATAGACCTCGATCTGAATCTTGATGCCCATTAGCTGCAACCATTGGTTTATTCTTCAGTTTTTGAAACAAAGTGGGACATGTGGAGTTTGTGACTTCATTCCAATTTTGAGCAGTCCGCATCTCTGTCCGCTTCATCATTTTGAATTCACTTCTTTTTCTTCTTTTCTTCTTTTCCTTTATTGTGGATTAAGACTCACGCTTTCTGTCATCTCGAATATTGTGCCTTGAGGTGAAACTTGCTCGGACACCAACACAAACAAACGGATGAAATTTTCTGCCCTAGATTTCACTGGGAAAATTTTGTGAGTTATTTGCAACACAAATCTAAGCTATTTATTTATTGAAAACCATAAAAATCGGGATTGTGTATCCTTTGGAAAGATCGGTAGGATATGGTGGGAAGGAGAAAGGGTCCTTGCTGGGGATAAGAGGAGGATTTGCGGGTTATGCCGGGATAGAAATGAAAAAGTCCCTACCGGGGGTAAGAAAAGATCCACGCGTTATGCCGTGATAGAAAAAGGTCCCTGCTGGGGATTGAAGGAGAGTCATGGGTTATGCCAAGGGATCCACGGATTATGCTGGGATTGAAAGAAAATTTCTAGGTTATGATAGAGAGATCCACGGGTTACGCCGGGATGAATGGAAAATTCCTGGGTTATGCCAGGGGAATCCGCAGGTTATGCCTGGATTAAAAAACCACTCCTAGATTATGCTAGGGAGATCCAAGAATTATGCTGGGATGAATGGAGAATTCCTAGGTTATGTTAGGGAGATCCACGGGTTATGCGGGGATTGAAAGAGAATTCCTAGGTTATGCCAGGGGAATCCACGGCTTAGACCATGATTGAGAGAGAATTCCTAGGTTATGCTAGGGAGATCCATGGGTTATGCCGGGATAGGAATGAGAATTCCCAGGTTATGCTAGGGAGATCCACGGGTTATGCCGGGATAGGAATGAGAATTCCTAGGTTATGCTAGGGAGATCCACGGGTTATGCCGGGATGAATGGAGAATTCCTGGGTTATGCCAGGGGAATCCGCGTGTTATGCCGGGATTGAAAGAAAATTCCTAGGTTATACTAGGGAGATCCACGGGTTATGCTGGGATAAATGGAGAATTCCTGGGTTATGCCAGGGAATCCGCTAGTTATGCCGGGATTGAAAGAAAATTTCTAGGTTATGCTACGGAGATCCACGGGTTATGCTGGGATAAATGGAGAATTCCTGGGTTATGCCAGGGGAATCCGTGAGTTATGCCGGGATTGAAAGAAAATTTCTAGGTTATGCTAAGGAGATCCACAGGTTATGTCGCAATGAATGGAGAATTCCTGGGTTATGCTAGGGGAAGCTGTGGGTTATGCCGGGATTGAAAGACAATTCATAGGTTATGCTAGGGAGATCCACGGGTTATGCCGGGATGAATTCAAAATTCCTAGGTTATGCCAGGGGAATCCGCGGGTTATGCCGGGATTGAAAGAGAATTCCTTGGTTATGCTAGGGAGATCCACGGGTTATACCAGGATTGAAAGAGAATTCATAGGTTATGCTAGGGAGATCCATGAGTTTTGCCGGGATTGAAAGACAATTCCTAGGTTATGCTAGGGAGATCCACGGGTTATGTCGGGATTGAAAGAAAATTCCTAGGTTATGCTAGGGAGATCCAAGGAAGTGAAGGACCATAGAGATCTATTTGACTATGCTGGGGATAGAGGATGAAAGGAAAAACCCTTAGGTTATGCTAAGGATAGGGGAGCGTTAACTTTTTGACGATGCTGGGGAGTAGAAAGTGGGAGAAAAAGGGTCCTTAGGTTATGCTGGGGATGTAAAGAGGAACTTCCTGGGTTATGCCGGGGAGTGAAGGAAGGAAATTTCTTGGTCTATGATGGGGGGGGGGGGCAGAATGCAATCCTTGGGTCATGCCGAAGAAATCCACAAGTTGCACAAGGGGAAGCTAAGGATTGGAATCCCATGCTATCATGCTTATTTATGAGTTTGCAGGAAAAGGATGAAAGTAAAACATCCCTTTTGTTATTGATGCAACACCATTATTGGTCCTGCGCCATTCCTTTGGTTGTGTTAGCCCCGTGTTCCTTTTGTTTTTCTAGATTACACCTGCGTCTATTTTAGTTCAAAAACAAAACAAACTGTTAGTTTGAACAGTGATTGGGTTTGCGGCCTTGTTATGCTTGATTTATGCTTCCTTTCTGTCAGAGGACAAATCTTTGACTTCCAATCTTTTCCTCGTAGGTTGGCCGGGGGTCCTCATTTTCGGGTCGGGTTTTGTTCTCCCGGCTTTTGGCTATGAGTTTTGTCCCGATTTTGATTTCAAGGCTTGCCTTTCGGGGCTTTTGATAAGAACTAATGTCCTGTTTGGCTTAAACCCTTCCGATTTTGCTTCACCTTCATGGGCCTTTTAATTTTGAATTTCCTTTATTTTATTTCCCTACTTTTGAGGCGTTAGCCGTCATGATCAGCCGGGATTGGCTAGTACGCTTGACGATGCGGGGCATTCCTTTAGTTCTTGCCAGGAGAAACCCCGTGAGACCAACCCTGCTACCTTTCTTAAGGAATGATTAGGACATCAAAGTTAAAGTGGAAAGGAATGAAACATGAACTTAAAGAGGTATGTTCCTTTTGGAGGGAAGAGAGGGAACTTATCTAGACACATGAGCCGGCTTTAAATGGAAAAGACATGCTTCTTGGACTGAATACCCGGCCGAGATCCATTTCTGCTTTCTGATTTTAGCTTTTGAATACTAAGGAAACTTATTCAGACTTTGTGATATTTCCTCTTTTCAGCCGACGGCATACTTTTCGGGTTTTCTCCAATCGACCTCTCTCATTTCTCTTGTCCCGTCGCCCGATAGCGCTCTTTGTGAGTTTTCGATAAACGGTCTCTCTCATTTATTTTTCTCTGCTTGCCGTCCCCTTATGGTGCCTGGAGGTTTTCATCGATAAGACTGTCTCATTTTATTTTTCACAAACATTTGAGTTGCGCCGAATCCCAGCAAAGGTATTTTTCAAGTCCCTATTTTGGTCAATCGATCTGAAGAACATGGATTAGGCTTCTTGAGTTGGACGCGAATCTACAACTTTGGAACCATTCCAGCGGATTTGTAACCCAACCAATACCTTTCTGCCCCAGTATGGTTTTCTTGGATAAATGGGGTTTTTTATTTTGATATGACTGAACCTCGGGGAGAGGCTGCCTACGTATCCTTTCGGAATCAAGTGAGACGTAGTTCAGTAAGTTTTCCTAAACTAATTTGTTTGTCTTCTTATTTCTTTCTCTTTTTTTCTTTTTTTTCCTTTTTTAAAAATATTCTTTCATTCATTTTTGTTTCATTTTTCTTTTCCTTTTTTTTTCATTTTTTTCTTGTTTTGAACAGCATTTCCGGGTTCCAAAGAGGGTAATCAAAGAAATGTAACCGGCTCAAAAGGTTTGTCAGGGATTGATAATATTTATGGTAGCGGGAAAGAAAAGCCTTCATCATCTCAATCAACTGGGGTCAACGCTGCAGGGAGTTTAAAGTTAATACCTTTTTACTGCATCTGCATTTACTGCTGCCCCGGGCTCGTCTCCTTCAACGTCACCCAGGTATAATGCTCCTTTAGGCAATATCTTTCTGATAATGTATGGACCTTTCCAATTTGAAGCGAATTTTCCTTTAGCTTCTTGATGGTGAGGAAGTATCCGCCTCAATACAAACTGCCCAACTTTGAAATTGCTGGGTGCACTTTCTTACTGTAAGCACGGGCTATTCTTTGTTGGTACAACTGGCCGTGACACCGCAGCCATTCTTTTTCGTAAATTAATGTCAACTGCTCTAAACGAGTTTTAGCCCACTCACTATCCTCAAATTCTTCTTTGACAATTACTCGGAGCGAAGGGATTTCTACCTCTGCGGGTATGACAACTTCAGTCCCATAGACCAACAAATAGGGGGTTTCTCCTACCGATGTGCGTACTGTGGTACGATATCCCATCAATGCAAAAGGCAACTTTTCATGCCATTGCCTCGAGCTTTGAATCATTTTCCTCAAGATGTTCTTGATGTTCTTGTTAGCTGCTTCAACAGCGCCATTAGCTTTGGGCCGGTAAGGAGTGGAATTTCTATGTGTTATCTTGAAATTTTCACATATCTCTCCCATCAACCGACTATTTAGATTAGCTGCGTTGTCTGTAATGATGGTAGCGGGAATCCCGAAACGACAAATTATGTTGGAATTTACAAAATCCTCCACCGCATTCTTGGTAACATACTTAAGGGTGATGGCCTCAACCCATTTTATAAAGTAATCAATAGTGACCAATATGAATCTGTGTCCATTTGAGGCTTTTGGCCTAATCGGCCCAATGGAATCCATGCCCCAAGCGGAAAATGGCCAAGGTGCTGACATAGGATGCAATTCATTTGGCGGTGTATGAATCAAATCACCGTGCACCTGGCATTGATGACATTTCCAGGCAAAGCTGAAGCAATCTTTCTCCATGGTCATCCAGTAACAGCCAGCTCAGAGTATCTTTTTTGCCAGTACATAGCCTTTCATATGGGGCCCACACACTCCCGCATGTACTTCGTGCATAATTCTCTTGGCTTCCTCGGTGTCCACACATCTTAGCAAATTAAGATCTGGAGACCTTTTATACAAAGTATCACCGCTCAAAAAGAAATTGCTTGTATGCCATCGGATGGTTTTCTTTTTTTCCCCGGTGGCTTGCTCGGGATACTCCTGTATTTTTATGAATCTCTTGATGTCATAATACCAGGGTTGTATGCTGGAATCTTCTTCGGTCGCATTACAATACCCATGCCTTTCTTTGATTTGGATTTGTAAAGGATCGACATAAGCGTTTCCGGGGCAAGGTAACATGGAGGCCAAGGTTGCGAGTGCGTCTGCTAACTCATTGTGGCAACGGGGAATGTACCTGAATTGTACCGACCTGAACCATTTGATGAGGTCCTCCACATGCTGTCTATATGGGATAAGCTTGACATCTCTTGTCTCCCACTCTCCCTGAGCTTGTCAGATGATCAGATCGGAATCTCCAATGATTAACAATTCCTCAACATCTTGGTTAATGGCCATGTTCGTGCCCATGATTCAAGCCTCATATTCAGCTGTATTATTGGTGCACAAGAACCGAAGCCTGGCGGTAGCTGGATAATGCTGCCCTGTGGGTGAGATTAAAATTGCCCCAATCCCTACGCCTTTTTCATTTACTTCTCTGTTGAAGAACATTTTCCAGACGAGGGTGTCTTCAGTTGTTACTTCCAACGAATTCACTTCTTCATCAGGGAAATGGGTGTTTAAAGTTGGTATTCATCATCAACATGATTCTCAGCCAGATGATCTGCCAATGCTTGAGCTTTCATTACAGTACGAGTGACATAAACTATGTCAAACTCGGTGAGTAAGATTTTCCATTTGGCCAGTCGCCCTATGGGCATCGGTTTTTGGAATATGTACCTTAGTGGATCTAGCCTAGTTCTGAGGTAAGTGGTATGGGCTTGCAGATAATGCCTTAACTTCTGATCCACCCACGTCACGGCACAACAAGTTCTTTCTATCAGCGTGTACTTGGCCTCGTAACTGGTAAACTTTTTTCTTAGATAATAAATACATTGCTCTTTCTTTCTCGTGGCGTCATGCTGCCCGAGAATACAACCAAATGAGCTTTCTAAGACTGTTAGATAGAGAAATAGTGGCCTTCCTGGTTCTGTCGGAACCAATACTGGGGGGTTAGTCAAGTAGTGTTTGATTTTGTCAAAAGCTTCTTGACGCTCGACAGTCCATTTATCTTCTGCATCCTTTTTTCAGTAGCTTTAATATGGGCTTGCATGTGGAAGTCAACTAGGCGATGAATCAGCTGATGTAGTTCAATCTTCTCAATAAACTCATTACATCCTTCTTGGTCCTTGGCGGAGGCAACTATCGAATGGATTTTATCTTGGACGGATCCAACTCGATACCTCTTTGGCTGACGATGAACCCCAGAAGTTTTCCCGATGGAACCCCAAATGCACATTTGGCTAGATTCAATTTCATATCGTACTTACAAAGTCTTTCAAAGAACTTCCTTAAGTCCTTCACATGATCACCCTAAGTCTTGGATTTGATAATCATGTCATCCACATATACCTCTATTTCTCGATGCATTATGTCATGGAAGATGGTGGTCATGGCCCTCATGTATGTTGCCTCGGTGTTTTTCAATCCAAAAGGCATAACTCTGTAATAATAGGTTCCCCAAGGTGTGGTGAAGGCGGTTTTCTCAGCATCTTCCTCATCCATCAACACTTGGTGATATCCTACGTAGCAGTCTACAAAGGACTGAATTTTGTGCTTGGCACAGATATCAACGAGGATGTGGAAGTTGGGTAGATGGAAGTTATTCTTGGGACTCACCTTGTTTAAATCTCTGTAATCCACACACACTCGAGTTTTTCCGTCCTTCTTCGTTACCGAGACCACACTGGCCAACCATGTGGTGTATCAAACAACTTGGATTACCCCCGCCTCTAGCTGTTTTGTGATCTCCTCTTTGATTTTATCGCTGACATCATGCTTGAACTTTCTTTGTATTTGTTTGACCAGAGGGCATTCAGGGTATGTGGGAAACTTATGAACCACTAGATCCATACTCAAACCAGGCATATCATTGTAAGACCACGCGAATACATCTTCAAATTCCAAAAGAAGTTGAACCAGTGAATCCTGTATTTCTTTATTCACGTGGATGCTTATTTTAGTTTCTTTGATTTCATCGGAATTGGCCAAATTAACCGGTTCAGTATTGTATAAGTTTGGCTTAGGTTTGTTTTGAAAGTGTTCCAACTCTCGGTTGATTTCCCTAAAAGCCTCTTCTTCATTGTATTTCGGTTCTTGGTTCATTATCTTACAAATGGGCAACATGTTTGGGTCGTGGCATGAAGTCTGCGAGCATGTCGTTTTATTTAAAGCTGAATTATTGGGACTGAAAGAAAGATGAAAAAATAAAATAAAGATAAAAATCAGAGAAAGACAAAGAAGTGCAAATGATGAAATATTGATTTCATTTCTTTGAACTTGTACGATAACAGGGTTTAAAACAAAAATTTAAAGGACAAAGTGCTAAAAAACCAAGCTATACCTTGAAATAGCTCGTGATGCGAGAAAAGATAGCAAGGTGGGACTACCGGGCCTCCTACCTGCTCGGAAAGGCGTGGCCTTCCAGTTTTGCAGCTTGGCATCCGGTCCCATATAGAGCACTTCAGCGGTGCTTGAGCCTTCTCCCAACTGAACCATGTTGTCTTCGTACAACAACTCCATCATGGCTCCACATATCTCATCAATCTCTTCTGTTGTGAAGGTTTCTTATTTCTCTTCCTCACTGTACTTTGGTTTTACAAATTGTTTATACAAGTGGGGTAGGGGTTATGGCAAATCCCATCCATGACGCTTTCTGCGATTGGCCCAAGTGACATCTTCTGATGTTGGATGAAAACCGAGCCCAAAGAACTTTTATGCGGCAGGAAAAGCGACCGGCTCGATTATACCTTGTAGGGAGTTTCTGAGTCCCTTGCCTTGCTTAAAACCTTGGCGCGTCATCTCCCTTTCCACCATGATCGAAATATTTGAGAGGAAAGGCTGGGGGAGTGGTTTTCCTTCTTCGTGTTGTTCGGCTACCATGATTTCAAAAGCTTGGTAGACTATGTGCTCACTTCCTTCCTTGGCTTCGAGGGAGGTGACAGAGGGTTCCTGGTAAATTGACTGTTCGTCCTCTCCATGAACTACAATCTACTGGTTTTCAAGTTCGAACTTCAGCATTTGGTGTAGGGTAGAAGGCACCGCTCCTGCTGCGTGAATCCACGGTCTTCCTAGGATGTAGTTATAGGATGTGTCCATGTCCAATACTTGGAACGTCACTTCAAAGTTGACTGGACCAATGGTCAGCACTAAGTCAATTTCCCCTATGGTGTCTCTCTTGATTCCATCAAAAGCTCGGACACACACATTATTGGGACGGATCCTCTCTGCCTCAATCTCCATTCTGTGTAATGTAGACAGTGGGCATATATCTACCCAGAGCCTCCGTCTATCATCACTCTTTTGACATAATAGCCCTCGCATTTGACGGTGAGGTGCAAGGCTTTGTTGTGGGCAGCTCCCTCCGGAGGTAAGTCATTCTTGCTGAACCCAACCTGATTAACGACAAAGAATCTTTCCGCCATTTTCTCTAGTTGCTCCACAGAGGTCCCAGCAGGTACGTAAGCTTTGTTCAGAGTTTTGGCCAACACCTGCTGGTACTCGGGAGACTTCATCAAGAGTGACAATAAAGAGACCTGCTCAGGAGACTTTCAGAGGTGGTCCACCACTTCATATTCCGGCATTTCATTTTTTGAAAGAAGGCTTCTGTCTCTTCAGCATTTACTGCTCTTAGGTGGAAATCGCCGTTTGGTAGCAGTGTTCACCTCTTTCATATTTGAGTATTCCTTTGTGGGATAGCCTTTTTGAGTTTCCCCAATGATTTATTTGCTCTTGTATGTAACTATGATTTCTTGGTAATTCCAAGGGACTGCCGAAGGGTTTGTCATGGGCTTCTGGGGTGCACGACCGATTACCACAGGCTCATTCAGCACCGGTGGTTCAATCGATCCCCGTACCACGTAGGCTTTCTTGGGTACATACATGGTTTTGTTCAGCTCGAACCTTCTTAGGGGGACTCAAAGTGGGCTGATTTTCTTGACGCCCTCGTGGGATGTAATGTATTGTTTCCTTGGTATGGGTCGTCTTAGTTTTGATTTCGGACTTCTTCTCCACTTTTGGGCACTTGACTTCATTCATTTTCTTTTCCTCAATATTCTTGGGGGTAACTTTTGGTTTTCTGTCTTCTTCAGCAATGACTATTATGGATTT
Source organism: Nicotiana benthamiana (assembly GCA_034376525.1). Lineage (NCBI taxonomy): Eukaryota > Viridiplantae > Streptophyta > Magnoliopsida > Solanales > Solanaceae > Nicotiana > Nicotiana benthamiana. Next base: position 56,321,290 of record CM067324.1, on the reverse strand, counting down.
CAAGGCAGGATCAAATTCTTTGTCCTCATAAATCATTCTGATGACCAAGTCCGTTGTTGTGAGCCGGCAACTGGTTATTAGTTATGTTTGGGACCTCTTCATCTCTCAATACTATGTTCTTTTTGTCTATCAAATCCTCCACGCTCGTTTTAGAGTCCAGTAGTTTTCGGTGTCATGTCCTTCTGCCCCGGAGTGGTAAGCACAACGTACGCCCCTTTGATTGGAAGGTGACTCGGGGGTTTGTCTGGTCGGGGGCACGGGCTGCAAGAGACCCATGTGGACCAACATTGGGAATAGGCTGGCATTAGATTCCCCTATTGGAGTGAAGTTCTGTCTCCTGGGTGGTTCCCTAGGACGGAAATTATTTTGTGGAGGGCGGGGATTATAGTGATTCTGAGGAGGCTGATTTCTTGGGGCTTTGTTTCTGTTGCCATGTTATTGTGGTCGAGGAAAGGGCTGGGCATTCATGATTGCATAAGGTTGAGGAGCATAATGTATGTCTTGGTGGGGATACTAATGTTGAGATGCCCTTTCTGAGAATACAGGTCTGTGAGCATGATGTTTTCTCATCCCGGAGGTTGCCACGGACACTTCCTCTTTCTTCTTGTTTCTTGGGATTCATCCTGCCCCGCCTTGTATGGCCTAGGAGGTTTCTCTTATGGCGGATTGACTCAGAATTCTCCCTGTATTGAGGCCATTCTCTACCATCTCACCGATTCTAATTGCCTCTGCAAAGGTTTGCCCATTGCTGACATCATATTTTTAAAATAATCTGCCTCTTGCGCTTGTAGGAAGACTGACCATCTCCGTCTCATCCATGGGTGGCTTTACTCTCGACGCTTGCTCATGCCACGTTACGGCATATTCTCTGAAGCTTTCTGAAGCTTTCTTTTTCAAGTTGGCTTAGGAGTACCTGTCCCGGGGAATATCAATGTTATACTGGAATTGCCTTACGAAATCCCGGACGAGGTCATCCCAGATATGCCATCGGGTAATATCCTCGTCTATGTACCATTCAGAAGCAATTCCCACTAAGCTCTTCTCAAAATACGCCATCAAGAGTTCTTCCTTCCCTCCTACTCCATGTAGTTTATTGCAGTACTTTTTCAAATGAGCGATGGGGTTGTCGTGGCCATCGTATTTTTCAAACTTTGGTGTTTTGAACCCCAGAGGTAGATACACGTGTGGGAACATGCATAGGTTTGAGTAAGATACACTATTCTGCCCACTCAATCCTTACATGTTTTTCAGACTTTGTTCGAGACTCTTCATTCTCCTTGTTATTCATCTTGTTCGGGTGTTTTAAGGGTTTTCTATTGCACATGCGTGAGTTCGCATGCTGGCTGAGGGTAATCGTATGTGGGGTATATGGGAGCCTCGGTTTGGTAGTTGGGATTTTGGAATGTAAAAGCTATGGGGTCAAATATGGGCCTCGGTACCACAGGCTGTATGGTGGCTGCGGAGGGAGGGGCCGTAAAAATGTTCGGAACTAGACCAGATGTAAACATCAGAGGGCGGGTTTTAGAGGGCGCTCCTACAAAGTTCATTGATATGGTGGGCTGCCCCAGGAGGATATTTAGGTGACTGATAGGGATGGTGAAGGTACCCCCTGACCTTGGAAACAACTTGGGAAATCCGGGGATAGCTCTTGGAGGTTCTTTCCCATTTGACCAGGCGTGCCACATCTTCATAAATCAGAGTCGCATGATCCTATTCTCTTCATTCGCTGCAGATTCGGATGCTGGGATTCCTGTAATTGGGTTGTCCTATGGGATAGGGACTGCTGGTAGAGTCATTTCGGTCGACATCTCTGTGCTTCATTGTGACCTAGGAAAGTATCCGTGCTAAGCTAGCTTACCGCGAAAAAATTACCGTTCTTAAAACACCCGGACTAGACACTAGAGCATGAAATGGTTTGGTCGAGACAGATAACAAACAAGAAATAACACGTTGGATATGATGCACCTATGCAGTTAACGAGTTCCTATATGCTTGCAAAGGTCGCATGTGTCATCCCGACATTTATTTCGAATTTCCTTTTGTTTCCTACTTCTAATTTCTTGTTAGCTTCCCTTTTTTTAGAATACAGGCGAATCCTATAGAGATTGCCTACGTATCATGACATTTCATGAATTAGACCGAGTGTAGTTGATGGAAAAATGTTATGTACACAACATAATATTTTTGGGATTTTCAATTTTTTATTAAAGACATAAAAAGCTAACAGAAAAAAGCAGCTACCAAACTGGGACTCAATAATCTTACAGACTCGAAAGGTGCGAAAAAGGACATACAGACAGACTCCTTTAAGAAAAATAAGAATTTATGAGTACATTAAAACTTCAAATGTTTTTGCAGCTTGAGGGGCATCGTCCGGCCTTGCCGTAGGTTTGCGCGCGAAACTTCCCTGGAGGTAGTGGAGATTTTCCATCACTTAACGGAAAAATTTCGTGGCAGCAGTAAAGAACATAGATTTTGTCAGGTCTTCACAGTGGTTGCACTTTGTGGTAATATATTATGCGATTGCCCGCACCCTTTCCCTGATAACCCCTATTTCTTGCAGTAGACGCCCAATTTGTTTGGGCCGTGCTTCTAAACTTTGTTCGGCTACTTGATTCAACTTTTGGGAATGCCGCAAATCCCTTTCTAATCCCTCTATTACCGCATAACAATGCTCTCTTTCGATTTTGAAATCCCTGGCTTGTTTGGCTATTTCATTTTCAGCTATGAAAACCCTCTGTTTTAAACCGAAAATCTCATTGCCACTTCTTTCTTTAATTACTCCAGTATGTGGGTCCTTTCCTCTGCACTTTTAATTAATTGTTTCCTAGCTCTAGACAATTTACCCTCCACCTTATTCAGGTCGAACCCGTATTCGGTTACTTTCCGTCGCATGTTTTCTATGGGCTTTTCATCTTTTGTACTCATAGGAGGATTTTCTGCGGCTGCTTTCATTTTATAGATTTGGGCTCGTAGGGCTTCGTTTCTTTAACCAATACCTTCTTTTCTCCATCACTGGCTGCAGCTTATAAGCTGTTCTCGAATTGCAATTCTTGAATTTTCTTTTTCAGCTTTCCTATAGTAGCCCGATACTAATTTTCTTTTGTTAACAGATCCCACTGCTCTTGTGATGTCTCAGAAAATTCCTGGAGATAGGGTCTCTTTGCCGGCCTCCTAGGCTCAAAATCTCTCTTGTACCAAGCAACATACCCCGGTACAACCTCACCTTTAGCTACGTCGCGAACTTTAGTATCGCCTGTCGAGTATTGACATTCACTCTATATTTGGCGTACAAAAGCTTCAGGGAACTGATCATTCGGGCCTATCTCAACCACATGACGGCTAATATCCTCGTCTCTAGGGATCATTTGGCATCTATTCAATTGTCTTAGTACTCTATACGGTGCATAGGTCTTGATGCTTCGGATGCCCATCAAAAGGAAATGAGGACAAGTGACGGGCATATACACAATTTTGTCCTTAGAGAGCCAACCGAATGTCCATTCTATTTGATTTGCAGCGATGACCAGGAGATGCGACACCCATTCTGCGACACCCATTCTGCGACACCCTCTGGTAATTTAAACCCATTAACCCTGCTGTTGAATTCTTCTACGCAGACTTATGTTGGCATCCCGTAATTCATGAACCGAGGCCTATGACACACATGCTCAATCATCCATATTTGTAGCAGCAAGTTACAACCCTCGAAGAAATCTCCTCCTGCTTTACATACGGTAAGAGCACGGAAGATGTTAGACAAAATCATTGGAGCAAGAGTACTTTTAGCTTGGTTCACTAAAGTGCTAACGACCCCTGCTATCCGTGTGTCGATGTTCCCGTCCTTCCGCGGGAATACTAAAAGACCCAAGAAAGACACCATGAACGTAAAACATCGATGCTCCTCCCACTTGAGCCTATTAAACTTGCTACAAATAAGATTTTCAGGGTTGTAGAATCCTCTAGTGTGGCCATACCTCTGATATATAAGTTGCAAGGTGCAAAAGCGAGCCGATAAGTCGGGATTATGGAATATTTTGCTGATTTTCAAGGAATCAAGGAATTTGTGCACCGAGGGCTCTAGGTGCGATCAAGTATTGAAGTCTCAAAGGGATTGTATGGGTTCCAATATATTCGGTCATTTCCTCTAAAGTCGGGGTGAGCTCAAAGTCTGAGAAGTGAAATACATTATGGGTCGGGTCCCAGAAAGTCATTAAGGACTTTGTGATGTCTCCCCTGCGGTTAATTTTCAATAAATCAATGAGGCTTCGCATATGTGCGTTGACCCTTTTCTGCATTGCTTCCCCCAGATCATTCCACCATAGTCGCAACTCCAAGGGAATTTTGTTCATTATCTTGCTCATTCTGCACATTTATTACCCCCAGATCATTCCACCATAGTCGCAACTCCAAGGGAATTTTGTTCATCTTGCTCATTCTGCACATTTATTAAGGCGAATTAGTATTCTCAAAACATTAAAACGGACATTTTATGGAATTTTCTTTAAAACAAGGACCGGCTTTGCTTATACGACCCTTCAACACTTCGGAGAGAAGGTTTTTCTGGTTGTTCTTGCTTACCAGTCAGAATAAAATTCAGAGGTGGCCATTTGTTCAATATCAGTCTTCTGGCGCCCTTTGCGGTAACATTCGGCTATTACCGGCAGTAATGGCATCACCTGATTAATTTCGGAACAAGTGAATAAACTCGGACCTTTGTTTTGACATTTTCGCAAAAAGGGGTTGGATTTGGCAAAATAATTTATCAAAATCCAAAAATATTATTGAAAAATTCCCAAATTCTTTTTGTTTTATTTTTTGTTTTGTTTTTTTTTCGTTTGAAACATCCGACAGCATTTCTGCGCTATTTTATGCATTGGTTTTACAAGTGATCACCCTAGTACTGCTATTTTTCTCAATTTATTATCCTTGTTCACAAGCCGGTCAACATGCTAATCCAAGGAAAATAAATGCACTGGTAGCGTGTAAAATGCATCAGGATGGTCTTTTATTTCAGGGCACCTGTCCTAGGCGGACCCAACCCATGTGTTGAGCCCCCTAAGTCAAATGCATGATGCAAATTAACGTTCCTACTAGGGATCCGGCATGAGGTTTAGTTATTCTAAGTTAATAACCTTGGTATAGGGTCTAGACTTTGCACCCGAGCGGACAAGTCGACTCTAGGAGGGGGCTACGTATCGAGAACTAAAAGGCCATCCAGCTTAGTAACTTGTCCGGCCTCTTTCTTATTTCAGGGTAAGAGACTAACAAAATAGGGAGTCTCAACCAATAAGCACATCCCTGGAGGTGAGAAGTGAAGGGTTTTGTAGCAGTTTATATACACAATTCAGATAATATCAAAGCGGTAAAAGCATTTAGCACTTAGCATAGAGCATGAAAGCAAATCAGAAAAAACCAAATATAACGGTTATTCTAAGCCAAAATTCTTTAACCCTGAACCATAGATTCTGGGTTCTTTCCCCAGAAAAGTCGCCAGAGCTGTCACACCTCCTTTTTGTACACAGATACCCCGAAGGATAAAACGTATAATGTAGTTTTTCCAATTAAAGAGACATTATTTGAAATGAGCTTATTTATTTATTAGAGTCGCCACTTGGTATAGGTTTGGCTTTTGGTGTCCCAAGTCACCGGTTTATTTAGAGTCCCAAATCGAGAAAATTTTTTGACTATCCAAATGGAGTCTGCGAACCAGAAATTCTTCAGTAAGGAATTCTGTTGACCCGAGGGAAGGTGTTAGGTGTTGGAAACACGTTCTCAAGGCTTTATACTAAAACGTGTGTTCTTATGTGTAGGTTTTGATGAAGGACAAACCAAGCGCAAATTGATATATGACGAAGTTCAAGTACAAGCGCACAATTGGTGGATTACGAGATTCAAGCACAAGACAAAGCTTTATAGTTTAAATGAGTCGTTCATAATTGTGATCTTGATCCGACAACTTGACTCATGACATTGCTTCTCTCGTAAAATTATTTTTACAAAATCATGCATATTTAATTTAATGCTAAATGATTTTAAATCATGCATATTTACTTCAGTCAAAATGATTTTTAAACATGCCTCTAAAATCTGGACTAAGATAATCGATTATGTACTTATGATAATCGATTATGTTAAGCCAAGACTGCATGACAATCGATTGTGAACTAATGATAATCGATTGTATTAAGGCAGTGAGCATCAGGTTTTTCAAAACCTGCATGACAATTGATTGTGAACCTTATGACAATTGATTGTGATGAGGCAGTGTCCATCAAAGTTTTTCAAAACTCAGAATAATCGATTGTGAAGCTAATGACAATCGATTGTGAAGAGACAGTGTCCATCGGTTTTTTAAAAGTCACAAAATAATCGATTGTGAACATATGACAATCGATTGTGTTGAGGCAGTGACTTCCAGACTTTTTCAAAATTATTAAATAATCGATTGTGAGTATATAATAATCGATTGTCACGAGGCAGTGTCTAAAATGATTTTCTAAGTCTGATAAATAATCGATTGTTAACATTGCACAATCGATTGTGAAGCTGACCGTTGTCGTAAAATTTTCAAATACCGTCAGGTAATCGATTGTTGATTTTGTACAATCGATTGTTGATATTGAAATCTGAAAAAGATTTTTTGAACGTTGCTGAATAATAGATTATTGATTTGGTATAATCGATTGTTTTACGTAAAATCTGGAAATGATTTTTTGAACGTTGCCAATAATCGATTGTTGATCTTGGAGAATCGATAGTTAAGCGTAAAATCTGGGATTGATTTTTGGTACGATTGGCAAACAATCGATTTTGGCTTCCTGACAATCGATTGTCACAGAGTAAAATCAGCAACTCTTAATTGGCAATTAGGCAACGGTAATGCCAAGTTTTTCAACTATAAATACAGCTTCATTTCAGTGTTTTAAACACAACAACACACAACAACTGATCATTCTATTGCTATAAGCTTGCATATTATTGTTTATCATTTTATATTCATTTCATAAAGCTTTTGAGATCCAAAGTCTTGTCCATAGTTGTTGTAATCTTGAGCCTACTTCTTTTACTCATATCTACTCATTAAGGAGTGTTTTGTTTGAGTGCTTAGTGTTTTGTACACTTATAAGAGAATTGTGATTCTCTTGTTGTAAGGAACTTGTGTTTCCTTGGTTGAAGTCTTGGAGTGTTGTATCTCCGAGCAAAGGTGTTAAGGCTTGTGTCCTTAAGTTGTAAAGGTTTGTTGAGCACCCGTAAGCTTGACAAGTTAGTGGAAAATCTCGAGAGAGTCTCTCGGGGACTGGACTAGCCACGTGTTGTGGTGAACCAGAATACATTGGTGCGTTCTTTCCTTTTGTTTAACGCACTTAATTATTTCCTGCAAATTTTAATTTCTGCAAGTTTACGCTAAATTTTATTATAACGCTATTCACCCCCCTCTAGCGTTAAGCGTATTATCTAACAATTGGTATCAGAGCCCAACTCTCTGAAGACTTAACAGTTTGAGAGAACCATCCATGGCTTCTACTCGTGACTCTTTTGCAGGAATTGATGAAGGACAATGCTCCACACGACCACCTTTATTCAACGATACAAACTACACGTACTGGAAGGAGAGGATGAAAATTTTCGTTCAAGCAAACAACTTTCATCTCTGGAAGGTGATAACGAAGGGAAATCAAATTCCAACCAAAAAGGTTGAAAACGAATGGGTTCCCAAGTCCGAAGAAGAATATGACGCGGATGATATCCGAAAGGTTCAAAATAATGCTAAAGCAATTAATTTATTATATTGTGCTGTAAATGCTGACGATTACAGGAAAATATCGTGTTGCACAACGGCAAAAGAAATGTGGGACAAGCTGGAAATTACGTACGAAGGTACGGACCAGGTAAGGGAAGCTAAAGTTGATTTCCTATCCCATGCTTATGAATTATTTCACATGAAGGAAGGTGAAAAGGTGGATGAAATGTTCGAACGATTTTCAATAATCGTAAATGACCTACATGCCCTTAAGAAGACATTCACGGACAGAGAACTGGTTCGAAAAATTCTTAGAAGTCTCACTCCGGCATGGCGATCAAAGGCCGACGCAATTCAAGAATCCATTGGTGTCTCAAATGTCACAATCGACGCATTAAGAGGTAACCTTAAGACTTATGAATCTACCATACTTAACCCTCTTGTTGATGATCAAAGGAGGCAAAGAATAGCGCTTAAGGCAAGCACAAGCCAACCTCAAGTTGATGAGGACGGAGACAACGAGTTTGGACTCGTTATCAAAAGATTTCAAAAGTTCATGCTAAAGGAGTATGAACGAAAGGGCAAAAAGCAAGGCGAGCAAATAAAGTGCTATGAATGCGGTGAAACCGGGCACATCAAATCAAATTGCCCAAACATCAAAAAGGAGAAGAAACCTTTTAAGAAGCAATGTGCATACATTTCTTGGGGAGGAGACTCCAGAGATGAGTCAAGCGAAGAAGAAGAAGACGAAGCCGCAAACCTTTGTCTTATGGCGCAAGAAGACAAGCAAGATGAGGTATGTCAAATCTCTTCTAAAAACTTCTTTACTCTTGAAGAAATGCGAACTGCTTTTGGTGAGCTATATACTGAATTTATTAAAGCTTCAAAAACTGTCAACAGCATAAAAGAAAATGCTTCTCTAAAAGAAAAAGATTTTCAAAAACAGCTTTCTTTAAAAGAAAAGGATTTAGAAAAACTGGTTTTAGAAAATGAAAAGCTGAAAGAGGAAAACAAGTTTTTCGGAAAAAGAAGCGCCGACAAGCCCGAAAGTTCTATTAAAAATTGCTCTTCTTGCATGCATCTTGAAAATGAGGTAGATAGACTTAAAGGTACCTTAGATAAGTTTAATTCTTCTCACAAAAACTTGAATGAGGTCCTTGTTAATTTGAAGTCAACCAAGCATGGCATAGGTTTTAAGAATGAGCCTAAAGAAAAGGTTGAAGCCAAACCCCAACCACCTAAGGCTCAACCTAGGATTAATAAAACAAATGCTTATCCTAGAAAGAGCAATCCTAGAACAAATATGCATGTTAGACCAAATGTTGAACATTTTAGAAGACCTAGAAATGACTTACCACCTAGAAAAGACTACCCTAGAAATGATGCATATTTTAGGCCAAACACTAGAAGGAGTTTTGAACCTCCTAGAACATCTAGACATGACCATTACTCTAGAAACGCTGCTCATTTTAGAACTAATAGTAGGAGAAATGGTTCTCATGAAATGTGCAATAGTCATAATGAAAATAGAGTAATTCATTTTCGTCCATCAAGTTACTATGAACCTAGAAGGATGCATATCCCCAATGTGACTTGTCATTATTGTAGACGCATTGGTCATATTGCCCCTGCATGCTTTACACGACATAGACATATCACTCAATCGCATCATTATAATATGCCTAACCCTCAAGGACCCAAAATGGCATGGGTACCTAAAACGCATTAACTTGTTCTGTAGGTATGTTTGAAGGGATCAAGTGTACTATGGTACCTTGATAGTGGATGCTCCAAACATATGACGGGAGACGAATCCAAATTCCTTCAACTAGAACACAAAGAAGGAGGAAGTGTGATTTTTGGGGATAACAATAAAGGAAAGATCATTGGCATCGGATCGGTCGGTAAGGATGAAAATTCCTCTATTAAGCATATATTACTTGTGAAAGGTTTAAAGCATAATCTCTTGAGCATAAGTCAATTATGTGACAAGGGAAATGTTGCCCTATTTGATTCGGATGAATGCTTAGTGTTTAGATGTAGTGATTTCAAAATTATCCTTCGTGGTTTTAGAGTGGATAATATTTACATGGTTGATCTTGCTAATTCCTCACCAGAATATGTGGATTGCCTTATGAGCAAAGAGGATGATACTTGTCTATGGCATCGTAGAGTTGCTCATATAAACATGCATCTTTTGAACAAATTGATTTCTCAAAACTTAGTTATTGGCCTTTCCAATTTGAAATTTGAAAATGACTCTATCTGTGATTCTTGTAAAAAAGGGAAACAAACAAAAGCATCTTTCAAATTCAAAAATATTGTTTCAACTTCTAGACCATTGCAATTGCTTCACATGGATTTATTTGGACCATCTCGCATTGAAAGTCTAGGAAGAAATCGTTATACTTTTGTGATTGTTGATGATTATTCTAGATTTACTTGGACTTTATTTTTTGCCAATAAAAGTGATGCTTTTCAGAATTTTAAATATTTTCTTAAGCGTGTTCAAAACGAGAAGGAAACAACCGTCACTTCAATTAGAAGTGATAATGGGGGAGAGTTTGATCACAATCTCTTTGCGGAATTTTGTGACGAACTCGGTATCGAGCATACCTTTTCCGCTCCACGTACACCACAACAAAATGGTGTGGTGGAAAGGAAAATAGGTGTCTCGAAGAGATGGCTAGAACCATGCTCGAAGAGGCTAAGATTCCCAAACATTTTTGGGCGGATGCTGTGAGTACCGCATGCTACATCTTGAATAGAGTAGTCATAAGGCCAATACTCATGAAGAACCCTTATGAACTCTACAAGGGAAGGAAACCAAATATCTCCCATTTTAGAGTATTCGGTTGTAAATGTTTTATTCATAACAATGGCAAAGATCAATTGGGAAAGTTTGATGCTAAGTCCGATGAGGGAATTTTTGGTATTCCTCACGTAGCAAAGCATATAGGGTTTTTAATAAAAGAACCGAAACTGTGGAGGAATCCTCTCATGTTGTATTTGCCGAAAATAATGCTCGCTTGGCGAGAAAGGATTCCGGTTTTGATCTTGCAGGTATTTTAGATAGCTTGAAAGACAAAATACAAGTGGAAACGCCTAAGGAAAATAAAGATGAAATCTTGGAACAACCAACGGAGGAAGCGCCACAATTGGAGAATGAAATGAAAATGCCTAACGAGTGGAGGACAATTAAAGATCACCCTCTCAAACAGGTAATTGGTGACGTTGGAGAAAAGGTAAGTACCCGAAACTCCCTTAAGAACACCTTAGGACATACTGCTTTTGTGTCTCAAATTGAACCAACAACCATCTCCGAAGCAATTGGGGATGAATTTTGGACCTTGGCAATGCAAGAGGAGCTTAACCAATTCAAACGGAATGACGTTTGGGATTTGGTGCCAAGACCCGAAAATCATACCATAATTGGTACGAAATGGGTTTTTCGAAACAAACTAGATGAAAATGGTGTAATCACTAGAAACAAAGCTAGGCTTGTAGCAAAAGGCTATAATCAAGAAGAGGGTATTGACTGTGAAGAAACATATGCTCCCGTAGCTAGATTAGAAACTATTCGTCTATTGCTCGCGTTTGCCTCTTCTATGAATTTCAATTTATATCAAATGGATGTGAAAAGTGCTTTTCTAAATGGTGTTATACAAGAAGAAGTTTATGTTGAACAACCCCCCGGTTTTGAAGATTTTAAATCTCCCGATCATGTTTTCAAACTCAAAAAGGCTCTCTATGGTTTAAAACAAGCTCCCCGAGCTTGGTATGAAAGATTGAGTAAATTTCTATTGGAAAATGATTTCATTAGGGGGAAAGTTGACACCACCCTTTTTGTTAAGCATAAAAACAATGATATTTTATTAGTTCAAATATATGTGGATGATATCATATTTGGTGCTACTAACAATGTCTTATGCAAGGAATTTTCCGACTTAATGACAAGCGAATTTGAGATGTCTATGATGGGTGAGTTAACATTCTTTTTGGGATTACAAGTAAAGCAAATGAAAGAAGGTACGTTCATTTGCCAAGCCAATATTGCAAAGAATTGCTGAAACGATTTGAAATGAACAATGCAAAAGCAATGGCGACTCCCATGAGCACATCCGATCATCTAGACAAAGATGAGAAAGGTAAGGAAGTCGACACTAAGAAGTATCGAGGTATGATTGGCTCTCTTCTCTATCTTGCTGCTAGTCGTCCGGACATCATGTTTAGCGTGTGCTAATGCGCCCGTTATCAATCGTGTCCGAAGGAGTCTCACCTTACTGCGGTAAAACAGATTCTGAAGTACCTTGTTGGTACTACAAATGTGGGTCTATGGTACCCCAAAGGTTCTTCATGCCAACTCGTTGGCTATTCCGACTCCGATTTTGCTGGATGCAAATTGGACCGCAAAAGCACCAGTGGCACTTGCCATTTGCTCGGTAGCTCTCTCATTTCTTGGTTTAGCCAGAAACAAGTAAGTGTTGCATTGTCCACAACCGAGGCTGAATATGTAGCCGCGGGGAGTTGTTGCGCTCAAATCCTCTGGATGAAACAACAACTCTTGGACTATGGCCTAAGTCTTGATCATATCCCTCTTAGATGTGATAATACTAGTGCCATATGCTTGACGAAGAACCCCGTTCTTCATTCGCGAAAAAAACACATTGAAATTAGACATCATTTTATAAGAGATCACGTTCTCAAGGGCGATGTCGAAATCGAATTTGCTGAAACCAAAGACCAATTGGCCGACATCTTTACTAAGCCCTTAGAGAAAGAGTCCTTCTTCCGAATTCGTAGTGAACTCGGGATTCTTGACTCCACGTTGATCTAAGTCATGCATTGCATCTTTTTATCTTACATGATTTCTAACTTGAGCGTCGGAGACGTCTAACAAATTTTTGCAGGTATCGCCCTAAAGGTAGGGGGAATTATAAAGCATGACGCGCAATAATCAAGTCTTCTTCAGAATATTCGGTCTCTGTCGTCTAAATAATCGATTATCTCGTATCAATAATCGATTGTTCTGCTATTACTTGAGTTATTGTACTCTCTTTAAGTAATCACGTTTTCTTTCCAATAAATAAACAAGTTTTATTTACATTTTTGGCATCTTCTTATATTATTTTTGCTAATGGCAAAAGGGGGAAGATAACGGGGTATGCACTCTCAATATTTATAAGCTTAAATTGAGGGGGAATTCATATATTGAGGGGGAACTAATCGCATACTTATTGCATATCTTTACGTGTCTTGAATCGTCATTATAAATTGTTTAAGTTGCACATCCCGCTTAAAGTTTGCCATTATCAAAAGGGGGAAATTGTTGGAAACACGTTCTCAAGGCTTTATACTAAAACGTGTGTTCTTATGTGTAGGTTTTGATGAATGACAAACCAAGCGCAAATTGATATATGACGAAGTTCAAGTACAAGCGCACAATTGGTGGATAACGAGATTCAAGCACAAGACAAAGTTTTATAGTTTAAATGAGTCGTTCTTAATTGTGATATTGATCCGACAACTTGACTCATGACATGGCTTCTCTCGTAAAATTATTTTTACAAAATCATGCATATTTAATTTAATGCTAAATGATTTTAAATCATGCATATTTACTTCAGTCAAAATGATTTTTAAACATGCCTCTAAAATCTGGACTAAGATAATCGATTATGTACTTATGATAATCGATTATGTTAAGCCAAGACTGCATGACAATCGATTGTGAACTAATGATAATCGATTGTATTAAGGCAGTGAGCATCAGGTTTTTCAAAACCTGCATGACAATTGATTGTGAACCTTATGACAATTGATTGTGATGAGGCAGTGTCCATCAAAGTTTTTCAAAACTCAGAATAATCGATTGTGAAGCTAATGACAATCGATTGTAAAGAGACAGTGTCCATCAGTTTTTTAAAAGTCACAAAATAATCGATTGTGAACATATGACAATCGATTGTGTTGAGGCAGTGACTTCCAGACTTTTTCAAAATTATTAAATAATCGATTGTGAGTATATAACAATCGATTGTCACGAGGCAGTGTCTAAAATGATTTTCAAAGTCTGATAAATAATCTATTGTTAACATTGCACAATCGATTGTGAAGCTGACCGTTGTCGTAAAATTTTCAAATACCGTCAGGTAATCGATTGTTGATTTTGTACAATCGATTGTTGATATTGAAATCTGAAAAAAAAAATTTTGAACGTTGCTGAATAATCGATTATTGATTTGGTATAATCGATTGTTTTACGTAAAATCTGGAAATGATTTTTTGAATGTTGCCAATAATCGATTGTTGATCTTGGACAATCGATTGTTAAGCGTAAAATCTGGGATTGATTTTTGGTACGATTGGCAAACAATCGATTGTGGCTTCCTGACAATCGATTGTCACAGAGTAAAATGAGCAACTCTTTATTGGCAATTAGGCAACGGTAATGCCAAGTTTTTCAACTATAAATACAGCTTCATTTCAGTGTTTACACAACAACACACAACAACTGATCATTCTATTGCTATAAGCTTGCATATTATTGTTTATCATTTTATATTCATTTCATAAAGCTTTTGAGAGCCAAAGTCTTGTCCATAGTTGTTGTAATCTTGAGCCTACTTCTTTTACTCATATCTACTCATTAAGGAGTGTTTTGTTTGAGTGCTTAGTGTTTTGTACACTTGTAAGAGAATTGTGGTTCTCTTGTTGTAAGGAACTTGTGTTTCCTTGGTTGAAGTCTTGGAGTGTTGTATCTCCGAGCAAAGGTGTTAAGGCTTGTGTCCTTAAGTTGTAAAGGTTTGATGAGCACCCATAAGCTTGAAAAGTTAGTGGAAAATCTCGAGAGAGTCTCTCGGGGACTGGACTAGCCACGTGTTGTGGTGAACCAGAATACATCGGTGCGTTCTTTCCTTTTGTTTAACGCACTTAATTATTTCCTGCAAATTTTAATTTCCGCAAGTTTACGCTAAATTTTATTATAACGCTATTCACCCCCCCTCTAGCGTTAAGCGTATTATCTAACATTAGGAACCCTCAGATCCCGTAGATCTAGCACGGTCCCATAAACTATTATAAGTGACCAAAATTTTGATTTGTTATACATGTTCAAACCTATAGTACCATTTTAAACATTATTAACCGCTTCGTGTCTTTTTTAGGAATATTTACAACGTCATTAAAAAAACCTTGAACCGCGTCACATAAATGCACCCGGGTTTTCGACACGTTTTAACATCGTTGAGACTTGGATTTGGGTCACATATATGCTCACCCGAGTATAAGAAGATACTTTATATTAATAATTTCGCGCCTATAGCGACTACAACGTTAGAAGTTTGTAGAAGGCCGTGAAGTTCGCTAAACGACACTTCCAATTTTCTAAGCATTTTATTAAATTAAGGAGCCTCGTGTGGTGTTTGATTGAGTTAACATGGCTCGCTTTATTTTTATAAAGGAAACCTAAAGCATACTAAGTTTTCTATTATTCTTGTATCTGGAAGTGTCCTCATAATTTATACATGAGTAACATACTTGGAGGTATTCAATACTTGCATTTTTAGCCTCATTCGTGGCTAATTATACATTGGGCTTCCTTTTAGTTAGCCCAGGGATATGTGTTGTTTAAACTACAACTGGCAGCTATTGGGCCTTCTAATTGGGCCCAGAGATATTGGACTAACGAGTCCATTATAAGAAAATCACAGCGGCCCTTCTTTCAATTGCATTTCAGTAATTAAAACTATACACCTGGTTATCATAAAGTATATTGCATGTATTTAAATAAGAAAATTGATGCAGATGATTTTCTCATTAATAAGTTACAAATCAGATTTCAATCTTGATATTTGAAGAAACTACTCGAAGTACTCATCATTCAGAGTATACATATAATTAATTATCGAATTTCTAAGATAACTAAATTGGAAAATACTAAGCTAATTTTGGATCAAACTATCTTAAGTATATCGGAACTTAAACGAATTATAATCACAGTCGATAGTTAATACATGTTCATGTTTAGTAAAAAGCCAAGAGTACTACTACAAATAAACAATAGTCATCGTATGAACTGGGAAACAAAAATGTATTCTCTTCATGATCAACTACAAGCTTGAATATACAAGGCTATAGTTTTAGAATCTGAGTAAGGGATGGTACCTGGAGTACCAACAGGAAAGAAAGCGTATGAGTAAATGAAGGAAGTAGCAAGCAAGCAAAGCCAGTCAGCCAGTAAACACCCAGAAATTCAGAAGGTTTGGAGAAAGAGCAAATAGTATGAGTCGATCTCTAGAACAACTCAATATGCACATTCAGCCCATTGTGAGCTTGTTATCAAAGGCAAATTTAATTGGAAGAGAACAACACCAAAAGATTTCTAAGGAATGTATGTGAGACTAAATTGTATATCTTAATTTACTAAGAGCTTTTTTGTGGAAAAAACTGTTTGAAATATAAAAAATCCAGCCCTTTAAATATTCAGATTGTTTTCCTTTTATAATTGAAGCCTCAGGGCAACACCAATTTCTTTGTTTTCCTTTTAGTCCCTTAACAAATTTTCAGTTTTGCCTAAATAGTCTTTAGTTTTCTGACTTGTGCCTCAAGTTTGAGGCAGAAATTATGCTTGGATCCCTCACTAGAATGTTTTAGGAGTTTGTTACAAGATTTTTTATATCAAAATACCCTTTATACACCTGTCCCTTTTTCTAATTACTGACCTAAGGGTTTTTTAACCGTGGTTTTCAATTATTTGGTCAAATCTGACTCTAGTTAGTTGTATTCAGGTTATTGGCCAAATTTAATGTCTGAACCACATACTCAATGATGTAGAAGTAAACACCCAAAAAGTTTAAGGATTAAACAATGCACCTCATGTATTCAAGAAAGCATCTTCCATGTGAATTTTACACTATTCAGTAACGAGGGATAAAACCAAATTATCACATCTTTCAGGATTATATGATCATTTATGAAAACTAAACACCTGATAGGTGGGCATGCATGTTTTTTAATAAGTCAAAATGAACCAAAACAATCAGAAAAGGTGACCCCAATCGACTATGCAGAGCTCAGCAGAAAACTAAATGGCAAATAATGGGTATTCAGGATACACGCAAATGAAAACAAAACAGGTATCAGAAGTTAAAATATTCAGAAAACTTAGCTTACTAAATGCAAATTAGACAGGAACCATGATAGGCATAAGGTTCTAAAGGAAACCTACCCAGAATTTCAAACATGGTATAAAGCAGACAAGAACAACAAAGATGAGTATTTAAGAACTTTCAGAGATGAACAAACAAAGTCAGCAAAACAAGGATGAGCTCGAGGTCATACTAATCAGAAAATTAGTGAAACTAAAGGAAACTAGAAGAATAACAAGTAGGAATGACTATTTTAAGATGAAAATACAGAAAACAAGTAAAATTCAAAGAAAAACAATGTAATTGAGACAAGAAATATATACAAGATACAAGCATTGACAAGAATTAAAAAAGGACACTTAGCTTTTGTGCGTGCAATCCTAGCTTGGAATTTTCCGGTTCTACAACTCCCTGACCCCTTTGAGAGGTCTATTAGTCTTCTAAGGCTTTCGCCCTGAGTATTGAAGAGGGAAAAGGGCTCAGAATGGGGTTCGTTGATTCTGAGACCAAGTAAGGTCTCAGATTTGGTTTTCCTTTGTAGTCAGTTGGGTTTGAGGGTCGTGGGTGGTAGGGTTTGGGATAGGGATGGGAGAGGGTCATCTGAGACCTATTTGACCTGGTTCCAGTGAGTTTTAGGATTTAGGGTTAACTTTGATTCAATATTCGAGCCGATTCGTTTGGATTTGGAAAACATGGTTTGGACGGTTGGAAAGAGGGAGGGGAGGTGGTTCAAGGGTGTAGTTTTGGGTTGGGTCGCTGGAGGCGGTGGTATCGGCGAGTCTTCTTTCGAATATTCGAAAGGTTTGGCACTTTTTCGAGGGAAACTGACCACGAGAAGGGTAAGGCAGGGTCGAGGTGGTCCGGTGGTGTAAATTTGAAGCTGTTTAGTGACCGGTTACTGCCGTGAGGGGATTTTCGGCGGTGGTGTTAGGGTGGTCAACGGTGGTCTTATGGCGGAGGTGAGGTGGTGATACACCTGGGATGTTTGTACGAGGAAGAAGGGAATTGGTCTCTGATTATACAGAGACGTTTGGACATATATATTTGAAATTGGGCACGGCTTCAGAGCCGTTGGATGGCCTGTGATCGACGGTTGAGATGAGTTGCCCCCAAAATGGTGTTGTTTGGGGCATCTCTGATGGACTGGGTCGGGTATTTCACAGGGTAAAAGACTTGGGCCACCCAGGTCTGGCCCAATTGTGGCCAGCCTGGGTGGTTTATTTTATATATATATATATATATATATATATATATATATATATTCTTTTTTTATTTAATTCCTAATTGTATTTTAAAACTCCTAATTAACTTAAATCAACCTAATAACTACATATTTATGCAACACAAAAATAAAATGCAACAAATTAAAGCACACAAGAAAATGCAACATAATTAAAATGCCGGAAATACTTTTTAAGTTTTTTTTTTAATTTTGTATTTGCAAAAATAACCCCAAATTACCAATTAAACTAGCAAAATATGAAACTAAATCCTAAATTCTCATGCAATTTGTATATTTTATGATTTTATGCATGTATTAATGAAATCACACTGACACGCACAATTAAATCCTAAAATTAAATTCTAAAAATAAATGTTTAAAGAAAAATCCTAAACTTTGAGAGTCCTTTAGGAGCCGTCTCAACAGGGCAAAAATTATATACTCACATCACCCCCTCAGCCATAGTCAGGGATATTTTCTACATCCACTATAGTAGCTGGTGCGTCGGGGGCAAGTGTGGATGAGGGCTCTAACGTGCGATTATCACCTTGTAATCCCTCAAAATTGCTCTCAGAGGTGGAAGGTTCAACTCAGAGATCAAATCTTCCTTGAAGTTGTTGTAGTTGTGATTGAACAACAGGTTGCTCTTGCACTGAGTTACCCTCTGATGCTTTCTTAGATGGAACATAAGCACTATTCAACGGGCTCTGTAGCTATACATGTCCGGTTGCCGCCTTTTTTAATGTAACTCTTTGAAGGGCGAGGGGTAAGGTACTCTGCCTCGGCCTAGGGAAGGTTCACCGCTCCCTTTTGATGTTTCACCACAACTACGTGATCTAACCGTTTTCTAAAACAAACAATATTAAGAATCACTTCTACTTCAAGTACAAATAAACAGAAAGTTACAGAACAAAATATGTTGCAGGGTGGGGAAGTGGGGTCAGCTCAATTGCAAGTGCAGGCATATGTTGGGTGGTGCAGACCACACTATTTGAAAGTGAAATTGTAGAGATGAAATTGCAGTCCGCATAATTTAGAGTGTGACCACAGAATTGATGTGTGCTCCACACATTTCTGAGTGAGGCTGCACAATGGATACTATAAAATGGCAACTCTCTGAAGATAGAGATATGCATAATTTGCGGCCACTATGGAATTTCTGCAGGCCACATATTTTTAAGCGCGGTTCGCACTAATTTTCCTAACCGACTGCCCAAGTCTATACTGTTGTGGTCCCCACGTTTCAAAATTTAATCGGCTAGAGTCCTTAGGTTTTGATTTTATGCACAAGTTGGACATGGTAGTAGCAATTAAACATGATAAACCAAATAACTTCATTAAATAGCAACTAGGAGTTTACCCAACACAATTTACAGCCCACGTAGATATGAAATTCACAAATGGTCTAAAATAACTAACAAATTGTAAAATAAACTAAGAAAATTGAAGAATCCTAGAAGTGATTTAAACATACAAGTGATGAAGCAGTGCTAAAGAATGATCACAAATGCTTGTTTAGGTGGTAGATGATTGAATCAGATGTGTGCAAAATTTTAAAGTTTAGACTGCTCAGAGAAGGAAAAGCTTGTACAGCATCCCCAGGCTACTATTTGTACTAGCAGATACATTCTGGGAAATAAAGGTGGAGTGTGGTCACATAGTTTCTTCCGCGGACTACACTCTGTTACCTGAAGGCTCAATAACCTTGATGATCCACAATCCGTATATTTTGTGGTGCGATTGTAGAGTTTGAATGTTTGACTACGGACCACATGATTTGGTGTGAGATTGCTAAATGGCTAGTTCTCTGACAAATCAAACTTTAGAGAGATTGTATTTTTCCCATCCAGTTTTTACGGTCCGCACAAGACTTGTGCGACCACAGTTGCCTTCTGTTGTAGCGCCCAAAATTGTACGGTCTGTACTTTTTTATACTTAGCCAATTTTCATGAGAACATTTCATGTAAAGCACACTCATTCTTGCAACACACTTCAAATTCAGTTAGCACAAAATAAGACCTATCTAAAAAATAATAAAAAGTAAAAAAACAAAAAGAAATATGGGTTGCCTTCCAAGAAGCGCTTGATTTAACATCGCGGCACAATGCACATTGACATCACTTGAAATGAATTACAACCATGATGTGGCCATCATCACATTTCGTAGATAATGCTTCATCCAGTAACCATTGACTCTAAATACCTCATCATTTTTATTCTTCAAATCCAATGTACCAAAGGGTGTCACACCCAAAACCTCAAGCAGTCCACTCCATTTAGACTTTAACTTATGGGGAAACATCCGTAACAGACAACAACACAAGATCACCTACTTTAAACTCTTTATTTTGAATGTATTTGTCATGAAGGTATTTCATCTTCTCTTTGTATAAGGAAAAACTTGTGTATGCATGGTACTGGAAATCATACAATTCACTGAAATGTGCTACCCTTAAGTTTGGCGGCGACATCCCACTCAAGATTCAACTTCTTTAAAATTCACATAGATTTATGCTCAAGTTCCACCAAAAAATGACAAGATTTTCCAAACATCAACCGGTATGGAGACATTCCGATTGGTGTTTTGTAAGTCATCCTATAAGACCCTAAATCATCACCAAGTTTCTTGGACCAACCCATTTAGTTAGCATTCACTGTTTTAGATAAAATACTCTTTTTCTCCCGGTTGGAGACTTACACTTGACCGCTTGCTTGATGATGATAGGGAGTCGTATCTTTATGAGTGAAAACATACTTGACGAGTAAGGTATCGAAATATTTGTTGCAAAAATGCAACCCCTCCATCACTATGATAGCCCTTGGAGTACAAAATCTTGTGAAAATATTCTTCTTCAAAAATGCCACCACACTTCTCGCTTCATTGTTAGGTAAAGAAACGACCTCAACTCATTTGAAAACATAATCAACCATGACCAAGAGATAGGTATTTCCACAAGAACTCATTAAAGGACCCATGAAGTCAATACCCCACACATAAAAAATATCAATCTCCAAAATGGTGGCGAGGGACATTTCATTTTTCTTTGAGGTTCTGTCGGCCCTTTAATATTCATCACAACGGTTGACTAGATCACTTGCAACTTTCTAAAGAATGACCTGATTGAAAGTGCAACTTAGCACTTTGGCCATTGTTCTTGCTCCACCATGGTGACCACTATACAGCGAAGAATGACAAGCCCTGAGAATTTTGCATTGTTCCTCCTCTGGTATGCATATTTTAATCACTCAATCCGTACAAATCCAGAAAAGATGAGGCTCATCCCAATACTATTCTTGACAATCCTGTTTGAGCTTCTTTCTTTTGTTTGAAGAGAACTTATTTGGGATGATTCCAGTTACAAGAAAATTTACTAGATCCACGAACGATGGATCCTCTTTGATTGAAACAGTCAAGAGTTGCTCATAGAGGAATGGGTCATTGATTTTAATGCAATCATATGTCCTCCCCTCCTCCTTCAAATGAGACAAGTGGTCTGCCACTTGGTTTTCACTTTTTGTTTTTATCTTGGGTGTCTATATCAAACTCTTACAATAGAAGCACGCCTCTCATCAACCGGGATTTGGAATCTTTCTTTCTCATAAGACAATGAAGTGCTGCATGATCCGTATGGACAATCACTTTTGCACCTATCAAGTACGGACATAACTTCTCAACAGTAAACACAATGGTAATGAGCTCTTTCTCGGTAATGTTATAGTTGACTTTTGCACTATTCGTGGTCTTACTTGCAAAATAGACTGGATGAAAAATCTTGTTGATGGGTTTCCCCAAAATAGCTCCTACCACTATATCACTTGCATCATACATGAGCTCAAAAGACACACTCCAATTTGGAGCGTTGATAATTAGAGTAGTTGACAATTTGAAATTAGCTAATCAAAGGATCTGATGCAATCATCATTGAAGTGGAATGCAATATCTTTCTCCAAAAGCTTACACAATGGGTTCGCCACTTTTGATAAATCCTTGATGAAACACCAATAAAATCCTATGTGGCCTAATAACTCCGCACGCCTTTCACTGAAGTTGGAAGTGAAAGATTAGAAATCACCTCAATCTTTGCCTAGTCGACTTTAATGACTTTCTTTGAGATCTTGTGCCGAAGGACAATGCCCTCCTCGACCATGAAATGACATTTCTCCCAATCGAGCACCAAGTTTGTTTCTTCACATCTTGCCAACACTTTATCCATGTTTACGATACAATTATCAAAAGAATTCCCGAATAACGATAAGTCATCCATGAAGACTTCAAGGTAATCCCCTATGAATATTGCCATCACACACCTTTGAAAAGTTGTCGGTATATTGCACAACCCAAATGGAATCCACAAGAAGGAAAAAGTGCCATAAGGACATGTAAATGTAGTTTTATCTTGATCCTCCGGAGCAATAAGAATTTTGTTGTAGCCAGAATACCCATCAAAGAAACTATGGAAAGCACGACCGGCCAATCTATCAAGCATATGATCTAGGAAGGGAATAGAAAAATGGTCCTTCCTTGTGACTTTGTTGAGCTTACAATAGTCCATACACACTTTTCACCCGGTCGCCGTTCTTGTAAGAATCAACTCACTTTTATCATTGGTGGCCACCGTCATGCCCCTTTTCTTTCGAATACATTGAACAGAAGAAGTGAACCAACAATCGAAAATGGGGTAGACAACCTCGGCATCCAACAACTTGATGATCTTCTTCTTAAAAACCTCTTGCATGGCTTCATAGAGTATCCTTTGATGTTCAATAGTGGGTTTGGAGCCTTCCTTCAAGTTAATCTTGTGCATGCAAAAAGCGGGGCTTATCCCCCGAATATCCTCCATTGTCCATCCCATTTCCTTTTCCTCTTTTGTAGTACCGCCAATGTAGCGTCTACCTGCATGTTAGTCAAACTAGAGGAAAGAATAATCGGTAAAGTAGAAGAAGGAGCAAGAAACTCATACAAAAAATGTGGAGGCAATGGCTTCAACTCCAAGATAGGAGGCTCCTCCATTGAAGGCTTTGTTGGAGGAGTTGTTCTATTTTCAAGATCCCAGGACAATTTGCTGGGCTCATAAGTGTATGACCCCATTACTTGAAAAGAGTTCACACATTCCATGAAGCCCTCCATCTCTTCAACGTCAAAGTTGAGCAAAAAGGCATCCAATGTATCATAAAAATTCATCACAACACTTGTTTCATCCACAATCACATCAGTCACCAAGTCCATGAAAGAGCACACCTCATTTCTATTGGGCAACCTCATAGAGTTACACACATGGAATACAACATTTTCATCACCAAACCGGAAGGTAAGTTCTCCGACTTCAACATCAACTAGAGCCTTCCCTCTTGCAAGGAAATGTCTCCCAATAATAATCGGTACATCATAGTCAACCTCAACATAAAGAAGGACAAAATACACCGAAGAATGGATTTATGAACATGAACCAATACATCTTCAATCACCCCCAACGTTCTCTTCATGGTACGATCGACCATTCATAATCTCATAGATGTGGCTCTTGGTTTCCTAATTCCTAAAGTCTTGAAAACCGAATAAGGCATCAAATTAATACTTGCCCCAAGATCACAAAGATCTTTCACAAACTTGGCATTTCCAATGGTAAAAGGGATTGTGAAAGCACCGGTGTTTTTCAATGTGGGAGCAATCAAATGCACAATTACACTCGATGAGTCATTTTTATAGTTTCATAATTCATCGACTGCTTTTTTGTCACCAAATCCTTCATATACAATGCATAACCTGTACTTTGCTCTAAGGCTTCAACCAATGGCACATTGATTAATACTCTTCATCATGTTAGTGAAATTTTGAATTGATTATCGCCATTTTGCTTCACAAGCCTTTGATGATAAAGATGAGAAGGCCTAATCATTGGTGCTTAGCCTTTTGCACTACCGGTTTCGGTACGTCAACAATGTCATCCCTAGATGGGTTCACTTCCTCTTAAGTTTCTTCCATATTGTCATCAATAACAATCCACAATTCATTCACCATATTGTTCAGGGTCCCATCTTCTTATATCACCTGCTCATCATCCACAAGTTTCTATTGACATTAGATGGGTGCATCCCCACCATTTCCACTCTTTGTAGGTCGGCCATGGCATGTTACATGTTGTTCCCACCCTTTAGGTTCACCACCATGTCACTTGGCAGTGCCCTCTTAGGAAGAGTGTTTAGAGCTTGAGAGATTTGCTCCATTTGAACTTCCATGCTGCAAACTTAATGTGTTGTGTGAGGGTAGTTAGGCATTAGAGTCGGCATTCTTCTCCATTATTTGTTTGAACATATTCTGAATTCGTCCCATTTAATTTTTCGAAGAACTTGGACTATGGGAAGTGTCACACCTCCAATTTGACTTACACGTGCTACCCCGAAAGATGGCACATAAATAGGAGTTTTTTCAATTAAAGTGACATTATTCGAGATGGGATTAACTATTTATTTCAAGAGTCGCCACTTGGGATAAGTTTGGCTTTTGGTGTCCCAAGTCAACGGTTTATTTAAAATCCCAAATCGAGGAAAATTTGAATATTCAATTAGAGTCTGCGAACCAGAAATTCTTGAGAATTATGTTGACCCGAGGGAAGGTGTTAGGCACCCTCGAATCCCGTGGTTCTAGCACGGTCGCTTTAACTAAATAAAAATGGCTAGGAATCTGATTTGCTATACATGTTTAAACCTATAGTGCAATTTTAAATTATTAACTGCGTCTGACATGTATATTAGAAAAAATTGCAATGTTATTAAAACACATAGTGAATCGTGTCACATAAATGCGCACACAATTTTAGACATATTTTAATTCCATTGAGAGTGGGATTTGGGTCACATAAATACGCACCCTTGTTTAAGAAGGTATTTTATTAACAAACTCGCGCCTACAGTAGCTACCTCTTTAAAATTCATGGAAAGCCGTGAAATTCATTAGACGTCACTTCCAATTTTCTAAATATTTTATCAATTATGGAGACTCGTGGTGTTTGATTAGATGAACGCAGCTGACTTTATTTTATAAGTACATCCTAAGGCATATTAAATTCTCCGCCATTGTTGGTGTCTAAATGCCTAATCATTTGTATATGGGTGACGTATTTTGGGAAAATTAATACTTGCATTTTAGCCTTATTCATGGCTCATTATACACGTTGGCCTTCAAGTTTTCTCTAGCCCACGAATTTACATTGTATCTGGCAGCTGCTGGGCCTTTCAATTAGGCCCAGAGATAATTGGACGGACGAGTCCATCATGAATAAGTCTCAGTAGTGTTTCTTTCTGTTTGAGATTGTACACAAGACTAACTATTAAACATATCAACAATGTTCACAAGAAAGATACTAAGGATTATGTTGTATCAGTTTTCAATTTTAAATCTGAACTAAACGATTCATAATACTCATCAGCCGGAGTATACGAATTCAGCTTCCAAACTTCAATTATAATTCTGGTTACAATATATTAAATAAATCTGAAACAAATTATTACTAAATGTATTGAAACTTAAATGAATGAAAACGCTACAGAATGTTTTGATCTTTGAATACCAAGATAACATTTCCTAAATCAAATATTTATAAGCAAAACAGGAAACAAACACCTAAAACAGCCATACAACTAGCTAACCTTACTACTAATTATACATATTTAAAATAGCAGTCCAAATGTCTAGATATTACAAGGTAAATCAGCCCCAATGTTCAGTCATTACAAAATGAACCAATCCAAACGTCTAATTACTACAAGGCAAATATCTTATCATTAGGTATATTAAAGCTAAAGAAGGGGAAAACATGGTGAGGATTCGAAAAGGAAAATAATAGATGCAGATCTTCAAATTTAGGAATATATTCTACTTGAGCTTCATACATCAATGGACATCAAAATGTACCTGGAATTCAGCAAAGATCAAAAGTTAGTAAATGAGATTAATCAGCAAGAAAAAAACAGCCAATCGAACAGTACTTCCAGAATTTCAACAGGCTTTTGAGAGAATCAAAATTCCAAAGGAATAAGAACAACACTGATAATTCTGAGGACTATTGGGGAAACGAGTGTGTATATCTTAATTCACTCAAACTTTAGAAGAAAAGTAGGCTAAAAAATGTATTCCAAAAGGTCAAAAATCTCTCTAAAGTTCAAAAAAGTATCCCTAAAAATGTTCTGATTGTCTTTTCCTATAGTGAAGCGTTAGGGCACCACTTATTCCTTGTTTTTCCTTTAGTCCCTAATTCAGATTTCAGTTTTTCCTAAATGGTCCTTAGTTTCCTGACTTGTGCCTCAAGTTGGAGGCTTAAATTGTGCCTAACTCCCTCACTAGAATGTTCTAGGGGTTATTACCAGATTCTTTTAAGGCTCAAATCCCCCTTATACCGCTATTTCTTTCCTAATTAACTAACCTGAATATTAAAATTAGTTCTTCATTTGGTTTGGTCATCCTAAACCTGGTCAATTGTATTTAAGTTTTGGGCAAAATTTGGTCTGGACTAACAGGCTCATTAAAAGTTTAAAAATTAGCCAATGCTATTTAGGTTTTGGACAAGTATCTCAATGTAGACTTTTTAGCAACCAAACACTATTCAGGCTGAATGTTCAGTGTCAAAACCAATGAATTAAAATGACCAAAAGAGGGAAACCATCCATTAACGCTTAGCTTACAGAAATAACCCAATTAAGGTACTTAGTAAAACTTGAGAGTGAGAAGCAATTAACAGGAATTGAACACTTAGTTCATGAATCAAATAAGGAAAGTAAAGGCTAATATCAGCAATTAAAGGTTCAGCAAAAACAAATTAGCCTAATCCATGCAAGTACTGAAGATTAAAGTTACTACAAAAACAAATACTCAGTAGCATAAATATGATCCAAAAGATAATATTATACCAAAATTAATCAGGGTATCAGGGAATGAAAATTAGGAGACGAAGATCAACAAACCACAGGGGTCACATTACTGAAGAGCCAACAAGGCCAGGATCACAGACCATGTAAAATTTCAGAATCAGGAGGCTAAGATCAACATGATATCATACCACTCAAAAAACGAAGGGATTCTGGCCAACGTAAACCAAAGGGAGTAAGGCATGTAAAAATTAGAGATGACTACCTAAATTATTTCAACTAATCACTCAAAAATAAGACAAAGCAGCTAACAATTACAGGAATCAAATCAATAGAATACTTAGCTTTTCACATGAAAATCTAACTTGAGATCATTCCTTTGGTTTCTGACCTCTTCTATAGATGTTTCTAACCTTCTATGGAAACTGGCCTTGCAGATTACAGGTTCAGGAATGGAATTTGTGATTTTGAGACCAAGCAAGGTCTCAGATTTGGGTTTCCTTGGTTGTTAGTGATATTTGGGAGCTGTGGGTGGCATAGTTGGGGAGGGAAATGGATGGGGGCTGTCTGAGATGAGTTTGACCAGAATCCGATGGGGTTAGAGTTTCTATTGTTAACCTTGAAAGCGCTATTTGAGACGTTTCAAATGAATTAGAAGGATGTGACATGCACGATTGGAAAGAGGAGGATGAGGTGTTTTAGGGGTGTAATTTTGGATGGGTTTGGAGTTCGGTCACCGGAGATGGTGGTTCCGGCGATCTTTCTTTTGAAGATTCGAGACGATGGGGAGTTGTTTGAAGGGAAAGGGTTGCAAGACGGGGAAGAGGATGTCTTGGTGGTCCTACGATGTAAACTTTTGGTGGTTTGGGGCTGGGTCACCGGAGACGGTGGTTCAGTCGACCCTTCTTTTGAATATTAGAGACGGAGGGGGTTGTTTGAAGGAAGCTGATTGCAGGACGAGGAAGAGGAGGTTGTTGGTGGTCTGATGGTGTAAAGTTGGGGTGGTTTGGTGACCGTCCGCTACCGTGAGGCGATTTGCGGCGGCAGCGTTAGGGTGGCTACTGGGTGGTCAAAGGGTGGTCATGAAGAGGTGATACGCTGGAGTGTATGTACGAGGAAGGAGGCTTGTTTGGTCCCTGAATGTATAGAAACGTTTGGACATATATATATATATATATGATCTTGGTGGGAGTTTCATGGCCATTGGATGATTGGTTGATCAACGGTTGAGATGTACCTTCCTGGAACGGCGTCGTTTTGGGTTGGTTATATGCGGACTAGGTCGGAGAATGGTTTTTGGGTAGAGTGCTGTGTGTTTTAAAGGGAAAGGGTTTGGGCCACCCAGGTCCGGGCCAATTGTGGCCAGCCTGGGTGGCTGTATATGTATATGTACATATATTCTTTTTATGTGTTTTTCTTCCTCCTTTCTTTTTATTATTATTATTATTAATTCCTAATTCCATTTTAAAATTCCTAACTAACACAAACAAATATGCAACAATTTTTATACAAAGATGATTAAAATGCCAAAGATACTACTTGCATATATTTTTATATTTTATTTTTTGTAAAAATAAACCTATTTAACAATTATTCTAGGAAAACATGAAATTGAATCCTAAATGATTTTAAGCATGCATTAATGAAAACACACTGGCACAAGCAATTAAATTCTAAAATTAAATCCTAAAACAAATATTGAATGAAAAATCCTAAACCTCAGAGTCCTATAGGAGTCGTCTTAACAGGGAAAAGTCACATGCTCACAGGTGCCCCTCTTTGCGTGGGAACACGAAGAGTTTTCATGCAAAGACAAGTGAGCAAATATGAGCAATTTTTGTCCGACTGAATACTCCATGTGAATCATTTTTAATATTTTCTGACCGAACCTTGCTTCAAAGGTTGCCTACATATCCTTGGCTATAATGAAATTAGGTCAGTGTAGTTCTGGAAGTTTTGGTAGCTGGGACTACCGAGAAACTGTGATTTCACTGTTGTTGTTGCTACTTCTGCTTGCTGAGCTCCCTATTACACCAAAAGAAAATCAAACGCTAAGCTAGCTAAGTCTATCAACGACGAGCTACAAGATTTCTATCTATGAGTCTTTTGAAGCTTGATCTTGAATCCTGGCCAGCTCTTATAGCAGACCTTGATTTGAATCCTGATGCTCGTTAGCTGCAACCTCTGGTTGGCGGAGTGGCTTTCCCTCTTCACGCTGATCGGCTACTACGACTTCAAAAGCCTGAAGACAATGATTTCACTCCCTTACTTGGCTTCTAGTTAGGGAACAAAGGGGTCCCGGTAAATCGATTATTCATCCTCTCCATGAACTACAATCTCCTGGTTTTCATACTCAATTTTCAGCATTTGGTGCAGGGTAGAAGGCACTGCCCTTGCTGCATGAATCCACGGCCTTCCTAGGTGGTAGTTATAGGAGGTGTCCATGTACAACACCTGGAATGTTACATCGAAGTCGACTGGACCAATAATGAGCACCAAACAAATTTCACCAGTGGTGTCGCTTTTTATTCCATCGAATGCTCGAACACATATGTTGTTAGGACGGATCCTCCCTGTCCCGATCTCCATTCTCTGCAAGGTAGACAGTGGGCATATGTCTACTCCGGAACCTCTGTCGACCATCACTCTTTTGACATAATATACCTCACACTTGACAGTGAGGTGCAAAGGCTTGTTTTGAGCAGCTCCATTCGAAGGTAAGTCATTCTTACTAAATGATACCTGGTTAATAGCAAAGAATCTATCCGCCATTTTCCCTAGTTGCTCTACAGAGGTCTCAGCTGGTACATAAGATTCGTTCAGAGTTTTGGCCAACACCTGCTGATGTTCGGGAGATTTCATCAAGAGTGACAATAGCGAAATCTGCTTAGGGGATTTTTGGAGCTGATCCACCACTTCGTTCTTTGGCATTTTCATTTTTTGGAAGAAATCTAAGCTTCTGCCTCCTCATCATTCAGTGGCCTCTTCGGCGGAAATCGACGTTTGGTAGCAGCGTTCACCTCTTCCATATCTGAGTATTTCTTTGTGGGAAAACCTTTTTGGGCTTCTTCGAGGACTTCTTTGCCCTTGTATGTAACGATGGTTTCCTGATTATTCTAGGGGACTGCTGAAGGGATAACCATTGGCTCATTCAACATAGGTGGTTTAATCAATGCCCGTACCACATAGGCTTTCTTGGGTATATACATGGTTTTGTTAAGCTCGAACCTTTTTTTGGGGGGGGGGGGGGGGGGCTCAAAGTGGGCTGCTTTGCTTTACGTCCTCATGGGATGTAGAGTATTGTTTCCTTGGTAGGGGTCGTCTCAGCTTCGATCTCAGTCTTCTTTTCTGCTTCAGGGCATTTGGCTTCATTCATTTTCTTTTCTTCAATCATATTTGGGGTGACTTTTTTGTTTTTTGTTTGCTTAGGCGATGGCTATGATGGCTTTCAGAGCGGGATCAAATTCTTTGTCCTTGCAGATCATTGCGATGACCGGCCCGTGTTTGTGAGCCGATAACGGGTTATCAGTTACATTTGGGGCCTCTTCATCTCTTAGTACTGTCTTCTTTTGATCTATAAAGTCCTCCACTGCTCGTTTTAAGGTCCAGCAATTTTCGGTTTCATGTCCCTCTGCCCCAGAGTGGTAAGCATAACACACGCCCTTTTGGTAAGAAGGTGATTCGGGGTTCTGTGTGTTTGGGGGTACAGGATGGAGGAGACCCATGTGGACCAACTTTGGGAACAGGCTGGCGTATGATTCTATAATTATTTTGCGGAGGGCGGGGATTGTAGTGATTCTGAGGAGGCTGATTTCATGGGGCTAGGTTCTATTGTTCTGCTGTTGAGGTTGAGTAAAGGGCTGAGCGTTCATAACTGCATATGGTTGAGGGACATAGTGCATGTCTTGGTGAGGATAGTAATGTTGAGGTACTCTTTTAGAGAATGCATGCCTGTGAGCATGCTATTTCCTCATCCCGGAGGCTACCATGGATGTTTCCTCTTTCTTCTTATTTCTTGGGAGTCCTCCCGCCTCTCCTTGTATGGCCTGGGAAGTACCTCTTATGGCGGATTGACTCAAAATCCTCCCTGTTTAGAGGCCATTCTCTACCATCTACCCAGTCTTAATTGCCTCTGCAATGTTTACCCATAGCCGAAATCATATTCTGAAAATAGTCTGCCTCTTGCACTTGCAGAAAGACGGTGACCATCTCTGTTTCGTCCATCGGAGGGTTTACTCTCGATGCTTGCTCGCGGCATTTAATAGCATATTCTCTGAAGCTTTCACCATGTTTCTTTTTCAAGTTGGCTAGGGAATTTCTATTAGGGGCGATGTCGATGTTGTGCTGGAATTGCCATACAAAGTCCCTGACGAGGTCATCCCAGATGTGCCACCGGGTAATGTCCTGGTCTATGTACCATTCGGATGCAATACCCACTAAAATCTCCCCAAAATACGTCATCAAGAGTTCTGTCTTCCCGCCGGCTCTACGTAGTTGATTGCAGTACTTCTTTAAATGGACGATGGGGTCACTGTGGCCATTGTATTTTTCAAACTTCGGTGTTTTATAGCCCAAAGGAAGATGTACGTGTGGAAACATGCACAGGTCTGAGTAAGATACACTTTTCTGTCCACTTAATCCTTGCAAGTTCTTCAGACTCTGTTCAAGACTCTTCATTCTCCTTGTGATTTCATCTTGTTCAGGCGTTTTGGAGGTTTTGTCTTGCACAGGGGTAAGTTCAAATGCTGGCTGAGGGTAGTTGTATGTGAGGTACGAGGGAGGTTCCGTTTAGTAGTTAGGAGTCTGGAATGTAAAAGTTGTGGGGTCTAACATGGGCCTTGGTACCGCAGCTGTGTGGTAGCTGCGCATGGAGGGGTCGTAAAGATGTTGAGAACTGGCCCGGATGTAAACATCGGAGGGCGGGTTTCAGATGTGCCCCAACCAAATTGGTTGATATGGTGGGCTACCCTAGGAGAATATTTGGGTGACTGATAGGGGTGGTGGAGGTACCCCCTGACCTTGAAAAACGCTCAGGAAATCCAAGGATAGCGCTTGGAAGTTCTTTCCCATTGGTCCAGGCATCACACATTTCCATGACTCAGAGCCGCAGGATCCTGTTCTCTTCAGCCGCTGCAGATTAAGAGGCTGGTACTCCTGTAATTGGGTTGTCCGCTAGAATAGCGATGGCTGGTAGAGTCAATTTGGTCGACATCTCTGTGCTTCCCTTTGACCTAGTGAAGTATCTGTGTGAAGCCAACTTACCGCAAACCAATCACTGTTCTTAAAACACCTGAACTGGACAATGGAATTCAGCAGTTAGTTCGGGGCGGATAACAAACAGGAAATCACACGTTGGGCATGATGCACCTATGTAGATCACGGATTTCTATGTGCTTGCCATGTTCGCATGTATTATCCTGACATTTATTCCAATTTTCCTTTTGTTTCTTTCCTCTTATTCCTATTTTAAAAGAATACGATCGAATCCTAGAGATTGCCTAGTTATCATGCCTTTGCACGAATCACACTGAGCGTAGTTCATCAAAAATATAATGTACACAACAAAGCGTTTTTTGTGATTTTCAATTTTTATATAAACTTTGATTACATATGCTAGCGAAGTGAAAGACAACTATCAAACTGGGACTTAATAATCTTACAGACTTGAAAGGTAAGTAACAAAACATACAGCTTGACTTTTTCTTCTTTCTCTCTTTCTTTTTTCTTTTCTTCTTTATTCAAGAAAGATACAAGTTTATGAGTACATTAAACCTTCAAATGCTTTTGGAGCTTGCGGGGCATCATCTGGCCTTGCCGCAGGTTTGTGCGAGAAACTTCCCTGGAGATAGTGGAGATCTTCCATTACTTGACGGACAAATGTCATAGCAGCCGCGAAAAACATAGATTTTATTATGTCCTCACAGTGATTGTACTTCGTGGTAATATGTTCTGCGATTGCCCGCACCTTTTCTCTGATTACCCCTTTTTCTTGTAATAGACGCCTTATTTGCTCAGCCCATGCTTCTAACACTCGTTCAAGTGCTTAATTCAGCTTTTGAAACTACCGCAAATCTCTTTCCAATCCCACTATTACTGCACAACAATGCTCTCGCTCGGCGTTGAAATCCCTGGCTTGTTTGGCCATTTTGTTTTCAGCTATGATAACCCTCTGGTTTAAACAAGCGCTTTCATTGCCACTTCCTTCTATTAGCTGCTCTAGTATGCGAGATCTTTCCTCTGCACCTTTAATTAACTGCTTCCGAGCTCTGGACAGTTCACCCTCAGCCTTATTCAGGTCAAAACCGTATTCAGTTACGTTTCGTCGCAGGTTCACTATGAGTTTTTCATCATTTGTACTCCTCGGAGGATTTTCTGCGGCTGCTTTCGTTTTCTGGATCAGGGCTCGTAGGGCTTCATTTTCTTTAATCAGTACCTTCTTTTCTCCCTCGCCGGCTGCGGCATGTAGACTGTTTTCAAATTGCAATTCTTGAATTTTCTTATCCAGCCTTCCTATAGTAGCACGGTATTCATTTTCTTTTGCCAACCAATCCCACTATTCTTGTCATGTTCCAATGAACTCTTGGAGGTGAGGCCTTTTGGGTGATCTCTCAATCTCGATTTATCTCCTGTACCAGGCGAGGTATGTCCGTGACACTTCACCTCTGGCAGGATCCTGTACACAAGTATCAGCGGTTAGATATTGGCATTCATTCCAGATTTTGTGAACCATTGCTTCGGGGAACTGACTACCACGTCAAATTTTGACTACCCGGATACTGAGATCTTCATCTTTTGGCATGATCTGGCGTCTTTCGAGTTGTCTCAAGACCCGATGCGGGGTGTAAGGCTGGATGCTGCTAAGGCCCATCAAGAGAAAATGTGGTTCTGCATATACATTACTTCGTCCACATAGAGCAAACCGAATGTCCATCCTATTCGATCCGCAGTGATGACCCAGAGACGCGACACTCATTCTGCTACACCCTTTGGTAATTTAAACCGCTCGACTCTGTTGCCAAATTCTTCTATACAGCTTTTGGTCGGTGACCCATGACTTATGAACCGAGGCGATAACATATATGGTTAATCATCCATATTTGCAGCAACAAATTACAACCCTCGAAGATATCTTCCCCTACTTTGCAGATAGTGAGAGCACAGAAGATGTCACATAAGATCATTGGAGAGAGAGCACTCTTAGCTTGGGTCATCAAAGTGCTAACGACTCCCGCTATCTGTATGTCGATGTTCCCGTCCTTTCGCGAGAATACTAAAAGACCCAAGAAAGACACCATGAACGCGAAACATCGATGCTCCTCCCACTTGAGCTGATTACCCTTGCTACAAATAAGGTTTTCATGGTTGTTGAATCCTCTGATATATAAATTGCAGGGTGCAGAAGCCAGCCGATAAGTCAGGTCTGTGAATCCTTCTACTAATTTTCAAAACATCCAGAAATTTATGCATATCGAGGGCTCTGGGTGCGATCAAGTATTGATGTTTCAGAGGGATTGTATGGGTCCTGATATATCCGGTCATTTCCTCTAAAGTCGGGGTTAGCTCAAAGTCCGAAAAGGGAAAGACATTGCGGACCGGGTCCCAAAAAGTGATTAAGGCCATTATGATGACTCCCCTGTGGTTCATTTTCAACAAACCAGTGAGGCCTCCCAGATGTGCGTTGACCCTTTTCTGTCCTGCTTCCCCGAGATCATTCCACCATAGTCGCAACTCCAAGGGAATTTTGTTCATTATCGTGCTCATTCTGCATATTTATTAGGGCGAATTAGTATTCTCAAAACATTAAAACTGACATTTCATAAAAATTATTTTATAAACTAGGACGGACTTTCAGAATACGACCTTTCAACACTTCGGCGAGAAGGTTTTTCGGGCTGTGCTTTCTTACAAGTCAAAATAAAATTAAGAGGTGGACATTTGCGCAAGATCAGCCTTCCGGCGTCCCTTGTAGAAACATTCATCTATTATTGGCAATAATGGCACCATCCCACTTATTTCAAAACAAGTGAATAAACCCGGGCATTTTTTACATTTTGAAAAAGGGGTTTGCCCTGGCCAGACTAATTTATCAAAACCCGCGAATATTATTGAAAAACTCCAAAATTTTTGTGTCTTTTCTTTTTGTTGTTTTTGTTGTTTCTTCTTTTTTAGATCCGGCAACATTTCGGCGCTAATCGAGCATTGATTTTACAAGTGATTATCTTAGCACTACTATATTCCTCAATTTATTCTCTTTGTTTATAGGCCGGTCAACATGTGAATGCAGGGCGAATAAATGCACAAGTAGCAAGTAAAAATGCATTAGGATGGTATTTTATTTCAGGGCACCCATCCTAGACGGACCCAACCCCTGTGTTGAGTCCCCTAAGTCAAACACACATGATACAAATAAACATTCCTACTAGGGATCCGGCATGAGGTTTTGTTATAGTAGGTTCAGAACCTGGGTATTTGTTCTAGACCATGTACCCAAGTGGACAACTCGAGTCGAGGAGGGGGCTACGTACCGGAGACCCGCAACATCATCCCGCTTTGTAACATGTCCGTCCTCTTTCTTATTTCAGGGTAAGATGCTAACAGAATTGGGAGTCTCAACCAGAAAGCACCTCCCCGGAGGTGAGAAGTTAAGGGTTTCGTAGCAGTTTATATGTACAGTTCACATTATATCAAATCGATAAAACATGTGGCATTTAGCACAAAACATGTAAGCAAATCAGAAGAAGCCAAATATAATAGTTATTGCAAGCTCGAATTCTTGAACCCTGAACCACAGATTCTGGGTTCTACTCCCCAGCAGAGTCGCCAGAGATGTCACACCTCCAATTTGACTTACACGTGCTACCCCGAAAGATGGCACGTGAATTGGAGTTTTTCCAATTAAAATGACATTATTCGAGATGGGATTAATTATTTATTTCAACAGTTGCCACTTGGGATAAGTTTGTCTTTTAGTGTCCCAAGTCACCGGTTTATTTAAAATCCCAAATCGAGGAAATTTCGACTATCCAATTGGAGTCTGCGAACAAGAAATTTTTGAGTAAGGAATTTTGTTGGCCCTAGGGAAGGTGTTAGGTACCCTCAGATCCCGTAGTTCTTGCACGTTCACTTAAACTTAATATAAATGGCTAGGAATCTGATTTGCTATACCTGTTTAAACCTATAATGCAATTTTAAATTATTAACTGCTTCCGGCATATATATTAGGAAAATTTGCAATGTTATTAAACCACATCTCGAATCGCGTCACATAAATGCGCACACAATTTTAGACATATTTTAATTGCATTGAGAGTGGGATTTGGATCACATAAATGCGCACCCTAGATTAAGAAGCTATTTTATTAACAAACTCGCGCCTACAACAGCTACATATTTAAAATTCATGGAAATCATTGAAATTCTCTAGACGACACTTCCTATTTTCTAAATATTTTATCAATTATGGAGCCTGGTGGTGTTTGATTAGATGAACGCATCTCAGTTATCATTATAAGGACATCCTAAGGCTTATTAAATTCTCTATCATTGTTGGTGTCTAAATGCCCTAATCATTTATATATGGGTGACGTATTTTGGGAAAATTGATACTTGCATTTTAGCCTCATTCATGGCTGATTATACACATTGGGCTTCAGGTTTTGGCTGACCAAGGAACTTACATTGTAAATGGGAGCTGCTGGGCCTTTCAATTAGGCCCAGATATAATTGGACGGATGAATCCATCATTAATAAGTCTCAGTAGTGTTTCTTTCGGTTTGAGATTGTACACAAGACTAACTATTAAACATATCAACAATGTTCACAAGAAAGATACTAAGGATTATTTTGTATTAGTTTTCAATCTTAAAGCTTAACTAAACGATTCATAATACTCATCAGTCGGAGTATATGAATTCACCTTCCAAACTTCAATTATAATTCTGGTAACAATATATTAGATAGATCTGAAACAAATTATTGCTAAATGCATTGAAACTTAAATGAATTAAAACGCTACACAATGTTTTGATCTTTGAATAATTACCAAGCTAACATTTCCTAAATCCGATATTTCTAAGCAAAACAGCAAAGAAACACCTGAAACAGCCATACCACTAGCTAACCTTACTACTAATTATACATATTTAAAATATCAGTCCAATTGTCCAGATATTACAAGGTAAATCAGTCCCAATGTTCAATCATTACAAAATGAACCAATCCAAATGTCTAATTACTACAAGGCAATTATCTTATCATTAGGTATATTAAAGCTAAAGAAGGGGAAAACAGTGTGAGGATCCGAAAGGAAAATAATAGATGCATATCTTCAAATTTAGGAATATATTCTACTTGAGCTTCATACATCAATGGACATCAAAATGTACCTGGAATTCAACAAAAATCAAAAGCCTATCAGTAAATGAGATTAATCAGCAAGCAAACAACAGTCAATCGAACAGTACACCCAGAATTTCAACAGGCTTTTGAGAGAATCAAAATTCCAAAGAAATAAGAACAACACTGATAATTTCTTAGGAATATAGGGGAAACGAGTGTATATATCTTAATTCACTTAAACTTCAGAAGAAAAGTAAGCTCGAAAATGTATTCCAAAAGGTCAAAAATTTCTCTAAAGTTGAAAAAAGGATCCATAAAAATGTTCAGATTGTCTTTTTTATAGTGAAGCCTTAAGGCACCACTTTTCCCTTGTTTTTCCTTTTAGTCCCTTATTCAGATTTCAGTTTTTTCCTAAATGGTCCTTAGTTTCCTGACTTGTGCCTCAGGTTGGAGGCTAAAATTATGCCTAAGTCCCTTACTAGAATGTTCTAGGGGTTATTACCTGATTCTTTTAAGGCCAAGATCCCCCTTAAACCCCTACTTCATTCCTAATTTACTAACCTGAAATTTACTCTTAGTTCTTCATTTGCTTTGGTCAACCTGACCCTTGTCAAATGTTTTTATGTTTTGGGTTAAATTTGTTCTAGACTAACAGGCTCAGTAAAAGTTTAAAAATTAGCCAATAATATTCATCTTTTAGACAAGTATCTCAATGTGGACTTTTCAGCAACCAAACATCATTCAGGATGAATGTTCAATGTCAAAACCGATGAATTAAAATGACCAGAAGACGGAAACAATCCACTAATGCTTAGATTATAGAAATAACCCAATTAAGGTACTCAGTAAAACTTGAGAGTGAGAAGAAAATAACAAAAAATTGAACACTTAGTTTATGAATTCAATCAGGAAAGTAAAGGCTACTATCACTAATTAAAGGTAAAGCAAATACAAATTAGCCTAATCCATGAAAGTACTGAAGATTAAAGTTGCTATGAAAACAAATACTCAGTAGCATAAATATGATCCAAAAGATAAACATCTACCAAAATTAATTAGGGTATCACAGAATGAAAATTAGGAGGCGAAGATCAAAAACCCATAGTAGCCACATTACTGAAGAGCCAACAAGGCCAGGATCACAGACCATGTAAAATATCAGGCAGGAGGCTAAGATCAACATGATATTAGAACACTCAAAAAACGAAGGGATTCAGACCAGTGTCAACCAAAGGGAATAAGGCATGTAACAAGTAGAGATGACTACTTAACCTTTTTCAACTAATCACTCAACAAAAACAAAGCAGCTAACAATTAAGGAAACAAAGCAATAGAATACTTAGCTTTTCACATGCAAATCTAACTTGAGATCATTCCTTTGGTGTCTGACCTCTTCTATAGAGGTTTCTAACCTTCTAAGGCAACTGGCCTTGGGGATAACAGGTTCAGGGGTTCAGGAATGGAATTTGTGATTCTGAGACCAAGAAAGGTCTCAGATCTGGGTTTCCTTGGTGGTTAGTGATATTTGGGAGCTGTGGGTGGCATAGTTGGGGAGGGGAATGGACGGAGACTGTCTGAGATGAGTTTGGCCAGAATCCGATGGGGCTTGAGTTTTTAGGGTTAACCTTCAAATCGATATTTGAGACGTTTCAAGTGGATTCAAAAGGTTTGACTTGCACGATTGGAAAGAGGAGGATGAGGTGTTTCAGGGGTGTAATTTTTGGATGGGTTTGGAGTTGGGTCTCCAGAGGTGGTGGTTCCGGCGATCTTTCATTTAAATATTCGGGACGATGGGGAGTTGTTTAAAGGGAAAGGGTTGTAGGAAGCTGAAGAGGATGTCTTGGTGGTCCTACAATTTAAGCTTGGGGTGGATTGGGGCTTGGTCGCTAGAGACGGTAGTTCCGACGACCCTTGTTTTGAATATTTGAGATGTAAGGGGGTTGTTCGAAGGAAAGTAATTGCAGGATGGGGACGAGGAAGTTTTGGTGGTCTAATGGTGTAAAGTTGGAGTGGTTTGTTGAGCAGCCGCCGCCATGAGGCGATTTCCTGTAGTGGCGTTAGGGGGGCTACTAGGTGGTCAAGGGTGGTCAAAGGGTGGTCATGAGGAGGTGATACACCAGAGTGTATATACGAGGAAGGAGGCTTGTTTGGTCTCTAAATGTATAGAAATGTTTGGACATATATATATGATCTTGGTAGGAGTTTCATGGCCGTTGGATGATTGGCTGATCAACGGTTGTGATGGACCTTCCTGGAACGGCATCTTTTTGGGTTGGTCATATGCGGACTGGGTCAGAGAATGGTTTTGGTTGAGTGCTGTGTGTTTCAAAGGGAAAGGGTTTGGGCCACCCAGGTCTGGCCCAATTATGGCCGACCTGGGTGGCTGTATATGTTTATGCATATATTTCTTTTTATGTTTTGTTTTCTTCCTCCTTTTTTTATTATTATTAATTCCTAATTGTATTTTGGAATTCCTAAATAACACAAACAAAAATGCAACAATTTTTAAACAAAGATGATTAAAGTGCGAAAGATACTACTTGCATATTTTTTGTATTTTATTTTTTTTGTAAAAATAAACCTATTTAACTTATTCTGGCAAAACACGAAATTGAATCCCAAATGATTTTACGCATAGCACATGCAATTAACTTCTAAAATTAAATCCTAAAACAAATATTGAAAGGAAAATTCTAAACCTGAGAGTCCTATAGGAGTCGTCTTAACAGGGAAAAAATCACATGCTCACACGAAGGATAAGGAGGATGGTTGCTCAGTTCTTGATACATCGGGGGCCTTTGAAAACCTGACTCCCGATTGCCTTGATTATTTTTCCACCCTATTGATTGTTAGCTCCCCAATATCCTTAGTTGTTTCTACTCCAAATTCCTTAGTATTTCAACTACTCCAAATTCCTTGGTTGTTATTATTATTCCAATTCCCTTGATTGTTTCCACCACTCCAATTATCTTGGTTGTTAGAATTCCAATTACCTTGAGGTCACAGTTATTGTTGATTCAGGCCTTGAGAGTTGTTTCTTTTCCCTTGAAAAGTGTTCGCGTATGGCACTTCCTCCTTTTATTCATTGTAAGATTCATCTTGATCAAACCTACTATCTTCTTGCACATTATTCTCCAAATGGTTTTACACTTGTGGACCCTTTGGCCTTCTCTTATTCACAATCATACTAACTCTCTCCATGGAATTGACTTGCTCAGGACTTTGCACTTGTTGAAGTTAATCCTTGGCTAAATGATTCATTATGGTGGTCAACTCGTAATGGATTTCTCATCATCATGCAATTCTTTATGTAGGTGAATCACGTTTGGATCACCTTGAGAAACATTTTCTCCACTTTTCCATGCCGATGAAGTATCTGCCATTTCATCTAAACTCTCACAAGCTTCCGCATACAGCATTGTCATGAAATTTCCACTGGCATGTTGGTTGACCATGCATTGATTGGTAGTAGTGATACCCAAATAGAAAGTTTGTTGAATCATAGCCTCCATCATGTCATTATTGGGGCACTCTTTGACCATTGTTCGGTACCTCTCCCATATTTCATGCAACGACTCATTGGGCTTTTGTTTGAATGATAGAATCTCATTTCTAAGAGTAGCTATATGCCTGGGAGAATAGAAGTTGGAAATAAATTTCTTTGCCAATCATCCCATATATGGATGGAATGGTTTTACAATAACTCTATACAATCCAAGGCTTTTCCTCGTAGAGAGAAAGAAAATA
Source organism: Nicotiana benthamiana (assembly GCA_034376525.1). Taxonomy (NCBI): domain Eukaryota; kingdom Viridiplantae; phylum Streptophyta; class Magnoliopsida; order Solanales; family Solanaceae; genus Nicotiana; species Nicotiana benthamiana. The sequence continues at coordinate 56,280,228 of CM067324.1, read as the reverse complement.
GCCTCAACCTTAAAGTATCCTCGGATATGTTTGTCTGTTTAATCCCCCAACAAGTGTCCAAAAATACTTTCAAGTGTATGTATGAATTTTGACTTGAAGTCCTGGTGAAGAATCCCCGTAACTCTAGTAACGTGGGCATTACATTCTTGATTTGACAGTTGCCCGCTATAATGCGGGGCTGGACTATGGCACTTGCATACCCTTCATTCGGCAATGTCCAGTGTGGAGCCTCTATTGGTGGAGGTGGGGGTGGAACTGATACATTGTCTTGAGGCGGTCGGCCTCTTCTATTTTCTTGAGGTTCAAGAGGAACCTCTTCAATTTGGTCATCTTCCACGTCCACATCCACCAACGGTATGTTACCAAGTCGATCATTATAGAGGGCCATTGTTGCACCTACAATTGATTCACAAAAATCAGTAACACGAAAGAAAAAGAAGATATTACACATAAAATCAAATATATAGCTACATAAGTTTTTAGCTCCCCAGCACTGGTGCCAAAAATTTATCTAGTCTAAATTCACATATCAATTCAAGGTTATTAAACGGTCGATTGCAATAGTAATACCCAACAAGTAGTCGGGGTCAAATTCCAGAAGCAGCTATACGTGGGATTTAGGAGTATAGATTGCAGTGTGTGAGTAAGAACTATCCAAAGTTACACTTCCACAAATTGGTGTTTGTTCTATGTCTATTTTATTATATGATTTTAAGATTAAGAATTGAAAGCAAGAAATTGTTGTTGTTATTTTTCAAAAGATATAAAGAGCCTAGAGCTATGACCTTCACCTAGGTGTTTTCCTAACAGATTGTAGACTTTAAAGCTTGTATTATTGGTCGGGTGTATTATAGCTACCAACACTTGGGTACCAACTCAATACCTCTCAGTCAGATAGTGATATTTGACTTTCTCAAGTCCAAATGGGTATTAAACAAAACAGTTGATAGAAAGTTCAAGTTGGGTTTTACTATCTCTAGATTTAACCCTTTAATTGGGACTATCAATCTCTTGTCATCCAATCTCTTGTTAGCCAAGCTTTTCTAGACCGAGTATCTCTTTATCAAGTAGAGACCACGTCAAATATGAATGAACTAATGTTTGCAATAATTAATTCTAAAACTAAAAGTAAAAACAAGGCTAAATAATAAGTACCTAACCATAAAATAGAAATAAATCAAACACTCATTAGGATAAACTCTAGGGATGGGTCACAACCCTTGTGAATATTTAGCTACTGATGCTTAAGATAAAATAAATAAAAGAAGAAATAATAATTAAATCCATATTGATAATTAAAATGATGAAATCTATATTCAAAAATCTCAAAATAGCAAAAACTACTAAAGAGAGTAAAGAAAATTGTCTACTATAGTTGTTTATGTAAAAACTTTACCTTAAAAAGTGGAACCCTTTCATCTATACAAAGCTGGAATTTTCAGACAACAATGCCCTTTCAAAGGTTCTGCGGCCGCAAAATTCCATATGATGTATGCACTTTGCTTTAGCTTAACAAGATTGGAAACTTGCGGTCTCACTTCTCTCTTTCTATGGTCCACACATATCTGAGTGCGGCTGCACATTGATTTTTTGCAGATCACACAAATGTGATTGCGGCAGCGTAGCTGTTCTTCTATGGCTGCACTTTGGCGGTCGCAATTATGCAGTCCGCACTTTTGTTGAACTTGAGATGCTGTGTTTCAAATTTTGCTCTTGCCCAGTTTCTGCAGCCGCATATGTCATGTGCATACCGCACTTTGACATATCTTTGATATTATTTTGTTCACAATTTGCGGCCGCAAATGATTATCTATTGTCCGCGCTTTATGCTTATGTGCATATTTTTGTCTTTAAGTGCAGATCACTCCTTCTTGAGTTGGATTTCATCTTGGAGGGTCGTTTCCAATATTCCTGCAATTAAACATATTTCATCAGTTTTCGCTAAAACAATTAAACGCTTTTGGACTAAAACAAAAGCTAAAAGGCACTAATATATAATCAAAATCATCAACTATCAACACATTGTGGAGGGGCATATCCAGCCCAAGCGCTATAGTAAGCCAAATCCTGGCATAAATCAATAAAACATGTTGTCGCGTGTAGCCCTATCCCATAAATATCACTCAGAAATAGGCCATCGACCTAACTCAGTCATCAATCTCTCCAGTCTCTGGGACTCACAATATCATAAAATCAACCCAAAATGATGATATGATGTATCAATAAATAATAGCAGAGACTGAAATATGATATGAAATTAATAAATATGAACGAGTATGAAATTTCAATTTAAACATATAACTTTAAAATATAAATGACCTCAATGGGACTAGTAATACCAGCATATACTTATACATGATTTCTAACATGAGGCACAACTGAGTTTCTCTAACACATAGCAAATATATGGAAAAATAACAAGTCATTTGACTACATAAATCTAGGGAATCAATTGACTCACATTTTCTACAGTGCACCCACATGCCTGTCACCTAGCATGTGCATCACCTCCTAAATCAATCACATAACATGTATAATCAGAGGTCCATACACTCATCACCAAGCTTAGAAGTGTTACTTAACTTGAACAAGCTGAATCCAATACCAACCAAGATAAACAATACTCAAAAAATTCTATTCAGCATGTATCAACCTTCGAACGACACAAAACTAGCCAAAAGTAACTCAACTACATCAATTACCGCGTAAGAAAATAATTCCATATAATAAGGGTCAAATTTATGATTACAACTCCTAAGTCAACCAAAATTCAACATGTGGCTCATACCTCGAAATCCGACAAAAGTTACTAAATACAAACGTTCATTCAATCAAGAGTCTAACCATATAAAATTCACAACATTCCGACATAAACTCGACCTCCAAATCCTCAATCTAAAGTCTAGAAATTTTCTACCATTTTAAACCGAATTCACTAATTTGTTGATAATAACAACAATAAGTTCATGCAATCAACTAAAATTAAGTTAGGAATTCTTACCCCAATATTTTTCTTGAAAATCCCCCGCGAAATTACTTCACACCGAGCTCAGAATTTCAAAAATTGAAAAATGAGTTTGTCTCATTTTCAGAACTTAAGTTTTATTTCCCGAGGATTTGTCCTTCGCGATCATGGAATATGCTTTGCGATCATATAGAGCAAAATTTTCGAGAACACTTTTACTCTATTCCATCGTGGAGATTTCCCTGCGATCGCCATGAAAAAACTTCTATTAACTCTTCCCAAACTCTTCGCAGATAGCATGTAGTGTAATGCCATATCTTTTTGTATATAACTCCAAGTTCCAAATGGTTTGATTTTCTGAAAATTAGCCACAAATATCTACAACTTTAATCTTGGAGTTTCTCCAGATTCCTTATAGATTGCATGATATATGCTTCCAAAGCCGGGTCTATGACAGCAGAATTTTCCTCTACGCGATCGCAATTCACAGGACCATTTTTTCCATTTTACTCTTCGCGATCGTGGCCAATTTTATGCGATGACAATGCATATTGTAGTCCAAAAACCAGCAACTAAAAATGTGATAGAAATGGTCCAAAACCACCCCGAAACTCACATGAGCCACTCGCGACCTCGTATGAATATACCATAAAGTCCGATAGCATAATATGAACTTAATCGAGGCCTCAAATCACCCATAACAACATCGAAATGATAAATCGCACCTCATGCTGATCCATATGAATTCAACTCGGAATTAACTCAAATTTTGCATAAAAGTTCCAAATGGCATAACGAAGCTACTAAAATTTACGGAACAACAATCCAAAGTCGATATCATAATAGTCAACTCTCAGTCAAACTTGTGAGCATTTCATACCTCCAAATTTCTAAATTATTAGTTTTGAAACCTTCTAGAAATATTCCAACAAAATTTCGGGCATATGCGCTAGTCCAAAATCACCATCCGTACCTAACGAATTAATCAAATCTCAGTTCAAGGTCGAATGCTAAAAAGTCAAGCTTGGCCAACTCTTCCAACTTAAAGCTTCAAACATGAATTTCATCTTTTGAAATAATTTTGGAACACTTGATCATCAAAAAAAATGATACACATATATCCTAGTACATCATATGGAGCTGCTTATGCCCTCGAACTATTTTTCAAAGTGAAAATTCTTTAAACGATCGGTTAGGTCGTTACATTAGGCATGACTATCCAAAGTCTAGTACTGGGGCCACCCTATTTTTGTTGGTTTACGGAGCCGGAGCCTTAAAACCGATCGAAGTGGGAGAACTAATCTTCAATGTTACGACCCAAAAACTGATTGGGTCATGATTGTGCCTATCGTGAACTAGGCCAACCACTTATTTCAACAAACTCCATTTTTCAATTGAAAACTTAAGAAAATCGTATTTTTAAGAGAAAACCAATAAGATAAAAGTAGGAATTAAAATCAAGTGGAAAAAAATACAAGTGTGACCTTGGGTATCACTAAGTCATGAGCCAAAACTACTACAACTATTTGAAATAACATGACCAACACTGTATGAGAATATCCAACAAATATACTAAAGGAAGATAATGAAGGGGAAGGAGGAACTACGATCGCCAAACAACAACCTCACGATCTCCAAGGAACAGTCCAATATGATATGATCAGCAACTGCTACCGCGCCCCGAGATACCTGGATCTGTACATAAGGTGAATGGGGTAACATGAGTACACCGACTCAGTAAGTAACAAGTCTAAACTATGGACAGACAAGTAGTGACGAACTAAACCTCAACAGGAATACAAATAACTATACGGAAAAGTAGACATTCTTGTAGTTCAAATAAAAGCTCAATAGTAAGTATTAAGAATATGACTAGTACGGAGTATAAATCTAAGTAAAACTCTGATTACCAATGCATAGATGGCACGATCAATGTCTCGTATACCTCTACTGATAAGTGCTCAACCACTCGGTACTGTATGTGGACATCCGGCCCAGGGAAGATCCATCTCGGAATATATATACATCACTGAACATATTCATCCACTACCAAGGAAGTCCATTCTAGCCATATGGAGACGATCCATCTCCAGATATCAATACTTCTGACAAGATCCATGTCCAAGGAAGATCCATCCCTCAATATCATCATCGAAGCTCACTGGGAGTGTAAATACTCCGAAGGGGCTTCTCTGGGCCAAAAGGCTATAACAAACCAACGAAGGCATGTTCAATTTCTTACTGCGGCATGTAGCCCGATCACATATTGTCTCTCAATATCAAGCTCTCGGCCTCACTCAATCATTACTCTCCAGTAGCACACACACGAGCTCAAAATGTCATGATACTAGCCCGAACAATATTATGATATGTCAATAGCAATGATCGAGATTGAGGCATGATATGATATTCATGAACATGACCGAGTATAGAATATCAGTAAAGCTAGTGATATGACAACAAGAAACGACCTCTCGGGTTATCTACTGTATTGGCGTGAAGCCTTAACATGATAATTAACATGATTTGCAGATCATTAACTTAGTCACATGAGTACAACACATATATCAGCAAGAACGAGTCACTAAATGGTACTCTCGAGTGATCCAGGCCGCATTTCTCATGTTGCACGCCTGCATGACCGTCACTTGGCTTTTCTGTCACCTAATTGTAGTCATAGAACACATAGTTCGGGGGTTCAAAGCCTCAAAACCGAGTTTGGAAGCGTTACTTACCTCATGTCAAGCAAAACTCTATCCCTCGACGCCCTTTCCTCTCGATTCAGTCTCCTAATGCCCCGAATCTTACCAAAATCAGAACCATGACATCAATATATGCCAAGGGAATAAAGACCATACAAAAATAATCAATTTACATCACAAATCCTGAAAATGGTCAAAACCTGACCCTCAGGATCACGTCTTGGATCCTGATAAAATTCACAAAACTAGAATCCTTACACTTTTACGAGTTCATACGTACCAAATACACAAAAATCTGACTACAAATAACCCTTCAAATACCTAAAGCAAAGTCTCAAATTTCGAGCCCTAATCTCCCAACTTTCTTCCTTAATTTTCCACTAATACCATGATTAAACAATGGAAAATTGCCATAAACAAAAGTAATAAGGCTTAAGAAGCTTAGCCAACTTAAACCCTTCAATTCACTTGAAGAACCAGTGCCCTGGCTCTCTTCCCACCTTCAATAGTGGAGAAACTTAGCCGAAATTCGCGAAGGCATCTATTTATATGCTTTGCCCAGCGATACTGCATCTGCGGTCCATTTCTCGCACCTGCGGGACCACTTTTTCGCCTACCCAACCGCTTCTGTGGGTTTTTCATTTAATTTCCCTTACCGCATTTGCGACCCAATCTCTGCATCTACGAGCTCGCATATGCGACATACCTTCCGCATTAGTGATGCTGGTCCAAATAGTTGGCCATCGCTTCTGTGGTCAATACGCCACTTCTGCGGCCCGCACTTGTAGTCCCCAATTCGCAGGTGCGGTTATGACAAAAACTTAGTAGCTGAAGCTGCTCAAACAAATTTCCAAACTTCCCGATAAACATCCGAAATTATCCCGAGGTCCTCAGGACCTCAACAAAACGTGAGACCAAGTCATATATAACTATTCAAGTTTATACTAATCCTCGGAACACCCAAATCAGCAACAAAACACCAAATCCTCCTCGGATTCAAGCCTTCCAAAACTTCCAAATTTTGCAAATGATCAAAACATCTATCAAACCACCTCCGAATGACCTGAAATTTTGCACACACATCAAAAATGACATAATGGACCTATTCCAACTTTCATAATTCCATTCTGACCCAATATCAAAATTTTCACTACCAACCGAAAACTCCAAAATTTAAATTTTGCCAATTCAAGCCTAAATTTACCATGGACCTCCAAAATACATTTTAATTACGCTCCTAAGTCCCAAAAAACCTAATGAAGCTATCTGAACCATCAAAATTCACATTCGGTCCCTTTTTCATATAAGTCAAATGTTTGATTGACTTTTCCAACATAAGCTTACTCAAAAGAGACTAAGTGTCTCAAACCTTTCCAAAACCACTCCGAACCCAAGCCAACTAACCCAATACCACATAATACAACTGAACAAGACATAAAGGGACAGAAATGGGGGAAATAGAGTGGTAACTCATGAAAGGACAAGCCGAGTCGTTACATCCTTCCCCTCTTAAACAAACATTCATCCTTGCATGGGTCAAGAAACATACCTGAAGCCTCAAATAGGTGAGGATATCTACACTACATCTCTCGCTCGGTCTCCCAGGTAGCCTCCTCTATGTACCCGACCTCTCCACTGCACTTTTACTGAAGCTATATCCTTTGATCTCAACTTTTTGAACCTGACGCTCCAAATACGCCATTGGCTCTACATATTAAGTCAAACCACCACCAAATTGAACCGTGCTAAAATCTAAAACATGAGATGGATCGCCAATATACTTCTAAATCATAGAAAGATGAAATACCATATGCACACTCGACAAGCCAGGTGGCAAGGCAAGCTAATAAGCCATCTCCCCAATCCCTGGAAGCACCTAATAAGGCCCAATGAACCGAGGACTCAATTTACCGTTATTCCCAAATCTTATAACACCCTTTATGGGTTAAACCTTCGGTAGAACCTTCTCCCTAACCCTTTTGTTTGGACTGCACCGTAAGAAGTCACTCTTGAATCCCCTTCACCTTGTCTAAAGCACCCTTCACCAAGTATGTAACCAAAAGCGTAACCTCACCCGGCTCAAACCAACAAACTAGGGATCTATATCGTCTCCCATATAAAGCCTCGAATGGAGCCATTTGAATGCTCTAATGATAATTGTTGTAATAAGCAAATTCTACCAGCGGCAGAAACTGATCCCATGACCCTCCAAAATCAACTACACAAGTGTGCAACATGTCCTTCAATAACTGAATAGTGTGCTTCGACTGTCCGTTTGTCTGAGGGTGAAAAGTTATGCTCTACTCAACCTGAGTACCATACTCTCGCTACATGACTCTCCAAAGTTATAATGTAAACTGAGTACCTCTATCTGAAATGATGTAAATTAGGACACCATGCAAGCAAAAAATCTCTTGGATATAGATCTGTGCCAACCGCTTTGAAAAATAGGTAGTACACATAGGAATAAAGTGCTAGGACTTGGTCAGCCGATCCACAATCACCCAAATAGTATCAAACTTCTTCAAAGTCAATGGGAGTCCAACTATAAAGTCCATGGTGATCCGCTTCCACTTCCACTCTGGAATATCTATCTGCTGGAGCAAGCGACCCGGTCTCTGATGCTCATATTTCAACTGCTGACAATTGAGACACCGAGTTACAAATCCCACAATATCCTTCTTCAATCTTATGTACCAATAATGCTGCCTCAAATCCCGGTACATCTTCATGACACACTGATGGATGGAATACCGTAAGCTATGGGCCTCCTCTAGAATCAACTCCTGAAGCCTATCTACATTAGGCACATATGTCCGATCTATATTCTCAAAACCCCATCATCACCAATAGTCACATCTCTAGCATCGTCATGCTGGACTATGTCCATAAGGACAAGAAAATAAGGATCATCATACTGGCGCTCTCTGATGCGATCAAATAAGAAAGACCGAGAAATCACACAAGCTAAGACTTGATTGGGCTAACAAATATCCAACCTCACTACGTGATTGTCCATGGCCTAAACATCAACTATAAGAGGTCTTTTCCCAACAAAAGTATATGCCAAAATGCCCACATAGCTTTCCTACTCAAGGCATCGACCACCACATTGGCTTTTTCCTGATGGTACAAGATAGTGATATCATAATCCATTAGCAGCTCCAACAATCTCCGCAGCCTCAAGTTGAGATCCTTCTACTTGAACAAGTGTCGGAGGCTAAGATGATCAGTAAACACCTCACAAGACACACCATAGAGATAATATCTCCAAATCTTCAATGCGTAAACATGGCAGTTCTTCTCATGGGGCTTCAACTAATGAGAATCATACATAATCACTCTACTCTACTACATCAAAACACATCTAATACCAGCCCTCGAAGCATCACAATACACTGTATAAGAACCTGAAGCTGATGGAAAAACTAACACTGGAGCTGTGGTCAAGGCAGTCTTGAGCTTTTAAAAGCTCGCCTCACACTCATTTGACCATATGAATGGATCACCCTTCTAAGTCAACTTGGTTAAGGGTGATGATGTATATGAAAAACCCTAGATGAGCCAATAGTAATACCATGCCAAACCAAGAAAGCTGTGAATCTCTATGGCTGAGGACGGTCGCGGCTAACTCTAAACTGCCTCTATCTTCTTTGGATTAACCTGAATACCCTCAGTGTACACCACATGCCCCAAGAAAGCCATTGAACTGAGCCAAAACTCATACTTGGAGAACTTTTCATTAAACTTCTCCTCTCCCAACCTCTGCAACACGACTATCAAATGCTCTGCGTACTACACCTGACTACACGAGTACACCAGAATATCATCAATGAACACGATGACTCATAGTGCCATCCTTCTTCTTTATAAATAGAACAGGCACACCCATGACGAAGCACTAGGCCGAATAAACCATTTATCAAGGAGTTCCTAAAGCCGCTCCTAACTTCTTCAACTCTACTAGTGACATACAATACAGTGGAATGGAAATAGGCTGAGTGTCTGGCATAAAATCAATACAAAAATCAATATCCCTGTCCAGGGACATGCCCGACAAGTCTGCAGGAAACACATCTAAAAAGACCGTCACTTTTGGAACTTAATCAATGGTAGGAGTCTCTGCACTGAGATCCCTCACAAAGACTAAGTATGAAAGACAACCTTTCCCAACCATCCGCTGGACCTTCAAGAATGAATCACCCTATTGGGGACAAAATCAGCCAAACTTCACCACTCAATCCATGGACACCCTGACATAGCCAATGTTATTGTTTTAGCATGACAGCCCAAAATAGCACGGTGCGCTGATAATCAATCCATGCTAATATCACTACAAAGTCAACCATACTAAGAAATAAGAGATCTACTCGAGTATCCAAAAACCCAATTGTTACTATACACGATTGATATACATGCTCGACAATAATAGTATCACTCACAAGAATAGATACATGAATAGATAAAACAAGAGACTCACAGGGCATATCCAAAAAATAGGCAAAATAAATAATTAGTGTTGAAGCTAAAGGCTGACTCCTCTGTTGCGATGAACCTCCATAAGGTGTGGACAGAACCTCTTAATATGACCCAAATCACCATACTAGAAGCAACCTTTCTCGACAAATGGCGATGAGGATTGAAGGGAGCCCCACACACCGCGATTCCGGATAACCATCTGAAATCATCCTGAGGCCCTCGGAACCTCAACCAAAAGTGTGACCAAGTCATATACAACTATTCTAATATATACTAATCTTTGGAACACTCAAATCAACACCGAAACACCAAATCACCCTCAGATGCAAGCCTATGGATTCCAAAACTTCTAAATTTTGCAAACCATCAAAAAGTGTATCAAACCACCTCCGAATAACCTGAAATTTTGCACACACATCACAAATGACACAACAGACCTGCTCCAACTTTCAAAATTCCATTCCGACCCCGATATCAAAGTTTCCACTACAAACTGAAAACTCCAAATATCCAATTTTGCTAATTCAAGCCTAAATCTACCACGTACCTTCAAAATACATTTCAATCACACTCCTAAGTCCCAACTCACCTAACAAAGCTATATGAACCATCAGAATTCACATCCATTCCCTTTTTCACATAAGTCAACATGCGATTGAATTTTTTAACTTAAGCTTACCCAAAAGAGACTAAGTGTCTCAAACATTTCCAAAACCACTCTGAACCCGCACCAACTAACCCCATACCATATAACACAACAGAACAAGGCAAAAAGAAACATAAATCGGGGAAACAGAGTGGTAACTCATGAAATGACCGGCTAGGTCATTACACTCAAGTTCCAATATACGACCGAAGTGTCAAATGGCGAGGCCACGATCAAAAGCTTGGAACTTTTGGATGAAAGGCTTGAGGATGCCCTAGTGTTGTTGGTAGCCCAGAAATAGCAAATAGAAATATACTACAAACATTGAGCCTATCTCCAACACTTCAAGATCAGGAACTTGGTGTTGATAAAAGTAACATTACATGCACAGAACTTGAACGAGGGAAACCTTGGACCAAATTGAGAAGGGCCATATTGATTCGTCATAATTGCTAGAAAAGGATCATACAAACTCGATGCAGGGAACGGTGTGCAGCTGCCAAACAAATGAAATGTGACACACTTAAAGGGGTACTATAACTAAGGTACTCCCTAAATTAATCTTTAATAATATTGCAAATCGTACTAACACCCGCAAGAAACGACCACAGATGGATGTGGCTATTACATCTTAAAGCACGCATTGCACTCTTTTTCCCTTGAACCGGTTATGTCCCAAGTTGGGTTTTTGCCAAGGTCTTTAATGAGGAAAAAGTAAAATATGCTAACATAGATTCAAAGGCCGGTCTTAAACCGAAGTCAATGGGCGTTCATTTTGCATCAAAAACATCTGAGCCCTATCAAGATCGGCCTCGAATATTGGGGGCCACCACTTTCTGAATAAGGTTTTTAGCAAGAAAAAATAAAACTTTATATGATGGAAACTAAGGCCCGATGGTTAGGATTCATTGTAAGGGCCAAATGATCGTAGGACCACATAGTCCACTTTAGCCATGATTTTGATCATGTACTTAACACACAAAAATGAAAGAAAGTTCCGCTTTGCCATTACACATTCTCTTGCGTCTTCAATTTTGGACCGTAAGAGCCCATGGGTTGCCCCTATTTGGGGACTATCGAGCCCAAAGAGTTACCACTACTTGGGGACAGTCGTCCAAGAAAGGTTAGGACAACTCATTCTACTAAATCCTGGAGGCACCAAACCTATTAGGAGGTACCTAAATACAAAAGGCTATGGCCGCCCTAAAATGGCTGGAAGACGTTCGAAGCTTGTAATCATAAAGCAAGGCCTTTATTAGAGCTTGAAACCTGTTAAAAGTTTGATTTCGGCAAAAGCATCGTCTAAAATCACTTAAGCATCTTGAAAAACCTTCTGGTCACACCGAGTTATTCAAAGCCTGGAGAAAACAAAGTCATGATGAAGTTAGGCTCTGTTCGAAGCTCTGACAAATGAACACCCTATAATTACATCTTCTATGCTAAGGCATTAGAAACATTACAAGAACAAAAATTATGAAAATATGCTGGAAAAGTAAAGACACAAAAGGTCCAGAAAAGGAAAATGATGTATATATTCTGGAATATCCTTAAATATCCCCATAGAAACGACAGCAAAATAAACAAAAGAAAAAAATATATAAATGATTTAAAAAAAATTAAAAAGTACTAGGGCACCTATGCCTAATCTTCACCGGGGCCCGATTCATCGCCAGAACTATTATAATCTTCGGATCCCTTGGAGCCCTTGGAACCCTCGGAGCCTTTGGCATCCTTAGGATCGAAAAGTTTCTTTTTAGCTTCCTCAATATCTGCTGACAAGTCAAAACCTCGGGCGTGAATCTTGTTGAGGGTCGCTCTTTGAGATATCCACTTTATATATTCGGCATTTTCCCTCAAGCGGGTCTCGACTGCCTCCACATCAGCCTTATATTGGGCCATCGCTTCTTCGAAATTGGCAGATGATACGTCTAAGTTATTCTTCACTACCACATATTCTCTACTAAGGGTGTCCCTTTCAGCGACAGTCGAGCTCAATTGTACTCGGAGTTTGTTCAGCTGAGACCACTTGTCAACTTTGTCTTTCGCCACCTAGAGTTGATTCCCAACCAATGCCATATTCACCTTAGCGGTTTCCTTCTCCGAAGCCAGAATGTCCTTTTTTCTTTTCCACCAATCATCCATGGCTTAGACCTTTCTCATCTCGACTCGGAGTTGGTCGATTAGTTCAATATTCTATTGGACCTGCAAGGTTTTGTTGTTAGTCACCATGACTAGCTCCTTGTTTTTAGTTTCAAAGACCAATACCGTTTTAATCACATCAGCATGATCTCGCTTTAGGGTCAAATATTCCTTCTAAGCCCTATCCAACTCTGCTTGAAGGTCCTTGATGACCCCGTATTGGTTCTTATTGAGGAGCATGTGCAAATCTCTTTTCCAAACCTCCTCTTTGAGCTCGAATTTGAGCTGGTTGATTTCGAAAAAATACTGGAGGAAGCTCTCATAGTGGAGAACTGAGCCCTACAAAACAACTATAACAGTAAGAGGCACCTAAACTTAAGCAAAATTCACAAGGAAGTGTAAAAGTGTAGGTATCTTACCTGGTTCAGCTCCTGCTGCGCCTTGTTGAGCAGACTCGATGCTCCCACCTCGTTCATCTTTACTTGGTCCTAATCGATCACCAAGCATCGAAGGTAGATGGTTATGCCCACAGGAACAAATAGAACCCGAGCATCCTCTGAGATCGTGAGAATGATTATTCTTTTACGTACAAGGTCCACACTCAGTGTGGGAAACTAGTTTACTAGTTTTGGGCTTGAACTCGAAATGCTAGATTTCGAGGACACGTCCTTCTTTGGGATCTCTAAGTCACCCAGCCCAGAAAAATCTTCCAAAGTTGACATATTCATTCCATTAAAGAAGGAGTGAAGAGGGTCATCTATGCTGTGAACTCTTTCACCTGACTTTTCTTTACCTTTTTGGGCCTCTTCAGGCAGGGACTCTGTATACGAGGGCATCTCGACAATGTGTATTACGTAGTTCACCTCATTCAAAACAGAAGTGGCTTCTTGGGAGGTTGCAACCCCCATCTCCACTTTGGCCTCTCGAGGTCAGAAGGCTATCAACCTCGTAGCTCCTTTCTTGTTTGCTGCCTGATCCTCGTCAGGAGTTGATTAATGAGATAAAATTGTCATCTTTTTTTAGGCTAATATTTTAGCCAGTAAATCAAGTCAAAGTGACCTGGAACCTAATATTCTTCTTGGTCTTGCGATCCCTAGGGGCCGCTCTCCTTTCTATCTTCACCTAGGGCCCCTCTAAACACGAGGATTTTTTTCCTCTTCTTCTCCTCCGTAGCAGCACTGGGTTGTCCTCAGATGGAGGGTTTGTTGGGAAAGGACATGTCCTCAAAACTATCGAGAGGCCTAAGCTCGGTGGTCTTAGGCAAACCTACAAAGTAAAAGAGAAGATCAACATCATGTAAGCTTGAGGCACCATAATAAATACCCAGGAGAAAGCCTTACAATGAGAATGGACGTGCGCTCATAGTATGACATCTACTAGAAGTTCATTCAATGCACTCCTTGAGTCGATGGACCGCATTAGGAACCCGAGCAACAGTGCATGACCATAAATATCGCCGATGACAAAAAAAATAAAAATAAATTGATGTGTAGGGAATAAATATAGTTAGGAGACGTGTTCCACATCTCGGGGAATGACAGGAACTCGATAGGGACACAAAAAAAATGCCTCTGCCACCCTCAATCTCGATCCTCGTTGATTCTCAAAAAGGGGCCTTGCTGGATCGGCGAGCGAGTTTGATTGGTACCTATCAAAAAATTTGGGGACCATACAGGCGGAGTAGGTGGTCGAGGTTAAACGGAGAAGAGTCGCTTTTTTTCACAAAGTGGCATAAGAGGATCACGATCCTACAGAAAGACGAGTGTATTTTTGCGAGGCCCACTTCGTACCTCTTGTAGAAGGGCATGATTACCAGGTCAACTAGGACAACGTAAGGGGTAAGTATAATCACTTAAATACCACTCCATGTGGGTTGTAATGTGATCGCCAGGTCTGGGGACAGCCTTGTCTTTGCCTTCCCATCTTTAGTCCGCTTAGACTATGGGAAGGGTATCATCAGTAATTAAGCTTATGTATCTCTATGCTCCTTCACTCCAGTCCTGTTTGGAGGAGGACTTCTCAACTTTGAAGTCATCAGTAATTGAAAAACCCATGATATAGAGCTTTTCATGGGAGGCTCTAGGGTAGCCTTGGGAGAAGACACCTCGGAGCAGTCTCCTCGTGAGGAGCAACCTCGACATCAGTGGTCAGGTAGACAATGAAGGGGCATCCTACTGAGGAACTGAATTGGAAGCTTTAGCCATTTGAATTGGGGATAATATGAAGATTTAAAGAAAAATTATGAAGGTTTGAAGGAACAAGTATCAAGGTTGAAGAAAGTAGTATGTAGATTTGAAGGTAGGATGAATATCTAAGTAGAAACCTAAGAGCAATTATAAGGATTTGAAAGAGTTGAATGCAGTTAGAGAGCTCGAGGGTAAAAACTAGGATCAGAAAGTAGAAAAGTACAAAAGGTCGAAGCATTTATAGGAGGAAATGTTATTAACACGGAGCGCTTCATTTTCAGAGATGATCAACCAATGATCGACACGTTTCTGAAGTCAGAACGACGCGACTAATGGGATGTTTCAGATTATTCATCATCTCGTTTGTAAGGTACGAAGGAAGGAACTAGGGTTCATTTATTTTTTACCATCATTTCAGCCAACCTACTAGTTGAGAAACGAGGGGACTATCTGTATACGGGTGAACTCGGGGTTAACGCTCACCCCAACTTCCTGGTAGGTAAAAGTAAGAAAGAGTATGAATGTATAAGATGGGGACCGAAGTTGGAAAGTCTTTGGATCGAGGGTGAAATGGGGTACTCTTCAATGGGGCCGATTAGATAACGCTCCCTGAACCTAGAGTGAGCTCCAACACCTCAAAAATCACTACAAATGGTTGTGTATGGCTAATAGAGGACCGTGACATCAGCTGCTACATTCAATATTTTCGTACCTGAGAGTACGTCGTAGGCAAATTAATATAAGTTCAGAAATGAGATCATTTTGAAAGTACATATTGTAAGTTTCATCTTGTTATCTTAGAGGTTACAAGTCTTTGAGATCATGAATAACAAGTACCAAAAGGGCTGGAAAGCTTAGATGCTAAACGAACAGAAGAAAATAAGTTTCGTTGAAAGTCGACAAATTTGGAATGTTATAACATGTATTTTGGGGGTGATATTATGGTTCTTAACATGATAAGGAGGTTATTCTATGAGTTATTTTAGTCATATGATATTCATTTTCTACATTTTTGACGCAAGCAAGCTGTGGAACAAGAGTTGGCAAAGGTCATCACAAGTTACATTCATAAATTTACTAAAACTTTAGGTCAAATGTAGATGCACTTTTTTCCCAATATACTTGGAATCAAGGAATTATCTATATACCAAGTTGAAGATAAACGAGTCTAGTTTACAATGCATTAGATCGTTCATCCATACGACATTGGAGTAGAGAGATATTCATATTTTCGCGAGACTGCACAGGTAGTAGGTGACAAGTAGGTGCATCACCTACTTGCCAAAAGGAAAGGTCTCAATTAAAAGCCTTAAGTCGGCCAAGAGGGTACTTTTAAGGGCTGATTAACTAATTTATTGCATTATATATCAGGCCAAGAAACATAACTGAATCCCTGCAACTCCTCCCCAAAAGTCCCACATAAACCCTAGGTCATTTCGGATGCTACGACGCGATTCTAGTGCTGGAAAGTCCGGATAGCTTGCTAGTTTCTCTTTCTCCATATTGTAGCCAAGTTGAGGAACTTATTTTTTATCAAAAAAGACCAGGTTTCGTGGGTTGTACCCAGTACAAGGTAAGTTTATGCTTCTCCTTCTGTTATCTATGCGTTTGCGAGTTGTAACTCGATTGTAAAGAATAGACCTAGCTAGTTTCGAAAGAATGGTACGTTGTACGTTTTTGGGTACTGGTTGGCTGGTTGTGATTTTATTTCTAGCTTTAATTCATGGATGGATTATGGATAATAGGTATACTGATGTGTTTTTGATTGTGTTTCTCAATTTGAAAGAAAAGACAAGACGAAACATGTTTAGGTAAATCGAAATATTATTTTGAGTTGATGAAACTGTGGCACTATTTTATAGGCTGTTTCGTGATGGTATTGGGTAGTTTCTTTTGCAACTGATTTTATGGAGTTAAGAGGAGGAAGGGTGTGGAGAAACACCGCATAATGGCAAGGTTGTTTGTTGGTCGTTCGTCATAACATTTTCGGATTTTTTGACACTATTATGGTTATCGTAATGTGTATGAAGTGATAGGGGTATGTTGGGCTGTTTTTGATGGTTTTCACTAGTGTGAAGTCATATATATAGGGGAGATGTTGTCCGTTTTATTGTAAAATAGGTTGTGGTCAATACATAATAGTTACAACCCTTAAATGATAACGAGATTTTCATTTTTGTTATTGTAGACTAAGGAGCCGTGAAATAGCATAGCCTAAGGTTGGGAAGAATATAAATGGTATGTTAAGGCACTTACCTCTTTCTTTTGACATGATCTATAGTTACATGAACATAAACAGTATGCCAATTCATAGCGGATCTACTACTAGAAATTTAAGTTGTCCATGTTGTTCGTTCCTTAGAAAGTTATTCTAAACAAGCGTGTGTGATCCTTCAATCCTACTAAGGTTCATATCTATGGTAAGGATGTCCATAATGTTTTTAGGTCACTTCAAAATGTTTAGAATGTAATTCCATGAGTCGAGCATGCATTATATATGTATCTATTTTACTCTACCGAGTTGCGCTATAGTGGCCAGGTACGGCACCTACTGTGCAAGCACTGATAAGTTGGATTTTACCGAGCTCCACGTGGCCAGGTACGATTCTACCAAGCCTTATGATGGCCGGGTATGTTTTTACCAAGTCCTCTATGAGGCCGGGTACGATATGACGATGATGCCCCCAGAGGCAAATGTTTTAAATTTTTATGTATATATATGTATTATGCATTTCATATCAGTAGCCCCCAGAGGCACTCAGATGTTACAGGTTGTATCTCGTCTATCTCTCTTTACATTACTGCTCTTGTTTATTCTTTCATGCCTTACATACTCAGTACTTTATTCGTACGTATGTCCCTTTTGCTTGGGGATGCTGCGTTTCATCCGCGCAGGTCCCAATAGACAGGTTGGCATTTCTCCAAGTAGGTTATCGGCTCAGCGAAAGGTGTTGGTGCACTCCACTTGCTCCGGAGTTGCCTATTTGATCAGTATGCTCTTGATTGGTACTCTTAGAGGCTTGTAGACAGATGTCAGGTGTGGGGATACACATATGGCCTTGTTGGCCTACGTTTTGAGTTTACAAATGGTCATGTCGGCCTTGTAGGCCCGTATATCACATGTGTAAGTTTTCATATCATGTTGGGTCGACGTATGTTAAGCATTCCCTTATGTCTTATTCTTGTTATCTCATGATGGGTTTTATGGCTCACTTACTCATTATAGTATGAAAAGAAAGATATGTTACGTTGGTACTCGGTCGAGTAAGGAACCAGGTGCCCGTCGTGGATCTTCGATTTGGGTCGTGACAAAAGTGATATCAGAGCAATTCTATCCTAGGAAGACTAGAAGCCGTGTATAGTAGAGTCTTGTTTATGGGTGTGTAGTGCACCACACTTATAGGCAGGATGCTACAGCCCATTTAGGACCGTCACTCTTTCTTCTTACTCTAGATAGTGTGTTAGAGCTCAGTTATAAGAACTCAATTTCCTAAACTCTATCTTATTCATGATACGATGATGCCTATATTTATAAGGACAGTTGGTGAGAGATTGAATGTGGACGTGGAAGAGTTTATCGGAGGAACTCTATTTTGTATCATGTTTATGATGCGTAAATGTCAGGTCTTCAACAAATCATGTGTATAATAAGATATGTAAACCTCTTGAAGGATCCCCAAGGCATGAATATCTATCCACCCATATAGTAAAGATCAACGAGAGAATTAGGAGGTGGATATAAGTTTCAATAAGTGAAAGAAATAACATGAGAAAAAAGAAGAGAAGTACGAAGTACCTAGACATTGAAGATTATCAGTACTTGCAATTCACGTAGGGAAATATATAAGCATCTAAGTTACTTTCAATAGTAGCAAAGTTTTATATAATTGACCACACCCACCTTAATTATTTCCTATGGGAACTCACAAATATAGTTTAAGAGAATTATGTAATATCAGGATAAACAAGGGGTTAGAGTAACAAAAATTTGTGGATGGATTGTTATCATTACCTACCATTTTTGAAGGGTACTGCAAAGGTGGTAATAAATCTCCTTGTAAGGCACCCAGATGGTGATCTCTAGAATAGTGCAATCAGATATGAATACTAAAATATTCAGCAATTTCAGAAAATAGGCAGCGGAATCCTAAAAGGGATAAAATATTTACCTTAGTATGACTCCCGCCCTAGAGAAAGAGAGAGAGAGAGAGAGAGAGAGAGAAAGAGAATTTTAGGCATCCCGACGAGCCAGTGAGATGAATCAAAAGGAGCTAAAAGTGAAAGGACGTTTTGTTGAAGTTTTCAGAATAAAGTGATAGATAGAAGTTTAGTCGAAGAATAAGAAGAAAGTAAATGAAGCATCATGAGTAAGATGTGATATATGGGTGATAAAAGTAAATCAAAATATGACACGATGACAGAGTTTATAGTCAAGTGAAGGAAAATACAAGAGGTGACAAGCCTTGAGGTAACAATAGAACAGACCCAGAGGAAAGGTTAGACCCCACAGTAACAAAAATCAGTATGGGCTGGTGAACAAGATAAAAACCAAACATGAATTAGGGACTGGACGATTTGATAATGGTCGACATCATGAGAATTTCAAAGATCGTGCTCCAATAATAATAGAATAGGCAACAAATAAATAACCTTAAAAGGCCATTTACGAAGTTGCTTACCTAAAGCAAGCACTCTAAACAGAGTTAATCTTGAGGGACTAAAGTGTGCCAGATACAGTAGGTGTCACCTTCGTGCGTAAGAAATTTAGTTATTCCTGGTATAGAAGGTTACCATAAGGTGATTAACGTTCATTGATAATGTGAAAAGACGCAAAGATGAAGAGGTAAAACAACTATAGGTATATCGTCGTAGTACAAAATCTTAGTACTCCCCTAAAGGGGGGAATATGGTGTGATATGGTATTAAGTCGGAGTTAAGCGGTTCAGCTAACTATGGAATGGTAAAGGAAGAATGTGGTAAAAAGGAGAGAGGGATGATGTTGCATTATTCAGTTCCTATAGATATGTTACGACTCCAGAACATTATACAAGCATGACTGTAGGGAGAGGCAGTAAAAGTTTTCGGCCAGGATGTTATTGATAAATAAGTGTGAATAGAACTTGATACAGCAGGAGCTAGTGGCGAGAGATAAGTTAAGCCAAAGGCTATATCCCAAGAGAGATTATGAAGAATATATATATATATATATATATATATATATATATATATATATATATATATATATATATATATATATATATATATATATATATATATATATATATATATATATGAGAATGAACCAACAAGTAATTAGTAGTTGGTTCAAGAAGAGCCCGGTTATGGCTGGACAAGAGGTCACAAATAAATCAATAGATCATGCAAGTAAATGTAGTGAACTGCAACATAGTTAATTCAATCTCGCAGATACGAGATCACAGTCATTAGAAAAAAAAATTTTAATTTAAATAGGATATAAGGGAGTTAAAGGTACAGTTTTTAAGAATTATGAAAATAAGAGAGAAAGCCACTAAGGAGACACTAAAAATTTGAGCTTAGAAGTAACCCTACGAGCACAGAGGCACAAAGTTATGTAACTAAGGATTTTTATAGACGCGTAAGAATAACAAAAATTTCCTTTGGATGTACGATATAACAAGCTCACAACTTTATAAGAGCCAGAAGGTCTCCCTAAGTACTACAATGAAAGACTAGCTGAGGAAATAAGGAAGAAGGTTTCCACCTAAACATAATGAGCTAAAGAGTAAATGATCTCGTAGCAGCAGTCTCACTAATATTGTATACACTCCATAAAAAAGAGTCACCTATCATGGCCAATGAATGGAAAAAAAGTCATCAAAGGTGATGTTTGGGATCATATCAGGTACAGGAAATTATAGTATTCATGGAGAATAAGACAATCCAAGTATTCATGCAACAAGTGATAGAACGACCAAGAAAAGTAATTGCTTACATTTAAGGACAACTGAGAAGGCATGAAAGGAAATTATGGTACTAGCAAGTTAAAAGAAGGTTGCGCGTAGTATAAATTAATAGGTATAGGTCGTAGTGTAAAGTATTGTAGACCAAAAAGGTTTTAGGTAGATAGGAGTAAGGATATGAAAAGATGAGTGAGAAGGTGACAACAATATGTATGTCCTCGGGATTAAACCCATCAAAACAGGAGAGTTGATGGCATCCGTAAGTTATTGAAAGCTCAGTACAACCTAAACTAACTCAGAGGAGTCTAAGACTATGTTCAGTTAGAAGAAATAGAATGATGTTCTGGCGGTAGAATAAGGGTGAAATTGTGATAGATAAGAGGATGACGCTTAGGCACTTGATTGAGTAACGATTTTAAGAGTAAGGGATTTCATTAATTTCACGGGATTAGATTACCCCCATAAAATGAATTATGTTGGGATGCAATGAAATATGGTTATTGAAGCATAGTATTATCCCTAGGTTGATCAGGAAAAATCACTTCAGGTGTTTCCCGAGGAGTTGTGAGTCCTAGTGATAGTGCATTATGTAAGAGGTTGCAAGTTATCAGTGATATATTATGGATCAATATTAAGTTGAATAAACAATAGATGGGTACAAGTTCCAAAGTACGAGGTGAGATTTTTTTGTTATTCTTAAGATGAATAGTAAGGAGGAAGCACTAAAGGACTTAAATTTATACATATAGGATAAGCTGCGAGAGAGTTACCTGGAGTTGGGTAGCAAACCTCGGTAATAATTAATCGAAGTAAGTTTTATGGTATGGTATAACCTACCTAGATGTAGTAAATTCATAAAGATAGATACATAAGTCTATGAAACAAGAGATAGCAATAATCTTAAGTTCAATAAAATACCAAGCAAAAGACATCAGTACACCTATAGATGCCTAGAGGAACAACTTGTCATAATTCTGTATATGTTCATAAAGTGAGGCTTAGAGATTGGCTAAAAGATGGAGGAAAAAAGGAAAAATAGTTTCTAGGCGCTCATACAAGTACACAGTTGTAAATATTGCATGACATAAACTAACAAATGTTTCAATATTGGAAGAATTCCAACCACATGTTATGGCATGAGAGAGAGGCCTAGAGGGGAGGATTCCCAAGCATTTGGATTTATTCACAAAACAGTTGCTTAGATGGAAAGGTAAGCATTAAATTATTTTTAAGGGCTTAGTTTATGAAACTGATAAGTGCATCAGTCAACATTCGAGGACAAATGTTTCAAAGGGGGGAATGATGCTACATTCCATGTTTTCGTACGTGAGAGTACGTCGTAAGCCAATTAATATAAGCTCAGAAATGCGATCATTTTGAAAGTACATAATGTAAGTTTCATCTTGTATCTTGGAGGTTACAAATCTTTTAGATCATGAATAACAAGTACCAAAAGGGTTGGAAAGCTTAGACGCTAAACGAAGAGAAGAAAATAAGTTTCGTTGAAAGTCGACAAATTTAGAATGTTATAACATGTACTTTGAGGTGAGATTAGGGTTCATAAAATGATAAGGAGGTTATTATATGAGTTATTGTAGTTATATGATATTCATTTTCTATATTTTTAAGGCAAGCAAGCTGTGGAACAAGAGTTGGCAAAGGTCATCACACGTTACATTCATAAATTTACTAAACATTTAGGTCAAATGTAGATGCACTTTTCTCCCAATATACTTGGAATCAAGTAATGATCTATATACCAAATTAAATATATACAAGAGTAGTTTCCAATGCATTAAAATGTTCATCCATATGACATTGGAGTACAGAGATATTTATATTTTCGCGAGACTGCACAGCTAGTAGGTGACAAGTAGGTGCATCACCTATCTGCCAAAAGGAAAGGTCTCAATTAAAAGCCTTAAGTCGGCCAAGAGGGTAATTTTAAGGGCTGATTTAACTCATTTATTTCATTAAATTTCAGGCCAAGAAACCTAAGTGAATCCCTGCAACTCCTCCCAAAAACTCCCACACAAACCCTAGGTCATTTCGGATGCTATGACGCGATCCTAGTGCTAGAAAGTCCGGATAGCTTGATAGTTTCTCTTTCTCCTTCTTGTAGCCGTTGAGGAACTTATTTTTGATGAAAAAAAGGCCAAGTTTCGTGGGTTGTACTAATTAAAGGGTAAGTTTATGCTTCTCCTTCCGTTATCTATGCGTTTGTGAGTTTTAACTCGATTATAAAAAATAGACCTAGCTAGTTTCAAAAGAATGGTATGTTGTGTGTTCTTGTGTACTGGTTGGCTGGTTGTGAACTTATTTCTAGGTTGAATTCATGGCTGGATTATCAGATAATAGGTATAATAATGTGTTTTTGGTTGTGTTTCTCAATTTGAAAGAAAAGACAAGCCGAAATATGTTTAGGTAAACCGAAACATTATTTTGAGTTGATGAACTTGTGGGACTGTTTTGTAGGCTGTTTTGTGATGGTATTGGATTTTCTCTTTTGCTAATGATTTTATGGAGTTGAGAGGTGGAAGTGTGTGGAGAAACACCACATAATGGCAAGGTTATTTTTTGGTCGTTCGTCATAACATTTTCGGATTGTTTGACACTATTATGGTTGTAGTATTCTGTATGAAGTGATAGGGGTATGTTGGGCTGTTTGTGATAGTTTTGACTAGTGTGAACTCATATACATAGAGGACGTTCTATCCGTTTTATTGTAAATAGGTTGTGGTGAATACATAATAGTTACGACGCTTAAATGATAACGATACTGTCATTTCTCTTATTGTAGACTAAGGAGCCGTTAAATTGCATAGCCTGAGGTTGGGAAGAATATAAAAGGTATGTTAAGGCACTTAACTCTTTCTTTTAACATGATCTAGAGTGACATGAACATAAACAATACGCAAATTCATAGCAGATCTACTCCTAGAAATTTAAGTTGTCCATGTTGTTCTTTCCTTAGAAAGTTATTCAAAACAAGTGTGTATGATCCTTAAATACTGCTAAGGTACATATTGATGGTAAGAATGTCCCTAATGTTCTTAGGTCACTCCAAAAGGTTTAGAAGGTGATTTCATGAGTCTAGCATGCATTATATATATGTTCTATTTTACTCTACCAAGCCGCGCTATAGTCGGCCGGGTACGGCAGCTACTATGCAACCACTGATCAGTTGGGTTTTATCGAGCTCCACGTGGTCGGGCACGATTCTACCGAGCCTTATGATGGTTGGGTACGTTTTTACCGAGTCCTCTATGAGGTCGGGTACAATATGATGATGATGATTCCCACATAGGCAAATATTTTTAAAGTATATGTATATATATGTATTATGCATTTCATATCAGTAGCCCCCAGAGACACTCAAATGTTACAGATTGTATCTCATATATCTCTCTTTACATTACTGCTCTTGCTTACGCTTTCCTGCCTCACATACTCAGTACTTTATTCGTACTACCGTCCCTTTTGCTTGGGGATGCTGCGTTTCATGCCCGCAGGTCCCGCTAGATAGGTTGGCCTTTCTCCAAGTAGGTTATCGGCTCAGCGAAAGGTGTTGGTGCACTCCACTTGCTCCGGAGTTGCCTATTTGATCGGTATGCTCTGGATATGTATAGATTGGTATGGCGGGGCCCTGTCCCAACCTTTATGATTTTATGTATTTCTAGAGGCTTGTAGATAGATGTCAGCTGTGGGGATATACTTATGGCCGTGTTGGCCTACGTTTTGAGTTTACAAATGGTCATGTCGGCCTCGTAGGCCCGTATATCACATGTGTAAGTTTCCATATCAAGTTGGGTCGTCGTATGTTAAGCATTCCCTTATGTTGTATTCTTGTTATCTCATTATGGGTTTTCCGGCTCACTTACCCATTATTGTATGAAAAGAAAGATATGTTGCGTTGGTACTCGGTCGAGTAAGGCACCGGGTGCCCGTCGCGGCCCTTCAATTTGGGTTGTGACATCTGCACCCAATATAATATCACAATGCGGATCTCGCCCGATGTTAGTAGTGATTGGTAATTGTCAATAAAGAAGTATTTTCAACTTTTTTGGAATTGTACTATGGATGAAACTATCCTACTATATTAAGGGGAAGCTTTGTATTCAGTGGGAACATTGTAATACACATGTATAGGCAATACAATCTTATTTCTCTACTTTCTAGCTTTTGCAAAGGCTTGACTCTCTTTTTGTTGTTTGTTCTTATCTGGATCCGAGCCTAGGACCCAATCAAGGGAAAAATTATAGCTCAATACAAGTTCAAGCAAGGACATGACCTTACGACTGGTTTGATTATTCATTGGTCTTTAACTCATTTATCTAACATTTTTTATTATTTG
The DNA here is from genome assembly GCA_034376525.1 of Nicotiana benthamiana. Taxonomy (NCBI): domain Eukaryota; kingdom Viridiplantae; phylum Streptophyta; class Magnoliopsida; order Solanales; family Solanaceae; genus Nicotiana; species Nicotiana benthamiana. The sequence goes on along the minus strand of CM067324.1, from coordinate 56,254,815 downwards.
TTTTGAATCAATCCACATATCTTTAAAATCACATATAAATTTAGTTGTTATCCATTTTAAGGGTAATCACATGTAAAAAAGGAGGGAAAAAGATCAAGATAAATTGATCTTTGCATATAAGCATGGAGTTCTTTTTCCTCAAATGTAAAATGGATTACTCCTTCGAAGGACAAAATTTGTAATGACCCACCTTTTCAATTAGACTATTTTCTCGGAACATCTGAAAATAATAATAACACGGAATAAGGGGGGGAGGATGAATTTATATACCGCCAAATCGATGGAATCAAATTTTATGAATCTGTTCTCTAATATTTTTCCTTTTGTTTTTCATTTACTTTATATTTTCCTTATATTTATTTTATTTGCATAAAGAGTATGTAACAAAAGAGACTTAAAGCATTACTAAACTGAAAACCTTTGTAAATCCTGCAAACTTGTTTCTCCCTAAATCTTTCAATATGATTCTGCCTATGTATTATTTTTCTAAATGATAAACCAGTTTCTAAGTCTTGTTGACCTTTTGATCAATTGTTCTGTGTTCTAAACTTTGCTATGTCTGCTTTCTAAAACTAAGTGCATCTTTTCAAATTCTTCCCCTTAAGCATTGCACACTCTCTCTTATTTGTTACATATGCTATTCTGAAGCTATCATTCTTGGCCGGCTGAAAACTAAGGCCACGAAGGCTCCTACTACTGACCTCCCTGGTATGAGCACCGCTCGGGGCCATGAGACCCATGTGACCTCTGACACACTAGAATTTGGTCCCTAGTCCTCCTTAAACTATTTCTGAGCAATTTCTCTAGTGTGTGCACTAACCTGGGTTCTTGAAACCCTTGGGAACTCTGACACACTAGAGACTAGGGGTCCTGTATGCTTATACTTGAAATATAGGTAAATAACTCACCACTGGTCATGTTGTATCTATGAACATGGGCTTTTAGAGCTACTGTGAGTTGAAGTCCTGGCATGTCCAAGTGTATTTGGTCCTGCAGTAGGCTCCATATAGTTATTTATTTTGTAATTCATTCATTAAAGTTTGGTCTGTAATAATTATTTGCAATAACAATTCTAAGTTATTAGCAAAAATGGGAAAGGGTTCATATTTTATATTTGCAACAAAATCGGTAGAAATCATGCCTATAGGTATGCTATTGCATATTCACTTATTGTGTGTTAGAAAGCATATCTGTAGATATACTATTATGTTCAGCCATTATATGTTATAAATCATTCATATAGGTTCAATACTTGGTTTAATTATATTAGAAACCAGGCCTATAGGGATTGTATATTCGATGTGTGTGCAAAACCTCACTCGCATGTGGTTCTGTTCGCGAATTATAGAAATTGTTTTTGTTGGATCTAAGGTTGGAATAAATTGTAGAATACATGCCTATAGGTTTGAAGAAACCAAATTATCGTTTATGCCCGTTTGTTTATGAGTTTCAGAACACTGTGTTATTACTCTCACTAGAAAATATGCCTATTGGACTCAATAAATAATTCTAAATTTGTTTCTATGACCTTCAACTGTCTACAATTGCAGAAATCAGCTAGATATCATGCCACTCATTTTAACCGCTTACAATGTATAATCAACAGGAAACGGCATAGTCTTTCAGAGCTCGTATTAAGAAATTGGCTTTGATATATGAAACTCCGTGCGAATATGTAATAATAGTCTCAACAGGCAACGGTGTAGTCTTTCAGAAATCATATTAAGAAATAGGCTTCGATATATGAAACTTCGTTCGAATATGTAATAGTAGTCTCAACAGGCAACGGCGTAGTCTTTCAGAAATCGTATTAAGAAATTGGCTTCGATATATGAAACTCCATGCCAATTAAAATCAAGAATAACATACACGCCTATAGGATTCAATAACTTTAATTAGTCAAAATCTACAACTATCAAATGTTGAATGTGTTTGCGTGCATTCGCTGTCAAAGTGTAAAGGCTAACTTGAGTCCTTAATTGCTTTTTTATGAAGTCCAACTTGTTTTTTGCATGTCGATTTGTTTTATCATTTTTAACATCCTAAGTTAAATTTTAGAACTACCTAAATAGAGGTCCAAAGCCTCCAGGCCATAGGCATGGGACGAATAGTGCACGCATATGGCACGGTTAAGAATCCTAATGCGCTTCAGGTAACAACTTAAAGAAAGTAATTAGGTAGCAGGAGATGATAGTATGTGCTCAGTGAATAATATGAGTAACACCCATCTTGACGCAGTTATGAAGTATTATTTATGTTTCATGGGGTGATCCCTTAGGCTAAAATATTTAGGACCCCTCTCCCCCCTGTTTTTCAATCAATTATTTGTATTTAATAATGAACTTCCCAGATTCCTTATTTTTCTTATCTTTGTTCATATAGATTAATTCATATAATTAATTTTAGCCGGGACCCACAGTTGTGAACCTCGAAGAGTGCCTAAAACCTTCTCTTCGAGGTAATTTCGAGCCCTTACCCGATCTTTGGTGACGCAAACTAGTCAAACAGGGTTATATGCAAAAAATAGGTGCCCTAATGCACCTCAAACCCATTAGGTGGCGACTCTCTCTTTTGAATCCTTCCTAAAAAAGTATTCATATGTCGAAACCCGATTTCACAAGAAAAAAGGGCGCTATAATAAATTTGTGGACCGCAGAAATGATGCCTCCGCAGAACCCTATCTCCTACTCCATGTGCGGGCCGCAAAACCACCGGAGGGGAATTTTTGTCTGACATTTTTGGCTTAGTATAAATAGAAGAGTTGTATAAAATTAGGTCACATTTTGAATATTAGAAGTGTAGTAGCCATTTCTCTTTGCTTCTTTAGGCAACTTTAGCTTATTTTGGTGATTCAACATTGGATTTCTATCATTTAATCTTCAATATGAGTTTTATTGTCTTTTATTCCTTGTTTTCTTTTACATCCACTATTAGTAGCTAGAGTTTTACTAGGCTTGTGACCCAACCTAGCGTGTAAACCTTATGGGTGATTAATTTTATGTTTGTTTATGAATGGGTATTTGTTATTTAGCTAGGTTCATGCTTCAATTGTGGATTAATTGTTGCAATATTGATTTATTGCGATTTGACTTAGTCTCTTCTTGACAAAGAGAGACCTAGTCTAGGTTAACCTAGGTAACAAGAAATTGGATCAATTGATAGATTGATTAACCCAATTAAAGGGTTCAACCTAGAGATAGTAACAACTCGACTTAATATTTTATCAATCTTTTTGGTAGATACCCATTTGGTGTTGAGAAATCCAAATTGGGCAAAAACACTCTCTCCCCGAGAGGTATTGAGTGAGTAACATAGCGTTGTGATAATATACCCCAGTCAATAAAACGAGCATAAAAGTCTTTAACCCATTAGGCAAACACCTAGGTCATGGCAGCCATAGGTTTTATATCTTTGAAAAACACTCAAAAACAATCATCTCTAGTTAACAAAACCCTATTTATGGAAGTACAATCTAGATACTTCATGCACTCGCTCGGAATATATACAACTAAGTCCCTCTTAACTGCATGTGGAATATATCTAGACTCTTTGTTGAGTTTTTTTTATTTCTAACGACCATGTAATACTTTTTTAGAGGTTTGGATTTGGATGTGATCAACTAGCAGTGAGATAATAAATATACAATCATTTACCTATACATTTTCTGATCAACGGATGAACTAGGATCATTAAATCCAATTTTGTAGCAGTAACCTATAGGGGTGTCAAGTTTCTTGGAATCATTTTAAAACTTTTGAGCAACTTTTTAACATACTTTTGCTGATGGGTCATAGTTCCATTTGATTTTTGTTTAATTTGTAAGCCTAAAAAAAATTAATTTCACCAATCATTTACGTTTTAAAATCACTCCCTATTATCTTAGAAAAGTCTTTACTTAACCTATCAGTTGTTGCTCCAAAGATTATATCATCAAAATATATTTGAACAACTAAGAGATCTTTACCTTTGTCTTTCAGGAATAAAGTATTATCAATTTTACCTCTCTAGTATCGATGCTCAAACAAGAATTTGGAAAATCATTTATGCCATGCTATTGGAGCTTGCTTGAGTCCATAAAGTTCCCTATCAAACTTGTACACATGCTCATGACATTCCTTGCTTTCAAACGAGGAGGTTTCTTGACAAACACTTATTATTTTAGATAGCTATTGAGGAAAGAAGTCTTGACATCCATCTGATGTTAAGTTAATTCCATGGTGGCAGCAATGGCTATAAGGAGTCTAATTGCTTCCACTCTTGTAATTGGAGCAAAATTCTCATAGTAGTTTGTTCTTCTCTAGACTATATCCTTGAACCGCTAATCTTTCTATGTTCCTTGAAATTGTTCCTTTATCATCAAGTGTTTTTCTGAAGATTCATTTAGTTCTAATCATTATTCTGTCATTAGGTCTTGGTACCAAATAACAAACTTGACTTCTCTCAAATTGGTTGAGTTTATCTTGTATTGCATTCACCCAATTTTGCATCCTACAAGGCCTCAAAAACATTGTTAAGTTCAATAAGAAACAAAAGGTATCAAAAGCATAGTTATTCGATAAAGAAGATCCGATTTTGATTTTAGAGGTTGGACCAGTGATTATGTTCCTAATAGGATTAGAAATTTGATACTTTCAAGTCTTCACAACAAACTGGTTTTTTCTAGATATTCCTTTACGATTTTGTTGCAGAGGAATGAATTCATGGACAGGTTCCCTCTAGGTTTGAGGATCACTTCCTCTCGGGTCAGATTCCCCTGTCACTTACTTGTTCCTTCATGTAGTGCAGCTTCAGGCTGGACGTGGTTTCATCATTTGAGTTTCTTATTAGCCTAATCTTTATCATCGTGTTCCTGCCTCTCATAAAGGATGTTAGTTTCATAAAAAATAACATGTAACTTTCTTTTAGATACATAGTTCTTTTACTGTATATATTATATGCTTTACTATGTTAAGAATATACTAAGAATACGCTATCTTCACTTCTGGGATCAAACTTTTAGCGAGTCTCTTCCATTATTATGCATAAAAGACACGCATCCAAATACCCAAAGATGGGATGTATTAGGCTTTCTGCCTTTAAGTAACTCATAGGGAGTTTTCTCAGTAAAAGGTCTAGTGATGCACTTATTTATGATGTAGCAGGTAGTGTTCACAACTTCTGCTCATAAACTATAAGGCAACTTACTAGTAAGTAACATGGTCCTAACCATTTCCTCCAAAGTCCTATTTTTTCTTTCAACAACTCTATTTTTTTGTGGAGTTCTAGGAGCATAAAAACTTTGATCTATGCTATGCTCATCACAAATTCAAAAAATTTAAAATTCTCAAACTCAGTACCATGATCATACCTAATTAATTCAAGTTGATTATCTAGCTCTTTATGAGGTTTTCTCACAAATAGAGTGAACATGTCAAATGCTTCATCTTTAAGTTGTAAAAACAGTGTCCGAGTAAACATAAAATAATCATCAACAAGCATCGTAATATATCTCTTACCACTTTTTCTCATTGTCTTTATTGGTCCATACATATCCATATGGACCAGTTGTGTTGACCTAATAGTGCTTACCATTTTCTTAATTTTGAAATAGGATCTACCTGTATCCCACATGAACAAACCTCACAAACTTTTTCTTTCTTGAACTTAATGTTAGGCAGCCCTATCACCAAGTCCTTAAAAACTAGTTTGTTGAGTTGACTTAGACTTGCATACCCAAGTCTCTTATATTAAAGAAGGGGATTACTGTCCATGACATTCAAGCAAGTGAATTCATTATGTAAGAGTATAGACAAATCCACCACATATATATTGTTCACTCTTTTTCCCTAACAAAATTATCTTTTTAGTGGTAAGATTAATAGCAAAGTATTACATAGAGGTGGAAGCTACCATGTTTCCTTTATCACACAGTTATGATATGCTTTTGATATTGTATTTAGTCTATCTATCAGGTAGACATTCTCAATTGAGTGGATTAGATTTGCCTACATTTCCAACTACAATAATTTCACCTTTTTCAATTTTTAAATGGGGAATTACCTACTTGAAAGACCGCAAGTGAAAGGAATTGGTTCTTTTTTCCTCTCATCTGCTTTGAGCAACCCCTATCCATATACCATATTTGGTTGCTCTCCTTCACTTCGACATGCAAAAGAAAATCAGGGATTAGCCTTAGGAACCCAAACTAGTTTGGGGTGCCTTTCTATAGGTAAAATGATAAATCAAATTTTTCTTTACCCAAATTGGCTACCTATTTTTCCCTAGAACAAAAGAATTATTCCTTAGACTTGCTTCATCTTTTGCAACACTTTCATGCTTATAGTGTCCAGTGTTACCACAGTGAGTACAAATCTTATTCTTAGGGAGCATGAGGTACTTGCTTTTGGGATCTCATTTAGGTACAGAGTTCCCAAAGCCAAGTCCATTTATGTTACTAATATGATGTTCTTGTAGTCATTAAAGTGCATCAGAGGACCTATTCCATTTACACATTCTGTGTAGCTCATGCTTAACCTTACTCAAGTCCTCTTTCAAAGCTCATAAATGTTCATCCCCTTTATATATCCCATCTTTTACCTTTCCTATATCTTCTTCTACTGTGAGATTCAGTGTCACTCAAATTTTCAAAATTAAGTTTCGTATATTTTGTGTGAAGTAGTTGGAACCACCGACCCTTACAAAATAATAAGGATCCTATTTATATAGAAGGGGAATCCCATCATCGTAAAAAATACATTAATTGTAAATATATGGTGATGGGACAGCTAGACATGAGACCCTAATTAGAATCCAAACTAGGCCGGCTAAGCTCTCTCAAACTTAATCGTGTGTCTTGGGAACTTCCTCGTTTTTTCCTTTGCCACAGTCGATATTGCCTTGAGGTCGGGTGTAGACGAGCCTCAAGAGAGGGAACTCTGTCACAGCCTCACAAACTTGAGGCCTCAAGATGATCTTCGGAAATGAAATGATGACGAGAAATTGGACCCTTCCATTTTGCTGTATATAGATAGTCTCCGCATTTCCTCGAACAAAGCGATATGAAACGATTTTGATGCCCAACTCTTTAGGCTTCCCGTGAAGATATCATACTGATGTTGTAACCTATGGCATAAGCCTTCATAGAAACCGGGACATCCCATAGACTTGTCTTTTTGGCGTCATTAAATGCACTATCGATTCCTATTCTTCAAAGTGACAGTACTGCCGTCTAGTCAGTTTTCAAGAATGCCTAGATTGCGCCTGCCGATCTGTCTTTCAAAGGCATTGGTAGTCGTATTTTAACCCCTACAAATGGAGGTATTCTCGCACTAACTCTTTATCCAAGTTCCTTTCTCCATTCATTCATCCATTTCTTCTCACTATCTTCCTCCATTACCAACCACCATGTTTAGGGTTTACGACTTTAAGGTTGTCTGGCAGCATTCTCATCAGTTGTGTGGTGGCCTTCTTAATGAGCTTCCCTTTGTCAAGAGAGATTACACCGACTTGTTGCTGTTGTTATTGTTGTTATGCCTGCTACTGATGTCGTTATTGGCTCGAGATAATGATACAGGGGCGGCCTACTTTTTCCCATCTAGAAGAGCGTTTGGACTCTGCACCGCCGCTCAGGAGAGTGTTCAGACTATACACCGCTGCTCACTCTCGTATCTTGTCTTGGTGTGGCACTTCATTCCTGGGTTTTTTCCCAAGGAATAAAATGGCACTACCAGCCGTTGAGGCTAGTTCCCGCTGAATCTTCAACCTTTGGCTTTGGCGGGCTATGTCTCTTTTTTCTGCCTCTTCTGCATCCTTCCCCTTTCTTCTTCTTCATCTTCTCCCTTAGAGATATCATTCCATGGGATCGAGCTGCAAACCTAGAGGAGGTGGCAGCCAAAGGAATCACCTTAGAGGATGCAAGTTCGAGGAGATGGCGCTCCAAGATGTTGCTACCGGAGATGAACCTTCGAGGGTAGACTAGGCTCTTAGGCTTTTACTAAGTGCGTGCACCCCTTCGCTTCTTTGTTTATTTGTTAGGGCCCCTTGTGGACCCCTCGAGGGCTGTTGTAACCAAATGATTATGAATATGAAGATATTTTCTTTACTTTCATCTTTGATGATTTCCATATTCTTTTAAATTTGTGGAGACCGAGTGTATGCCTTTGCTGATTATTGTCCATATCTAACTCGGGTGCGAGTATTCTTTTTGGTTTTTGGTTGATAAAAATGGTACCTATCGGAGCCTTCTGTTGTTCCTCGGACAAGCTTGAATTGGTCCGATAAACTCAGGCTGTCAGGACACTTGGGTTATATGAAAAATAGTATCTCGGGCCTTGAAGTTTTCGAGAGCAGTCTCCGAGTGAGGGTTAGCTTCAGGTACCTGCAAACTTGCTTTGAACTTGATTTTAATAATATTTAAGGCATTGTAGAAAGGTTGCAGATGAGGGGTTGCCCAGATTTATGTGACATCCTGAGGTTGAACCCTTATGGATGGAGCTCGAAGTGATTATTCTTCTTCTTAAGAGGAGCATATGAGATCGCGTACCATCTCGAATCCTGCAATGGTGCTAAAGGTTACCTAAACCTTAACTTCCTTTGGATGGAGGTCCTCGAGGTCGGGTACCACCTCGGGACTGGAGATGATGTCGTTGGCTTCTCGAAGCTTATCTTCTTTTTGATAGAGATCCTCGAGGTCGGGTACCACCTCGGGACTAGAGATGATGTTGTTTGCTTCTTAAAGACTAACTTCTTTTATATGGAGATCTTCGAGGTCAGGTACCACCTCGAGACTCGAGATGATGTTGTTGGCTTCTTAAAGCCAAACTTGGATAGGCGGATTCTTGGTATTTCTTCATATATATATATATATATATATATATAGGGTCGCTTCCACTTCCTGGGAGACCCACTATTTTATATAGTGATCCTTCCGTTTCGGCATTTATCCCCTCATTACCTTAGCACTAAAGTGTTTTTGTTGGTTCCTGCTTCAATTCTCTAGTCTCGCCGTAGCCATGACTGCAACCTCAGGGTTTGTCCGACAGGGAGGGGAGAGTTCCACTCCCAGTGTTCAGGATTAACGAGAGTTTACTTTGAAGACTTTCTTTTCAATAAGAGATGAGCATCTTGAGTTAGTGAGGAGTTACTGCATATGGGGGGAGAAGATGGCGCTACGGGTACTTTCCCCGCATAAGGGCATCACAGATCCTACCGATGGATTCCTAAATGTGTACACATACCCTTTCATACTGGGCCCCCTTGATAGGGTTGTGCTCAACTTCTACTTAAAGTATCGGTTACCTTGCCACAGATACACCCGTTATTTTGGCCAATAGTGTTGATGATGAGGTTTTTTGCGGAGAATAAGGGGCTTAAATTCGCGCTCAGTCATCTCATTAGGTTGTATTGGCCTTTTCACCATCGAGGTCTGCTAACCTTGCGGTGTCGTTCGACCACACCCTTCGTTGTTAACGATGGGGAAGATGGAGATCAGCGTGTATTAGTCAGTTCATCTGGGTATGGATGAGTGGCGTTAACCTATACCATTTCCCGAGGAATGGAACTATTCACGTAAGTGGCACATCCCATGCCTTCTAAAATTTGCTTATAGCGAAGGCCAGTTTCATAACCGTGTTTCCTCTTTTTCTGTAGCGATTTCATGGGCTCCGGTAAACGTTCTTGATTTGCCAGGTTGGGTGTGGAAGTTGGCATCCCACACGACTTGTGATGAGCGTAGATGGCAAGCTGTGTCCTAAGGTAGATGGGAAGCAAAACATCACTGTATGTGTGTGTACTACCTTTTCCTTACTCATTGTTCATTTGGAGAGACACTTTCTTCTTTTGCGTATTAATCTTGCAGTCATAGGTATCAGAGATACTTTTGAGGCGAGGTTTTTCTCCTTCGGAGAGTGGGAGGTGTCGCCAGCTCCCGGACTAAAGAATGACAATAATAAGTGGCACACAGATTCGCAGGGTGATGACGCTCAAAGTAAGGCAAAGCAGGGCCGGGGCTTCGAGACAGAAACATCGTCCGAGCCTACCACACCTAAAGTTTTTGGTTCTGAAAAGGTGTCTTCTCTAAGTGTCTGTGCTTCGATCGAAGTCGATTCTTCCAGGGCAAAGAGGACTACATTAACAGATGTGTGCTCGACCTTCGAGGAAGTCCGCCTGCTTCACTTTGCGGTGAGTTTCGATATAGACCAACTAAATCCCACGCCTTCCCTTCCTTATCAAGTTTTGTTTTGCAGGCTTTTGACAGGCTCATCTTTGAGTTTCTCCATCATGGAGCCAGGCTCCAGAAATCCCTAGAAGAGGATAGATTCCATAGGCTCCTTTGGAAGGAAAAGAAGGCCGAGCTAGCACATTTTGCGGTATGAGGTATACCGAGGCTCGAATTATAACAGCTATTTGATATAGCAGGTAATTTTGTCCCAGGTGAGTATGTTACCATTTTTTAACTTCTGAGGTTAACTCTCCATCTATCCTAGTTCCATAAAAAGATGGAAGCTCTAAAATTTCTTCGGGATGAAACTGACCGAGCCAAGAGTGATTGTGGTGAATTAAGATCTTGGGCGGAGGTTTGAGCTTCAGAGGAGAAAGATGCCTCAGCTAACGTTCCTGACGTCGAGGTTCAGCTCTGCCTAGCTCATAATGATGCTTTAGTTCAAGTGGATATGATAAGGAAACTCAAATTTGAGGTTTCGAAGGTCAGTGCTGAGATCGTTAATACCCGAACCGGAGCAGTGATGAGTCCAACTAATCCTGATCAGGATATAGAAATTTATATAAAGAACGTTACCAATGCTTAGTTCGAGTTGAGGAGGGTTCTTTATTGCAAAGCGAGGATCAAAGAATATACTCGTTGCAAGCCTTGAAAAAAGATTCTCGAGGAGATCCACGCCAAAGGTTTTGTCCTCTCGTAAGAGTTGGCACAAGCAAGGGTGGACAAGCGTAATGCTCGATTACTCATGTCCAGTATCGAGGAGAGTGAAGATGAGGTCGGTAGGCCCTAGATCCTAGGGGTAGGGCGTAGATTTTGCCATTCTGTATGTAGAGTTTCTAAAGCATATTTATAGATGGAGAATGTATTTTTTCGCGTATATGTATAAAAGAAAACTTGTGGCTTTACCTCTTCTATACCTCTTTCTGTCTTGAATTTGGCCAAGTTAGCTGGCCTCAAAGTTTGTCAAAATCCTTAGATTCATGATATAGACCTGGGGCTCACTAGGCTCGCCCGAAGGCTTTTACGCATTCGATCGATACGACCTTTAGTATAAACTGGTGTTAGAGCTCTTATGATTTTGGTCAACTATTTTGGGTTTGGTATCTGAGTCGGCCATCTACTCGAGTTTATTTGACCTATAAGCTTTTATGTTCGCATGGGCTGGCTGCAATGACTCTTACACCTTTGTTTGAAGCGATCTTTTATGTACGTGGCCCTGATGCACATTACGCTAGTAGCAATGGCTCTTATGCTTTTCCCTGAGGCATGTGTAGTTAACTATTTTGTATTCTATCTCAAAATTGGGTTATGACTCGAGCTTATTGGGCCCTCAAGTTTTTATATTTTTCTGAGCTAGAGAAAATGGCTCTTACACTTTGCCCTTAGGCATATTTAGTTAACTGTATTAGGTTTTGTCTCTGATTCAGGATACGACTCGGGCTTAATCGAACCTCAAGTTTTCAAATGAGCTGGCGACAATGGCTCTTATGTTTTGGGCCGATGTGGCCTTTTATATAAGCTGGTGACAATGGCTCTTACACTTTGGGTCAAAACGACTTTTTATTGGCTTTATTTTTCCCTCATTAAGGACTTTTTGAAGTAATTTTTGTTTGAATCGTTGTTGGTTTAGCAAGAACCTCAATTGCAAGTCATTTCCCGGCGATGATCGAGCACCTCATGAGGCTTGGCTCGGAGGCAAAGTATCTCGAAGCTAGAGATGTGGAGCTGACATAGTCGAAGCTCTTTTGTCTATGTCGAGGGTAGCATGTTTAACCGGTTCTTTTTGAATTAAATTCGAAGTAATCGCCTATGATTTTGCAGCGACGGTTGGGCATCCCTGAGTCGCATTAGTTTGTTTGGTATAGCATATGACTGTAGTCATTTTTGTTTGGTCGGATCCATTTTAGTCCCTAGTGAAATAGTTTAGGTGTCTATATCGAGGGTATTCCTTTTCAGGAATCTTACAAATTCGATATATAGCCTAAACTTCATGGTCGATTTTATGTCTGTAGCAAGGTCTTACAAAATTTTCATGTCTTTGAGGTCTTATAGTTTTGTTGATATTTGGTATAAGTATGATTCAGGCCTTGCTTGAGGTCTTGCAGTTTTGTTGATACTTGGTACAAGTATGATTCATGCCTTGCTTGAGGTCTTATAGTTTTTGTTGATACTTGGTACAAGTATGATTTATGACTTGCTTGATTATAGTTTTTGTTGTTGCCTTGTGTAGGACGTACAAGACTGAGTCTGCTTACTCGAGGTTTTATAGCCTTGGGTTTTTTTATGAATGGAGATTGGCAATAGTCTCCGAGTCATCGAGTTTGCTTTGGCTACGGAGCTGTTACTAATAAGCTCGGTATTTCCTCATTGAGAGCTTACAATTTTTGATATTCCGAACTTGAGGTCATGTGTTTTTGAGTTTTATGACACCAGATTCGAGTTCAAGAAATTTTTCTTTTTTGGAGATGTTTTGTGATTTTTGTTCTACGTAGTTGAGGGCTTATGAGTTTGGAGTTCCGACCATGAGCTCATGCAAGGTGCCGAATTATTGACGCCAGTCTCCGAGTATTCGGCGCATTCTCGATGGAGGAATCTTTATTGCGAAAATTCCAAGTTTCCTTTACAGTATGAGATGCTTTGGCAAAATTACATATTCTTTGATTATTTGGCACAAGTACATATTCTCTTCCATCGGGGCTCGGCTATATGGACACGGTTCTTTCGATCGTTTGGCCTGGTGTATCATTTTTCGAGTGGATGATCTTCCGAGGGGATTTCGCGCAGTGCTCGGGGTTGATTTCAAAAGAAACATTGAGCATTTGTTGGATCATCCTTAGGTAGCATGTAGGTGTTTCCTTGTTAATAACCTTGCCACTAAAAAACCTCTTAGGGACAAAAACTTGATGGAAGGAAAAGAGTGCAATGGATGCTTTAAAACCTAAAGGTCTTCGAGCTGGGTTAGCACTTTGGCTGCTTTTATCAGGCGCCTGCATAAGGGTTAGTGTGAAAATTAGAAAATGAAAAGGGAGACGATCGTACCTTAATGCGGGATGTGCCAGCGATGTTCCGAGGTTCGATATGTCTCTATCGTTTTTAATGAGGATGCGGTACAGTCATTTACTGTGTTTAATCGGGTTTAGCCGATGATTTAGTTTTCTTGCCCTTTGGTTCTTTCGGGAGTGGAGATGTTGGCGTCGGTGCCACGTCGTGCAACGGAAACATTTCCCTTGTCGCATGTTGTTCCCCGTAAATGGTTTTTATCTCATTATTTATTGGGAATTTCATCATTTAGTGGAGGGTAGATGGTACTTCTCTCATGGAGTGTATCCACGGTCGTCCGAACAAGGCATTGTACCTCATGTCTCCTTCGATGACATAAAATTTTACATTTTTGGTCATGCTGGCCACGGTGGTTGGGAGAGTGATGTCTCCCTTTGTTGTTTCACTTTCCATGTTGAATCCATTGACGACTTGAATGGAGGGCACGATTTGGTCTAGCAGTCCGAGCTGCTCTATTACCCTTGATCTGATAATGTTGGCCGAGCTACCCGGATCCACGAGTACACATTTTATTTGAAATGTATTCACGAGGAAAGAGGTTTCCAGTGCGTTATTACAAGGTTGAGACAAGGTATCAGAGTCCTCTTCGCTGAATGTGAGGGCATTCTCGGGTACGTATCCCCAGGTTCGCTTTTCTCTAGTGAAGGATATTTTCATCTTTCTCATTATGGGTTCCCTGGGTGCTTCGACGCCACCCAATATCATGTGTATAACATATTGTGGCTCATTTGTTTCGTTCTTCCCGGATGCCTCTCTTACGTGAAACTGGTTTTTGGCCCAGTCGCTTAAGAATTCTCGGAGGTGAGCAGTATTGAGTAGTCTGGCTACTTCCTCCCGGAGCTAGTGGCAATTTTCGATCCTATGGGTGTATTATGAAATTCACATACTAAGTTATGATTCCTTTGAGAAGGATCCGACTATATAGGCCTAGGCCATCTGGTGTCTCTGATTTTTCTAATGGCGAACACGATATCCGACACATCAATGTTGAAGTTGTATTTTGATAATAGCGGTACCCCTGTTGGCCCTGTTTTTTCATCAAATCCGATTCTGTTGATGAGTTCCCAAGGATTCTGTCCTCGGTTGACCATTCGATCATTGCGAGGTGAGTTGCACCTTGGGGTGTTCCTCCTATCGTTGGTGTATGGTTGATAATATTCCTTATTTGGCTTTGGCTCCTTCGTCAAAAGCCTACTCGGGTATACTGAGCCCATGGGGGCTCCCAGTTGATCATCCTTAACACTGATCTTTTACAAATATTGGTCGTTGATGTCCGACCATGTTACGGTGGGATACTCGATCAGATTCTCTTTCAGTTGCCTTGAGGCCACAGAGCTTCGTTCATTCGGGCCTTGAGTGAAGGCCTGCATAGCCCAGTCGTTAGAGACCGGGGGTAGTTCCATTCATTCTATTAGGAAGTGAGATATGAACTCTCATAGTATTTCGTTCTCCCCCTTCTTGATCTTGAACATGTTAGATTTCCTCGTTGCTACTTTGCTGGCACCGACGTGTGCCTTCATGAAGGAGTCTTCCAGCATGGCGAACGAGTCTATGGAGTTGGGATCTAGGTTGTAATACCACATCATGGCCCCCTTCAAGAGTGTTTCCTTGAACTTCTTCAGTAAGAAAGACTTGATCTCGTCGTCTTTGATGTCGTTGCCCTTCACTATGCACGTGTAGGCAGTAACGTGCTCATTAAGATCCGAGGTCCCATTAAACTATGGGAGTTCCGGCATTCTAAACATCGTTGGAATGGGTATCGGAGCCGATTCCTCAAGGAACGACCTTTGCACGAACTTCTTCGAATCCACACCTTTCAGGATCGGAGATGCGTCCAGGATTTGGTCAACCCTGGAGTTGTAGGTATCAACCTTTCTCGTTAGCTGCTATTATTTTCTCGCCCGATTCAATCCTTTTGTAAGGTCCTCGAGCATTTTTACGATGGCGGGATCGACTATCGACCCATTATGACATGACCTCTTTGGTACATGTTTGGCTAGGGGAGTTGTTCCAGATGCTACCGTGCTAGGTGTCTTCTGGTGACTTTGTAGCTGGGGCAATAGCCAGCTGTTGTGACTCTAACATTTTAAGAATAACATGAAGGCTAACTTCCCGGTCTTCCCGAGCTATGGGCTTTTTGGGCTTCCTGTTGGTCGCCTTGTTGTATGTTCATATCGGTTCGTGAGGTTTTATCGACCTGCTGTGCGCCGCGCGAACCCTCGTCAGCTAGAATTAGTCCAGGTGCATTCTCGGGATTCTGTGGTGGCGCAGAAACGATCGGAACAGCCACACCATTTTCTCCGTAGTTTTCAAGGTTGTCATTTTCAACTCTGTTTACTGAGCTAGACAATTTGACCTGAAATCTAAGATCCTGGAAAAGAAAGAGTGTGAAAGATAATTTACGTTGTGTAATGAAACCAGCAAGAAAATAATTACTATTATTTTTATCCCCATAGTGGGCACTAAACTGTTAACTGTAAAAATAATAATAATAATTAAATTTGTTGATGGGACTCTAAAAATACATGATCTATTTTTATTCAAGTTGTTTAGGCAGATGATGCTATATGTATAAAGTTTAGAGGCGAAGTGTGAGCTAAAATAGAGTTATAATCAAACCGGTTAGCTAGTTAATCGGGATCTCGAACTAACCAATATAGAGCCTCGAGGTCAATTTCTGGGCTCGGGCTCGAGCTATTAAGGGTAATCTTAGAAGGGCTAATAGTTATAAAACGATCAGCGAAGGTTCTTTATGGCCAATGATAAGCGATAAATGAAGAACAGATATGGAAATAATAAATAAGAGCAATGATATCGAGAGAGTATGTTAGAGAGAAAAGAGAGAGAGTTCTTGTATATTTCGTGTGAAGTACTTGGAACCACCTACCCTTACAAAATGATAAGGATCTCCATTATATAGGAGGAGAATCCCAACACACTACAAAATACATTAATTGTAATGATATGGAGATGCGACAGCCTAATTTGGGTCCACACTAGGCCGGCTAGTCTCTGTCAGACTTAGCCGTGTGTCTTAGAAATTTCTCTATTTTTACCCTAGCCATGGTCAATATTGCCTCTACGCCGGGCATAGACGAGCCTCGAGGGAAGGAACTCGGTCACAGCCTCGCAACCTTGAGGCCTCGAGATGAACTTCCAAAATAAATTAATAACGAGAAATCGGACCCTCCGATTTTGTCGTATCACTTTCTTTAGATAGAAATTTAATTTTATCTTTTCATTAATGGACACTTACCTCAATTTCTTCATCAGATTTTTCAATAGCCATTAGAGCTCGTGCATCATCATCATCATCATCCAAACCTCATCTGAGCTATCTTACCATGCATCAATCATTGCTTTGGTGGATCATTTGTTGTTGCTTTTATTACGATGAACTTATTCCTTCTTCGTGTTCCTTTGTTCAGCTCTTTCATTTTTCCATTCAATCTCCCACAATGGACAATTCTTGATTATGTAATCAGGCTTTTCACATTTATAACACCCATTATTTACCTGCTTCTCTGGAGCGTTGTTTTTGCTGTGGCTTCCACTTCTTGAATTTTTTTTCTTTTCCTTAGGTACTTCTTGATGTCTTTGGTGATTATTGTCATTTCATCAAAATTAGAACCTTCAATGATTTTGAGTATTAGATTCTTTTCGTTCTTAGGTACATCCATGAGCCATCTTCATGGGTCGCCTCCTAACTTCATAAGCTTTATTATTTCAATTAATTCATCCGAAAGAAACAATGTTCTTTGACTTCTAAATGACAGTGATCTTGCATTTCAATCAATGCGTCAAAACCAAATCCGCTCAGGCCAACAAATTTGCTTGAACTACTAAATGTGTTGGGGCATCTTTCATCCCCTTAATTCTATGGGGCTAATCAAGAAAAGAGATAGAATATTCTAGAAGCAAAAAGGTAAATATATCTTCGACTTATTAACCTAGAACAGTATTGTCAATTTATTGTAATTTCTTTCAGCTGTCTGATAGGGAAGGGGAAATCATCCATTTCTCGTTTCAATGTCGTTGGGGATATCGTGTCATATGTTGTACATGTATTGAGATCACCCATTTCATAACCATTGTCAAGTGTCATGTTTATTGAACCACTTATTAGTGGTGTTGGATCATATAAAATCCACCCAGGTGTTGAACCTTTTATTAATTTCGTTGAACTTTTTTTTTAATTGTACTTTACTGTCTCAAATATCTTTATGTTTAACAAAAACCCCGATTGAACTTACTTTAATATATCAGATTTTACTAAGTAAAGAATAGTACATGAAAAATTCAAGTTTATAGCAGCAATCAGATTTTCACATCTAATCTCGCTTCGATGTTTATGGATGTAACCTTATAATACTAATTGTTGTTATCTATGTGCCAATTAACACATGGATACATTCTCACTAATTATCATGGTAATATAAATAATACAACAAGTCAACAGCGACCGAAAAAAAAAACTTAATGTCTCATTCGTTGTCGGAGTCGATTATATAAATTCTCACTATTTATAAAGCTCCTGTAACACAACAACAACAACCCAATATATCCCATTTAGTAGGGTCTGAGGAGGGTAGTATGTAGGCATACCTTAACCCTACCCTTGGGTAGAGAGGCTGTTTCCAAATAAACCCCCGGCATCCTTTCCTCCAAGAACTTCCTTGCTCTTGGGGGAGACTCGAACTCACAACCTCTCGGTTGAAAGTGGAGGTTGCTTGCCATCATAACAACCCCTCTTATCAAAATATATAAGTAATTCAAAATTATAGAAAATTAATTTATCTAGCACCACAATATTTAAGTTGTCCAAGAGTGACACCATGGTGTAAATACAATCGCTGATAATTTTGTAGCTGTTCAGTTTTTCCACACGCGTAATTCTGGTGGGGCACGACATTGTACTACTATTCGAGTCTCTAGTCCTTTTTCCTAAAAGTCATGTCCAATGCAGAGAAGAAACAAAAGAAACCTCAGCTTACCAATAAATACGACAGTTTTCTTTCTTTGTTTTTGTGAATTTTCTTCAAAAACATCTTTCTGCCTATAAGTCTATAGCCAGCAGTTGAGTATATAGCAGTCTAAGAAATGTTAAGCTCCTGCTTAGGAAGCTGCTTTGGTGGTGGCGATGGTGATGGTCTTATGTGGCACATGGACTTGAAACCACATGCAACAGGTGACTATTCAGTAGCAGTGGTTCAGGCCAATTCATTGCTTGAAGACCAGGGTCAAGTATTTACAACACCTTCTGCTACTTATGTTGGTGTTTATGATGGCCACGGTGGCCCTCAAGCTTCTCGTTAAATTAACAACAACCTCTTCCCTTATCTCCAAAGTAACTCCAATCTCCCTCTTTATACTATTGTACTATCAAAGTTTGAGTCTTTGAGTTTTAGAGTGAGTCTTCTAGGACCATTACTATTTTCTTCTCTCACATAGGTCCAATATAATAGTAACAAAATTATGCTAGTTCAATTTTTCTGTTTAATTTGTCCGGTGGAGAATTTCTAACCTAGTAGTATAATTTTTCTAACACCGTGATTGTTGGATTCTCTTCTAGTACTTTCCTCTTTTTCTTTTTTTTTGTAATATGGTGGCCCGGAATGAGTATAAATGGGGAACATTTGTTTTGGTATAACCGACCCTAACTTCTTTGGAACTAAAGAATAGCTGTTGTTGCTTGATTTTTGGATTCTGTGGTGATTTTACTGATGTTGTTAAAATATCATGAGATTGAGGGCTATGTTGCACGGACTCTTCAGAAATGCTGTCGAGTGCTGGTCGGATCATCCATTTTTGAAGGAACGCGCACGGGTGCGGCAATATTTTAGGAGAGTCCGAGCAACATAGATTGAGGGGATTCTTTAGAAGAACTAGCTTGCTCATATGTGGAGTGGAATAGAGAAAGGAAATGAGCTTGTTCAAATTGTAGAGAGGTTCAATTTTTGAATTAATGTTGTTAGATATAATAGAAATTTGTAGAGATTGCATTGGAAGGAGGAGGATTATCTGAGGATGTGATCAGGAAAGCATTTGATGCCATTGAGGAGGCATTCTTGCATTTAATGAAGCAGTCTTGGCTGGATCAGCCTCAGATTGCTTCTGTGGGATCTTGTTGTCTTGTTGGAGTAATTTCAAAAGATAAATTGTACGTGGCAAATCTTGGGGACTCCAGGGCAGTGCTCGGCAGGAGAGTGGTGACTGGCGAGACGGGTGGTTCAGCAGCAGTTGTGGCAGAACGTTTGTCTATAGATCATAATGTTGGGGTTGAGGAGGTAAGGAAAGAAGTAGAAGCACTGCATCCAGATGATTCTCACGTTGTAGTCTACACTCGAGGGGTTTGGAGAATCAAGGGTATAATTCAGGTATCTTTCTTAATTCCTACTTTCTTTGTCCTATAATGCAGTTGATAGTTTTGATTACTCTTTTAACTCATTTGTGCTTCTTAAATTTGTCTACTAGGCTTCCTGGTGTTCGGATTGAGTTATCTAGAATAAACATAAACTTTGTCAGTTGCAAGTAGACTTCTTTACCAATTTAGAATCTTTTCGTCTCTGTCTCGTTCCCTCTATTTGCTCTTTTTTGTTTTTCATTGATATATAGTTCTTAGACTCCATATTTCTGGAAACAAAGGTGGGGATGGTATTGGTGTTGAACATGGGATTGTGGATTGTAATAGTTGATACATCCTTGTTTAGACATTTACCAGCAGTAACTGGGTCTCCAAATGATGAAGACTATTAGTCCTTTGCGATATGCTGTATCTACATAGTTGATATGACTAGGTAGTGTCTAGATATGTTAATAGTTTCTATTCAGCCTAACAGGCGTATGGTGGAAGGAGAAAATGGTCAGAGCTCTTTTCAGTTCTCAAGTTTATGATGGGCCATCTTTTGTTACTCCTAACGATCAATATACGCTAAAAGTTCGTCAAGTATGCAATATTGTTAAAGTAAAAAGTTATAGAAGCTAGACAAGAAGGAATATTGTCTTCCTTTTCTGAACTAAGGTTTTTTACTCACACACAAATACAAGCATTTATGTTCATGTAGTTGAAATAGGTTAAACCTTTGTCTGACTCGAGTACTTTGTGATGGATGCTCCAAAATCTCTGGTGAATCAAAGTTGAGGCGTCTAACAAGTCATTTTATGTGCCAGTTACATTGATGCACTTACAGCAAGTCGAGGCTTACCTGCTAAATATGTTCTTGAGTGCCTCTTTTTGGTTCAAATAAGCTTACCCTTTCTGAGGCTAAAAACCGTATGTTATCCAGTCTCTTTAGCTTTTAAACCAATCACATTATATCCTTATCAGAAACAAGTCACGCCATTTGCAGATTATATATGTTGGTGAACTTATAGCAAGTTGATCATACCAATTAAACATGTTATATGTCAAGTTCTTACTGGATGCCTCTTTTGGTTTTGGCAAGAGATATGCTTTTGTCTGCTGCTTTTTAAGGTTTCTAGACCTTGTGTAAAATTAATTTCTCTTTTTAGTGTAGAACAAGACATCTCCCATTTTGTACTTCAGACAGCATCAAGTTTGATCAGTTACACCTATGAGATTCAAATCAAGGCCTAATTTTGTTGCAGCTGTAGTAATTTGATTCCTACGTATAGACACAAAGGCATCTCCTTTCCCCTTATTCCCTAACCAATTTATAGTAGTAATTTTTTAGTTCTTTAGTAACTATAAATTGTAGCAGGGGATACATGGTGCTGATCTTCCGACTTGAACTTGGATCATTTATTTTAATTCCCTTGTTATTAGAATGATGTCAAATAAAGTTTTGCAAAAAGTACCAATTTCAGAGAGTATCCTATGGTTTGAGAAAATGCATCTAATGTTGTCTATTTGCCTGCACCAGGTTTCTAGATCAATTGGAGATGTGTATCTGAAGAAACCTGAGTTTAGCAGAGATCCTCTCTTCATACAATATGGATATCCTATTCCTTTAAAAAGAGCTGTAATGTCAGCAGAGCCCTCTATATTGATCCGGAAGATAAGACCAGAAGACTTATTTTTGATATTTGCATCAGATGGCCTATGGGAGCAACTGAGCGATGATGCAGCTGTGGACATTGTTCTAAAGAATCATAGAACTGTGAGTATCGTCCCTCGTGCTTCTGTAATTTCTGCAAACGGTATTTCTCTTATTAATTATAACAACTCTCCTTGAAGCAATTTTTGTTATCAAACTCACCCCTGTTGGAAATAGTCAACTAATGAATAAGATAAATGGCATTTCCTTTCCCATTTCTCCAGGGAATAGCTAAACGATTAGTGAGAGCTGCCCTTGAGGAAGCTGCGAAGAAGAACAAAATGAGATATGAGGAAATCAAACGACTAGAGAAGGGGGCAAGACGACATATTCACGATGATATAACAGTTATTGTTATATATTTGGATCCCCAGGACATGTCCGCAAATGCTAGAGTGAACATTGTTAAGGGCACAAGCGTCCCTGTCGACATATACTCTCTGAACTCCGGTCATCAAGGAGAAAACACATCTTCTGTTTCCCCATGAACAATGTCTAGTACATGTATACGGTATACCATCTTGTAAATACATCACCTTGGAATTGGAAGTATCTTTGTTACAAAAGATAACACTAGTATAGAAGAACCAATTTCTTCCTGAAAGTATCTGTGATTCAAATAAGAAGAACATATCTAAATTTTTAAGATTCCCAAAATTTCTTGAGCCTAAACTGGGTCGGGTAGTGACGAGGAAGGTCAGGGACCTACTGATATTAAATAAAATATAAGGTATAACAATATAAGGTAGAACATCACAGTCAAAAGATAACAGCGACAGCTAAAACAGGATAGTAAGGATAACAACAATAACTGGAATAGAGACAAAACAGTCACAAGAAATACCACTTTTCAAAAAGATAAATATTCGGGGAACTTTCAGTATCCCGAGGATCTCTTGGTATCCGCAATATATCTGGGGATCTCTTGGTATCCCGAGGATCTCTTGGTATTCTCAATATAAAGTAGGGATCTCTTGGTATCTTCAATATACATGCTGGGGGTCTCTCGGTAACCCGCACTTTAGCTCAAATCAGAAATACATACGGGGGATCTCCCGGGATGCCGTCCCATAATCCCAAAGTAAAACACACCATCGTAGCACAAAGAATACTCAATTAAACTCAACTTCATATTAAAGTAAAATAGGTAATTCTAACATAGAATGCTTCGCGTAAAACAAATAAGGCAGTTAAAACAAATGGAGAATTTGAATCAATTAGACATGCTTCTTTAAGCTAACAATAGGCTTAAATTCCAATTGGTGTAAGCAGGAGAGGAAAAATACAATTAAAGCTATTTTAATGAAAACAAGAGTTTCAACAATAAGAACAGGTACGCACTCGTCATCTCACATACAGGGCATTTCATTTATCACGATATCAAACCGAAGGGGAATATCCCCCACACAAGGTAAGACAATACACTTATCTCGAATCGGCTTAATAATCAACCTGAGACCATGTTTTTGCCATGAGTACATGACTCCAAATAATCCAAATCTATTCAATTCAATTGCATGATGTAAATAACATTTCAAGTAACTGATTCTATAAAGAAATTCTAAGCTAATATGCGAAATTAATGACCAAAAAGCTCCTCGGGCCCACGTCGCAAAAATGGGTAAAATTTACTTTTCCAGAATCCTCTCACTCTCGCGAGTTCAGTCATACCAAAAGTACCAGAATCGGACCTCAAATGGTCCCTCAAATCATCACTCAAAGGTTTCTAATTAATCAAGTCCTAACCCCCAAATTACCACTGAGTTTCCTTAAATATTTATGCCTATACTGATAAAAATCACTCGAATAGCGAATTTAGGGACCAAAGACCTTACCCCAATGAACTCTTCTGAAAATCTCCCTTGAAACTTCTCCCCAAGGCTTCTTCCCATTTGAAAAGAGATAAAAATAGCTAAATTTTGTGAAGGCAAGAATTTATATGTTTCTGCCGAGTTAATCCGCTTATGCTGTCGTAGGACCACATCTGCGGTCTCGCTTCTGCGAGGACATGGTTGCATCTGCAACATTTCACTTAAAGTCTGGCATCTGCACCTATAGTTAACCTTACGTAGATGCGGAGACGCTTCTGCAGTAAATCTCCCGCTTCTAGGCTCTGTACTGGCTTCTCCCTTTTCCGCTTGTGCAATAACTCCGCTTCTTCTGCGGCTCCACACCTGCGGAACCCAACCACAGGTGAGGTTATGGCAGATATCAGCAACTTTTGCTGCTACAGATCACTTCTAATTCTTCCGACAACCATCCGTAGTCATCCCGAGGCCCTCTGGACCTCAACCTCAAGCACAGACAAGTCTAATACCACTCTCCCAACTTATACCAATCCTTATAACATCTAAAACAACGTCAAAACGACTAATCAACCACTGATTCAAACATAAGAACTCCAAAACTCTAAAAATACACTTTCGATCAAAAGTCTTTCAAACCTCGTCTGAATGACCTGAAATTTTGCACAAACGTCACATTCAACACATTATAGCTACTCCAACTTTCAAAATTCCATTTTGACCCTCACATCAAAATCTCACTATCCGACCAGAAACTTCAAAAATTTGACTTTCGACATTTTAAGCCTAAATTTGTTGAGAACCTCCAAAACATAATCCGATCATACCCCTAACCTGAAATCACTCAACATAGTTGACGGAACCATTGGAATTCTATTCCGAGGTTGTCTTCACATTGTTCTGACACTTTAGCTCCTATTTAGGGACTAAGTGCTACAAAACTCTTTGAAACTCAAAATCGAACATCCCTGTTAAATTCAAAATAGCATAAATAAAAACGAGAAAGCAGTTAATAGGGGATCAGGGCATAAATTCTTAAGAAGATCGGCAAGGTTGTCACATCATGGGTAAAAATTTTCAAGTTATGGTGTTCGACAATAACAAGTTTAAAGGAAAAGTATGGCTTAATATCAATCTAGGTAATACTACGGGAATACAAGTGACAAAAGATGAAGATCTACCCTCGTGTATGATACTTTTAAAAACCAATCCATACTATAAAGGTTCCAAATTTTTTGTTGAAATATAAGAAATACCATATCAACATCCAGAAGGTAATGCAATAATAGAGATTGACAATCAACAATTATTGCACAGAACCATATATGTTTCGGAAGAGCAACTGATGTTGATATCTCAAATAGCAAAAGGGTAGGAGATTCCAATTTATGACATTACAATGGAAAATGAAATTGTAATTCATGTGGAAGATCAACACATTGAATCAATAGATACTATTGAAGGAAGAAAAGGGAAAGAAAAAGTGTAATGACCCGATCCGTCATTTTGAGCTTTTGCACTTTGCTCGCCAGTTCTTGGGCATTACTTACCCCATCTGATGTATTATGACTCATGTAAATCGTAGGTTTTTATTTTTAGGGTAATCATAATGAATTTGGAATAACAGTTCTCAACTTGAAGCTTTAAATCTAAAGTGTTTGACAAGGATTTGACTTATTTGTATATGATGTTGGATCTGAATTTATAGGATTTGGTTAGCTTTGTTAGGTTATTTGGGAATTAGGAGGGTGGTCGGAATGCATTTTGAAATTCTATGGAAGGTTTAGGCTTGAATTGGTAAAATTGAGATTTCGGCATTCTCCGATTCATAGGTGAGATTTTTATATATTGGTCAGAATTCAATTCAGAAGTTGCACTAGTTCTATTGTTGCATTTTGGATGTGTGTGCAAAATCTTAGGTCATTCGAACATGGTTTTGTCGGGTTTTGATCATAAGCAAAATTCGGAAGATATTGGAAACTTAGGCTTGAATTCGAGGTGTATTGGTTGATTCGATGTTGTTTGAGGTGCTTTAAAAATTTAGTTTGAATAAGGTTATGGGATATGCTTGTGTTTTTGGTTGAGGTCCCGGGGCCTCGGGGTGATCTCGGATTGTTGACGGAGAAGTTTGGAAATTTGTTGAGCTACAAATTTTGCTACTTCTGGTCTTTCCACACCTACGGACTGGGGGCCGCAGACCGATGCCGCAGATGCGAGGAAGAAGGCTGCTGAAGTAGAAGAAGGTGAGGTAAGCTGTGACCGGAGAAGAATTTGGGAAACCGCACCTGCAAAGCCGCAGGTGCGAAATGAGCATCATAGATACAATTTTGGCTCACTTAAGTGAAAACCATAAAAGTGGTTCATTGGCCGCAAATACAGTACCGTAGATGTAGTGGAATGACCGCAGATGCGGAAATGCCTAGCTCAGAATCTTATATTTTCTCCTTTGCAATTTTCTGAGAGTTTCACTACTTTTAAACACGAATTTTGGATCTTAAGGCGATTTTGAAGAGAGAAATTAAGGAGACATCATTGACGTAAGGTTTTGGATTATGAAAACTCATTTTTATGGTGTTAATTCATAGATTAGAGCTGTAATTAAGGGTAAAATTAGAGAAATTAGGGCATAGAAACCTCGGCCTTTGATTGAAGATTTGAAAGACCGTTTGTGGTCGTATTTTTGAACTTTTGATATGTATGAACTCGTGGGGGCTAGGGAATCTAAAGATGTAGAATTTATCAAATTCCGAGATATGGGCCCGGGGATCAGTTTTTGGTAATTTTGGGACTCGCATTTTTTTTATTTATTTTCTAGTGGCTTGGTCCATTTCGCATATTTTGATAATTACATTCTGATTTTGGTATATTCGAAGCATCTGGAGGCCAATTAGAGGGGCAAAGGCATTACGAGCTAGAGTTTAGGGTTGGATTGAGGTGAGTAATGATTATAAATGCTGCTCTAAGGGTATAAAACCCAGAATTACATAACGTTCGGCTATGCTGAGGTGACGCACGCACTAGATAACAAGCGTAGGATCGTGCACCGTTAGGGATTGTGACAAGCGTTGAGTCCATCACGAATGACTATTTTACGGCGTACTTAATAGCAAATTGTTTGATATTGTAATGTTTTGGGCTAAATGGCATATGTGGGCTTCGTGCCAACTATTTAGACCCTTTGGGAATTTTAGTGATATTTTCCTCACTATTTGATTTCATACTTGTAATCAGTCATGCCATATTTTTACTGTTTCCAAAACTCAGCTATTTTATTTTGTCTAATCACCTTAAATGATATTTTTAAAGATATTTTGAGCTGATCTTCATATTTTACTGATACCCGAATGGCTTATAAGATTCTGACTGAGTAAGGACGAGGGCATGTATTGTGAGGATACTTTGGGTTGGGCTACACGCCGTATCGGTGATATACTGATTATGATGATGAGGCCGAGGGCTAGAGATTGTATGCCACAGGGTGTCTTGTAATTTATATGAGGCTGAGATCCTGTTTATGATGCCACGAGATGGCTTGATATTGCGCTTGGACTATTTGGCGCCCCTCCCGGAGTCTGTACTCCCCCAGTGAGCGCGGATACCCATTGTGATATGAGATATAGTCCGAGGAGCTAGTATTGTTATATGATATTGCCCGAGGGGCTGATTTTGTTGTTGTTACTTAGACCGATGGGTACTTCTTGTATGTTTACCTTTCTAGCTGCATTTCATTTAATTGTTAAACAGCTTAGAAGATGTTTTATGAGATTTCACTGTTTAACTGTGTTTACTGATATTGTTCTGCCTCTTATAGCTTATTGTTGTGTTTAACGTAATTTTATATCGCTCATTCTTCATTTATTGTTATTACTCACTGAGTTGGAGTACTCACTTTACTACCTGCACCTCTGTGTGCAGATTTGAGCGCTACAGGTCCTGCTTCTGATGATTGTTAGTCTAGTAGATCTTCATAGATTTACTAGGTAGCTGTTTGGGGATTCGCAGCCTAGTGCATTCTCCCTCTATTTTATTTCATGTTTGATTCGGTTATGTAGTAGTGGAGTAGACTCTCATACTTGTAGTAATGCTTTAGATGCTCATGACTAGTGACACCCCGATGTCGAGCTGTGATGGTTTTTAAATTCTGCAACTTATACTATTATTTTGCGAGTTTATTTCTATTAAAGACTTAGTATTTATTATTCTAACTACTTAAATTGAATTGGAAGTGTGTCGGCTGGCTTTGTCTTCACGAGAGCCACAATCACGACTAGGTTTGGGTTTAGGGTCGTGATAGGTTGGTATCAGAGCCCAGGTTACATAGGTCTTACGAGTCATAAGCAGGTTTAGTAGAGTCTCGCGGATCAGTACGGAGACATCTGTACTTATCCTCGGAAGGCTACAGAACCTTTAGGAAAAACTTCACATTCTTAAATTCTTATCACGCGTCTTTGATTCAGCTTCAAATGTAACTCTTTGAATTCATTCCACGCATTCGTATGCGCGTATGAGCGCTCGGTATTGGCTGCGCAGAGGCGGCTTGCGATTCCCCGATCGAGGGGTGAGATGTGATCTCTATGTGTTGATGTTTGGCCAGTGTAGAGGACTCGAGGCTGAATTTTGCCTATAGCTTGAGCCCTTAGCTGTTGATTGCACGAGCACATGTTTCTTGATCTATATGTTCGATTGTGTTCCTATTAAGGGAAGTGATGACTGGATAGTTCCATGATAAGTGTGATGTGACCGTGAGATGTGTTCTTATGAATTGAGTGAGATGAGAAAGGTCTGCTTTGGGGCATCAAGAACTATCTGGTGCTTGATTTCCATCATGATATGCTGCATAGCCCCGAGTTGTGGGTGTGATGAAATATCTTTTCATGTTGCCTAGTTGAGAAGTGAAGTAAATTTCATGTTATGATATGAGTTCAGACTTGGGAAGATTAAATGATTGCGTAGTTTTTATGATGGAGGAAGGGTATAAAGAGATGTTAGTTTGAGGCTGAGCAGGTGGGTTATCTTTTGTGGAGTTTTATGAAGTTGTGTGATCATATGTTGTTGTTTGAATATCTCTCTTACCAGTGAAGTAGATGTGTTTCAATTTAGAATTTGGGTCGCTTAAGATAGGGGGATTGACTGTTACGAGGGTGAAGGCGAGATTTGCGAAAGATTTGAAGTATTATATGGTTTGTGTTGCACGAGTTTATAAAGTATCGAGTTTAATCCCACTATGGTATTATGCCAGTAATAGAGTATATTCATTATAAGTTATTGTGTGTGTTGATCTATGGCTTTGAGCTAAGTGAAGAAGCCTGCTATTGATTAGTTGACTGCACGATTATGTGCTATGTTGGTTCCAGTTTGAGGCGTATTGGTGAAACAGTTATGGCTTATGAAGGTTGAGACCGAGGATTGCTCGAGTAAAGGAAATTTCAATAAAGGTAATGTTATGCTTTGTAGGTGTATGAGAATTGTGGAGTGACTTGAGTTATTATTGGTAAAGGATGTACGGTGCATAGAATAGGAAGTTTCTTGGTTACATTAAAGTGAGGTTACATTCTGCGGTGTTAGACCACTAATGGGGAACCGGTCTTCCGGTCCATTTGATCAGTCTAATTGCGGTTTGAGTAAAGTGGATGACTCTCGAGAATGGTTCTAATGGGTTCAAGATTACATGTAATAATTGGAGATTTTCAAGTTGCATATTTAGCTAGAAACTGAGGTTTGCATTGGAGGGTGTCAATAATCATGGTATTTCTATCATTATGGGATTCTATATATCAGTATCACGAAGGTGAAGGTAATGGCTTTGGGTTCGCATGGAGTCACTTTAGGGTAGATATTTTGAATGTGGTGCGTTTGGCAATATTTGAGAAAGCAGTCAGCGGCTTATAAGCCTTAAGACGGTGTGTTTTTAGGCTTGGGTCTCTTGGGGTAAGTCTAGGTTGAGGAATTGTGGTGTTATAGCAAGAAGGAGTATCAAGTTGAAGGTAAATCAGAAAGAAACTCGGATAGAGGGGATAGCTTGGTAGTAGGCCGAATTGGTATGGTGAGGATATGATTAGTTCTTTGGGTGCTTACGAGATAATGAGTTCCTAAAAGTGTTTCACAGTAATGGCCTTAGGTATTAGGGGTATGCGTAGTTTGGTTGAGTTAGAAGGGTTCAAACTCGACGGTTTAGTTTTGCGCAAAAGGAATCAAGAGAGTTCTTGACGGTATCTACCACGGTTAAAGAGTTATATTTTTTGCTGGCGAGAGGAGCATGGTATGTATTGTGATTTTCTTCTAGATGAGATCAATGGAAAGTTCTTGGCTAGTTGAGTGCATAGTTGCATATGGCTCGTAGGGAAATACGAAGTTCTTATGGTTATCCTAGGACGGTATGGTTTATGCAGTATGTGGTGTAGGATTGAGATTTGCATGTGTAAGGTCTTGGTTCAGTTTTGAAAGCAAGATCATAAAATCCTCAGGCAGCGGGCAGCTTCAGAAAGTAGGGAGATGAGCTTCAGATAATTATGGAAATGAACTTCAGACGATTAAGGAAATGGTATCTCTGATTGGTGTGACTTGACGAGGGTATACATTTCAGAGAAGCAATGTAATTAAGTTGATGGTTCATCAGTAGTATTATGGCACTCTCTTGTTGGATTGATAAGTTGATATTCATGTTTTCTTGGTAGTACAGGAGAATTATAGGAGTACCTCTCATGGATAATTGGGTATTAGAGGTGTATTTTACATTCAGACGGTGGAATTAGGATTAGGTATGGTATTTGTGTGCTATATGGAGTTGGAGAATGGGAGTTCTCATAAACAGGTTATGTTATGGTTGAGGGTCGTGTGTATCAGCACTGTATAGTGACTGTTGGGGTTTGGAGACCTGAGTGGATCTTTTGTTGCTTGGAATGTTAGACTTTGATGTAATATTAGGTATAGACTGGTTGTCTGCGTGTCATGTTATTCAGGACTATTGCGCTAAGGCAACGATGTTGGCTATGCCGGGAATGCTACGGATTGAATGGGGAGGTTCGATGGATTTTGTTCTTAGTCGGGTGATTTTATATTTCAAAGACCCATCGGATAGCTGGGAAGGATTGCCTTTCTTATTTGGGGCTTCGTGATGGATGTCAGTGCAGAGACTCCTACCACTGATTCCGACTTTGAGGGACTATTCATATTTGTGGGCAGGAATGTCACTGGACGGGGTTGTTGATTTTGGTTTTATTTGGTGCCGGACACTGTAGTGTATGGAATTGGCGGGGTTAAAGGAGTTGAAGTATAAGCTTCAGGAACTCCTTGATAAGGATTCATTAGTAGACTAATATGGATGTATGTTCTGCATCGAGACGACTTTGTTGACTTTGAGTTGCCATTGGCAAGGGATGTGTTGAATTAATTGTCATTGAGATATTAGTATTCGATGATCTATAAGCTACCTATATGTGTTGCGAGGCGTTGGAATTTGTTAGTTATAGGCACATGTGATGCGGTTCTATTAGGGTCTCGTAGTGGAATTCGAGCAAGAGACGTATTGGGCATTGCTCGGCAGATGGCATATTGGTTATGTCCTTTCGGGTTGTTAATGTTATTTCAAATGCTTCATGGTGGTTACGATGATTGCTTTGGTTTAGATATCATATTGTGCATGGTTGTCGATTTTCAGCATAGTGACTTGATGTGTTTCATGTGGACTAGTGTTTGGATGAGTCTCGTGCATTGAGCGAAGCTATGTGGAGGTATGATTCTACGGATTGGATTCATGTGTTATGTTTCTACGATGTGTGATGGGCTCTCAGCATTGTGTGTGGTGGTAATAGTGAGCGTGCAGTACAGCTCTTTCATTTGAGTCATTTTCATGATTTGAGTATGTTCAGATTGTTGCTTATTGGTGCGCAGATTGCGCAAGTTGTGGCTTTAGTCTATATTGTGGTATTATGTCACTAGAATAGTTGTGTTGGATTAGATGAGATCGTTGGGATCTTTAGTGAATATGAATGCATTCGATTTCAGCATGTTGGAAGGATAACATCGAGGTTAGGGTCAGAAAGTTGTTATGGTCTTTGCCAAAGGAGATGTGGCTTTGCAATGGTTGATTTGAGAAATTGTTAGGGGTTTCTGCGTGTTTCCTTTATCATTGGCAGTATATGGAAGTTTAGGAATGAGACTTTAGTTGATAAGAGGTTTTCTATCAGTATTCAGTTTTTGTATGCAGCTGCTATGATTAGAAGTTACTGCTACAAGTGTTTGAGTTATGTGGTATATCATGTAATTGCATCTGAGGTTGCAGGTATGGGTTATTATAGCCTGTTCAGGCTTATTTAGAATATATATATGAGATTCTAACCTTGTGCATGATTTCGAAAGTGGAAACGTAGTTCTAAGGTTTAGGGACTAGGTTGTATTGTGAAATTTCAGCTTCATTCTATTATCAGACCTATAGGAGATAGGGTGATGTGGCATCACCCCCAGGTATATGCATGGTAAGGTTATTCAGTGATTAGTTGGCCTTTAGAACAACCATGGGAAAGTTCGAGGGCGAACGTATATTTAAGTGTGGGAGGATATAATGACCCGACCAGTCATTTTGAGCTTTTGCAGTTTGCTTGTCAGTTCTCAGGAATGGATTACCCTGTGTAATGTATTATGAGTCATGCAAATTGTTTGTTTTGGTTTTTAGGATAATCGGGATGAATTTGGAAGAACAGTTCTTAGTTTGAAAATTGAAATCTGAAAGGTTTGACTAGGATTTTACTTGTTTGTATATGTCATGGATTGGAATTGTTATGATTTGGTTAGCTCTGTTATGTGATTTAGGACTTAGGAGCATGGTTGAAATGCATATTAGAAGTCCGTGGAAGGTTTACACTTGAATTGGCGAAATTAAGATTTTAGCCTTTTTTCGATTGATATCTAAGATTTTGATATAGAGCTCAGAATGGAATTCCGGAAGTTGCAAAAGTTTCGTTGTTGCATTTGGGTGTGTGTGCTAAATTTTAGGTTATTCAGACGTGGTTTGGTTGGGTTGTTTTATCAAAAGTGGAACTCAGAAGATTTTGGAAACTTAGGCTTGAATCCGATGTGTATTGGTTGATTCGATATTGTTTAAGGTGATTTGAAAAATGGTACAAGTTTGAATAAGGTTATGAGATATGTTTGTGTTTTTTGTTGAGGTCTCTGGGGCCTCGGAGTGATTGGTTGACGGAGAAGTTTGAAACTTTGGTGAGCTGCATATTCTTCTGCTTCTGGTATTTCTGCACCTGCGGATTGGGGGCCACAGATGCGAGGAAGAAGGCCGCAGAAGCGGAAGAAGGTGAGGTAAGCTGTGACTGCAAATGCGGTTGGAAAACCGCACCTGCGAAGCCGCAGGTGCAGTGTGACCATCACAAATGCAATTTTGGGTCGCTTTAGTGAAAACTGTAGAAGCGGTTCATTGGCTACAAATGCGGTACTGTAGAAGCGGTGAATGACCGCAGATGCAAAAATAGAGGAATCAAGGAAACATCATTGAGGTAAGGTTTTGGATTATGAAAATTTGTTTTTATGGTATTAATTCACGGATTAGAGCTGCAATTAAGGGTAAAATTAGAGAAACTAAGGCTTAGAAACCTAGGCCTTTGATTGAAGATATGAAACACCGTCTATTATCGAATTTTGGAACTTTTGATATGTATGAACTGGCGGGGAGATAAGAAATCTAAAGATGTAAAATTTATTTAATTCCGAGACGTGGGCTTGGGGGTCAGGTTTTGGTAATTTTGGGACTCGCATTTTTTCGATTATTTTCGAATAGGCTTGGTCCCTTTAGCATATTTTGATGATTACGTTGTGATTTTGGTAGATTCGGAGCATCCAGAGGCTAATTTAAGGGCAAATGCATTGCGAGCTAGAGTTTGGGTTCGGATTGAAGTGAGTAGTGATTTAAAATGTTGTCCTGAGGTTATGAAACCCCGGATTACACAATGTTCGGTTATATTGAGGTGACGTACACGCTAGATGATGAGCGTGGGGTCATGCACCGTTAGGGATTGTGACTGAGTCCATCCCGAATGATTGTTTTACTGCGTACTTAATAGCAAATTGTTTGATATTGTAATATTTTGGGCTAAATGCCATATTTGGTATTCATGCCAACTATTTGGACCCTTTGGGGTTTTTACTAATATTTTACTTGTTGTTTGATTTTGTACTTGTATTCAGTCATGCCATATTTTTACTACTTTCAAAACTCAGCTATGTTATTCTGTCTCAACACCTTAAATGATATTTTTAAAGATATTTTGAGCTGAGCTTCATATTTGACCAATGCCCGACGGGCTTACGAGATTCTGACTGAGTAAGGTCGAGGGCGTGTATTGTGAGGATACTTTTGGGTCAGGCTGCATGCTTTAGCGGTGATATACTAATTACGATGATGAGGTTGAGGGCCTAAGATTGTATGCCACAAGGTGGATTATGATTTATATGAGGCCAAGTGCATGTTTATGATGCCACGAGAAGTCTTGATATTGAGCTTGGACCGTAAGAGGCCCCTCCCAAAGTATGTACACCCCTAGTGAGCGCGGGTAACC
Source organism: Nicotiana benthamiana (assembly GCA_034376525.1). Classification (NCBI taxonomy): domain Eukaryota; kingdom Viridiplantae; phylum Streptophyta; class Magnoliopsida; order Solanales; family Solanaceae; genus Nicotiana; species Nicotiana benthamiana. Next base: position 56,221,133 of record CM067324.1, on the reverse strand, counting down.
CATTGTGATATGAGATATAGCCCGAGGGGCTGGTATTGTTCTGTGGTATTGCCTTAGGGGCTGATTCTGTTGTTGTTACTGAGGCCGAGGGGCAGTTCTTATGTGTGTACCTTTCTAGCTGCTTTTCCTTTGATTGTTTAACTGGTTATAAGGTGTTTTATGAGATTTCATCGTTTAATTGTGTTTATTGATTTTGTTCTGACTGGTATAGCTTATTGTTGTTTTTATATCACTCAGTCTTCATTTATTGTTATTACTTACTGAGTTGGAGTACTCATTGTACTCCCCGCACCCCTGTGTGCAGATTTGAGCGTTGCAGGTCCTGCTACTGAGGGTTGTTAGTTCTAGCAGATCTTCAAATATTTACTAGGTAGATGTTGGTGATTCGCAGCCCAGTGCATTCTCCCTCTGTTTTATTTCCTTTTTGGTTCAGTTATGTAGTAGTGGAGTAGAGTCTCAGACTTATTGTAATATTTTAGATTCTCATGACTAGTGGCATCCCGATGTCGAAATGTGTTGGTTTTTAAATTCTGAAACTTATATTGTTATTTTGGGATTCTATTTCTGTAAATGACTTAGTATTTATTATTCTAGCTGCTTATAGTGAATTGGAAGTGTGTCGGTTGTCCTTGTCTTCACGAGAGGTGCCATCACGACTAGGTTTGGGTTTAGGGTCGTGACAAAAAGGAAAGAATAAAGAATCCCCGTCAATAATACTAAAGGAAAATGTATCATTGGATGATGTAAAACTCGGTTCTATTTTTTCAAGACAAAAATGCTATGATTAGATGTTATTGTCTAGCAACTATAATGGAGCACTTTGAGTTCTATGTTGATAAGTCAAATAACACGAGATACTCTTTATTATGTACTGATGAAAAGTGTGGTTGGACTGTCGAGGTTCAAGAATTAAGGAATCAACACTTTTTAAAATAGTTAAATTTCAGAGAACACAAAAGTGCTCAGTTGATATTAGAAAGTCACATCAAAGACAAGCAACTTCAAATGTGATTAGAGATTACATGATTGACAACTTATGGGACATAGTTACTGAAGTAAAGCCTAAGTTTGTCATTTTAGAAATGAAAAGAGCACATGGAATAGATATTGGTTATAGAAAAGAATAACATACTATTCAAAAAAGGATATCTTGATAAACAGGAAAAATTGAATTAGGAGCAAATAACATCATATAAGTATATGATCGAACAAAAAAATTCAGGATCATATACTAATGTTCAGAGAGATGCAGAAAAAGGTTAAATTTCTTATGTTTGATTATAATATTGTGGCCTTCATATATAAATATGGTGTAAGATTTTATACGGGAAATCTATTTTTTGAGTGTGGTTTTTGCTTATGGTTTTTGCTTATTGAATTTAGCAATAAATTTTATCCTGTATATTATACTAAAATCCCGTGTGACTGTTTGTCTTCCAGTAAGTTACACTGGATGAGTATTATAATATATTTGAATTTTGTTCGATTCCAATCTATTTTACGGGACACTTGCCGTGTGTAAGCTTTCTCTCCGGTATATTATACTGGATGAATTATGTTTATCCTAGAACTTTATTTTATTTGTCATTACTTTTTTTGAGTAATTATTTGTCTTCGTTTTTTTTCTTATGCTCTTTGATCCAGCGTATAATACTTGAGTTTTGTTTGATTTCTGTATATTTTAATGGAAGTCTGTCGTCTTTATGCTTGTTGTCCAGTATGTTATTAGTACTCAACTTGTCATGTGGTATAACTGAATGTTATTTACTTTTCAATGTAACAGATTTGTTTGCATGTTTTTATGTATAGGGCATCAATTTCTGGGTAGAAGTATTGTAAACTATTTATTGTTGTTGATGGAACATTTATAACAAATAAATATAGAGGTGTTCTGTTAGTGGCTGTTATGAAAGATATAAATAACCAGATTTTTCCTATAGAATTTGGGGTAGCAGATTTAGAGAATAACGAATCATATATATGGTATTTCAGAAAATTAAGAAAAGCAATTAGGATTCGTAAGGATTTAATATTTTTATCAGATCGACACAACCATTGCAAATGAAATTGCAAAAGTTTTCCCTGGGTGCTCTACCATGGTATTTGTATATATTATTTAGAAAAGAATATAAAACATAGAAGAGTGAGAAACACTGTAAGAAACCTCTTACAAAGTGTTGCAAGAGTATACCTTCATAGAATTTAATGACTTTATGTCCCAAATAAGTGTTGTTGATAAGAAATCGTTCAATTATTTGATGGAGGAACCACCAGGAAGGTGAGCTTGTTCAAATTGTCCAAAATGATGATATGATATATTAACAATAAATATTGTTGAGTCAATGAATAATGTTTTGAGATGTGCAAGAGGATTGTTGCTTTTAACAATGATGGATTTCATATAAGAAAAATTTCAAAGCTAGTTCTATGAAAGAAGGACAATTGTAGAAGGAGTATTCCGTGAGATATGAAATTGGGCAAAGCAGCATTGGAAGAAAAATTAAACCAGCTTTTACATTTAGAGTGTTGCCCATTGATCAACTCAAATTCAATGTCAAAGAAGGGGGTATGGAATTTATTGTTGATCTAGACAAAAGAACATACTATTTTTCTGAATTTCAGCTAGATAAGATACCCTGTGAACAAGCAATTGCTGCAATTGAAAGTATATATCAAAAGAAATCGTCCTTTTGCTCGGCCTATTATACAAGGGACTTTTGGTTGAAAATATATGAAGGGCAAGTAAAATATGTAGGTGATTTAACAACATGGGTTATAGGAGAGTGTTAAATCAGAAATCACTAAGCCTCTAGAGGGAAAAGTAATGCTAGGAAAAGACAGAAGAATCGACATGTTTTTAGTACAAAATTTAAGAAGAAACCAAGATGTGGTCGTTGAAAAAGATACGCGCATAACAGAATAAATTGCACAAATTATGTTGTAGTTCAGCCTTATGCAAGAAAATACAGGAAAAAGATGATTGATTATATATAATAAGGTTGCATTGGCTCATGTGAAAAACTTATTGTGATCCCAAATAATTTGTTCGGTATTCTGTTTTTCAAAATATTATTATTGTCTATTTTTTTGTTTCTTAGTTTGTTGTAGTTATATTAAAAAAAACTTTGCATTGTACACATTCAGTAAAACTTACGGGAGATTATACTTTCATATGATATACCTCCAGCATAATATGTAGGAAGCAAACTTTTAAGTTGTTTAATTCGAGCAAAATATATTAGATACAAATTTTTCATTGTCTTACACATCTTCATTATAATATACAGACCTATATAGCTTAATAACTAGCTTTTTGTGATGACACAAAAAGTCATCACTTATTTTAGAAACAAATCCAGTGTTCCGAGGCTAGAAAAACTCCTTTTTACCTTACCTCAATTAGGCTGAGCGCGTAGCCAGAAAGCCATTGTATGGAAACTGTGAAAATGATGAATTTTTCCTTTAAAATGAATTTACGTTGACTTCGATAAATATTTTGACGAAACAGACCCGGATCAATGTTCTGACAATCCAAGGAGGTCCGTATGAAAATATGGGACTTGGGCATATACCTGGAATCGAATTTCGAGGTCCCAAGCCCGAGAAATGAATATTTAAAGAAAATTATTTTCTGAAAATATATGAGTTTTTGAAAATGAAATGTGTTTGATATTTGTGTGTATTGGGCCTGTATCTTGGTTCGCAGCTCGGTACAGGTCTTATATATGATTTAAGATCAGTCTATGAAATTTTGTAAGAAACGGACTTGAAATGATGTGAATCGGACCTTATTTGAGAAAAATTTAAAACTTTTGATGTTCTTAAGTAATTTCATGATTTTGATGCAAAGCTCATAATTTTTTATATTATTTTGGTGATTTGATTGCACAAGCAAGTCCATATGAAGTTTTTAGATTGGTGTCTATGAAAGTTTTTAAGAAACGGACTTGAAATAATGTGAATCAGACCTTATTTGAGAAAAATTTTAAAAATTGGATGTTCTTAAGTAATTTCATGATTTTGACGCAAAATTCATAATTTTTTATGTTATTTTGGTGATTTGACTGCACAAGCAAGTCCATATGAATTTTTTAGCAGGCAATCGCTGCGCATCCCACGCTGCTCACGCCAATAGAAAATACACATTTAATCTGTGGTAGAAATCATCACGAATCCTCTGGGTTCCGTTTGCACAAATCAAACCTATAGGACTGAATCCTTCTAACTCAACCAAGCCACGCAGGCCACTAAAACCCAAGGGCATCGCCGTGAAACACTTGTATAATTCATTACCTCATAAGCATCCAAAGAACTAATCATATCCTTACCATATCGATTCAGCCTACTACCAAGCTATCCCATCTATCCAATTTTTCTTCTGATTTGCCTTCAACTTGATACTCCTTCTTGCTATAACACTTCAATTCCTCAAGCCAGACCCACACACGAGATCCAAGCATAAAACCACACCGTCTAAGACTCATAAGTCACTGAATACTTAAATATTCCCAAAAGCGCCACATTCAAAATAATTTACTCTAAAGAGACTTCCTACAAATCTAAATTTATTACATTTACCCTCCTGATGCTGATGTACAGAATCCCCTAATGATATAGAAATACCGAAGCCTTGACACCTCCCAATGCAAACATCAATTTCTAGCCAAACATACAACCTAAAAATCTCCAATTATTACATATAAAACCTTTCTCATTAGGACAATTCTTGAGAGTCAACCACTCTACTCAAACCTCAATTAGGCTGATCAATTGAACTGAACAACCGGTGCCTCATTAGCACTCTACCACTAGAGAATGTAACCCTACCTTAATGCAACCAAGCAACTTCTTGGTCTATGCACCGCACATCCTCTACTAATAACCACTCAAGGCATTCTGTGATTCTCATACACTCATTAAGCATAGCATGACCTTTAATTAAATTGCCTTTACTCGAGTCATCATCGGTCTCAACCTCTGCAAGCCATAACTGACTCACCAGCACGCTTCAAACTGGAACCAAGATAGCACCTAACCATGCAATCACCTAATCAATAGCAGACTCTCCCACTTGGCTCAAAGCCATAGATCAAAACACACAATAACTCATAATGTGTATACTCTATCACTACCATAATACTATATTGAGATTAAACTCAATCCTTCATAAGCTCGTGAAAGACAAACTATCTAGCATTTTAATCTTCTGCAATTCTTGCATTCACTCTCGTAACAGTCAAGCCCACTATATTAAGAGACCCAATTTAAATTCCAACCCATATATTTCACTTGTAAATGAGATCTTCCAACAGAAAACATAAGGATCGCACTGCTTCAGAACACCCGCAGGAGATACCCACCTGCTTCGCCTCAAATTAACATCTCTTTATATCCTTCCACACTCATAAACATTACGCAGTCACTTGATCTTCTCGAGTCTGAACTCATACTACAACATGAAATTTACTTCACCCCCAACAAGAAAACATGAAAAGATTCTTCACACACCCATAACTCGGGGCTATACCTCAAATCAAAGTGGAAATCAAGCACTTAATAGTTATTCTATCCTCCAGCATACCCTTTTTGTCGCTTCAAAATCATATGAATACACCTCGCAGTCATATCATACTCATTACATAGCTACCCAGTGATCACTCCACTAACAGAGACACTATCATACATACAAATCCACAAGCACGTACTCATACAATCTACCCCCTATGCGCAAACTGTAGACAAACACCCGGCCTCAAGTCCTCCAAACTGGACAAACATCCAAACGCAGATATCACATCTTTTTCCCCTCGATTAAGGATTCACAAGCCATCGATGCACATTTGATACTGGGCGCACATGCGTGCATGTGAGCGCGTGCAAAGAATTCAAAGATTTATATTTCCAGCTGAATCAAGGACGCACTAAGAATTCAAGAATGCAAAATTTTCCTAAAGGTTCTGCAGCCTCCCGAGGATAAATATAGACGTCTCTATACAAATCTGCAAGACTCTACTAAACTTGCTCATGACTCGTGAGACCTATGTAACCTAGGCTCTAAACCATCTTGTCACAACCCTAAACTCGGATCTGGTCGTGATGGCACTTCCCCTCGGGTAACCACACGGAACAATACCAGCCCATCGTTATATCTCACATCACAATGGGTACCCGCACTCACCGGGGATGTGCAAACTCTTGGAGGGGCCCCTTACGGCCCAAGCGCAATATCAAGCCATCTCGTGGCATAGTCAAAAAGGCCCTCGTTCTCACATCAACAATCCACCTTGTGGTGTACAATCTCAGGCTCTTGACCTCATAATCATAATTAGTGTATCCTCATAACATAGGCCCGCGACCTTACTCAGTTAGAATCTTATAGCCACTCAGGCAGTAGTAAAACATGATGCTCAGCCCAATTATCATTTAAAAATATCATTTTATGTATTTAATCAGAGTAAGCATGGCTGAGTTATGAAAACACTAGTATATAATAGGACTGAGTACAAGTATAAAGTCAACACTGTGAGGAAATATCAGTAAAAATCCCTTAAGGTTCTAAATAGTTGGCATAAGGCCCAAATATGACATTTAGCCCAGATGATAATAACAAATGGATTTTCAATCGAGTATGCGATAAAACAGTCATTCGAGATGGACTAAGTCACAATCTCCAACTGTGCATGACCCCATGCTCATCATCTAGCATGTGTGTCATATTAATATAGCACCACGATATGCAATCCAGAGTTTCATGCCCTCGGGACAATATTTAAAATCATTACTCACCTCGATTCGGTCCAAACTCTAGCCCACGATGCCTTTTCCTTCTCGACTCGGTCTCCAAATGCTCCAAATCTAACCAAATACAGATTTATACCATCAAAATATGCTAAGGGAACAAAGCTCACTCGAAAATATTCAATTTATATAAAAAACTTTGAAATAGACCAAACGCATCCCTCGAGCCCACATCTTGGAATCCAGAAAAATTAACATCTATGGAATTCCCATCCTCTCACGAGTCTATAAATATCAAGAACATCAAAATCGAACCTCAAATGGCCCCTTAAATTCCCACTCAAATGTCTTTTCATCTCAAGCCCTAATTACTTATTTTTGTACTGATGTTTCCCAAAATTTACCACTAATTAGGCCTTTAATCACACATAAATGAGTTATGAAGTCAAAAATCTTACTTCCACGAGATTATCCTTTGGTTTCCTCTTCAATTAGCTTTGCAAAGCTTTCTCTCGAATGAAATATGGTGGTCGTGAATGAAAACTTTTTATATTGCTGACCCAGGAATTTTTGCACCTGCAGTCCATCTCCTGCTTCTGCGACAAAATCCACCGCATTTATGGTTTTCATTAAATTGCCAACTTCCGCATCTGTAGTAAAAAGCTGCATTACGGCAGGTGTGCCCACTCCACTGCTTCTGCGGTTCCTGAAAGACTTCTACTTGGCCTCATCTACGGCTCCCTTTTCGCTTCTGCGAGACCGCACCTGAGGTCACCTTACCGCAGGTGCATTTATGATAGCAAATGGAACATCTTCAGCTGCTAAAACTAACTCCCAGACTTTTAGCCAACAATCTAAAATCACCCCGAAGCTCCTGGGGCCTTAAACAAAAGCAAAAACACATCATATATCAGCACTCAAACTTGTACCACTCTTCAAAACACCTCAAACAATATCGAATCAACTAAATCACATCGAAATCAGGCGTAAGATTCCAAAATCTTCTGAATTCTTCTTTCGATCAAAAAGTATAGCAAACCACGTCCAAATAACCTGAAATTTTGCACACACGTCACAAATGACACAACATACTTACTTCAACTTCTGGAATTCCATTTCGACCCCTATATCAAAATATCAAATATCAACCAAGAAATGCCAAAATTTGAATTTCGTCAATTCAAGGCTAAACCTTCCATGGACCTCTATAACATATTGTGATCATGCTCCTAAGTCTCAAATCACCTAACGGAGCTCACCTAATCATAAAAATTCCGATCTGAGATCATATACCAACAAGTCAAATCTTGGTCAAATCTTCCAAATTTTTAAACATCAAACTGAGGACTGTTTCTTCCAATTCATTCTGATTACCCTGAGAAACAAAAACCAACAATTCACATAAGTAATAATACATCAAAAGGGGCTAGTCATGCCAGAGAACTGATGAACAATGTGTAAAAGATTAAAACGGTCGGTCGAGTCGTTACAACATACTAGCAATAAGCTGCAAGATGGCACACTTTATTTAAAAAAATACTAAAATCAAATAAAACTCAAGTATTATATACTGGATAAAAGAGAACAATTAAAAAAAAGACAAATAATCATTCAAGAAAAGTAATGCTAAATAAAACAAAATTTTAGTGTAAACAGAACTTATTTAGTATAACATACTGGAGAAAAATCTTACACACAACAGACTTCCTTTAGAATATACTGGACTCAAACAAAACTCAACAACATTATAATATTCATCCAATATAACATATTGAAAAACAAACATTCACATGACAGACTTGCAGTATAATATATAGGATAAAACTTTAGTAAATTCAATAAACAAAAAACATAATAAAAACCACACATCATAAACATAATCACAAGCCCTAACATACTGACAATAAGCTTAAAGATGCCACACTTCATTTAAAAAGTACTAAAATCAAACAAAACTCAAGTATTATATACCAGACTAAAGAGCATAAAAAAAATAAAAGAAAACAAATAATCATTCAAAAAGAGTAGTGACAAATAAATCTAAATTTTAGTCTAAATAGAACTTATCCAGTATAATATACTGGAAAAAAAGCTTACACATAGTAGACTTCCTGTAAAATATACTATAATCAAACAAAACTCAACTATATTATAAGATTTATCCAGTATAACATACAGGAACACAAACATTCACATGGCAGACTTCCAGTATAATATACTGGTCAAAATTTCACTAAATTTAATAAATAAAAAACAATCGAATTCATAGTATAAAAAACTAGGAATCAAGCCTTCAAAAAACAGATCTCCCATATAATATACTGCATGAAAAATATGAAGTCCAGCAAAACATTCTGGATTTCAAGTACAACAAGAAATGGAGAAATATATACTGCCGTTGAAGGAAAAAAAATACTTGAAAACTTAATCCTAAATACTAGAAGACAAACATTCACATGACAGACTTGCAGTATAATATACTGGACAAAATTTTACTAAATTCAATAAACAAAAAACATAATAAAAGATCACACATTATAAACATAATCACAAGCCTTAACACACTGGCAATAAGCTTAAAGACGGCAGACTTCCATTAAAAGATACTAAAATCAAACAAAACTCAAGTATTATATACCGGACAAAAGAGCATAACAAAAAAGAAGATAAATAATCACTCAAAAAAAGCAATGAAAAATAAAACAAAATTTTAGTTTAAACAGAATCCATCCAGTATAATATACTGGTGAAAACACTTACACACAGCAGACGTCCCATAAAATATACTGAAATGAAACAAAACTCAACTATATTATAATATTTATCGAGTATAATATACTGGAAGACAAAAATTTGCATGACAGACTTCCAGTATAATATACTGGACAAAATTTTATTAAATTTGATAAACAAAAAATATAATAAAAAACCACACAGCATAAAAAATTGGGAAACAAGCCTTCAAAAGATAGATATCCCGTATAAAAACTACACCATAGTTAATAAGAACTAGAGAAATTTAAAATGCAAATGTAGCAAGAAAATACTTGAAAATAAACCCTAATATACAGATACTAAAAAAATTTGAAAAACTTATAAAAAAAATTACACAACAATTACAATATTACAACATAAAACTCAGAGTGACAAAATTACCAGAAATAAGACAAACTAATGAACAGACAAAAAATCCTAAAAGTTAAAATACAACAAATATTAAAACCCTAACGGTACAGAAATTAAACATAAACCTCAAGAACCAACAACAAAAACAATAAAAATTCAAACACATTATCGTAAAAATTCAAAAAAAATCTCCCATATAATTTTGAAGTAAATTGGACCTAATCCAAACAAGAATCGAAGAAACATGCTCTCTCACGAAAGCAAAATCTATATACTGCTGCAAAAGCAAAGAGAAAGGCGATAAAAAGTAACCAAATAGTATGTTAAAAAGATCAAGGATAATTATATTATTTACCAATATATTTTAAGTTAAAATGTCTAGAAATCAATTACATTTAGATCGGTGGCTATTTTTCGATAGCCAACCGTAAAAATGGCTAAACCATGCCATTTTAACGTCACTTAGACATGTGGCTGCAAACGACCCCAGATACCGAGGAACTTGGGCCAAAATTGAATACCAATATTTGGGGGTGAAATTTAAAAAATAGTCAGATTTATGAGTAGTAATTAAAAAATAGTCACAGTTTCAAAAGTAATCGAAATTTAGTCACTTTTCATATAAACATAAATCTGAACGAAAAAAGTGTTCAAAATCTGAAAAATATTTCAGTATAATATATTGGAGTTTATTATACTAGACTTCTAGCATAATATACTAGAGTTCCAGTATGATATATTGGTCCAGCATAATATGCTGGAAATTCATACACTCTTTCTCCAATCTCCACTATATTATGCCAGAACTTTCCATGTGTTGGATTTCCAGCATAATATGCTAGAAGTTCATACACAGGTGCATCAATCTCCAGTATATTATGTTGGAACTTTCTGTGTTGCAGTAAAAAATAGTTGTTTTTCAATGACTTTGCAAACACTGATTATTTTTCAATAGCTAATCCGAAAGTTGGGTAACCTGTGCTATTTACTTAAGGTCAATAGGGAGATTTTTAGAAATTTGATATTTGAGACCAGTGTTTATATTTTTGTTTCGGCTTAAGGAAGTTTTGCAAACGTAGCCTCGGTTCAACATAATAGGAAGAATGAAAATATTACACTTAGTCAATCGTTCACAAGTATAGCCACTTGGTATTAGAGGTTTCAAACAGGATGGGTTGACCCGGGCCCGGCTAGGCCCAGACCAGTTGAAACCCGGATCGGACAGGTCTGGTACTTAAGGGGTCGAGTAGGCTGGGTTACTGGGCCTAGGGGGTTAAGAGGATGGTTCGCTCACTTTAAGTCATCTAGTTAACCGAACCGGTCAAACCCGATCAACCAAAATCCCTGTACAACTTGTAATGACCCGATCAGTCAATTTGAGCTATAGTGCGTCGTTCAACAGTTTGAGGTCATGAGGAGCTTCAGTTCAGGTATTATGACTTTTAAGCGTGGTCGAAATTGAATATATGGAAGTTTGAAGTTTATTTGGAAAGAGAATTTCATTTCGGAAGCTTTAAATTGAAAGAATTAAATAAGATTAGATTTTTGAGTAAACGACCTCAAAATCAGGATTCGAATGTTCCAGCATGTTCTTATGATGATCTCGGACTTGGGCATATATCCGGATGGGGTTTTAGAAGACCCGGGAACGTTTTGGCACTTATTATGGAAGCTAGAATTTTAGGAATAATTTCATATGTTTGGATTGAAGTTTATTTTAATGTTATTAATGTCCATTTGGGATTTCGAGTCTAGGAATATCTCCATATGGTTTTGGGTTTGGATCACGATCGGAAGTGAATTTGGAGGTTTGTGAGCTATTTTGGAGTCAGTTGGCTAAAGATAGAAATTTGAAGGTTTTTGAGGAGTTTGACCGGATGTAGACTTTTTGATATTAAGGCTGGAATCCAATTCCAAAAGTTGGACTAGGTCTGTAATGTCGAATGTGACTTGTGTAAAATTTGAGATCAATCGGACATGATTTGATAGGTTTCCATATCGAATGTAGAATTTTGAAGTTCTAAAGTTAATTAAGCTTGAATTGTGGAGAGATTCATGATTTCGATGTTGTTTGATGTGATTTGAGGCCTCGAGTAGGTCCATGTTATGTTATGAACTGGTTTGTGTGATTTGATAGTGCCCTGGGGCCTGGGTGTATTTCAGGGTGGTTTCAGATCATTTCAGGTTGTTTTGTATGGTGTATGGTATTTTTATTCGCGTTCGTGAGGATCCCTTGCGTTCGCGAAGAAGGATTTTGCTTCAGGGACTATGTTCTTTGCGCTCGCGAAGAAGGAAATCTCTATTGCTTATGTCTGACTTCAGATGTTCATATCTCGCATTCTATAAGGAATTTGGAGATTATCTAAAAATAAAAGTTGTAGAAGTTTTTGTCTAATTTTCAGAAAGATAAACCATTTAGTATTTGGATTTGTGTACAAAAATTTATGGCTGGTACACTATAGGTTATCCGGGAAGATGAAGAAGAAAGTTGTGTTGCACAAGGCTGACTATGCAGCTTATATCTCATAATCTATAGGGAATTAGGAGATGACCAAAACATGAAAGTTGTAGATCTTGGTGTCTAGTTTTCAAAATATCAAACCATTTGTCATTTAGAGTATTTTTACAAAAAGTTATAGCCATTAAACAATAGGATATCTGAGAAGTGTTTGGAAAATGATTTTTGGAAAATTTTCTTCTTCGCGAACGCGATGGGGTCTCACGAATGCAAAGAAGAGTCGTCTGGGCAGAGTATTAGTGTAAAGAAATAGTTTTGTCATTTCATCTCATTTCCTATATGGGATCGACCTATAAGCGATTTCAGAGCTCCATTTTCATCATCCATGTCAAGGCAAGTGATTCTCACCTATTGCAAGCTAATTACTTGGATTATAGCTCGATTTTACATGGAAAATCATGTAAATTAGTAAAAATTGGGATTTTGAAGAAAACCTAGGAAATTTATATTCTTGGATTTTGATAACGATTTTGGATATGAAATTGAAAGCCAATTATATATTTGAGTTGGTGAGGTTATGGGTAAACTTTATCTTCTAAACATTTTGGAACCCGGGCACGTTGGTCCGAGGGCATTTTCGTTAATTTTTTATCAAGGTTAGGGATTTCTATAAATTAGATTATTATGAGTAATTAAACATGTATTAATGGGTTTACATAATTATTGGCTAGTTTTGGAACGTTGTGCATCAATTTGAGTCTTCCGAAGGGGCATGCAATGCTGGTTATGGAACTTCGGAGTGAGTTAAGTCTCCTTTCTAACCTTTTAAGAGGGAATTGTCCTCATAGGTGAAATAATTGATTATGTGCTCCTATTTGTGGGGGCTACGTATGCACGAGGTGACGAGAGTTCGTATATAGCTACTATTATGTTTAAGTTCGTGAAGTCAAGGACCCAAAAGCATGCTATACCTGAACTATTTATAATCTTATTGACAATTGAAATTGCCTAAATCATATCAAATTAGTAAAAGAATTTCTAAAAAGTGCTAAACCCCATTTTCTTAAATCGTTAAAAGAGATTTGGCTTTTCCTTAGATAAATGTTTCTTGATGAATTCTTAATTAACTATTTGAATATGTGTATCTATGAGTACCTTCGTTGCACATATAATTCGAGAGCGAGATAACTCTATTATTTATATTTGACGGCATCGCACGTATGATTCGCAAGCGAGATAATAGATGCACCTATGGTTCGCGCCATTCGACCACCTGGCATGCACAATTTAAATATTTATTGGATCGAGCCGTATGATCCCGCCATGATTTGCGCATGCTTGTATTGCGTGCTTGAGATTTACAAATCGATATTGCCTACCTGGTCTGAGATCAATTGATAAGTAATTGATTATGAATTTGGAGACTTGTAAATATAAAAGAAATATTTACTTGTTTCTTGACTTACTTGATTTACTACCGTTTTTAATAATCCATGATTATTCGCATTATTAATATATTATTATTCGACTATTAGTAAGTATCAAAGTCGACCTCTCCTCTCTACTTCTTCGAGGTGACGTGATACTTATAGGGTACACGTTATTTTTGTACTCATACTATACTTGCTGTGCACTTTTGTTGCACATGAATATGTATGTCTAGTGGCCTAGTTGGTCGCAGCGGCATGGTTGATGCAACGACTTAGGTGAGCTGCACCTCTTGAAACGACCCTCTTCAGAGTATTGTACTTTATTTTCTTTTCTGTCCAATTTGTATATCGCACAGCTTTTGCATTACATTATTTCCTAGAACTGCTCATGCACTTGTGACACCGGTTTCTGGAATGATTATGGGGTATTCCGTATTAACTTCTAAATATTCTTTTATTTATTTTATAATGATCACATTTTACTATCCAAATTGAAGAAAAATTATAGTTTTCCCAATTTAAAAGATAATTTAATTAAGTATTTATGATTGGCTTGTCTGACAACAGTGTCCGGCGCACACGATCTTTAGTAGATTTTGGATCGTGACACAACCGGTTAACCGGCCCAGCCCAGACTGGTTAAATGACTAGATTTCAATTTTTTTAAGGTTTTAGAGTCTAAGGCAATATAAAACTTTTGAATTTGCCCTTTTTTCATTAATTTACTTTTTTTCCATTTTCATTATATTCTTTATATTAATATAAGTTACAATAGTTATACAAAATAAAAAAAAAAACAAAAAAAAAAAAAACACTAACCCGACCCAACCGTTTAACACCCTTACTTGGTAATATCTCACTCTATCTTAAAATATTTTTCTTAAAATGTGCGGACATTCTTCAAAGATAATGTAGGATCGAAAAGTAGGCCAAATACATCAACTACCCCAAGAACATGATAAAAAAACCGTTTGGCACTTCATCTTATTGAACACTTCATGTGAATCAGAGTGTGCTCATTAGACCATTTCATTACTAGCTCGTAAACAAATTGATCACATGAACTTCACACTTGATCACATGGTTTTTAAGTTTGAAAAAGCATTTTAAGTCCAAAAAAAAAAAAGACAAAAGACTATCTTAAGAAAAAAATGCCGTCACCCTCCATGGACTTCGTATAAAGAGTACAATTGATTCATAAATCTTCTTATCAAATAAATTGAAATGATGTTTTAGACCAAAAATGTATAATGCATCAAAAAAGTCTTTGGGGAAAACGGGATCAAATAAATTCAAGTGATGTTTTTGAGTTTTGGCCAAAATTGTATAATTCATCTAAAAAGTCTTTGGAAAAAACGGGATCAAACAAATTCAAGGGATGTTTTTGACTTTTGACCAAAATTTTGTAATGCATCTAAAAAGTCTTTGCTCATTTTTATTGCGACAGCTCCCTCCACACCCACAGCATAGAGGAGTTGCTCCAACATTCGCACTAAGAAAAATACTTTCCAGAGCGATATATAATGCTAAACCGAGACCGATATATAGACTTTGCAAGGCAAAAAAGTTTGATATCATTGAAAAAGCAGTTTCCATGTGCGTCACATTTTCTTCATGTTTATTGCACGTTGTCTGTTACTCTTATCATTAATCCGACGAAAGTGCTATGATAGAAAGAATGATACTGGATGTATTGGAAAAGATAATATTGACAAAACCATAAGATGCAAATACTGTGATGGCACAAGGCACAATCCCAATTTTGCCAAAACCAGTAAATGTGGGAAGGGACACATATGAAGAAAGAGAAGAGGATACAATTTTGTAAGAATGCCGCGCAAATGCAGCAAAACAGGGAGACTTATCGCCCATGCACAATGGACGTAATAAGAAGCATCACACAAGAAAGAATAGTTGGGACGACAAGGTGAGTGATGAAGCAATTGGTAGGAGACTTCCAATTAGAGCTTCGAAACAAAAGCAGACTGCACCAACTACATCCACAACGTCCAACCGGTCAAAAAATAAGTCATGAATTTTGAAATCCTTCTGAAGAATTGTGACACCGATGACAAAGAATTACAATTTTAAAATTTCACAATTTTGGCCAAGAAGGGACAACAATATCTATCCTCATTTTAGTCTTCCATTTATTAAGTATTATCATATGTAATATCATCACAGAATATGTTATAAATTCTGTGATGATCATACAATATTTGGTCCGTGCAAATTCTTTTTTCTTACACGCTTGCTGGTAAATGAGGCTATTTTGGCCTCAATAAGATTTGTCAGGTAAGGTTTAGCGCGATTTTGTTATATGGGTAACAAGACCGATGCTATTGTCCCCCTTTTCATTTTACTTTTCTTAATTGTTGTATTTTTTTTTTATTAATATAAAATAACCCTAGGCGCTTAAAAAAAAGTCAATGAAAGCTACATTGTCGAATCTGCCAGTTGCATGCAACGCGGGACCCACACTTAAAGGGGTGGAAACTGTAATTCAACTCCTAATCAAGGTTTGTTCTGTAATTAGGCATCTAGAGCCCACAAATTTCAACACTTGTGAGCTGTGTCTCTCTTTGACTCTTGCGACCGCGTTAAGAATTCAAAGAACAAGAATGCACCCATTTAAGTGGAAAAAAGAAATTAATAATTTAATGAGGAAAAGGAAATGACAGGAAAAGAGTAGTGATTGATTTGCAAGAATACTCCCTGAATTTTGATTTAATTAGAAATATGCCACTAATGCTAAGAAAAAGCTATTCATCCAAAAAAAAGTTATAAGCTTAACTACACTAAATTTGTGAGAATATATGACATTTGCTTATATGAGTTGGGAATTGGGATATGCAACATTTTCTGAGGGGAAAGAGTAAGTAAAATAATTGTTATATGAGTTGGGAGATGCAATATTTTCCGTTGCAACAAAGACTATCTCTCACAAGCTAGTATACAATTGTGATCTATAACATAGCTATAATAGGATATAACCTAAAATATCATATTCACTTTGCTAACACTACATTATCAAGAAATTTCACCTAACTAATGGTTGTCAATTTAATTTTATTTATTCTTTATCCCGTACATAAACTAAGCTTGTATGGATCCATTTTACAAGAGTTATAGCGAGTTTATTGTTACTAGTACTCTAGTTTTTGTCTTCAAGTGTATATTGTTTGTTACTACATCATAATTGACTATTCCACTAGATAACAAATTTATTTTTAAAAAAACGTCTAAACTGGGCAAATAATCAAATAACAAAACTTGGGGAGCCTTTAAGCAATTTAAAACGTAAAAGACAGATATACAGCCGTTGCAAGTGGGGTGTCTAAATGAGTACGTATTTTTTTTTCTGAAGAGAAAGTAGAAAGTAGAAAGTAGAAAGAGAGAGAGAACAGCTATGTCGTGCAGAGCAGAAGATACTGTTAGCCCCAAGATTCTCTGAACAGCTTCTCTCTTCTTTTGTTGTCTGGAAATTTCTCCTATCTATCTATTCTATCTATGTATCTATCTATACGTAAGTTCTTTGATTCTCAATTTACTTTCTTCATTTTTATTTTTGCATTAAAAATGGTGGAAAATTCAACCGAGTCTGATGACAAGGTAAAAGACAAGAGTAAATCTGAGGAGAATAGTGTAAGTTTTGGAACATTAGGGGAAAAGGGTATTCAATTTCTCGGGAAATCAGTATCAGAAATGAAAATGGTTAGTAGTGATGCTCCTCCTAGCTATCAAGAGTTGACTCTTAGTTACCTTTGTGAGAAGGGATTTCAAGAAAGAGATGTTTTTGAGAAAGTAGGTAGCAGTAGTTATAAAGGGAAAGAAGTGATGGTATTAGGTGAGGATCAGAATGAGGAAAGTAATAACAGATGGGTAGAAAGGGATTTTCTTCAATTGAATGATGAGAGTAGAGGAAATGGGAATTCATCTAAAAGGGATGCTGCTGAGAATGCTGAGAGTAGAGGAAATGGGAATTCATCTAAAAGGTATGCTGCTGAGAATGAGGAAATTGAGGCAGAAAATAGAGAGAAGAAACCAAAGATTGAAACCCTTAACCTTTCTTTGGCTTTGCCTGATGTTTCTCTGTCTTTGGCTGGCTCAGATAGGGTGGTCCAAAATGCTGGTGATCTTCCTTCTAGGTTGAGGCCTAGTAGGAGTGTACAGTCATTAGAACCATCTCTTAACAATACAAGAACCACTCATTCCAATGATTTCACAGCTGCATCATTGTCTTGCTCCTATTCCCACGCCTTTTCCCACAACCCCAGTTGCTCGCTTACTCATAATTCAACGGAGTATTATGAACATTCCATGGGGAGTCATCGAAGGGGAAGTGATCACATCTGGAATTGTGGAGAAGGAACTAATGGTTCAGTTCATAGCCGTTTTAGGCCAATTGGAGATGGGGGTGTTGCGCTGGCGAATAACTATGGCGGAAGTTTTGCTCTTGGCAGCCAAGTTTTACATAAGGAGACATGTAATAACAATGTTTATAGAACTACAAGCTCGGATAACATTTCATTTTTCCCATCCGAGTTGCCTGCGAGACCAAGAATTGATGGTCAATCAGGTGATTCAAGGGGAAGAGGTTCAGAAAGTCTGAGAGGTTTGGAGAGTATGGATGGAGGACGGGCTCGTAAGATTTCTAGGCCTGAGAGAATCCTTAGAGAAATAGTTTCTGAATCTATTCCTCTTATGGCTCAGATTGTGCAAGAGCTTCCTGATGAAACAGTTGAATCAACAAAGGAATACTTGAGGAGCCTAATTGCAACACCTGAGAGAAAAGACGAGTTAGTTGGCCTTCAGAACAGGCTAAATAGGAGATGTGATCTTACCAATGAGACTCTCGCAAAGTGTCACAAGACTCAACTAGAGTTTTTTGTTGCAATAAAAATGGGTCTCGGGAGCTTCTTATCTAGCAAAAAGTCCCTACCTACAACTGAACTAGTGGAAATTTTCTTACTTGAAAAGTGTCGAAATATAAACTGCATGAGGGTATTGCCTGTTGAGGATTGTGAATGCAAGATTTGTTCAACAAAAAAGGGATTCTGCAGTGAATGCATGTGTCCGGTTTGTTTGAACTTCGATTGTGCCAATAATACTTGCAGTTGGGTTGGGTGTGATGCATGTTCACACTGGTGTCATGCGGTTTGTGGTATTCAGAAGAATCTTATAAAGCCAGGTCCAAGCTTCAAAGGGCCTGCCGGGACAACTGAAATGCAATTTTACTGTCTTGGATGTGGTCATGCATCTGAAATGTTTGGATTTGTTAAAGATGTCTTCACATCTTGTGCAAAAGATTGGGGTGAAGAAACATTGATGAAAGAGCTTGACTGTGTTCAGAAAATCTTCCAAGGGAGTGAAGATTTTAAAGGCAAGGAGTTGCATGTTAAGGCTGCTGAATTGCGTAGTAAGCTAGAAAAAAAGATGATTTCTCGTCCAGATGTCTGCAATTTCATCTTTCAGTTCTTTAATTGTAAGTATACCCTATCAAACCACATTAATTGTTTTCTCATTTCAACTGTTAGCTTCAATGTTAGTTCTTTGAGCTGGTAATCTGAGCTCTTTCTTGCTTTTGGTTTTTCTTTGTTTCTTTTGTTATGTGATTCACTGTTGTAACTTAGAATGTACATTTGCAAAGAATGGTTAAGCCTCTCAAGGGCTTGTTATTTATATTAGTGACCTCGCTTAACTTTATCGATTGTCCCTGACAGGACATAAGTAATCCTTGTTTAATTTGGCCTTATCTATGACTTCTAGCTGTGCTTCTTTTGGATATGATAAAAATAAAATAGGAATTTTAGTTTATCGATAAAAAGTGAATATTACTGACATTTTATAGTGAAATGAATACTAAGCATCAGGTTGAACTAGTCAAAAGTTTTGAAGAAGGATTTCGCTTAAGCAAAGGAACAGAATTATACATCTGCATAGACACTTCCTTTTCTTCCTTTGTTGTTCTTATCTCATGTCTGCTTATCTGGATATTGCACTGAAGATACTGAACCCCACTGAAGATGCAAATTATTTGAACTTCCAATGGCAAACAATACTCGTTTTTTCTTTGCAAAAACAGAAGAGAAGTTCCTTAGCCTATGGAGAAATAAATTTTGAAGATAAAGATGTTAATCAATGATTTATAATCACTGCTTCAAGTGTATCAGTTAATGATTTCCGTATTGCATGTCTGAGTGATTTATCTTTAATTTTGAATGTTAATAACAGCTTTTGTAGTGAGCAAGATAACAACATTGTATATCTTGGGAATTAAGTGGCTAAAGTGTTTAGAGCTGCCCTGTAACACTCTTTCTTTTACTGTTTAGTGGTTTTGGATCTGTGAATTTATTCAGAAATTTATTTACCAGGGAACGTCTTTTTTTTTTAAATAAACAAGAACCATGGGAAATTATTTACTCGTAAGCAGGGTTCATGTTTCAGTTGAGATCATATTGTCCAGTGATTATTGCCTTATCTGTTTGTGTGGAGGCTATTTAATTTCAGTTAACTTTGTTCTTTGATTAACAGACGCAGATCGGCTGTCAGAATTTCCTCCATCCACTTTTCCTGATAAGGATTTTAGTAGTCAAGTCGGTCCAAAAAAAGACGCTGTTGCTCTTCCTGCATCTACCTCGCTTGCTCCCAAATCTTACTTCTACAACATAAGCTCTTCAAGTGGAAGAAAAGATATTATGATGTTTGATGAGCGTCAGCAGAAAGATGTTAAAATGGTTGAAGACGAATGGTCTGTGAAGCGACTAAACAAAGATGATCTTGATAGCTTGGAAAGCATTGTGCGGATCAAAGAAGCAGAAGCGAGGATGTTTCAGAATCGAGCAGATGATGCTCGCCGAGAGGCAGAGAGTTTTAGACGGGTGGCTAGAATGAAAACAGAGAAACTGGAGGAAGAATATTCAGAAAAACTTGATAAACTCTGCTTGCAGGAGACCGAGGAAAGGAGGAGGAAAAAGTTGGAAGAGCTTAAAGTATTGGAGAATTCACAATGTGATTACTACAAGATGAAAATGAGAATGCAATCTGAGATTGCAGGCTTGCTAAAAAGAATGGAAGCAACTAAGCAGCTGTTGGTTTAGGTTTAACTACAAAAGTTGACTATCTCTCAAGTAAAATTGGCAACTACATGACAAATGGTACTGACTATCTTGTCTGCTGTTTCTTCGTGTTTTAGATTTTACCCAATTCCTTTTATGTGTGAGTTGAATGTTGGTGAACTATTGTAAATCTTGAATTTTTCCGAACTTCATCGGCTACCGTTCACGGACTCAGCATTTGTATGCTTTAAACTATCAAAAGTCAAAACCACCAGTTGTAGGCTGTGAGGATAAAGATCAAATTAGTTATTTGAAGGTATTTGAAGGTTTTGCATGGTTTAGAATATGTCTGAGCCAGAGTCCGAGAGCTATAAATGTTGCAGTCAAAGGTCATTGGTCTCTACTATTTACAGCTTGAGTTGAGAATTTTGTCAACTAATGTTGCCGTCCTAAAAAGGAACAATTCTGAAATGCAATAATTGGTGTGAGCTCATTGTTGGAATCAGTCTCGAATGTTGGCAATATGCAAATGTGCTTATTTCTTTAAATTTTAATAGTGTCACAAAGTGTTTTATAACTTGTTTTTCGCTTCCCACTGGCTCCTACTATGTTTTATTTATTTTTGGGTGCCACATTCCATTGAGGAATTTGTTCTACAGGACCGATTCCTTCTGGAGCGGCTTACCATCGCACTCAAAAAACAGAAAAAGCTGCAATTAACCTATATATTATATTGGATTGCGGCTGGGAATCAGGTACTAATGCAATTGACGCATAGTTGATATTAAAAATTGTACGGGGCACCTTTTTTGGTCGCTCCCATTTAATTTATACCTATATTTTTTTTTTTAAATGGTAAACCCCCACTTCCAACCGAGAGGTTTGAGTTCGAGTCTCACCAAGAGCAAGGTGGAAAGTTTTTGGAGGGAAGGATGCTGGGGGTCTATTTGGAAACAGCCTCTCTACCCAAGGGTAGGTGTAAGGTATGCGCACACACTACCCTCCCCAGACTCCACTAAGTGTGATTATACTGGGTTGTTGTTGTTGTCGTTTTTAAAAAAAATTAACTTGTATCATTTTTTAAATAACTTCAGCCCTTTTTTCATCCTCCTTCTCCCCATTTGTTTTCTTTTTCTACTAACAACTGAAAGGTACTGTGATTAATTCTCTAATACTGTCATCATCTTAAGAGAAATTTTCGTTCTATTTTTAACATTGTATTGGTAGATTTTTCACAGTAGGTGAATGCAATGATTGCAACACTAGATTTGGAATTTGTTTCTATATAATAGTATTACTAAGAAATCAAGAGATTAGTATTTTGTGTAACATCTGTGAGATAATTGATTGTTGACTAGAAATTCGTAAAATGTTTTAGTGCTGATTTGATTTTTACATATAGAACTTAAGCTTTGCCATTTATATTTCACTCTTCCTGCAGAATGTTACTTCAACTTATAAAATGTTGAAGTTTTTACAAATGAACTAAATAACTTCAGTATCTTCTGCTGAAGTTTTTGAAAAAGCTTATCCATGACAAAAAAACTTTAGCTTATTTAGTGTTGAAGTTTTTACAAATGAACTAAATAACTTCAGCATCTTCTGCTGAAGTTTTTAAAAAAAGCTTTATGACAAAACTAATAAATCCAGGACAAGAAATCTTCAGCTATTTTAGTGCTAAGTTTTTACGGATAAACTAAATAACTACATCATCTTATCCAGGACAAAAATACTTCAGCACTGCCTTTGCTACTTCAGACACGTCTACTAGAATGCTGAAGTTTTGCGTGATTGTCTTTGCTACTTCAGCCTCATATACTGAAGTTATGCGAAAAAAGTGGGTACACTTGCAATTTTTTTTGCAAAGTGGGCACAAGTTAAAATGTAATCCAGAAAACGGGTATAGATGCAAATATCCTTAGTTAATATTACATCTGATAAGACGGAAACAGTACGCATCTATTTAATATATGTGAAGTGGGTGTAGACTATAGGTGTTTATCGGGCAGGCTGGGACAGCCTGAACGGGAATAAATCCAGCCCGTTCAATTAGCGGGCGGGCTGGAAAAACAAATCTGGTGGTGGGTTGGGAAATTTTGTCTTTTTAGGCCCCATTCGGGTTCGTAGGGGCCGGGCTATAGTTTTTTTTTAAATTAAATTTTATTTTTCTTATTAAATGTTATTGATAGTTAAGTATTTGCAAACTTTTAGGGGTTAGAATTAAACTTTGAAGTTAAAAGTTTTAAATTTTAAATTTCAAATTTATATTTTAAAATTATAAAATTGAAATTAGATAGTAAGTGTCTACAAAAAATTATTTAATAAGACCAATAGGCAATATGTAAAGAATAAGCTCCGAAGGCTTTCATTTTATATTCTTCATACTTCAATTAATTTGCAAGTTCTTTTTTGATTTTTTTTTTTTAATTTTTGAACTTGCAAATTAAAAGTTCACAACAACTATAAAAATAAGAAATAGTACATCACATATTGTGCATCATTTTACTAAGTTCTTCTATGTCAACACGATGTTCTAGGTTTCCGGTATTGGTTAAATCGGAACCATAGATCATTATATCACTAATTTTCTGGTCCTCATCTTTGTCTACCTCGGCACGGCCTTGATTTCGCCGTTCTGATCTTATCCAATCTCTGAAGCACACTAGAATTTTCAAACCATTGATGCCGAATGAATAACAGGTATCTCATAGTTGTTGTCTTGCTTGGCTAAATGCCCCATCTGATGTGACTGTTGAAATCGGCACATTTAGCACGTCTCGAGCCATGGACGAATGAACAAGAACTGATTTGAATTGTTCTTCCACCAACCCAGCGATAGAGAATTCTTTGTGAGGGGCTCTGGTGACTTTTACAAGTAGAATTCTAGTTTATCAATATTCCTACTACTGGTTTGTTGATGCTCTCCTAGTTTAAACTGTCACACCTCCTTTTTGGCTACTACAACCCGGTGAAGGGCGTAGATAAAGGAAGTTTTTCCAATTAAAGGACAATCAAAACGAGATTCAATTATTTAAGAGGATTCAGAATCGCCACTTGGGAGATTTATGGTGTCCCAAGTCAGCGTTTAAAATCCCGAATCGAGGAGAGAATGACTCTGTTTAACAGTCTGCAATCCAGAAATCCGAGTAAGAAATTCTGTTAACCCGGGAGAAGGTGTTAGGCATTTTCTGGTTCCGTGGTTCTAGCACGGTCGCTCAACTATCATATTTGGCTTAAATTATCTGATTTTAGAACATGTTTTAACTTATGTGCTTTTTTATCCTTTAGACACTTTTATTATTATTTTAAAAAAATTGCAACGTCGTTGAAACATGTCTCGAACCACGTCACATAAATGCACCCGTGATTTTTGGCACATTCCAACTTCGTTGAGATTTGGATTTGGGTCACATAAATGTGCACCCGATTTAGGAAAGGTAAATTATTAAATTAACGCGCCTAAAGCAATTACGCGTTTGCAACTTTACGAGGGCCATGAAAGTTTGCTAAATGGCACGCCTAGAGTTCTAAAGAAAAGAATTCTATTTAGCTAAGGAAAACTTTAATACTCCTACTAATAAAAGAAGCTAATTATTACAACCATGCCACGGAAACCATATCCCTATTTGTAATAGTAATTACGCGCCTAAAGCAAGCTACGAAGGTTCACAAGTCAGTTTCTATGCTACTCTTAGCGAACTCCTAATTGTCAACAAAATCGAATTAGCAAGATAAACTTGTCCGCCTTCACTACCCTCACCAGATTGAAAATAGCATACGTTTACCCCCTTTTGGTTCTGGATTACATTCCAAGAGTGCACTCAATTTTGGGATGGATCGTTCTTTTCCACAACAGCTAAAGGGTCGTGTAACAAACAACATAGCACATATTAGACTAAATATTATATTCCAAACAAATCACATGCCTCAAATGATATTCATTTAAGCCAACAAACAAAACCATACAAACTGTTAACAGAGGCATGGATGGCAGTTTCAGTTGTTAAGCATACCTATCAACAACTAGAGAAACAATGATCTTATTTGAAGAAACTTTCAGAAAGAAAATAAATCAAGGCATTCAATTTGCATTTTGAACCTATATGTTTCTACTTCATAGCAACCATACTATCTCAAGACACCTCTCGAAATGATTCCATGTGTTGACGTGGACAGAAAGTTCAGCAAGATAATTAATAGAGTTGATTTTCAGAGAACATATAGGAAACAAGATAATCCGTTGCAACCCAAACCTACTATCGATCAAGATCTCAAGGAAAAGGACAGATTAAGGTTTTCTAAAAAACAAAGAGAAACTAAAAGGGCAAAGAGAGGGTACTTTGAACACGCTAAACTTTCCACTTAGAACGAGACAGTGAACTCAAACATGCGCAAGGAATTCTAAGCAAATGGAAGCTAAGGGATTAATGATAAGAATTCTCGACTCACGAAGCTAACTTAATTCAACAGTTTTCAGAACAACCACCTGAATTCGAGTCATTAATGGCTGCCTCGACTAAAATGCATTCAATATAGTCCCCAAAACATTTGGTCTAAAGCAAAGACATATTCTCAACGAGCAGTCTATGTTCAAACTCAGATTTCAGCCATAATGCACCAGAGAAATCGACATAGCTTAAACAGACTTTACCTTAGAATCCCAGCTAGTCACAAATCAATAAGAAGCTAAATTTGAACTCACTAATTTAAGAATGAACTAATAACACAAGTTTCTTAGTGTTCAAACTCCAGCCAAACCAACAAAAGGATCAAACAAGCGGGCTTCAACATTTAAGACTCCACGAATCTGTTTTAGCGCTCAAATTTAACTAACCAACTGGATGAGTTTACACAACCACAATCATTACATCAGTGTGTACGATCACCCATCCAAGGTAGAATAAACGAGAACACAAATAGACCTGAATCAAGGCCAAAAGAAATTGGCATTTAAACCAACAACGAACGTTACTTTTCAGATAGTATTAAACAAAATCATGAGAAAACATGAACACGAGACACAAAGTCACGAGTAATAGAAAGATGGAGAAGAAATGAAACTGAAATTTATAAGAACTTGAAATGAATTAACAATTACAGCCGGACATTGCCGCGGCTTCAAAAAGAATCGACACGAAATCCATTTGTGTGGAAATCAGAAAATTGATGCACACAAGACTCAGATCGACACCTCGACTAGATTTCAAAACTCAAACCATCTCCATTTTTCAGATTAGAATAGGAACTCAGAGAAAGAAAAATGAACTAATTTCCGTCCAAAGCTTTTGTTGTTCGTTTGCAAAAGGATTCCGTCATTTGCTTCTTTATTTCGTCGTCAGTTTTAGGAGGAATCTGCGCTGCTCAATTTCCAGGCTTGTATTGTGTATTATCCTATGTATTTTTTGCCTTTACTATATCGTGTGTGTATGTATGGGCGTCTAATTCCAGAAGAAGCCCTAGCCGCCAGCCCCTTTTCTAGTGTATTTGTGCGTGTTTGTTCAGAACAAGCAAAAGTTGCTCGCCTCCCTTCAATTTCCAACCTCTATTCTGCTATCGTGTGTATATGCCTGTGTTTTTGTGTAGAAACCGTCCAGCCCCCTTCTCGTGTATTTGTATATTGCATGTGTTTTTGTATTGTGTGTGTTATGTATTTTTGTGTGTGTTAGGTCTTTTAGGTTAGGAAGAGGATTTGGGTATTGGGTTTGGTCAGGTCGACCCGGTTTGGGGTTGGGTAGGGGCTAATTCGGGTTGGGTTTAAAATAGAAATTGTATTGAGCTTAAATTTTAATAAGATTTGGCCGAAAAATATGATTCCTCTCTTTAGTTTTCATATTTTCTAATTTCTATTAAATTACAACTAAAAATAACACCTAAATTAGTTCCTAGTCAAATATTTCAAATTAAACTAATTACTACAACTAATACTTATTGCAATTAATTAAAACCCAAATTAAACGGAAATCTACCGAAATTCAAAGACTAAAATTAAGAGTGCAAAATTAACAATTTTTATGATTCTTTTTTGTGAACACAGTTAATTTAATGTAATTAATTCCTAAATGCAAATTGAACCTATGGTGGCATAAAATTTAAATGTGACATTTTTATAGTTTTTCCAGGATTTGAAAATATTAAAAATGCATGAAATGCAACTAAAATAAAGCAAAAAATTCCTAGAATCAATAAAAAATTATTTCGGTCTATTTTTTAGGAGTTATTCTCATGTAGGGAAAAAATCACGTGCTCACAGCTGCCCTTCTTTTCTCGGAAACCCGAAGGGTTTTCGTGCAAAGATAAAATGAGCAGATACGAGCAATTTTTGCCCGCTTGAATACTCCATGGGAAGCATTTTGAAAAGCTTGATCGCACCCTACTTCAGAGGTTGCCTACATATCCTCGGCTAAATAGGAATCATGTTTGTGTAGTTCAAGAGTGAGCGAGATGAAGGAGTATGCCGAGATGAAGATCCGGTCGAGGTGGCGTTCCGCCGAGGTTCCGGTCCGCGGTCCTGCTATTACATCAAAATCAAAGAATGAAAAAGAATGGCTAAACCTGTCAACTACGAGTTACAAGATTCCTATGTATAAGTCTTCTGAAGCTTGATCTTGAGTCTTGAGTGGTTCTTCATTTCGAATTTAGATTTCAACCTTGACGCTTGTTATGTGCAGGCACTAGCTCGTTCTTCTTCAGCTTTTCTTAATTAGGACTGGACATGTATCGCTTGCGACCTCAACCATTCCTTGAGAAATTCACATCTTTCATCTGATTTTATTTGGATTACTTTCTGCTTGCGTTCCTTTTCTTCTTTTTTTTTATTGTGACTAACTTTTGTTGATTTCCTCGAACTATTGACTTGCATTCTTGCCACGAGCTTCTCTTGTTGCTGACTTGAATTGTAATCTAAGATGTTTTCCTTTTCTCCATGTGGATGCCTGATTGCTGAACTCGAATTGTATTCCCTTGTTCTCTAGGCGGGTGCCTGATTATCAAAACTTAACACTTGAAAAATATTCCCTTGTTCTACAGGTGGGTGCCTGATTACAAAAACTTGAGTTTTGAAAAATATTCCCTTGTTCTACAGGTGGGCGCCTGATTACAAAACTTGAAATTTTGAAAAATATTCCCTTGTTCTCCAGGTGGGCACCTGATTGCTAAAACTTGAATTTTGAAAACTATTCCCTTGTTCTCCAGGTGGGCGCCTGATTGCTAAAACATGAAATTCTAAAATATTTCCTTGTTCTACAGGTGGGCGCCTGATTACAAAAACTTGAAAATTTGAAAAATATTCCCTTGTTTTCCATGTGGGCGCCTGATTGCAAAAACTTGAATTTTAAAAAATATTCCCTTGATCTACAGGTGGACGCCTGATTACAAAAACTTAAAGTTTTGAAAAACATTCTCTTGTTCTCCAGGTGGGTGCATGATTACCAAGACTTGAAATTTTGAAAAATATTCTCTTGTTCTACAGGTGGGCGCCTGATTGTGAAAGCTTGAAATTTTGAAAAATATTCCCTTGTTCTAGAGGTGGACGCGTGATTACAAAAACATGAAATTTTGAAAAATATTCCCTTGTTCTCCAGGTGGACGCCTGATTGCAAAAACTTGAAATTTTGACAAATATTCCCTTGTTCTCCTGGTGGGCGCCTGCTTGCAAAAACTTGAATTTTGAAAAATATTCCTTTGTTCTACAGGTGGGCGCCTGATTACCAAAACTTTGAAATTTTGAAAAATATTCCCTTGTTCTACAGGTGGGTGCCTGATTACCAAGACTTGAATTTTGAAAAATATTTTCTTGTTCTACAGGTGGGCGCCTGACTACCAAGACTTGAATTTGAAAAATATTCCCTTGTTCTACAGGTGGGCGCCTGATTACACAAACTTGAATTTTTGAAAATTATTCTCTTGTTCGACAGGTGTGCACCTTAAACTTTTGAACAATATTCCCTTGTTCTCCAGGTGGGCGCCCGATTGAAAAAACTTGAATTTTGAAAAATATTCCATTGTTCTATAGGTGGACGCCTTATTATAAAATTTGAAATTTGAATAATATTCCCTTGTTCTACAGGTGGGCGCCTTATTACCAAAACTTTGAAATTTTTAAAAATATTTCCTTGGTTTACAGGTGGGCGCGTGATTACCAAGACCTGAATTTTGAAAAATATTCCCTTGTTCTACAGGTGGGCGCCTGATTACAAAAACGATGAATTTTTTAAAAATATTCCCTTATTCTACAGGTAGGCGCCTGACTACCAAGACTTGAATTTTGAAAAATATTCCCTTGTTCTACAGGTGGGCGCCTGATTACAAAAATTGAATTTTTGAAAATTATTCTCTTGTTCTACAGGTGGGCGCCTGGTTTTGAAACTTAAAATTTTGAAAAAACTTCCCTTTTTCTACAGGTGGCCGCCTGATTGCTAAAACTGGTCTTGACAATTCTCAACTGTTGACAATTTCAAGACTATGTTGTGTCTCTGAAAAGGTATTATTTTCCACTATGTATTGCTATGAGTTATATATGCTGGGGTTGTGCTGGTGACTAATGATTAAAACTACCTCCCATTATCCAGGCGGGTCCTGACAACTCTTAATTTGATGACAAAAAAGTGACAGCCGAGGGTTAGTATTTAAGTCTAAATCCCACTACTCGAGGGGGGGGGGGTCCTGACAACTCTTGGTAACTCTTGCTGGGGCAGTATCTAATCTAAGTCCCATTTTTCAGGAGGGTCCTGATGACTCTTGCTGACTCAGCTGGGGGAAATTTGAAATTTTCCCTCTAAATCCCATTTTTCCGGAGGGTCCTGATGACTTTTCTTGACTCTTATTTACTCTAGCTGGGGAAATATTTGCTCTAAGTCCCATTTTTCAGGAGGGTCCTGATGAATCTTATTGACTCTTGTTGACTCTAGCTAGGGAGATTTTGGCTCTAAGTCCCATTTTTCAGGAGGGTCCTGATGACTTTTATTGACTATAGTTGGGGAAGTATTTAATCTAAGTCCCATTTTTTCAGGAGGGTCCTGACGACTCTTGTTGCCTTTTGTTGGGGAATCTGAGTCCTATTTTTCAGGAGGGTCGTGATTACTCTTGCTGACTCAGCTGGGGAAATTTGAAATTTTCCTCTAAATCCCATTTTTCAGGAGGGTCCTGATGACTTTTCTTGACTCTTATTGACTCTAGCTGGGGGGAATATTTGCTCTAAGTCCCATTTTTCAGGAGGGTCCTGATGACTCTTATCGACTCTCGTTGACTCTGGCTGGGGAGATTATTTGCACTAAGTCCCATTTTTCAGATGGGTCCTGATGATTCTTGTTGACTCTTGTTGGGGAAATATCTAATTCAAGTCCCATTTTTCAGGAGGGTCCTGATGACTCTTAACGACTCTTGCCGACTCTGGTTGGGAAAGTATTTTGCTAAGTCCCATTTTCCATGAGGGTCCTGAGGGTTCCAACTTAAGTGCTAATCCTAACTTCTGGTTGTTTCTGCCTGTGATTATTGCCCAGGAGGGTTTCTGCGACTCTTACTGGGGAAGCTGTTGGTGCTTGCCCATGTTACCCGCACCTGTTTGAGTCTTAAACTGCGTTCCATCTCAACTTCTATGCCTCTTTTAATCCTCAGTTGTTTCTATTGGGGTTTGCTAGTTAAATTTTGTCCTATTATGCTCTTTACTGGGAAGGGTGTTTATGGCAGACTATGTCCCTCTTGAACTTTAACTAAGTCCCACTTCCAGGTGGGTTCTGAGATGTTGATCATACCAGTTGCGCGCCTTCTTTCTTCTGTGGACGGCCCCCCTTAGGCTCTTCTGGAACTTTCTGCCCCTGTGTCAATCAAAGAAAACTTGTCAGTTTGAAAAGTGGTGGTTGTCTCGCGACATTCTTGTTGGAAGCAGCCTCCTCACTGTAATGTTCTGTTGCGTTCAGATTTCCTTGTTAATGATGAGTCGCTTGAACTGCTTAGCTGACCCCTCGAGGCCTCTAGGCTTTATTTTGCTCCCCATTATTGTGTTACATTTCTAGCACTTTTGCCAGAATCCTTTATTTCCCTCCCCGACGATTGACGAGTTGTTGTACCATGCTTGGTCAACCCTCTGAATTTCGCGGATTCACTTTGCTCTTTATCTCGTGTTACCTTTCTGAGTCTTTGCTAAAATCCCTACACCCTTTTGCTGAAATCAACCAGTCTGTTTATGATGTTTGGTTGGCCCTTGACCTTTGTGTCTTTACTTTGCTCCCCACCTTGTGTTGCACCTCTGACCCTTTGCCAGAATTTTTTTATGCCCTTCCCTGACGATTGATGAGTTGATGTATCAGGTTGGATCAACCCTCGTGACTTTTCCGATCTTTGTGTTGTGCTAACCCTGCATCCCTTCTGAGATTTAACAGTCAATGCGTTATGCTCTGCCGTCCCTTGAGCCTTGTGGCTTTACTTTGATCGCCTATTACTGTGTTACATTCCTAGCCCTTTTGCCAGAATTCTTGCATCTTTCCTAAGATTGCTGAGTCAGATTACTATGCTTGGCTAACCTTTGTGGCCTTTTCCATCTTTGTGTTGCGCTCCTTCACTTGCCACGGTAACTTTGATTTCACCTTGAAAGACATTGCTTGCTTGTTGGCTAACCAATTTCCCTGTCACCCTTATCGTAGAAAATACCCCATCTCCATTCAGACCCCATATCCTCTATTCGTTGCATTACTTATGAACTGACATCTTCCTATCCTTTGTGTTTCACTTGACTTCCCAAAGCACGTCCATTGCCCCCCACTTCGTGTGTATGCTGTTTTTATTGGCTTAAACCACTGGCCTTGACCTTGAGGTCTATTGCTCCTTCACTTGTCATGATGATTGATTTTCATTTGAAGACCTTGTTTGCCCCTTTACTAACCGTTTTCTTTGTAAACCTACACAGAAAATACCTCTTCTCATTCGAACCCAATACCTTTCGTCTGTTGCGTTGTTCCTCAACCGATATCTGCCAACCCTTGTGTTTCACCTAATCCCCAAAGCATATTTGCCAACCACATTGTATATGATGTTCTTTCCTGATCCACATCACTGGCTCTGGCCTTGAGGTCTACTTCTCCATCGCTAGTCACGATAACTTTGATTTCTCCTTGGAAAATCTTGCTTATCACTTGCTTACCACCCTTCTTGTCATAGAAAACACCTTTGATCCATTCACCCTAGCCCTCATTCTGCTGCTTTGTCCATGATTTGATATATACCGAGCCTTTGTATTTCAACGAAACCTAAAGCATGTTGATTGTTGCCAGCTCAGTGTGCCTGTTGTTATTTCCTAACTTATGCTACTTTGATGTGACAAGCAGGTCCCTTTTTGTGCAATTGGAAAGATGGTGGCCGATTTTGAAGTCATTCTCACTCGTTTTGACCCAACAGACTCAAGAAGAGGGAATAGACAAGACAAAAGGGACAGAGGAGGACAATGAAAAGAGATGATTCCTAAGAAAAAACCTAAAAAGTAGAAGCCTACAAAATATAGGTACCAACTCTAATAGCCATCACATGCACCTGCGGCCTATTCTGTTAAGCAAATATGATGTTTAACTCTTGTTAAACGCTCCAGACCCTGAAGCTGGGCTTCAGTGCTCCGATTATCCAATCTAATTCACAATCCTTATTTGACTTGTAGCGCCCAAGAGGGATTTCATCATCAAGCCTCTCTCGTTTTGCTCTTTTCTCTTAACTTACAGTCTCCTCAAGGTGCCAGTGAGGGTTTTTACGAATAATACTCTCATTTTCATTTTTTTCGTCGCCGTACGGTGCCCGTGAGGATTTTCACCAATAAGACTCTCATTTTGATTATCTTTCCTGCTTGGACCAGAGTGTTGTCCCTGACATGAATCACCTCTACTTGCTCAGCTTGGCATCTCTTGAAGAATGATCAGAAGGTTTTTCTTTAGACCGTAATGTGGGCTTTTGGACAGTGTTAGAAAGAAAGGATATCAAAGGCTCAAAAATTTTTAAATGGGTTCAAAATTACAACTTTCGGAATCAAATTCTTATAACAACCACAACTTCTGCCCCCAGTTTCTTGCTTGTGGACTTTCAGATTTTTTTTTGATGAGACCGAACCGTGAGGCTGCCTACGTATCCTTAAAAGTAATCAGGTCCAACGTAGTGTTTTTTGTCTGTTTTCCCTTTTTTTCTCTTTCTGTTTTTCTTTTCTTTGTTTGTTTCTCTTGTTTTCATTTTTTTCATTCTTTCCGCTTTTATCTTTTCTCTTTTCTTTTCTTATTTTTATTTTTTTTTTGTTTTTATTTTTTTCCCTTTTTTCATTTTTTTCATTCTTTCCTTTCCTTTCCTTTTACTGCCTTCTCAAACTTGTGTTTCTGACTTTTGTTACCGATCCCGAAAGAGGGGTATGAAAGAAAATAATTTTTGCTCGAAAGAGTTAGCAAAGAACAAAGTGTTTAGATAGCAAAATAAAATGCCTTCGTCATTCCAATTTTCAAAATATACCAAGACAAGCAAGTACAATCAATCGAAGGAATCATACATAATATCTCATGACTTCGTCGGAATTGATAGCCATTTCTACACATTTCTCTTCCTCATCTGTCAAATATAATGCACCATTGGAAAACACTCCAGCTACAACAAATGGTCCCTGGCACTTTGGTAAACTTGCTTTTAGGATTTCTTCATGTTCTATCTGCCCATGATTCGGGCTTCGAAAGATCTCAAAGGGTCCAAATCTATTATTATTTCCCGCAAATGTCTCTATTTCCTTATGAGTAATCTTTTAAGACCAGGTCTGGGGTTATGCATGCATGTCATGTCATTAAAGCCAACAGTAAAAAAAATTTGTAAAAAGAAAAGAAAACTAAACCAAATGACTAAAAATAACGGAAAGTAGAAAATTGTATTATACAGATGGTAAAAGAGCTTGGACAACAAAACAAGTAAAAGGACTAGGGTTAAAAGCCTGGAACGAACCTAGACGACACTAAACAAAACTAGGAAAAATAAAAAAATAGAAGGGTTTGAATCACAAGACAATATCCGAATTACAACCCTGAAAATAACCCCAACAACAGAAATCACAACAAAATAAACCACCAAAACTCCTCTCTGGCTGACCAAGAAATGGAGCTTCTTCCCAATTACCCATCACGACATATTAGCCACTGGGTTCCACATCAATAATACTAGGCACTTCACAAACCTTCGTCACATTGTTCTTAACAGAATGGTTTTGGGTTCCTTTCGCCTCTAATAGAGCTAAAATTTAGAAGCACTCGTGCCTCCGAGGCTCCCGAAAGAATTCTCACATTCCAACATGTGCATCTCATTATGCACAGGCGATGGACATTAGCTAGTGTCTACCGCATCCGGATTTTGAACGACAATATTACCTGTATCAATAAGCTTATGAATTGCTCTCTTTAGACTCCAACACTTCTTTGTGTCATGCCCTGGGGCATCTGAGCAATATGCGCACCTTCAAGAAATATCAAACTTCTGTGACAGAGGGTTTAGTATTTTTATCTGAATTGGCTTCGACACGTCCAATTGCTTCAACCTTTGGACAAACTGGCATATGATACTCCGATAGGGGTGAAAGCCTTTTCTTCTTTTAGTAGCCTCTCGTTCTTATATGCTTGGCTGGGCTGGAAACCTGATCTAAGAGATTTTCGGTATGCTCGTGGGGATGGATGGGCATTCTGTGGAGCTGGGTATGGGGAAAATGATGTACGATTTTTTTAGCTCTGTGGGGAGAAGCAGTGTTGGGGAGGATCAACTAGTACACAAGGATGTCCACAAGGACGATGTTGAGGCTGGAAATGCTGATCATCTTTTCTACTTCTATTTCTTCCGCCGAAGCTTACTTGGATGTTCTGAATTTCTTTCGAACCACTCATGATTTTGCATGACTTGATTCCCTCTTGTATTTGCTCCCCCATTTTTAACACATCATTGAAAGGTTTTCCCAAAGTCGGGATCAAATAACTGAAGTAGGTGGTCTCCTGGGCTTGTAGGAAAAGCTCAACCATTTCCTTTTCACCAATCGAGGTACTGACTCGAGCAGCTT
Organism: Nicotiana benthamiana; assembly: GCA_034376525.1. NCBI lineage: Eukaryota > Viridiplantae > Streptophyta > Magnoliopsida > Solanales > Solanaceae > Nicotiana > Nicotiana benthamiana. The sequence continues at coordinate 56,186,279 of CM067324.1, read as the reverse complement.
GTGCCCTCCATCTGAGCCCAAACTCCCTAAAGCTTTCCTGCGGCTTCTTTTTCATTTTAGATAGGGAAGCGCGGTATGAGGTAACACTAGATTTGCATTGAAAGCATCGAACAAAATCTTGAGCCATGTCACCCAATGTAGGCCATTCATCAACATCGTGACGAGTATACCATTCCAATGCTGCCCACTCAGGCTCTAGCTGATATATGCTATCAACATGTCATCTTAAACACCTCTTATGTCACTGCAATAAACCCTCATATGGCTACCAGATCTCCATACCTATCGTATAAGTTAAATTTCGGCACTTTGAACCCTGCGGGTAGGCAAACATCAGGGGATGCAAATATTTCTTTGCAAGCAATATTACCCTGGTCTTACATTCCTTGATTGTTCTTCAAGGATTGTCTTATACCTTCTAGCCTCTGGGGTATTCCATTCCGCCCTTCTTTCCCTGTGAACTTTTTATTCTCAACATGAGGCTCATCTTGCATGCTCTGCTTGTACGAGTCAGGAACCTTGTGGGTCACCTTTGAGGGATAGTATTGGATATCATGAGCTCTGAGTAAATATTAATGGTTGGGGATAGTTGGAGGGAAAGTGATAGAACTACTGGTTGGTTGGGAAAACTGTAGTAAGCGGGTTTATCTGGAGAGTATGGAGGATCGTTCGAAACCATGATCGGAGTTTGGAGAAGGGTATCATCTAAGCAGCTGGGTGGTGGCAGGGGTGGTGCTGTCCCGGTCATCCAAGTCTGATACATTTTTTCCATGTGTTATCTCAACATTTTTACCTCTTCAATTATCCCACTGTTCTGGTCAACCAACTGCTTTCGGGCCCCGGTATCGACCAACCTAGTTTTGTTGTTGTCTGCCATTGCCTTTGACTTTGTGTTGTAGAGGAGAGTTACTACTTTAAAAACCACAAACCAACCACCCTTCTGATATGAGTATGACAAAATGAAGCCATCAGGTTAGCGTTAGGGCATTAAAAAACTAAAATATCACATTTCGTCCAATGCGCCTAGTCACAGTTACCGGTTCTAACATGACTTCGAGGGTATGAAGGTCATATGGCATCATCCCAATTTGTTCCTTTCAATCTCTCTCTTTCTTTGCTTTTTCCTGCACTTGCTTGATCATTTTTCCTTCCTCTTTTTCTATTTATCACTCTTTTCTTTTCTCTAATTTTCATGTCCCATAATTACACCCCTTTTTTTTTCTTTTTTTCTCTTTTTTTCGATTTTTATCTTTGTCTATTATTTTTGAAAAATAAAATAAAGTAATTCGATCGAACCCTATCTAGGTTGCCTACGTATCATGCCCCGCATGAATCAGATCTTTACGTAGTTCTGGAAGATAAAAAATGAAGCGAATAAACTAACTCATTTTTTTTATCTATATTCGACTCAAACCATGAAAGACCTAAGAAACAAAAAAACATTTTTTTTCTTTTTTTTAAAATCAACTTGAAACCATTTCAATACCACCAAAACCTTATGATACTAAGCAACAAAGATACAAATCCAATCTTATCTAACTCTTGACCCCTTTTAAAGATAAGCTACTAGCTGATGGCCAAAATATTTACAAAAGATGGTCACATATGCAAAAACTGGTTAATTATGCAATTCTGAACATCCTCACAATAACTGACAAAGTTGCAGCCTCAATGCACTTCAAGCAATTTTCATAAATATTGCAAACCTCAACAAATCACCCAAAATGTAGTAATCCCAAAAAAAACAACTCTTTTCTTTTCATTCTTTACTTCCTGCTTTCTCTTCTTCTTTTTCATCATTTTTAAATTTGTTTTAAGGACAATCCAAAGTAACAAAACTAAAGATTAAATACTACTAAATTAAAATAGCAAAAATCGGACAGAAAAACATGGTAACTGTTATGAAATAGAAGATTCTTACACTTCTATTTAAGGTGAATGTCTTTAATGTACTTAGTTAGAGAGATTTTAGAGTCCTATTATTGGTAGCAAGATCTTCCTCCTCCCTATAAATAGAGGTGCTCTCTACCATTGTAGTTTACCCCTATCAACTCAATAAGAAGAACTCTCTCTACTCTTCTCTCTATTGCTATTGTTCTTGCATTATTGTTCTTGTCTTTACTTTAGTTTATAACACGTTATCAGCACGAGACTCTACCGTCTCAAGTACCATTCTCGAAAATCCAAGGTATTTTCCCTCTTCCTAATTTAATTTTCGAGTATGTCTGACATTATGAAAAGAAAGTTCGTTGCCCTTGAAATTTCGGGCAAGAACTATATGACATGGGTGTTGGATGCTGAAATCCACCTAGATGCTATGGGTCTCGGAGACACCCTCAAAGATAAAGAAAAAGCATCCACCCAAGATTGTGCGAAGGCCTTGATTTTATTGCGCCACCACCTTGACGAAGGTTTGAAGATTGAATATCTCACCGTCAAGGATCCACTCGTTTTGTGGAACAGCTTAAAGGAGAGATATGACAACCTGAAGTTGGTCACTCTGCCACAAGCACGATATGATTGGGCCCATCTGAGGCTACAGGACTTTAAGTCCGTTTCTGAATATAATTCTGCTATGTTCAGAATTACTTCTAAACTGAAGCTATGTGGAGATAACATCTCCGATTACGATATGCTTGAGAAAATGTTTACAACGTTTCATGCCTCCAATATGGTACTGCAGCAACAGTACCGAGAGAAAGGCTTTACGAAGTACTCTGAACTGATTTCTCTCTTACTAGTGGCTGAGCGAAATAATGAACTGCTCATGAGAAATCACGAAAATAGACCAACTGGGTCTACACCACTGCCTGAAGCAGATATGGTGCACTCTCATTATGCCAAACATAAAAGGGACCATGGTCATGGTCATAAACGGGGTCAAAGCCAAGGACGTGGACAAGGAAGAAATTCCAAAGAAGTCCGTCACCCCACAAAGAGAGATAACCACCGAAAGCAGAAACGGGATCCCGAAGATCCTAAGGCAAATAGTTCAGAAACTATATGTTATCGTTGCGGTGGAAACGGGCACTGGTCTAAGACTTGCCGAATACCAAGACACTTGGTTGACCTTTATCAAGCATCTCGAAAGAGAAAACGCCCTGAAACAAATTTTGTCTCTGATGACAACTTTGACTTCACCCACCTGGATGTGGCAGACTTCTTTGAGCAACCCGAGGGAAAGATAGACCACCTAATCGGTGATGGAACCATGATGAAAGAAGATGGAGCTGTTTGATTCTACTTGTATTAGTCAATGAATAAATTAATAGTCATTAGCATTAGCTCGTATTAGTTAATTCATGATATGATGTTAGTATTAGCCCTTTAGAATGTTTCAATATGCTCAAATATTTTTATTGTACAGTAGAGGTAATCGACTAACCTAAAAACTAGTCGATCGTCTAATATTTAGCAATAAAACGAACTTTTTTCCGCCAGGCCAGATATTCGAATATCAGAGTCTGATATTCGAATATCTGGGCCAGATATTCGAATATCAGAATTCCTATATTCGAATATCTGGCAAGATATTAGAATATGTGCTTAAATATTCGAATATCTAATATTTTTCGCATTAAAGTATTATTTTTCCGCAAGGCATTATATTCGAATATTAGAATACAATATTCGAATATCCTAAATAACTGCTTCCCAAAACGCTGTTTAAACGCGAAACAAAAGAATTGAAGTTGTTTATACTTATATTTATGTATTTTGTATGTCAAACTATGGGAAAGCAAAATGGATATCTCACAAAGCGAACTTGGATCAACATCCAACTGTAAAAGTATTTGCCTAGTTGATTCATGTACTACACATACAATACTCAAAGAAAGGAAGTATTTCTCTCAACTGAATATGTGTAAGGCAAACATTACTACAATCTCTAGAAGTAGTAAATTGATTGAAGGCTCCGGAAGAGCTATAGTAACTCTGCCCAAGGGCACGATGTTAATCATAGAGAATGCAATGTTCTCCTCCAAGTCTATGAGAAACTTGTTGAGCTTTAAAGATGTACGCCGGAATGGCTACAATATTGAGACAATGGATGAAGATAATCTTGAATATCTCGTCCTCACTTCAAAGAATGTCTCCGGCCAAAAGAGGGTTATTGAGAAATTCCCGTCTTTATCTTGTGGCCTGTATTGGACAAGAATTAGTGCAATTGAGGCACATTCAACAGTAAATCTAAAGAATACTGAGTCCAATACATTTGTACTTTGGCATGATCGACTGGGTCACCCAGGATCAACCATGATGAGACGGATTATAGAAAGCTCATATGGGCATCCGTTAAAGAATTTCAAAATTCTTTCAAGTAATGAATATCCTTGCACTTCGTGTTATCAAGGCAAGCTGATTATCAGACCATCCCCAACAAAGGTTGGGACTGAGTCACCCCAGTTTCTGGAACGTATACAAGGGGACATTTGTGTACCTATTCACCCACCTAGTGGGTAGTTTAGGTATTTCATGGTCTTGATAGACGCATCCTGTAGATGGTCTAATGTGTGCTTGTTGCCATCACGCAACCTTGCGTTTGCAAAGTTAATGGATAATAGATGAGAATAATCTTGAATTCTTCATGAAAACGAGGCTGCCCATTTCGGTTTGGGTTCATGCCATTTTGCATGCAGCAATGCTACTTTGTCGGCTGCCCGCTTCGGCTTAGGGTCACGCCATTTCGCATGCAGAAATGCTAGTTCGTCTCTGACTGACGAATTATCACAAATATTCCCTATTGCAATTGGTTTTGGGTCATGAACCCAATATATCCCATTTAAGAAGCTTTGGATGCGCAGTATAGGTGCCTGTAGCACCGCCATCCCGCACCAAAATGGGTTTGCAAAGAAGGTTAGGAATATATGCTGAGTATGAATCGTCCTCCATTATTCGCTACCTCGAAACATTGACAGGAGATTTGTTCACTGCACTATTTGCAGACTGTCAATTTGATGAGACACTTTTCCCAAAATTAGGGGGAGAAGTCGGTGAAACCAAATGGGAAATTTTGTGGAAAAATGTATCATCATCATCTCATCTTGATCCACATACCTGTATTTGAAAGAAAGAGGTACAAAAGATTATCCATTTGCAAAGAATAGCAAATCAAATGCCTGACGCATTTACGGACTTGAAGAGGATAACGAAATCCCACATTCACGCGGAAAATGTTCCGATCCGTATTGAAGTCCCTATTGGACAAATATCTAGTGTCATATCCAATGAGTCAAATGCACGCCAGAAGCGTGGCAGACCATTAGGTTCCAAAGATCGAAATCCTAGAAAGAGGAAAAAGAACGATCTAAATGACACTATGAAAGAATCACATGAGGACGCTCATGATTTGATTAATTCCGAGATTCACGAAGAATCTATTGAGCCTGAGACTCTTGAAAATACGGAATGCAAGAATGTGAGGATCTCGAACCTCAGTCTGTGGTAGTACAAAATTAATTGAGAGCTCTCGAAGAGCCAATTATTACTATGTTGGAGAAACACAATTGAGTATTGTGCTGTAGTAAGTCTCAAAGAAACTTATTCAGTTTCCAAAGTACACGCGAAAGCGATTGATTATATTGAGACTATAATAAAGGAAGGCTTTGATTCTCCTATTACTACAACTTGTAGCGGGGTAATTTGTATATGAAAAGCTACCCGCTTTGTTCTCCAGTTTGTACTACACAAACGAAAGAATGCCACAATAAAGTGGATATCTATTGGTATAAAACCCATGTCATAATAAACCCGAAGTTTATTGATAAGTGCACATGTCATGGTGTAAATTTGAAGTTTACCAATATTGATAATTTATTCAGTTGACATTCGTGTTAGCCATCTCATTTGAAGTATGATGTGCAAATTCACATAGGTGAATATCAAAGAACTAGAAGTTCTTGTTCTCAGTAATGAACTGACCAACTAAAGAGTTCGGGTTGAAGCCCCTAAATTCTGGAAATATCAAAGGTGAATATGGGCCCATTCACCCGCCATGTATACCACATATGATGCATCTATGGAATGGTTACATGCGCAATTGTTATTAACCCGCAGCCTGGCCGTGCTTGCGAGGTAAAATGCTCAGTAATCTAACTTCGAGCATAGTTTCCAGATTCTCTACTCAAGACAGTTAATCTTGATAAGTTGGTTTATATCAAAGTTGGTTTAGCAAGATAATTATTGAGTGCTTCCACTTAATAGCTAAAATGTTCCTTATGAGAACGAAGTTGTATATATCAGTTTGATATAAGTTGTATACAAGAGTATATTCTCCCCTCAAAAGTGGTTCAGGGTCAGAAACCAAATAATTTCATCTTATATTAAGGTGCTGTGAATATTGACATAATGCACAAAGATGATTTTCCAAAGTTGAGGAAACATGTTAGCTTTACTAACATGAGGGGGAGACATGATAAACACTTGAGAAAGTGTTACATGGGATGAATTTTCATTTGTATATGTATATCCCCGAATATCATGATATGAACCTGAAGTTCATAAAATGGATAATTCAAATTGCAACATATGGCAAAGCATGCTTTACGCATTTACTGACCCAAAGAAAGTAACTAAATGGAAGAGATACAATTCAAGAAGAATTGATTCCATATGAAAGACATGTAGTTTTGAACCTATAGTTCAAATGCTTGAAACATAAAAGTCAAAGGTATGTATAGTCAGTTTTCGATATCTTATTTGTTTAGTATCACTAATGAAAACTTGATATGCAGCTAAAGTCTATTATGCGACTTATATGACTTAACTTGAAAGATTTAAGTTGCTTGAAGCATATGCAATTCTTGGTCCTGAAGTACCGCATCCTAAGTACAATTTGTGTACATATGAATCTTGCCATAACTATAAGCATGATGGATTTGATAATGCATCTATGGAGATATTGAAGAGCTATTCCACGACATTATATGAAGATGTTTATATCTATCAAGAATGATGATTACAAGGTGCGGAATATTTATTCAAGTCAATATGGTTGATTTATTCATCAAGCATCTACCAAAGATCGTTTTGAAGATGATGCACAAGATTGGAATGCAAATGCTCAAGGATATAAATCGATGTACTCATTAGGGGGAGTCAATGCGCGTTGCACTCTTTTTCCCTTACAAGGTTTTGTCCCACTGGGTTTTCCTTGCAAGGTTTTTAACGAGGCAACCAATAGGCGCATATTCAAACATGTGTACTCTTTTTCCTTACTTTAATTTTTCCCATTGGGTTTTGGTTTTAAGGTTTTATGAGGCACATCATTGAATAGACATTCAAGGGGGAGTGTTATGAAATAGAAGATTCTTACACTTCTATTTAAGGTGAATGTCTTTAATGTACTTAATTAGAGAGATTTTAGAGTCCTATTATTGGTAGCAAGATCTTCCTCCTCCCTATAAATAGAGGTGCTCTCTACCATTGTAGTTTACCCCTCTCAACTCAATAAGAAGAACTCTCTCTACTCTTCTCTCTATTGCTATTGTTCTTGCATTATTGTTCTTGTCTTTACTTTAGTTTATAACAGTAACAATATTTTAAAAATTAACTACTACTATTACTAAGTATTTCCTAAAGCCTACAACTAAAAACAAATCACTATACTAGATAAAACTATATTTTGGAAACTCTACTTTCTTTATACATGTAAATAAAATTAATACTCCAAAAAATGTAACTCTTTTTGTAGTTTTTATTTTTTATTTTTTTAGATTGTGTTAAATAAACCAACTACAAAGTGAAAGACTAAATATCGAGATTAAACTTAATAAATATATTTACATGCTAAAAAGTGAGTGAAAACTAAATAACACAATTGTAACTTGACTGCTAATTGAAACTCCGCAACTGTGCATGATCAAACTCAAATTGTAATTAAAACTTAGAACCAAGCAAAAATTGTGCTACAGACAACTCTGCAGATTCACATTTATAGCATGCTGGACCAACTAATACCAAACTAAACTAACAGCAACAAACAAAGTAACTTTAAGCAATATTTTTCAACTTGTAATTCTCTGTTAACTGAATCACCAAAACATTTGTAATCAACTAACTCAACTGTGTATAAAAATCAGCTTGCACTCACTACACAACTGGTGCAAAAAGTGCAAATTTTCAAGGTTGTTTCAACAACCTTCAATAACAGTCCAAAACAGTCTTATTTGAGTTTAAAATTCTTCAAACAAGCTCTAATGTCCATACCCAGTTTCAGGTTTACAAAATGTTGTATAAAAATACAAATAATGCTTAGGAAACTTGTATTACATCAACAGATTTTATTTAAATGTAAAATTCTAAGATTCAAACAAGATGGCAGGTTCGCTATTCAATTGCTTCTCAAAACTCAAAACTTCAGCAACACCTTGAGCATTAAATTCAGCAGTAGTAGGCACAGAAACTTTCAGCCTAGAATGATGACCTCAATTGTAGAAACAAAGCATTAGAATCACAGCAATATTGAGTCAGAATAACCACAAAGTACAGCTGAATAGTGCGGGATCTGCTTTTAAAAGAAAATAGCTCAAAACTTGAATTTCAATAATGTATTGTTGGCATATAAACTGAAGCAACGCAGTTGAGTTAACTGAAGCTAAAACTTTTGCAAAATTCCCTCAACTGTTAAGAAAACTGTAGTAACAACAATCAATTAAATAAATGTGAAAATCTCCATTGTTGAGCGGAAAATGAACAATGCAGGGCTGTGGACAACAAGTATGAACTTTTCAGCAACAAAAAAAAAAGCAACAAATTATTTTCCAGCAAACATGAAATTTCTGTCAGCAGAGTTTAACCAACTAGACAATAGTTTATATAAGAAGAGCACTCAATTCAACAAGGAGAACATTTATGAAGTAAAAACAAGCTTTCAAGCTATCACTGCTAAACTCGAGCACAAGACATCAATTTTCAGCAGATTAAGCTTACTGTATGCTCAACCAAATCACAATTCAAGCTGCTCAATCTTTAGTCCAACTGATCCCCTCTATTAAACTCAACAATGACAACAACTATTAGAAACCAGTGGTAACAAGTTCAAACTAGGAGAATTTCAGCCATCAATTTACTCCAAAAACTTCACAAAAGTGGCAAACTTCAACAAAACAAGCTTCAGAACTCCACAGTCTTAGCACAAAAATAATTGGTGTTCAATGCATGTTTTTCTTTCAAGCATTGGCCCATGAACAACTCATAGATTGAATTACAATCACAAAACAATGCTCCAACAAACAAAGACTGATCTCAACAGAACTTTCACAGCATAAAAGAAGTTTGACAAAAAAATTCCAACTTGAACTCTAAGAATTTCAATAGTAGAGTCCACTGACACAACTCAATTCCCACAATTTCCAACAAGCAATTTTGAAATTCTAAAACTAACCAATGTGGCTAAAAGTAGTTAGAAGTGCAAAATCTGGCTATAAGCCCGCAAAGCCAAGAATCTAAGATTTACAAGAAAAACCGAACCTTATATCGGTTGCCTACGTCACGCCTCGAAATACGAGAATCAGATTTGCGTAGTTCGGGCAAATTGGATACGGACAAGAAATAAAAAAACCGCTAATTTTAAAGAAAACATTTTCTTCTATCTCTTTTTTTTGTAAAATGATAAAATGTGTAAACTCTTTTTGGATTTTTCCGTTTTTTTATTTTCAGGAAATAATAAAAAGTGCGAAATATTCTTTCTTTTTTTGAATTGTTCATATCCTTTGTCTCTTTTTTTAATAAAAATATAACAAAAACCTTACTAAATCCTACTTGCTTTATTTCCACACTTCACCCTCTCTTTTTCATTTTTTCCTAATTTTTCATTTACTCTCATCTATCATTGGTCCACCAGATGACCCTTTCACCCTTAAAAAATGCAACGTATGGCATATAAAATGCATCAGGATGGTCTATTAAATTGGGTACACCTGTCCTAGACGGGCCCAACCCCTGTGTTGGGTCCCCTAAGTCAAATGCATGATGCAAATAAGCGTTCCTACTAGGAATCCGGAGTGAGGCTGAGTTATTCTAGGTTAAAAATCTTGGTATATGTTCTAGACTGTGTACCCGAGCAGACAACTCGAGTTGAGGAAGGGGCTACGTACCGGGAACCAAAAGGCCATCCGGCTTTGCAACTTGTCCGGCCTCTTTCTTATTTCAGGATATGACACTAACAGAATAGGGAGTCTTAACCAGTAAGCACATCCTCGGAGGTTAGAAGAGAAGGGTTTCGTAGCAATTCATACATACAGTTCAGATAATATCAAAGCGGTAAAAGCATCATTTTGCACATTAAGCCAATATGTAAAATCAAATAATAAATAAATCCAAATACAACAATTATTCTAAGCTCGAACTCTTGAATCCTGAACCAGAGATTCTGGGTTCGATCCCAACAGAGTCACCAGAGCTGTCACACCTCATTTTTGGCTACTACAACCCGGTGAAAGGCGTAGATAAATGGAGTTTTTTCAATTAAAGCACAATCGAAACGGGATTCAATTATTTAAGAGGATTCAAAGTCGCCACTTGGGATATTTATGGTGTCCCAAGTCACTGTTTAAAATCCCAAATCGAGGAGAGCATGACTCTAATTAGCAAGATAAACTTGTCCGCCTTCACTACCCTCACCAAATTGAAAATAGCATACGTTTACCCCCTTTTGGTTCTGGATTACATTCCAAGAGTGCACTCAATTTTGGGATGGATCGTTCTTTTCCACAACAGCTAAAGGGTCGTGTAATAAACAACATAGCACATATTAGACTAAATATTATATTCCAAACAAATCACATGCCTCAAATGATATTCATTTAAGCCAACAAACAAAACCATACAAAATGTTAACAGAGGCATGGATGGCAGTTTCAATTGTTAAGCATACCGATCAACAATTAGAGAAACAATGATCTTATTTGAAGAAACTTTCAGAAAGAAAAAAAAAACAAGGCATTCAATTTGCATTTTGAACCTATATGTTTCTACTTTATAGCAGCCATACTATCTCATGACACCTCCTGAAATGATTCCATGTGTTGAAATGTGGAAAGGAAGTTCAACATGATAATCAATAGAGTTGATTTTCAGAGAACATATAGGAAACAAGATAATCAGTTGCAACTCAAACCTACTACCGATCAAGATCTCAAGGAAAAGGACAGATTAAGGTTTTCTAAAAAACAAAGAGAAACTAAAAAGGCAAAGAGAAGGGACTTTGAACATGCTGAACTTTCCTCTTAGAACGGGACAATGAACTTAAACATGCGCAAGGAATTCTAAGCAAATGGAAGCTAAGGGATTAATGATAAGAATTCTCGACTCACGAAGCTAACTTAATTCAACAATTTTTAGAACAACCACCTGAATTTGAGTCGCTAATGGCTTCCCTCGACTAAAATGCATTCAATACAGTCCCCAAAACATTTGGTCTAAAGCAAAGTCATATTCTCAACAAGCAGTCTATGTTCGAACTCAGATTTCAGCCACAATGCACCAGAGAAATTGACATAGCTTAAACAGACTACCTTAGAATCAAATCTAGTCATGAATCAATAAGAAGATAAATTTGAACTCACTAATTTACGAATGAACAATGCACACAAGTTTCTTAGTGTTCAAACTCCAGCAAACCAACAAAAGGATCAAACAAGCGGGCTTCAACATTTATGACTCCACGAATCTGTTTTAGCGCTTAAATTTAACAAACAAACTGGATGAGTTTATACAACCACAACCATTACATAAGTGCGTACGATCACCCATCCAAGATAAAATAAACGAGAACACAAATAGACTTGAATAAAGGCCAAAAGAACTCGGCATTTAAACCAACAACGACTGCTGCTTTTCAGATAGTATTAAACAAAATCATGACAAAATATGAACACGAGACACAAAATCACGTGTAACGAAAATATGGAGAAGAAATGAACCTGAAATTTATACGAACTTGAAATGAATCAACAATTACAGCCGAACATCGCTACGACTTCAGAAAGAATCGACACGAAATCCATTTGTGTGGAAATTAGAAAATTGATGCGGACAGGACTTAGATCGGCACTTCGACTTGATTTCAAAACTCAAACCGTCTCCATGATTCATATCAGAACAGAACTCAGAGAAAGAAAAATGAACTAATTTTCGTCCAAAGCTTCTGTTGTTCGTTTGCAAAAGGATTCTGTAATTTGCTTATTTATTTCGTCGTTAATTTTAAGAGGAATCTGCACTACTCAATTTCCATGCACGTGTTGTGTATTCTCCTGTGTGTTTTCACCTCTACTGTATCGTGTGTGTGTGTATGGGTGTATAATTTCAGAAGAAGCCCCAGCCGCCAGCCCCCTTTCTCGTGTATTTGTGTGTGTTTGTTCAGAAGAAGCAAAATCTCCTTGCCTCCCTTGGGTTGGGTAGGGGCTAATTTGGGTTGGGTTTAAAAGAGAAATTGTATTGGGCTTGAATTTTAATAAGACTTGGCCCAAAAATGTGATTCCTCACTTTTGTTTTCATATTTTCTAATTTCTTTTAAATTACAACAAAAAATAACACCTAAACTAATTCCTAGTCAAATAATTTCAAATTAAACTAATTACTACAACTAATACTTATTGCAACTAATTAAACCCAAATTAGACGGAAAACTACCGAAATTCAAAGACTAAAATTAAGAGTGCAAAATTAACCATTTTTATGATTCTTTTCTTCTTTTTTTTTGAACACAATTAATTCAATGTAATTAATTTCTAAATGCAAATTGAACCTATGGTGGCATAAAATTGAAATGTGACATTCTTAATGGTTTTTCCATGATTTGAAAATATTAAAAATACATGAAATGCAACTAAAATAAAGAAAAAATTCCTAGAATCAATAAAAAAATTATTTTGGTCTATTTTTTAGGATTTATTCTCATGTAGGACAAAAATCTCGTGCTCACATAGACCAAATTAGATAATCTTAAACATAATCATCATCATCTATAGTTGTTCCAGATGTTGAAGGATTAGTTGAAGGAATATTTCCTTTTACAACCGAAAAAGCATCAACAATATTAGCATAATAATTATGTAAAGTTTGTCAATGTCTGTCTAGCTCAAATATACAAGTATCAATATCTGAAGTTTCTGTTGGTCCAATATCCATATAAGTATATAAATCTCTAATTAATTGGCAACACTTTATCATTTTGATAGTACGGCTTAAAATGACATCAATTAGATAAATATAGGGAATTAGGTAGAAATATTTTTTTAACTTATCTAGTATAGATTCAATAACAGTAGCATATCCTTCTTTCTGCTTCAAATTATATAGTAAAAGAGAAATTCCAGCAATATGAACTAAACCATTTGCAATAGTAGGATAATAAGCTCCAGAAACCCCAAATGCAGCCACATAAGATATTTGTAAATATTGTACAATATCGTGAATGACATCCTAAGTTCTAGATGTTAATAAATGGCTAGGATCGGTATAATGGGAATTAGCAACTTCAGTTATAGGCATTCTATATATATAGCAACATCTTAAGAATAAATAAGTATAATTTCACCTAGTAACTATTTCTTCAGGCATGAGTCTTGGTTTTAGTCCATAATGTACATATTTTTCCTTAAATGCACTTAATCTAGCACTTCTATTATTTTCTTGAATTACACCAACAATCTAACAAAGTAATTTTATCTCTAAATAATTCAAGGTCACTCTTCACAATCAAGTTATAAATATAACATGCACACCTAACATGAAATATTTCAGGAAGTGGCGGATGTAGATGCAATTTTAATATTGTAATACCAACATTGTTGTTAGAAACATTATCAAATAATATACCCAAAATTTTTCTACAAGATTATAAAATATTGCAACTTCATGTATAGTATTACTTATAAATGAACCAGTATAACTTTGATCTTCATCATATTTAAAAGAAATAATATGTTTTTGCATTCAAAAATTATCATCTATCCAATGGCATGTAACAGTCAATAATCATTTTCATTTACAGAACAATCAATATCAGAAGTAAGAGTAACTTTACTAGGAAGACTTGCGAACAAATAATATATATATATATATATATATATATATCTGATATTGTCCAAAAAGTCTAAAGATATTAACTCTACAAGTACTTCTAGGAATATATTTAAACGTAGGGTTATAAATTCTTTGAATATAAGTAACAAGATACAGTGAAGAAGCAAAACTAAAAGGTAAACAACCTAAAATAATCATTTAGCTTATTTTCCCGATCTTTCTTAATATCGTATTTACCAAATAACCTCCCAGTACTCAGATTAAATTTTTGTTGCCCAGATGACTCATCTACTCCCCAATTAAGAGGGTGTTTCTCTTTCATATGTCTACGAAGTTGAGTCGTTCCCTCTTCCTTACCGGGCTCATATTTATAATGTTCACTACAAATTTTACATTTTACATAACTTTTTTTATCCTCTAGTCTTTCAAAAAATATCCGACACTTACTTCTTAATCTTTGATTTTTCTTGATAGGGAGAGGAGGTCTACTTGTTCCACCCTTAACATTTTGAGTTTGACTAGCATTACCAGATGTTGTTGGTGGTATTTCAAGAATTTCGGGTGATCGAATATCATCTAAATTATCACCTATACCAAAATTTTCTTATATTCGCTGATAATCTACATTTAAATTTCCAGGTGAACTTTTAGAAATATGATTAAAGTTACTAGAAGAACCAACATCACCTCTTGATCTTTTGGAAGTTTTCTTACTACCACCTCAACTAGTGCACGCCTTTTTTGCCACTCTTAGTAAATCCATTATGTAAATTAGTAAGAAATTAAATTAAGAATTCTAAATAATAAAATAAGTGTACACCAAATAAGAGAAAGAGATAGAGCTAGTGTACCGGGATTCCAAGTGCCACACTAATTTTGAATTTTTGATATCGAAAATCAAACTTCAATTGATAGACCGAGATTTGATACTCCCTCTATTTCATATTAAATGAGGTAATTTCCTTTTTAATCTGTTCCAAAATAAACGACACATTTCTAAATTTGAAATAATTCAACTTTAAGCTGTTCATTTTACCCCTTTTGCCCTTAATGAGAAGCTTTTATAGCCATACAAATGGCATGACCCCACAAACCTTTTACCCCTTAATTTGTTAAGACCACACGTTTCAAAAATCTTTTTCTTTTTTTTTTAACCTCCGTGCTGAGTCAAACTACCTCAAACAATATGAAACGGAGGGAGTAGTTGATAGTTGATACTTGGTGCCACACTTCACTTGAATACTTGATATTTGATAATAATAATAATTTGTAATAGCTAATCAAAATAATATATGAAACTTGAAATAGTAAATAATTGAGAATTTGAGATTTGAGGGTTGAAGATCTATAATATCAAGAAAGAATTGAGATTTGAGAGAGAAATAGAGTAGAAAAAGAGTGAACTAGGAGAAAAAATGAAGAGGAAAGGAGGCTATTTATAGATTTTAAACGGTTAAAAATATAATTTTTCAATTATTAAGGATGGGAGGGCTATATTTTTAATTGGTGGGGGGGGGGGGGGGGAGAGGAATGATCATTTTTGCAAAATTTGTCTGTTCCCCAAGAGTTATTTCTCAATTTAACTGCTGGGAACGGTCCAATTAATGTTTTTTAAAAAAAATTTACCAACGGTAACAAGGCTCCTGACGGGCTGTAGCCCGTTAACAACCCGTTAACGGCCTACACGGGTTTGGTGCACCATTAATTAGAACGTGTTCGTTCAAAACTTGCCCCTACCAACCCATCCCAATTCGTCCAATAGTAAACATTAGCAGGTTGAACCAAGTTGAAGCGGGTTAAAATGGGTTAGCTCGGTCCGATTAACATGTATAGTGTAGACTCAACAACTCTCCCGAAGCAATTCTGTGATCAGACTTCTAACCATATTGGACATAATTAACTAATGAATTAAGTATAGGTGATATAATTAACTAGTTTCGTCCCCAGTTGTCCAGATCCCAGCATCCAAACAAGAGTCTCCTTCATATGGCCGAAAGAATTTGGACCAAAACTGAAATCGGAATACTATTTGGTTATATAGCTCAACAAGCTTGGAGCATCAAAATTTAAAATTCATTGGGTGAAATTCCTCCATCAAAATTTCCTGACCACAGTGTTGAGATCATTTGCATGTTTGGTTATATTATAATAATGATTAGCGAATATCAGAGAGTAATACCAGAATAGCAACATTAAGATTTACTATCACTCATGAGCTCACGTAATTAACTAAGGAGTATGGATTAACAATTACCAAAATGTTAGATATATGGACTTATATCTACATACATATGAACAATATATGGATTAATTATATGTTATGTGCTATCTTTTGGTTTGGCCTAAATTGGTGGTCTTATGGACATTGTTAAGGGGGCCAATATATTGTCATATAAAGTGTAGGACTAATGTGTAGATACCCAAAAGGGTAACCTTAGTTAATGATGGGCTAACTAAGGTTACATACATGTAACCATGGTTACATGCTTATGACTTTTGAGTTTCATAACTCATATGTTATAAGTGGGGGGTTATGGTTCCCATAAGAATGCAAGACATTTTCTTCTTCTTCCACCTATTGAGAGAGAGAACCATTGTTGTCTTGCATATCAAGTGGAAAACCATTCCTCAATTTTGGTCTTATTTAAAATACTTGTGAAAGCCAAAACTTCGAGAAGGACAATCTTCAAGAAGGAACAAGGAGCTTTCAAAGCCAAGCATTTGGACAATCTTCAAAAGGACTAAGGATTTCCACTTATGGATTCAGGTACGCTTCCGCTTATGTTGTTATTCCAAATAATTCGATATGAAGGCTATAATATTTATGCGGATATACATTCCTTACAATTGGTATCAGAGCCTCCTTCATATTTGGATTATTTGGAAGTTCATGAAATTCATGCTATATAAAGTTTATGATTAAGTTAAGATAGAATTTTGATTATGAAATTCTAGTACCATGATATAGCATGATTTCATGAATGATGTGTTGTTGATGAATTTTGGTGTTTCAATATCTTGTTATCTCGATATGAAATAAAACATTGAAATTTGCATGATTTTGGTTGATGAACAACATGATTTCTTGTTTATGTTTCTTGTTGAAAACCATATTAAGTCGTTGGACAGAATGGTAAGATAATCGATTATCTTCTCCAGATAATCGACTATCTTGTAAAGTTCACCAAAATTTTGCAAAACAGAAGCAGCAAATAATCGACTATGCATTTTGAATAATCGATTATTGAAATTTTTTTTGAAACAACACTGCAGGATAATCGATTATTCAGCCAGAATAATCGATTATCTGGAGTTTTTCGGCGAAAATTGGAAATTCCAGAGAGCCAAGATAATCGATTATCCTAAAAAGATAATCGATTATCCTAGTTTTTCAGCAAATTTTGAGATTCCAGAAGGCCCAGATAATCGATTATCAGGCTCAGATAATCGATTATCTGGCCATAAATTTCAGAAACGTTTTGTTTTCTGACTGTTTAATGAGGACATAATGTAAGAAACGTTTTTCATAATTAATGAAACGTTTTAAGTATTAAGTTTTCAAGTTTTTTTTAATTGTACATTAATAATATGTCAATTAATATTCAGTTTTTAAATTATTAATGTTTTATTCATTAATATTCAGTTTTTAATATTAATTGTTTTTTAGTCCATCATGCTTCAGATTTTGGTATTATTCAATTAAGACTAAAACAATTAATATTCAGATGTTACATGTCAAAACATATAATTTTCCAGTTAAGATTCAATATATGGCTAAAGGAACTATATGATTTAGCATCTAATATTTTAAATTAGTCAATTGAAGCATTATGTTGCCAAAGTAACCTCTTTTGTGTAGATTGATTAATCTTGAAATATAAGATGACTGTGGATGTTAGTCTTCCATGCGTTTAACACCGGCCCAAAGGAAGGTTGTTATTTGGCAGGAATTCGAACATGCTTGTGGTGATAAATATGTGACAATTATTCGGTTTTCCATGTGAATATTAAGTCGGCCCAAAGGAAGGCTTGATATTTGACAGGAGTTTATTGTCAATATTTGATTACTACACCAAGAGTACCACTTATAAGTTGATTTTCTGTCCAAAGACTAAAATCAATGTTGTGCTGGGTATCTTGTAATGGGATTTGCCTATTTTGAATCTGTAAACTAAAGTTAAAGTTCAAGTAATTGTAAGCATGTATTAAGTTATCCTTGTTCTATTTTCAGTGAATTCTTCAGCTGCTTCGATATCTGCTAATAGAAACAGCATCCCTGTGCTTAATGGCACAAACTTTAAGGAATGGAAAGAGAACATTATGATCGTTCTCGGTTGCATGGATCTAGACCTTGCACTTCGGATTGAGCAACCTGCTTCTCTTGAGGATACATCTTCTTCTGATGAAAAGAAGGAGATGGAGAAGTGGGAACGCTCAAATCGCATGAGTCTAATGATCATGAAATGTGCAATTCCAGAATTATTCAGGGGCACTATGAATGATGAAAGTAATGCCAAAGTTTTCCTTGAAAACCTTGAAAAGCGTTTTGCCCAAAACGAAAAGGCGGAAACAAGTACTCTTTTGAGTAAACTTGTTTCCATGAGGTATAAAGGCAAGGGAAACATAAGGGAGTACATTTTGGAAATGTCTCATCTTGCTTCGATACTTAAGTCACTCAAGCTGGAATTACCTGAGGAACTGCTTGTGTACTTAATTTTGATATCTCTTCCTGCACACTTTAATCAGTTTAAGGTCAGTTACAACTGCCTGAAGGAGAAATGGACTCTTAATGAGCTCATTTCACATTGTGTGCAAGAGGAGGAAAGGATAAAGCAAGACAAGATAGAAAGTGCTCATTTGGCATCCTCTTCTAAGGATACTAAGAAGAGGAAAGGTAAGGAAGTTGCGGTTGCAAGGCCCCAGAAAAAGGAAAATAAGGAACCTAAGGTTGAAACTTCAGAATCAGGTTGCTTTTTCTGTAAGGGGACTAATCATGTGAAGAAAGATTGTACCAAGTACCACGCTTGGCGTGCGAAAAAAGGTACATCTCTTTCTCTTGTTTGTTCTTAAGTTAATTTAATTTCGGTACCTAAGGATACTTGGTGGGTAGATTCGGCTGCTACTACTCACATAAGTATATCTATGCATGGTTTCCTGAACTGCCGAAAACCAAATGATGGTGAAAGATACATCTATGTGGGTCACGGCAAGAAGGTGCAAGTTGAGGCTATTGGCAAATTTAGGCTGTTGTTTAAGACTAGATTTTATTTAGATTTGAATGAGACTTTTGTTGTACCGTCTTTTAGACGGAATTTAATTTCTGTTCCCAAATTGGACATATCCGGTTATTCATGTTCATTTGGTGACAATAAAGTTAGTCTCTTTCAAAATTCAAATCTTATCGGTACTGATCTTTTATCAACATATGATAGCCTATATTTGGTTGATGTAATAACCTCACATAATGAAACTTTGCATACAAGTTCAAGTGGTACCAAAAGAAAATTAACTAATGAGAATTCGTTATCACTCTGGCACAAACGTTTGGGTCACATATCCATTCAAAGAATTCAGAAACTCGTGTCAGATGGACTTCTTGATTCTCTTGATTCCTCAAATTCGGATATTTGTGTTGAGTGTATCAAGGGAAAACAAACAAACAAGACGAGATTAGGTGCTAAGAGAGCTTCAGACATCTTAGAATTGATACATACGGATATTTGTGGGCCATTCCATACTCCTTGTAGGAATGGTCAACAATACTGTATCACATTCATAGACGATTACTCTCGTTATGGGTACCTATATCTTATTCATGAAAAGTCCCAATCCATAGACGTGTTCAAATCATATAAGGCTGAAGTTGAAAATCAACTAAGCAAAAGGATTAAATCCGTTAGATCTGACCGTGGTGGTGAATACTATGGTAGATATGATGGTTCAGGTGAACAACGTCCAGGGCCATTTGCTAAATTCCTAGATGAGTGTGGGATCGTCCCTCAGTATACTATGCCAGGCAGTTCTACTATGAATGGTGTAGCTGAGAGACGAAATCGGACCCTTAAGGATATGGTAAGAAGTATGATTTGTCGTATGCCTAACTCACTCTGGGGAGAAGCATTAAAAATCGCAGCTTATATTCTTAATAGAGTTCCAACTAAAGCTACAATCAAAACCCCATATGAACTTTGGACTGGGCATAAATCCAGTATTAAGCACTTACACATTTGGGGTTGTCCAGCTGAGGTAAGGCCTTATAGGCCGAAAGAAAAGAAACTGGATGCTAAAACGGTTAGTAGCTATTTTGTTGGATACTCTGAAAGATCCAGGGGGTTTAAGTTTTATGATCCCACTTCGAGAACTAATTTTGAGACGGGTAATGCTAGGTTTTTTGAGGATATTGAGTTTGGGGGGTGGGGAGATAAAGTTGTTTGAGATTTTGTCTTTGAGGAAGAACATGTGTCTTTCCCTCAAGTTGTTGATCTTGGTCAGGGTATTCTCATTCCTGACACGGATCACACAACTCCAGTTCAAGACAATCTCGAAAATCTCCCCAATCAAGTTCCTGATATTACTAATGAAAATCAAACTCAACAACCTCAAGAAACTGAAGTGTCATTAAGGAGATCCACTAGAGAGAGGAGAAATGCAATTCCGGATGATTATGTTGTATTTCTCCAAGAACAAGAAAGTGATATTGGACTTGAGGAAGATGATCCAATCAACTTCAGTCAAGTCATTAAGGGTTCTAACTCTCAAAAGTGGATTGATGCCATGAATGATGAGATGAAGTCTATGAGCGATAATGACGTTTGGGAGCTTGTTACATTGCCCGAAGGTATTAAACCGATTGGTTGTAAATGGATATTTAAAACCAAGAGGGATTCAAAGGGCAATGTCAATAAGTATAAAGCTCGTCTTGTCGCAAAAGGCTACACTCAAAAGGAAGGCATTGATTATAAAGAGACTTTCTCTCCAGTTTCATCGAAAGACTCTTTCAGGACTATAATGGCACTAGTAGCACATTTTGATCTTGAACTTCATCAGATGGATGTTAAGACAACGTTTCTCAATGGTGACATTGAGGAAACAATTTATATGGTGCAACCTGAAAACTTTGTTTCGGAAGAATCAAAGAAAAGGGTTTGCAAATTAAAGAAATCCATCTATGAGCTCAAGCAGGCTTCCCGTCAATGGTATTATAAGTTTCATGCAGTCATTACATCTTTTGGTTTTGAACCAAATATTGCTGATGACTGTATATACTATAAGTTCAGTGGGAGTAAGTATATATTTTTCTGGTTTTATATGTCAATGACATACTGCTTGCCTGTAATGATATAGCATTATTGCATGAAACTAAGAAATTTCTTTCAAAGAAATTTGAAATGAAAGATCTTGGTGATGCCTATTTTGTATTAGGAATTCAGATACAACGAGATCGCTCCAAAGGTGTTCTCGGTCTGTCACAAAAGGGCTATATCGATAAGGTTCTTAAAAGATTTGGCATGCAGGATTGTAAACCAGGCAACACCCCTGTCGCTAAGGGAGACAAGTTTAGTCTTAAACAGTGCCCAAATAATAATTTTGAAACTTTGGAAATGGAGAAGACACCTTATGCTTCGGCTGTAGGTAGTCTGATGTATGCTCAGGTATGTACACGACCTGATATAGCATACATTGTTGGGATGCTAGGCAGATATCTAAGCAATCCGGGAATGGACCATTGGAAAGCAGCCAAAAGGGTCATGAGGTACTTACAGAGAACAAAGGATTACATGCTTACATATCGGAGATCGGACCAGCTTGAGATCATCGGGTATACCGACTCCGATTTTGTTAGTGGACTGCGCATAGTTGACAGCATTAAAAAGCCACTTAGGCTATTAAGCATCAACAGATCAGCAGTCCTTTATGCTAACAATAACAGTAGTTTGACGAAAGCAAAACATATGGACGTCAAATTTCAGGTTGTTAAAGAAAGAGTACAGAATGGACAATTGTGCATAGAGCATATAAGTACAAACTCCATGATTGCGGATCCGCTCACTAAGGGATTGCCACCAAAAGTATTTCATGAGCATATTGCTTGCATGAGTGTCAAAACAGTTAAGGATTATGAATTTTAGTAGGAGTTTGTATTATACAATTATGTATTGTCCATTACATTCAGTAATTCAGTTTTAAGGATATATCTGCAGATATTCAGTTTTAAAATTTTATGTACTCTTAAGGTTTATGATTGATCTCAATAAAGAGAACCAGTTGGAAATAGACATTCTATTTCAGACCACACTTTATGTTATTTCCATGCTACACACCTACACTTGATCCATGTCGTTGGTTATATTGATATACGTGATCTATGTTGGTTCTAGTTATGCAAGAGTAACTAAGAGCTCTTAGATCCTATGTTGGTATGATTGATGGACCGGATTGTTCATGACAATTTTATTATGATAACAATTCTTAGCTCATAAGGTTATAATGTAACATATAATGCTAAGGTTTGTACATATGTATGAGTATCTCGTCCAAGTGGGAGATAGTTAGATATATGGACTTATATCTACATACATATGAACAATATATGGATTAATTATATGTTATGTGCTATCTTTTGGTTTGGCCTAAATTGGTGGTCTTATGGACATTGTTAAGGGGGCCAATATATTGTCATATAAAGTATAGGACTAATGTGTAGATACCCAAAAGGGTAACCTTAGTTAATGATGGGCTAACTAAGGTTACATACATGTAACCATGGTTACATGCTTATGACTTTTGAGTTTCATAACTCATATGTTATAAGTGGGAGGTTATGGTTCCCACAAGAATGCAAGACATTCTCTTCTTCTTCCACCCATTGAGAGAGAGAACCATTGTTATCTTGCATATCAAGTGGAAAACCATTCCTCAATTTTGGTCTTGTTTAAAATTCTTGTGAAAGCCAAAACTTCAAGAAGGACAATCTTCAAGAAGGAACAAGGAGCTTCCAAAGCCAAACATTTGGACAATCTTCAAAAGGACTAAGGATTTCCACTTATGGATTCAGGTACGCTTCCTCTTATCAAATAATTCGATATGAAGGCTATAATGTTTATGTGTATATATATTCCTTACACAAAACCCTTCCATTAATCAGTACTCCTGCAATATTAATGTGAATTAAGGAACCCACCGGCCACCCTAAGTCATTCCGTTTCAATAAAGTCGGCGCGTCGTGTCGTGTCGTCTCTTTCAGTTTCCACCACACTTTAATGTCAAAACAACAACCCAGTATAATCCCACTTAGTGGGGTCTGGGGAGGATAGTGTGTACGCAGACCTTACCCCTACCCTAAGGTAGAGAGGCTGCC
The DNA here is from genome assembly GCA_034376525.1 of Nicotiana benthamiana. Taxonomy (NCBI): domain Eukaryota; kingdom Viridiplantae; phylum Streptophyta; class Magnoliopsida; order Solanales; family Solanaceae; genus Nicotiana; species Nicotiana benthamiana. Next base: position 56,162,893 of record CM067324.1, on the reverse strand, counting down.
TTCCCTCTAAGAACTTCCTACCTTGCTCTTGGGGAGACTCGAACTCACAACCTCTCGGTTGGAAGTGCGAATTGCTTACCATCAGAGCAACTCCTCTTGTCCCACACCTTAATGTCAAAACGCCAGCAGAAAATTAGGAAGCAAAAGATTAAGACAAAGAAAAAAAATGGAAATAGTTGAAGAAGCTAACAACGTTAAAGTTCTGGGTTCAGGCGAGAAGACAATAGTCCTCGGCCATGGATTTGGCATTGACCAGTCTGTCTGGAAACACCTTGTACCTTACCTCGTCGGTGAATATCGAGTTGTACTTTACGACAACATGGGTTCTGGACCGACCAATCCTGATTACTTCGATTTTGATCGATACTCTTCCCTTGAAGGTTATGCTTTCGATTTACTTGCCATTTTAGAGGAGCTTCAAATCAGTTGTTGTATGTACTTAGGACATTCCTTATCTTCCATGACCGGTGTTGTTGCTTCCATATTTCGTCCTCACCTCTTCTCCAAACTCATCCTTGTTTCAGCTTCCCCAAGGTGAGATCATTTCTCCTATAAATTTAAAATTTACTTTACCCCCGAGTTAGTTAATTATTACTAGTTCTTAATTAGTTACTGATTGAGGTGTTGGGAAAGAGATTGGTCTTTTATGAGAACCAAAAGGAAAAATTACTTTTAAACATTTCTGGGACTAGCTGATAGGTGAAAAGAAAGCGTAAGTTTTAAACTTTGGAAGAGATTGTTGAGCTACGAGATTATCTAGCTTCCAAACCTAGACACATACATTGATTTTGTAGTGTATATTTATTGTATCCTGTTTGTATATCGTGTATGTTAGGCCAGAAACAAATCTGGGCCCATTTTCTTTTGTTTTGTATTTGGCCCGAGTTGGCCCAGGTTGGTCATATAAGCACTTGACCCTTCTGTATAGGGGTCTGTCGGATATTTTGGGATTAAAGTTTTCTTTTGGAACTCTCTAGAAGCTCTATCTCAACCGACTCATCTTCTTCAATTTTCTTCAATTTTCATCTTGATTATTCTATTTTTCATGGTATCAGAGCAGATGATCACCCGAAGATTCTCTGCTATATCTTGTTATCCCAGTCGAAATCGCGTTGGAAAGTTTTCGGGTATGTGTGAGATATTTGGTCAGTGATGATCTCGATATGAATCGAGTGTTAATCTGAGACTTTTATCACCATTAACTGGTTACATCTTCCCTGCTTGGACGTTTTGGGTTGTTTTTCCGACGTCCTAGACTCGATTCCGGCGAGACTTCAGATTTTAGGGTTTCTGCTGCTCGGAACTGGGACTTTTCTGTTAATCGAAGGCCGTTCTTCTCCGGTCGCGGAGAAGGAGGGTAAATCTGTTCCTGTTTTAGGTGCTATATGATTTGCATGAGATTTTTGGTGCAACTTTAGTTTTTCAAACTGATTACCGAGACTATCTTTTGGTTTTAAACTCACTGTTGTTCATGGCTTCTAACATGAGTGCTAATACAACTCATGTTGACCCTACCAGTCCTCTTTTTGTTTACTCCTCTGATGTTCCTGGAGTTTCTCTTGTGTCCACTCCCTTCTCGGGTAGTGGTTATGGGGGTTGGAGGAGGAAAATGATTGTAGCGTTGTCGGCTAAAAATAAAATTGGCTTTGTTGATGGTACATGTCCCCGACCAGACACTAATGTGGCTGAACAAAAGTTATGGAACAGATGTAACAATATGGTAATCTCCTGGTTAACTTCTTCCTTATCCCCTCCGATAGCTGAGAGTGTCCAGTATTCTGATACTGCACAGAATATATGGGCACAGCTCGCAGCTAGATATGGTACTGCTATCAGAACCAAAATTCTTGAACTAAAAAGAGAACTCTCTCATACTTCTCAAGGATCTCAAGATGTAGCCTCATATTTTAACAAACTTAAAGGACTGTGGGATAAATTAGGAACAATGTGTACAAATCATGGCAAAGATGCATTTGTCCTGCCAGAAATGGCATCATACAGGAAGATGATGAGAATAAGGTGTTCCAGTTCCTCATGGGCCTTAATGAAGCATACATGGGGGTAAGGAGTAACTTACTAATGATGCAGCCTCCTCCTACCCATGACAGTGTCTACAATATGGTCCTCAATAATGAGAAACAGAGACAAGTCCAGTCCATTTCTCAGTTTAATCCAGACTCTATGTCTTTCAATGTCCACAGAAAAAAACATTCAGTTGGAATCAAAAGGTCACAGTGCCTAATCCTTCTCCTTTCAGACAAAGAGTTAATTTTGACCAAGCTAGAGGTTCTTTATTCTGTAGATACTGCAAAAAATCTAGGCACTTAATTGATAAGTTTTACAAGATTCATGGGTATCCACAAAGTGTAACATATAACAAGGGGAGGAGACTTGCTGCTGCTCATCTCACTACTGGTGTGGATTTCCCTTCTTCTGAAGGAAATATGTCTGTTCCTCATGGAAATCCTCCTAAAAGGCATCACGCTGTTCCAAACATGGATGGCCAGAGTTCTGTTATATCAGGGTTGAGCAGACAACAATATGACCAATTGATGACCTTGCTACAACAAACTCAGTTAGGGGACTCCACTGCCCAGACTCCTCCTCCTATGTATGGTGCCAATTATGCTGGTACTATGCTAACTGAGAGCCCTGTTTCTGATTCCAAATTTTGCATGCTTACTCACATTAATTTTGCCACCTGGATAATAGACTCAGGGGCATCTAACCATATGACCTTTAATAAAAATTTACTCTTCAACCTCACACCTTTAACTGTGCCCTATCTTGTAACTCTTCCTAATTGGATATAAAGTGAAAGTGACATGCACAGGATCTTTTGCATTAAATCCATTCATCATTCTTCATGATGTCTTATTTGTTCCTTCTTTCAAACACAACTTGATTTCTGTCCACAAACTAGTAAAACAGTTGCATTGCATAGTCTTGTTTACTGCAACTTCCTGTTTCCTCCACATGTTACAGGCCCCTTCTCTGAAGATGCCTCTGGATCTTGGTAAAGAGGAGACTGGTCTGTACAAGTTTGCTTTGGTGCCAACTTCCTCTTCTTCTAATTGTTGTTCTTCTGCTTCTGTATGTTCTTCTTCTTCTGATTCTTGTAATCCTGATTGCTCTAGTCATAAAGTTGTTGCTTTACCTTCAACTGTAAATAGTTCCATTTGTAATAATGTTGTTACCACTAACATGAATTACATTTGGCATTTGAGATTGGCTCATATTTCATTTGCGAACATGAAACACATTTCTGCCTTATCTTTTCCATTTGCTTCTAAACAGCCTTTCCATTGTTCTATTTGTACTATGGCTAGACAAACTAGACTTCCCTTTCCTGATAGCACAACGAGTACATCTAGACCTTTCCAATTGATTCATGTAGATACTTGGGGTCCTTATCACACTCCCACTTCTTCTGGCTCTAGATACTTTCTAACAATAGTTGATGACTTTTCTAGAGCAACCTGGACACATTTATTGGGGTCTAAAAGTATTGTTTTCTGCATGCTTAAGTCTTTTCTCTGTATGGTTAAAACCCAGTTTAATGCTGTTGTCAAACTATTAGGAGTGACAATGCCTAGTATTGCTGGTGCATCCTTCTTTAGCCAACAAGGCATTATTCATCAATCAACTTGTCCCCATACTTCTCAACAGAATGGTGTTGTTGAAAGGAAACATAGGACTCTTCTTGAAACCTATAGAGCCTTACTCTTCCAATCTGGTTTACCCATCTCTTTCTGGGGAGATTGTCTATTGACTGCTACATACCTTATTAACAGAATACCCTCCAGGCTCCTTCAAGGAAAATCCCCTTATGAAATTTTGCATGGAAAGGCACCTACTTACTCTCATTTAAGGGAATTTGGCTGCGTTGCCTATGCTGTTGTCCCAATTCCTCTAAGGGACAAGTTGAAACCTAGGGTCATTTCCTGTGTCTTCCTAGGGTATCCTTTTGCTAAAAATGGTTATAAACTGTATGATCTCGCTTCCAAAAAGTGCTTTGTGTCTAGGGATGTTGTCTTTCATGAAACTTCTTTTCCTTTTAAAACTGTTTCTTCTGTTAACCCTACTCCTTCTGTTTCTCCCTCTTCTTTTCCTTTTGTTCCTCCTTTTGAGCATTCCCTTTCTGAGACAGACTTGTTTGTCCATATCTGTTCCTCTCCTCCTTCTCCTTCTGCCCCAGTTTCTCCTTCTTCTAATCTAGTTTCTAGTCCTCCTTTCCACCCTGATATTTCTCCTCCTGCTTTGCCTTATTCCACATCACTTAATGTTCCCAGAAAATCTGGAAGACAGCATAATCCTCCTTCTTATCTTAAGGATTATGTCTATCATCTTCCTGCCATCTCTGGATCTTCTTCTTCTCCTCTGGAACCTGAACCTCTCTATTATTCTCAAGCTGCATCAGTTCCAGTATGGCAGGATGCCATGAGAAAGGATTTTGATGCTTTGGATGCCAACCATACCTGGGATGTTGTTCCACTTCCTCCTGGTAAGAAACCCATAGGCTGCAAATGGGTTTATAAGATCAAATATAAGGCTGATGGTAGTGTTGAAAGATATAAAGCTAGACTTGTTATTAGAGGGGATACTCAAATTGAAGGAGTTGATTTCACTGACACTTTTTCTCCTGTGGTTAAAATGTCCACTATTAAGTGTCTTATTGTAGTGGGTGCTAAGAACCATTAGAATCTTTTTCAACTTGATGTTAACAATGCTTTCTTGCATGGTGATTTGGATGAGGAGGTCTATATGAAGCTCCCTCCAGGTTTAACAGTTTCTGTTCCTTCTACTGATTCTGTTTCCTCTGCATCTCCTCCTCTTGTATGTAAGTTGAAAAAGTTTCTTTATGGGTTGAGACAGGCATCCAGACAATGGTATGCTAAACTGTCTTCTGCTCTTTACTCTAGAGGATATACACATTCTTTGAATGATTATTCTCTGTTTATCAAAGGCCAACCTAGTTGTCTTGTTGTTGTGGCAGTCTATGTGGATGAAATTATTATTACTGGGGATGACAATGATGAGCTTTCTGCCCTAATACTGTTTTGTCTTGTTGTTGTGGCACTCTATGTGGATGACATTATTATTATTAGGGATGACAATGATGAGCTTTCGGCCCTAATACTGTTTCTGGATGATCAGTTCGGGATTAAAGACCAGGGGCCTTTGCATTATTTTTTGGGCATAGAGATGTCTGTTGTTCCTGGTGGGATGCTCCTTAATCAGCATAAATATGTTTCTCGCCTACTACATCAATTTGACTGTATGAATGTTTCCCCTGTTGTTTGTCCTTTGGATCTCAATGTCAAACTTCATGCTGATTTTGGTGACCTCTTCTCCTCCCCTGATCACTATAGGAGCCTTATTGGTAAGCTCTTATTTTTGACTCACACCAGGCCTGACATCTGCTTTGCTGTTCAGCATCTGAGTCTTTTTTGAAGTGTCCCAGAGTCCCTCATATGACTGTTGCCCTACATGTCCTCAGATATCTTAAGGGCACTATGAATTTGGGTCTCTTCTATTCTGACAGTTCTGATTTCTCTATACATGCTTATTCTGACAGTAATTGGGCTGCCTGTTCTGATACTCGCAGGTCTGTTACTGGTTTTTGTGTTATTTTGGGAGGCAGCTTGATTAGTTGGAAGTCCAAAAAATAGCCTGTAGTTTCTTCATCCTCTGCTAAAGCAGAATATAGGGCTCTCAGTAAGGTGGTAGCTGAATTGTCTTGGCTTTCCCGTTTGCTCACTAACATTGGTGTTTCTGTTTCTCTTCCCTTTTCTATTTTTTGTGACAACCAGGCTGCTATACATATTGCCAAGAATCCTGTTTTTCATGAGAGGACCAAGCATATTGAGGTAGATTGTCACTTTGTTAGAGATCAGTTGACTGGTGGGCTCATTACTCTCTCACATGTCTCTACTTCTCGTCAGCTGGCTGACCTTCTCACCAAGCCTTTGCCTGGCACTATCCTACATCCTCTGCTGGTCAAGTTGAAGGTGATCTCCCCCTCCAACTTGAGGGGGGGGGGATGTTGAGCTACAAGATTATCTAACTTCCAAACCTAGACACATACATTGATTTTGTAGTGTATATTTATTGTATCCTGTTTGTATATCGTGTATGTTGGGCCAGAAACAAATCTGGGCCCATTTTCTTTTGTTTTGTATTTGGCCCGAGTTGGCCCAGGTTGGTCATATAAGCACCCGACCCTTCTGTATAGGGATCAGTCGGATATTTTGGGATTAAAGTTTTCTTTTGGAGCTCTCTAGAAGCTCTCTCTCAACCGACTCATCTTCTTCAATTTTCTTCAATTTTCTTCTATGTTTTCAGAGATTGATCAAATTGATTTTTTATTTAAATATTAAATTTATTGATTTAAATTTTGATTTTAACACACAATTTTCAAGTGCCTTGACCAAACGATTATATTCATTAAGGGGTCGTTTCGTTCAGTTGGGATATATATCCCGTGAGATCATAATTCTGGGATATCCCATGAAATTATTTATCCTACCTCTTATATGGGATATCATATAGTATATTATTTTGGTATAAAACATATTACCGATATTAATTAATAGCCACAATCAAACATGTAATAACTATAATCTCAAAGTTTATAATAATATTCTTATCCCAATAACCAAACAACCATAACGTATCTAAAAGTGTTACGAACAAAAGTGTTTTGCGGTGCCTAAATTAATCTTCTTCTGTTCACCTCGCAATGACAGGTATCTAAAAGTTTTTTTTTTTGTTCTGTAAAATTTGACACCAAAATAGTTATGTAACTATTAGGTTCATAAATACGGACGACTATTGTGGAGGATTTGAACTGGAAGATATAAAACAACTATGTCAAGCAATGGAGTCGAACTACAAGGCATGGATATCTGGGTTTGCGCCATTAGTGGTGGGAGGTGACATGGATTCAGTGGCAGTACAAGAATTCAGCAGGACATTGTTTAACATGAGACCTGACATAGCACTCAGCGTTTTCCGCACTGTTTTCACGTTCGACCTGAGGCATTTTCTAACACGTGTTACTGTGCCTTGCCATATCATTCAGAGTTCACTGGACGTGGCGGTGCCGGTGGCAGTTGCCGAATTTTACACCGGAATCTGGGCGGCAAGTCTACTGTGGAGATCATCTCAAATACTGAAGGCCATCTTCCGCATTTGAGCGCACCTGAGGCTACTATTCCCGTGTTGCTTCGACACATTTCTCATGACATATATAATTATTGATGCTGCTTAAAATATTTACACATGCTATTTGTCATAACACTATTTATTTGAACTTTGTCATGAGTAAATAAACAACAACAACGATCCAGTGAAATTCCACTAGTAGGGTCTGAGGAGGATACTGTATACGCAGACCTTATCCCTAACCCGAAAGAATTGAGAGGCTATTTTCGAAAGACTCTGGACTCAAGAACATAAAAAAGACAAAAAGGCAATAATAGTAACATCACAGATATAATATGAAAAATTACGAAAAATAGGAACAACATGAAATCAAGAAGAATGATAGAAAGCAAAAGCAAAATAGTATCCCTACCAAACTAGTCACACAAAGTTATGGCATAAGACAAGACTCAACTACGATCCTAACATGCAACTCTAATACTAGATCTCCACATGTTCATTTCAAGTGTCATGTTCTCAAAAATCTGAAGACTCGCCATATCCTGCCTAATCACCTCCCCACTATATTTCTTAGGTCGCCCCTACCTCTTCTCGTGCCCTCCCCACTCAGCCATTCGCACCTCCTTAAAAAAGCATTTGGGCTTTTCCTCTTAATATGCCCGAACCATCTGAGCCTTGCTTCCCGCATCTTATCGTCAATGGGAGCCACACACTTTCTCACGAATATCATCATTCCTAATCTTATCCATCCTAATATGCCTGCACAGCCACCTCAACATCCTCATTTCTGCTACCTCCATCTTCTGGGTATATATGTGATTTCTTAACCGGCCAACACTCAGCCCCATACATCATGGCCAGCCTAACCACCGCTTTATAGAACTTACCTTTGAGTATTAGTGGCACTCTCTTGTCACACAATACTCCTGATGCTAACCCCCACTTCATCTATCCTACCCCAATGCGGTGTGTAACATCCTCGTCGATCTCCCTTCCCCCTGGATAACCGACTCAAGATATTTGAAGTTGTCTCTACTCGCGATGACTTGTGATTCAAGCCTCACATACATGACCACGTTCCTCTTCTCAGCGCTGAACTTACACTCCAGGTATTCCTTCTTTGTCCTGCTAAACTTGAAACTCTTAGATTCAAGAGCATGTCTCTAAACCTCCAGTCTCTCGTTAACACCGGTTCGCGACTCATCAATCAAAACTATGTCATCAGCGAATAGCATGCACCATGGCATATCCCCTTGAATGTGATGTGTTAACGCGTCCATCACTAGGGCGAATAGAAACGTACTGAGCGAAGAACCTTAGTGTAACCCCATAACAACCAGAAAATCTTCAGAGTCGCCTCCTATTGTTCTAAACCGAGTCTTTGTCCCATCATATATGTCTTTAATCACCATAATGTAGGAAACCGACACGCCTTTTGCCTTCAAGCTTCTCCAAAGAACTTCTCATAAGTAAATAAAGTGTAATGAAAATATAGGCGGCAAGTCAATTGTTGGAGTATCGTATTAAGGAAATGTTGGAATCTGCTCTATAGAAGAGTTTAATAAATAAAAAATTATAGAATAATACACTTCATAAGTTGTCCTTGCACTACTTTAGTCCAGTTACAAGTTTGTAAATATATAGCCCAATATCAATAAGATCTTTTATTTTTCCATTCCCTCTAGTTTAACAATCTCATTTATTTCTACCTACTCATATTGTAGTTCTCTCCTCAATTTTTTACCCATAAATATTTAATTTAATTACTAAAAATGAACCATATGCACACAAAAAATGAAAATAAAATTAGTTCCCCATTTTTAGTGTAACCATTAATCGAGATGCTCAACTTATTCGTGTCTTCTTCCATAGCCAATACTTCTCCGATTATTTTTTTAATTTTGTATATCTTCAAGTTTATACATACCTATCACAACTACAAAATACAAAAATAGACGCGAGAAATCTAAAACTCATTTAATTTAATGCTAATCTTGTTAAATTTCAATAATGATTTTGTGAGAAATTTGAAGTGGATATTGTTTGAACCAATTAGAAATAGTCTAAGTAGGTTGTATACAAAGTTCGAAGTTATTTGCTGGAGATTTGGACTAATTTTATATAAAATTACAAGTGAAAATTGAATAAAAATTTCATCAAAAATGCTTATACACTTTTATACAATGCTATACACTTTTATACAAATAGGGACACTATGTATATATGTGTTAGAAGAAGGAAAAAAATTCATTAAATAGCTATAAATGATGTATCAATCTTGCATATACCAGTGTACAAGTGGTGTTTATAAACTATTATACACTATTTATACGATATTATACATTATTATACAAATGAATCCTATCAATGGAGCTGTACGCGTTTTTCTTCTCCCTTGGGCATCTTCTGAAAGTTAACTTAAATATAGCCTAAGTCTACTCCAAATCACTTGAAATTTAAGTTATGAACCCACTTGATAATTCCAATCAGTTGGGGCAACACTCATTCCAAACAACCAGCATATCGGAAAACTTAATTTCTGAAGTCGATTCTTTGAGCCACATGTAATGGTGACTTTTATTTTTCCAATTCTTAGTTAATCATTGAAATCCACAAAAGAATTGAAGATGAATAACAATAATAGAAAAAGTTTGTGGTGCAAAGGCTGACATAGGAAGAAGAAGAAAAAGAAGAACGAGGAAAAAATTGGGAACGAAGGAAAAAAGGGATGAACTAACTGGTGAAAAGTAATATTCAGACACTAGGTAAGGCTTCAAATATGAAGCATTTCTGATGGATTGTTGGACCAAATAACAAGGGACGTAATTCTCCCTTTAATAAATTACTCTTTCCATTTCTATTTTATGTGAAGGTGGCATTATTTGGAGAGTTAAATATTTTTCATGTAACTTTTTAAACTTAAAAATAGTTTACATAAGAAAAATAAATGCTATGACTGTCAACTTTGAATCCTTTATATATATTTCAACGTCCTTATTTCAAATTCCTTCATAAGACATGGTATTTCGAATTTGAAACAGCGGTCGATTGTAGTATTACACTATCAAAACGTATATAGTGTATGGTTGGGCAACAAGACGAGACGGAATGGGATCACATAAACAAGACGAGACAATGGAAGAATGGGATAAATGAGACAAAACAATAGGCACATCCCATTCCACTAACAAACACGATGGGACGTGACGGTTCACGGGCCATAAGTGAACCTTTTTAAAAAAATAATAGTAATTATTTAAGTATTAAGTTTGGCAACGGATAATTTTTGATAATGATCAAGCTTTTAATAAGTTACAAAGAAATTAAGTAAAGAATTATGAACTATTAAAATAAAAAACTTGTAACGAAATATTTTGATAATTATATTATAATTATTTAATATTATTTCAAGCCATTAAGTAACTAAGTAAGAGTGTAAAACAATTCATAAAAGAAAATAAGGCTAAGCCTTTTGTTTTATTAATAGAACTTTCAAATTGCACATATAATATACAATTCTTTTGAAGAGCACTTAATCTACACAGTCACTTTCTAGGAAGTGTTTTATTTGAATAAGGCCTCTTAGTAGCTAATTAAAAATTATCATACAAATATTTGTAAGCTCCTTACAAATTCTCATACTTCAACATTATGCTTGCTCCTTACAAGGCCGTTGCCAATGGCTCTATTTAAAATTAAAATTAAAATTCATGCGGAACGTAACAAGACAGAATAAATGAGACGGGATAAAGGGACGAAATGGACAACTGTCACATCCCGTGTATCATTTAATATTGGTCCATCCCGTTTAGAACTAAGTAGGACGAGAGAGGATCAAGATCGTGGTTGGACGGGATGGGACTGGCCGCCTGATCTCATTGGACAGCCATAAACTTTGTAAGAAAATAAGTTTGAAAGAGTGCTCTTGAGACGTAAAAATTGCACGAATCATCCTATTTTGTCGCCCTAATTTAACTTATACCCATTTTTTTAAAAAAGTTTTAACTTGTACTCACTTTTTAGACAACTTCAGTCCCCTTTCTCCTCCTCCTTCTCCTCATTTGTTTTCTTCTTCTTCTTCTTCTTCTTCTTCTTCTTCTTCTTCTTCTTCTTCTTCTTCTTCTTCTTCTTATTCCTTCTACTGTTGTTGGTGTTGATGTGAAACTTCAGTTCATGGGATGATCGCCATAAGTGTGTTTATCAGATTATTTAAACATAAATTAAAAATAATTACGTAAGTTAGTAGACAATACTTTGTGAATATTTTCACGTACGGAAAGTTTAAGGTCACACTTAGTGATTCTTTTCATGATAATTCTATTTTTTCATGTTTATTATTTTCATAATTTTATGATTTGGATACTCTAAACAATCTGATTATTTTATAGTAGTCTGATTATGACAAACTAATGAATTCAGGACAAAATAATTCCAGCTTATTTAGTGCTAAATTTTTACAAATGAACTAAATAAGTTCAGCATCTTTTGCTGAAGTTTTTGAAAAAACTTAATGACAAAACCAAATAGAGAACAAAACTTCAACTACTATGCTTAAGTTCAACAATTACAAACAAAAAATTTAGCAAATAGAGAATAAAACCTTAGCTACTATGCTTAAATTCAGCAATTACAAACAAAAAACTTCAGCACACATTGTTCCGCCTGCTAGAATACTGAAGTTTTGCGTGATTGCCTTTGCTACTTCAGCCACGTATGCTAAAGTTACGTGAAAAAGTGGGTGCTTTTGCAATTTTTTTATAAAATGGGCACCTTTTCAATTTTTTTATAAAATGGGTACCTTTGCAATTTTTTTATAAAGCGGGCGCAAGTTAAAAAGTGAACCAAAAAAAGGGTATAGATGCAAATGCCCCCTGCCGACTTTCGGTCTCTTTTCGTCACATCATTTAATGGGCGGGTTGACCCGGTTCTGGAGTAGATCGGACTAATGGTAGGGGTCGGGTAGGGTTGGGTTTGAGGGGTTAGGGTTTGCGAATTTTACTTTTTTCATAATCAAACCCGTAAAAGAAAATCACTGTTGAAATGGTTAACCAAACCGGTTCAACGGCTATTTTCTGAATTTTTTTGTTTTAAATCCATTTGATCGTTGGCAACGATCAGTGTCCAATTTGATCGTTGCCCAACGGATATTTTACAAGAATAATCCTTTTGGGGCAATTTATTTAAAAAAAATAACACTTTAGGTGATTAATAATATAGCCCTTTGAAAAACTACAAATACGCCCCTCCCCCCTCCCCGTACCCCTCCCCTCTTCTTTTTCATTTCTTCATTCATCTCTCGTTTTGCAAACTCAAATTCTCAATTTAAGTTAAATAATGGCATGTACTTCTAGTGTACGGTCATATGTTTGGGAAAACTTTAAGGTTGTAGAAGAAAATGAAGAAATTCACAAAGTAAAGTACAAGAACTGTGGTCGAGCTTTAAATCTTCGTCTAAAGTAGGTGATCACACGCTGTTTAAGGAGGCATATGAAGAGTTGTCTTGAGCGTCCTCTAGAAATTCGTATTTATGTTGATTTGAGATAATTTATGTTATTTTAATATTATTAGACATATTTATACTTAATGTTTTAGTTTGTTAGATTAATTTGAAGTATAATTATGTAACGAAAATTTGAATAAAACTATGAAAACCTTTGAAGCTTGATCCTCATATATCAAGTTATCTCTAATGTCCAGTATAAGATTTATACTGTATTAATTATTTTTTTTTTCATATTCATTATATTATCTTAAATTCGTAATGAATTTTTCAAATATAAGAATTTTAAAATTTAAAGCTTTTGCATCTTTTATTCAAACACTCTTTTTATAAGATTGCATTATTGTTTTATATTTTTCTTTATATTAATATAAAATTATAATAGTTATATAAAATTTTATATATATATATATATAAATATATATATATATATTCGGCCTGGCCCGACTCAGTCCTTTAGACCCGTAATCGTTCCGGTTTAATTTTTACCAGAATAAATCCGGACCCGTTAAGCCCCATATATAGGTATTTATCGGGCTGGCTGGGACGGGTTGAACAGGAAAAAACCCCAGCCCACTCGGTTAGCAGGCGGGTTGGTTAGGGGCTGGGAAAACGGGCTGCTAGCGGGTTGGGAATTTGCGGGTTTTTATGTCTGTCCGAGTTCGGGCTTAACGAGCTTGGGCGGGCTGTGCTTTATTTTTTTAATTAAATTTTGTTAGCAACGGTACACCAATTTAAAAAAATTAAATTTTTTTTAAACCCATTAACGTGTTGAACCGGGCTGGAGTACTCCGTTAATAACCCATAAACGAGTTAGCGAGTTTAGCGGGTTCCGATATACCGTTATCCAATGTATTCATTTAAAACCCGCTTTTTGTCCGGCTCGCACAATATGCTATAGTAACAGGCTAAACCGGGCTAACCTGAGCCGAACCGGACTGAAAATGAGTTAGCACATTCCGATTAACAGGTATTACCCCCATATGGAAAAACCAGTAACCGGCCGGTCACTTTTATTCTCGACGTGGACCGGCGCCCACACATTAGCCACATTTACTTACTACTACTGCTACTTTTTTCTCTGAAAGGCACTAAAATTGGGTCCGCCGAACTTTCTTCTTTCTCCATTAATAATATTTTGGTGATTATTGAAGCTTATGGAGTAATGATCCCCACATTATTCTCTGATGATGGATAAAAAGGTGGGTGGAGCCTGGAATTGTATTTATTTTAATTTGTGCTTTTACGGCAAGGGCGAAACGTAAAACATATTATTATCATTTAATCGTTGTAGTTAAGGCGGCTTGACAACCCTTTAAATGAACTAATTTTTTATATAGTTTTTGCGGTAGGGATTGGCCAAAGTATTTTTAAAGCTGAATGAACCTAGAGGTGTCAACTGAACTATTATAGAATCAACGTAGCGCACACAATTCTTTATAAGTCAACATGATGTAATTTTCTATATATTCCTTTCTTCGAAGTTCCAAGGCAGGCAATATGCTGTAGAACTTAACATAATGGATCCTGATATCCTAAAGCCCAAGACGTGTCAGGGTTCTTAGATGGGAGAAATTCATTCAAAAATAGTTATAATTTAAAAAATAATTAAAATTTAGATATTTTATATGTAAAAATAATTTTGAATAAAAATACTATTTAAAATCCGAAAAATCTTCCTGTATAATATACTGAAGTTCTAGCATAAGTATATTGGAACTTGAGTATATTATAATTAATATACCGGTCAAGCATAATATGCTAGAAGTTCATACACAAGTGCTTCAATCTCTAATATATTATGATGAAATTTTTCGCGTGTTGGAGTTCTAACATAATATGCTGAAAATTCATACACAGATGCGCCGATCTCTAATATATTATGCTGGATTGGTCCCTGTTACAGCAAAATAGTGACTATTTTTAAATGGTTTTGCAAATACTAACTATTTTTGAATAACGAATTCAAACATAGGTTAGCTCGTGCTATTTTCACTTCTTAGATGCCAATGTTGGGCCTTTCTAGACTTTGCTAGCTTTTTAGTATATACACAAAATTTTTAAATTTTATTTACTTTGTTTATCTACGTTTTTTATTTACAGAATGTAAGTACAATATTTATAAAATGTATACTACAATTCGATCATCTAAGATTGATCTACAACTTGAATATAACTTTTTATACAAAGGTGAAAACTACAATTTATATGTAATTTATATAAGATTTGTATGCAGTTATGTTGGTTGTATTATATTTTGTATGTTGTTTCTATAAAATATACTATATATAATTTGTTTAAGTCTTTTTCGAGTTTCAAAATGAAATTCTAACCAAATAGCATCGAATTTTTATCAAATTCTCTCAAAACAAAGTTGTAAACTCCAAATGATATTTTCAATCGTTTGAAACAACACTCAATCCAATAAATAATATTTTTATAAAATTTGATCTTTAAATTCAAAGTTTCTAATTTTTTTAATTAATAATCAATGAAGTTTTTAATGGAGGAACATAATTTCCAATTTACTTGATTTCAAAAAGTTTTTAAAAAAAAAGTCTACTTGATTTAGCGCATCATGAAACAAACGCCAAAATGATCTCTATCACAGGCATGTTGCCTTGTTTGCCGAAACTTTTAACGGATTCTCAATGTATCGCATGTGACACGAATGGCATACATACAGAAGAACTAAATAGCAACATTAGCAGAAAATCAAAGAAAAAATCCATCTGATGACAAGAGAGATTTTGTATGGTATATAGATAAAATTCAGATAATGGTACTTTATAAAATTTTATATATATATATATATATATATATATATATATATATATATATATATATATATATATATATATATATATATATATATATATATATATATATATATATATATGTATATATGTATATATATATATATATATATATATATATATATATATAATAAATATAGTATATGTTAATCTAATCAAGTAACCTCTTTAAGATGGGTAAATAAATTTATAATATGATATATACAACAAAAACAACAATAACATACCCAGTATAATCCCACATGCAGGGTCTGGGGGAGGGTATTATGTAGGTAAATGTTTACCGGTAAAATGGTACGGTCAAATTTATACGTGGTTTCTAGACAAGAGACTAATTTGATCCTGAAATAATGAAATAATTGAAGAATTATACAATACTTAGCCTTAAAATATATATGAAACAACAGAGATGACAACTTCGGGAACAAGGTTTTCGAGCACAGCAACAATGAGATCAAAAAGCGAGAAAGTAAAATTGTATTGAGCTCTGTATAGAATATAATGTAAGTTAGCCAGAGAATTCATGTCCTTTACAATGATAATTGGGTTCACTATTTATAGTCGTATCTAAGGAAGGAGGTCCTAGGATCTTGCCCTTCTTTAAGGTCAATTATGAGGATTATTGATGAGGATGTAACGATGAACATAAATGCTAAATTCTCTGTAATGGTTGTTGTTCTTAATGCTGCAGAATATTCTTTACTAATGATACGGGGCACATAGCGTTTAATACACCTTTATGAACGTTATCCTTTCCGGTGACAAGCAAAATAGCTGTGTTCGACCTTCAGCCATCCCCGCCTTGGGTTTCATGTGTCGTACTATTAGATGACCATGTGTCATATCATATTTTGTCTTATACAACAAACCTTACCCCTACATGAATAGGTAAAGAGGTTGTTCCTGATAGACAAGTTTATAATATGGTATATATAAAACTATATAATAAGTAAAGTATCCTTTGACGACCAAGGATCATGCCCTCCTTAAATGCCAATTATGAGGATATTTGGAGTTCATCAGTTATATTACCGTCCCTAACCCTGATCCCTTTATTTCTGCTGATGATTCCAAGTTCAGCAATGCATCTGCTTCCGTGTATCCTCATCCGGGATATGAGTAATTGACCACTCCCAGAATCGTGCCAATAGAGCCTGGACCTTTACCACGTATTGTTTCATACTTTCCTTTTTGATGTCAAAGATCCCGTGGACCTGATTCACCACCAGCTACGAATTACAATTGATTTTGATGACCTCGGAGTCAAGTCCCCGGTCCAATTTGACCCCTCTAATCAAACCTGTGTACTCTGTTTTATTTTTAGTTAAACGGATCATTCTGATGGCTTGCTTTAAGGTTTCTGTAAAGACCCGTAAAATTTCTTAACTAAAATAATGTCGGATAGGTCCCTGTGTTGTTATAACTGTAGAAATTCTTTGTGGCTCCCATGCTCGCTGAGGGCCGGACCTTTTGAGGGAAAGTATCCATAATTAGAAAGATAGAATTTTTCAGAAATTGAGCGTTATGCGAAGAACTATGTGATCACATAATATGTATGCGGACCACATAATTGTCGCATACCTGGGCAGGCCACTGCCCAATTGGAGGACAACTATGCGGTCCATAATACGATCTCATTGTGGTTATGCAGACTGCATAGTTATCGCATTCTTGTCCATTGACTTTTGGTGAGGTAGGTTATGCGACACACTATGCGATCTCATAATGTGTATGTAGACTGCATAATGGTCGCATACCTGCACAGTGTGTTTTAGTTTTAGCCCATTTTTAGGGCTATTTTGCGACTGGTCTGCAGATTTTTCAACCTGACCTCTTCTTCAATAAAACACCCTAACTCTTCATTTTAACCCATTTTCTAAACAAAACTATAGAGAGGGAAGAAAATATTCTTGAGAGAGAAAGTCTCATCTCTATCAACTTATTTTTCAAAGTCACCCAGGCCTGGAAATTTCGAGTAATTATCTTCATCTTCGTTCTTGCAGGTAAAATTCCTAACCTTTTTTTTATTGATTTTCAAATTTAAACAAACAGGGGGTTCTCATAAATAGATTCTTGAATATAAGTTGAACCATACATGCATATTCTTTAATACCTAAAATTAATAAGAGGAATTGGGTAGGAGTAAAGATCTCCAAAAAACGGAGTGGTTGATACTCTAAGTGAGTTCGGGTTGTATTTGTGAATTTCAATTCTACGATAGTATTAGAGTTATTGAGCTGTGACCCATGTTAGAAACCATGTCTAGGCTATATGCTTATCCTGTTGGGACCCACTGAGGTCGTTTATGTTGTTGAATTACCTGCTTACATTGCATTTACATCTCAGTCATACACATTCATAAAAATGTCATATCTCAATCTCTGTTGCCATTTATTGATACATCACATAATTATTTTTAGGCTGATTTTTTATGAGATTGAGAGCCCGAGAGACTGGAGATATTGATGAATGAGTGAGACCGTGGGTCTAATGGTGAGGATATTTATGGGATCGAGTTGTACGCTGCAATATATTTTATTGATTTATGATGGGAGCGGGCTGCACACTGCATCATGTTTTACTTATTTATGTCATGATTTGCTTGTTATAGTGCTTGGGCTGAAGGAGCCCCTGCGGAGCCTGTACACACCCCCAGTGAGCGCATGTACCTAGTGAGTGCGGTGCTGGGTGCTGAGTGACTGTGAGGATTGATTGAGTGGAAGGACTAGGTAAATTGATACTCTGAGAGTACACATATGATTTTATCACTGATTTGCATCGCATTTGACATGTACACTTGACATAGGAACGCATTTTCCTCGTGTTGTACGGTATCACATCATTCATGACTTTTCATATGTTTGGATAATTTGGGGAATTTATTTTTCAAAAATATGTTTGCCCATAAATTTTTGCAGGTTTCTGAAAATGAGCTTTTCAAAAATCACTTTTTAAAATTTTTCAAAAGAACTTTTTTCCGCACGCATAAGACTACAACAATTTCTTTCAAGTGAAATATATGCCCAAACAACAACAACAACAACAATAACTACCCAATGTATTCTCACCAGGTGGGGTCAAACATAATTTAGTTTTTAAAAATTATTTTTAGCTTAACTCCAAATACGACCTTTTAAAAAAAATTACAATTTTTATGTCCATATGCTTACTAAATCTCTTCTTCATCTAATATGAACTAACCAAAATGACTTGATTAAACATTACCCATGGTTCATTTTACCACACCATATTTTTGTTATTAGAAAAATGAAGTCTTTTTATATATGAATGAAATTAATCTTATCTTATAATGACAAAAATAAAAATTGGAAAAATGATAGCAAAATTTTATAATAACATAAATATTAATAACATAAATATGATAGCAGATTTTTTTGTTAAATTATCGTCAAACCGACTGAAGTAAAATGAAATGGAGGGAGTATTCTTATTTCTCAAGATCCAGAAACCAATTAACACGCATGTCAACTAAATGGTCCTCGTAATCACATGTTGAATCTTTTCTCCTAAGTACAAAAGCTCTGGACCGCTAAAGAATGGAGACAAGCTATTAAGTTTCGCACGTAACAAAAATTTAGTGCACCAAATTGTCAATTGATATAACTCATGCTTTCATTATTCACTTCAACCGATGAGTAATACATGACTTCCTTCAGTTCATAGCCCATTTTTAAAAATCTCTCTTCAGTATTTAGTAACTTTCTTTGAAGGACGATTCTCAATAATATGGAGAAACGAATAGGCTATATGTGTCTGTACATATCAACTTTATATATGGGAAACAATATAATTCATTATCGAACATCATGTCTTCTACAAACAAGTTGTATATCAAATGACTTGGATGCGAAGTAATTAACACACAATGACTCTAGTTAATTTAGAAATGCCAAATGCTGTTGAGTTTGTTATAATATACGCTTAACGCTAGAGGGGGGTGAATAGCATTATAATAAAAATCAGCGTAAACTTGTGGAATTTAAAAATTGCAGGAATGAAATAAGTGCGATAAGTAAATAATAAGGAACGAACGCACCGATGTTATCCTGGTTCACCACAACCCGTGGCTAGTCCAGTCCCCGAGAGACTCTCTCGAGATTTCCACTAACTTCGTTAAGCTTACGGGTGCTTAACAAACCGTTACAAACTGAGAACTTGAGTCACACAAGCCTCAACAACCTTTGCTCGAAGATACCACACTTCATGACTTCAACCAAAGGAATCACAACGTTCCTTCTTACAATACAAGGGATTAACACTTCCCTTCAAGTGTATAAAAACACTTTGCACTCAAAACAAGACTCTCCTCAAGAGTAGATATGAGTAAAATAAATACGCTCAAGAACGCAACAACTTTCGTCAAGAATTTGGCTCTCAAAAACTTATGTAATGAATAGAAAATGATGAATAAGAGAGTATGCAAGCTTTAGCAATAATATGATCAGTTGTTGTACTTAAAAGACTAATTTTAAGATGTATTTATAGTGTTGAAAACATGCACAACCGTTGCCTAATTGCCAATTAAGAATTGCTGATTTTGTGCTAAAACAATCGATTGTCTAAGTTGCATAATCGATTGTTTTCCAATCGTCCAAAAATCATTCCCAGATTTTACGCATAATAATCGATTATCTAAATCGTATAATCGATTATCTGGAAACGTTCAAAATTTTTTTTTCAGATTTTACTTAAAACAATCGATTATCAAAATCATATAATCGATTACTTGGCAACGTTCAAAAAATTATATTCAGATTTTACTTAGGATAATCGATTATCAGAATCATACAATCGATTACCAGACAGAGTTTGAAAATATTTTGGCAACGGTCATTTACATAATCGATTATGCTATATGTATAATCGATTATGATTACAGTCTTGAAAAATCGAATAGACACTGCCTCAACACAATCGATTGTCATAAGGTGCACAATCGATTATTTTGTAGCTTTGAAAAACCTGATGGACACTGCCTCAACACAATCGATTATCATAAGGTACACAATCGATTGTCTTGCAGCTTTGAAAAATCTGATGGACACTGCCTCAACACAATCGATTATCATAAGGTACACAATCGATTATCTTGCAGCTGCCTTAACTTAATCGATTATCATAAGTACATAATCGATTATCTTTGTCCAGATTTTAGAGGCATGTTTAAAAATCATTTTGGTTAAGATAAATATGCATGATTTAAAATCATTTTGCTTTAAATTAAATATGCATGATTTGATAAAAATGATTTTACGAGAGAAGCCAAGTCTTGAGTCAATTGTCGGATCAAGATCACAATTAAAGAACGACTCATGTATAACTTTATTTCTTTGCTTAATCTTGATCTTTGTTTGTCTTGTGCTTGAATCTCGTTATGTATCAATTGCGCGCTTGTGCTTGGACCTCGTCATATGTCAATTGCGCATCGTTTGTCATTTATCAAAACCTACAAATATGAACACACGTTTAGTTTAGTGCCTTGTGAGAACGTGTTTCAACAATTTTTCCCTTTTTGATAATGGCAAACCTTAATCGGGATATGCATATTAGATAATTCATAATGACGATCCAAGACAAGTAAATAGATATGCAATTAATTCCCCCTCAACATATAAATTCCTCCTCAATTTATGCCAATAAATATGAAGTGCATAGCCCTTATTCTTCCCCCTTTTGACATTAGCAAAAAAGAATAAGCAAATAACTTGTTTATGGATTAATCAAAAATACGATTACATAAAGGAGACAATAAAAGATAGAATAATAAGCTAGAAAAGCAAATAAAGACATTATTCATTATCATTATCAATTTCCGCCTCGTCATCCGGCACTGCTTCATAAGGGACAAGTCCAGCATATGGATAGTGAATATGATCAAAATATCCATGGATCTCATAGGTCAATCAATTGACGGAGGTGGACAAAGAAGCAAGTTGGCCGGAAATAGTTTGAAGTGTAGGAGCTTGAGGATGACGCGTTTGAGGAGTTTTTGAGAGACTTTTTGAAGCTTAGATTGATTGTGAAGTGAGGAAGATGATCCTATTTATAGAGTGGAAAATAAGAGAGCATTTACTGGGAAAAGCTGCAATTTTGGAGATTTCAAAGAGTCAGAAACGGAAGAAAATTTGCACTGACCGTTACACAATCGATTATGGAATCGAAATAATCGATTATTATGGAGTTTTTGACTTGTACTCGGAAATGACAAAAAAAATCGATTGCAGGAGCCAAACGGTAACAAAGATTTGAATTTACCGACAGAGGATAATCGATTGTTGAATTATGGTAATCGATTATTCTGACACAGTGTGCATAGTGATTTTCTGACTTGGGAAATAATCGATTATACCTTTGAGATAATCGATTATATTAGGAAGGGCAGTAATGAATAGCCGAGACGGTAATCGGTTATACAGTTAAAAAAAATCGATTATTGTCACAATTAACATCAAAAACTTGCAAAGCAAAAATGGTTAAACAATATGTTGTTTTTCCGGCATAATAAATGTAAAAATGTAAATAATCGATTAGTGATACTTGCTAATCGATTTTCCGGCACAGTAAGCATGATAATCGATTGTTGACTAAAAAATCGATTATTCTACACCATTGCCTTATAATCCCCCTGCCTTTGGGGCGATACCTGCAAAAGAGAATTAGACGTCTCCGACGCTCAAGTTAGTAATTGTGGAAAAAGGTGCAATACATGACTTAGATCAATTTTGAGTCAAGCATTCCGAGTTCACTATGAATTCGGAAAAGGACTCTTTCTCTAACGGCCTTGTGAGGATGTCGGCCAATTGAGAACGTGATCTCTTAAGAAGTGTGTCCTAAGGTGTTCTTAAGAGTGTTTCGAGTGCTTACATGTTGTTCAATGTCGCCGATTACCTGTTCGAGAGGATGGTCTTTGATTGTCCTCCACGCGTTAGGCAGTTTCGTTTCTTTTTCCAGTTGTGGCGCTTCCTCCGATAATTGTTCCAAGATTTCATCTTGAATTTCCTTAGGAGTTTCCTCTTGTACTTTGTCTTGAGGACTTATTGAGTTTAAAATACCTGCAAGATCAAAACCAGAATCCTTTCTCGCCAAGCGAGCATTATTTTCGGAAAACACAATATGAGGGGATTCCTCCACAGTTTCGGTTCTATTATTGAATACTCTATATGCTTTGCTACGTGAAGAGTAACCAATAAAAATTCCTTTATCGGATTTTGCATCAAATTTTCCCAAATTGTCCTTTCCATTGTTATGAATAAAATATTTACAACCGAATACTCTAAGATGGGAGATATTTGGTTTCCTTCCCTTGTAGAGTTCATAGGGAGTTTTCATGAGTATTGGCCTTATGACTACTCTGTTTAAAACGTAGCATACGGTACTCACGGCATCCGCCCAAAAATGTTTGGGAATCTTAGCCTCATCGAGCATGGTTCTAGCCATCTCTTCGAGACACCTATTTTTCCTTTCCACCACTCCATTTTGTTGTGGTGTACGTGGAGCAGAGAAGGTGTGCTCGATACCGAGTTCGTCACAAAAGTCCGCGAAGAGATTGTGATCGAACTCTCCCCCATGATCACTTCTTATTGAAGTGACGGTTGTGTCCTTTTCATTTTGAACACGTTTAAGAAAGCATTTAAAATTATGAAAAGCCTCACTTTTGTGAGCAAGAAATAGTGTCCATGTAAATCTAGAATAATCATCAACAATAACAAAAGCATAACGATTTCTACCAAGACTTTCAATGCGAGATGGTCCAAAGAGATCCATGTGGAGAAGTTGCAAAGGTCTAGTAGTTGAAATAATATTTTTCGATTTAAAAGATGCTTTTGTTTGCTTCCCTTTTTGACAAGAATCACAGATAGAGTCTTTTTAAAATTTCAAATCTGGAAGACCAATAACTAAATTCTGTGAAACTAATTTGTTTAAAAGATGCATGTTGATGTGAGCTACTCTACGATGCCATAACCAAATATCATCTTCTTTGCTCATAAGACAATTCACATATTCAGATGAAGAATTTTCGAGATCAACCATATAGATGTTATCCATTCTAAAACCACGAAGAATAATTTTAAAATCGCTACGGCGAAAAACTAAGCATTCATCCGAATCAAATAAAACAAGATTTCCCTTGTCACATCATTGACTTATGCTCAAGAGATTATGTTTTAGACCTTTAACTAGCAAAATATGCTTAATGGAAGAAGGTTCATCCTTACCGACCGATCCAATGCCGATAATTTTTCCCTTGTTGTTATCTCCAAAAATAACGCTTCCTCCTTCCTTGTGTTCTAGTTGAAGGAACTTGGATTCGTCTCCGTTCATGTGTTTGGAGCATCCACTATCAAGGTACCAAAGTACACTCGATCCCTTCAAACATACCTACAAGACAAATTAATGAGTCTTTGGTACCCAAGCTGTTTTGGGTCCTTGAGAGTTAGGTGTAACATGCTGTTGTGCTTGACATGC
The DNA here is from genome assembly GCA_034376525.1 of Nicotiana benthamiana. Taxonomy (NCBI): domain Eukaryota; kingdom Viridiplantae; phylum Streptophyta; class Magnoliopsida; order Solanales; family Solanaceae; genus Nicotiana; species Nicotiana benthamiana. Next base: position 56,138,923 of record CM067324.1, on the reverse strand, counting down.
AGTTAAGTGTCTATGTCTAGTGAAACAAGCAGGAGCAATATGTCCAATTCGATTGCAATAATGACAAATGACATTAGGATTATGCATTCGTCTAGGTTGATAGTAGTTGGACGGACGAAATTTGTTTACTCTATTTTCGACAATATGACTATTGCGCATTTCATGAAAATCATTTCTCCTACTATTTGTTCTAGGATATGCAGCATTTCTAGAATAGTTATTCTAGGTTGAAAGCCATTTCTAGGTGTCCTGAAAAGTTTAAAATTTGTTCTAGTGTTTGGTCTAGGATATGCATCATTTCTAGAATAGTTATTTCTAGGCTGAAGGCCATTTCTAGGTGTCCTAAAATGTTCAAAGTTTCTTCTACTGTTTGGTCTAGCATGCATGTTGATTCTAGGATTGTTATCTCTAGGATGAACATTTGTTTTATTTATCCTAGGTTGAGCCTTAGGTGGTTGGGGTTTGGCTTCAACTTTTTCTTTACGCTCGTTTTTAAAACCTATCCCATGGTCGATTTCAAATTAACAAGAACTTCATTCAAATTTTTATGAGAAGAATTGAACTTATCTAGGGTGCCCTTAAGTCTTTCTACCTCAATTTTTAGATGCATGCAAGAAATACAATTTTTACTAGAGCTCTCGGGTTTGTCGGCGCTTCTCTTGCCGAAAAATTTGTTTTCTTCTTTCAACTTCTCATTTTCCAAAATCAATTTTTCCAAATCTTTTTCTTTCAAAGAGAGTTGTCTTTCAAAATCTTTTTCTTTCAAAGAAGCATTTTTCTTAGTGTTTTTAACAGTTTTGGAAGCTTTAATGACTTCACTATACAACTCATCAAAGGCATTTTGCATTTCCTCAAGAGAATAGAAGTTTTTGGAAGAAATTTGACATACCTCTTCTTGATTGTCTTCGTGTGCCATAAGACAAAGATTTGCGGTTTCGTCTTCTTCTTCCTCACTTGACTCGTCTCCGGAGTCGCCTCCCCAAGATATGTATGCTCGTTGTTTCTTGAAGGGTTTCTTCTCCTTTTTGATATTTGGGCAATTTGATTTAATGTGCCCGATTTCTCCGCATGCATAGCACTTTACTTGATCTCCTTGTTGTTTGCCTTTTCGTTCATACTCTTTTCGCATGAACTTTTGAAATCTCTTAATAACGAGTCCGAACTCGTTATCTCTGTCCTCATCATTTTGAGGTTGACTTGTGCTTGCCTTGAGGGCGATTCTTTGTTTCCTTTGATCATTAACAAGAGGGTTAAGTATAGTAGATTCATAAGTTTTAAGATTACCTCTTAATCCGTTGATGGTGACATTTGAAATGCCAATAGACTCTTGAATCGCGTCGCCCTTGGAGCGCCATTCCGGAGTGAGACTTCGGAGAATTTTTCGGACAAGTTCCTTATCCGTGAAGGTCTTCTAAAGAGCATGTAAGTCATTAACGATTTTTGAAAATCGTTCGAACATGTCATCTACCCTTTCACCTTCCTTCATGTGAAACAGTTCATATGCATGGGTTAGAAAATCAACTTTAGCCTCTCTTAACTCGTCCGTACCTTCGTGTTGGAAATAACGCTTTACGCTAGAGGGGGGGGGGGTGAATAGCGTTTTAAAAATATTAAGCGTTTTAGTGCGGAATTTAAAAACTTTGCAGAAATTAAAACAAGTGCAGTAAAATAAACTTACACAATGATGTATCCTGGTTGGCCACAAACGTGGTTAGTCCAGTCCCCGAGAGACTCTCTCGAGATTTCCACTAAACTTGTCAAGCTTACGGGTGCTTAACAAACCGTTACAGCTGAGGACACAAGCCTCACTTAGGTGCTCGGGAATCACAATCCCAAAGACTTCAATTGCTCGGGGATACCAATCCCAAAGACTTCAATTGCTCGGGGATAACAATCCCAAAGACTTCAATTGCTCGGGGATAACAATCCCAAAGACTTCAACTGCTCGGGGATAACAATCCCAAAGACTTCAACTGCTCGGGATAACAATCCCAAAGACTTCAACTGCTCGGGGATAACAGCCCAAAGACTTCAACTGCTCGGGGATAACAATCCCAAAGACTTCAACTGAGGAATCACAAGTTCCTCAACAAACGAGAATCGCAATTCTCTTACAAACACAAAACAAACTCACTTTACAAAGTACTCCTCAATGAGTAGATATGAGTAGAAATAGTACGCTCAAGATCACAACAACTTAGCTCAATAGAATGGCTCTTCAAAAAGCTTTATGGATGAATGAAAATGATGATCAATGTAAGAAAGCTTTTAGCAATGAAAATACTTAAATTGTATATGTTGTTGTTGTGAAAACACTGAGTTAAGCCTGTATTTATAGGTGAAAAACTCAGTCTTACCGTTGTCTAATTGCCAATTAAGGATTGCTGAAATTACTCAGTGACAATCGATTGTCAAGACTAAACAATCGATTGTTTGCCTATCAGATCAAAAATTTAATCCCAGATTTTACGTCAACAATCGATTACTTCAAATCAATAATCGATTATTTATAACGTTAAAAAATCCTTTCCAATTTTTGGCATAAAACATCGATTATCAGGAAATCAACAATCGATTATTTTAACAACGTTCAGAAAATCTTTTCCAGATTTTACGCAAAACATCGATTGTTAAATATCAACAATCGATTACCTGAAGGTAATTTGAAAATGTATGACAACGGTTAGTTCCAACAATCGATTATCAAATAGAACAATCGATTATAAATTAATTTCAAAACTTACTGTCTCATATATAATCGATTATCAAAAGCCATAATCGATTATTAATTAATTTCAAAACTTTCTGTCTCATATATAATCGATTATCAAAAGCCACAATCGATTATTAATTTATTTAAAAACACTGGGAGACATTTTTCTCATTCTAATCGATTACCATTAGTTCATAATCGATTTTTCTGAGTTTTGAAAACTTTGCCTCAGTTAACAATCGATTATCAAAAGTACACAATCGATTGTTATGCAGTTTGCAAAAACCTGATGTTAACTGACTTACTCACAATCGATTATCATTAATTCACAATCGATTGTCATGCAGTCTTGGCTTAGAGATACTCGATTATCATAAGTACATAATCGATTATCTTAGCCCAGATTTTTGAGGCATGTTTGAAAAACATTTTAACAAATATAAATATGCATAGTTTAAAATCATTTGACACTTAAGTTAGATATGCATGATTTTGGAAAAATAATTTTAGTAGAGAAGCCATGTTATGAGCCAAGATTGAGGAATCAAGATCACAATTAATATTGACTCAATTATAACATTTCTAAACTTTGTCTTGAGCTTCTTGTAATGCATCCATTTTGTGCTTGTCCTTGAGCACTGCTATATATCGCTTATTGCTTTGTTTGACATTCATCAAAACCTACAAAAGAACACACGTTTAGTATATTGCATTTGAAACGTGTTTCCAACAATTTCCCCCTTTTTGATAATGGCAAACATAAGCGGGATATATGCAATAATTATTTTGATAATCCAAGACAAGAGTAAAGTATGCAATTTGATGTTCCCCCTCAATTCATGTTCCCCCTCACTTTAAGCATGAATGAAGTTGAGAGTGATATAGCATACTTCTTGATATCCCGTTTCTTCCCCCTTTTGCCATTAGCAAAAATTTACACAAGGGAAGAATATGAAAAAAATGTGAAATAAACACAAGTTTATTTATTGGAAAATTAAGATAACATTACAAGGGTGAAACCAAACATAACTAACCAATCAAGAACAAACAGACCAAAAACAACAATTTCTCATAACAACAACAATTTCATCATTCATCACCCCCATCCCCTTCATCATCATTGGTAGGCGCTTGATATGGCACCATCTGAGCATAGGCATAATGCACGTGATCAAAGTAACCATGGACCTCACGGGTTAGTTGAGTAATTTGGTCAGAAATGGTCCGGAGGGTAGGCTCCTGAGGAGGATGAGCACGACGGGCTTGTCGATTTTGAGGAGGAGCGGGAGCATGATCACCATCATGATGAAAGGAAGACTCCGAAATTTCCCAGATTTTGGTGCTCTTTTTGAGAGGACCATTAGCAATATTGACTCCGGAAGCTTCAAGAAATTTCATTATTAAGAGGGCATAGGGGAGAGGTATGTCATCTCTGGTGGCATTGAACATATGAGATAGAATAAGCTTGCACCAATTTATTTTAACACCGGTGACAATGGCATGAAGAAATTTGGCATCCTCTTGGGAAATGGTGGTGTGATTGAGTTTACGGGGTTTGAGAACACGAGTGATGAAATAGAGAATGAAACGATAATTCGGGTCCATACCCTTTATGGTGGGACGACGGGAAGAGGACTCATCATAGGCTACTCCGGCTTGGCGGAAGAGATTAGCTTCATCAATCATGACCCCGGCATCATTTATGTACTGGTAGATGTCTTCACCATCATGCGGAATGCCGGCAATGAGGTGGAGGTTATCTTCAGAAATTAGAATGGGAATGCCGTTAACATTGGTAACAAGTTCACCCTCATCATCTTTGTGAAGGTTGGAGTAAAAAGCTTCAACCAAAGAAATGTTGTAGTAGGGGTGAGTAAGGAGTAGGAAATTGAAAAGGTTGCACTCTCTTAGCATATTTGCGGCTGGAATGAATGGTGCAACAAGAGCGTTTGTTGAAAAGCGAGGAGGGAGAATAAGGCGTTTCTCAAATTTGGTTAAGAAACGGGTGAGCTCTTCATTGGATTCAAAGAATAGAACCGATCCATCTTGATATGGATGGCGAGAAGAAGAAGCACCTTGTTTGGAACGAGCACGTTTTGAGTTGCGGCTTGACATTTTTTTTTTTCGAAAGGATGTGCTAGGATTTTTCAAAGAAAACAAGAGAATTTGATGCTTGGGAGGCTTGAGTGAGTATACAAGAGCATATGTGCAGCCTATATATAGAGAAGGAATGAATCTTACATTTATTGGAAATGATTTGAAGAGATTTGAAGTCTGAAACGGTAAAAATAAATTCACTGACCGTTCAACAATCGATTGTTTGAATGGAATAATCGATTGTCATTAATAAAAATGATCTGACACATCGATTACACGCCAGAACGGTAAGAAAATTTGAAAAAGATAGTCGATTGTCAAACTTGGTAATCGATTGTTTTTCATATTTATGACCTGTCAGGAATCGATTATGGAGCCAAAACGGTAACATAAGTTTAAAACAGATAATCGATTGTCAATATATAGTAATCGATTGTTTCACCCACAGAGAGTTTGAATTTTGGCAAATAATCGATTGGCAGAACAAATAATCGATTGTTTGGAAGGGGGATGCTGAAATGATGAGACTTAATTCTATAAGGCAATGTAAACATTTAACAAGATTTCATGGCAAAAAAATTGAATCAACAAATAATCGATTATTGATACTGATAATCGATTGTAAGAATAAATAATCGATTATGATCGATTTTTTTTCTTGTATCAAGATAATTCATACTTTCCTCTTACCTTTTGGGGGATGCCTGCAAAATAGAATTAAACATCTCCGACGCTCAAGTCAGTAATCTATAAATGAAATAATAACTTTGAAACTCGTGTAGTCGGGTAAAAAAAAAATGAACTCTTAAGAATTTTGTCCTAGGATGTTCTTAAGAGGGTTTAGGGTACTTACCTTCCCTTCGACTTTGCCAATTACCTGATTTTGAACATCCTCCGTTCATTTTGGTCTTTTGGCTCATTCTCCAATTTACGAAGCTTTTTCCACAATTTTGCCTTTTGAATTTTTCGAAAATACTTCCGATTTAAAAAAACATAAGTCGACTTTTCCGTCTCTTCCTCCTTCTTTGTGCTTTAATTGAAGGAATTTTGAATTCGTCTCTCGTCAAGTGTTTGGAGCATCCACTACACTTGATTCCTTCAAGCACACCTGCAAAACAAATCAATGCTCTTTTGGTACCCATGCCATTTTGGGTCCTTGAGGGTTATGCATACTATAATGATATGTTTGAGTAGCATGTCTATGTCTAGTAAAGCATGCGGGAGCAATATGACCAATTCGTCTACAATAATGACATGTCACATTTGGATTATGCATGCGTCTAGGCTCATAGTAGCTAGAATAATGCACATTGTTTACTCTATTTTCATTTCTCCTAATTTGAACACCATAGTCATTTCTAGGTTGAACATTTCGGGATCTTCTAGCATGATCATTGTTGTGCCTAAAATATGCATCATGTCTATGGTGACGATTCCTAGGCGGAAGGTCATGTCTAGGTCTCCTAATATTTTGTCTAGCATGCATGTTTGTTTTAGGAAAGGCATTTTTGTTATTAATCCTAGGTTGAGCTCTAGGTGGTTGGGTTTTTGCATCAACCTCTTCTTCATTTATGAAGCCTATTCCATGCTTGGTTGATTTCAAGTTATCAAGCACCACATTCAAGTTTTTATGAGAGGAGTTGAATTTATCTAGTGTGCCTTTTAATCTACCTACTTCATTCTTAAGGTCTACACAAGAAGCACAATTTTTTGTAGAACTCTCGGGCTTGTCAGAACTTCTTTTCCCATAAAACTTGTTTTGTTCTAGTAGCTTCTCATTTTCCAAAACCAATTTTTCTAATTTTTTTTCTTTTAATGAAAACTGTTTTTGAAAATCTTGTTCTTTTAGAGAAGCATTTTCTCTTAAACTAGTGACGGTTTTTGTAACTTTGAGAAATTCAGCATACAATTCATCAAAGGCATTTCTCATGTCATCAAGAGTATAAAAATTTTGAGAAGAGATTTGACTTACCTCACTTTGATTTTCTTCCTGTGCCATGAGGCAGAGATTTGCTGCTTCTTCATTTTCTTCTTCACTGGATTCGTCTCCGGAATCTCCTCCCCAAGATATGTATGCTCGTTGCTTCTTGAAGGGTTTCTTCTCCTTTTTAAGATTTGGGCAGTTTGTTTTGATATGCCCTGTTTCACCACATTCATAACATTTAACTTGCTCACCTTGCTTTTTCCCTTTGCGGTCATATTCTTTTCGCATGAATTTTTGGAACTTTTTTATGATGAGTCCAAATTCGCTATCTCCATCCTCTTCAATTGGTGATTGACTTGTGCTCGCCTTTAGAGCAATCTTTTGCCTTCTTTGTTCGTCAACAACAGGGTTAAGAATAGTGGATTCATAAGTCTTAAGATTACCTCTAAGAGCGTCTATGGTGACGTTCGTGATTCCAATTGACTCTTGAATCGCATCGGCCTTTGATCGCCATGCCGGTGTTAGGCTCCTAAGAATTTTTCGAACTAGTTCTTTGTCTGTGAACGTCTTCTTGAGTGCGTGGAGATCATTCACTATTGATGAGAACCGCTCAAACATCTCGTCTACCTTTTCGCCTTCCTTCATATGGAACAATTCGTAAGCATGAGTTAAAAAATCAATTTTAGCTTCTCTTACCTGGTCAGTCCCTTCGTAAGTGACCTCAAGCTTGTCCCACATTTCTTTCGCTGTTTTGCAGCAGGAGATTTTCCTGTAATCATTAGCATTAACAGCACAGAGTAATAAATTAATAGCTTTAAAATTATTTTGGACCATTCGATTATCCTCGGCGTTGAATTCCTCTTCTGTTTTTGGCACCCATATTCCTTCCACCTGTTTGACAGGAACCTCATTTCCTTTGGTGTACACCTTCCACAAGTAAGGGCTGTTTGATCTGACGAATATCTGCACCCTTTCTTTCCAATATGAATAATTAGTCCCGTTGAACAAAGGAGGTCTTGTGGGGCACTGTCCTTCATCAATACCTGCAAAAGAGTCTAGAGTAGAAGCCATGGAAAGATTCTCTCAAACGGTTAAGTCTTTCAGAGAGTATGGCTCTGATACCAATTGTTGGAAATAACGCTTTACGCTAGAGGGGGGGGGGGTGAATAGCGTTTTAAAAATATTAAGCGTTTTAGTGCGGAATTTAAAAACTTTGCAGAAATTAAAACAAGTGCAGTAAAATAAACTTACACAATGATGTATCCTGGTTGGCCACAAACGTGGTTAGTCCAGTCCCCGAGAGACTCTCTCGAGATTTCCACTAAACTTGTCAAGCTTACGGGTGCTTAACAAACCGTTACAGCTGAGGACACAAGCCTCACTTAGGTGCTCGGGGATCACAATCCCAAAGACTTCAATTGCTCGGGGATACCAATCCCAAAGACTTCAATTGCTCGGGGATAACAATCCCAAAGACTTCAATTGCTCGGGGATAACAATCCCAAAGACTTCAACTGCTCGGGGATAACAATCCCAAAGACTTCAACTGCTCGGGGATAACAATCCCAAAGACTTCAACTGCTCGGGGATAACAATCCCAAAGACTTCAACTGCTCGGGGATAACAATCCCAAAGACTTCAACTGAGGAATCACAAGTTCCTCAACAAACGAGAATCGCAATTCTCTTACAAACACAAAACAAACTCACTTTACAAAGTACTCCTCAATGAGTAGATATGAGTAGAAATAGTACGCTCAAGATCACAACAACTTAGCTCAATAGAATGGCTCTTCAAAAAGCTTTATGGATGAATGAAAATGATGATCAATGTAAGAAAGCTTTTAGCAATGAAAATACTTAAATTGTATATGTTGTTGTTGTGAAAACACTGAGTTAAGCCTGTATTTATAGGTGAAAAACTCAGTCTTACCGTTGTCTAATTGCCAATTAAGGATTGCTGAAATTACTCAGTGACAATCGATTGTCAAGACTAAACAATCGATTGTTTGCCTATCAGATCAAAAATTTAATCCCAGATTTTACGTCAACAATCGATTACTTCAAATCAATAATCGATTATTTATAACGTTAAAAAATCCTTTCCAATTTTTGGCATAAAACATCGATTATCAGGAAATCAACAATCGATTATTTTAACAACGTTCAGAAAATCTTTTCCAGATTTTACGCAAAACATCGATTGTTAAATATCAACAATCGATTACCTGAAGGTAATTTGAAAATGTATGACAACGGTTAGTTCCAACAATCGATTATCAAATAGAACAATCGATTATAAATTAATTTCAAAACTTACTGTCTCATATATAATCGATTATCAAAAGCCATAATCGATTATTAATTAATTTCAAAACTTTCTGTCTCATATATAATCGATTATCAAAAGCCACAATCGATTATTAATTTATTTAAAAACACTGGGAGACATTTTTCTCATTCTAATCGATTACCATTAGTTCATAATCGATTTTTCTGAGTTTTGAAAACTTTGCCTCAGTTAACAATCGATTATCAAAAGTACACAATCGATTGTTATGCAGTTTGCAAAAACCTGATGTTAACTGACTTACTCACAATCGATTATCATTAATTCACAATCGATTGTCATGCAGTCTTGGCTTAGAGATACTCGATTATCATAAGTACATAATCGATTATCTTAGCCCAGATTTTTGAGGCATGTTTGAAAAACATTTTAACAAATATAAATATGCATAGTTTAAAATCATTTGACACTTAAGTTAGATATGCATGATTTTGGAAAAATAATTTTAGTAGAGAAGCCATGTTATGAGCCAAGATTGAGGAATCAAGATCACAATTAATATTGACTCAATTATAACATTTCTAAACTTTGTCTTGAGCTTCTTGTAATGCATCCATTTTGTGCTTGTCCTTGAGCACTGCTATATATCGCTTATTGCTTTGTTTGACATTCATCAAAACCTACAAAAGAACACACGTTTAGTATATTGCATTTGAAACGTGTTTCCAACACTTCGTACGTGATTTCCAGCTTATCCTACATTTGCTTCGCCGTTGTGCAACATGATATTTTTCGGTAATCATCAGCGTTTATAGCACAATACAATAAGTTGTTGGCTTTAGCGTTGTTCTGCACTTTTCAGATATCATCCGCATCGTATTCATCTTCGGATTTTGGAACCCATTCATTTTCAACCTTTTTGGTTGGAATTTGTTCTCCCTTCATTATAACCTTCCATAGATGAAAATTATTCGATTGAATGAATATTCTTATCCTCTCCTTCCAGTACGTATAGTTTGTGCCATCGAATAGTGGTGGTCGGGTGGAGCACTGTCCTTCACCTATTCCTGCAAAAGAATCACGAGTAGAAGCCATGGATTGTTTCTCTCAAACGGTTAAGTTTTTCAGAGAGTTGGGCTCTGATACCAATTGTTAGAATATACGCTTAACGCTAGAGGGGGGGGGGGGTGAATAGCGTTATAATAAAAATCAGCGTAAACTTGCGGAATTTAAAAATTGCAGGAATGAAATAAGTGCGATAAGTAAATAATAAGGAACGAACGCACCGATGTTATCCTGGTTCACCACAACCCGTGGCTAGTCCAGTCCCCGAGAGACTCTCTCGAGATTTCCACTAACTTTGTTAAGCTTACGGGTGCTAAACAAACCATTACAAACTGAGAACTTGAGTCACACAAGCCTCAACAACCTTTGCTCGAAGATACCACACTTCAAGACTTCAACCAAAGGAATCACAACGTTCCTTCTTACAATACAAGGGATTAACACTTCCCTTCAAGTGTATAAAAACACTTTGTACTCAAAACAAGACTCTCCTCAAGAGTAGATATGAGTAAAATAAATACGCTCAAGAACGCAACAACTTTCGTCAAGAATTTGGCTCTCAAAAACTTATGTAATGAAAACAAAATGATGAATAAGAGAGTATGCAAGCTTTAACAATAATATGATCAGTTGTTGTACTTAAAAGACTGGTTTTAAGATGTATTTATAGTGTTGAAAATATGCACAACCGTTGCCTAATTGCCAATTAAGAATTGCTGATTTTGTGCTAAAACAATCGATTATCTAAGTTGCATAATCGATTGTTTTCCAATCGTCCAAAAATCATTCCCAGATTTTACGCATAATAATCGATTATCTAAATCGTATAATCGATTATCTGGCAACGTTCAAAAAATCTTTTTCATATTTTACTTAAAACAATCGATTATCAAAATCATATAATCGATTACTTGGCAACGTTCATATTCTGATTTTACTTAGGATAATCGATTATCAGAATCATACAATCGATTACCAGACAGAGTTTGAAAATATTTTGGCAACGGTCATTTACATAATCGATTATGTTATATGTATAATCGATTATATTACAGTCTTGAAAAATTGAATAGACACTGCCTCAACACAATCGATTGTCATAAGGTGCACAATCGATTATTTTGTAGCTTTGAAAAACCTGATGGACACTGCCTCAACACAATCGATTATCATAAGGTACACAATCGATTGTCTTGCAGCTTTGAAAAATCTGATGGACACTGCCTCAACACAATCGATTATCATAAGGTACACAATCGATTGTCTTGCAGCTGCCTTAACATAATCGATTATCATAAGTACATAATCGATTATCTTTGTCCAGATTTTAGAGGCATGTTTAAAAATCATTTTGGTTAAGATAAATATGCATGATTTAAAATCATTTTGCTTTAAATTAAATATGCATGATTTGATAAAAATGATTTTACGAGAGAAACCAAGTCTTGAGTCAATTGTCGGATCAAGATCACAATTAAAGAACGACTCATGTATAACTTTATTTCTTTGCTTAATCTTGATCTTTGTTTGTCTTGTGCTTGAATCTCGTTATGTATCAATTGCGCGCTTGTGCTTGAACCTCGTCATATGTCAATTGCGCATCGTTTGTCATTTATCAAAACCTACAAATATGAACACACGTTTAGTTTAGTGCCTTGTGAGAACGTGTTTCAACAGAGTTGTCCCACATAGGAGGGATTTGAGGTCATTGGTCTCCTTATATGGCTTGAGCAATCCTCACCTCATAAGCTAGCTTTTCGGTTGAGTTAGGCCCAATGTCTATTCTTATCATGGTATCAGAGTCATGCCCATCCCAATTATTGTTACCGATGTTGGACCCCAATTTATGTTGTCCACGCTCCAGAGATCTGGGCGTGAGGGTGGTGTTGAGTTGTCATACATTGGAGGGATTTGAGGTCCTTGGTCTCCTTATATGGTTTGGCAATCCTCACCTCATAAGCTAGCTTTTGGGGTTGAGTTAGGCCGAATGTCCAGACCGAATGTCCATTTTTATCAAATGCATGAAACTCTTATTCTATCTGCTTTGATATGTAACATAACAATAAGAGGAATCCATTATATCGGAGGATATGCTTTCTATTAATTTTCTAGCTGCACGCTCATCTTTAACAGTTAAGAAATAGAAATGTGGTCACAGTTGTCACGAGATGCAGAAATTGAAACTCCTATCATTGAGCGAATTGGAATGATACAAGAGCTAGTAAAAGATAAAGGACATATGAACTAGAAACCAAAATTAATGACGACATGTACGGTTGTCAAATTCAATTGATGATGTGGAATATGCTTTAATTTTCGTTTGATAGTTACCAGTCACCACTATAATTACTAATTAGGTTTATGTCGAGTGGATTTGTTTATTATTTCCTCTACACAAATAGTTGTGCAGTTTTTATTGTTGGGGTTTTTATTAAAAAATATATTAATACTTAAAAGAGGGTGAATAGGAAATAGCGGAAAAATAAAATATTTGAATTTCATTTGAGATTCTCTCCTTAATAAAGGAACATTGTCCCATATTAAAAGAAGAGGTATTTTATGGGTAAATAAGCAATTGCTTTTCTTCTAGCTCTTAAAGAGTTGATAAGAAGGCAAGCTTCGTGCCATCATCGTCGCTCGGCTTCAGCTTCGGTCAAATGATCGACTGATTGCATTTTTCCATTTTTTCGCTTTCTGTTTTGGTAACAGAAAATTAACCAACCTCTTCAATTCTCCCAATTTTTATTGAGTAAATTGTCAAGCGACATTGGAAGGCTGGGAGCGTTATGTATAATGGTAAATCTCGTCATATACGACGAAACATAAAACCGTTTACTCTCTAGAAGAATTATCACGATTGAATATGTAAAGTCAAATAATAATGTATCGGATCCAATTACAAAAGTCCTAACTAGAGAGGTAGTTGAGAAATCATCACGAGAAATGGGACTATGGCCGAGAACAAGTCATTGTGGCGGTACCTTTACCTAGAAAACTGGAGATCCCAAGATCTAGGTTCAAGTAGATCAAATAAAGTCATTAATGACAGTTCAATATTATCAACTAAAATTTTGGTCCATTCTCAGTGATGAGATAATGTTTAGTACCAAAGATAAATAATTAAGGCTTTTTAATGATTTCTAGATTTGATACAGGGTATATCAAATAGTGTATATACGGGATGACACGTTTAGGAATCACCAATATAAGTGTGAAGTGTTATCCGCTTCGGAGAATTTGTAAGGCCGGTTCTCTATGCACTTATAAAACCAGGCGGTGTTCATGGCTGAAACTAACATAACAATGAGAACCAAAGACTGTTAAGGGTTGGTTATGTGACTTATGGTTGTCTAGATATACACCAAAGTTCGACGGTTCTAAGATATCAAATCTATCGATTGACCAAGTATGGCCAACATAAGTGTACTATGGAAAGTTTAAAAGGAAACCTACTTATCCAGATGTAATTAATCCTTGCTAGTGAATCACACAGTTGTTCATGCATATTTCTGTGATATAGCTATTCCCCATTCATAAGGAGAATTGTTGGGGGTTTTAAGTATATTAATGCTTGAAAGAGGGTGAATCGAAAATGGAGCGAACATGAAATATTTGAGTTTTATTTAAGATTTTCTTTTTTAATGAAGGGATAGTGTCCCATATTGGAAGAGGAATGGATTTTTTATTGGTATATAGCAATTGTTATTCTTCTAGACCTTAAAGACTTGAGAACAAGGTAAGCCTCATGCCTTCGTCGTCGCTCACTCGGCTTCGACTTCAGTCAAATGATCGATTGATTGCATATTTTATGTTTTATTTTCTATTTTGTAACAGAAAATTAACCACGCTCTTCAATTCTCCCAGTTTATTCTTAAGTATATAGTCAAGCGGCAATTGAAGGGCTGGGAGCGTTATGTATGATGGTAAATCTCGTCATATACGACGAACACATAAAACGTTTATTCTCTAAAAGAATTATCATGATACAATATGTAAGTCAAATAATAATGTGTCGGATCTACATACAAAAGGCCTAACTAGAGAGGTAATTGAGAAATCATCAGGGAAATAGGACTATGTCCAAGAACAAGTCATTGTGGTGGTAACTTTACCTAGAAAATTATAGATCCCAAGATCTAGGTTCAAGGAGATCAAATAAAGTCATTAATTGACAGTTCAATATTATCAACTAAAATTTTGGTTTATTCTCAGTGATGAGATAATGTTTAGTACCAAGGATAAATTATTTAGGCTTTTTAATGATTTCTAGATTTGATACAGGGTATATCAAATAGTGTATATACGGGATGACACGTTTAGGAATCACCAACATAAGTGTAAAGTGTTAGCCGCTTTAAGAGGAATTTGTAAGGCCAGTTCTCCATGCACTTTGAAACTAGGCGGTGTTCATGGCTGAAACTAATATAATGAGAATCAAAGACGGTTAAAGGTTGGTTGTCTGACTTATGGTTGTCTAGGTATACACCAAAAGTTCGACAATTCAAAGATATCAAATCTACCGATTGACTGAGTATGTCCAACATAAGTGTACTACGGAAAGTTTAAAGGAAAACCTATTTATCCAGATGTAATTAATTCTCGCTTGTGAATCACACAATTTTTCATGCATATTTCTGTGATATCGCTATTCCCCATTCATATGGGGAATTGTTGGGGGTTTTAAGTATATTAATTCTTAAAAGAGGTTGAATCGAAAATGAAGCGAAAATAAAATATTTGAGTTTCATTTGAGATTCCCTCCTTGATAAAGAGATATTTTTCCATATTGGAAGAGGAATAAATTTTTATTGGTATTTAAGCAATTTCTCTTCTTCTACGACTTAAAGACTTGAGAAGAAGGTAAGCCTCGCGGCTTCGTCGCTCGCTCGCTCGGCTCGGCTTCGGCTTCGGTGAAATGATAGCTTGATTGCGTATTTCATTTTTTTTGTTTTCTGTTTTTGTAACAGAAAATTAACTACTCTCTTCAATTCTCCCGATTTATTGTTGAGTATATAGCCAAGCAGCAATTGGAAAGGCTGGAAACATTATGTATAATTGTTAATCTCGTCATATACGTCGAAGATATAAAACCGTTAGGTAATTACTCTCTAGAGGAATTATCACAATTGACTACGTAAAGTCAAGTGATAATGTGTCGGATCCACTTACAAAAAGCCTAACTAGAGAGGTAGTTAAGAAATCAGCAAGGAAAATAGGACTATGGCCAAGAACAAGTCATTGTGGCGGTAACTCTACCAAGAAGACCAGAGATCTCAAGATATAGGTTCAGGAGATCAAACAAAGTCATTAGTGACGATTCAACATTGTCAACTAAAATTTTGGGCCATTCTTGTGATGAGATAATGTTCAGTTCCAAGGATAAAGGACCAAGGCCTTTTAATGATTTCTAAATTTGATATGGGGCATATCAAATAGTGTATCTACGGGATGATACGTTTAGGAATCCAATATAAATGTGAATGCTAGCCACTTCAAGGAGAATTTGCAAGGCCGGTTCTCTATGCACTTATGAAACCAGACGGTGTTCATGACTGAAATGAACACAACAATGAGAACCAAAGATGGTCAACGGTTGTTTGTGTGACTTATGATTGTGTAGGTATCCAAAGTTCGATGATTCAAAGATATCAAATCTATTGATTGACTGAGTATATCCGATATAAGTTTACTAGGGAAAGATCAAGGGGAAACTTACTTATCCAGATACAATTAATTTTTGCTTGCAAATCACACAGTGATTCATGCATATTTTCGTGATATAGCCATTTCTCATCTATGTGCGAATTTGTTGGGGGTTTAAAGTATATAAATGCTTAAAAGATGGTGAATGGGAAATGGAGAGAAAATAAAATATTTGAGTTTCATTTGAGATTCCCTCCTTGGTGAAGGGATATTGACCCATATTGGAAGAGAAAGAAGTTTTTATGGATATATAAGTAATTGCTATTTTTCTAGCTCTTAAAGAGTTGAGAAGAAGGCAAGCCTAGCACCGTTGTCGTTGCTCCTTCGGCTCAGCTTTGGCTTCGGCTTCGAATTCGAATTCGGATTTGGATTTGGTCAAATGATCGATCGATTGATTAATTTTTTGGACCAAATTTATTTATTATAGTAAATATTAACACATATTAAATATCCATTTTAATTACAAAATATTGATATTAAATCCAATAATATTAATAATAAAGCCTATCATTTTCTATTTTTCTGTTTTCTGTTTTTATAACAAAAAATTAACTACCCTCTTCAATTCTCCTAGTTTATTGTTGAGTAAATAGCCATTTATGTTATGATATTTATGCTATGACCATTTTGCATAGACAACCATTCTGAAAAGTTGCACCTCTTCAGTTTTCAGCCAAACATTGGCTATAAATACAAGTCAATTCTCTCATAATTTTCATACGATTTTCTGAGTTTCTCCTCCTTTTGCATTGTTTTAACTTCAAAGAAAGCAATAATAAGTGTGATTTGCTACCGAATTGTGTGTTCGCTGAAACACTGAGGTTTGAAGTACCACTATACCAACGTTTAATTCGTTCTATCTTGGGAGGAAATAATCTATAACCTCGAGTACTAGGGGAGATTAAATTTCTTAAGTAAACACTACAATTCAGTGGGTTCGGATTAATTTTTGTTTTATTTATATTTTTGTTTATGTTATTTTATTTCTTTCAAAATTATTTTACAAATATTATTTACTAACATTTATTACTAGTAAATTGTTTGAATAAATTGTTTATATGTTGAGCTTTGCGAATAAGCATCTAATGCAGTAAATTAAAAAAAATGAAAATGTTTAATTGAGCAATTATTTGAACTATATCACGTTGACCTTTTTTGACAGAAATATCTCTTCAATGGTATGAGATAAAAATCTTAATTTACATTGAGCTAAATTGTTGAAGGAAATTAGACGCCTAGTTTATTAAGACAAACGTCGGAAGGAGAAAAACAGTATGTCAAGTAATCAGTTAGAATGATTGCTTCTAGCAACGAAGAGGTTTAGTAAGTATGTGCCATCAAGCTTAGAATTTAAGGGTATAATGT
Source organism: Nicotiana benthamiana (assembly GCA_034376525.1). Classification (NCBI taxonomy): domain Eukaryota; kingdom Viridiplantae; phylum Streptophyta; class Magnoliopsida; order Solanales; family Solanaceae; genus Nicotiana; species Nicotiana benthamiana. The sequence goes on along the minus strand of CM067324.1, from coordinate 56,121,767 downwards.
TATCTCTTCTTTCTTTGTTTTTTTCTCTCTTTTTCCTTTCCATTTATATCGTGTAATTGGAAAATTTTATTTAAAAAATAAAAGTACCATGCATCTAGAACTTCTAGAGCATACAGACAAGTGAGCATTCTCAGCACAGAGCTGTTTGGCCCAAAGCTACTTTAATGGACCAGAAGTGGTGTCGTGACCTGTTTTCTTCCCAATTAAATAAAACTTGTCGAGCAATTAAAAAGGTTTTATTTTTTATGGAGTCCTACCTAACAAGGTTTGGTGGGACGTCTTATAATTTAGGGAAAATTTTCCCCTGTTGTTTATGGACTAATATTTTCTTTTTCTTATAAAGTGAAATTTAATAGCATTATCATGGAATTACTTTAGGAGTCATTCGTCATTTAGCAATGCGAAGCTGCTAACATCTGTGACTTTTGTCTTCTTCTAACAAGAAATTTTTGATGCTTTTAATGGAATATGGGACAGAAAAATATTCATCAACCTTAAATTCACACTCCATTAAAGCATAGGCTACAACTATTTTGGTAATAATTATTTTATTTTATGTTTTCATAATCTAATAAATTTACAATCAAGAATCAGTAAGAAATTTGTCACACATCCTCGAGACTTTAAGATCACAAGGTTCCAGCTTGTTATATGGTTCAACTCTTCAGAATAGAAGGAACGGCTGAGGAACATGTCCCTATCAATTCCCGAGGTGACTATACAAAATTAACTCTCCAACTGGAAAGTTGCTGCTTGCACACTATAGTACAGGAACAGTGCAGCAGCTTGGAAGATATTTTACCTACCTTGCTTACATCATTATAAGTGATGTCATACATGTATTATTAACATCAAGGAAGGTAAAACATTTCACGTGAACACTTAGAGGTTTCACTCAAGCTCCCTCACCTGATCATCTAACAAGCAACTCTCAAGTGCTTCAAGAACAAAGAACAAGACAACTATGGACCAGTTTCCACATCAAGTTATTGTATGTCCTTACTTGTGTTGTAACTTTGTTAATGTTCTTACTTGTAACTCCTACTTCGCCTACTAAGAAGAAGTGTGTAGGAAACCCTTTGTAAATCTTAAACCTTTGTGTTTGAGTCTTGGCTAGAATTAGTCGAGTTGTGAAGTCTTTGTAATAGAGGTATTACAAAGTGACTTGTAATAGGTGTGTTATAGGTTAGTAAGGGACTAAGAGGTTAATTCCTAGGTTGCATAGGTTGTAATCTAAAAGTTTCTCAGTAGTGAATTTGAAATCATACAAGGGTAGATCGTGGTTCTTAATCCCATTGAGATGGAAATTTTTCACGTAAAATTCTTCTTGTCATTTACTTACTATTGTATTTGTGTGTGCGTGCTGTTGAACTTGATAGAGAACCTGGTTCTCTATAGAGTTTGATTGACCCTTATATTCTATCAATTGGTATCAGAGCGAGTTCTTTATATGAGTTTAACACCTAGAAAGGATCCTCATGGATGCTCCCCGAAACTTCAAAGAAGGCCAGTCTAGTTACACACCACCTAGGTTCAATGGACAATATAATGGATGGTGAAAAACTAGAATGCACGACTTCATCATGGATGAAGATTCTGAGCTATGGGATGTCACATGTAGCAGAACCTTTGTCCCTAGCAAGAACCTTGGTGACCTAGCTGTAGCCATTCCCAAGACAAGGAAAGAATTCAATGATGCTGATAAAAAGGCCGTAGAGAAGAACTTTCGTGCAAAGAAAATTCTGGTGTGTTGCATTGGTTCTGAAGAATATACATGATATCAGCATGTCAGTCAGCCAAAGCAATCTGTGAAATACTTCATACAGCTCACGAAGGAACAACACAGGTTAAGCAATCTAAGATAGACATGTTCACAACTAAATACGAGCTCTTTAGGATGAAAGATGATGAATCTATTCAAGATATGCATACCTGGTTCGCCTATATCATTAGTGAGCTTCTATCTCTTCGTGAAACTATTCCAAGACATAACCTTGTAAGAAATATCCTTAGTGTGATGTGATAAGTAAGGATTTTAACCTATCATTTGCTCTCTTTTGCTTGTGTTTTGGGCCAAAAATGCGTGAAGGCATTCCCAAAAACTAATGTAATATACTTGCTTGTAGGAATTGCTCAAAATGAGCCAAAGGAGTCAAAACTAGGACAAAAACCAAGACTAGGCCAAGAGATCAGAAACGCGGACCACATAAAAATTGTGCCACGAAATTCGCAACGCCGTAACAATCAGAATAATGCGTCTGCAAAAGGGATGTTCAGAGAGTTGCATTTTCAGGCTAAATGACAAGTGTAGTCCATGTTGTAATTACACGGCCGCAGAGTCCAGTATAGGCCGCGATTGAAATTATGTGGTCCGCAAAGAAACTCAGCTCAACCTAGATCCAGATTTGAAGAATGCAGACCGTGATCATAATTATAAGGATGCAAAAGCAAAACTGCGGCTGGGCTCAGAATTACGCGGACGCACAACCTACACAAGGGTATTTTTGTTTGAAAAATAGAACTTTTTTCATTTTTAGGGTATGTTATGTATTAAAAGAGCACCTAAGACGGATGAGTTTACTGCTTTCTGAAAGTCTATGCTAGAGTCATCGTTTAACATTATACTTTCATCCTTTAATCTAGTATTATGAATTCTTCATTTTATCATTAATTTCTATTATTTTCATGAATAGCTAAACCCATAGCTAGGATTGTGACCCAACCCTAGTGTGGGTATTTGATGGGTATTTGATTTTAGGGCTTGAATGTGAATGGGTTAGTGATATTTAGCCTAGTTCTTTCTAGAATTATGGAATTAATGGTTGCAAACATTGATTCATACCTTTATGATTTAGTCTTTACTTGAGAAAAAGGGACTAAGTCTAGAAAAAGGGACTAAGTCTAGGAAAAGTAGGATAACGAAGAATTAGGGTGAACTCAAGATAATAATAGTCCTTATTATAGGTTATACCTAGGGATAGTAATACCCGACTTGAGCTAATATAACTTGAATTGCATGAATACCCCTTTGGACTTGAGAAAGCCTAATTTGGCAAAATCGTTCAAACTATCGAGAAGTATAGAGTTAGAACCAAAGTGTGATAGCTAAATTAGGATCCCACTAATCACGAGATTTCCCTTGATTTTACTATCCGTATATATCCACCTAGGTAGAAGTTACGACCCTAGTCTCTTTAAACATCTGAAAAACAGCAACAAAAATATTGTCCTTAGTTTTAATTATTGCAATCTGTAGAGTAAAGTTAGAATTAGAAATTAAACCCAAAACTTGTGTAAGGATAATTAGATTCAAAACCAGTATTTAGCTTAGATATAACCCTAATTCCAATTATTAACTCCCTGTAGATTTGATCTCGACCTAGTTGGGTTAACACTACATCAGCCAACCTCTCAACACAATAGTAGTGTAGGCTTTGACCCGATCAATTTTTTGTGCCCTTCCCGGGGAGTTAGATGGTTTTAGATATATATATTTGAGTAATTATGTGTTTTGTTTTATTTCCTTCCATTTTTTTAATTAGTGTGTGAATTTCGTTTAGGTACCAAATGGATCTTAACAACAAAGCCCTTGAAAATTTTCCATTACGGGAGGAGGTAGATGATGATCACATGGATGAGATTCAACCCGAACCTCAAGTACAAAGGAGAGGCCACCCGCCTAATGACAATATCCTAAACTCTCCTCCACCTCCTCCAAGTGTAGCACACCGGGTGTTGCCCAACGAAGGCTATGCAAGTGCAATAGTCCCACCGGAGTAGGGCGAGCAACTTTCAAATAATAAATGTCATGCTTACACTATTGGAATAGAGGGTTTCTTCACCGAAGCTCCACACCAAAATGATTATAAGCATCTCAAAGGTTTTGTTAACATAGAGCAAGTAAAGTAACGTCTCCGAGGATGCATTGAGGTTAAGGCTTTTTCCATGTTCTCTAAGGGGTAAGGCTTTGGATTGGCTAGAAATGTTACCCAACCATTCCATCACCACTTGAGATGAGTTGGTCGAGAAGTTCATCACAAAGTTCTTTTCTCTGGGACATATGGCGACTCTAAGAGATCAGATCCTTGCTTTTAAACAAGATCCAAATAAACCGTTACATGAGATTTGGGAGAGGTACCGGACAGTGGTGAAAGAGTGCATGAATAATGATATGGCTGAGGCTATGATGCAACAGACCTTCTACATGGGGATCAACACAACAAACCAATGTGTGGTTAACCATCTCGTCAGAGTGAAGTTAATGAACACGCCATATGCCGAAGCATGTGAAATACTTGATGAGATGTCGTATACCTCTTCGGTGTGGAAAAGTAGAGCTAATGTTACACAAGGTGACCCTAATAATATTCACCAACCAAGGAGTTACATGACCACGACCAAGCTATAGCCGAGTTGACTACTGCCATGAACCAATTGGACAAAGCTCAATTGCAACAAGTTCAAAGGCGAAAACAAGTGAATGCCATGGAAGGATTGAATATGATGATCAATAAAAGAAGGCAACGAGGTCAACAAGTTCAAAACATTCTAAATCAATTTGAACAAACTGGTAGTGGGCACAATCAAGATGATTCATATGATGATCAAAGTGAAGAGGTTCAATATTTCAACAATTATCAAGGTCTACGGGGCAATGCTCCGAATCAACAACAATGGTGATCACAAGGAAATTGGGGCAATCAAGGTCAACAAGGAAATTAGAATAGTGGCAACAACCAAGGCAATTGGTGGAACAACAACAATCAAAATTAGGGTAATCAAGGAAATAAAGGCAATTGGGGTGGAAACAATAATAATAATTATGGAGACCATAACAATCAAGGGGGTTGGAACAAAAATAATCAAGGGAATCGGGGGTCTGGCTTTCAAAGGCACCCGATGTATTAACAACCTAACAACCTGCCTCCATATCCATCACAAGGTCCTAGCTCATCCAACAATGAGATGGGATGGATTAAAACCATGTTCGAGCAAATGATGAAGAAAAATGCTGACTCTGATGCCCAATTAGCCTCCCATAGCACTTCTATCCGCAACTTTGAAGTCCAACTCGGCCAAATTTCTCAAACTTTGAATACTCACCTTAAGAGGGCACTACTAAGTGATAAGGTAGTAAACCCGAATGGTGTGAATAATTCGGTACATGCTATGGTGGTGACTACAATAAGTGGTAGAGGTGGAGTTGCTAATATCTCTAATCCAAGAAAGATTGTAAGTGATGATGTGTTGGTGCAAGATTATGACGATCCAAGAAATTATATGCAAGTAAATGATGAGAATGTGAACGATGAAGTGAGGATAGACATTGATGAGGACATGGAGGAGACATAAAATTATATGAACCCGTCTAGGGAACATGTGATAGACATACCGAAAACGGTAGTGTCCAAAGCCAAGGCTCCTTTGCCAAGGCCTCCTCCACCATATCCTCAATGTCTTGAAAGAAAAAAAATGAGAATCAATTTAAGAAAATTTATTTATATGATGAAAAGTTTGTCCATAAATATGCCATTGGTTGAAGCCCTAGAGAAAATGCCGGGATATGTCAAGTTTATGAAGGACTTGGTAACAAAGAAGAGATCAATGACTGTGAAACAATCAAAATGACACATCAAGTGACTTCCATTGTGCACTTCATGGCAACGAAGTTAGAAGACCCCGCTGCCTTTACAATCCCATGCAGTATTGGTAGTGCCCATTTTGCCAAAGCTTTGTGTGCCTTGGGGGAAAATATTAACTTAATGACCTATTCTGTGTTCAAGACATTGGGTATTGGGCAACCAAGAACCACATCCACGAGTTTGCAAATGGTAGACAGGACAATGAAGAGGCCATTGGGGATAATTGATGATGTACTAGTTCGGGTCGACAAGTTCATACTTCCCGCAGATTTAGTGATACTTGACTGTGAAGTTGACTATGAGGTACCAATAATATTGGGGACACCTTTTCTAGCTACAGGGAAGGCCTTAGATGATGTGGAAGCACGGGAAATCACCTTCCAGGTGGGCGATAAAAAAGTTGTGTTCCATGTTTGCAAGTCAATGAGGAATCCTAATAGAAGCGAAGTGTGTTCGTTTGTGGATATTGTTACCGATGTGATTTTTGATGACAGAAGTGATGTGATTAATGTGAAATGCCCGTTGGAAGCTGTGTTATTGAATCATTGTGTGGATGAGAAGGAAGTCTTGGTGGAATATGTCAATGATTTGCAAAGAATGGGTTCATGTACATATGAAGCCCCAAAAACGTTCCTTGGACCTCGGTAACCGGAAGACTCCACCAACAAATCCGTCAATCGAGGAGCCTCCCATATTGGAGTTGAAGCCCTTGCCATCGCACCTCAGCTATGAGTTTATACGCCCTTGTTCAACTTTACTTGTTATTCTTTCCTCATGCTCAACTAAGGTGTAGGTAGGTTCCACCCTTGCAGTGCTCCAAAGGAGGAAGAAGGCAATAGGTTGGACATTAGTGGATATTTGGGGTATAAGCCCCACCTTTTGCATGCACAAAATCATATTGGAGGAGGATTCCAAACCCTTTGTGGAACATCAAAAATGGTTGAATGAGGCCATGTAACAGGTTGTCAAGAAAGATATCATCAAATGGTTGGATGCTAGGGTTGTCTACCCCATTTCTGATAGTTCATGGACTTCGCCGGTGATATGTATCCCAAAGAATGGAGACATGACTGTGATTAAAATGACAACAATGAATTGATACCCAAAAGAGTTTTCCCTCGTTGGAGAGTATGCATGGATTACTGGAAGCTCAACAAAGTGACTCGGAAAGACCATTTTTCGCTTTTATTTCTTGATCAGATATTCGATAGGTTAGTCGGACGTTCTTATTATTGCTTCTTGGATGGGTATTCTAGATATAACCAGATTCTTGTTGAACTTTAAGACCAAGAAAAGACAACCTTCACTTGTCCATATGGAACATTTGCATTCTCTAGGATGTCGTTTTGTTTATGTAATGCACGGAATATGTTTCAGCGGTGTATGATGGCAATATTCAGGGATGTAGTGGAGGGCTACCTCAAGGTTTTCATGGATTATTTCTCTATTGTGAGGATTCTTTTGATGCGTGTTTGGAAAATTGTGAAGAGACCAAATTGGTGCTTAATTGGGAGAAGTATCACTTTATGGTCGAAAAGGGCATTGTCCTCGGCCACAAGATCTCCAAGAATGGTATTGAAGTGGATAAACTAAAAAATTGAAGTGATATCTTAACTCCCCATTCCGTCATAGGAGTGAGGATCTTTCTAGGTCATGCGAGGTTTTACCATTGGTTCATCAACGATTTCTCAGAGGTGGTGAACTCCTTGTGTAAGTTGTTGGAAAAAGATGCTAAATTTGTGTTCAATGATGATTGTATGAAGGCATTTGAGCTACTCAAGTATAGGTTGACTACCACTCCTATCATTACCGCATCAAATTAGATCTTAACATTTGAGCTCATGTGTGATACTCGCGACATAGTGGTAGGAGCGGTATTGGGCCAAAGAACCAACAAGAAATTCCACCCGGTCTAATATTCTAGTAAGACGATGAACGCCGCCCAAGTCAACTATACGATGACCAATAAAGAACTATTAGCCGTTGTCTTTGCTATGGAAAAGTTCCGCCCATACCTCATGGGTACCAAAGTGATTGTTCACACTGATCACGTGGCACTTAGTTATTTCATAAGCAAAAAGGACTCAAAGGATAGATTGATGCGGTGGGAACCTCTTCTACAAGAATTTAATCTTAAAGTCATAGACCGAAAAGGGAGTGAGAATCAAGTGGCGGATCACTTGTCCCTTCTGGAAGAGGAAGGGAGGCCCCATGATGGCCTTGAGATTAATGATTTGTTTCCGGATGAACAACTCAATTTTGTATATTTGACCGGGATGCCTTGGTTTGCCGATATGGCTAACTCTCTTGTGAGCAGAATTATCCCGAATGATTTCTCTTCAAACCAAAGAAAGAAGCTCAAACGGGACTGCTTGGATTATTATTAGGATGAGCCATATCTTTTTAAAATTTGCACTGGTGGTGTTATTCGGAGCTGTGTTCCAGGAGAAGAGCAATTGGGTATTCTTGAAGCTTGACATTCCTAGCCCTATGGAGGTAACCATGGTGGGGCGAGAATTGCTACGAAGGTCCTAAGCTGTGGATTCTACTGGCTTACCTTGTATAAAGATGCTAGCGAGCTTAATAAGTGGTGTGATGATTGCTAAAGGGTTAGTCTGTAATAACCCGACTAGTCATTTTGAGCAATTTCATTCAGTTCAAAGTTTGAGGTCACGAGTACCTTCATATTATATGTATCGACTTGCATCCGCAGTCTGAACATGAAATCGGAAAGCTTTTATGTGAAAATATGAAAACCAATACAATTTTTAGATTTAAAATTTGGTTTTTAGTTGACTTTGGTAAACACACCCAATCTGTATTCTGACAATCTCGGGAGGTTTGCGGTAAAATATGGGACTTGGGCGTATGTCCGAAATTGAATTCCGAGGTTCTTAGCCTTAGAAAATAATTTTTGAAGAAAATTGTTGTGATGGTTTTTAAAGGAATATAGAAATAAATTAATGTTTGAAATCGGTGGTTTCAGGCCCGTATTTTGGTTCCGAAGCTCGGTATAAGTTTTTTATGATATTTAATTCATATCTATAAAATTTGGTGAGAACCGGAATTGATTTGACGTGATTTGGACGCCCGGTTAAAAAAATAAAAAATTTTAGTGTCCTTGAGAAAATCATGAGTTTGAGGTTAAATTCATAGTTTTTGATTTTATTTGATGATTTTATCTAACGATCAAGTATGTATGATATTTTCAGACTTGTGTGCATATTTGTTTTGGCTCCTTGAGTGCTTGGGTGAGTTTCAGATAGGCTTAGGCTATGTTGCGCTTGTTTTTGGATGCTTCATCGTCGTTTCTTAAAAAAAAATACCACTTTGAGAAAATAAGATCCAAATTTTGTTTTATTTGAACCAATATATTCGTAACAAACTTAAAAATCCATAGGAAAAAGAATCATCGAATTTGGAAATCGTATGAGGTAGTTATGCTCATTTTCATGTCGGAAAAAATTGCTGGTTTCTGGTGTGTGTTCATAAATGCAAACTTTTTCATCGCATTTGAGATGCGCAGTTCACAAATATGAACTTTTTGTCACAAATGCGACTTCTGCTTGCTTTGTTCAATTTGCTAGGCTGGGGCCTGTTAAGTGAGGTTTTTGACGAGCTTTGCTCCTATTTTTTAATTTTCTCAAACCCTAAACCTCCATGGGCCGTTCTCCAAAGACCAAAACTTCTCCAAGTCATTGGGTAAGTGTCTCTAATCAATTTACAAATATATTTTGTGATTATATCTTAGATTTAACATCAAATTCATGTGAATCTAAAGAAAACTTTTGGGAAAAATTGTGAAATCTTTCAAAGTGTAAAATAATGATTTGAATGACCAAGTGGTATCGAAATTAGATAATTTCTGTATGGATGGACTCGTAGCGGAATGGGTGTTTGAATTTTATATATTTTTTTCGGTTTCTTAGGTGCGGGCCCGAGGAGTTGACTTTTGTTGACTTTTTGCAAATTGTATAAGAATCATCGTTTTGTTAATTGAAATTATTTTCTCTTGCATTGTTTGATGTATTCAAGTCATTTTTCGCTATATTAAGCCTAGCATTGATGAATTGGTAAAGGAAAAGCTAAATTGAGTATTGAATTGGCCAGATTGAGGTAAGTATCTTGCCTAAACTTGTGTGGGAACTTCCCCTTAGGATTTGAGTCTTCTATGCTAATTGTAGTCCGTGAATGCAAGATGACGAGTGGATGCTCGGACTTCTTTGCGGGAAACTTGCTCTAGTGTTCTTAAGTCCTTATGTTCATTATGTGGAAAGTAGCCCATTATAATTGGTTTTCCTAATTGCTTAAATTTATATGCTCTATATAATATTATTAGCTTTCCTTTAATTCTACGTGTTACATTGACCTTAATTGCCTTAATTGAAGTGATTGCCTTCCTTGTATTTCTTATTACTCTTTGATTGTAAGTTCCTCTATGACTTCGTGCAAATATGTTTCATGTCCAATTGTTGTGGTTACCGGTGTAGCTATCACGTGCTTATTATGCCTTGTTGTTTTGTTGAGGTTATCGTGATTCTTGGTTTTTTTGTGACCTTTACTATGTATTGTTGACTCCTTTGCCAGGACTTTGTTGTTTTTATTGTTGATTCCCTTGCCGGGACGTTATTGTTTCTATTGTTGACTCCTTGTTGGGATGTCATTATTTCTATTGTTGATTCCCTTGTCGGGACCTTATTGTTTCTATTGTTGACTCCCTTACTGGGATGTTATTGTTTCTATCATTGATTCCTTTGCCGAGATGTGATTGTTTCTATTGATTGATTCTCTTGCCGGGATCTTGTTTCTACTGTTTGGTGTATAAAGAGTGATAAGGCACGAAGGGTGATGCCGTGCATATGTACATTTATATTGATATGGACTCTAGTGTGGGATACCAAGAGATCCCCAACACATATATTGAGGATACTAAGATATTATCGGAGTACCAAGAGATCCCCATCACATATATTGAGGATACTAAGAGATCCTCGGGATACTACGAGATCCCCAGCATATATATTGAGGGTACCAAGAGATCTTCGGTATACCAAGAGATCCCCAACACATATATTGATAATACTAAGAGATCCTTGGGATACCAAGAGATCTCTAGTACATATATTGAGGATACCAAGAGATCCTCGGGATACTAAGAGAACCCCAGCATACATATTGAGGATACTAAGAGATCCTCGGGATTGAGATACCCCGATTGTTATCTCTATATTGAGCTGTATTCCTTCTATGAATATTTTGTCTCTGCTATAACCGTTGTTATTCTTATTATCCTTCACTACTTCATACTGCTAGCATTTAATTATATTAAACAACTTCAACTTTTCTTGCTGGTTATTCTTAATTGGTTTAGAAATTGTAATTTACTTTATATTATGTAAATGAGATTTCTTGAACATCTTAAGTGCATTTATACGGACATTATGTAATGTATAGCATATGGATTTTGTTGTTAAAAGGTGAGATGGAAAAATATGCAGGCACAAAGTGCCATGTGTGCTGAAGGTTCAGAGCTTGAGATTATGATATGAGAAATCGAGGCTGGAGATGGTCGGGATTATGTACTAGTCATGATGTGATTGGCTATGTCGGCATTTACTTCTTATTTTGAGAACATTATTACTTGTCTTTGTTCCTATTATATCAGTGTTTATTTACTTGGTTATCATTGGTTATTACCCGCGTTCTTCCTTTATTGTTCCTACTGTTTATACTTTGATTTCTCTCTGCTGTTGGTATTACCTCATTATTCTCATCTTGATATTTTCTTATCCTATCATATTCATTTTATTTGACCAGTAGGTGTCTTGATGTTCCTCGTCACTACCCCACTGCGGTTGTCTTGATGCTTACTGGGCACCGTCGTAGTGTGCTCATACTACACTTTTGTACATTTTTGTGTATAGATCCAGGTATTTGGTCGATAGTAGCTATGCGTGTTGTTGCGATGGAGACTCAAGGTAAACTTGCTGCTGCGTTTGCAGGTCTCGAAGTCACCATCAGTTGGTTATTTTCATATATCCCTTTTGTTTCAGAATAATGACGTATTTATTTTGTATAACTACTCTTAGAAAGGCTTATGATTTGTACCAAAGGTTTTGGGAATTGTAATTTGTTTAGAGTAATTTAATTTAAAGTTAGTAAATATCCATGTTATTACAGAAAATATTAGGCTTACCTAGTTTAGAGACTAGGTGCCATCACGACTCCATTGGTGGGATTTTGGGGTCGTGATACAGTGAGATTTCAGAGAAGAATGAGATGCCTCTCACCACCATCTTGAGATTGATATCTTTTATGTACGGGGCATCGACTTTATGGGTCCATTTGTGAGTTCGTGTTGGAACACCTATATTCTTGTTGTTGTGGATTACTTTTCCAAATGGGTTGAAGTTGTGGCTTTGCCAACCAATGAAGCACGAAGTGTGGTGGCTTTCTTAAATAAAAATATATTCACAAGGCCCGGCACTCCAAGGGCTATCATTAGTGATGTGGGTTCTCATCTTTGCAACAAAGCCTTTGACACTTGACTCTCCAAGTACAATTTCACTTAAAATGTGCCAACCCCTGATCACCCCCACGTAAGTGGATAGGTTGAAGTCTTCTATATAGAGATCAAAAGTATTCTATCCAAATTTGTCAATGCAAACCGGACTAATTGGTCAAGGAAACTTGATGATGCTTTATGGGATTATAGAATAGCTTACAAGACTGCAATTGGTATGTCTATATAGCGATTGGTGTTTGGCAAAGCATGTCACCTTCTTGAGGAAGTAGTATAAGGCCATGTAGGCGTTGAAGAAATTGAACCTTGAGTGTGATGTAGTTTCCAATCTTCAGGTGGAGCAATTGAATGAACTTGATGAGTTTCTATTCCATGCTTACTCCAGTTCATCCTTGTAAAAGGATAAAATGAATTAACTACATGAAAAGTATATCTGGAACAAAGAATTCAAAGAAGGTAACCTTGTTCTCTTATTCAACTCTCGGTTACGGATGTTTCTGTGAAAGATAATGTCAAAGTGGAGCGTTCCCTTTGAAGTGGTAGATGTGACTCCTTTTGGTGCTCTAGATTTGAGAAACAAGAATGCTGAGATCTTTAGATCAATGAGCATCGAGTGAAGCACTGCCTTGGTAACATTGATGATAGCCGCATTGTGGCATTGACTCATTTCAAATGAGTGATGTTAACATGCGTCGTGTTGCAATGTTATATCAGGCGCTTCTTGGGAGGCAACCCATATATTTTTCTTTCTTTTGATTTTCTTTTTATATTAAGCTTTATTTTGGACTAACAGGTTGTGAAATGGATGTAGGAAAATTAGGTGTGCAGTGCAGGAAATTAACAAGGAAAAATGGCTAAGTGGTGAAATTTTGCGGACAGCGCAAGCACTTCGCAGCCGCACAAATCTTTGCACGGTCACACAGCTGGATGATGGAGATTTCCAACTCTCTGAAGTTGGCATGTCAAAAGTCCATAAGAGTTCGCGGCCGCACTCAAATTTCTGTGGACCCCACAAATTTCATGGTCGCAGCCCTTTTTATGCGAATCGCACCCAGGAGCTTAATGCTAAGCCACAAAAAGGTAAAGAGTGCCGATCACGATAAAATTTTGCGGCCATACTCAAGTAAGTTGGTGGGCGACCTGGGAAAAGTATAAATAGAACTTTTTCATACTATTCACACTTTACAAACTCTAATCTATCAAGCTATGCACAGTGCACTTTTCCTTGTTTTCACTATCATTTAATTTTCATCAAGTTTGATTTCTTGCTACATTTTACTACTGGTATGTTCAATTTTCATTAATTAATTTCTATTTTTCATTTCTATTTGTTCATTTTTAATTAATTAATTTCATTCTTTTCTTTTCTTTTCTATTTGTTTTAAATTCCTTTTTATCTAGGGTTAGATTCATGCCAAAATGTCGTATTGATGCTTGATTATTGCTTAGAACATATGGATAGTGTTTAAATGCATAATTGGGCTGGGGTTAGTACCATTTATTGCCTAATTTCCATAAACCTTGCCTAGTTAGTGAAATCCTTAGTTTTTATCGTACCTTAGTACCCGATAAAATTTGAACTTCGTGGTCGCGCATATTGTTTTCGGTCCGCGATAGGGTATGCGGCCACCTACAGAATTGTGCGGTCCGCGATACCCTTTTTCTAGGGCACTGAAATTTGCTTAGATTTTATGGTCGCACTTAATTTTATGTGGGCTGCTCATTTGAACTTCAGAGACTCAGTCATTTGTTTTTGCAGCTCCACCCAAAATTGTATGGTCCGTGATGGCTCTTTCACGGCGGCACTCATTTTTGTGTTGTGCGCAATTGATCAACTTCAAAAATCCAGTAGTCTAAGTTCTGGTCTCTTTGTGGATGTGTTCACTTTTATGCAAAACGTGATGGGTAATTCGCGGCTGCACTCACTTTTGTGTGGTCCGCACTGCCCTTTTATGAGAAGCATTGTCTTTCATTAGTGCCTTAACACAAGTTGAACCTTAATTCTAAATGGCCTTCACTACTCGTATGTTGCAAACAATGGTACGTTCACGAGGTCGAGGTGATACTTCCAAAGGGAGGGTAGAACCTTCCCGAGGCCGGGTTCGAGGCAAATCCAACATACCTCTATCAGTTTAAAAAGTAATCGGCAAGAAAGCAACTGCCAATAGAGCCTCAGACACTTCTAATACTAGTGAATATGTCCTCCCTAGGAACCTTCTGAAGAAAACTCATGGCATGCACAGCCGAACACAAATCCCCACACAATTTACGGCTCTAAGGGTACATCTAAGGGTTCGAAAAAGGGAAGTGACGATTCTGAACCCTCTCCCTCATATGTTGCCCTAGCTACAATCAATTTAGATGATGATGATGAAGTCCCGGATAGCGGGAGAGGGGGTGATACAATTGTGGGAGATCTGGATAGATCAACAAACCTGGAGGTGTGGTTTGATAGGTTTTTTAGTGAGAAATCTTATGCAAATTTTTGGGAACGGTGGACCCAAAGGTCGCTCACTCTTGAGCGACAATTCATAACCAACGAATTCAGCCAACACAATCCATATGTTCTAAAATAATTCTCGTATAGAAATGAATGGAAATGGTTCTCTGGGCGTCTGCATGATGCCAACGAATACCTTATCAAGGAGTTTTATGCCAATGTTGCCACATCAAAAAAGGTACAGAAGTGACGAAGGTACGGAACTTGAAAATCCGGTTGATGGCCAAGCATTGAACATATATGTAGGATTTGAGGAGGTTGAGGCAGTGCAATACCTAGAGAAGCTAGCCTTGGGTGAGGCAGTTCGTCCATGGCTAGCTGAGTTACTTGCTATTCTGGAGACAACACTTGTATGGTTCACAGTAGGAGTGCCAATCGTCTGAAATATCCTTATCTTTGAAGAAAATGGGTGGCAAACATTTGTGTGCAGCAGTCTTGATCCTTGCCAGCATGAAAATGTCCTTCCACTATCCCGAGCAGTTTTGGTAGCCTCCATCATGGCAGGATATCCTATTAATGTAGGGAACTTGATGTCCTACAACAGCTCTAACGCGGTCCAGAAAGAAGAAAGATTTTGTCCCTACCCTAACTTCCTGATTAAGTATTTCAAAGAACAAGGTTGGAGCCGAGACAGTTTGATGTGGATGTGAAGGCTAAAAATCCTTTTTCATGGTATCACCTCCAAGTAATAGGAAACCCTAAATTTAAGGGTAAATCCACTTCCCCTACTGGCTAGTCTGAAGAGCCAGGGGTAGTGGCCACTAGATCAGTTGTTGATCCCTCCACGGCCATCGATACTTCTACCGAAGCAACAGTCATGCCTCTTTCATCTTTAATGCCACTGTCAGCGCCTTCATCTTCTACCTACCCTCAGACTACACTAAGGGTTTCCCAGACACTTTCCAATCTCAATAACTGGATGCAGGAAACTACCACAGAGTTGTCTGCCATATCGAGTGCAGTGGCAGCACAATCTTTAGTGCCAGTAGAGATTTAGGTACTTCTATCAGTAAGGGACTCATGAAGATTCTGTACAACCATAAGAATATTATGGATGACCAAAAGAAGATTAGGGAGTCTCTTGATGAACATCGTAAGTAATCAAGGATTTGGGGAAGCAGGTGAAGAAGCTATGAAAGACTCAAAAGGAGTTGGTTGGGAAGTTGGCAAAGTCGGCTAAGAAGATTGATCATACATGAGACTTGCCAATGGACCTTCTCATGGAGGAGACAGTCCCAGCAGCACTTGTAGTAGAGCTCGAGGCACCAGGGGCATCAGCCAGCCAGTTTGAGGAGCCAGCTGCAATATCACACACTGCTAAAGAGCTAATTCAGATGCTCAAAAACCCTGTAATCCCCCAGTCAGAGGATGTGAAGATACAGTTAAAGAATGTTGAGGACCCAATGTAGACAGAGACCACATATGGAGTTTTCTTTACTCTCTACACCATTTTTCCCATTCTTATTTATGATTAGGATTGAGGAAAATGCTATCTTTCATTTGAGGGGTGGTCCATTTTGATAATGACATTTGGTATGTAATAACCATTACACTATTTTTTATCTTTATTTATCTTTATTCTCACTTTTGGTATGTATATATTCGTTATTTTCACTTTTGGTATGGATATATTTTTTTTCCGACTCGCTAAGGTGAGAGAGAGGATGGCTCAGGATCTGGACCAACTGAGTTGAATAAAAGATGAGGACGACAAAGTTTTGATAGGGAAGACCAGTTTAAGAGGAGATTGAATACCTACTTTCATAAACTTTTAAATGAAAAAGGGGATCAGGATATTGTACTATGTGAACTGAGGAATGCCGAAAATCGCCATGAATTAAGTTATTGTAGGGACATTGAGGCTGATGAGGTCATGAAGCAATGCGTAAGATGAGGAGGGGCAGCGCTACCAGGCTAGACGAAATTCCGGTTGAACTTTGGAGGTGTGTGGGTAGAGCAGGCTTAGAATGGCTTACTGGGTTGTTTAATATTATATTCAAACTAATACGATTCCTGAAAAGTGGAGGTGGAACACAATGGTTCCGTTGAATAAAAACAAAGGCGATATCCAGAGCTGTAACAACTTTAGGGGTATCAAATTACTGAGTCATACCATGAAATTCTAGGAGAGAGTGGTAGAAATGAGAGTGCGAAGGACGATGTCTATTTCAGACAACCACTTTGAGTTCATGCCAGGGCAATCTACCGGAGAAGCTATCCACCTTATTAGGAGGATGGTGGAACAATAGAGGGATAAGAAAAAAGATCTCCACATGGTGTTTATCGATCTAGAGAAAGCGCACGACAAGGTTCCTAGGGAGGTCTTATGAGCTCCTTAGAGGTTAAAGGGGTCCCGGTTTCCTATATTAGGGTGATTAAATACATGTATGATGGAGCTAAGGATCGGGTTAGGACAATAGAAGGCGACTCTGAGCATTTTTCGGTTGTTACGGGGTTGCACCAAGGGTCTCCGTTCAGTCCTTTCCTATTTGCCCTAGTGATGGATGTCATAACGTATCATATTCAAGGGGAGTGCCATGGTGCATGATATTTGCTGATGACATAGTCCTATTTGACGAGACACGACATGGCATCAAACGAGATTAGAGGTTTGGAGACATGCCCTTAAGTCTAAAGGTTTCAGGTTGAGTAGGATGAAGACAGAATACCTCGAGTGCAAATTTGGATCTGAGTCGACAGAAGCAGGAGTGGAAGTGAGGCTTGACTCTCAAGTCATCCCTAATAGGGGTAGTTTTAAGTACCTTGGGCCAGTTATTCAGGGGATCGAGAAGATCGACAAGGATGTCACACACTGTATAGGGGATTGGAGTCCTGTGCGACAAGAAAGTGCCGCCATTACTAAAAGGTAAGTTTTATAGAGTAGTGGTTAGGCATGCCATATTATATGGGACCGAATATTGGCCGGTTAAGAACTCACACATCTAGAAGATGAAAGTAGCAGATATGAGGATGTTGAGGTGGATGTGCCGGCATACAAAGACGAACAAGATTAGGAATGAAGATATTCGAGAGAAGGTGGGTGTGGCTCCTATGTAGGACAAGATGCGTGAAGCTAGACTCAGATGGTTCGGTCACATTCAAAGGAAGTGCATGGATGCACCGGTGAGAAGGTATGAGCAACTGGCTATGGTGGGCATGAGGAGAGGTAGAGGTAAACCCAAGAAGTATTTGGAAGAGGTGATCAGGAAGGATATGGCGCGTCTTAGGATTACTGAGGACATGGCCCTTGACAAGGATATGTGGAGGTCTAGCATTAAGGTTGTAGGTTAGGGGAAAGTTGTAGATATTTCTACAGCGCACTAGATTTGGACTAGCTAGTTAGGAATTATTTTTTAGGATGCTACTAATAAGCTACTGATGCAGAGCTTTATCTGTTGGATATTAGTATACCTTCCATCTTTTTTTGTATTTTATATATTTCTTATGTTGCTATTATTTTATTATTTTATGTTATATATTTTATGTTATTTTATTATGAGTCTATAGATAGTACTAATATATCATCTCTTGTGCTTTCTTAAGCGGAGGGTCTTCTGAAAACAGCCTCTCTACCTCTCGGGGTAGGGGTAAGGTCTGCGTACATATTTCTCTCCCCAGACCCCACTTGTGGGATTATACTGGATTGTTGTTGTTGTTGTTGTTGTTGTAGTTGTTGTTGTTGTTGTTGTTGTTGTTGTTGTTGTTTTTGTTGTTGTTGTATGTATGTATATATTTTTACCATTTGACTTATATATTCATTTCCATTTATGTATATATTCGCTTTACCTCAAGTTTGTATATATTCGGTTTAATTTCCATAGTTTACTTCATAACTTTTTTCGTTATTTTCCCTTAGTAGCATAGCTTCTTATTTCCTTTAGTAGCTTCTTTTTAAGTTGTTAGCTTCTTTTTTACATTTTATGTGAACAATAAACCTTTGGTTTTCTTATGTCATGGTTCTTTCCAAAGATAGATATTGTGTGAAACAGGGAGCTCTATCTAATGATGGATGGTGTGACAACCTTCTTAAGTGATTGAAACTATTTTATTTATGTTTGGTAAATAGTAATATTGAATAAAAAGTCTCAAGCAAGCTTCACTTGGTACTAAGATATTTACCTTCGACCTTATGTTTAGAAACAAGTGATTAGAATAGTTATAGTTGTGACCATTAGACTATTGTGTTGACTAAAACAATTATCAAGTGGTTTCTTTGATCCATTTGTGATATCCTATCATAGCTAGGGTTGTTGTGGACCCTCTATTCTGCCTCTTTAACAATCTAGAATCTTGAGAGGTGAGGTATTGAAATGCAAGTCCAAGTTCCATGCCAATAAGTCTAGAACTTGCCCTGAACATGCTCGACTTGATAAATGATTGTAGGCTCTCCTTGATCCAATTTGAAACTTGAAAGCTTTTGTAACCTACCAATATGATATCCCTAAGTCAACCCCTTTGAGCTGAAGCCCTTTTCTTTCAATAACCACGTCACAAGTCTTTATCCCTTCTATAATGACCCTCTCTTGGAGCACATCTTTCCTTGGCATTCTTGATAAATAAGTGGCAAAAGCATTAGTTTGGGAGAGAGACGAGGAATATAAAAGTGATAAAAGGTACAAATAATAAAAATGGAAGACAAAGAAAATAAAGAAAGGCCAAAAAGAAATATGTCAAAAAGAAAGTGAAAATTGAAGGGATTCAAAGAAAGAAATAATGAAAGGCATGGAATGATTAGAAAAGGGGAAAAATGATTGTCATGATCAAGAAAGAGTGACACTGTGTCCCCTTAGTTCCCCTAAGGAAGAAGAAAATGACTCAAAAAGTCAAGAAAGTATGAGCCGAAATGAAAAAAATTGAGTGCTTAAGGAAATATAAAACCATCGTATGCCGATAAGTCCTACCTTTATCCAAAAGCTTCGTTACATTCCCGCAAAAGTCATATTTGATTTTAAGTTGAGTGATCTTACATTAGTGGTGATTTATATAAGGGGCAAGCTTATGGTGCTTAGAGTCGGACATGTGCCATTCTTTTGAGAGAGATGAGCATACTTCTTCACAATCCTTGTTTTTGAGTGTTACAATTCTAAAGTGAGATTTTCTTATGGAGAGTAGAGGAGAAGGAGTTTGGGTTCCATAATGACCTACGTGATAGAACGAGCTTCCTTGATGAATTAAGTTAACTCTTGATGCCATAGTGTCGCATTAGAACTATGGTACTCAAAAGGTCAAAACATAGTGTTGTTGATAATTCATTTGTGTTGAGGGTAATTGGTAGTCCCAATTGATGCATGATTGGTTCACATTAGGGCAAGTGAAATATACTTCTACTTTAGTGGAGGTGGGAATTACCTTATTTTCTTGAGGACAAGAAAAAACTTAAATTTGGGGGAGTTTATAAGTAGTAACCTATTATTTGCTCTCTTTTACTTGTATTTTGGGCCAAAAATGCATGAAGTTGTTCCTGGAAAGTAATGTAATATGTTTCCTTGCAGGAATTTTTCAAATTACCCAAAGGAGTCATAATCAACTAATAAAGGAATCAAAACCTGAAGCAAAAACCAAGACTAGACCAAGAGATCTGAAACACGGACCGCACATATATTGTGCGGCCGGGAAAGCCACAACCCAACCTTGACCAGAATTATGCGGTGCACGAAAGGAAGGTTTAGAGAGTTGCATTTTCAGGCTAAATGATAAGCACGGTCCGCATCGGAATTATGCAGGCGCAGAAGTCTATTACATCGCCCCAGTTGAATTTATGCGGTTCGCGAAATTTCGCTCAAACCAAATCAAGATTTGAAGAACGCATGCCACGATCAGAATTAGGCAGCCGCGAAAGCAAGAATGCGGCTGCACTCAAAATTGTGTGGCCGTACAACTTCCACAGGGGTATTTTTATCCAAAAATTCTAGCTTAGTATAAATAAAAAATTTTGTAGGGTATGTTATGTATTAGAGGAGCACCTAAGGCGGCTGACTTTACTGCTTTCTAAAAGTTTGTACTAGATTTATCTTTTAACATTAGATTTTCATCTTTTAATCTAGTATTATGAATTTTATCTTCATTTCATATTTAATTTCTGTTATTTCCATGAGTAGATAAACCCATAGCTAGGGTTGTCACCTAACCCTAGTGTGGGTATTAGATTTTAGGGCTTGAATGTGAATGGATTAGTGATATTTTAGCCTAGTTCTTGATAGAAGTATAGAACTAATGGTTGCAAACATTGATTCATGAATTTATGACTTAGTCTCTACTTGATAAAGAGGGACTAAGTCTAGGAAAACTAGGCTAACAAGAAATTGGGGTGAACTCAAGGGTTAAACCTAGGGATAATAATACCCGACTTGAGCTAATATCACATGAATTGCATGAATACACTATTAGACTTGAGAAAGCCAAATTGGATAAAATCACTCAAACTATCGAGAGGTATAAAGTGAGTACCTCGGGCATGATAGCTATATTATGATCACAACTAATTACAAGCTTGCCCTAGCTTTTACTATGTGTTAGATATCCACATAGGTAGAAGTCACGACCCTAGTCTTTTTAAACATCTGAAAAATAACAACAAAAATATTGTCCTTAGTCTTAATCACTATAATCTGCAGAGTAGAGTTAGAAGTAGAAATCAAACATAAAACTTTTGGAAGAGTAGTTAGATTCAAAACCCGCTTCCAATTATTAACATCTGTGGATTCGATCCCGACCTAGTTGGGTTAAAACTACATCGACCACCCTCTATACTTAATAGTAGTATAGGCTTAGACCCGATCAGGTTTCCTAGTTTTTGGAAAAGCAAAGTGAATGTCGTTACTCAAGTTAAGGACTTGCAGGAGCTAACCATTGATGAGCTTGTCAGCAATCTGAAAACATATGAAATAAAGAAGAAGAGGGACAGGGAAAGAAGAGAGCCCAAAAGAGAGAAGTACGTGGTCCTCAGGACATATAGCAATGGCGCAAGTGATGAGGATAGTGATATGACTTACTTGACAAGAGTATTCCAGAAGATGGTTCGCAGGAATGGCGACGTTCCCAAAAGGGGAAGTCCCAGCAAGCCAAAAAATTGTGACCTCTGTCAAAAATGTCGCAAGCCAGGACACTTCATTAAGGATTGTCTTCTCCTAAAGCAAGATTAGTATAAAAAACTTTGATAAAGCAGCCAAGAAGAACCCGGTTCCTGATAAATTCTTCAATAGGAAAAATGTCGTTGACAACATTGTAAAGAAAGTCTTTTCTGCATAGCGAGACTTCTCCAGGGAATCTAAAGAAGAAATTGATCGTGTTGATAGTTCAATAATGGTATCGGAAAGTAAAGTAGCTGAGTACGATTTAATCTTTGCCTTGATGGCTTAGTCTATTGATGATGAAGATGATGAGATAAAAATTTTCTGGATGTTCAGAGAAATCTAAAATCTTATTCTCCAAATAACTCATATCATTGGAAAATGTGTTAATTGATGCTTATCACAGTCTTATAAACGATAAAGATACTTTGACTGTAGAGTTAGGAGAAACAGAAGAGACTAGAGATGACCTAGTAGTTGGTGTAGTTGATCAAAAAGAGACAATTGAGAACCTGAAGAAATATAAGGATGACTTAGAAGGAAAATTTTCAAATATAGAACAAGAACGAGATGATCTAATGGTTGTTGTGGTTGACCTAAAAGAGACCATTGAGGGGGTAAGTAGGGAAAAAGATGCCTTAATCGAGAAAATGACCTAGTAGTGGTGGTAATGGATATGAAGGAAATAATTAGGGAACTTAAATGGAAAGTAGGCTTGAAAAATCTCAAAAAAAGAAAGGAAGTTGAAAGTGAGGCACACATTAAGCTTGAAAGTGAGCTAAATTCAGTGAAGTCTAGTATATGTACTGAGATTGAGAAAAAAAAACAACTTTAGGAAGAACTAGCTAGAGTGAAGAGTAATCTTGAAAAATCACTCAAGTGGACCTGGTCCTTTGATGATAACATTGCCATGTACACCAATAATGGGGAAACATGCAGGGATTAGTTTCAAAGGTCAGAAGTACATTATTGTACCTGGAAATTAGCTTTGCACTCATTGCGGTAACAATGGGCACCTTAAAGAATATTATAAGGCCATATTTCAATCACAATAGAAAAATAAATCTTTTGTTGAAAAAGTAATTGCAGATAGAGAACCCAGTCCCTCATATAAAACGCATTATGCATGCATGGACCAAAAGATCCCTTATTCACCCATTTCCTCATTGTTGGAAATCATGTATATCTATGATATGTGCGCTTTGGTTGTATGAGCATGATTTTCAGGTATAAGTTTTGATGAATGACAAACAATGAAGTCAAGTGTCAAATAACGATATAATATGACAATCAATCAAATGGCGAGAAGCATAGTGATGACGGAATTGCATGAACGAGCCAAAGAGTTCAAGACCGAAGACCCAAGACGTAGGTCGTTTGGTAGAACCAATGTAAGGACAACGTTTATGTTATCTTATCCTTTGGCTCAATATTAGGTCATCATAAACATGCATAAAATATTTTAATAAATCATATTTATCATAAACATGCATCTTTGTGTTAAAACAAAATGATGTTGAAGGTTTTAAACATGTCTTTTAAATCTAGGCCTCAACAATCGATTATTTGAATCCTACAATCGATTGTATTAAGACAGTGTGGTCTGAAGTTTTTCAAAATAGCAAACAATTGATTGTCTACTTTTAACAATCGATTATTTTGAGACAGTGTGCAACCGAAGTTTTGTCATACAATGGATTATATTCATAAACAATCGATTGTCATTTTCATACAATCGATTATATTTTGACCGTTCCCACAGAATCCTAAATTGATTTCTGAAAATTGAATACAATCGATTATTTAGTCCATACAATCGATTGTTTAGCCTAAAATCAGGAATCTGTCTTTTGAACGTTGGTCAAACAATCGATTATCTACTCCAAACAATCGATTGTTTGAGCACAGAATCAGGGATTTTATTTGTCAATTAAGCAACGGTCAGCACCACTTTTTCACCTATAGAAAGAGGTCTTTTGAGCTGATTTTATACACACAACTCCTCCATACATTGTTATACATATTGATCATTTTCAAGCATCATTTTAAGAGCTTTTGTTGAGCCATTTGATAGACAACTTTGTGTTGTTCATAGAGCTTATTGTGTATCTCTTTATCCACTCTATTGAGAGAGTATTTGTTGTAAAAGAGAGTTGTTTGAGAAGAACATATCTTCTCATTTGTCGGGTTTGCTAAGTACCCAAAGTCCTAGTGGTTGAAGTCTTGGGGTGAGGTATCCTCAAGCAAGTGAAGTCTTAAGGTGTGGTATCCTTGAGCAACTGTAACGGTTTGTTAAGCACCCGTAAGCTTGACGAAGATAGTGGAAATCTCGAGAGAGTCTCTCGGGGACTGGACTAGCCACGGGTTGTGGTGAACCAGGATACATCGGTGCGTTCGTTCCTTATTATTTACTTATCGCACTTATTTCATTCCTGCAATTTTTAAATTCCGCAAGTTTACGCTGTTTTTTATTATAACGCTATTCACCCCCCCCTAGCGTTAAGCGTATTTTCTAACAATTGGTATCAGAGCCTAACTCTCTGTAAGACTTAACAGTTTGAGAGAATCCTTCTATGGCTTCTACTAGTAGTGCTTTTGCAGGAATAGGTGAAGGTCACTTTACCTTTTTGCCTCCAATATTTGATGGAAGCAATTACACATATTGGAAAGATCGGATGAGAATCTTCATCAAATAAAACAACTTTTATCTATGGCAAATCATCAAGTATGGTGAGCAAATGACGACTAAAGTTGGGGAAGCCATGGTAAGTGAATACAATACCAAGGCAATTAATATGTTGTATAGTGCTTTGAATCAAGAGGACTATCGGAAAATTTCCCACTGCAAAACTGCTAAAGATATGTGGGACAAGCTTGAGGACACTTATGAAAGTATGCCTCAAGAAGCGGACAGCTCATGTGATGAACCAACTGCCCGGTGTCTTATGGCAAACAAAGAAGAAGAGGTAAGTACTTCTAACTCTCACTCGTTTGAAGAAATACAAAATGCCTATGATGAATTGTATGGTGAATTTGTTAATGCTTCCAAAACTATCATAGAATTGAAGAAAACACTTTCTTTGCAGAAAGCACTTTCTTTGCAAGAAACAGATTTTCAGAAAACACTTTCTTTACAAGAAAAAGAGTTTGAAAAATCCTCTTCTTTGAAAGAAATAGATTTTGAAAAATTGACTAATGAAAATGATGTTCTTATAAATAAAATTGAAGTTTTAGAAAAAGAAAATAATTTTTTGAAAAATGACATTGTTGATTTTAAAAATAAAATCAAGGAATTGAATGAAGCCTCTTCTATTGATAAATGTTCCAATTGTTCTTCTTGTAGTTCTTTAATACTAGAGAACACAGAACTTAAGGAAAGCACTAGAAACACGTAGTGTTGATAGTCCTAAAATTGAAGATATTAAGGATGAAAGTAATGAGGTCGGACCATCTAGAAAGAATTCTAGGAACCTCACTAATGAGTCTAAGATTAATTGTTTTAGACCACCTAGAAACAACTCTAGGAATTTTATAAATAAGTCTAGAATGAATAATTTTAGACCACCTAGACATGACTCTAGGAAATTCAACGCTTCTAGGGGGAACAACTTTAGATCACCTAGAACGCATTTGGCTCAACCTAGACATATGCACAATCCTAAGGTTATATGTCACTATTGTAATTGGGTAGGACACATTGCACCCGTTTGTTTTGCTAAACATATAGATTTATGTGTTGATTATGACTATTGTTGCCCTAACCCCCAAGGACCCAAAAGAAGTTGGGTACCAAAAACCTATTTTTAGGTTTTTTTTGCAGATGTGCTTGAAGACTACAATATTGTAGTGGATGCACCAAGCACGAAACCTTAATGCATTAAGGGGGAACTTCGGTTAGTTATCGTATTTTGAATAAAAACGTAATGAGTTGATATGTGCAAATAATCTATATCAGTTTTGGTTGATACATGCTTTATTTTTGAATAACAATTAGTATCAATTGGTTTTATAATAAATGATTGATTCATATTTTGATGAATATTTTTAGTTTAAATAACAATTGGCATAGTTGAGAAAAATGGTCGTTATTATTAGTATGCCATTTACTAACTTTTTATATGATCTTGTCTATAACGATTGGTATCGTCAATGCTTTAAATAACTTTTGGTATACTCTTTTTGCTAATGCCAAAAGGGGGAAGAATATGGGCGATATGCATGCTTTAATTAAGGGGGAATTATATTGAATTGAATTGGTTGCATAAATTGTATGTTGAGATATAGCATCTATTTAGGGGGAATTCAATATGCATATCTTCCGTTGTTTGTCATTATCAAAAAGGGGGAAATTGTTGGAAATCATGTATATCTATGATATGTGCGCATTGGTTGTATGAGCATGATTTTCAGGTATAGACAAACAATGAAGTCAAGTGTCAAATAACGATATAATATGACAATCAATCAAATGGCGAGAAACATACTGATGACGGAATTGCATGAACGAGCCAAAGAGTTCAAGACCGAAGACACAAGACGTAGGTCGTTTGGTAGAACCAATGTAAGGACAACGTTTAAGTTATCTTATCCTTTGGCTCAACATTAGGTCATCATAAACATGCATAAAATATTTTATTAAATCATATTTATCATAAACATGCATCTTTGTGTTAAAACAAAATGATGTTGAAGGTTTTAAACATGTCTTTTAAATCTGGGCCTCAACAATCGATTATTTGAATCCTACAATCGATTGTATTAAGACAGTGTGGTCTAAAGTTTTTCAAAATAGCAAACAATCGATTGTCTACTTTTAACAATCGATTTGAGACAGTGTGCAACCGATGTTTTTAAACATCTAAATAATCGATTGTTTTTGTCATACAATCGATTATATTCATAAACAATCGATTGTCATTTTCATACAATCGATTATATTTTGACCGTTCCCACAGAATCCTAAATTGATTTTTGAACGTTGAATACAATCGATTGTTTAGCCTAAAATCAGGAATCTGTCTTTTGAACGTTGGTCAAACAATCGATTATCTACTCCAAACAATCGATTGTTTGAGCACAGAATCAGGGATTTTATTTTTCAATTATGCAACGGTCAGCACCACTTTTTCACCTATAAAAAGAGGTCTTTTGAGCTGATTTTAAGCACACAACTCCTCCATACATTGTTATACATATTGATCATTTTCAAGCATCATTTTAGAGCTTTTGTTGAGTCATTTGATAGACAACTTTGTGTTGTTCATAGAGCTTATTGTGTATCTCTTTATCCACTCTATTGAGAGAGTATTTGTTGTAAAAGAGAGTTGTTTCAGAAGAACATATCTTCTCATTTGTCGGATTTGCTAAGTACCCAAAGTCCTAGTGGTTGAAGTCTTGGGGTGAGGTATCCTCAAGCAAGTGAAGTCTTAAGGTGTGGTATCCTTGAGCAACTGTAACGGTTTGTTAAGCACCCGTAAGCTTGACGAAGATAGTGGAAATCTCGAGAGAGTCTCTCGGGGACTGGACTAGCCACGGGTTGTGGTGAACCAGGATACATCGGTGCGTTCGTTCCTTATTATTTACTTATCGCACTTATTTCATTCCTGCAATTTTTAAATTCCGCAAGTTTACGATGTTTTTTATTATAACGCTATTCACCCCCCCTCTAGCATTAAGCGTATTTTCTAACACTCATTACAAGGGATCCATATTAGTTTGGGTTCCCAAAGCTAACTCCTGATCTTCTTGTGCGGGGAAAGGTGAAAGGAAGCAGCCTACAATAGTACATGGATAGTGGTTGCTCAAAGCATATGATTGGAACTACAAATGATTTTCTTTCACTTAAGGCCCTACAATAAGGGAGTGTGTCCTTTGGGAAGCAAGAAAGGATACATTCTGGGCGTTAGAAGGATTAGAAAGTCTCTCTCACTTAATCAAAAATGTGTACTGCGTGAACGGGTTGAAATACAACCTACTAAGTGTTTTCCAAATCTGTGACAAGGGAAACAAGGTGGAATTTGTGTCAAAATTCAGTATAGTCACAAACCTGGTAATTGGTGAGGTGGTGCTAGTGGCAAAAAGATACAAGAATATCTATGTAGCTAATTTTGAGTCTCTGGAGAATGGTGATATAAGTTGTAAGTGTTGTTGATGATGATGCTGAATTATGGCATAAGGGGCTGGGTCATGCAAGTTTTATGTTGCTGAACAAGTTAGTCAGGAAGGGCTTGGTTCGTGGTTTGCGCAACTCAAGATTCAAGTATCACCAAGTATGTGATGCATGTGTAAAAGGGAAGCAAATATGATCCTTATTCAAGCCCAATAAAGGAAGTCAGTACCTCCAGGCTACTTGATCTTCTTCACATGGATCTATGTAGACTTGTGAGGGTGGAAAGCAGGGGAGGAAAGAAA
Organism: Nicotiana benthamiana; assembly: GCA_034376525.1. Classification (NCBI taxonomy): domain Eukaryota; kingdom Viridiplantae; phylum Streptophyta; class Magnoliopsida; order Solanales; family Solanaceae; genus Nicotiana; species Nicotiana benthamiana. The sequence goes on along the minus strand of CM067324.1, from coordinate 56,093,621 downwards.
TACATCTTCATTATAGTGGATGACTACTCTAGATTCACCTGGACTCTATTTCTTAGAACCAAGGATGAAACCTTTGAAGTGTTTATTGCCTTTGTTAAAATGATTCAAGTGAAGATGGGTAATAAAGTAGCCTCCATTAGATATGATCATGGTACAGAGTTTGACAATGTCAAATTTGATGAATTATGCACTGAAAATAGCATCACTCACAAATTTTCAGCTCCAAGAACACCTTAGAAAATGGTGTTGTAGAGAGGAGGAATAGAACTTTTGAAGACATGGCAAGAACAATGCTAATTGATAGTGGTATCGAAAAGTATTTTTTGGAAAAAGTTGTCAATAATGCTTGCTACTTGGTGAACAGGTACATGATCAGGTCCGTTCTGAACAAAACATCATATGAACTGTTGAATAGAAGGAAGCCCAAGCTGACACATCTAACGACTTTTGGGTGTAAATGCTTTGTTCACGACAATATAAAGGAAGCTCTAGGAAAATTCAATGCCAAAAATGATGAAGGAATTTTTCTAGGCTACTCATCTCAAAGAAAAGCTTATAAAGTATACAATAAAAAGACTCAATGTGTTGAGGAAAGTATACATGTGATCTTTGATGAAGCTCACCTCTTCGGCGAGAAAGACAGACATGTTGACCAAGATGGAGAGCGCTTATCTGTTCCAGGTGAAGTAATTGACATGGAAATAGAAAGGCAGACATGATGAGCCATGTCAAGGAATCCAGTGAAGACGAGGCAAATATATCACCATCTATTGGAGAGGAACCTAGTCCCCAAATTACAATAAGTGAAGCTGAAAATAGAGTTGTTGATGCAGTCCAGGGTACTCCACTTGGTGAAGTAAGAAGTGCCCAATAACCTCAGTCAGACATACCTAGTTCCTTTACCAATAATATTCAAGCACCAAATTGGAAGCACAAAATCTCACATCCTCTTGACAACATAATCACTCCTCTTGACTCAGGAGTTTAAACCAGATCAAGAGCAAGAAACTCACTTGCTTTCTTAGCCTTTATTTCCTAAATAGAGCCTAAAAATATCAAAGAAGCATTGAAAGATGCAAACTAGATCACAAACATGCAAGAAGAGCTGCATCAATTGGAAAGGAACAAGGTATAACACTTGATTCCTCGGCCTGCCGATCGAACTATCATGGGAACCAGGTGGATATTCAGGAACAAACTTGATGAGCTTTGAAATACAAGGAGAAACAAGTCAAGGATTGTAGTTCAAGGCTACAACCAGGAAGAAAGGATCGATTATGATGAAATATTTGCTCCAATAGCTCGAGTGGAATCCATTAAAATTCTAATTACCTTAGACTCTCATATGGAGTTCACGCTGTTCCAAATGGAAGTCAAAAGTGTATTTTTAAATGGCTATCTGAAAGAAGAAGTCTATGTCAAGAATCCTCTTGGTTTTGAGTGTCACGAGCATCCCAAGCATGTGTTCAAACCGGACAAGGCAAATTACGAGTTAAAACAGGCTCTCATAGCTTGGTATGAAATGTTGTCAAAATCTATATATATATATATATATATATATATATATAGCTGAGGGACCTTAAGAGATGATGTGGCATATCTCGTAGACCAGGAAATAAATTTATCTATTTTGTCAATTTTTAGATTTTCCCCTCACTCAATTCAGTGATCCATTATTAAATTCCACAAAAATACGGAAACGAAAACCATTACATTCAATTTTAACTGCTACACTCTTTTCATTTTACTCGAACCATTGCAAACTTTCACTCTTAAAAAAATTTCTCTGTAATATTCTGTATAATAAATAAGGAATGAAAAAGAAATTCCTTTTAACCTTTCGACCTTTCCACCTTTTCTTCTGATGAAGGTTATTTTCTTGTGATGAATGCACAATTCTTGTGACAAAGACTCTCTTACTGGTATAATTATCTACTTTCCTCATCAATTGAACCTTCTTCTTTTTTGGTGAGCCGATCATTTACTTTACAAAAGATAATAAACTAGCGGAGTAGAGGAAGTCAACCATCAATGAGGAAATTTCGGCAAAAGAAGCTTATGGTACGCTTGAACCTTCATGTATATGTGATGTTTAATTTCCTATATCTATTAATTAAATTTATATTTTTATTTTAATTGTCATGTATGTATGGTGTTTGATTTTCAAATATCTACTTTTAAATTTCTATTTTTTTCCTTTTTAATCCTACTTCCCTCGACTTTGTGTCAGAGTCGTCGAAGGTACTTAACAGAGGATCAAGGAATAAGCGATTTTGGTTCTTGCACAAGAAATATGGTAAAACAAAATTTGTCGGATTTGACACAGTTGGAAAGTTATATATGTTAAAAGAACAGTTGGAAATTGATGATTATGTTCTTATATAAGAAAATTGAAAGAAAAAAAAAGGCAATGGCTAACAAAGGAAGTTAAAATCTAAAAGTGCTTTTAATTCTAATGTTAAGGGAAGTGTTAATTCTTGCGAAGCTTCGGGTTTGATCTCATTTTTTCAAAATGTTAAGGGAAGTGTTTTTGCTTTCACTTTTTAGATGATAATATAATTTATATATGCTATGTAAAAGATTTCTCATTGTTAATTTACGTATGAGTAGAGATCTCAAACGAACAAAAAACTATCGCCATTTGAAGTGATTGCGATAACGGCAGACGGTTGACATGTAGTGGTAATAGTATCTCCCTCACAAAAATTTATATATATTCAAGAATTTTACATGTATGTCATAATAACATGTCTATATTCTATGGATATATAAAAAAATACCTATTCACTTTAATTTACTATATCGCATCAAAAGATAAAGATGAAATAGTATGTACCTCTGTCAAGCAACTAAAAGAGTAAATTATGAATTACTTCTTTATCCTTTTCCTTTCTTTTGTGAACCCCAACATGATATAAAAGAACAAAAAGGTAAATAATAAGGTATATATAATCTACTTCTATTATTTTTAATATTCCAATATTTAAATATTAATACTAAAAGAATACTAAAATATTATTCTATAAAGAGGTTTTTTCACACAAAGCCCGGCAAGTTTACTAGTTCCTTCTAGAAAAGGACTTTATAAGGGGAAACTTTACAACAGTCTTTTTCTAGAAAAAACGAGGGAGGAACCTGCTCATTGTGCATGTGTATCATCTTTGGATCCACAACTGACAATCTTTGTGAAGAATTTGCAAACCTCATGGGGAGTGAATTCGAGATGAGCATGATAGGAGAACTGAATTTCTTCCTTGGGCTTTAAGTGAAGCAATCTTAAAAGGGAACATTGATAAGTCAGCAGAAGTACATCAAGGAGATGTTGAAAAGAATTGATATGGAAGCAACAAAAGTCATCAACACTCCTATTGCCACTGCTACCCATCTAGACATGGATGAACCTGCCCTGTAAATTAGACCATGTATAGAGGGATCATAGGGTCACTCATGTATCTCAATGCAAGTAGACCAGACATTATTTTCAGCGAAGGTCTCTATGCACGATTTTAATCCAATCCAAATGAATCTCATCTGAAGGCTGCCAAGAGAATACTAATATATCTCAAAGGAGCACACAAAACTGGTCCTCTCTTATCCCTCAGGTGACAGCTTTGATCTTATTGGGTATGCTGATGCTTATTATGCAGGACATCTGGTGGACAAAAAAAAGCACGTCTAGAATGGCACATTTCCTAGGATCTTGCTTAATCTCATGGGGTACAAGGAAGCAAAACTCCATGGCACTTTCAATTGCAGAAGATGAATATGTAGCAACTGCCTTTTGATGTTCTTAACTTCTGTGAATCAAGAAACCGTTGGAAGACTTTGGAGTTTTTTCAGACCGTGTGCCTCTCTTATGTGATAATACAAGTGCACTCAACATGGCAAAAAATCCAGTTCATTATAAGAGGACCAAGCATATTGATGTACATCATAAATTCCTCAGAGACAACGTTGAAAAAGGGCTTATATGCATGAAATTCTGTAGCACTAAAGATCAAATTGCAGATATATTTACCAAATCCATTAGTAGAGAACATTTCGAGCAAAATCATCTGGCACTGGGTTGATAATACCCAATTGAGAACTTGGTCCTTCAATGATTGACTATGAAAAAAATGTTCAGGAAAAATCAGCTAAAAGGTGTTTTCTGGGATAGTCTAACTCATCTCTATACTTTTATAGGTAGACACGCTTGATGATTACAGAGCAAGTAAGCAGTTGAGACCGTATACGCTGATAAAAAGGGAAAAGCTTACATATACAAGATTAGTCAGGACTTGGTTCTCTTGGCACAAGTTAGTAGCTTCTCTGTTCTCTCATGCACAACTCTGAACAATTAAAACAAGTGTCACATCGTTAACATATCAGTTTTAAGATTTGTGTCTTTTAAACCCAAATGTCTCACCTGTTATTAATCGGCCCAACTCCCTAAAAACTATCTCCCTTTCTAACTGGTGCTTCTTTCATCATAAATATATCTATCACTGTCATCACACTTTTCACATCAACACTTCAAAACCTGTTTTCTCTTCTTTCTCTCTAAAGTTCACCAAATCCTCTCTCTTCTTCTCACCATGGCTAAAAACAAAATAATCTCTAGTCTTCCAAGCAACACCCCACTGAGTCCTCACTAGTTGAAACATCAACACTAGACTCATCTCTCCATATTGCTGTTAGCCAAACCCCTAGAAAAAAGTCATTCCCACATTCCGTCTCCGAGTTCTATTTCTCAAAGAAGTCGTAAAATATTGACTCCCAAAAGATTTATAACCCTGAGGTTTTCCCCTACTTCACCGGAAAAAGGGGATGAAACGAGTACTGTTGAGAATGAAGAAAATTAAGAAATCTTAAGCTCTCCTATGGAAGAAAGGTCAAAGGTAGATCAAACTGAAGGGTTCGAAAACATTGACTCAACAAAGATTTCCCCCGATCCCCGTGTCCACAGATAACACTCCTACTTCTCCTAAGTTTATCATTGACTTACAAGAAAAGGAAGCTATAGAAAATATGTTGTACATAGCTAATGAAGGGGTTTTTGTCGAAGAAAGCGAAGATGATCTTAAGACTCATGGGAAGAGTCTGAGACTATTGGAAAAGGTAATGATCTTGCGCCTGTTGAACCATCAGCATAGGAAGGTGCTACTGAAGAATCTGCTAGAGGACATGATCCCTCTTCGTAGGATCCAACTAAGGGACTCTCTCAGGAAACCCAAGTCACTCCTGACCATGCTCTCTCTCCTTATTTAGATGTTCAACCTTTAAGTGTGTTCGTGCTTGAGATAAGACCTGTGTCTGAAGAACAAAAGGAGGATAATGACGCATATTCTAATGATTTATCAATTACCAGTTTGCCTAGGCGTAGATTAGTGGTTGAAAAAAAGCCAACTCCTAACCGACCCATAACAAGGTTACAAAAGAAGGAGGCTCTTGAGTCTGCGCTTAAGAACAATCAAGCTAAGTCAAGGAGAGGAAAATTATGAAAGATGGAAAAGTTGTAAATTAGAAAATAGTGCATGTTGTGAATATGGATAGGAAGAAGTCAAGGAACCTAGTACGTTGACTAGGAAGTTATCACAGAAGCATTGTCTTCTCAAGCAAAAAGGGGAAACTTCTTTATCAACTAAAAGTTTAATGATGTCGTTGCTACAAAGAATGTGTTGAAAGAATTAGCTGAAAATCTATAAAGTCTGATAAAAAGGAGAACAGTTTTTGCAAGACTGCTAAGAGAAAGGCCACTACGATGAGGAACCTGGTTCCTCAAAGAAAGCTAGAGTTGATAACCGGGGGAGTGATGAGAAATAGAGATTGAGAAGTAAAAAGGTGTTGCGGGAATGCACATGTGCCCCAGAAGTCTTGGAGGACGCTGGTATGACATAGTTGGTTGAGATTTGTAAGTTCCAACAATGGACACAGTTGTTCACAAGTGATGCTACTAGGGTATATGAGGAGGAAGTTCAAGGTTTTTATGCCGACTTGTTCAAGTTAAGGATGATCATGTTTGTGCCTTGGTGAATGGACTTGATATGGTAATGGACTCTACCTTGTTGGGGTCTATTCTTAGTGTTCCTGCTGAAGGGATGTCTAGTGTTCAGGGAACATGTACTCAAAACTACAAAAATGCAATCTTAAAGGATAGAGCATTTCAGCAAGGGGAACAGGTTCAGAAAAAGGCCCTCATTCCTATATACCAACTACTATTTGAGATAGTAAATAAAGTCTTGTTGCCTCGAGCTTAGAGACGATCTATCATTTCTCGTGTAGACCTGTTTCTCATGGAAGCATTAGACAACTTCAATACCATCATTCTGCCTAGGATCATAATAGAGCACATGAATAAAGTGGCAGACTCTAAAAATGGTAATCATGGCTACCTTATGGGTTCCTTCTTACCAAGGTCTTGAGCACTTCAAGGTTCCTCTCGGATCAGTTAAAGTGGTCACCAAGAAGAAAACTTTTTTAAAAGTCACTCTTGAAGAATGTGACTGTATAGAGACATTTGGAGGGGTCGCAAGCACTTCTACCATATCTCAGTTAATAAATGCTCAAAATAGTTCTACTATTGAGATAAGGCAATTGAAATAAAGGAATACTATCCTTGAGATTCAGTTAAGTCAACTTCAAGAGGCATCGGGTTCCAGTAGCTCTCAAAGCGAAGAAGTTGCTTGTGTGACAAAAGAGAACGCTGAGCTCAGGAAACAAGCGAAGGACCTGAACAGAGACTCCTCAATGAGAAAATGTCAACAAACGCTCGAATGGATTTATTCCTTTAAACCATTTCCACTGCCTCCAAACCTTCTCCTTCCAGTTTTCCTTAAATACTTTCCCTTCAGTGTCAAGCCTATAATCTAGTTTGTGGTTCCGTCCCTCAGTGTCAGTTCTTATGATGATAACTTGTGGTTTTTTTGTTGATTGTTCTAAATTGTGGTTTTGGTAGTAATATTTACTCTGCTCCTACTGCAAAATCCAAATTATATTAATGCAAGATTTTTCGATTTTGTTGTTTATTCCTTGCATTTATGCTATATTTTTAATAATGATTGTGTGCACATAAGTGGCATGAGTCCTTACTGCTTAATCGCATGTTACTGATCTTTTTTTATGATGCCAAAAGGGGAAGAATAATTGCATTGTGATTTGCACTGATTAAGGGGGAATGTAGAGATTTTGGAGGGCGGGAGGGGAACTTAAGGTCTTTTTAGTTCGTTGTCTGGTACTATGTGGCTCTTTATGAGATTTTCAATTATGAGTCTATCATCATCAAAAGGGAAAAATTGATAGTTTATAAGTATCTTAGTCATAACTACTTAAGTATATTGGTCATAAATACTTTATTTTATGTTTTAATGATCTAATAAACTTACTATCAAGAATAAGATAAGGAATCTATCACACATTCTCGAGACCTTAAGATTACATGGTTCCATCTTGGGATATGGTTTAACTCTTCAGAGTAGAAGGAATAACCAAGGGAACAGGTCCCTATCAGTTCCCGAGGTGACTGTACACAGTCAACTCTCCAGTAGGAAAACTACTGCATGCACACGCTACAGTACAGGAACAGTGCAACAGTCGACTTTCTATGGAAGACTTTTTACCTACATTGCTTACATCATTGAATGTCACACATGTATTATTAACATCAAGGAAGGTAAAACATTTCACTTGAACACTTAGAGATTTCACTCAAGCTCTCTCACGTGATTATCTAGCAAGAAACTCTCAAGTGCTGGAAAAACAAAGAACAAAACAACTACGGATCAGTTCCCTCATCGGGTTATTGTATATCCTTAGTTGATTATTAATTTTCTTACTTGTAACTCTTACTTACCTTACTAAGAAGCAGTGTGTAGGAAACCCTTTGTAAATCTTAAACCTTTGTGTTTGAGTATTGGCTAGATTTAGTAGAGTTTTAAAGTCATTGTAATAGAGGTATTACAACGTGGCTTATAATAAGTATGTTACAAATTAGTAAGGGATTAAGAGGTTAATTCCTTGGTTTCATAGGTTGTAATCTAATAGCTGCTCAGTAATAAAGTTAAAATCCTACAAAGGTAGGTCGTGATTTTAATCCCGTTGAGCTGGAAATTTTTCGCGTAAAATTTCTCTTGTCCTTTACTTACTGTTGTGTGTGTACCTTTTTCTGTTGAACTGATAGAGAACCTGATTCTCTATAGAGTTTGGTGGACCCTTATATTCTATCAGCACCCTAGTATATATGAAATGAAGTCATTTTATTTGTCAATGACAATCCAATATATTTTCACAAATAAAGTATAAGAAAAATAGGATGTACTCAATTATATCCCCACCCTAAAAGAATAGTGAGATTATTTCAAAAGATAATTGTCATTTCATTTGTCACACTCTAAAAAGTATTACTTTCGTGAATTGAAAGAGCTCAACTTCATTTTCAAAATGACGGTATAGTAAACAACAATGGATAATATCTAAAAGTCATTATTAATTGGCTCAAGCTTGCCACATATTTTTTTCAATAAATAAGAAGTATAGAGAGGAAAATGACCATACTTTGGTACTGTTTTATTGTTTCCTTGAAAAGTAAGAAGTTCTCTACTCGAGTTGCGTAGTCAGCACCTTCATTGACATGCATTAGGGATTCTCTTTCTTCGGTGTTAATCTTGAGCTAAGATTAAGAAGTCTTGGGTACTTGGAAATATCAAGATTAGCCAATACAACGTATTATTTTTAATAGCTCGTAGTTGTTTAGCTTTTAATTGCAGTTTATACTAAGGGTATCTTCTCGGGCACGGGCCTAAACAGGTCGGGTTTTGCGGTCCCGGACTCCGTGTGCCGGGCATGGCGGGCCTGACGGTTCCGGGCCTGACGGTCCTGGTGGTTAAGACCGGCCTGTGATGGGACTAAGCCCACAGTGGTCCTGGGCCTGGCGGGCCTAACGGGCCTGGCGGTTTCTTTTAAGGCAATATTTTGTATAATAGTTATTATATAATGTAAAATATATTTTATATGGTGTACGAAGTTATTAGTATAGTATATATAATATATATTTCATTTTATATTGTATTGTAGTAATTAGTATATATTATATATTATGTATATATTGATATATATTATGTATATATTGTGTTGTAGTAATTAGTATATATTCTATATTATATATATAGTGTGTTGTAGTAATTAATATATATTGTATATTATGTATATATTGTGTTGTAGTAATTAGTATATATTGTATATAATGTATATATTGTGTTGTAGTAATTAGTATATTGTATTGTACTAATTAGTATATATTGTATATATATTACATCTTTTATGTATAATGTAAATATATTCTCTTATATATATTGTATGTTATGTATATATGTTATTACTTAAATATTTTCTTGTAGTTTAGGTTGTACGTTATGTATATATATTCTCGTATATATTTTATTGTAGTATATATTGTATGTTATATATATATTCAAGGATTGATATCGAAGTAAAGACAAAGAAATATTGAGAAAAATTCAAGGATATGATAAAGAGCATTTTTATTGACCAAAATGGCATATCTTTCTTAGTCTTCCTTCCCCCAATGGAATGAGCACAACAAGGTACAAATACCACCATTAAAAGGAAAAAAAAAACTAAAAGAAGATGTGCCAATGTACAAGTTACATCATAATCGACATTGTATCTCTAACAAATCTCATAAATCCGTCAAGGTTGGGAGGAACCTTTCGTACATACAATTCCACCTAGTCGGCCAAGGTTTAGGAACCTTTCTTTCTCTAAGGCCATATTCATCACATTTTTTAATATACTCTTTAAGTCTAGTTCTACGGTTTGAATAAAATAGCCAATTAAGAGTCATTCTCACATTTTCAATTTCTATGTTTAATATTCGCATAACATTACTAACAATTAAATGATAAATATGACAAATACATCTAACATGAAAAATATTACTAAATGCATGATTAAGGGTTGTGTTATCATGCCTATTGCACTAGTGTTACTAGAAGCATTATGAAATAGAAATTGCCATTATTTTATTGCTAAAGCAAAAATATCTACATATATCTGAAACACTGTTAGCTATAAACCTACCCGTGTGACGTGAATTAATTATTCTATATGCAATTATGCGTTTTTGCATTTTCCAGTCCTCATCTATCCAATGACTTGTTCATATTCATGCTTGAATTTATAAATATCGGCCTTAACTGTTGTGCGAGGCCACCTTTATAAGTAGGATTGAAAACTCTTCTAATATAATGAACCCAATTAGGATTAGAAGCAAAAGTATAAGGCAAGCACATAACAGTAATCATTTTTGCTAATTCTTCACGATCTCTATTTGGATCGTAATATAAAATACCTCCAGTGACAGTGTTAATTCCTGGTTGAACTAGATTTGAACCTGTACTAGGGTTAACTTGAGAATCTACACTTGTCCCCTCTTGCTGCGCTTGCATTTGAAAAAATCTAGCCCTATCTCTAGGGTGTATTTTTATGTGCCTAACCAAACTACCTGTGCCGCTACGGTCTCCAGTAAATTTATGAACAAGTAATTTCCCACAAGTTTTACACTTAGCCTTATTTTGTTCGCTTACTTGAGTAAAAATATGCCAAACTAATGATGTTTCTGCATGTTTAGCAAGTTTTCTACTAAAGTTTGGAGTTTCTACAGGTGGGTGTGCCGGTGCATTACTTGAGTTATGAACAGGACTAGTAAGTGTATCATCTAAATCTGGTGCTTGGGTTTCATCATCATCATTATCATCCTCATTTTCCTCTAAGATAGGTTCATTAGGATAAAGAGCATTCATAATTTCATCATCTAATCTATCACCTACTGCAACATCATGTAGAAATTCACTATCGGTAAATTGAAAACAAGGGTGATCACTATCAAGCATTACGGGAGGCGGAGTAGGACGTCTAGGTTGGCGACTACTTTCAACTTGCTTATCTTTTGTAGGTCTGGGAGGCGGGGGAAGGGTAGTATTATGGCCACTACTTTCACCGGTTTTATCTTTTCCTTTACCGAACATTTTTTTCAAAGAAAATGCCATACTAACTAGAATTATGCAAATTAAACAACACAAAAATATATTATTAACACGTAAGAGTTGAAACGAGTTAACCGGATTGCCGAACAACTTCTTGAAAATTGAAAAACGTTGAACACTTGAAAACTTCAATTTAACAACTTCACAATTTTTCACGAATTTCAACAATAAATTAAGCAATTGTAGTAGAAAGATTGAAAGAGAGCTTGAGAGAGATTGAGAGATATTGATGAATTGGTGAATAAAAATGAAAGAATGAAGGGGTAATTATAGTTGAGAAATGGGGAAAAGTGTAATTATATAAAGTTTGGGGTTAAATTAAAGTTTGGGGGCCAAATGGCTATTTTATAAAGTTCCAAACGGCTATTTTTGAAAATAGCCGTTACTGATTTTTCAAAAAAAAATTAAAAGAATAGTCGTTCGGCCCGCCTGGGCCCGCCAGGCGGTACCGGGCCTGACGGTTCGAAGCTGAAAACCGGCCGGTCACGGTCTTAATGGACCGGAAGGATCGGGACCGCAAGGACCGGCCCACCAGGAACGCGGTCTCGATCCGATCCCGATTCTGAACCGGCCCGTTTGCACCCTTAGTTTAAACTATGTACATCAGTGACGTGTAAATTTTTTACTTCACATAAAAGTGACTAGATAATAAGTCATATTAATCATATCTAAGTAGACATGTTAACTTGAAAAATTGAGTGATACATAACTTGCTATAGTAGAATCTTTTTGGACTGCATTGCACAAAACTTAAATCACAAATTATTGTCTATTTGGGTCATATCAAAATTTTCTTTTCTAAAATAAAGCCGCCAGATGGCAATATGCAGAAAAAGAGTACCAAATATCTTATCAACAAAGAGCAATAAGACACCACAACATGTGGTTATAATCGTGGCTCTCATTCTCTAGACCAAAATCCAAACAAAGCATAAAAGAACCAAGAAGTCCACGCTTTGGCTTCCCTTTGCATCCATTTGTGACCAACAGAAAGAACGCAAGAGGCAACCAAAAACCCGAAAAACCTTGATTTCCACAAATTAAAGAAAACCTGAGATGGGAATAGTTGAAGAAGCACACAACGTCAAGGTTTTAGGGACAGGGGAAGGAACCATAGTCCTAGCTCATGGGTTTGGGACAGACCAATCGGTGTGGAAACATCTGGTTCCTCATCTAGTTGACGATTACAAGGTTGTCTTGTTTGACAACATGGGTGCTGGAACTACCAACCCAGACTACTTTGACTTTGAAAGGTATTCAACCTTAGAAGGCTATGCCTATGATGTGATCGCTATTTTGGAAGAACTCCAAATTACTAGTTGCATTTATGTTGGACACTCTGTTTCTGCTATGGTTGGTGCCATCGCTTCTGTTGCTCGTCCCGATCTCTTCACCAAACTTGTTACTGTCTCCGCTTCTCCCAGGTAATTAATTTCCCTTTACCTTCTTACAATTTACTGGTGAATATTACCTTTTCACTATTTCTTCTTGTCACAGTTTGATGTTCTTAACGACACTTATTTCTTACAACTATTTACCAACTAATCTAAATCACAAAACCATATTCTTAGTTTTAAATTAGTGAGTGCATTGATCCGTGCTTGCATTTCCCCTGATATTACCTAATCTTTTGGGAGGGTTGTGTGTACACAGACCTTACCCCTACACTTGGGTAGAGAGACTGTTTCCAAATAGACCCCCGGCATCCTTTCCTCCAAGAACTTTCCACTTTGCTCTTGGGGAGACTCGAACTCACAACCTCTCGGTTGGAAGTGGGTGTTGCTTACCATCAGAGCTAACCCCTCTTGTCCAAACCAAACTTTTAAATGAAGAGTAGTCATAGAAAGAGATAGCAATAGTACAACTTCGAGTCTATTTTTTGGTTTATTATTATAATTTAAATAAATCATTCAGCTGGTAAATATGCGGATCATTAGCTAATTCTTCTGTTTTCTTATTAAACATGTTGGTTGTCTACGTTGGGCGCGACAGTTGTTTGTTACGTTTATTTGTTATTACAATGGTGTGCTGGATCATTTTTTTATTTGGCTTAGGGATAGTTCCTTGAAATTCTGAAACTTATCTTTCTAACTTGAATTAATAAATCTAATTAGGTATTTGAATGACGTGGACTATTACGGAGGATTCGAGCAAGAAGATCTGGATCAACTGTTTGAAGCAATGACATCAAATTACAAGGCATGGTGTTCTGGTTTTGCCCCTTTAGCTGTAGGAGGTGACATGGATTCAGTGGCAGTACAGGAATTCAGCAGGACATTGTTCAACATGAGACCTGACATTGCATTAAGCGTATTACAAATTATATTCCAAAGTGATTTAAGGCATTTGTTGCCTCATGTGACTGTTCCCTGTCATATAATTCAAAGCATGAAGGATTTGGCTGTACCAGTGGTGGTTTCTGAATATCTTCACCAGAACCTCGGCGGCGGATCTATCGTCGAGGTAATGTCGACGGATGGCCATCTGCCGCAATTGAGTTCACCTGATGTTGTTATTCCGGTGTTGCTTAGGCATATTCGTTATGATATTGCCGTTGACTAATTGGTACTACTGTAGTACGCAATTACTTGGAAGTTGAATTTATTTTGGATATATGTACAAAGTTATCTTGCTTTGCTAAATGGAATTCATAGCAAAGCAATCCTTATGATTGCAACTATTCAAATTTCAAATGAAAATGATGGCAAAATTGTCCATCAATAAATTAATTAGGTTTCTCTTTCTCTCCTACATTAGTTGAGACTCCTCTATTTTCATTCCTCTAAGCTAGTACAATTAATTGGATAACTATTGTATAGGGCAAGTAACAGTACCGCTTGCCACTAGAAAGAATGATTGCAAACTTATGCTATAATCAATTAAAAACTCTATTTATTTTTATATTCTTATTCCTTGATTTCATCGATGTTGTGTCCGGAAGCGATCACTGTTTCTGCTATTTTATCTTCATTTTAAGGCTAAGTATCACATATTTTTAATTATTTTATTATTTCTAGATCGAATTAATTTACTTATCTAGAAACCACGTATAAATTCAACTATACCGTTTTATGAGTAACGGCGCCCACTGTAGGGCCTAGACATCTGTGTAATTAAGTTGATCCTTGCCTCTTTTACTAACGTGTTCTGATTACTTATGTTTGCAAAAAATCATAAAAAATTATAGATAATGGTGTTAACAACACCGCACAACCCTGAGGCTCAAGGAGACCAGCCTCATAATGAAGATTCAGTCAGTGACACCCACAATCAAGGGAAGATACTTCGCCAATCCAGGGAGGTGACTCCCGATGATGTTGAAGAGGAGCATGTTGTTAATGCGGTGATGTGATGACCCGAAAGGTCATCTTGTATTTTAGAACCTAATTCGGTGTTCCGAGAATTTCAAAACCTTGTTTTATCCGAAAAGTTTTTGTGTAAAAAATGAGGAAATAATAATTTTTGGCTTAAAAAGTTGATTCTAGGTGACTTTGGCTAATATTTTGGGTAAACGAACCCAGATCCGTATTTTAACGGTCCTGCTATGTCCGCAAGAAAATATGGGATCTTGGCTTATACCCGGAATCGAATTCGGAGGTCCCTAGCTTGGGCAATGAATTTTTTTGTTAAAAATTGTTAAACTGAAAATCTAAGGATTTAGAGAAATTGATTAATGTTGATCTCGTTGGTATTAGGCCCATATTTTTATTCCGGTGCCCGATACAGGTTGTATTTCTACGAAATCTGGTAAAAATAGAGTTTATTTGACGTGATTCGGATTTTTCGTTGAAAACTTAGAAGTTTTAAAATTTTCTTGAAGATTTCATGTAGTTTGGTGCTAAATTCCTAGTTTTATGTGTTATTGTGGTGATTTGATCGCGCGAGCAAGTCTGTATAATATTTTAAGACTTAAGTGCATGTTTGATTTAGTGTACCGAGGGCTCGGGTGAGTTTCAGATAGGCTACAGAGTGATTTGGAACTTAGAATAATAGTTGGTATGATTCGCTGTGTTGCAGGCCTCAAACCTCAAAATTATGAAGTCAGGGTTCGCATTTGCAATCACTGTTGAAGTCGCATTTGCGAGCTTCTCATCGCAAATGCGAAGAGAAGCTGGGCCAGCCTGTATTCGCAATTGCGAACTTCCCTTTGTATTTGCGAAGGGAGTATGAGCGGGGTATGGATCGCAAATGTTATCTGTTGTTCACATTTGCAAGGTCGGTGATCGCAATTGCGACACTTTCCTCGCTTTTGCGAAGGCAACATGATTGTAAAGGCTTCGCAATTGTGAGCTTCCCATTTGCGAAGCTCATGTCACAAATGCGACATCTACAGCTGTGTAAAAGGGACTTAGACGGGATTCTTGATTCATTTCCCAAATTTTCAAAACTTAAACCTCAAGGGGCGATTTTCACAAGGCTATTTATTCCCTGAATCATAAGTAAATGATTCTCAACTCATTTCTTTTAATCTTTCACTTCATTTCACAAGATTTCAACCTAGATTCTAGGATTTTCATGGTGAAATTTAGGAATTTTTATAGTAGAAATTAGAGATTTCGAAATTTGGGGATGAAGACCTCAAGTTAAGGTAGGATTCTGAAACCAATTATATATCCAGGCTCGGGGGTGAACGGGTAATCAAAATTTGGTCCGAGTTTCGCGTTTGGACCAAGCGGGGCATGATGTTGACTTTTTTTTTTTACTTTTACCAAAGTGGTCTAAATTAAATTCCTTGCAATCATGGGTAGTTCCTAAGGCTTAAATTGGATTGTTTGGTTGGTAATTTGTTAGATTCTATTGGTCCTGAGGCTTGTGAGAAGGGAAAAAGTGGTGTTTGAGGCTTGCGTTTGACCGTAGATTCGAGGTAAGTGTTTGGTCTGACCTTAACTTGAGGGATTAGGTATTGTTGTCTATTTGTTATGCGTTGGTTGTTGAGTATGACATATAGTTGAGGTGATGAGTACCTATACGTTGTTGTTGGGTCATAGCATGTGAGAGAGTCTTATTCTTATGATCGTTGTGTTCTCTATTCGTATTGTTCATGCTTAAACTGGGTATTCTTCATGTTGGACAATTCTTATTATGTTTTATTGAAATTGGATAATTGTTGAGTATTGACTCAAAAATGAGGTTGAAGCTTTGAAACTAAATATTTATATGGGGCTTGTTATTAATACTTCTATTGTCGGGTTGTTATTATTTTCTAATTTGGGTGAGGAAGAGTGTAAAGCACAAAGGGCGATGCCTTGCCATTATTTATTTTCATGTGAGAAAGAGTGCAAAGCACGAAGGGTGATGCCATACCATTTCATATTTATTATCATGTGAGAAAGAGTGTATAGCATGAAGGGTGATTCCACGCTATTTCATATTCATTATCATTATCATTTCATTTGTTATGGTGAGGACGAGAGTAAAAGCACGAAGGGTGATGTCGTGCACTTCTTTTACTTTGTTTCTTCATTGTTCTATTTTCATGATCTCGTACTCCCCTCAGCATGTTTTCCCCCTCCCCTTAATATGGGTTTAATTTCTATTATATGTTATTATGCTCGTATATTGCTTAACTGTACGGGTTTATATATATGTGTCTTGTCCTAGACTCGTCACTACTTCGCCGAAAGTAGGCTCGCAGTTACCAGCACATGGGGTCGGTTGTATTGATACTGCACTCGGCACTTTTCGTGTAGATCCCTGTACTGGATGGTATTGATTAGAGTTGGGTTGCTACCTTCAGTCCATCAGGAGACCCAAGATAGATCTGCCGGCATTCGCATACCCTAGACTCCTCTTCCAGTTATCCTAGTTTTCCTATTTTCATTTAATTGGAGAACAGTTGTATTTTCTTTCGGCCAGTATTTGTAGTGATTAGAAGTTCATAGATTGTGACACCAAACTTTGGGTAGTCGTGCATTAGTGATCTGATTGTTATGAATTTTCACATTTCTTTACTTTATTCTGGTTTAATTATTATTATTTATTGATTTGGATAATAGTTAACGTATTAATTCTGTAACTGTTGGCTTGCCTAAAATTATAAAAAGTTAGGCGCCATCACGATCCCGATGGTGAAAAATTAGGGTCGCGATAAGTTGGTATCAAAGTACTAGGTTGCCTAGCTCTGACAATTTATGACCAAGCTAGGTAGATTCTGAGTGATCAATATGGAGACGTCTATGCTTATCCCCCAAAGGCTATATAGTTCAGGAATAATTTCACCTCTATTCTTCTCTGTCGTGCGATTTGATCTCTATATGCTAATTAAAATTTCTTGTTTTGTCCTTTCATAGATGGCAAGAGAACGTACCACTTCATCAACTGATCAACAGCCCGAGCCCCCCAGAGGCAGCTCATACAAGGGGTAGAGGATGAGGTTGAGGTTATGCTAGAAGCCGAGGCAGGGGCAGGTCTCAGTATAGTGCTCGAGCAACAACACTAGTAGCGGATCCTCAGGTGGAGTTTGATGATGAGGTCCTAGCCTATATTGTTCCTAGGGGACCGGCTCGGGTTCTAGAGGGGTTCATAGCCACACTAGTGCTTCATTATGCTTTGGTCCATCTAGTGGGCCTTATAGGAGTGTTACTCAGGCTGGCACATTACCTATAGCACCAACCGTCTCTCGGGCTGGGGGAGGAGCAAAGACTCCCTCTACTCACGCTCTGGAGTAAATGGCTCCTCAGTTTCAGACTCCAGCAGCTAAGCCAATTGAGGTAGTTTCTCCAGGTGTTGCAGCACGGACTGGTGATGGATCAACTATGCCTTTTAATGCATTGTAAAGGTTTGATAGGTTTACCAAGCTCTTTACCATTGCCTATGGCGATACATCTTTAATGGATCCCCGGGACTATCAGAATAGTTGTCATGAGGTGTTGCCTAACATGAGGATAGTGGAGACCAATGGGGTCGACTTTGCTGCTTTTCATTAGTCAGGTTCCCAAGAAATGGTAGAGGAATTTTTGTTTGGCCAAACCAACTGGGCTTCCTGCTTTGACTTGGGACTAGTTCTCCCAGCTATTTCTCGAGAAGTTCCTTCCTGTTTCTCTAAGAGAGGACTATTGCAGGCAATTCGAGCGTCTTTAGCAGAGCAGCATCTCCGTTACTCAGTACGAGACCCGTTTCATTGATTTGTCCCGTTATTCTCTTCTTATACTTCCTACCGAGAGGGAGCGTGTGCGGAGGTTTATTGAGGGACTCGCTCAACCTATCAGATTGCAGATGGCTAAGGATACATGGAGAGATATTTCTTTCCAGGATGCAGCCAATGTGGTTAGGCGAGTTGAGTTGGTTTTAGCTCAGTGAAGTGGTCAGGGGTATGACAAGAGACCTTATCACTCCGGTGGATTTAGTAGGGCCTCATCATGAGCCAATGGTACTTTTGGTATGGGCCATCCTTAAAGGCTATTTCATTCAGCACTTCAAACATCCCAAGGAGATTCAAGGGGTCATGGTCCTTATGTACCTCCTTCAGGGTGGCCAGCTTATAGTGCACCATTAGCTCTTATCAGTGCACCTCCGCTTCAAAGTTTTTAGGGTGGTTACTTGGGTCGCTAAGATCAGTTTCAGGGTCATCAGCCACAACAGTCAAAGTCTTGTTTTACTTGTGGCGATCTGGGTCATATTGCTAGGTATTGTCCTCGAGCATCGAGTAGTTATT
This sequence comes from Nicotiana benthamiana, assembly GCA_034376525.1. Taxonomy (NCBI): domain Eukaryota; kingdom Viridiplantae; phylum Streptophyta; class Magnoliopsida; order Solanales; family Solanaceae; genus Nicotiana; species Nicotiana benthamiana. Next base: position 56,074,925 of record CM067324.1, on the reverse strand, counting down.
ATCTCCAAGGTTCTAATTCCATGGTCCCGTCACTTGGTGTTCCACCTCTCGCTCATATAGCTAGAGGTAGGGTTTAGATAGCTAGAGGTAGAGGTAGAGGTATTAGAGATGGAGGTCAGGCTGCTAGAGGTGGAGGCCAGCCAGCAGGAGGCCTTCCCATGGATGTAGTTAAGACTGGTGTGGCCCAGCCCCGATGTTATGCTTTTTTAGCCAGGCCTGAGGGTGAGCCATCTAATGTCGTTTGCACAAATATAAATTTAGTTTGCATTTAAGATGCCTCAGTATTACTTAATTCGAGATCTACTTATTCATATGTGTCATCAAATATTTTGCTTCATATTTGGTTGTTCCATGTGATTCTTTGAGTGTCCCTATATATGTGTCCACAACTATGGGGAATTCTATTGTTGTAGATCATGTCTATCCTTGTGTTTGGTTATTATTGAGGGCCTTGAGACTCATGTAGATATTCTATTTCTTGATATGGTTGATTTTAATATCATTTGGGGATGGACTGGTTGTCACCTTATCATGCTACATTGGACTGTCACGCCAAGACAGTGATCTTAACCTTACTAGGGTAGCCTCAATTAGAGTGGAGAGGACTCCTGGTCATTCTACCAGCAGAGTTATTTCTTATATGAAGGCTTGGCGTATTGTCGAGAAGGGTTAACTAGCTTATTCGGCTTATGTCCGCAATTCTAGTGCTTCTTTCCATGGATTCTGTACCAGCCATTCGAGAGTTTATTGAGGTATTTCCTACAGGTCTATCGGGGATTCCACCCGACAGGGATATAGAGTTATGTATTGACTTGGTTCAAGGAACACAGCCAATTTCTATTTTGCTATACCGTATGGCCCCGCTAGAGTTGAAATAATTTAAGGAACAACTTCAAGATTAGCTTGATAAGGCTTTAATAGGCCTACTGTCTCGTCTTGGGTTGCGCAGGTGTTGTTTGTAAAGAAGAAGGATGGGTCGATGAGGATGTGTTGAATAAAGTCACCATCAAGAACAAGTATCCATTGTCGATAATTGATGACTTATTTGATCAACTTCAAGTTGCCAAGGTGTATTCAAAGACTGATTTGAGGTCTGGCTACCATCAATTGAGGATTAGAGCATCTGATGTCCCTAAGATAGCTTTTCGGACTCGATATGGGCATAAGTTCCTAGTGATGTATGCTCCAACATCATTTACAGATTTGATGAACCGAGTATTCAAGGCTTATTTGGATTCCTTCGTGATTGTTTTCATTTGCGAAGCTCGGGTCGCAGATGCAACATCTGCAGCTGTGTAAATGGGACTTAGACAGGATTTTTGATTCATTTCCCAAATTTTCATAACCTAAACCTCAAGTGGCGATTTTCCAATGGCCATTTCTTCCCCAAATCATAGGTAAATGATTCTTAACTCATTTCGTTCAATCTTTCACTTCATTTCACAAGATTTCAACCTAGATTCTAGGATTTTCATGGTGGAATTGGGGATATTTGGGTAGAAATTAGGGATTCCGAAATTTGGGGATTTAGTCCTAAAAAATTGAGGTCAGACTCCAAAACCAACTCTATATTCGGTCTCGGGGGTGAACAAGTAATCGGGTTTTGGTCTGAGTTTCGCGTTTGGACCAAGCGAGCCCAGGTGTGGACTTTTATTGACTTTTCCAAAATGACCTAAATTGAATTCCTTGCAATCATGGGTAGTTCCTATGGATTAAATTGGATTGTTTTGTTGGTAATTTGTTAGAATCTATTGGTCTGGAGGCTCGTGATAAGGGGAAAACGGTTTTTTAGGCTTGAGTTTAGCTATGAAATCGAGGTAAGTGTTTGGTCTAACCTTAACTTGAGGGATTATGTATTGTTGTCTATTTGTTATATGTTTGGTTGTTGAGTATGACATATAGGCGAGGTTATGAGTACCTATATGTTGTTGTCGGATCATAGCATGGGAGAGTCTTATTCTTATGATCGTTGTGTTCTCTATTCATATTGTTCATGCTTAAAATGGTTATTCTTCATGTTGGACAATCCTTATCATGTTTTACTGGAATTGGATAATTTTTGAGTATTGACTAGAAGTTGAGGTTAACGTTGTGAAGCTAAATATTGATATTGGGCTTGTTATTAATAGGTCTATTGCCTAGTTGTTATTATTTTGTTGTTTGGGTGAGGAAGACTGTAAAGCAAAAAGGTGATGCCATGGCATTGTATATTTATTTTCATGCGAGGAAGAGTGTAAAGAACGAAAGTGATGTCGTTCCATTGCATATTTGTTTTAATTTGAGGAAGAGTGTAAAGCACGAAAGGTGATGTCATACCATTGCATATTTATTATCATGTGAGGAAGAGCCTAAAGCACGAAGGATAATACCATGCCATTTCATATTCATTATCATTATTTATTTCATTTGTTATGGTGAGGACGAGCGTAAAAGCACAAAGGGGATGCCATGCACTTGTTTTTGCTATGTTTATTTACTGTTCTATTTTTATGATCTCTTACTCCCCTCAGCATGTTTTTCCCTCCCCTTAATATGTGTTTAATTTCTATTATCTGTTATTATGCTTGTATGTTTCTTAATTGCACATGTTTATTTATTTGTTTCTTATCCTAACCTCGTTGCTGCTTCGCCAAGGTTAGGCTTGATACTTACTAGTATATGGGGTCTGCTGTACCGATACTGCACTCTACACTTTCTGAGTAGATCCCCGTACTAGACCGTATTGATCAGAGTTGGGTTGCTGCCTTCAGTTTATTTGGAGACCCAAGGTAGATCTACAGGCGTTCGTAGACCCTGGAGTCTCCTTCTAGTTATCCTAGTTTTCATGTTTTCTTTTAATTCGAGAACAAATGTATGTTCTTTCAGCCAATATTTGTAGTGACTCTTAGAAGTTCATGGATTGTGACACCAGATTTTAGGTAGTCATTTATTAGTGCTTGGATTATTATGAATTTCCGTATTTCTTTACTTTGCTTTGTCTTAATTATTATTATTATTTACTTATTTGGATAATGGTTAACGTACTAATTATGTAATTGTTGGCTTGCCTAGCATTCCGAAAAGTTAGGCGCCATTACGATCATGATGGTGGAAAATCAAGGTCATGACAAGTGAGATCCCTACAAGAGCAAGTAGCAACCATTTTAGGCCACCTCTAATATGTTACAAGTACCTTGAGCATATGTACTTTACTCTATTTTTTGATGATCTAACAAACTTACCATCCAGAACCAGATAAGGAACCTCTTACACATTTATAAGACCTTGAGATCACAAAGATCTAGGTTGGGATCCAGCGTGGGATATAACTCAACTCTTCAGAGTGGAAGGGACAACTGAGCGAACATGTCCCTACCAGTTCCCAAAGAGACTGTATGAAGTCAACTTTCCAGTAGGAAAGTTGCTGCCTGCACACGCTAATGCATAGGAATAGTGCAGCAGTCAACGTTCTGTGGAAGGTATTTACCTAACTTGCTTACATCATTGTAAGTGATGTAATACACTTATAACTACAATCAAGGAAGGTAAAAAGACCTTACTTCATGAGAGAACTAGATAAAGGACCTGAAGCATGCCTGGTACAATCATTCAAGTTAATTGACTCAAGATAATCTAGGCAGTGTGTCTTTAGATTTACAGGAACCGTATTAGAGACTTGATCCCTTGGTGTTCCCTCGATAGAAGTATTAGTCAACTATACATCTAGAAAGCAACTACAGAAAGTTACAGCCTGCAACTGTACACACGATAGTGTAGCAGTCACTTCCCATTAGGAAGAGACATGTACTAACCTAGAATTGACATAACCATGGTGATGTCTTTTGTTGTATAAACCTGGTGCAAGGCACAAGACATTCATTCGAACACTTGCAAAATCAAAAAGAAAATATTCTCTCAAGTGCTTGCCACAACCTCTCTAAAAAAAAGTTGTTGCAACATCAAGGACCAAATCCAAGAATTTAGATATATTAAGATCTTATGTTTGTTGAGTCTTTGTTATTTGTTCTTCATTTGTAAATCCTACTTAGCTTAGTTAGAAGCATTGTGTAAGAAACCCTTTGTAGATCATAATCCCTTGAGTTTATGTCTTCTCAATAGTTAGTCAAGTTGTGAAGCCTTTGTAATAGAGTTATTACAAGGTGGCTTGTAATAGTGCTATTACAAGTTAGAGTGGTTAAAGTCTTTGTAACTGGAGAGTGACAAATTGGCTTGTGGTGAGAGTATAACAAGTTAGTTAAACTCATTGTAACTAGAGAGTGACAAAGTGGCTTGTGGTAAGAGTATCATAAGTTAGTTGAGTTAAAGTCTTTGTAATAGAGTCATTACAAAGTGGCTTGTAATTGGTGTTTGCAAGTTAGTGAATTTGAAAGCCTACAAGTGTAAGTCGTGGTTTTTGTCCCTTAGAGTTGGGATTTTTCCACGTAAAAATCTTCTTTGTTCTTTATTTACTGCCAAAGCTATTGTGGGTACAATTAGAGAACCCGATTCCCTATACTTGTTGGTTTTGCAGCCTGTTTATTATAGTGGTAAATGATAGAGAATCTGGTTCTATATATAGTCTGGTGGATGCATAGTTTCTGGTAATTGGTATCAGAGCAGGTTCTTTATTAAAGTTTACCACCTAGAAAGGATCTATATGGTTTCTCCACAAAATTACAAAGAAGGAAAATCAACATACAGACCACCAAGATTCAACGACCAATACTATGGTTGGTGAAAAATAAGAATGTACGACTTTATTATGGTTGAGGACTTAGAGCTGTGGGATGTAATCTGTGATGGACCTTTTGTTCCTTTGGAAACAGTTGGTGAAGGAATAGTTGCAGTCCCAAAAACAAGAGAAGAGTACAATGATATGATAGAAAGGCTATTGAGAAGAATTTCTAGGTAAAGAAGATTCTTATTTGTGGCAACGGATCAGATGAGTACAACCGCATCCTAGCTTGTCAGTCTGCTAAGGGGACTTGGGAAGCTCTTCAAACGAACCATGAGGGAACTACTCAGGTTAAGAAGTCCAAAATAAATATGCTTAGTACCGAGTATGAGCATTTTAAGATGAAGGAGGATGAGTCTATTCAAGATATGCACACATGTTTCACCTCCATTATCAATGAGCTTCAATCCCTTGGTGAAGTCATCCAAAGAAACAAGCTGGTCCGGAAAAAACTCAGCGTTTTACCAAGTTTTTGGGAAAGTAAGATGAATGCTATCACTGGAGCCAAGGATTTTCATAAGCTGACCATTGATGAAACTATTGGAAATCTCAAAACTTTATTACATAAAGAGAAAGAAGGATCTTAAAAGAAGATATGCTGTTGAAATCATGGTGAAGCAAGCCCTGGTTGACTGGGGAAATTTTTGTAGTAAATCTAAACGTGAAAATATGATGGTTGCTGATAGATCTTAAGAATATGAGTCAATATTTACACTCATGGCCAAATCTGATGATGATGAGCACAAGGATGAAGATGAGGTAAGTTTTCTTGATGTTCAAAGAAATTTGAAAACTTACTCTAAGAAAAACTTGATGTCCTACGTAAATGTGTTGATTGATGCCTATCATAGCCTCATTAATGAGAAAATTTATTTAATAGAAGAAATTGGTGGAATTGAATAAGAGAGGGATTATATGTCAGTTTCCATTGTAGACTTAGAGGAAACCATTGCGTCTAGAGAAAGAAAAAGAGGTTTTAACTGAGAGTAATACTAACATTGAGCATGAGAGAGATGACCTATTAGTGGTGGTTGTAAACTTAAAGGAAACAATTGGGGAACTTAAAATAAAAAATAGGACTGAGAATTCTTTAAAGGGAAAGGAAGTTGCAAGTGAGGAATACATTAAGCTTGAAAGTGAGTTAAATTCAGTGAAGTCTAGTCAGTGTGCTAAGGTTCAGAAAAACAAACAACTTCAAGAAGAACTAGGAAAAGTGAAAAGTGATCTTGACAAATCACTTAAGTGGACCTGGTCCTCTGATGCTATCACTGCCTTGTACACAAACAATGGGGAAATAGGTAAGGAATCGGGTTCCAAAGGGAAAAGACTCCCTACAACCCTTATAGAAAGTAAGTTACTGTACCTAACAATTGGTTTTGCAATCACTGTGGAAACATTGGGACTTTAAAGAAAATTGTAAGGCCAGAATTCAATCTCAACAGAAAAATAAAGTTTTTGCTAAAAAAAAGTAACTGTTGTTACAGAACCTGGTCCTTCACATAAAATATGTATAATTTCTGCTTGGACCAAAATAGCCCTCATTCACCCATTTCCTCATTACAAGGTCTAACTCCTGATTTTCTTGCGCATGGAATAGTAAAAGTGAGTAACCTACAATGGTACATGGATAGTGGTTGCTCAAAGCATATCACTGAAAAAGTGGCTTGTGGTAAGAGCATCACAAGTTAGATTAGTTAAAGTCTTTGTAATAGAGTCATTAAAAAGTGGCTTGTAATAGGTGTTTACAAGTTAGTGAACTTGAAAGACTACATGTATAAGTCATGGTTTTTGTCCCTTAGAGTTGGGATTTTTCTAGGAAAAAATCTTCTTTGTTCTTTATTTACTGCCGAAGCTATTGTGGGTACAATTAGAGAACCTGATTCCCTATACTTGTTGGTTTTACAGCTTGTTTATTATAGTGGTAAATGATAGAGAATCTGATTCTCTAAACAGTCAGGTGGATGCATAGTTTTTGGTAATTGGTATCAGAGCAGGTTCTTTATTAAAGGTTACCACCTAGGAAGGATCTATATGGTTTCTCCACAAAATTTCGAAGAAGGATAATCAACGTACGGACCACCAAGATTCAACGGCCAATACTATTGTTGGTGAAAAATAAGAATGTATGACTTTATTTTTGTTGAGGACTTAGAGCTGTGGGATATAATCTGTGATGGACCTTTTGTTCCTTTGGAAACAGTTGGGGAGGGAATAGTTGCAGTCCCAAAAACAAGAGAAGAGTACAATGATATGATAGAAAGGCTACTGAGAAGAATTTCTGGGTAAAGAAGATTCTTATTTGTGGCAACGGATAAGATGAGTACAACCGCGTCTTAGCTTGTCAGTCTGCTACAGAGACTTAGGAAACTTTTCAAACTATCCATGAGGGAACTACTCAGGCTAAGAAGTCCAAAATAAATATGCTTACTACTGAGTATGAGAATTATAAGATGAAGGAGGATGAGTCTATTCAAGATATGCACACATATTTCACCTCCATTATCAATGCGCTTCAATCTCTTGGTTAAGTCATCCAAAGAAACAAGCTGGTCCGAAAAATACTCAGTGTTTTACCAAGTTCTTGGGAAAGTAAAATGAATGCTATCACTGAAGCCAAGGATTTTCATAAGCTGACCATTGATGAACTCATTGGAAATCTCAAAAGTTTATTATATAAAGAGAAAGAAGGATCTTGAAAGAAGATATGCTGCTGAAAACATGGTGAAGCAAGCCATGGTTGATTGGGTAAATTTTTATATTAAATCTAAAGGTGAAAATATGATGGTTGCTGATAGATCTTAAGAATATGAGTCAATATTTACAGTCATGGCCAAATCTGATGATGATGAGCACAAGGATGAAGATGAGGTAAGTTTTCTTGATGTTCAAAGAAATTTAAAAATTTACTCTAAAAAAAATTGATGTCCTTCGTAAATGTGTTGATTGATGCCTACCACAGCCTCATTAATGAGAAAATTTATTTAATAGAAGAAATTGGTGGCATTGAGCAAGAAAGGGATTATATGTCAGTTTCCATTGTAGACTTGGAGGAAACCATTGAGTCTAAAGAGAGAAAAAGAGGTTTTAACTGAGAGTAATGCTAACATTGAGCATGAGAGAGATGACCTATTAGTGGTGGTTGTAAACTTAAAGGAAACAATTGGGGAACTTAATATAAAAAATAGGCCTAAGAATTCTTAAAAGGGAAAGGAAGTTGCAAGTGAGGAATACATTAAGCTTGAAAGTGAGTTAAATTCAGTGAAGGCTAGTCATTGTGCTAAGGTTGAGAAAAACAAAAACTTCAAGAAGAACTAGGAAAAGTGAAAAGTGATCTTGACAAATCACTTAAGTGGAACTAGTCCTCTAATGCTATCACTGCCTTGTACACAAACAATGGGGAAACAGGTAGGGAATCGGGTTCCAAAGGGAAAAGACTTCCTACAACCCTTATAGCAAGTACGTTATTGTACCTAACAATTGGCTTTGCACTCACTATGGAAACATTGGGCACTTTAAAGAAAATTGTAAGGCCTTAATTCAGTCTCAACAGAAAAACAATGTTTTTGCTAAAAAAAGTAACTGTTGTTATAGAACCTGGTCCTTCACATAAAATATATATAATGCCTGCTTGGACCAAAAGAGCCCTCATTCACCCATTTCCTCATTACAAGGTCTAACTCTTGATTTTCTTGCGTAGGGAATAGTAAAAGTGAGTAACCTACAATGGTACATGGATAGTGGTTGCTCAAAGCATATGATTGAAAGTAAAAATGATTTTCTTTCACTTAAGTCCCTACAAGGAGAGAGTTTACCCTTTGGAAATAGCTAAAAGGGATACACTCTAAGAGTAGGAAGGATTGGGAAGTCGCTCACACGCTCAATTGAGAAAGTGTACTATGTCAATGGCCTAAAATACAGTCTCTTGAGTAATTATTAGATATGTGACAAGGGAAATAAAGTGGAATTCTTGTCGAAGTTATACACAATCACAAATCTTATGACTCGTAAGGTTGTGCTTGTGGCCAAAAGATACAAGAATGTTTTCGTTGTTGATTTTATGTCCCTGAATGGTGGTGATCTAACATGCCTAAGTGTCATTGCTGATGATGACGATGAGTTAGTGTGAAAATCACTAGGTATGTGAGTTTCTACTTGTTGAACAAGTTGGTTATGGAGGACATGGTTCATGGGCTGAAGTAGTCAACACTTCTTGCTACTTGATTAACAAGTGCATGATCAGGTCTCTTTTCAAGAAGTGTTTCTATCAACTGCTCAATAGGAGAAAAGCCAAGATGACTTACTCGAAAGCCTTTGGATGCAAAATGTTCTATTCTCAACAATGGTGGCAAAAGGGTCACATAAAAAAGTAGATGAAGATGGAGAATTCACATATGCTCCTGGTGAAGCTATAGATATTCCAAATGGAAAGACTGATTTGATGAGTCAAGTCAAGCAGAAAGATGAAGGAGATGCAGTAGAATATCAAAAACGCATAGAGGAACCTGGTCCCTTTATCACCTCAACTTGAGTTGAACATAGGGTTGTTGATGCATCATTAGGTACTCCTGAAATAGAACAAAATAGTGAAAGTCATAATTCTATTTATGTTAATGATGATTCACATATGAAAGAACCTGGTCCTTCAAATTCTGAAGTTCAAGTATCCAACTAGAAGCAAAAGAATTCACATCCCTTCAAACTGTAATCACATCCTTAGACTTTGGTATTCAACCTAGTTCTAAGGTAAGGAACATGTTTTCCCTCTTAGTATTTCTTAAATCGAGCCTAAGAACATCAAAGAAGCATTGAAAAATGATAATTGGACAGCCGCTATGCAAGAAGAAGTCCATCAGTTGAAAGGAACAACGTGTGGCCCTTGGTCCCAAGGCCTTCATTCAAAATAGTTATTAGAACCTAGCGTAAAACACTCTCACTTGAAGGTTGCCAAGGGAATTTTGAGGTATCCTAAGGGAATGCATGACCTGGTCCTTGTCTATTGTTCAAGAGATTCTTTTGGTTTCATTGAATATGTTGGTGCTGATTATGTTGAATATTTGGTGGATGGAAAAAGCACTTCTGGAAACGACACATTTTATGGCGTTATACTTGATCTCATGGGGTAAAAAGAAACAAATCGTGTGGCTCTTTCTATTACTGAAGCTGTACGTGATTGCTATTTCTCGTTTTGCTCAACTACTATAGATCAAGCAACATCTTAAAGACTTTGGTGTATTTACAGCTTGAACCCGGTACAACACAAGAGGACAAAGCGCATTGATGCGCGACATCAGTTTTTTAGGAATAATGTGTAAAAGGTTCTGATTTGTATAAATCACTGGAAGACGGAGGAACATGTAGTAGACATATTCACCAAGGCACTGAGCCATGAACACTTAAAAAGAAATCGCCTGGAGTTGGGGTTGATCAAGCTTAACAGAGGGACCTGGTCCCTCGATGATTGGCTTCGTTAAGAAGGAATGGTACAATGCTAAAAAGTATTTTTTAACAACCTTTAAATCAAATCTATACTATTATAGGTATACACATATGGTAGTTTCAGGACAAAAATAAGTAAGAGTGACATTGCACTTCTAGGAGTCTTTGCTCAAAATTTTCAAAAACCGTAAAGGAACCTAGTTGATGTGACTTAGGTTAGTAGTCTCTCCAATACTTATATGCCTTTTTAAGCTGTTAAATGTCATGTCATTAATTTATTTCCGCCTTTATCCTACCTCTCTCCTGATTTTTTAAAGTCCAAAATATTAAACCTCTTTTGAATTGACATGTTGCCCCAGAAAAAAACCACTTCTCTATCTTACACCAATCCAAAACTGGTTGTTTTCTTCAAAACTAGAATCAACCTTATCTAAAAAGAATCTTTCTCTCCAAATATGCCAGAAGTGAACCCAACTCTGTCACTTTTCAAAATCCTAACTCCATCGGAATCAAAACCCCAAGAAGTCTTTGGTATACTTTTATAGAAATTTAACTGAAAGGGAACAAGGTAGATCTAATATTTTAGAGCGTGAGGCTAAAACTGTAATTGGATATGTGGATGTCTTGAAGGATGGAGAAATGGGTAAATGTGAGAACTAAATAACGAACCTAATCTCTCAAGATCTTTCGGTAAGTCAATTTTACTATCTTTTTCTTTTTGAGTTCTGTGTTTAAACAAACTTTCAATCATGTAAAAAGGATTGATGAAAAGTAGGTTGGTTGATGATGAAGTAGTGTGACTTGTTGATGAGATTGGGAAAAAAAGTTGGGAAAAGAATGTTGACTGAGAAAGATACAGCATATGATAAGGGTAAACATATTAAGAAGAAAAAAAGGGAGACATGATTGCTTGGGGATAGAAAGGGTAGTGTAAATGAGGAACTTGGTTCCTTACAAATGCAAAAGGCTGAGTTATCAAGTTTGGAGAGATAGAAGACTCTGAAGTCTTAAAAACGATGTTAGGCAGGGGTTGACTCTGATATTGCTAAAAAATATAAGAACTTATTGATATTGTTGAGTTCCAAATATACAATCACCTCTTTGTTCCCCAAGTCCCAACGTTTATGAATAAGAAGTAAGAACTTCTATGTTTTATGTGCTACTTTGATGCTATATATGCATAGTACTAAATCTCTTCTTGATGAGAAGAAGCTTAGGGGGGTTCTTGGTAATCTAATTGATGGATCAGCCTACTCAGATAGGTTGAGAACCTGGTCCTCTTGGACCCTTAGAAGAATAGAATGCTAAGTTAAAGGGTTAGAAAGAAAGTTTGATGAAACATGAAGAGGAAATGAGTGAGCAGATGATCATTAATCAATGGAGAGTGAATGAACGAATAGACAAGTTCATCAAGGCATTAGCCATTACTTTTTCTCTTTCCTAGTGATCCATGTCTTTCACTCCTTCCAAATTCCCTTGAATTCTTATCTTCTTTTAATTCTATATTTGATGTCATTGGTGCTTTACTTGTTTAAATTTTCATATTATGAATAGTTGAAGCTAATGTGTTGTTGTTATAATTACTCTACTATAGGCAATCAATCTATTTTGTCTAATGAAATTCACATGTTGTTCTTGTTATTGTTTATGTTTTGTTGCCAAGTGGCATGAGTTAATGTTGCTGAAATTCTTTTTGGTCGTGCTTCTTCTGTTATTATTTTCGATGATGCCAAAAGGGGAAAGTTGTATGTCAACATGTAGGCGGAACAGAATCGAATTGGTATGTTGTGTTGTGCATGAAAGATAGCTCTGTTTTGCAGGGGAACGTTGCTGATAATATGTTGATTATTAGTCTGATCCATAGAGAAATATGTGAGGAATCTGGTTCTCAAAAGAAATATTAACTTTGGTTTGTCATCAACGAAAAGGGGAAAATATCTCAAAGTTACACTATGTCATGTTTGATGATGGCAAACGTTCTCAACAAACTAGGTACGGACCAAATGTGATCGGTGCATGTAAGGAATCTGTTTCTCAATGGGAATTATTATGGGGTTTTAATTCACCAAAAGGGGGAAACTGATAAGTTATGATACTTTGAGTTTTGATGATTCACCAAACAGTCATGACAAACCAGAGTCTTGAGAAACGAGTTGTGATTAGCTCCTTAGGTTTGGTTCTCACTGGGAATATGGTTGATTCATAGGGAGAATAATGTAGAGATCTGGTTCTCATGGGGGATATCAATTCTAAGTTTTTCATTATCAAAAAGGGAGAAATTTATAGGTTACAAGGACCTTGAGCATAAGTACTTTACTTTATGTTTTGATGATCTATAGAATTTACCATCCAGAACCAGATAAGGAACCTATTACACATTTACAAGACCTTGAGATCACAAAGTTCCACGTTGGGATCCAGCGTGGGATATAACTCAACTATCAGAATGGAAGAAATATCTAAGGGAACATGTCCCTACCAGTTCCCGAAAATATTGTATGAAGTCAACTCTCCAGCAGGAAAGTTGCTGCCTGTACACGCTACTGCATAGGAACAATGTAGTAGTCAATATTCTGTGGAATGCCTTTCATCTACCTTGCTTACATCATTCTAAGTGTTTTCACACACGTATAAATACAATCAACGGAGGTAAAATAACTCATTTCCTTAGAGAACTAGAAAAAGGGCCTAAAGCATGCCTTGTACAATCATTCAAGCTAAACGACTCAAGATAATCTGGGTAGTCTCCTTTCTATTCACAAAAACTAGATTAATGACATTATCCCTTGGTGTTCCCCTAACAGAAGTATAAGTAAACTATACAGCTAGAAAGCAAATACCGAAAGTGATTGCCTACAACTGTACACGCGATAGAACAACAGAAAGTGCAGCAGCCACTTTCCATTGGGAAGAGGTATGTACTAACCAAGAATTGAAATAACCATGGTGATGTATTTTGTAGTATAAACCTGGTGCAAGGCACAAGACATTCATTCGAACACTTGTAAAATCAAAAAGAAAATATTCTCTCAAGTGCTTGCCACAACCTCTCTCAAGAAAAATTCTACTGCAACCTCAAGGACTAGATCCAAGATTAAAGATATCTTAAGTCCTTAGGTTTTTTGAGTCTTCCTTCTTTGTTCTTCATTTATAACTCCTACATAGCTTAGTTAGAAGAATTGTGTAGGAAAATCTTTTGTAAATCATAAACCCTTCTGCTTATGTCTTCGCTAGAGTTAGTCAAAGTTGTGAAACCTTTGTAATGAAGTTATTACAAAGTGGCTAGTCTTATTACAAGTTAGAGTGGTTAAAGTCTTTGTAACTAGAGAGTAACAAAGTGGTTTATGGTGAGAGTATCACAAGTTAGTTAAAGTCTTTGTAACAATAGAGTGACAAAGTCGCTTTTGGTAAGAGTATCACAAGTTAGTTGAGTTGAAATCTTTGTAATGGAGTCATTACAAAGTGGCTTGTAATAGGTGATTACAATTTAGCGAAGTTAAAATCCTACAAGTGTAGGTCATAGTTTGTTTCCCCTTCAGTTGGGATTTTTCCACGTATAAATCCTCTATGTTCTTTATTTACTCTCAAAGATACTATGGGTACAATTAGAGAACCCGATTCTCTATGCCGGTTGGTTTTACATTCTGTTGCTTACAGTGGGAACTGATAGAGAATGTAGTCCTCTATACGGTCTAGTGGACGCTTAGTTTATATCAACCTCACACGGAAGGATAAGGTTATGACAGATTTAAAACACGCGTTATCGGGGGAGTCCAATAACACGAATAGACGAGGTCTAGTTCCTCCCCACGCTCACGCAAATCAAGAAACACATAGGTGCGAAGTTGGATACGATGGGGCTAGGGGAGCGGGTCCGATCCAGGAATGAGTACGATCCCTTCAAGATCGAAATTTTACACTTTATGAGGAAATTGAACACCTGCATGGACCAAATCCTGGGTGCACTGTCGAGGCTGAAAGGAACGGACTCAAAGAAGTATACTCAACTATTGTACAAACCGAGCGTGACACTAAAATTAATCCTGAAGCAACTTAAAATGTCCGACGTGCCGAAGTAATGGAACTTCAGACTCTTGGAAGCATATTACCACCTATACAATGGCGGTGAAGGGGAATGATTCAGCTTCCCACAAGATTGAGTATTATTTACTGAATAAATTTAGGGAAACTCTCACGAGCAGAGCCTTGACATGGTATTTGCTATTACTTGAGCATTCCATATATTCCTTTGATATGCTCGCGAACTCTTTTATTAAGGCTCATGCCAAGGCCAGAAAGGTACAGGCTTGAAAGGCTAGCATATTAAGAATTGCACTCGGTGAATTTGAATTGCTACGTGTGTTCCTCACTTAGTTTAAAAGGAAAGGATATTGCTCCCAGTTTATCTGGACAAATGGGCGGCTGAAGCATTCACCAAGGGTCTGAATTGGAAAATTTCAGACGCTTCCTGAAAATGGAAGGAAAGCTTGCTTGAATTCCAAGCGGTGACTTGGAAGGATGTTCATAACCGGTACGAGTCTAAGTTAAGGATTGAAGATGATCAGGTTGGCTTCTTGGAGTTAGCAAAAGGTCGGGAGAAGAATAAAGAAAAATTAAACAGACACCCTTCAAGGAGCCGACTTTTGTCTTACAAACGGGCTGAAGGATGCGGTAGAGGTTCATGATCGGTAGACAAGTTCATTATCGACAGAAGAACTGATTGGGATCGGAAAATTGATCACTAAAATAAAAAGAAATGTCAGGTACACGGGATCCTTCCTACCCCAGGATATCAGAATACAATTTTAACATCAATATAGTGCAATTGGTATCAGCTTTCAGCTGTGAGAAACATCAAAGAAGCGTAGTTCCCAAAGCCGATGAGGTTTGATCCTAGCCAGAAGGATCCCAAATTTTGGTGTGAGTACTGTAGGACAAATGGACACCGGATTTCGGACTACCGACATCTATGGGAAAAGTTGCAACATTATTGAAGAATGGACATCTTAGAGAAGTCATATGTAACTAGACCAAAAATAATTACGGTCCTAGACGGGATGACACGGTAAACAATCAATATGATCTTGCAAAGGAATGAGATAAATGGAGTTAGCTTCTCAGTTGCAATAAGACAAAGATATCAACAAACAATAGCAAAAGACTCCGGGAAGTTGCTGAAAATGACATCACTTTTACGGAGGAGGATGTAGACGGATTATACTACCATACAATGATGCATTGGTAATTTCTCTAAATGTTCTAGATATCAAAATCAAATTTCTTCTATTGGATCTAGGAAGTTCGTCCAATATCATACAATGGAGGTATTGGAGCAAGCCAAACTCACCGGCAATGCAAGGAGAGATCTTGTTGCCCTCGAATGCCAAATGAGTGATGAAGAGGACTCCTTTTGAAGTGGTGGATGGTGTATGGGATATAATATCATTCTAGAAAGACCATGATTGTACGAGATGAGGGTTGTATCGTCAACGTATTATCAATTGTTGAAATTCCCTACGCCCGAAGGAATCAAATAAGTAAGGGGTGATCAACTAACCACAAGGGAGATGAATACGATTTTAGTCTCCAGTTATAAAGGAAAGGAGCATGCAGCATAGCAATTAGAGAAGCCGACCACAGCTCTTGTAGTCACTGCTCGAAAGTTGAGGCGTTACTTTCAGCGTCATCCGATAGTTGTGGTGACAACCTTTCCTCTGAAGAACATCTTTCACAAACCCAAACTATTGGGTAGATTGTTCATAAGGGCCATACAAATGAGTAAATTTGATATAGAATGTAAATCAAGGACTGTACACAAGTTTTTGCTAAATTTCAGTCGGGGACTGCTACTTGTAGCAACCAAAGAAGCAGTTATGGTGTCGGAATCGACATCAGAAATTTGGACCTTATTTACTGATGGAGCTTCCAACATAAAAAGGTCCGGTCTTCACATAGTATTAACCACGCCATCGGGAGAATACTTAAGGCAGACCATCAGAACGACCCCTCTATCTAACAATGAAGCGGAGTATGAAATTATGATTTCAGGACTCGAACTTGCTCGAGGATTAGATGCTAAGGTCATGGAAATTAGATGTGATTCCCAGTTGGTGGTAAATCAGGTTTGTGGTATCTTAAAAACCAAAGAGGAGCGCATGCAAAAATACATAGCAAAAGGTCAAGACTCTTCTAGATTGATTTTGGGAGTGGTCGATTATCATATCCCTAGGAAAGAAAATTCAGAAGTGGATACACTGACTATCTCGGTTCATCAACAAAAATGGAAGGATCAGATTGTGGGATGGTAGTACAACTCATGCCCTCGGTCCTGGACGTAGATAGCTACTATAAGGTAAATACAACTAATTTGGTTTGGGATTGGAGGAATGAGATCATTGATTATCTCGAGTACGAGAATTTGCTCGAAGACTCAAAGGAGTCCAGGGCACTGCGCACCAAAGCAACTCGATATAGCTTCGAAAGAGGCCAATTGTACAGGAAATCTTTCCAAAGACTGCTTGCTCGATGCTTGGGAGCGTCCCAAGCTAACTATGTTATGCGAGAGGTCCACGAAGGCATATGTGGAAATCATTTGGACGCAGGTTCCTTAGTACTGAAACCGGTAAGGGCAGGATATTATTTATCCCCGAATGGAACAAGATGCCAAAGCCTTCATGCAAACTTGGGATAAGTGCCAATGCAACGTACTGTTAATAAATCAACCAGCAGAACCATTACATTCAGTTCTGCCTCCATGGTAGTTTACGGAGTAAGAAATGGATATCGTCGGATCACTATTGTCGGTACCTAGTAAGGTAAGGGTCTATTTTATTTTAACTGACTATTTTTCTATGTGGGTGTAAGGCCCCGTGAAAACTTATACTCAAACCTCGAAAGCTCGTAACGCGAAATTACGAATGTGTGTTTGGACCCTTTTGACTGATCTATGCATTTAAAAGGTAAGGAATAGTGTTTTCCAGAAAAGTGCCATTATACGATTGAAATGTGGTTGTGTAACAGCTATATTGATCGCAAAGTCACTGCAGAATGAAACAGTGTGTTGGTCAATTTGAAGTCAGCTATGCGGTCAATTATACGATCGCATAATTGATATGCAAACCACATAGTCGTTGCATAATCCCCTTGGGATCTTGTAAGGGGTGGTTCTACGGTGCATTATGCGACCTTAGAACAGGTATGCGATCTGCATTTCCATCCCATACCCAAATAGTGTCATTAGGTTTTGGCGAGTATTTTGCGGTCTATTCTGCTGACCGCATGTCAGCTTTGAGATCGCAGATCTTAGTTAGGCTCCCATTTTTCTAAATTTTAATCCTGACCCCCTGACGTTATATCCTGTGCAATAGCTCTGTTTGAGCCTATTTCCTGGTACTTTTAGAGTGATAGAGAGGGGTCTAAGAGAGGGAAAGTTCTTCCCATCAAAATTATTCCCTGAATCCTTAAAGCCTTAATGAACCCTAAATGCTCGATAATATTCTCAAGAGAGCTTAGATTATGATCTTTTCCTGATTATGAGTTAAATCATTCAACATAATCAAGTGAGGGACTTGAAATTTCATCCCAAGAGGTAATACTTCACACCTCAGCTCTTATTTTTGCACATAGCTACAAGGAGTCGTACGTGAGGTAATTCATAGGGATAAGGGGGGATTCCATTGCAAGCATGTGCTCTTGAGGAATATGGGGAATTATAAATAAAGATGCATGGGTAATAGGCTAGTGTAATCTCTCATAAAAGAACCATAAGACCTTAATGAACCCTAAATGCTCGATAAAATGCTCAAGAGAGCTTAGATTATGATCTTTTCCTGATTATGAGTTAGACTATGCTATATTGCTTAAATATATTGAAGTGCAAACATTTCGAGACGTTATAGGATTAAGGAAAGATCAGATGAGGTATGTATGGCTAAAACCCCGTCTTTTATAAATTGAGCTTCATCGGTGTTTGTGTGAATAAGGTAAGATTAAAATTGAATTGTGTATTGATTGTTATTTCACTTGAATTGGTGTTGCAACCTTATTTTCATGGAAAGTGTGACTCAATATGATCAATGTGTTATTCTTGGTATCTTGAAAAGGTGCAAGGACTATGAATCATGAGTTGAAGTGCTTAGACCTTAAATTGAAATTGAAACTCCATTTGTTGTGCCATCTATATGAAGTCTCCTCTGTGCCTACAATCATTAATTGCTCTTGTGTGCTCTTATTATCCTACACTACAAATTTAACACTGAAATTGGGAATGGTATGAAATGTGACCTAGTGCAAAATATATAAAGTGGTAGATGTGGCCCCAAGTACCTATGAAATAATGTATGTGATACAAAGATTGAATTACGATGATTGATAGAAAAAGGGAAACACCTTGGTAAGGTAGCCTAGCTGATCGGGCCGTAATCGGACACCATGACACACACATGGTGGTAATATGCTGCTATTGAATTCCAGAAAAAGATAAAACGAATAGTGATTGAAGTATATGTCTCAATTGAGGCAACCTAGCCGATCGGGTCGATCGGACTCCGCTCAAGCTAGCGGTGGTATAGCGAACAATGGTGAACATTATGAAATGCCCCTAACTAAAGGCTATGGAAACATGAGGTGAAAATTGCATGATCCTTCTACATTGATAATGTTGTGACCATTTAAAGTTGTTGACTTATACTTGTGATTTCATTATGTTTATATGAAAGTTCTTTTTAACTAGATGCTCTTTATTAATACATAGTAGTACTATTCCATGGTACTAACATTCCTTTGCCGGGGATGCTGCATTTTCACATGATTGTAGGTGACTCCATTGCGGATAAGGTCGAGTGCGCGTAGCAGAGTATCTTCATCTTAAGTCTTGGTGAGACCCTTCATCTTTCAAGGGCTTATATTGCACATATTTTGTTATAGACTTCTACTTTTGAGGTACAGCCGGGGGCCTTGTCGCCGGCATTGTCATACTTGTCTTTTACATTCTTAGAGGCTCTGTAGACATATGTGTGGGTTGTGTACAAGTGTTGGATGGGCCTACAAACTATGTTGAAATTCTAACTATAGATTCTCTAAAGTATAATTTTATGGAACCTTGGAACTTATCTACGGATTAAGGTTATGATTTTAAATGAATTAGCAATATAGAATGTACTAACTTTCCTTGTCCAAATATGTGAATGAAAGCATGATTTCCTTATTCGTGTTGAGTTGGGTAGGAAGTATTTGATAAGTCTTGCTAAGTTGGGTATACTCGATTGAGCGCCAGTTGCGCCTCCCGAAGTTAGGGCGTGACAAACTTGGTATTACAGTTTAAGGTTTTAATATGTCCTAGGATGTCTCAGTGTCGTGTCTAGTAGAGTCCTGCTTATCGGTATGTATTCGACCACATCTATAAGTTGGGGCTACTAGGTAATATAGGAATAACACCCTTCTTTGATAT
Source organism: Nicotiana benthamiana (assembly GCA_034376525.1). Classification (NCBI taxonomy): domain Eukaryota; kingdom Viridiplantae; phylum Streptophyta; class Magnoliopsida; order Solanales; family Solanaceae; genus Nicotiana; species Nicotiana benthamiana. Next base: position 56,055,327 of record CM067324.1, on the reverse strand, counting down.
TCTGGATCATGCGGTGAAATTGCTCCCTCTCTAATTGGTGCATTGTTCTATCTTTCAGTAAATGGAACCTAAGAAGAAAGCAAGAATTGGCCAAGGAGCCAATGCCACTTCAGGAGTGGCTGATGATCCATTGTCTGAAACTGTGGGTGAGCGTAGCCACCCTGTTATCACTCTGCATGATTCTTCTATTCCAGAGCAGACTACCCCAGTTCCTACATCTATGGAGGGTACCACTATCCCTCCCGTTGATACCTTTGTCCCGCATCCAACCCTAGCTTTCGATTTTGGTAGTTCTGATGGGGATCTTAGGGAAGCTATTCAGATGTTCACCCAGCTAGTGGCCTCTCAGGCCTAAAGGACAAATGTTGTGCCCAGTTCATCCAGCCAACAAGGGCACTCTAGTAGCTCTAGGGTGAACAGATTTCTTCAGTTAGACCCTTCGGTGTTCACAGGTGCCTATCTAAGAAAAGACCATTAGGATTTCATTGATGAGATGCACAAGACCCTTAGAGTTATACCTGCAACTGAGAAGGAGGGAGTAGATTTGGCTGCCCACTGTCTGAAAGGGGTGGCCTATTCATGGTTTAAGTTGTGGAAAGATTCCCGAGATGAGGAGCGCCCTCCGGCCGGTGGAACAAGTTATGCCTTTATAGATCATTTCCTACCCGCTGAGACAAGGGCAGCCGGTACACTAGAGTTTGAAAATTTGAAGCAAGGTAACAAAGTGTTTGGGAGTACCACATAGAGTTTGCTCGTGTGTCCAAGTATGCCATTCATATGTCGCCTACAATGGAGGCTAGGGTGCCTCAGTTTGTTCAGGGCCGTAACTCTTTCACTATTAATGAGGATTCTAGGGATGCATTGAATTCTGACATAAATTATGGGAAGATGATAGCATTTACTCAGGACATAGAGAACCGTAAATTGAAGGACATAATGGAGAGAAAGATAGAGTAACAGCAAGTCCCGGTCTACGGGAAACATGGAAGAGTCACTAGGTGGGGGAACATCAGCTTTCAGGGGAGGATCATTAGGGCCTTCCCAGTTTGTTTCACAGTCTTCATCCAATGCAACGCCATCAAGGCCCAGCCAATAGTAGTGGAGTTGTTTCAGACCCGGTCACGGCAACAAGGGATCCCATCAGTGGGGCAACTAGGAGAGAGGTTCCAGCAATAGCAGAGGTACCCATTCCCCAGGTTTAGGAAGATGCACTCAGCGACTTTCTATCTTGAGTTACCTATATGCTATTGATGTGGGATGAGGGGTCATAAGAGACATTGTCATGTATCCTGCCAGGGAGCGGGTAGGGGCACAACTCAGTCATCCATTCCTGCAGTTTCTACATTTTCATCCCCTCCTAGCTCGAGGTATCTCAGCACCCACAGGGTGTGTGCAGCTAGGGGTAGTGCGTAGAGTTCAGGAGGACCCAGCCGGTTCTATGCTATGAGTGGGTGATAGACTGCACAGGTTTCCCTAGATGTTTTTACAGGTATTCTGACTGTTCAATATCATGATATGTATGCACTTATTGTCCCTAGTTCAACTTTATCCTATGTTACCCCTTTTGTTGCTATGGGATTTGAGATAGAACTGGATTAATTCATGAGCTATTTTTTGTGTCTACCCTGGTTGGTGAGTCTATTACGGCTACTCGAGTTTATAGAGGTTGTGTTGTTATGATACAGGGTAGGGATACCACGGCAGATCTTATTGAGTTAGGGATGGTCGACTTTGATGTAATAACGGGAATGGATTGGCTTCATTCCTACTTTTCCAAACTTGACTGTCGAACTAGAACTATGAGGCTTGCGTTTTCTAATAAACCCATTGTTGAATGGGAGGGGGATAGTGTAGCGCTAATGGTATGTTTATTCCTTACCTTAAGGCTGCAACGATGATCAAGAAGGGGTGCATCTGTTATTTAGTTTGGACTACGGATACCAATGCTGAAGCGCTTAGCCTTGAGTCTGTGCTAGTTGTGAATAAATTTTCGGATGTCTTTCCATATGACTCTGTATTAGTTGTGAATAAATTTCTGGATGTCTTTCCAGATAAGCTCCCTGGAATTCCACCAGAAAGGGAGATTGATTTTGGATCAATGTGATGCTAGGCACGCAGCCTATATCAGTTCCACCTTACAGGATGGCACCTACAGAACTGAAAGAGCTAAAGGAACAATTGAAGGATTTACTTTAAAAGGGTTTCATTCAGCCGAGCGTGTCACTGTAGGTCACATCGGTCTTGTTTGTAAGGAATAAAGATAGGTCTTTGCAGATGTGTATTGACTACCGGCAACTCAACAAAGTCACAATAAAAAATAAATACCCTCTACCAAGAATAGATGACTTGTTTAATCAATTTCAAGGTGCTACGTGTCTCTTAAAGATTGACTTGCGATCTGGGTATCATCAGTTGAAGATAAGGTAGCAGGATATACCAAATACAGCTATCAAAACTTGATATAGGCACTTTGAATTTATGGTGATGTCTTTCGGGCTGAAAAATGCTGCAGCAGCTTTCATAGATCTTATGAATCGAGTCTTCAAGTCATTTTTAGACTTCTTTATGATAGGATTCATTAACGATAATCTTGTGTAATAAACCAAAGTGGTCAGGCCCATGCTGACTATCTTAGGGCAGTTTTAAAGACTCTTTGGCATCATTAAATGTATGCAATGTTTTTCAAAATTTGAATTTTGGGTTCAATCGGCCGCGTTCTTGGGTCATGTTGTTGCTGGGGAAGGAATTATGGTTGATCCTAAAAAGATTGCAGCAGTGAAGAATTGGCCTAGACTTACCACTCCAATTGAGATTCGCAGTTTCTTAGGTTTTGTTGAGTACTACAAAAGGTTTGTGGGGGAGGGGGGATTCTACTCTTGCCTCTCCATTAACTAAATTGACGCATAAAGCAGTTAAATTCCAATGGTCCGATGCTTCTGATAGGAATTTCCAAGAATTGAAATCGAGATTGACTTCAGCATTAGTATTAACCCCGCCAAAGTGTACAGAGGGGTATGTGGTGTATTATGACACCTCAAGGATCATGCTCGGGTGTGTACTAATGTAGCATGGAAAGGTTATAGCTTACGCTTCTAGGCAACTCAAGAATCAAGAAAAGAACTATCCGACCCATGACTTAGAGCTTGCATCTGTGATGTTTGCGTTAAAGATTTGGCGACATTATCTTTATAGGGTCCATGTGGATGTTTTCACGGACCATAAGAGCCTTCAATATATTTTTTAACAGAGGGAGTTGAATATGAGGTAGAGAAGATGGCTGGAGTTACTCAAGGACAATGACATTGATATTCTCTATTACCCGGGAAAGGCGAACATTATGGATGATTCTCTTAGTCGAAAATCTATTGGTAGTTTGGATCATTTGAAGGCGCATCTGAGGCCGTTGGCCCGAGAGGTAATATTTTGGCTAGTTCAGGAGTCCGCCTTGTGGACTCTAGTGAAGGAGGGACAATTATGCATAATAGAGCTGAATCATCACTCGTGGCAGAGGTGAAAGAAAAGCAATTCAATGATCCATTATTATCACAACCAAAATAGGGGATTCATAAACACAAGAGCACAACATTTTCCATTGGCATGGATGATGGTACCCTATGGTGCCACGGCTGCCTATGTGTTATGATGTTGACAGTCTTCGGGGAAGGATCATGGTATAAGCTCACACTTTCAGGTATTCCGTGTACCCAGGTTCTACAAAACTGTATCATGATCTCAAGGAAATTTATTAGTGGAACAACATGTAGAAGGATGTGGCGAACTTTATGGAAAAATGTCCTAATTGTCAGCAAGTGAAGGTTGAACATCAAAGGCCCGGTGGATTGGCTCAAAGCATAGAAATTCCTATGTGGAAATGGGAGACGATTAACATGGATTTTGTGGTGGGGTTGCCATGCAATCCACGCAAGTTTGACTCAATTTTAGTGATCGTGAATCGACTCACAAAATCAGCGCACTTCTTACCAGTTAAAGCTACCGAAACCGCGTAACAGTATTCTTCGTTGTATATTAAGGAAATAGTCAGGTTGCATGGTACTCTAGTCTCAATCATTTCAGATCAAGGGGCTCAGTTCAAGGCCAATTTTTTGAAGAAATTTCAGCAAGGTTCGGGCACGCAGGTAAATCTTAGCACATCTTTTCACCCCAAGACAGACAGGAAAGCAGAACGGACTATACAGACGCTTGAGGACATGTTGCGTGCTTGCACTCTTGATTTAAAAAGTTGCTGGGATGATCATTTTCCACTTATAGAGTTTTCTTACAACGATAGCTTCCAGGCGAGTATCCATATGCCATTTGAGGCGTTGTATGGTAGAAGATGTAGGTCTCCCGCTGGGTGGTTTGAGGTCGGAGAAGTTGAATTAATAGGGTCGGACCTTATGCACCAGACCATGGAGAAAGTCAAAATTATTAAGGAAAGGTTGAAAACTGCTCAAAGTCGCCAAAAGTCTTATTCGAACATCTGTCATAGGAATTTGGAGTTCAAAGAAGATAATTGTGTATTCTTAAAGGTTTCCTCGATGAAGGGAATCATGCGGTTTGGAAAGAAGGGAAAATTAAGCCCAAGGTATGTCGGACTATACTGGATCATCCAGCGAATTGGTCAGGTGGCATACAAGCTTGAGTTGCCACCTGAGATGTCATTGGTGCACCTAGTCTTTTATGTGTCTGTGTTGAAGAAAGTAGTGAGAAATCTGTCCACTATTGTACCAGTTGAAACTATTGAGGCCAATGAAGAATTGTCCTATGAAGAAGTTCCAGTGTCCATTCTTGATGGGCAAGTGCGAAAATTTAAGAATTAGGAAAATGCCTCCGTAAAAGTGTTATTGCGGAACTATCAGGTTAAGGAAGCCACTTGGGAAGCCGAGGAAGAAATGAGAAAGAAATACCTATATTTGTTTAAGTAGTCATGTAACAGATTTTATGCATTTGATTCCTATGAACTCTCGTCTTTTGATTTAATCTATGTAAAACTATTCCATTTTGGTTTTGTATGTTGCTTATATGGTCATGATTGGTGTTGTACAAGTCATGTTATGTTTATGGAACATGTATAGGCTGTTAGGATGTGCTTCTGGGGCTCTCTGGCGGGTGGATAGGCCTAGATACAAAGGAAACTCTGGCAAATTTTTTGGAAATTCATGGAATTAGCCAAATTTGAGACTGTTAACATGTTTCATGATGTGAAAAAGCGAAGTTGCATAAGAACTTCTAATAAGTGACCCTTGATCCTCATACAAGGATGAATGATTTTAAGTGGGAGAGGATGTAAGGCCCCATGAAAACTTGAACTCAAAACTAGAAAGCTCGTAGTGCTAAATAATATATGTGTGTTCGGCCCCTTTGGATTGATCTATGCATGTAAAAGATAAGGAATAGTGTTTTCAAAAAACATGCCATAATGCGGTTGAAAATGTGATCACATAACAGCTATGCGAATTGCATAGTCACAGCAGAATGAAACAGTGTGTTGGTCAATTTGAGGTCAGCTATACGGTCAATTATGCGATCGTATAATCGATATGCGTACTGCATAGTCGTCGCATAATCCCCATGGGATTTTGTAAGGGCCAGTTCTGTGTATATTATGCGATCGCAAAACGGGTATGCAAACCCATTTCCGTTGCATGCCCAAACAGTGTCATCAGGTTTTGGGGAGTATTTTGCGGTCCATTCTACGGACCATATGTCAGCTTTGCGATCGCAAATGCGACTGTAGATCTGAGTCGGGCTCCAGTTTTTCTAAATTTTAAACCCGACCTCCTGTCGTTTTATCCTATGCAATAGCTCATTTTGAGCCTATTTCCTGGTACTTTTAGAGTGAGAGAGAGGGGTCTAAGAGAGGGAAAGTGCTTCCCATCAAAATTATTCCATGAATCCTTATAAAATCATTGAAGATAATAAAGTGAGGGACTTTAACCTTCATTCCAAGAGGTAAGAATTCATCACTTCAGCTCTTATTTTTGCACATAGCTAAAAGGAGTCATTAGTGAGGTAATTCATGGTGATAATGGGGTATTGCATTGCATGCATGTGCTCTTGAGGAATATGGGGAATTATAAATAAGATGCATGGGTAATGGGCTAGTGTAATCTTGCATAAAAGAACCATACAACCTTAATGAACCCAAAGTGCTTGATAAAATGCTCAAGAGAGCTTATGAGTTAAACTGTGCTATATTGCTTAAATAGATTGAAGTACACACATTTCGGGACGTTATACGACTAAGGAAAGTTCGGATGAGGTATGTATGGCTAAAACCCCGTCTATTAGAAATTGAGCTTCATCAGTGTTTGTGTGAATACAGTAAGATTAAAATTGAATTGTTATTTCACTTGAAAATGTGTTGCAACCTTATATGCGTGGAAAGTGTGACTCAATATGATCAATGTGTTATTCTTGATAGCTTGAAAAGGTGCAAGGACTATGAACCATGAGTTGAAGTGCTTAGACCTTAAACTGAAATTGAAAATGCATTTGTTGTGCCATCTATATGAAGTCTCCTCTATGCCTACAATCATTAATTGCTCTTGTAGGCTCTTATTATCCTAAACTACAAATCTAACACTGAAATTGGGAATAGTGTGAAATGTGGCCTAGTTCCAAATATATAAAGTGATAGATGTGGCTCCAAGTGCCTATGAAATGATATATGTGATAGAAAGATTGAATTAAGATGATTGATAGAAAAAGGGAAACACCTTGGTAAGGCAACCTAGCCGATCGAGCCGTGATTAGACACCATGACGCACACATGGTGGTAATATGCTGATATTGAATTCCAGAAAAAAGAGAAAAGGAATGGTGATTGAAGTATATGTCTCAATTGAGGCAACCAAGCCGATAGGGTTGATCGGACTCCGCTCAAGCTAGCGGTGGTATAGCGAACAATGGTGAACAGTATGAAATGCCCCAAACTAAAGGCTATGGAAACATAAGGTGATACTTGCATGATCCTTATTCATTGATAATGTTGTGGCCATTTAAAGTTGTTGACTTATACTTGTGATTTCATTATGTTTGGTATGAAAGTTCTTTTTAACAAGATGCTCTTTTGTTATACATACTAGTACTATTCAATGGTACTAAAATCTATTTTGCCAGAGGCGCTGCATTTTTACATGAATGTAGGTGACTACATTGCAGATAGGGTCGAGTGCCCGTAGCAGAGTATCTTCATCTGAAGCCTTGGTGAGACTCTTCCTCTTTTAAGGGGTTATATTGCACATATTTTGTTATAGACTTCTACTTTTGAGGTAGAGTCGGGGGCCTTGCCGCCGGCATTGTCATACTTGTCTTTTACATTCTTAGAGGCTCCGTAGACATACGTATATGATGTGTACAGGTGTTGGATGGGCCTACGAACTATGTTGAAATTCTAACTCTCGATTCTCTAAAGCATAATTGTATGGAACCTTGGAACTTATCTACGGTTTAACGTTATGATTTAAAATGAATTAGCAATGTAGAATGTACTAACTTTCCTCGCCCAAATATATGAATGAAAGCATGGTTTCCTTATTCTTGCTGAGTTGGGTATGAAGTATTTGATAAGGCTTGCTCAGTTAGGTTCACTCAATTAAGCGCTGGTTTCGCCTCCTGAGATTGGGGCGTGACAGTAGGTTGAAGCAAGTTCTTATTAGAAGATCGGCAAGCATGAAGCGGTGGATTTCTTGTGTCAAAACATAATTTTCATATTTGGAATACCAAAACAAATAGCTTGCGATAATGGACCACAATTTATAGGCGCAAAGATTACAAAGTTCCTTTAGATTTAAAAATAAAGAGATCCACATCTTCACCCTATTA